>OX422144.1:132966777-134294633 GCA_949129095.1 Volucella bombylans | reverse complement strand
CAGAAATGGTTCTTCCATATCCTCAGCATCGACTGTGATTCTACTACAAGGTTTCCTTGTTCATCTCTATAGATTTCCGTTTGGGTCTTATTACCCCCTTTTTTGCGAGCCATCTAATGTAGGTTATTCTTTTGAATTGAATGTTATCTTTGCAGGGTAGACTTAAACAAAAACAGATACGGTCTTTGGTATTAGTAAAGTACACGCAGCCTAGGAATTTCAGGATTGTTTTATAATGCCAAAGCGAAGATAACCTTCGATTCTATAAAAGCCATATTCTTTCAAAAATTTTATCAAAAACATTAATATTTACAACGATATTCCGTCAATGTGGTGACGTCGCGCGTTCTTTTTCCAGTATAGTATATCCCTCTTTGACAATAAAACGGTCAAATCTCTAGAAATTATTACTTCTGGTGTTGATATCTGCATTCCTTACAATTCATTTGAGCATGGTGTTACACAAAATACCAGAGTACGTATAATACATAATACACATCTTCATAATAGCCCTGCATATTTAAAGATTAGCAGTAATTTCAAGTGTTACTATAATTGAGAGTAGTTTAGACTTCTTTAGATATGAACTATGTGGTATATATCGATTTTGAAACATTGCATGCTTCTATGTCTAACCTCTGTAGACTACTAAATTGTTATATCCTTGCCATGTCGTAGCTTTGCTATAACGTAGCCTTGCCACGATCTTTACGTTTAAGAAGATTTCGTTACCTTAAGAATAGCATCCCTATACTGCTTCTATCATAAGCTTTTGTAGTTGTTTCTTCCTTTTTTGCGGACATCAATATTTTTACCACTATGCACTCTTATAAGTCAAACTTTGTGAGAATATCGCGCATCCTTTGACAAAAATAGAGAGTTCTCCAATCGTATGTTGACCATCCCGAGCGGTCAACTTGGCCTACCTAAGTATATGGTAAGTGCTACAGTCTGGGATGGAGCTTAGTCTTAACCTATAAGCCTACTCAGCTGACATAGCCTTTGGCCAGTTTTAGATGTATTTTCAAACACAAAGATGAATGAGGACTCTGTGCACTTGTTCGCGCCACTTAACTCAAGGTCTTTCTTTTCGGGTAGCAATCGAAACATTGTCGAGAGGTGTTTGCAGGTGGTGTCCGAAGGCAGGTTGGGCGAATGAGGTCGCTGTTTAGTTCGTAAGGTTCGTAGAATCTCAGATTCAAAATGACCAATTATATCTTCATCTGCCTTCGTTACTGTTCATGCATCTGTGCCAAGGAAGGAGACTGGGTGATTAAGGGCTTATAAAAACCTTCTAAGTGTTTCTTGACAAGCCCTTATTAATTAAGTAATTAAGAAAAAAAATATAGATTGGCAAGAATAATTGTTTGATATCTGATGAGGTGGTACTGTTAAGGATAATATCAGAATCGAGAAAGTCAAACTCTGTAACAACCTCAGAGTAACGTATTATATCTTTCTGTCCAATTCCTAGATGTTGTGTGTCCTTGAAGTTTAGCAGGCGCTTCTCTTCCAATACTTGCAAATGCATCAATGACAGACCAGTGCGTTTTGTCAATAATAACTATGCCATCCTTGTATGCAAGTGTGTTGGGTTGCAAATTTCCCAAAATTTTCTAAAGTACGATGTTAAAGAAGTCACATGATAGCGCATTACCTTGTTTAAACCTCTTTTCCACTTCAATGCCCTCGATGTCATTGAGTCTGAATTCTTCAGGGTTTACACTGAATCTGCTATAGTGTGAATATTTGGCCAATTGTGAACTAATTGTAGCTAATATTGCACTGGCAGGGGTTGTCAGATCGTTAATGAATGGTTTCAGGCATTTACGAGTACATAATGGAGCATACAAAATCCTGTACGCGATGTTAAGAAGACATGTGCCTCTTAGATGTTGTTTTATTTACCTTATTTTTGTTGGGTGGGGGGAAATGTTTGCTTTCAAGGCCCAAGCTAAATTGTACGCTCTGATCGATAGAGGAACTTGTGTTGCTTTCGAAGTTTAGCAGACTGGAGAAATGTTTGCTTATAACTCTTTTAAAACATTATTTTTGGAGTAGCGCCACTCGTATCCTCAACCGCTCGTTTCTAGTGTCATTTCTTATTTCCCGGAGAAGCTGATTTTCATACTTTCTCCTATGACTATATAGCGCACGAACCACTTTTCTTCTTCTATAGAGCGCTGCATATCCTTGACCCTAGATGAAAATCTGGCCCTGATCTGGTTGTCTATCCGATTGATGACTTGCTTATCTGGAGAACGCTCTATATCATTAGGATCTGACATCTAATTAGCAAGACAAAAAGATGACTTGTAGTTGTTGTATATATTGAAATGTAGTTGAGGAGAAGCCAGTTTATTTACAAAGAAAAGGATATAGAAACAAAGGCTAAAATAATAACATTTTGGTTAGTGTGACTTATATCAGGATATGACCGTAGGTGAGATAAGGTCAAAACAACTAGACTAAAGTTCTTTCACAACGTTTCTGCTTTTCTAAATACGGACTGTACTGAGTCAAGCCGGGAATATTTCAACTCAGCTCACAATCCGCTCACATTTCTAAGCTCAAAATATCATAAAAGCGTATACATAATGTTAAAAACGTCGCATTTATTCATAGTCCGTATATCATACTTTCTGAATGGCTGTTATATCCGGTTTGTGGCAATCCAAGACCTCGATACGTTGTTCGGCCTTAATTGGCCAAGGGCCACCTGCAGATAGTTCACTTCTTTGCGTCTGGGGTATTTACCAACACACATTCATATACAAGAGAATAATGAAAGAAAAAATCAACAATCACCTGCTACAGAAGTCCGCTTTTCTGCAAAAACAATAAAATCCACTTGCGTCAAACATTACTTCAAAGCGTGAACGAGAGCTGTAAGCATATGGACTTTTTGAAATGTGTTTGAATTTCACCCTGAAATCCATACCAACACCCACGAAATGCCTTTAAACTTGTCTCCCTGTATCTGCATCTTTTACAGTGTTTTAGTGGGCGGTGTTCCAATTCAACAACTTTATGTCCTTCTAATAATTCCTCCAAATTTAACGAAGCGCATCCATGCTGGTGCGTGTATTTATGACACTTATGCATAATTAAACGGAGGCGCTAAGTTGTCTGTGACGTAGACGATTAGATACGTGATAATTAAAATGCGTTCTAAGAATTTGGCAATTCAACTATGTCGAATGGAAAAATCCACCTACCGAAACTGCTTGAAGCAAAACAAAGAAAAATTGAAAACTTTAAACAATGTGCGCCCATCACGCCCAAGATCTTTACCCCCTTTGCGGCAAATACCTATTGATTCATCCGTCGACTCCTGCGCTAATTGTTTTATCGAGCTATTTGCTTCTATTAAAAATCGAGTTTGAAGATTTGCGCCTCTTTGCTGGCAACAGCAACGCCAGCCCAATACAGCGTAGCAGCTTCAGTGTAGCCTTCGTCTTGTCGGCAAGTTCATCTTTGTGAAACGTGGCCTTAGGGTGGTGGCGACTAGTAGTTGTGCCTAGACCTATGCTCTCCACAAGCCATGCTGGGTCGGTGAATTTCCTTTCGGTAGCATTTTTTCTTATTTTATTTTATTTGGTCTTCTTCGCCATGAGGCATGTATCTGTTAGGGGAATTTATGTGGTAATCGGTGAGGCCAGAGTGGATAATGATGACGAATATGTAAAAATGGTTTAGATCATTTTTTTTTACTAACATTTACTTTGCGAATACTTGGACATTTATTATATTAATTCATTACGAGATTAACGCAACACTTTGAGAGTTCGCACGTGGATTGGGGTAGTCATAAGTTAATTACTGTGCAACTATCTTGCGCTAGAGAATTGAGTAAGTAATATGTTGTCAATATTTTTCTCAATTAAGACTCGCAGTTGAAACTTTATCCATAGTTCGAAACGATCAAAGGAACGTTGGAAGCTTTATTTGGAAGTTTAGACCACATTTTGTCAGAATTCTATGCGTTCTATTTGTCATTGTATTGCAAGTGTTTCTGCTTCGTTCTTTACATTCTTCACTAAATACTTCTCAACTTCAATATGTTTAATCTTTTATGGCGAGTGAATCTCTTTATTTGGAACTTTTCCATCATCAGTCCGTTTCCTGATTTCCTTGAAAGACTTCATTGATGCTCAACAGACTAAAAATTCTTTCTGTACTATATGTGGACATTTAAGTGTCACCTTGGAAACTTTGAGCTGCTGGAATATGAAGTCAAATGTTTGCTGTCATGAAATTTCGACCTAACGTCGTTCCCATAATATCATCCTAACATTGTAGAATCCGGACGTGGGAGACAGCTCTCAAATTCCAACTGATGATGCGATTTTGATTTAGAAACCAAGCTGACCGTGAGATAATAAAACTGGTTCCAGCTCGAACAAACAAAATTAAATTGTTAAAATCCTAAATACTTGGACATTGTCATTATTACTTTACATCCGTGTTCCTACAAATATCTCCTTATATCGTAACTTCTAAAAGGCCATAGTATACCGGGTTTAGATATATTCTTTAAGGTCGTGTTGACTTTATCCATTTGCTTATTTTGTTGCTTATGTGGTGCTACAGTTCGGGGTGAACTTGGGTCTTAATTAGCAAGCCTCTCCAGTAAGCGCACTCAAATTCGGTTGAGGTCTACTTGTGAGCGCCTCCTACGGTGAGGTCACCCTCTACAGTGTTGTCGCTCCAGCTTAGACTCGAAGATTCTGCGTGCCGTAACATTGGTGTCCGTTCGCTCTGCATGTCCTAGTTATCTCAGGCGATTGATGCCTAGCTTTTTGTCTAGGTCGTTGTCACTGTAAAACTCGTATAGTTTGTCTTGAAATTTTCTCCTCAAAGCCTGTGAACCTAAACGGGACCGAACATTTTTCGAAGGCTTCTTCTCTCGAAACGACTGAGGTATTGTTGGCAGAGACAAGATAGACAAGGTGCTTTACTACCTCGAAATTATAGCCGTCTACTGTGACGTTCTGTTCAATTCGTCGATTCGTTCATATTGTGTGTCCCTTCTTGTTTGACAGCATATACTTGATTTTGCCCTCATTTAGTGCTGATGACGGCCCGCTTTGTACTCCCAGTTATATAGATATCACAGGCGTACGCTAATAGCTGGACAGACTTTTGAAAGGTTGTGTCTTCAGTATTCTCTTGTGTGTAGCGCACAATTATTTTAAGTATGATGTTAAAGTAGCCACACGATAGCGCGTCATCTTGTGTTAAACCTTTTTTGACAACAAAGGTCTAAGTTAAATTGTTAGTGATTTTAACGGAACAGCTTGGCAGGGATACCAAAACTAGATGTGGCTCTATAAAAAGATGATAGACTTCTAGATGTCTTTCCAGGATCTGCGTTAGTGTGAAGATTTGGTCGGTTGTTTACTTTCTTGATCTGAAACAGCACTGATAGGAACTAATCAGGTTATTAACGAAGAGTTTCTGACATTCATACAATATGGTAGATAAAATCTTCTGTGCGATGTTGAGGAGCCTTATACTTCTACAGTTGGCGCAGTTAAGGGTCTCCTTTTTTGTGGATCGGGCAAAAGATACTGAGATTCCATTCATTAGGCACACACTCAACTGAGTTGCTGTATGCTCCCCAAAGGGTCACTTAATACCTTGACCGGTAAGTTGTCAGGTGTAGCTACTTTGTTGGGTTTCAGCTTAAATATTGTTATCCTTACTTCATTTTGGGCAGTTGGACGGAAGTTTTGGCTATAATTATCTAAGTTGAATGCACTACTCTGCCTGACAGCGGAATGATGGGTTTGTTCACCATTATACAGTCAGCAGAAAAAGTTTTTCCATATTCTCAGAACCGACTGTGACTCTACTACATGGTTTCCTTCTCTGCAGGTTTGAGTACGGGTTTTCTTACCTTGATACTTTCTTTTTACCTGTTGGTAAAATTTCCGTACGTTATTTCGGGAGTACAACCTCGTTGCACGTTTAATTACAATGTGTGCAACCTCATTCGAAATTTAACGAAAAAAAAAAACGATCTCTAGCAAATCTGGTCACACTGATCAATAAATGCATTTTCATGTGGCAGCAGTGGCCGATCGATGGTAGTGAACCGATATTTTTTGAATGTAAATTGAATCCGACCTTGCTGGCGCGACCCACCTGCGTTTTGCATTTTCATAGATCCCTCGCGCACTCTACACTCTATTTAGATACACAGTTTGGTTGGTTCCTTGGACTGGTTGGCACTTTAAGTTCGATGTTTGTGTGCGCACTTGAACACCATTGGCATGCTGCCTTGTCTAAAGTCTTCTTGGCATGCTCCTGCTTCTGCTGCTTTTACTGCTGCTGATACTGTTGCTGTTGCTGCTGTTGGCAATGGACAAGGGCACACACATCGGATAAGAGAAGCTCGCAGTCTGTGGGAGCAATAGTCAATTTGCAGAGGCTGAATACTGTTTATTATGGTTCCCGATAGCGTCTTACAAATTTTTCCCATGTCTTAATTCATAAAAGAGCTTTAGACGTACAGTGGCTCTCGTATGCAGCTTCCAGATGAAGCCGCTTTTACTTTGGTCTTGTGGTCTGTACTCGATTGTGATCAATCTGTGGCACACTGAAAAAAAACCACAACCAACTCAACTCAGTATGTTGTGCACTGACTTTATGGATTTGCACTCTAGGTTAAGGTGGTGGCTGCATATAGTCAAGATGATAGATACTAACCTGACTGTATATATTGCAGGTACATATTCCAACGCAATTGTATGTATGGCACTTGGTTTCTTTTTTCCGGAATCCTAATGCAATGCAATTTGTGGATGTTTAGAATTTGGTACTTGTAAGGTATATTTGGTTGCAGTCAGATAAATTTAAAGGTGCTGTTGCTAATGACCATGAAATTGATGAGATGAGTTGAGTGAATAAGGGTTTTTCAGTATTTAAAACTGCTCCGAGGACCGCTGGGTATTAAAATACCTTAGAGTTGCAGTAACTACATGTATTTTCCTGTGTATTGCAAAGAAACTTGGACAAAGAATTTAATTAAACTGAAGTCGCCGTAAATGATAATGGAATTCCATTATCTAACATATGTATGTATATGTTTTCCCAACTCAAGTAAAATAGATATGTATTGTATGTTTAATTTAAACCAATTTCTGTATAATTTTTGCACTCTGCTGCTCATCCTTAGCTAATTGTTGATTTAGAGCTTAGAGAAAGTCAACATCTAGTAGCAATTCGGCTGACTCATTAACTATGTTTGAATCAACCAAGAACTTCTTTGTTATTTTCTATTAATTATTTCGCCAAGGCTTTCTATCCAATGACGGAGATTTAAACCTCTAAGAAAGAAAATTCAAAACAGTTCGAAAATGTAAGAACCTTTTGAGCTAAGCAGCCGATAGAGACCACAGCGTGATTAATTTGGGTGTACTTTCGTGATGATATTAGGAAAAAGGTTTTCTTAATACTTTAGCCTATGTTAGAGGTGTCTTCTCCTTGGTTAAGGTCTCCATATTCTTGTGTTTATGACGTCTGGACTTATGCAACATCATTTCCAGTTGTACTTTGAATGGGTGCTTTATATTCCCTCTCATAAAGCTGCAAGCCCTAGACGCTATCGTTTGACATTCTTGTTTGATAATTCCGGTCACTTTTTTCACTTATAATGATTTCCAATGGCCATATGTCCTTTAATATGGTATTTACATAACTCAACGAAACATTTTCTTCCGGTTTTAGCAACTGCCAACAGTTTACATAAATCTTAAGCAAAAATTGCACAATTCCACCACTTGCAACAAATCCTCTCCTATCTTCTCAAACACTAAACTATGCTGCCGAAGTTTCAATTCATATCCAGTTTATGCAGAAGCACGGCCCTCAACTTGACTAGAGGGTTATGTTCGTTGGCATCTATGTCAGAATGTATGGGTTCAATTCCGAAGTAATAAACTGACAAATAACAAAATGATTTCCGACCTCACTAACTTTTCAGCGCTTCAGAGGCAGGAGAAAACTATTAATATCGCTCTCTTTGTACACAAGGTTAAGATGGGCAACACTTTTGATCAATTTCGGACATCGATTTATGGATTAGAGTATTTATTTATTTATTGATATGCTCAGCCGTGTCATACCACCTAGTTCCCGGAATAACCACCGCGTGGCGCTCCCATTGTTCCGATTTGAGTTATGTTTTTTTTTTTGTTAAGTTGGTAACTTTGTTGTTGACATTGCCTCTAAATCTTAGCGTCATAGCTTGACACTTGCAAAAGTTACGTAGCCAAGAATACATCTATCTCTGTGTGTGTTGGCGATTTTTTACAATTTTAGAAATGGATTTCAATTTGCAACAACGAACTTGTATTAAATTTTGCGTAAAAAACGGATTTAATGGTGAGTGAACATTGGAAATGTTTCGGCAACGATTCTCTAAAGAAAACGGTCATTTACCAGTGGCACGAGCGGTTCAAAAGTGGTCGTGAGTCAATCGAGGATGATGAACGCAGTTGTATTTCTTTATTGGTATGCTCAGCCGTGTCATATTTTTAAGCAGAGGAATTCGCCTTGAAAAAATCAATAGACTCATTAAAGATGGTATTCGGGCTACTTAAACTTATTTGGAGCGCATGCTATTTGATTTTTCGGCATTAAGCCACTTAAAATACTACAAATTGTGAAACCTCGATTATGAATAATTTTGCAAAAAATAAACAACATTATTGGCAAAGCCGTGAAATGTTTCGAATCTTTACAGATCACACATAGCCACAAAATAAACAAGCCTTTAAAAAGTGAATATAAAGCAAAATACCAGTCCCTTAAAGGATGAGCATAGAACATTTGAGTGCCCTAAGTAAGATGATAAGGTCTCTAGAGATCACTGCTACATTTTACAATTATTGCCTGTATGGGAGCATCCTGAAAAACTGAGCAATGGAAAGCTCCATATTCTGGGTGTCTGAACTTTCCGAGGAGCCATTGTTGTATTAGAAGGCTTACTTGTTTCAGCCAAGGTAGTCGAAGGAATAATCATATTACGGATGATAAGGTGCCAAAGAAATACTCTGAAAGAAATTCGGGATCCTCCTGATATTCATGAGAGTCTGGAAAGGCTTGCATTTATATTATTAAGTTGTCGGCTAGTATCAGAGAGATGGTATTTCAAAAGTCTGTATATTGTAATTGCTAGCACACGCTGACGATTACTCACTTACATAGGTGTCTCTAAATTTTGGGATGAACTTGGGCCTCAACGAACCTCTCCAGTTAGCCCGGTCTTTAGCTACGAGTAACTACCTCCAGCTGCGCACTACAAGTTTGTTGAGGCCTCCTTCTATTTGTGTGTGCTACCAAAGATGAGGTCTTCCTCTAGTGTATTGTCCCACCGGTTACAGTTTTCTGACTACGTAGGACGATGCCGTTATACAGCTCGTATAGTTCGTCGTTGAATTTTCTCCTCCAAGCGGGACCGAATAATTTCCGAATGATTTTTCTCTCGAAACGACTGAGAATATCTTCATCCATTTCGATAGAGTTCATGCTTCAGCGTCATAAGATAGGGCTGGTATGATCAAGGGCTGATATAGTGTCTCCTCAGTTACAACAGGATAAATCCTTACAACTCAATTGCTCCTTAAGCCCAAAGAAACAGCGATTGACAAGAGTGATTCTTCGTTTTATTACTGCTGAGGTGTTTTTCGCCAAGGTAGACAAGGTTCCTTACTACCTCGAAATCATAGTTCTGTCCAAATCGTCGATATTATGTGTCCCTTCTTGTTGACCCATTTTGGCAGCTTACTTTCAATACTAGTTAAAGAACGGGTGACAGCCAGCTGTATAGTCCCAATTATAATCCATTATTCGCTTGTGAATTTCGCACAGTACAGACAGTAACATGACAGCTTGTCATCTTGTTTAAAATATTTTTTGACGTTAAAGGTCTTGGTTAAATTGTTACCGACGAAGAAGCAAGCGTTCTCAATTGTCATTCTGCGCAGATGGAATGATGACCTTCGCAACAATGCTAAAACTATTGTAAACATGGCTCTATATAGCTCGTCTATTCATTCGGCCTAACAATCAATGAAAATATGGTCCCTCTATAGGAGGTCTCCGGGCAACCGATACTGAGATTCCATTCATCAGCATACACTCTTTTGACCAGATCTGAGAAATGAGTTGGTGAATGGTCTCCACAAAGTCGTTTCCAGCAGCTTTGTATACCTCGGCCGGTAAGCCGTCCGGTCCGGCCTAGATATTGCTATCCTTACTTCATTTTATTCAGGTTTACCGAAGTTTCGGCTATCATCATCTACGTTCTCCGTTATACAGTCTGCAGAAAAGTTTTTCCACATTCTCAGCACCGACTGTCACTTTACTACAGGGTTTCCTACTACATCTCTAAAGGCTTGTGTGCGGGTCTCCTATCCTTGACACGTTCTTTATATCTGTTGGTAAAACTATCTTTCAATATCTTCGATTGCGGGCTCGCTCGTACTCTTTTTTCTTCTTTTGGGGAAGCCGATGTCCTTCCACGCTTTTTGTTTAGCTGCATGTGCTTGTCGGCATTATTCATCAAACCAGAGCGTTCTTGGTGGTGATTGGGTGAAATTCAGCACATCAGTTGCGGCGTCGCTGATGGCTCTTTGACAGCGTTGCCACTGGTCTTCGGAACTTTATGCTAGCGGCATAGGAGATGTTGAGAGACAGCTTCCTACGTTATTATCTTCTCACAGTAATTGTTCTTTGTTGTGGCGCTTGGGAAATCCGCGCCTTGGCGTCCGTCAATATTGGCTGCCAAAATAGCCGGATGTCATATATTTTGGAAGCATTGAATTCCACTCTACGGTGGTTCCCCATATAGTAATGTTGTTAATATCGGAATTTAATGAGCTTAACATACGCCAATATTCGAGATGTGAGTCCGAGAACGAATGTGAAAAGCAGAGAATACTGCTTCCAGCGAATAAATGTACTGGATAAAGAGTGTCAGATAAGATATCATTAATAAGGGTTAAGTTTTATCAATTTTAGAGATAAAATGGGGTTCTCGGTATTTGATGAATATTGGACTTCAAACCCTTCAAAAGCTTTTGAAATAGAAACCGCAAAGATAATTTGGCGGTGAACTTGGGCAAAGCAAAGACTGCTTTCTACAGAAAGTTCACCTTTACCTTATTAATAAGTGCAAATCAGCCCGCACAAATTAATGAAATCCTTCTGTAAATAAAGACTAAACAAACGTTTATTAAGTGATTTTTCTTCATTCCTAGGCCTCCAAAATGCTCATTTCGCGTCCACATATCAGTACAGCCGTTTGTTTTTGCCATAAATTTATAAAGAAAAGGAAAATATTCATTCATCAATCTATCTAAATGTATGCTATGCCAAATTTGTATGAAGCATGGGAGATAAATCTCAGGCTAGTTACAATTTAGAAGCGTTCGCATCAAAGAATTGACTTTTATCCATACTCGTAGTCTCTATGAAGGACATGGTGCGTGCATTTCATAGATACAAGTATCAGTATGTATGCCACAGTTTTGGCACAACATCGTGCTCTATTGTTTGCCACTCTGAATAAATGTCACGATACCCATATTAACAGTCTCTAGTGATAGAAAAGCATGTATTCGTATATCTGTTCGTCCACTCTGAGTGCACGGTTGGCTGTTCTAGCAAACAGATCAAAGAAGGATTTCCAAAAACAAAAAGAGGGAATAAAAAAATAATACATTTCCCATGGGTCCGAATGTTCATCGATTAGGACCAAATTTAACTGTAGCTTCTTGTTCGCAATATACAGAGATAAAGAAGCCGGAGAGGTGGTAATCTATGAGTACAACTGCTAAGCACAGTGCGTGCATTTGCATTCTGCCAAATGTTGGATTGGATAGGGCGAGCCCGCCTGTCCCTAGAGGAGCCCCAGCGGCAGAGATGACATGGCCTCTTAATTTTCACAACCGCTGCAATAAACATTGCGAAATAGTACACGCGCTTTTTGTGTTCCGTATATGTGTGTGTATGTTTATAGGGGATTGGGACGATACTAGGATCTAACTATATAACTACTAGAAGAAGGACACTTAGATATTACAGCAATATCTGTGCATAAACAACGTAAGGGCATATCTGCTGGTCGCGGCGGTGGCGGTCACTGGAAAAGGGATAAAGCTGACCAGTAGCGCGCATTGGTTCTGGTGTTTTTATTTCTTGCTTCTTTTTTTTTATGAATGTTTTGCTCTAGGCTGGACTCTCTGTAGTTCCTTAGTGTGTTGTGTTATTGTTTCAGAGAGTGGCTGGCTGGGGTTGACTACTCCATGTAGCATTTTTCTGTTGCTAATGCATTTGCCTAATGTTGATGGGAGTGTAACTTATGTTATCCTAGAGCAATTGAGTGCACTGGATAGTGTTTTTGTTTTCTTCTTTATCGTTGGAGGAGGATTTTGCATGAAGTTAAAGGGCTTTTAGAATTTCCGTTTTACTTGTTTTAAAAGTACCTACACAAATTTATGGGGTTTAACTTTTAGTAAATAAATTTTCTACATCTGGTTGAAAGTTTTCAAAAATAACGATTTTACCAAGAAAGTCCAAATGAAGTGGATTCGGAGTTATCTTTTATGACTTGATAACAAATTTACATAGTACTCGTAGCTTCAAACCGATACAAACAGATACACAATGCAGTTACGGCCAATGATCGTTTCTGCAGCCTTTTATTACTGGTTAACTTCTAGTCATCAACATGCTTAGGATCATTATATCTTTGTCGGTCGACAAAATTCCCATTCCCCATAGTCATATTCATTGCTTTTCCAAGTTTAGGTTTTGACCTCGAGGTGGTAGGAGTGTCATCAATTTCTGACCTTTTGATTGATACGAGTCGAAAAAGGCGTTAAACAGGACGCGGTAAGTTATGCATACATTCAACTAAAATTAATAAGTTCTCATTATGATCAATAAAATGAATAGGTTTATTTATGACGTCAAAAATGAGTATCTGCAGCCTTATAGAAGAGTAAGCCGGACATTCACAGAAGTAGTGCTGGGCGCGTGCGGTCATTACTTTCACAGCAAGCATAGCAGGATGTTGCATCACTTATGCCCAGCACATTTAAGAGCTTACCAAAAGTGTAGTGCCCCGTCACGACGCCAGTAAATAGCCCTGCACTCTTCATTACTGAGGGACTGCAGAAAGGCCGCTGACCTCTTAAAGACGTCGGGAAACACTCAATTGGTCTGCTGGCAAGCTCGATAGTCATGGCATCTACAGTTGTGCTAATATGAAACTCAACTGTCAATGGTAGCTCTAACCGAGGATGAAGGCAGGCCTGACTTAGGTCAAGGTCCTGAAAAACCATCCTCTGAGCCTTACATGACAGGCGATTTCATTTCCCGTGATCCCATTGCGACCTGAGACCTAGACAAAACCAGTGAATTTAGTCTTTCGATTGCGTTTAGTGAAGTCTTGCATTTTCGAAATAACTTGAAATTCTTTATTGGATTTAGCAAGGGTCTAAGTGCGTTATCGCTATAGATGCCATCCACTCCACCGGTATTTAACAATGCAGTTCCCAACCATTAGGATTGCGTATATCTTCAATTTGAAGACAAAAACGCAAGTTTTCTTAACGAGGAGTAAAATCAAACGTAGTTGTCCTCCAGAAAGACACCAGCACCGCATTCTATATTGGTTTTGGAGCCATCCGTGAAGATCCGACTACATTCCTTTTCTGGCCCAGATTCTGGAAAGAAGCCAAGGGTGCTAGGGAAAACCCCCATGTGGCCGAGAGAGATCGTTCTTTGGAGTCTGATAAAAGCGGAAATGACGTATTTTCGTGATCGTTTATCCCATCAGAAAACCGACACACAGTATATAATTGGCCATAACATAGACAAAGAAACCTAGTTTGTGACAGGCCCCATGTCTTGCCGACAGCTCCCTTGTACTGCTAGAAGGCCGACAGCGCCTTAGAGACTTTCGGTGTAACATGTTTAGTTCATAGAAGTTTGTTATCCAGGATGACACCCAAATACTTAGCTTCTTTGGAGAATTGGATGGTGATGCCAATCATCTATCACGTCCAGGGCTTCCTGCGCTTTAGTGGTTGAACCAGGGCGTTTTATACGTTCTGCGCAGACAGTTAGATGCGCTATAGGTAAAATTGTTGACAACAATGGATGAAAATTCGTCGAGATCAATCAACACCTGCCACTAACAGCTGTGGGATACAATGTTCTGGAAGCGAAAACTACAATGTGAAAAAATTCAGAACTCTTCTACGAAAGAAATTTGAACTTCAGTTCTATAAATGTGAGTAAAATCCAGTCTAAACGTGTTGTGAACATTTTTGTTGCCTTTGTTTCTGATGCAACAAAAGATTTTCAATCATAAGGAAGATACATTAGAAAACCAGTACGTAGCAGCTAGGAAAAAATCATTCGCATACCTACGTTTAGTTAGAAAAACAGAAAGCAGCTTTGCTAAAACTATGTACCAAGAGGCTAACAAGACTTATAAAAAAAATATGTAAGGATAAGCAAATAAGGCATAACCATCAGCCGATGAGAATATTAGCTCTTTTTGGAAACTGGTAAGATTCTTCAACGAATCATCCGATCTGAAACCTCGGTTCTCACCGATCACTTTAAACATTTATTGAACCCGAGTAGTAGTGCAATTCAGATGAGTTATGCGATGCCTTTACACAACAGTGGATCAAATAAACTGCACGATCACGATTCAGAATGCCTGCAGAGTAATGCACAGGTGTAATCTGAATAAAGCTCGAGGAGAAGATCTTATCCCATACGAATTTTTCAAATTTGCTACCAACGGATTCCTAGAGAAGCTTACTCTAGCACACAACAATATTTTCAACATGGGTGAAATATCTGATCAATTCAGAAGGAACATTATTTTGCACACATTTATTGTATGAAAGAGACAGGAAAGACCTAAATAACAGAGGAATATCCTTCCTGAACTCAATAGCAACAAATATTCACAGGAGTCATATTGAAATGTGTTACAAACTGGGTATGTGAAAAAACGATAAATTCTCACTAACCGAAATGGATTTGGCTTGGGGAAATGATGACCTCGAAGTTGTGAAGGAGTATAAGTTTTGAGGGTAATCATAATACTTCGATTATTATTTAAAAATCATATTAGCGAAAAGGAAGGAAAAATTAGCTTAAAGGGCAATAAATTGCAACTGACAGTGTCTGCTAAGTAATAAGAATGCCGATGCGAGCGTTAAGTTTAAAGTCATCGAAGACACCGTGCGGATCATTTGCTACGCAGTATATGAAAATGTGGTGAAATTGCTCAGATAATTTTGAACGAAAATGTTTCATTTGCCGGAAAACATGTCTAATTAATGTTACACTTAGAAACTGGACTGCCTCATTTATATATCTTCATGCTTAGGCTGCACTTTATTCTTTATATCCTGAAAGTAATTGCGCTTGCCAGTTACCGCCTCCCATGCTTTGTTGCATGCAAAGCACATAATACATCAAAAGTCGCTATTTTGCAAAAGGTATAGGTTGTTATCGAGGAGTCTACACGCTGCTTTTAAAGTGAAAGCTCAGCAAAGTGAAGTTAGGATTACTACATATCGAATGCTAGACCATGACCTCAAGCCGAAAAAGTACTTTCATGAGCTTACTTTCCAAGCTGTTATGGTCGTGAAAACTCTCAACAATTTTCAAGGCCAGAGGTGAACTGCTGCATATCAATTTTATGCCGCATAGAGTTGTGGAGGATGCAGAGTCTATCTATAATCTGCACTTGAAAGAAGATGGAATTCACTTCATCAGAATCTGTCCAATTTTAAATACCATTGGGAAAATATATGCTCCCGGAAAACCAAGTCCTCCTAGACCTGAATGGCCAAGAGTGGAAGGTCCTGTATAGCCACCTGAAGACCGCCTGGAAATGACACAGTAGGAAAGACTCTTGACTGCTTACTGATATCTTTATGGAGAACAACGCTTTTGCTGAACACCTAAATGTGCTGACGATTAATAATTCAAATTTTCACGAATATAAACATAGGTCATATCATACTAATCTGCTGTGGATATGAACAGGTCTCCTTAGGATAATTAAAAATGACCTGCCAAGCTTTACCAATACAAGAATGCCGATTATCCAAGCCCTTTATCAGTAAAGTTTCTTTCGGTTTTCTCCTCAAACCGAGTACGAGTGTATTTCGTAGAAAAAAAAAAAATTGTTGTTGTTGAGTTTGGAATAGGCAGAGGAATGCTCTGTAACTGCTTTAAACCAACACTGGAGACTACTGCATTTGTGCCTATTTTAGGTTTGACCCGGAAAACTTTAGAGAAATTGCTGCTTGAGAGCAATTCAGAAGGACATAAAGTTACTGAAGATTCTTTAATTAGATTCTCCTTAAATAATTCTGCAGATCCTCAGACATAGAACCTCTCTCTATACATTGTATATAAAAGCAATGATTAATCTTTTCGTGCACTAACCTATGGTTCTGGTCTTATCCATTTTAAAATCTTTACTGTTGTATGGTTAACAACTTTGGATATGTTTTCTATTCTTGTTTGCTAAGGTACTTGACTTGATATTATTAGTTCGGTGTCCACAGTCTTAACGGCTGTTACTTACGCACACTGATTTAACATTACTGTCGTTACTCAGTCGTCACTATTTCGAAATAACGGTTGACTTCTAGTATTTTATAATGCCGACCTACTTCTAAAGTCTTTCGAAGTAGAAAACTTCTCATTTAGACTTGATTTGACTTTCTCTTCCACTCATTTCTGTCGAAAACTTTGATTACGAATTCCTTGTCAAAATCAATGATAGAGAGCAGATAATCGCTTCCTATCATTGTAATATACATACATTTCTCCATCGTATTTCTTTCTCAGTGTTGATCCTAACGAGCCTAAGATTCAGATATATGGTGTTATTTAGACGTCGGTGAAATTATTGGGATGACATTCCTTGCCGACTGTCTTCCAGCAAACTGTCTGTCGCTGGTGTAAAGCCACTGGGGGTGGCCGTGGTGTAGTGGTAGTAGCAAACACTTCTCACTCGGAGGGTCCAGGTTCGAATCCTGCCCATGGCAAGTCAGTTTTTCATTGTGTAATTGGAACTCAGACAGAAAAATTCTGCGTGTGAAGGCATAACACTAACGCGTAGATTTGGCTGTTGTAGAGTTTCTCAAGCACAGAAAATAAAAATACTGTGATATACCTCGAATCACTCTGAGTGAAGAAAATCTCTCCGTCCTATTCGGACTCCCACCCCTGGAGAGCAAACATAGAAACCAAACACACCTGAGTTTCAAACCACTACAAAAACAATTTTCCTTTCTCCTCCTTCTATCTTTCCACCCCCGCCCTGGCAACAGTAAAAGGTTATCTAACCCCTTAGGCGCGCGTAAATTATAAAAAAGAGTACGTACTACAGAAGATTTTTTTTCATGTGTATGAAGCTACACACACCTTTTTAATGTGATCAGCAGTCAGATCTTTTCAACTCGGTTTGGAATCCAGGATAATTTGAAAGTTGCGTACTAAACTCAAATAAAGTAGAACAACTTTCATTATCCTTGGTAAGTTAATAGTATGGATTGCTCTCTTCTTAGTAAAAATCTCTGGTTTTGAAAGGCAAACTCTCAGAGATCGCCTGTTAAACAAACTATTTACAAGCGCAGAGCACAATCGAGTGCTTCGTTTAGTGCTTAAAGAAATTCTTCTACCTACAATGAAGGTAACAATATCGTCAGCCAAAGCCGCCATCCTTAAGTCCATATTATCGAGTGTTTTCAAAATCTCATCCATCAGAAGTAGCGAGAGGACACCGTCTTGAGATGTCCTTTTTTGACTGCTTACCTGCAAATCTCACACTGCTGTTGGCATCGAAAGAGCTTCTTTAGCTATGACATCCAAGCATTACCGAAGAATCTCTCATTTTTCAGTGAAGCAGGGTCTTTCGCAAAGGGTCACGGGATCCACTGCTTTGCAGAATAAGCGGCTTGATCTTTTTTATCTTTTCATTTTTTAGTTAAAGAATGCCAGAAAAAAGATCGATAAGTACTCGTATATCGATACTTTTGTGTTGCCAGGACTTTTGCCCATGGTCAAAATGGTCTACACTGACAGAGGCGCCAAATTGGTTTCCCCAATATTTCAACCTTCGATACGGTCCTGAAATGAAAACTGTTCAAATAACCATTAGTTTTATAGTGAGTACTACTTGTCTTTCACAATTTTTCAAAACAACGTTTGTCCGATATGGGAGAGTCTAAAAGTAATGACATAGTCCTCCGGAATTAACTTCTGACCCACCAAAATGTAGAGGTGTGTAGACATCACCATCAGAATTCCCCATAGATAAATTTCCAGGGTTTACCCCTAATCCAAATCATTGACCACCTTCTTGGTGACCTTCTGAAATTCATGTTCTGTTTTACCCAATTATGTATCTTATTTTGAATTGTGTTGTAGTCTTTCATTTGCCGAACGAAAGCATGGTTCCACTTCAGAAACTGACATTAGTCTGAGAACACCGTTAAATTCACCGTCTTACGTACAAATACATCACATTGCCGTCATATTCGATGCAAGTCCCCACATTGCGAACAAAAATAAAAAACATTCTCATTAACTACGAGTTACAGATACGAGTCAGATATTCGTCGTTTCAGAAACCAACAAGCAACCTTGGAAGCCATTTCAGTTATCAATAACGATTATCTTCAACATCAAAACCCCTTTATAATCCATTGGCCATTCGTTTGCTTACACCACCCATTCAGCTTCAGCTAATAAATGCAAAAACAAGATTTCTCCTTCACAATTCCGATTATACTAAGCCATCGGCTGAGCGGCGGCGACAGCGGCAGGCATAGGCATAGGACCTGCGCTTACTTCATCTCCTTGTTGGCATTTAAGAACAACTTTTATCCACCGTCACACACGCACACTATTACAAATATGATATCCATAAATCTCGCTAATAACCAATCCCCATGTTGAAAATGCAAATTGTTCCTGTCATACTCTGGCAGTGTGTGCAGACGTTTTTTTTGTTTTTTTCCTTCCTGTCGGCCTGGAGGTTGTGGAACGGACGGGAGGGATCTTTAAACAGGGACACAACAAGAGGCCATTCAGGCCAATGCGCAACGTCAATGTCTGCAAGACAGTCGTACTTTAATGCGCACGTATATACATACTTGTAATATATGTACAATATATGTACTCATATGTAGTTAATCCTACAGAGTTGGCTAGTAGCATCACCATAAGGACGCATCGCAAATGGCGTCTATCCGCACCGATTAACTTTTATACGCTCTCATCTTTCACTAGTCGCGCTTAGTGACTACGCGCTGCTTGAAAACTTTAATTCAGGTAAATTGTAATTACAACTTGCACTGCGTATAGGAATTTAAAATCAACGATAAATTTGCTATTACAAGCGTGTGCAACATCTATGTAAGCGCGCCTAAATTTCAGTATCAATAGTACACATATTCGTACTCGTATGTCGGATACCACAGATTCATACGTCTGCAAGGGTGTGTGTTGGGAAAATTTATAAATATTAATACAACCTAACCGCATTAATTTACATAAACGCATTGCTGCATTTTGGCAGCCCAATTAAAATAATTATTACGTCTCTAATGATGGCCGGAAAATGTGCATTTCTAATGCAAATATGTACCCAGTTCGGATGGTCGGACCTTTTTAATTTTATTTGGCTGTTCTTCATTAGTGGAGCTATGCCAGTGTACGGATGTATGTGTTGGCAAGTTATTGATATATTATGTTACGGTTTGGTTGTAAAATTAATAGTGTCCAGTTATAAAATTCCGCATTTTCGGAAATACGAGTACGTACTTTTCATCTATGCAAATATTGCTTTTCATATAGAAAAATCAATAGTATCTATGAATACAATAAGTATATGTAGAGGGTCACTTAAATCCTTGGTTTTTTATTTGTATGAAACTCAGTCATATGTTTATGTACGTTCATATGTAGGGTTTCATCCGAATCTGATACGTTGCTTTGGGCAATAACTCCCGGCACCACAGAAAACGAGATTCCAGGGAAAAAATAATTGTCAATGCATGACAGGACATTTTCCTTTATCTAATCCTTCTATTAGTTGAACAGAATTTCTCATTATTTTCGATTGGGGCTTTTCAATTCTATTTCAACTGCTTAGTCTGCGAAAAAACAGATTTCACTGCCATGCAGAAAGTGCGTTGAAATGGGCCGGATGAAAGGAGGAGAATAGAAGCTGCGAATTTATTGTAAGTGGCAGACTAGGGTCTTGACCTTTTTTTGTTTTTAATCTACTGTACTGAGCCGGGCTATTTAAAGCAATACGACAGTAGGTGTAAAAGGTATCTATCATTAGTATTTAATCTTATAAATGGAACGTCAGTACTGACTCTCTAAGCTGAGCCTGCTATAGAGCCACCGGTTTCTTTAATATTGTAAGCAGACTATTTCTGCCGTATGTTATGAACGCCTGAACCCATTCTTATGTATTTTAAAGTAGCGTGTAACATCATCTGCAGAGACGAACACACTTGTACCAAACTAAATTTTGCAGAATGATAATGGAAAACGCTGGCTATTTCGTTAAGGTCTGAATTAATCCCATCGGGACTTTTATTAAAAAAAAAACCTTCAGACACTGTGATGAACCGGCATTTGGCATCTTTAACATCAAACTTGAGGCAATTTTGAGAAACTATAAGTTTTCGGCTACAAATTTTTTTTTCAAAAGTTTGCTCAACTACTTGCATTCGCTGATTAGAATTGTGTGAATTTGAAGCATGAAAGACAAAAGGCAGACATAACATTTACGAGGTCGATATTGCTGTAAAAGCTGTACAGTTTGATGTTGAAACGTCTCTTCCACACTCTATTGATGCAAACGGTGTAGAGAATTATACGAGCAACTTTTTTCACAAAGAGCCCGAGAGCATTTTCATCTGCTTCCGCCAGTGCCCAAACCTCTGCGATGAAAAGCAGGACTGGGATGATCATGGTCTTGCATAAATCCTTTTTGGTTGCTCGAGAGAGGGCTTTACTACTCAATTACTTTCTAAACCCAAAGAAGCAATGATTGGCGAGAGTGATTCTTCGTATAATTTAGGCGCTGGTGTTGTTTTCGAAGTTGATAGCAGATCCGACATATATAGAGTTCCATACAACCTTAAAGTTGTAGTTGCATATCGTGACGTTTGTCCTAGGCGTAGATGCTTTGTGTCCCTCTGCCTTGACAGCATATACTTTCCTTTTCGTTCATTGACCGATTCATACATCCTTGACGCTTCTGCTTCAATAGTCACCAATGCAACTTTGAGAGCTAAAAATGCCGTGTGAAAAATCACTTGTCAACGTTTCGCCTTGTGTTAGTCCTTTTCTGACATTGAAGCCCTCGGTTTTGTCACAATCGAACTTGACGCGGCAGCGTGCATTATCCATCGTCGTCCTGCACGATCGAATGCGTTTGGTAGGAATGTTGAAACTAGACAGGGGTCTATATACTTCGTCTCTATAGATGCAGTCATATGCGGCTTTGAAATTGATGAAGAAGTAGTGTAAAAATTTTCTCTACAGTAGACTTATCCGGCCCAAAACCACACCGTGGTTCAGTTTGCTAAATGATTTTAGGCGTTTACATAACATGAAGGACAATATTTTATATGCTATGCTGAGTAAACTTATTTCTCTGTAGTTAGGATAGTTCAGGGGATCTACCTTCTTTAAAATCGAACAAACAATTCCGGGATTACATTCGTCGGGTATACTTTCCTCGACTTAGATCTTAGAAATGAGTTGATGTATGCTCCGTATCCAATCATCACCAGTTGCTTTCAATAGTATACGGCAGTTAGTAGATAGTGTCCAGCAGCTGTTTCAGACTTGAACTTGGAAATAACAGTCATGACTTCATCTTGGTCGAGTGGGCGGATATGTTTCATGTCTTCGTCCAGGTTCTATGTGACCTAGGAGATGGAAATGACGACGATACAATTTCAGTAAAATTTATGAAAAACTGCGGTAATTAATTTTTTTATGAATTCTAACTTCAAAAACTTGGCTTTCATCTGACTCCTCTACTTACAGAACGGCTTCACGGAACCCACCCCTTGCAGAGATTGCTTCATTTCTGTTCATGGTCTTGATATTATCTGTGACACAAAATTGCGTTTTCATTTCTTCATCGACAATTTTATTTATATAGTGGAGCATTTGGTTTTATTAAATGTTGTTCTCGAGCGCTTTTGGTATAAAGTACTCTGCGTGCCTTGAGTTATCCAGTACCGATGGAACGAGCATCTGCAACTACTACCGTTAAGCCGGACACTCATGCAGGAAATGCTCCGCAGTGTAATTATTACTATCACAGCAATCGTCACAGTTTGTTGTTTCACTCATGTCTAACACGGTTATATGATTAACAAAACCGTATTGCTCCGTTACGGTGCGAAGGTTTATCCAAGTGAGGAACAGTAGGAAAGTCGCTGATCTCTTAGAGAAGTTGGGAAGCATTCGTTTGGTGTGAGAGCATTCTGGGGAGTCATTTTCTCTCCAGTTATGCTTAAAAGAAATCAGACTAACTGAGAACGCAAGTAGCCTAACTCAAGGTAATGTAATCTAGGACTTGCCTAGGAAATTCATCTGCGATCTTTCACTCGTTTTGGGCTCTGATTCCATTCGAAAACATACCTGGGCACAGGAAAATTCGATTTCGTATTTTCGAATCAAATCAAGTTCTGGAGTAATTGGTTAAGACCGCATGTCCATAAAACAAGAGTCAAAAGGTAGTCGCCGCTCTAGATCCTCCAAACTCCTGCGTGTAAATGGAAGACGGTGCATCTAAAGCAGATCCAGGCGTGCTAGGGCCCATGCAGCCTAGAAAGACTTCCGAGCAGGAGCTGTGACCCATTTTCGTGAAAACCTGTTGCATCGGATAACCTCCGCATAGTATATAATTGATATTTACATATACCAATGTAGATCCAGAGAACACTGCCCCGCGTCAAGCCCTATGTCGTACCGAAAGTTCCTCTACACTGTTTGTTTAAAAAAGTTTCTTATCCAGATTAACACTCAAATACTTAGCCTAGTTGTGGAAACAGATAGTGATTCCTTTAAGCACTATATGAGTTAGACCAGTCAGCTGCCTCGTAAGGAGAACGACTTCAGTTTTAAGAGGATTTATTGTAAGCCTAATCTTAGTTCACTAGTCGATTACGTCTAGTTTCATCTTCGCTTTAGAGGAGGCAGCCACTTTGCATGATCTACCAGTCAGTGCAACTGGATCATCTGCATTTTCCTAAGCGTTGACATTAGAATTATTGAGAGAGTTAAGCAGTGAATCGACTAACATGCACCATAGCAGTCTGCATGCACCTTGCAGACAACCCAAACCACAATCAGTGCCAGGCTAGCAGTAAGTACTCTATTCAGAGTACCAGCAGCTGGTCTATACCTTTTTGTAGCATAAGTGGACATATGCCGTCAATGCCAGCTGACATAAAGCCACGAAAGGACCCAAAACCGTATTCAATGACCCGAACGAGCTACATCGGGTTGTGGTACTGAACTCAACTTCAGTTATAAGAGCTAGTTGTGAAGTCGATCCTGATTAGGCTACCTGGGAAGTGACTCTCGAGCATGACATAGAGAGTGCCTGCTTCAGACGCAGTGTAGGTGCCATCAGAATGTCTGTGTGTTTACGGTCTGCCTGATTTGGCACTACTTAGGACTTTAAATCGTCTGCCAGTTTCACTGAGTGTTTCGATTTTTTCGCAAAGTCCTTAAAAGAGGCACTTTCCGTGCGAATGAGTTTCTTATGTTCTTTTTTCCTCGATACCGGGCACTCATTCGTATCGCATGTCGCATACGTAGAGAATCCAAACTACTTCTTAATAAGGTTTAAGTAAGTTTCCTTACACAGTTGCTCTAAATCTTTTTCTTTTTCTAAATCATTTTCTTGGCGGGACACGTTGAACATCTCTCTTTATCTTCTGTTTCGTTCTGGATATAGGCGGACTATTGACAGTCCATCAAATCCAGTTGGGCCAGTTGGTTTACCTAACCTACTAAGAATAAAAAAAATAATTTTCCTAAACAAATTTGATCGCGATAGTTCTGCCTTTCTCTTCAACAACCAATCGATGTGAAGTCCATCTTATGACTCTTCTCGTATGGAATGTCATGTGTCTATATCTAAACCACTAGCTTCAATAGACCAGTCAAAATTTCTTCTCATTAACCTCATAAACGCTTCCATTAAGATATCATTACCAAGTCATCAGCAGAGTCTAACTTACAAATTTTAATCAGCATACGCTAAATACATCTCGTCGATCATTAAATAGATAACTTTATGTTGCCAGTCATGCTGTAGTGTCAATCAATGATATACTCTCCATCAATCAGACTCATTTGCGAGTGCTTTTTTTTTTAAATATTTTATTAGTCTCAAACCGAACTTCTGCCACTGTAGCGGTAGCCTTGTCTTATCCGAACATTTCCATCAATCTAAGCAGGGGCTCCCGCAATCGATTGTAATCATGTCAAGACTTTTATTCATGTGCTAACATCAAAACGCTTGACGATATGATTGAAGTCAAAACCGACCCGTCTTTTCCCGTCCACAATAATCTATTTCCTACCCCCCTTCATCGAAGTCGAGACTCGGGACTCATTGTTACTCGTATCTTTAGTTTAGTTAATCGTAGATCGTAAAAAGTTGTTTCGCTTCTTCGTTCTCATTAATTCAGATAAATGTATTCGATCGGGGAAATAATTTAGAAAAATCCAGTCCGGAATAAAATATTTATCTGCGCATAAAACAATGATGTCGGATAGAGTTTTCTAAAACCGATTGCACCTCCTTCAACCTACTTAGCTCGTGCAACTGGTTGCATTGCATTTTTCCTTGAGCTGTTTCTACTGTTGGACTTCTTCGGCTTTTTTTTTTTTTTGTTTTATTTATTATTTTTCTTTGCGTGCATAAATATTCACCATTTGCAAATGTACAAGTATTTCAATTAATGAATATGTATCGGGATAATACGAGTAGCGACATGGGTCCCCATGGAGTTATCGACTAGTTGAAGTGTGGTCTTGGTATGGCTGTCATTGCCAAGAAAAGATGTAGAGCAGAGTCAGAACAGAGACAAAGATCGCATTTGCGTTTTGAGCAGAAATTCCGTGGGAAATAAAATGCAGATGAGAGGAAATGTCAAATTTTTACTTTACAATCGTAAAGTTATATACCCGAGGGGTATTCAAATGCAATTGATCGTTTGGAGAGATGAGATTGACATCTTATCGAGAGCCTCATCTATCAGCTAGTTGAGGGGAAAATTGTGTGAATTTACGGATAATTAATTTGGAATGTGGTGTATTTTTTTCTTCTTAATTTACAATACAAATAGGCGTTAGAGATTCTCTGGCGTGCATTTGGCTAGGAAGTAGTAATTTTTTTTAAGGTCGACAAGGTAAACTAGAACTTTGACTTGAGGTGTGAGGTTTAAGTCGGAAAATAATAACTTAGTTTTAGTAGGGTGGACATTATTTTCAGAGCTGCCATTAATATTATTGATTGAAGCCACTCAAGAAACAGGTTCTCTGGTTGTAAGCGATAATTACAAAGATGAATTTGCTCTTAAAAGCATCCTATCGCTGTATAAAACTAGTTTTATGCATCGGTTTAATACATTATTTTGTTCAATGCAATCTAAGTTTAGATAAGGATTTTACTAAATAAAACGGATTTATTGAGACTTCTTTAAGTTCTACTCTTGCGTGGATTATATACGAGTCAGAAGTCCTAGGTCATTTTGCTGCAACTGACTCTATGGTCTGATCTTGCCCATAATCCTGCCATACGTTACATATATACGTTGCATATCAGCTATTTCAAATGTGACAGAAGGTATTCGCCAGGCTTTGGGCACAGGCCATGCCATACTTTTATATTTCTCTAAAGCTTTCAATACGGTAGACCCTGTCAATTTTGTCGTTGTACAGATTCTCTGCTAGTGCCGTGCGATTAATTTTTTCTTATCTTCGGCACAAGAAACAAGCAGTCGAAATTAGAGCTGTTGATACCCATACTTTCGGGTATTGCCCCGGTACCAAAGTATCGGGTACCCACGGGTCATGTTTCTCATATATCAAGACCAGACAAACTATTATATTACAAAGCAAGTAAACTTGTCTATTTGGAAAACATCTGTATTTTGTCTATAAATTATTTGAAACAATGAATTTTATTACATTTCTTCTATATATTTAGTGGTCGGAGCTGAGGATTAATGCTACATACAAGCATACTCGTATATATGTTTTGTTTTCTTTACTAAACGAAATTTATTTTTTTTGTTAACTTTTAAGGCTTTTCAGAATTAAACGTTTTTTTAAGTTTAATTGCTTTATATTAGGCAATTTTTTCTAAAAAAATTAAAAGTCAATATTTTTTTTTTTATAAAATTTTACTTAGTCAAAATATGAACCTTTGACATCTATAACCTTCTTCCACCGTGATTCAAGGTTCATTATTCCTTTTTTATAGAAGGCTTGAATTTTTGACGCTAAAAAGTTTTCAAAGGCTTCTATGATCTCTGCTCGGTTTCGGAACACCTTTTGCTGACAAAATGACCCCGGACTGCGGAAAAGGTGATAATCCATTGGAGAAATATCAGGAAAGTACTGTGGATTCGGAAGAATTTCGAATCCCAAGTGCAGCAACTTTTGCACTGTTACATGTGAGGTATGTGGTCTAGCATTGTCATGCAACAGGATTGCACCATGCCTATTTGCCAATGTAGGCTGCTTTTCAGCCAATTTCATATGCATTATGTCGATTTGCTCACAATATTTGACTGCATTTATCGTTTCCCCTGGTTGAAAAAATGAAAAGTGGATTGGTCCTTTCGATGTCCACCAGATTGTCACCATAGCCTTTTTTGGGCGAAGATTGGGCTTGGGTGTGTTTTGGTTTTTTATCTGAATCCAAACACTGCCTAGGTCTTTTACGATTTTCATCACAAGTGACTATCCGGTGCAAAAACGGTTCAGTTTAGTTTCTGAATGTAAGCGATGCGCAGAGAGTTGTTTTTGGGATTCGTTCAGTTCATGGGGTACCCACTTATCGAGTTTCTTTACCTTTTCTATGAGAGAAAGGTATCGACTTAATGTCATTGGGGATACTCCCATACTTTGTGCAATCTCCCGCACCGATTTCGTTGGGTCCGCTCTTAAACCAACGTCGTATGGTGCCTTCGTTTACCGCTACATCCTCAAATGCGTCATTAATGCTTTTCATTGCAACTGTCACATTGTGTCCTATTTTAAATTCGTAAAGGAAGAGGGTTCGAATTTCAACTGCCGATAGCATGGTAAATAATTCTTAAAAAAAAAAAAATAACTCGTAACAAACACTAAAATTCTCACACGGCAAGCAAACGTACCACTTTATTTTATAAAAAACGAAAATTTAACGTTCTGGCACAAATGTTTACTTGTTTACTTGAGAACTTCGTATTTCGGACTGAGCGAAAATCGGACATTTCATGTACATTATACTATACAACCCAATACAATGTTTTCTGCAGTGGAGAAACCATGTTCTGACGACACCGATGCGGCTGGCACACATAATATTTTTTGGCTAGCAATGCCAGGCTTGGATATTTTTCTGCATTTTTTTTCCACCATTTTAATGGGTCAGGAATATTGTGGTTTAACTGTGGGTCACACAGATACATGTCGAACTCATTAACGGCCTCAATATCTGATTTGGCTTCTAATAAAAATCCATGGCACTACATCTTTAATTCACAACTTCTCTACTCTCGATGGACACAGAGTTTGTTACCAAGTTCCACACAGGTTTTCTAAAGAGTTCACTCACTTCTTCAACCTCGACTTCAAAGTTTTTATGTCTTGGATCCCAAAAAGGGGAAAATTGTTCTGTAAGAACTCCTTTGAATTCCAGCCTATCCATTTTGAACCTACTTTCTTTCATGACTCCCATGCAGCTGACAATATTTTCATTATCTCGGTTGTTTGGTTTTAGGTGGTTTTCTTCGCAAGGTAATGTTGTTGCAACTTGGAATGGCTTCAAGATTTTAACCATCGCTTCTGTTTGTGACCATACCCTTTCGCTTACTTCAAGTTTCAGAACCAATGTTGGAGATGTAATACCTCTATGTGCCAAAACCGCAATAACAGCACTTCGATTTACTAAGAACCTTTCACACATTAAATAGGATGACGAATTAATTTTAGCAACCCAAGTTATCTCTGTGGAATATGTTCCCATCTTCACCAAACGTGAACATTACCAACTTTATTAAATTAGAGTATTTGTGATCCTTAAGTACCCGTTACCCGCATTTCCTGGGTACCCGGGTAATTGTTGAGATGGGCATTAACAGGGTAAAATCAAGAGCACTAGTCGAAATAGTAAACAAGATGTCTGGATTTTTTTCCGATCACAAGAGGGGCGACACAAGTTTCAATATTAAGACCTCTCCTCTTTGCCTTGTATATCAACGAACTTCTCACTATGATAAGAACATCAATTATCAAAGTTGACGGTTTTAAATTGCTGAATAGTAGCTAGTCGGTTGGGACTCATCGAACACTATGTTACTAAAATCAACAAGAACTTAGAATATATTTTCCTTTGCTTAGACAGAAATGGACTGTTCTTAAATCCATGAAGGTCCCAATGCCTAGTGATTAGCAGGAAAAACTTAGATCTATCCCATATTCCTAAAATTATACTAACAGTTATAGGTTATGTTGAAACTGCTAAGACCCTGGGCATGATTTTCAATAGATTCTTAAAGTGGCATCCTCACATTAATGACACCGCCGGTAAAATATTGGGTGACCGGATAAGAACGAGAGGGGAAAAAATTTAAATAAAACAACAACGGTGTGAGACATAAAATTGATTCTGGCTTTATGTTGCAGCTACATTCATGCTATTAAGTGTGGAATAGCACATCATTCAAATGTCCGCCTTGACTTCGCTGGCAGTGCTTCAAGCAGTCGGTCCAATTTTTAATGACTCGGTCCAATATGTGCGGTGTTACTTTGGCAATAGCGTGTCGAATGCTTGCCTCGCACTCGTCCAAAGTGGTTTGCTTTTTAGCGTAGACTAAGGACTTGACATAGCCTCAGATAAAATAATCGAGTGGTGTCAAATCGCATGGTCGCACTTTTTTTTTTATAATGAGCGCGCGCTCAAGGGGTTTGTGTACCCTTAAGGTGATTGTTCACAGCGCGGGCAACGGAAATTTAGGGAGGAAGAAAAGAGAGGTACCGATACACATTGTTTTTAAATGTTTGCAAGTTATAACGACCAGGAAATACAGAGATAGGCAGGGCATTCCATAAGCGAGTTGTATGGCTTAGGAACGAATCACGGTATTTTAGAATACGTCCGAAAATGGGCTGATGAGCATTCATAGCGAGACGGGTGTTACGGTTGAAAGTTTGAATGGGCGGAATGCTACTGGCGATTTCAGTGAAGCACTGGTGGTGGAAATAGCGATAAAACAAAGTGAGACAGGAGACATTACGTCGGTGTTCGAGCATGTCAATTGATTGACTGGTATTAGTATCATCAATAAGTTTTATCGCACGGTTTTGAGTCCTATCTAGCATGTGCAGAGATGTTTTAGAAGCACCTGACCAGATGTGGGCATTGTCCTCCAATATTGGGCGGATGAATGCCTTATATATTGAGCTCAAATCAGAGGGGGTTAAATATTTCTTACATCGCTTGAGGAAACCTAGACATTTCGCAGCATTTTTGGCGACATCGAATATGTGGCCATTCTAACGTAAGTTGTCATTGACATACCGGTACTGTCTGGGCGGTGAGTCCGGGAACGAATATGAAAAGCAGAGGGTACTGTCATCAGCAAAGGAATATATTGGATTAGAAGTAGCTGACAAGAGATCATTAATGAAAATTAAAAAGAGTGTCGGAGACATAACAGAGCCCTGGCGCACACCAGCATTTGGTTTGTGAATATCAGACTTGAAACCATCCAAGACAACTTGAATTGAACGTTTCGAAAGGTAATTCCTAATCCATTGAAGAAGAGAGTCGTCGATCCAAATGCACGCATTTTCGACAAAAGAGCCTGATGCCAAACTCTGTCAAATGCCTTAGAAATATCAAGTGCAACTATCTTGTTTTGGCCAGTTCGATGTACGCTGTGTTTCCACTTTTCGGTGAGACATGCCATCAGATCACCAGTGGACTTGTTGCTACGAAAACCATATTGCCGGTCATTGAAAAGTTTTCGTATTTCGAGATATTTCATGAGCTGACGATTTATCAGCGTTTCCATGACCTTGGAAAGAAGGGACGTAAGTGCAATGGGTCAGTCACCATATTTCTACTTCACAACTTCGATCGTTGTTGGAACCACAGCTGGGATATATCGCTGTTGTCGAGCCCTGACCACAGAAAGTCGGTTAACATCGCTCTATGCCTAAGACCATTGACGGAGACACCGCTCCTTTCTCATATCGAAAGAAATAAGGTCCGATGATGCCGACATACCATAAACCGCACCAAACAATCAATCTTTGTGGATGCGTTGATGCTTGGCCGAACACTTGTGGATTGTGTTCGCTCCACTAATGTCAATTTTGTTTATTAACATTGCTGCTGAGTCAAAAATGGGCCTCGTCCGAGACGATGATTTTATGACACAAAATCCGGATCTCCGCCCAACATTTCCAGCGCATAATTAGCGAACTCATGGCGTTGTATGTGGTAGTTTGTTTTACATTTTTGTGTCAGTACAATCTTATACGGATGTATACCCAAATCCAACTGCAAAATAAGCCGGGTTGACTCTCTGGCGATGCCCAATTCGGCTGATCGGCGTCGAATCGATTTTAGTATGTCTTCCTCGATACTGTCCGCTACGGCGGCTATGTTTTCTTCATTTCACACCAATCTCTTTCCGGTTGGTGGCTTAAGATCCAAATGAGTGTACTGACTCAAACTTTTCCACGGTGCGACGTATTGCCTGCACACTGAAGCCATGATGACGGCCATCCTAAAGACGAAATTCACGTTGCATATTTATAGCTGAGCCGGAATTTCGATAATATTTGGGAAGCGTAAAGCGTTGAATGATGTAGTGGCAAACTTTACTGAAATTTTGACAGCTGGATGTCATTCTTAATTTTGACAGCTGCTGAAACATAACAATTGGAAAAACTATCATTGTTATCTGCTAACCCTTTATATGGTGTTCTTCACATATTGCTCCTCAAACGCGTATATAAAATATATTTAGGCCAGTTACATGTGGTTACAATCTTTTGATTATATTGTAAAATAACTATAAATCAAAAGCCGCAGACAGAATTTCTAAATATGGACATTACAAGCTTTACTAAAAACCTTTAATCAAAAAAATTGATGACTACTATAGATACGTGTAATACTGAGCGCATGAAAAAAACTTCTGGCTCTAAAGCAAACACTCCAGCAAGGCTGGGTCGGTTTATAGTCTGCATTCTGCAGAGCCAATATGCCAGCGTCCTCCTACTTTGTGTCTCGCTTTTCGATATCTTCATACACCATTTAGTCGCATTCATTTGTTACCATTAACTCGGCTTGGTCGCTTATCTCTTTAAGAGGATTTCACTTTGTGTTCCACCATGGGACCACTTTGCTCCGCGCGATTCTCGATTTTCGATTCTCCATTGTTTTTTACGGTTAACAATTGAATCTTTGAACAAGAAGTCAGCAATGGAATAAGAACCCATCGTGCACATATAGTTGGATATGTGTTTGTATGTGCATATGAACATTTGCGCAGGCGAACATTACATATATGTATTCACCTAAATGGTGGGTGCTTTAGCTCCTCTCTGTCGTTGCATCGTTTTGGTGTTCGCGGATCCCAATTTTGTGATAGTTGCGAGTTGCGCTGTTGCTGGAATTAGACACGTTTTGTTCCACAAATGTTTCATCGATAGGCTTCCGCCGCCGCCGGTGCTGGTGCTGATGCTTGTTGCAGCTTCTATGCTGATCCTTGTGTACTTATCTATTTTATAAAAATGCACTTGGGAGCCTTTAGTTTTCTTTATGGGATATTTTAATGTCGTTAATGCTCATCGTAATTTTTCCTATGACTTTGGGAACTAGGTTTAACATTTGTTTTGATCTGCATATCTTCATTTTGGAGAAGTTTTAAGGACCTCTTACGGTTACTGCGGTTGGTTATTGGAGAATTTATTTTTAGATACGAACTGGACACTTAATGAGCATCTTAGTGGCCAGAGTTCATTGGCTAGTGTAGAGTTTTTATCAGTAGTCTATGCAATGCAAAGAGAATAAATTCGTGCTCTTATGGTTTTTCATTACTGATGTTGTATTAATTAAAATGGCCTCCGAATACTGGACTTGAATGAAATCAAGATTTTGAAATATGTCTTTAAACGATGAGATTATGCTTTGAATTCGATGTTCAGCTGCAGAAGGAAACTGCGATGTCTTGAACCTGCAACCAAGTATTTGAAACTGATCAAAATGAGGTAAAATCAGAAGTCGAGCTAAACAGTTCAACAACTTATAAACTTACTTAAGAGATTTCGTAATTTCAAGATCTTCCACTACCATCCGCTCAACAACTTTGTCATCGATAATGATCAGCCGTTTTGAGGAGCTAAATCCGTATGCCCATATAATCCTTGAAAAACACTTGAAGCAGGGAGACCGCAAAATTAGCGAACGAAAATATGATACTCATAATGCTAAATGTTAAAACATATGCAAATTATACAGCTATTTTGAACTCATGGAACTTTACTGAACGAACTATTTCCGAAATGTTTGTAAGCGCTTCAACAAGACTTATAAGCACTGACTTCACATTTTTAATATCTGGTAACAATATATATAAGACCTAAAATAATTAGATAGATTTTTTATTTTTTTTTAATTATTTACTTATTCGTTTAATATTTTGTACAAGATGAAAGTAGGGGAGGATGGGGCTGCTCTGGTCGTTAGGGTTCCGTCATTTTCTTGATTTCTGGAATAAAATAAAAACACACCCATGAGTACTCCTAGCTTATCTACCAAATATCAATTGGGAATACCAAATGCTCATACTTAAGAGAAAACGTACATATATGCGTAGTACGTATATTGATAATAAATAATTGGATTTTCCACATGTGCTCCGCTACCAATTTTCACATCGAAATGCTACGAGGCCAGATAGGTTCAAGAGTCGTGCGAATGGTGATCGCGATACTCTGAGCAGTTAAAACCACACACTCCGAGTATTTGGAAAAGATGGATGACCACACAGCTAGCATGTAAGTTCATCTAAATAAGAGAGTGCATGGAAGGGCACCAGCCACGTCTTGAGCAACGAATAGAGAGGTAAATCCCCGTCCCCTATCCGCGCTACAAGAGTGGATCCTCTCACTCCATTGTGGCACAAATACAAATATATTCACGTACTCCTGATCTATCTTAACCATTCGCGCTACAAGACTGGATCTTCTCACTCCATTACACATAATTAAAAAGAAATTTAAATGCACGCACTTCCGTCTCACATCATCCTACAGCTCCGTCATACAAAATAATATTAATAAAGGATTTTTTTCAAAATTATAAGGAACGCAATATTCTGCGATAACACATCAAATAAATATTAATGTGTCATACATACCAAAAATAAACTACATATACATTATGATAAAAATATAATACTTCATATTTCGTTGTAAATCACTATTGAATATATGAGATATGTATATTTATATATATGACAATTATATGAAATACTTTAATAAATTAAATAAACAACGATTACTAATAAATAGCTAAGAAATACCCAGTGATTAACTCACCAACTGTCCTCTATGTCCTCTCAGATTTTATATATTTTTCTCTTCTTTTTTTTCTCACTATCACACTATCTATCAACTTTATTCTGTGGAGTCTCACTACTAAATGAAATCTTCATTATAGGAGACGCGAGTTATGATAACAACCCACAACGCCTACAACAACAACAACACCTACAACAACAACAACCACAACAGTGCAATACACCACAGGTCAGCCACACGCCGCACAAAAATTAATTAACCAGCACATTTGTAATTGCACAGGTGAATTCTAAGAATGCTGCATCAGCGTCTGCTGAATTTCCGTTCTATGTTCACCTTTGCAAACTGATAGGTTTCTTTCAAAATTTGTTTTAGAAATTAAGTCAGTTGTATTTTGTGATTAAAAGAATAAAGTAATATTTTTTTTTAACAAGCTGCCTTGAAACCCATTATTGGCGCAGTCGGTAGTTCGGTCGAGGTTAAATTAAGTATAAAAAGTAACGGTGGTTTTTCCGTGTGACAAAATATAATTTATTTTAACCGTGAATTTTTCAATTCTTCGCGATCGAAAACCTTAATAAAGACATTCAAAACTCCAGTGGCTTACTGGAATTAAAAGAATAAAATAGAAGACAACAGTGGTTTACTGAACATCTTCGTGGGATTCACAGCTTCACATCAACAACTCAACATGAAAATTTTCTTCGTACTCAAGCACATGTGAGTCAGAATATTTTTATATGTATTTATTATTAAGATTTATTTGCATAACAAAACAAAAAAATAAAATTGTGAACTAAATTATTCGAGAACAATAAGTAAAAGAGAAAAAAAAAAACGAAACTATTAATTAATTTACTATATATTACAAAAAAAAAAAGAGAAAAAAAAAATTATTATGAAAATAGTATTTTTAAAGTAAAGTAAAAAGAGAATCTTAAGAAAAGTAAATAATTAAATGTATCATAATTAAAGGTCTTATATTATATATCCTAAAAATTTAAACTTAATTGTGAATCTATATACATACGTACAAATATTGTTATATGCCATCCCCAAAGAAACACCAAAACCCAAGAAAGTCTCCTTATCCCAAAATTGTGAACTTATTTAAATTTAAGAGCCTTGGTTCTATACCAGAAACTATTAAATCTGAAGCTCTCAGTGTTATAGATCCTTGTGTAAGCGACCCCTCTGTAGCTCCTAAAATGAATCACGATAATCTTAATCAAACACCTGCAGCACCTGCAGTACCAGTAGCAGTAAATGCTCGCGAAATTTTCGAATCCCTTAGAATTCCCGATGCGGTCAAAGATTTACCGAGATTTGATGGTAATCCGCGACTGCTACACGACTTTATTAATAACGTAGAGGAAATCCTCATGCATTTAAGAGGCATAGATCAAACCCCTTTGGCACAAATAATCCTTAGAGCAATTCGTAACAAAATCGACGGACAAGCTAATGAAGTGCTAAATATGTACGGCACAAGCCTTGTTTGGAGTGATATAAAGAATAATTTAATTCTCCATTATTCCGATAAAAGGAACGAAACATCTCTAATAAGAGATCTCCATTTATTAAAACAAAGCAACAATACAGTCGAAGAATTTCATGCTGAAATTGTAGAACTGCAAGCAACGCTTACTAATAATGTTTTGATCCATGAAAGTGATGCAAACGTCGTCAACGCAAAAAGAGAACTTTTTGCTGACATGTGCCTTAATTCGTTTCTTTCTGGCTTAAGAGAGCCACTGGGCTCAAACATTAGAGCCATGAAACCCATATCTCTTGCCATTGCCCTTTCATACTGCATACAAGAACAAAACATGTTCTACATGAAGTATGAATACCAGCCCCAATTGAGGAAACCCAACTCTTACCAAAATCCTCCAAGACCTCAAAATAATCGGTCAAATTTTAACCAAAACCGCACTTACGGACAAACAATTTATCCAACACAATACCCTCCAAACTATCGCAACGTAGCACCAAATCAAACACACAGACAAATGCAATCTTCCCATAACAACCCCCAAAACTTTCGCGTTCAAGCACAAGCTCCGCTTCCAATAAATCCAAATCAATTTCAACAACCGTCAAATCAAAGAAATCAAAATTTCTCAAGACAATACCCCGGTCCGAATTCACAATCCCGTCCGCTACCAGCTCCTGAAGCTATGGAACTAGGTTCAGAACAGTCAAGACACAGACAACCAACAGCTTACAAACCGACAAACTTTACAAACCAGACCAGACATAGCAATACTCCCCGCTACATCATCGAAGAAGTTCATAACGTTAACGTACCAAATTTGGAAGAACTCCAACCACCCTCGTACATGCCTAATTTAGATGAACATTATACTTACGAAGACCAGTACCACTCTCAAGAAGGCTTAGACCATGAACAAGACCAACAGGCTCCTCAAGCCATGAATGAATTGGAAGAAGAGAATTTTTATACCACTGCCTCGAACAACCCGTTGGATACTTAGATATTAACAAACACGGATTCAATTTACCATATATCAACATTTCCTCGCCATTCGGTCGCCCCCTAAAATTCCTCGTTGATACGGGAGCCTCAGCATCATTCATCAGTCCAGAATTTACCCAGCACCTTAACATTGAAAAATGCCCTCCTATCAAAATAGCCACTATCCTCAATAGCCACCAACTCGACGAAAAAGTTTCACTGACCATTTTTAACGAATTCAACACATCCGGCAACTTTTACTTTCTTCTGTTTAAGTTCCACAAATATTTCGACGGCTTATTAGGGTTAGATATTCTTTCACAACTCCGCGCTAAAGTCGACTTAGAAAACAAACTTCTTATAACCCCAACCTCAAAAACCCCACTGCTTTTTAAACCAAACCTTAATTCGGGAAAACACGTTATTCCCAGTAATACAAAAACTATCATTAAAGTACCAGTAGACATACGCAATGGCGATGTCTTCATCAAAAATACCCTCGTCGAAAATAATCTAACAATATCGGAAGGTATTTATACTGCAAAAGACTGGTATTGCGCAGTAGAAATTTGCAATAACTCTTTAACTGATAAGACCCTCTTTATTGAACAGCCCTTAAAAGTCGAACCATATTCTTCACTCCAGTTTATTGAAGTCAATAATTACAATATAAGTCCCAACGAAAGCCAAACAAGCCCTAACATTACAGAGCTCCTTCGCATTTCGCATCTTAACTCAGAAGAAAAAAAAGGCCTCGTTAAACTCTGCAAAGAATTCGAGGACATTTTTTTTAAAGAAGGACAAAATCTCAGTTTCACTAACAAAATTAAACACAAAATCCACACTACAAATGACATACCTATCCATACAAAAACATATAGATACCCATACTGCCATAAAGGAGAGATTCGAAATCAAATTACGTCCATGCTCGAACAAGGAATAATCAAACACAGCTATTCCCCCTGGAGCTCTCCCGTGTGGATTGTTCCCAAAAAAAAAGACTCAAATGGAAAACAAAAATGGAGGCTCGTGATTGATTTCAGGAAACTAAACGAGAAAACGATCTCTGACAGGTATCCTATACCGAACATAACTGAGATCCTCGACAAATTAGGTAAATGCCTATATTTCTCGACACTAGACCTAGCAAGCGGATTCCATCAGATTGAGATGGATCCGAAGGACGTAGCCAAAACAGCATTTTCTGTGGATGGAGGTCACTACGAATATCTTAGAATGCCATTCGGCCTCAAAAACGCGCCATCCACATTTCAACGCGTAATGGATAATATTCTTAAAGACCTTATAGGAAAATGTTGTCTAGTTTATCTAGACGACATAATCATATTCTCCACATCCTTGCAGGAACACCTGGAGAATTTAAAAAAAGTATTTAACAAACTAAGAGAATCGAATCTCAAGGTGCAGTTGGATAAATCCGAATTTTTAAAAAAAGAGATCGCATTCCTAGGCCATATTGTATCAACTCAGGGTGTTAAACCAAATCCTGAAAAGATACACGCCATTCAAAAATTTCCTCTCCCACGTACACAGAAAGAGATAAGAACGTTTCTTGGCCTATTGGGCTACTATAGAAAATTCATCCCGGATTTTGCAAAACTTGTTAAACCTTTAACCGAATGCCTGAAAAAAGACAAAAAAATTGAAATCAACAATAAATACATTGAAACCTTTCAAATTTGCAAACATTTGCTAACAAACGATCCAATTCTTCAATACCCCGACTTCTCAAAACCCTTCAATCTCACCACAGACGCAAGTAACTTCGCTCTTGGTGCCATTCTTTCCCAGGGTCCAGTCGGAAACGACAAACCTATATGCTTTGCAAGCAGGACCCTCACATCCACCGAAATAAACTACTCCACAATAGAGAAAGAACTTCTTGCCATCGTTTGGGCTACGAAGTACTTCAGACCATATCTTTTCGGCCATAAATTTAAAATCATAACCGATCACAAGCCCTTAACTTGGATCATGAATTTAAAAGATCCTAACTCTAAATTATTGCGTTGGCGTTTAAAGTTAGAAGAGTACGACTACGAAATAGTGTACAAAAAGGGCAAAAGTAATACAAACGCAGACGCACTTAGTAGAATTAAAATTGACCACCCAAACTCATTTCAAAACGTTGACATAAATATAAACGACACCCTTTCAGTACAGGGCACAAACGGCTCAACCATACATTCTGCAGAAGAAAATTTAGACGACGGAATTCCGATATCAGAAAGGCCACTGAATGAATTTAATTTGCAATATATTCTCCAAAAATCAGATAAAGGTTCACCCATGACCTTAGAATTAATTTTTAAAAATAAACAACGAAAAACTATTAGAGATAAGACCTTTAGTGAAAACAACATCGTAGACATTTTCAAAAAATTTTTCTCCCCAAAGAAGCTTAACGCGATTTTCACAGATGACGACACCTTCAAAAAGGTACAATCAGTTTATTCCAATTTCTTCTCTAGTAACAAATCTTTTCGCGTTATTCGCTGTACAACCCTCTTAAAAGATATTAGAAATGTGGACGAGCAGGAAAAGTTAATCAACGACTACCATATAGATAATAACCACAGAGGTATAGAGGAAATTCTTTTACATCTCAAACGAAATTTTTACTTCCCCTTTATGAAGCCCAAAATTACCGAAACAATAAATAACTGTGAAAAATGCCAGACCCAAAAGTATGAAAGATCTCCCCAAAAAGTAAAGTATAAAACACCCGAAACACCACTTAAACCGCTTGATATACTACATATGGACATATATACCATCAATAATAAACTCATTTTAACAATAATAGACAAATTCTCAAAATTTGCTACCGGTTATACAATTCCTTCTAGAAATAGTATCAACGTTCTAAAAGCATTCAAAAACTTCATAAGCCTTTACGGCATCCCGGCAAAAACCGTAGTCGATCAAGGAACCGAATTCTCATCCAATATCTTCAAAGACTTCTGTAGAAGATATCAAATTGACCTTCATATAACTTCATTCCAACAGACCTCCAGCAATTCACCCGTAGAACGCCTACATTCGACATTAACCGAAATATACAGAATAATTTATAAAACCTTTAAGGAAAAGAAACTGGATATAGACCACGACGACATTTTCTCAGAAACGCTATTTACCTATAACAATTCCATCCATTCCGCTACAAAATTTACACCCTTTGAAGTCTTTTTTGGACGACCTTACAAATTCAATAACTCTTTAACGCACTCCAATGAACATGAATATATAAAAGAATTAACTCAATTTCAGCAAGAATATTTCCCTAAGATAAGAGATAGACTAGAGCAAACAGTTAATAAAAGAATCACTAAACTTAATATGGATAGAAAAGAACCTGAAAATAGAAACATAGAGGATACGATATACAGAAAAGAGTGTAAAAGAAATAAACTCACCCCTAGATTTACTAAGCATATAGTTAAGGAAAACAAAGAAGTAACACTACTAACCACAAACGATAAGAAATTTCACAAATCTAGAATCAAGAAAAAACGTAAGCACACTTAGATTATAATTTTTCTCTTTTCTCTTCTCACCTTAAGGTTAATATTAACTTTGGCACAGGAACTAGAAATACGTGACCTCACGAAAACCGAAGGAATTCTTCCACTAAAACTAGGAAATGCAAAAATAATAAACTCTTTCTTTAACCTTATTCACATAATCGACCTAGAAGAATATGTACAAAACACGGATATGATAAAAAAATCCCTTACAAACTTTAGAAACTTCAAAAACCTTCAACCAACCTTAAATATTATAGACTTCAAACTTCAGGAATTAGTGTCTAAAATAAATCTTTTACTACCAAGACAAAGACAAAGAAGAGGACTTATTAACGGACTAGGAAGTACACTTAAATTTATAACGGGAAACATGGACGCATATGACGCAGAAAAGATAAACAGTGAAATAGAAAATTTAAAGAATACCCAAAACCAATTAGTCAATAACATCTTCTCTAAATCAAAACTTAATTCAGAAATGATCCAAAGATTTAGGAACATTACAGACCACATCAACTACCAACAGAACCTAATTCAACAATATATGACAAACTACAATAATAAAACAATGATTTTAGTTAAATCAAATGCAGATACACTTATTCATGCTCAGCACTTAAACCAAATTGGTTTCAATATAGACCTATTAGCTTACCACATTCGCGATATTTCAGAAGCCATGATCCTTGCTAAAGCGAGTGTAATTCCAAAAACCATACTGAACCCAAATGAACTTTCCCTCATCCACAAGCTACTTAACAACTCCATAGAAGTCAAATCCGATGAACATTTATATGAGACACTTGAACTCCAAGCTTTTTACAACGGCTCTAAAGTTGTGTTTAACATAAGAATTCCCATCTTTTCTCAAGAATCCTTCTCCTTCTTCCACATCATCCCATTACCTGTAAACATAACCAACCAAATTATTGTAAAACCATATTTAGCTATTAACGATAATGTTATCCAATATTTTGAACATATGTGCTTAAGAGTAGAGAAACTATTCATGTGTAAAGAGTCAACCCATCAAGAATTATTACAACAATCAACATGCATCGGAAGAATCCTAAGGAACAAACCTGCGACATGTCAAACGGAAGAAGTTGGCGAAACGAAATCAATCACTCAGCCAGAAGATAACCACATTCTTCTTATAAATGTACCAGGCACCTTCATTAACTCCACCTGCAATTTTCAACAAACCATTGAAGGCTCAGCACTCATAACTTACCATAACTGTGAAGTCTACATCAACAACATAGCTTACAGACATCAGCCATATACCTATTGGGACAAGATCCATATCTATCCTACAACCTTTACTAATATCAATGCTAATCTCACTTTTGAAAAACTTAGTCTAAAGAAATTTAATGATTTTAAGTTCCATCAACAGGAAAAATTCAGAACTTTAACATGGGACTACACACTCCGAGATATCTACATACTTGCCATCCTAACAACCTCAGTAGTCGTGCTGATATATGTAATTGCACGCAGCAACCGTTTCAGGACCAAATTCGATACTTCACTCTTGTCCAGTCAATCAAGATCGACAGCACCCTCGTTCCAGACTTAGGGGGGAGGAGTTATGATAACAACCCACAACGCCTACAACAACAACAACACCTACAACAACAACAACCACAACAGTGCAATACACCACAGGTCAGCCACACGCCGCACAAAAATTAATTAACCAGCACATTTGTAATTGCACAGGTGAATTCTAAGAATGCTGCATCAGCGTCTGCTGAATTTCCGTTCTATGTTCACCTTTGCAAACTGATAGGTTTCTTTCAAAATTTGTTTTAGAAATTAAGTCAGTTGTATTTTGTGATTAAAAGAATAAAGTAATATTTTTTTTTAACAAGCTGCCTTGAAACCCATTATTCGCGTAAGGCGCTGGCATACCGTGGCCCACTCCATTTTCCTTTTGACGAAAAGTGGCAATGCCAACAAATCTACCATTCAGATAACTCAAGAAAAGGAACTAAAGCTTATCAAATGCAATTAAATGCGTAGTGATAACAGGAAACAAAGAGTGCAGTGTGTACAGCAAAAATGCAAAAGGACGAAGACAATGGGTCGCCGTAAAGGGTCAGTGGTGATATCATAAAATAATACACCGAAAAGAAAAACAAACAACAACCGAATCCTATGTAGGCTTACATAGGTTCGACAAAAAGGTTTACATATATGATGCTACAAAGATTAGTGGTTACATAGTGTTCTCTCTAATATAGCACTCTCTGAAACAATTGGTTTCTTTGATCTATCAAGCGATCGATTCGCTGGAATGACTTTAATTTTTTCATATTTTACTAAACTCACGTATGGAGCTGGGTACCAAAAGAAAACGGATCTTGCTTTAGTGGGCACAGTTCAGAAGGTCTCTACTCTTGGGGATTTCTTATGAAATCAACTTTTGCTGCTTCAAATATTCTGGCAGAAACTTCGTCTGTTTAAGAATTCTTATTATCCTTTAGTATAGATACCTAGATTCTGCATTTTCAGAACCGATTTTTGACACTATCGCTGATCTTACTTTTCAGTTTTTTATCCTTATCTCTGTTCCTGAATTTGTGTTCTTAGCATTTTTTTTTCTTAAACTAAAATTTTTAACCGTCAATTCTTGAGTATGAATATGATCTTTATATGGCCTAAATTGAGTACTTGTAATTCCAGTATCTAGTATCCTTCGCTTGTAGAGTGTACAACCAGCATTTGTTCTTCGCTATATTGCTTTAACTGCTCTGTAAATTATTTTTTTTTCCAATGCATTTATATTTATTAAATTCATTATTACTTAAATGCTATACATAAAAACGCTTAAAAACGATCCTAATTAACTTAACAATCTTGTTCTAATTTAGTGGCCCTATGCGGTCATTCTAACCAATCACCTAATATACGTATTTCAAAGAAATTTATAATCTTCAATACAATTTAATTTAATAACATTTATACTTAGAAAAGAGTTTTTAATTTTGAAAAAAAACATAGTGAATGGACAATTTTGTTCTTATGTAAATAAAACTTACAAATTACCTAAAAAAATCTGAACCTACTTAAAGAATCTTGACTAACTTATGTTACATAATTAAACATGTATTACACTCTTATTTTTATGTTTTTATTTTTTTTTGTTTTGAGTTTTGTTTTTTATTATTAATTTATTTTTTTTTTTCGTTTAAGTTTTTATTTGTTTTATTACTTCTTTTATTTTATGTTTTTTGATAAAACTTAAGGTTAGTACTTAATCTACCTAAACTATGTAAGCCGGCCATGACTTATAAATAAAGCATTACCGATCCTGTTCATTAACGGGCTGCCACGAATTTAAAGGAAACCATGTAGAAGTTTTTTCTTTTTCACTAAGATACCAAAATTCATGTTGATGCCGAACAACGTCCTTCATAACGCGACTACCTTCCGCATTATGGAACCGGAGATGCTCCGCATTGCTGTGTGCATCGTCTCTGGCGTAGCTGAGTTGCCTATTAGCAGCTATTCGAGGGATGTGGAAAATTAGCGGCGCTGCTAGTTTAACCTGGATCAGCTCATTTTTACCCATATATGGGAACACTACTGGACAAACAAAGTCATTAAACCGCACACTCTCTTTATATAGATAATTGCTGTAATATGTCCCGGAGATCAGGTTGTTCACCGAGGTCATTGTTCTTTCAATGTGCTTAAGAATCTATTTAATAACGAAATTGTCCATTCTTATTAGGTTCGCAGTATTGTAGTTAAGTTAGGACAGTATTTTGAAGGCACACCCTTAGGTAAGTTATCCCAAACACCCAAATCTTTTCCAATAAATTTGCCCTCGAGTTGAACCACACCAGATATCCAAAATACAAGCTAGATAAGGGCCATGTAGCACATTACCTTCACCCTCACATGGTGCTATAAAACAGTGTATTTGTACACTGCACAATTTGCTCTGGCCAGAGACACATCTGTTGTACATGTTTATTAAAATATTGATATTGATCTAGATAGATCTCAAAGTATCTGACGACATTTCGACAAGTAAGTATTTGCCCGTGTCGTTCCACGATCGAAAACTTTCCATAGTTATTTATGGTATGCGCAGAGGCCTCAGAGGCGTTCTAAAAAGAATGGTTTCCGACTGCTGAAAGTGAATCCACAACTTCCAGTCATCGCAATATCATTTAATATTATAGAAGTCACTCTTGTAAGTTCTTGTAAGAGCATATTAATCTGCGTACGTTATGGCATAGTGAAGCGAACTCACAATCTTTCTCTAATAGCTTCATGACTGATTATCTGCACTTCATGCTTATGGTATGAAATTTCTAGATAGGTCGAGGGAGGACTCTAGGAGTCTTCTTCTTTCTCTTCTTCTATTAACCTTTGAAATATATAACGCGTATAATTGCACCTATCCTACATATTTCTCCCACGTATCTGCATGCTTCTGAGCCACTTGCGGAGTTGGTTAAAGTAACAGACCTTCAAAGCATTCTACAGGCCGCTCTGCTGTGGATAAACTCTTTATTGAACCCAAGACTTTGTTGATGTTTTTTTCATTGAGGAGACTCGATTTAAAAAGGCTCTAACAGTCTCTTGCGGTGAAGTGGCTCGACAATAAAACACAGTAGGTCTATAGTAACTCCGAAAATACGGTAGTGGCTTCGGCCAATGTTTTCTTCTTGCAGCATTCCGATATTTCAAATATTGTGTCGATTGCAGTGCTAGTTTGTGAATTGAATAATGCCCCACAATATAGTCCATTAGTCCAACTGTGTTTAATTGGGGGAAGAATAGCCAACGGCGATGTAAGAGTCGTACTTTAGATATTGTTCATTTGTTCGTCAAGGCAATCTGTTGTAAATCATATATGTAATAGGTTCGCGAATTAAAAGGTGTTAGTGAGAAGGGTGTCTGTCTAGGTCTTCTTCGTATTTCAAATTCGACCTTATGATTCATCTTTCTTTATTTTTCCATTATAATAGTCATTGTATGCCACCTTATTGTCTGTTATGAGCTCGAACATTCTATGTGCGTAGCCGAGGATCGTTAGTCTTTATTCCTTTCCCCGACTCATTAGCCAAAAGTGTACTCAAGGCTATTAGTATTTAAAAACATGTGATCTGACTACTTAAAATCAATCAGCAGAAAACCCGATGTCAAAAGCAAACCATAACCTAGAGGAGCAGAGCCTACAAAACAGTGTCAATAACTCAATATGAACAACCAGTTACATTTGCTTGGCCACTCTATGCAAGCAAAGTGGCTGTGAAAGTATCACATTCCGTGTTTTCTCTCTTCGTTTCTTAATCGGACTTGTGACTGGTAATGGCGTACGAATATTAAGCGTTCCATTAGCACTCCTGAAAACTCATACGGTCTTACGCACGTCAATGAAATATCTAAAAAAGATCCTTGCGACTAGTGTATGATCCATCCCTTCACTCGCTTATACGAACATGGTGAGTTTTAAGTTCAGTATGTTTATTGTATCGTTTTAAATTATGATCCTTATTGATAAATATTAATTTGGATCACAGTCTAGCTACCTACTTCCAAATTTGAATTTTGGATAGCCATGGATATAGAGAACATCATTATCACTGTACATGTTATACTCACTGACATAGCAGGTTGTTCTTTAAGGAAGAACAAAGCTTATTTTTTAAAATTGACCCAGGTTCAGCGGTTTTTTTTTTCAATAAAAGTGTCTACAGTGCGAGCGAATCTGTTTTTATCCTTCTACCTGGTGTCTTAGCTTCTAAAAATCCAGGCTCAAAAATAAGAGTACGGATCGGCTTAAGGCAGCAGAAAATGATGGATGGGAAAACCAGCTTAAAGCAAATATTTATGTACGCAAACATCTTTAAGCTTATACCGAGTAAAGAAAGGGTCATACCCAGTTGAGTCAGCTTGGTATTCTGGTATTCTTTATATGGCAAACTCGTTGTCAAATACAACATTACACATCTAAATCCAAAACCTGCCCCTAATCAGTCCATTTTGCATTCATGTATCTTCAGCCTTAACAACTCCGAATATGCACCAGTTTCAAAACCTTGTCATAAGATAGTACATAATTTTAATATAAAAAAAAAAACAAAAAAAAAAGACTGTACTTCCAGAGCCAATCACACTGCAGCATCTTATTCACCATTTCACATAGCCAGGTAAAAGATACAAGAATATAATTCTCCACCTTTAAAACGAAACCCCACACGATATATGTACGTAACAGCAAGACGGCGCCATTATGAAAACAGGTACCCAGCACAGCTAACTCATAAATCCTCATAACCATGGAATCGAAAATGACAGCTGAATAATGAATATCGCGGCTTTGTTTGCCATTCACAATCGGCCTCATGCAGCAAGCAGTTCCTCCAGCTTTACCTGGAGCTGGAGCACCCTCTCTTGTTTTCTGTCATAAAATTCCAAACTGCTTCTTGATGTTGGTTTCTTTCAGTTCGTCGGAGGAGATATACGATTTTTCCCTTGTTGTTGTTGTTGTTTTGATCTCTTATGTGATGAGGGCAATGATGAAGACTGGGATTGGAAACTTGCGCCAATACATTTGGTGGCTTTGCCACGTTGAATGAAGGAGGAGCACCAAAAGTATTAATTCATCCGTTTGGAAATGGTTGACTGTGTGCGAATGATTTTTGTATAGGTGCTAGAATTACGTACGTAGATACAAGCATAGATATGTATCTAAATGTATGTACAATAAAATAAAAATATGAAGTTTGATTAAATGCAATTTTGGGTACTTTTAATGGAGGTAAATACAAGCGGTGACTTTATGCTAGCAATTCAAATGTCAAATGGATTAGACTGCATATCGGCTTTAATTTGTGAATTGTTTGAGTGCAATATTTCCACAGGTGTAGCTTATATGTTATCTTTGTTTAAACGATACTGAGCTGTAGATACCCTTCATCTTCTCTGCGCAGTGTTTCTTGGTTTAATTATTTTACTTTTACCTAAGCTGGAATTACAATCCGGGACGGACCTTTATCTTCAGTTATGCACATACCTGCTTTAGCTTGATGAGATCTTCCATCGACGGGTTAAAGATCTGCGATGGGTTCGAAAAGACTTCGATATGGAGCAGTGATGTTTGTTCGCTTAAAATCCAGCCATCCAAGCCCATACATTTCTTTGCTATATCTTCCTCACCAACTTCTATTTATGTAACTAAAGGAATTATTACTTTAAGTATCCAAGGGTATTTCTATAGTCATTTTACCGACTTTTATGGAGTAACCAGCGTTCTCCATCATGCACATACTGTCTAGATATGGCTCTAAAAGGCTGGGGAAAATTATGATGAGATGTTATTCAAAAGGCAAACTTTCATCCAATCGTATGATATTTTATATTGTAGATTGTAGATATTGAGAAGTGGGTGTTCCTCCCGTCTACTTTGTTTATAGAGATCGTGAGCAGCTCTCACCCTGCACGTCTTTGGTAGCAGCAAGCGCCAGTCGGAACACTTTATTCAACCAGCAGTTTCAATATGGGGGGCAGGTGTAACCCAACACATGAGATGCGGCATTGACAATATCGCGAATGGTCTTCTTTTCTTCATGCTGGCAGAATAGGACGAGAGTTTTTAAAAAAAATTGATCTGAAAAGGCTCTAGCAGCCTCTTGTAATTTTAAGTATTTGCCAATGGTTCTTCCGTTTATTGGCGTTTGCTATATACGCATCCTTAGTGCACGGCTGTGCACCGGTTCGATGCCGGCTTCATGAAATGTTCAAATATATCTAGAACACTAGAGCTGCGCCTTAGTATATGCCAAAATAATTAGGCTGGCTTAGATAAGTATCTTTTTTGTTTTAATGTCACTGTCATGTTCCTTCATGGATGTCGAAGGATGCGGAACTCGTGCTAGCTATTATGAGATTTCTCTCCATCACAATACGATTAGTATCTTATCGTCGGTCATCAGAATTCGCTCCCAAATATTCGGCTGAGTTTCAATCACTCGAATGACGCTTTCCGCGTAAGTCAAGCGGTAGACTTATTCATGATTGAAATGGTACTAAATTGGCGTATCCAAATAGTCGTGTTCTCTTTTCTATGGGAGCGAAAGGGCATATCTGATTCTTATGATTCTTATTGGCGATTTTCGTCTTCAAACATACCATATTTTTATCAAACTGCTTTTAGTCTCGCTCTAATCGAAAATTCACATTCAAACAGACACAATTTCTGTTCCCTCATCATACACAATTTTTCATCCTTCCGATTATTGATTTGGCTGTATGTGGTCTGCTAAGGGTCCGAACGTTATAGCGAACAACACAATTCTGTTACTACGGACTAATTAAAAAAAACGAGTAATTTTCACCATATTTTAAAAAGTGTTTCCGCGAGATCCCTGAAAAAAAATTCCGAACTACAAAAGTTCGAAAAGTTTTGCTTCCATTCTCGTACCTGACAGCTCTTAGAACGAAATATGGGCGGTTTTCGGGAAATCCTGAAGCATGCCTTTATGGATAGATATTGCTTCACAATTCTTCCAAAAACATTTTGATTTTTTTCGAACTTCAATGCTTGGACTGGACAAGCGGTTTATGATTTTACTAAATGATTTTACTAAACACACCCCATGACGAATACCGTCAATATGCTCAGTTTCTTTATTCAAAAGTCTGTCTACATTAGTTCTTCTATGTGATGGGTCCCTTTTTTTCAAAGTTCTTTCCAGTTCATTTATAATTTCGGTAGCTTTTACCTCGATGTATCCTGCAACTAAGGTGTAGGTTGCTTAATTTTTTTTATATTCATTTCATTTGATTAGACTATTCCCCATTGAGATCACTATAACTCTTTTCGAAATTGCGGGAAGCACTTCTTATTGAGTGCGTATTTCGGAAGGGATAATGCAGTATAGTATTCCGCCCACAGTTGTATGGGGAAAATAAGAGACATGTTAAGATGGTGTACCTTCTTTCAGTTAAAAGGGTATTCAACGATTTGTCTCCGTATATTATACGTATTCGGCCTTGCTCTCTCATACTTATTCTTGCCTTTGGCTTTGGCCTCTTACATATTTTTTTTATAATTTACGCGCGCCTAAGGGGTTAGATACCATTTTACTGTTACCTTGGCGCGGGCGGAAAGGTAGAAGGAGGAGAAAGGAAAAATTGTTTTTTTAGTGGTTTGAGACTCAGGTGTATTTGGTTTCGGTATTCGCTCTCCAGTCGTGGGAGTCCGAATAGGGCGGAGAGTTTTTTCTTCACTCAGAGTGATTCGAAGGTTATAATTCGCACTAGTTTTTTTGTGCTTGAAACTCTGCAACAGCCAAATCTACGTGTCAGTGTTATGCCTTCACACACAGAATTTTTCTGTCTGAGTTCCAATTACACAAATGAAAAACTTGAAAGACTTGTCATGGGCAGGATTCGAACCTTGACCCTCCGATCGAGAAGCGATTGCTAGTACCACTACACCACGGCCACTCCATGTTGTTGGTCTGTGTCTAAGCAATGTGGTTTCTGTTTCGGTCTTGCAATACAAGTTTCACTCAACAGTCAGTAAAGAAAATCATGAAGAAAGTTTTGAAGAAAAAGCACAACAGATTGTTCCAAACTAAGGAAAGTCATATTTAAATACTGCAGCTGGAAATCTAAAACTACCAGATGGTAGTTATACGAAATCCAAAACTGAAGCTATGCGACTCTTGCTAGAAACCCACTCCTACTCCAAAATCAATAATAGATTTCTCCCTAGCTAATATGAAATCCCAGAGGGGATACTAGAAGAAAACAAAATAAGCTGGCCAATAGATACTTTCTCCGCTTACAAATCTCCTGGACTGGACGGAATATCAATCATGCTCCAAAAAACGAAGCCGGCTGTGATACCGTTCATAAAAAAAATTCAGTAGTAGTATCAAGTACGGATATGTGCCAAAATACTAAAGGTAGAATTCATTTCCAAGGTAGGTAAACCCAGCCACACCCGCCCAAAAACCTCAGGTCCATAAGCCTAACATCTTTCATTAAAAAAAAAATTTAAAAAATACTTGACACACATATTCGAAGTAATCGAATGAAGAATTAGCCTTAAACAAGTATGAATATACAAAAGGTACATGAAGTTGTCAACACGATTGAAAAAAGTGTTTACGACAAAGAATACATATTAGCAGTCTTCCTTGACATTGAAGGACCATTCAATAATGTCAACATTTTCGCTGTAAGTAGAAACTTAGGAAATGCCGGAGTTAATCCTGATAACCTGTATACTCCGCAATAGGAACATCAATGCAAAACTAGGAAGATATCAGCTCTTCTATGAACCCTAATTGTTAACGAAATACTTCTGAAAGGAAGGAATAAAAGCCACTGATGATGTGGTTCGTATGGCCACCGGAAGTTTCTCCCCCACAATCAGTGCAATTCTAAACCCTTAGAATCCCTGAAGAAGGGGAAAAGCTTTGTTGGCTGGGAGTCAACCCGCAAAAAAGTGAGCTTGTTCACACATAAAAGAATAATGCCACAATTTTACCTTCCTTCCAGAGATGGGAAAATCCACCCACTATCCAACTGCAGTGCTAAATAGCTGGGTATCGTACTAGATAGTAAACTGAGTTAGAGGCTCAATCTCAAAGAACGAGTAAAGAAAGCAACGATCACCTTCTATGCTCGCAGCCGTATATTTGGGTGAAAATGGTGATTTAACCCCAAGACTATCCTATAGATATCGTGATTTTTAGGGCCATTTCAACCTACGATAGTTTAGTATGGTGGAGATCCACGAATAATGACAAAAGTACAGAGGATTGCTTGTATAGGCAATCAAATTAATGGGTGGAAACCAAGCCCAAACCACCACCCTCCAATTCTTACAAGTGAACTGGGTTTATGCTCCAACACGGAATATATAATACCGCATTACGATTTAGAAATACCATTCGGCATCATTTTTCCAATCAAATGGTACAAGACTCGATATCCATTTTCACGGATGGATCAAAGATAGATCTTCTCCCATCAATTGAGCTCACGAAGCTCACGCCGTCTGCCGGACTATAGCAGTGTCTTCCAGGCTGAAATATTGGCTGTAGCAGAAGCAGTCGAACTTGCGGCAATCAAGGTAATATCCCGTGAGGATATTACTATATGTATTGACTGCCAGCATCACAGCAGTCAAGATCAAATTGAGGCTCTTTATGTTCGGCATAAGGTTACGCTATACTGGACACAAGCGACTGGCAAAGAATGGGCATGCACACGAGGCAGCTTAAAAATAATCCTTCCTAGAAAGGGAACTGCCAGATCAAAGTCTCAAACCTCCACTCTGCACTCTGAGAATATAAGTAGAGCGAACGATACAAATAAAAGCTGATTAAAGGTGGAGAAACCTCATGACAATTATGGCCGGAACTAAGCAAATCTAGAAAAGTAAAATTATCTTGGAAAGCATACCTGAACTATCTACGCTTCTTGGATTACACACAGACCATAATCTTCTGGAGGCGCACACAATAAAACTATGCTTTACCGACGACGGCCTCTGCAGAGGCTGTGGAGACATAGGCTCAGTGATTTGAGACAAAGAACTTTAGGAATTTATTACTTCCACGAACTATCCGAACTCTTTGCTGCTTCACTCACGTCTCTTTTAAGATTCGCGGATGCATGAATATGGCTTAGATCTGCTCAATGACCAAACCACAACCAACGCGAGAATGAAAATGGAAACCAAAACTAGGAACCGCAATAAAATTTCCATCCGCTCCCATTTCCCCTACCCGGGAAACAGTCTATACAGACCTAACTGTTATGGTGTATAGAATGAACTCAGCTCCTGATATCTCATCAACCTAACCTAAATGCCTTTGATAATCCTCGTTTGGCTATTCTGTTCAAACATCTTTAGTGATCGAGAGAAATACTGAATGCTTCAATAATACTTGTAATGTTGTCAACTCCGGATGTTATTCACTTCACTTCATTAATTTCTGTGACTCCTCGTGTGGACTAGGGGCTCAACAACATCTGTTCTTAGAACGCATCTCAGCTTTCTCCAAGAAACCTCAAATGTCAACGATTCCTCCTCAATCCACAACTGTAGAACATCTGTTTAGGTATAAATTAAGCGGGTATGTATATTTCATTGCCTGGTGTCTTCGCACTTGAAGTTTTTGAACTTTTTCCTCACTGTATAGTGATGTCTTGTCCCCATGTGGCAGAGCTCGTTTACGATACGGTCTGACCTTCCTTGAATCGAGTGTGGAGCCTACTTTCCAAGTTCTGACTGAAAAATATTGATTCTGCGTTGTTCATCTTAGTCTTATTCTGCTTTTCTTGATTCCTGCGATTGTAAACATCTGATGAAGTTCCATATTTCCTTGCTTAGGTAGGCAGACATCGTTGTACATGTCTTATGTACATTGGAATCATATTCTACTTTCCGACAGTGCCAATTATAACTAGGAAAAGGGCAATGAGGAAATGTAGCTCTGTTGTAAAAATAGTTTGCAACATGACGAAATCTCCTCTTCCAGAATAAGCAAGGAACCTTGTTCTACGAGATGTTACATATTTGGAGCTACCATTGCAATATGAACTTTGAGTTGGAAATGGTCTTCGCTTCGGCTCCAGTAACATGCTCATAGCCACGTGCTGCTATTCATTGGACTCTTACAAAAATATAAGAGTATGTGCTCGTCGGTTGCAAAAATGTGGCGCCAGATATCGATGTCCATTTCAATGTCGGTATTGAGAAGATAAATTTTAAATTGTAGGCTAATCGCAATGTTTGATATCTGTTTTGATGTCCCTTGTCTGCCAGATGGGACTCAGCTGATCTTATGGCAGGTGCGATATTGGAACATTATGCGTCCAATGACTTGAAAGTTGGCATTGCAGATATCGATATAGAAAAAACTAAGGGGGTATACCTATCGAATATGTAAGCACCGTGTTGTCGCTTCTTATCTGAATTCATATTTTCATCTATTGGAGTAAATATTGAGAGGGTTTCTTTTCTTTGGTGAATTGAACAATTTTTAAAAGAATGAGAGGCTTTCCAGCATTATCTAGATACATTAAACTCCTTTATATATATGTCTTACAACCAGTATCGAGGTTTATATGCTTGTACGCGATCTGTTTTTACAAAGGGTACACTTTCCTCTAGTTGGCTTTGGTGGTTTGGATCTTTTCTGTTCTCTGTAACTCTAGGCTGAAGGCACAGAGAGCTATTTCCATTGCAACTTTTCTATAGTGCCAATCGGTTTATCGGTTTTAGGTGAATGGGGATGAGTACAATCCTCGGTATTTTGCCTTGTGTATGATGCATCTGACGACTTGACCATCCTTTCATCAATTTGACGTGTCACAGAAACATTTCACCGTCTTTCTTACAACTAAGCTATATGAACAGTAACAACTGAATTGGGGTTCAAATCGGCACCATCCAGTCTTATTCCACAGGTTGGTTAAAATGGCAGACGTAGGAATGTGCTGCAGATGTTGTCATATGTATATCAGAGGTATATTGCGTAGGAAAAGGGAATTAATTTATATCAATACAACTCTGCTACAATTAGCTTTTCACACAATATCCCATCAGAAGACCAAATTCATTTGTGATAGAAAGCGTTCTTCCGTATTATAACAACCGTGAGTTCTCTAATAGATAGCGGTACCGTAAAGAAGTAAGTGTATCATAAAAGTTACTTATAAGGGCATTGAACAAAATTTTTTCAAACTCCATTAGATATTACCCGATTTGGCCATTTACTTTATGATGTAGCTTTTGGTGAAAAAAATAAAATAAAAAACCGAATGCCGTGTTACAAAAGTGTTGTGACACTGTCCTTCTGCTAATGGATTTAGTAAGATGGACATATTATTATTAAAAGGATTTTGCCCTTCCGCCAACATGGTTCCCCACCATCTAAGTGTCCTATGCCATCTGTTCATTTTGCTTTAAAATAATTCCATTTTCATCGAAATCCAATATCACTTGGCCAAGTGATTCTCCTTCTGCTTCTCCATCTGGACTGAGTTACACACAACTTTGCTGAGAAAGGGGGGCAAAGGAAGAGCATCCAGGACAACCCAAAGCCGAAAATCATTTCGGTACCGTGTACCTTTCATTGAAGTGCGCACATTTTCATAAAAACAAAGCCCGTGTAATAATGTAGCAACATATCTTTTGACTTTAGCGCAACATCCTACATACATAGACTGAAGAGGCCGGTTGGTCGGTTTGGCCGGCCAACTCCCATCCATCGATGTCTCGTCGTCATCGTCTTCGTCTTCGTCGGCTGTTTGGCCATCAGAGAGAGCACTCTGTAGCAGCATCCCAAAGGATGACCATCGTACAGTGGATGGACTGGACATATACAAACGCCGATTGTGGCCGATTTTATGCGCGATACTTGGCAAAGTTTTGTTTTTGTTATCTGCCATGTGATTCGCTGGGATCTCTCTGTTCTCCAATTCTGAGCGCGCAAATATACATAAATGTTGTTTGGGATTTTTATTATGACGACGACGGTAGGTAGACAAGACTCTTGAGAGGGGGTACCCATAGGGCCTTATGTTGTGTGTTATGTGCGCAGCCAACAATAATGATGATCATAAGTTGATGTCGACCGACAACGACACAACACACAACAGATTCATGAGAGATGATGTTGATGATGTAGTGAGGTTGTGCAGAACAGAGCAGGGAGAGTTGAAGGATACTGAGACTATGTACCCAGCCGGTGATGGTTGTTCAACCAACAACACAATATTGGCCAGTAGAAGTCGATGGCGTTGTTGATTAATGGCCGAAATAACTTCTTCAGCTTTATTGGCTGAGATCTCCAATTTAATTTCACATTGGCTTCCTTCAAGTATAACGATGAGCGGATCGATCAGCCCGATGTAGAGATGGGCTTTTATTTTTATTTTATTTTTCTTGTAAACCCAAAATAAGCCCTCCAAAGGTTTTTATTTCTATTGTCACGACTATGAAAATGACTTTATAATAATTCTGGTGGCAGATACTGCCTTCTGAATAATGGAATAATTTATTATATACTCGTACGTCATTTACGAATGAGTAGGTATCCTGGAGGAAATTAGGTTTTGATAAATGCTCTGTGAACCTTTTTTGAACATAACATAATTATTTTTGGTTTCCAGTGAATACACGGTCGGCAAATTTAAGTCTAAAATTAAACACAAGACAAGTGGAAAACGCTAAAATTGTACTGATGAATTGATGTCAAATTATGTGGTCCGTCGTCTCAAAGTTATCTTAGAAATCTTCAGCTACATAAGCCACATTCTCGACCAAACCGATAATCCTGGTCGGCCTTGTCTCCTACTGTAGTTAGTGTAAAGATAGTCTTTTAGAAGCTAGACACTAAGCGTCACAGTTCTGGCCTGGTTTTCACAAGACAGAAGAATAGAGGACGAAATTCACTTCAGCCAATATTTCGAACCGAATATTTGTTCAAAGCATTGTTGTAATTATTGTGCTTGAAAAGTACAGCGATTAATAGTGAGCCTATGTGTATTATGCTTATGATTACTGTACAAATAAGATGTTAATTCCAGAACTGGGTCAATTTCCCGATAGAGAGATGACTTTCGCGCCAACTCGTATTTATTTCTTCTCAGAGCCTGAGACTTCCGCTATGAGGTTGCGCGATAAGTAAATTGTAAAGTGCAAGAATAAATGGGCTACAGGTCCTGGTATGAGAATGTCTAAGAAACTAGAAAATAAAAACTTAGACACTTCAGAAAACTGATTTAAAAGGTTGCCAGCAATCAGAAGGGAATTCTGAATATGGTATCTAGTAGGCCTGTAACTTAGGTAATAGTTGTACTTCCATTTTGACATCACTCTTGTTTCAAACTCGATATAAAACTGGAAAGTCGGATGAATCGTCCTAATCTGACCATATATCCCAGCTAGGACTTGACAAACTACACAATGTTGTGACTATGAATAGAAAGTTGATTTGGCAATTCGACAGTTTATTTAAAAACACTTAGTTACTTTCACAGTGATTGGCAGGGTCATCCAAAGTTAGTAGCTCTTTTACAGGGTGCACCATTCACCTCGGTTGAAGCAAATTTCACTTATTATTGTTGGTCGTGGTACGGAGACATATCTAGTTTTGCTGACGAGGCCAATGCTTGTTTGCACCAGAAACTCGTACATCCGTCTTCCAAAGATTTTCTTGATTCGGCCAGGTATCCATTTTTTCCCCTAAGATATTGGCAAACAATTACTCCCTAATTGACCATAAATTTAGTGTCGCTCTAGTTTGCCTTACTTCTGTTGTGCCCAGATTCGAGTAAGATAGCAGACTACAGTGTACCCCGTACGGTCGATCATGCAACTTTCTGAATGTTGAAATTCTGCTTTCATCCAGTAAAGAACAATATGTTGATAGAAAGATAGCTAACACGTCTTCGCCTTGCTTGCTGTCCTCCTTTATTTTAAATAAAGCCGCCTTAGAGGTCATCACAATTATTTCGGTCCTCCATTGGACCCAGTATTAAAAGGCACTGACATCATGTATTGGACTGAATGGTTTCGACAGAAATTCTAGAACTCAGAGGACGTAAACTGGGTGCCATTTTCTGACACTATTGTCTTGGGCAGTCCCTCCAAGGCAAAGATGGAACTCAGGGCTTGGGTTGAACCGTGTGATGTAATGGATGACATCCTTATAACAAATGGAAACCTTGATTTCACATCACTTATGCACCCATATGATATCTGGGATGACTCCGAGTACCTAACAATCCTTTGGTCTGTTTATGAATACGTTGTTTGCAAACACACCCCGAGAAAATCAACTTGTAGCTGATCTGTGTGAAAAATTCTAAATTGGCAGTTTGAAGCTTCGAATGATACAAAACACCAGAACCCGATGATATCTTCCTTGCAAAACCAATACCTGGACTAAAGTAACCGTACTTTTTATACATAAGTTATGTAGGACACTCAATATGCTCCCTCAAAACTTCAATCCCATCATTCTGTCACTCTTCCTGCTTCCTTGATGGAATTCTCGGTCTCCACATCAACTGTAATCCCAAACCAGCACCAAAAAGAAAAGTTGGTTTACACCGAACTATACTCCCTCTCACGGACTATGGAAATATCACGCTCTTTCAAAGAGGCTAGTGTTCTTTGATATTGAGATGTTTCAACACTTCTTCGATCGCCAACTTTCTTCAAGAACTGAAGAAGAATGTCTCTGTCTGCAGGTCAATTTGGTGTGGTGGATGAAGACTGGTCGTTATCACAAGAAAAACCAAGATACCCTGCGTCATCCCACCCAAGTTAAATGGTATCATTCTGATATTGTCGTGGTATCTATGCTCATACAGGACAAAACTGAGATGGAAACAAAAGTTTTAAGAGCGAAATAAAAAGTAGTAGTTGCCCTCTACTCTTGCAAGAGGGCTGTAGGCTCAAGGTGGGCTTACAACCCAAAGTCATGCACTGAGTCTGCACCACGGTTGCGAGACGAATTCTTACTTAGTTGTTTGCTGGCATGCACTGGAAAGAAGAACTAATATCAAATTGAGTTGAGTTCAATTGTGAAACGAATAGAGACAAAAGGAAGTCTTTCTCAGTAGATTAATATCCATTTTTCCAGATGGCTCTCTGAGGACTTTGCATACACAAACCTATCAGAATAACCACATACTGTACTCAGCTTCCAAACCGAAGTCATCAGTATGTATACCATATATACCTATCCAGCCACCAGGGATCAGACCCCTAACTTCGAATGCAATCGATTAAAGAGTATCTTAATGAGATTATTAAGCAGTAAAGTATCATACTCCAAGGGCACTCCGTTTTTACAGGAAACCGCGTTGCTAATTAACTGGATAAAATCGGATCCCCGTAACCAAATAGTAGGCTGCTCGACAATAGCAGGGCACAAATATCCCACCACAAACCAATGATGCACTTTTAAACGCTCTCTCAATGCCAGATATCGAGAAAATGGTGAGACATCCAGACTTGTAATTTGTATGCAATTTTAAATAACTCCACCTACGAGAAAATAACACTACGTCAGTGAATATAACAAATTTTTAAATTGCCTTAAACGGAACGCACCAGCCTAGGGTACTACCATTAAAACCAGCCTAAATGAGAGTCTTTCTGGATGACTTTTCTCTAAGTCGACCATTATTACAATTTTTGCCTTTCATAAGCAAATCTGCGCTTTTAATTCAGCCATAGCGTGTGTTTACGCCCAAGTCCTCAATATCAATTCTGTTTCCCTTTTTTTTTCTTGTGCCTCTTGTCAGTCCACCTCAGTATGCCCCGGCACTCGATAAACCTCTTATTCCGTGCGCGCTTGCGTTTAACTTTTCTACAGCACGTCAGGCCATCGTATTTGTATGTACCTCACATGGCCGGACCAGTAACCATACAACGAGGCGCGCAGAGTACCCCGAAGTGCCTCAGAGTGCGCTATAATAATTCGAAATCACGCTGAATTGGGTGATAAAGTTGATTTTAGCACGATAAACGAATTATAAATGCATTTGTGAGAGTATTTATTTAATAATAAGTTTTTCGTTGACACCTCTGCTCCACAGAGGGGTTGCGAGGCATGGTTGGCCGCACTGGGGCTGGATTGAGACTGGATTGAGGTTCCTTTGGAAGGAGGCGATTCATTCAGAGACGTGAATGCGCATGCGCCAATGGTTAAGTTGGAGCAGTATTCCAGCTTTTATTATTATTATTATTATTTTCTCCCTTTTTTTTTTAAAGCGTTGACTTTTGATGAATTTACTGCGCGAAGAGATTTAATTTCGCAAAGATTTACGCGAAAGGACATTTATTTAGTTGACTGAAAGTGCTGTTTGTTTGTGCTGCTTGGTTTGAGGTTTTGTTTGATTGGAGAGTTGTTGGATGGAGCCCATTGGGGCAAACTAAACAACTACGCTAGAGAGATTTGAACGCATTGAACAACGTCAAATTTTATGGAAATTAGATTTGAACTAGGATAGTGAGCTTGTTTCTGTTGGTAGTATTTACAGTACTCATGTCCTGTATGTCATTGGCTGTTCATAGTGATGGATTACACAGTTGTGCTGAGTAAACTTAATGAGTTTGAAAGAAATGAGTTTTGCTTGTCATTGGACATTTAAGAGTATCCAGATAATGTGAGTGAAAATACAGATAAATGTATTTGTAGACAAAATGGTGCCACTAGCCAGATAAATATCTGAGTCATGCGCCTAAGTAATATGAAGATTTTTAGATTTCAAAGGAAAGTGTTTAGCCTTAATCTGCGGCAATAGCGCTTGCAGCTTAGACCTAAGCCAATCTTTTCCAATGAAAATTCTTATATCGAAGAGTCTCAATCTATTCACTTCTAAGAATCAGTTTTCTTTTCGAAAGTGGTTCCCAAATATCAAATGCTGAGTAGAAGAATCTGGTTTGTGGAATAATTTCGAAGACAATTGCAAAAGACGTTCAGAAACTCTGTTCATTGTTCCGAAGGACCTGCTCTACAAAAAATGAAACTCCAGGGTGGTCTATTTTTGATGGAAAGTGCGAAATTGATAATGTCCATCTGGATAATTAAAGCCTTTTCCCCTTACAATCAATAAACTGCCAAGAAGAGTGATGGTTATATAGAAGGCTCAGTTTAGAGGGCCGTTGCTGAGCTTTCCATCGACCATCTTACATATCTACTTCATTCTAAAAGGCGGTCGGATGTGGATTTGCTATGTGTTGCAGATTTAGGCAATAAGTGAGTGAGAGTTTTTTTGGCAATCCGTATCAAGGTTAATTCGCTAACATTAGCGTAATAAGCGCCCATGCAACTGCGCAAGACAAGAACGACGCCACTTAAGAATGTGCCTACGAGCTCCTCGATAAGGCATATGAGCAATGTCCCAAGTATGATGATAAAATCGTACTAGGCGTAGGAGAGGTGGTAAGTATAGCCTACATGACACTAAGTCTGGCAGCGGACTTAGGCATATTGACTTTGTGGCAGGAGAAAATATCTCTATACCAAGCACATGGTTTCCTCATCTCAATATTCACAAGGGGTATAGCGGTCTCCGGATCATGATATGGTAAATCAAATTGATCACATTGCGATTGACGTAAAGCACGCGTATTGAACGTACAAATATCCAAATAATACATTCGAACGTTCCGGGCAGCCAACGTTGACTCGGATCACCAATGTTTTGCAGGCAATATGCGAATGTGAGTTTCTCAAGCGCCACAATAAAGGAGAACTACTCTGAGAAGATAACACGTAGAAAAGCTAAAATTGCAAGAGACCGCCAGAATCTTCGCCGAATATGTTTCCCGAAATTTCTCAACAACTCCTATGCCGCAAGCATGAAGTACCAAAAATCAGTGGCAACGCTGCCGATGTGCCAACACAAACACCGGAATTGATGTGCTGGGTTTCACCCAACCACCACCAAGAAATCCATGGTGTAATGAAGAATACCGGCACGGAACTAAACAAGAAGCCTATAAAGCGGCACTGCACACGAGGGACGATAACTGCTCGTGAGCTCTATGAGCAAAAGGGACGGGAAAAACGTACAGATCAAGAAAGCAATCTAGTAGTAAAGTCACAGTCGAGTATAACTGCGAATAAGCCCGCCATCCCGCCATCAGGCATAATACACCATTCAACTTAAACTATGATAACCAAAACTTCCATCCACCTGACCAAGATGAAGAATGATAATATTTAAGCTGAAAACCAACAAAACAGCTAGACTGGACGGCTTACTGGCCAAAGCATTTTAAGCTGTTACAAATGACTTTATGAAGAACATACACCAACATTTTTCCCAGATCTGGTCAAAAGAACATACGCCTGAAGAATGGGATTTCAGTATCTATTCACAAATAAGGAGAATCCACAACTGCCCCAAATACACGTCTCCCCAACATCGCATATAAGATCTTATCTGCCATATTATGTGAACCCTTGAAACCCTTCATCGAAAACCTGATTGGCCCCTGTCAGTGCGGTTTCAGACCAAGAAAGTACAGAATCGACTAAAACTTCACACTCCGGCTGATTCTGGAAAAAACTTAAGGAGCCCAAATCGATATCCACAATTTTTCATCGATTTGAAGGCTACATACGAGTATAACAGCATTTATAGAGGGGAGCTATACATATAGAGCCATGTCGAGTTTTGGAATCTCTGCCAAGTTCGTCCATCTGTGGAGAAAAATGATTGAGAACGTTCGCTTCTCCGTCGAGGTCGATAGCGACTTAACCTAGACCTTTGATGTCAAAAAAGGTTTTAGGTAAGGTGACGCCCCATCACGTGACTTCTTTAACATCATACTTGAAAGAATTATTGCGGAACTCATAAGTGAACACTGAGGGCACAATCTGTCAAAAGCCTGCGCAACTACTCTGGTACGCAGATGATATCAACATAATTTTAATAACTCAGCGGGCTATCACCGGTGAGTTTGCTAATATTGAAACGAAAACTGTCAAAATGGGCTCAGCGATATATGAGGGCAAAACTAAGTATACACGTATGCTGTCAACAAGACAACAAGACGAATTGAATAGAACGTCACAGTCGACAGCTACGATTTCGAGGTAATAAGGAACTTTGTCTACCTTGGCTCTGTTATAATATGCTATGCCATAACTTTTGAGTTACTTCTGCGAATAATGATCGGGAGGTATCGTGAGACAGTCAAAAGCCCATATTACATGACGTTTCGACAGATACTAGGGAGATACGAGTATATCAGAATGATACACGATATCAACACTGACTTTAAAAAACAAAAGTAAAATACTCCAGAAATAACCAAACATTTTAAGTTAAGGTGCAAGTGCCACAAGACTGTGTTCAAGGTCCGTTGCTTTTTAATGTTATGCAAGCTTTTCTATTGAAAGATTATTATATGTGACTAAGTCAGTAATTCCATAAGGGCGCTGGAGGAACCACTCCTGGACAAATCGTTTTTCCAAAAACCCAAACACAACTCCCCACTTCTAATATAGAAAAAGTTATCAACCCTAAGTGAGGAAATTTTTAAATATTTGGACTCAGTTGTAAACGATCAGATGATTGCGCAAAGCACCAGAGGTGATATTGCCAGTAACTACTTGGTAAAGAAAACTGACAAGGACATGGATCCAAACAGCACACGTGTAGAAGAAGGAGAGGGACTGTTCCATATAACAAACCCCGCATAGACACCTTATATTACACTTATATATTGACAAGGAATACTTATAATGGGTTTGTAATCGGCGTAGAGACTACACATAGAAATCCCAAGATCTGCAGACTGTATAATGGCGACGAAGTCCAACATTGACGGAGAATTCATTTACCAATCGCTGTTTCTTTGGCTTAAGTAGACAATTGAGTGATGAGGCCTTGACAAGACATTCCAGACACTTAAAATACATTTCTATAAGACCCTTATCATCCCAGTCCTGCTCTATGGAGCAATAGTTTGTACATTAGCGAATTCGAATAACTATATCCTTGGTAGATCGGACAGACACCAATGCCTAGGCTTGGGGAGTATTGAATTTCAACCTAAGGGTAAGCCGAAGACAGGACCAACTTGTCTTATACAGCAAGAAGAGACCATAAACAATTTGGGGTGGTTTCATTCATATGAATAGGTATGGTACGTGGAATCTATATCGTCATCCACAGCTTACAAAAAGGCCTAAATATGGAAGACGGAACAATACAGAGAGACTACTCGTATGTCTCGTGTTTGATTTATTGTTTTTGTTGCGAAGTAAAAGATTTAAAAAAAAGACACATTCTTATATCAACCGAATCGTTTACTTTAAATGTGAACTATAGACTGAAAATTCAAAAGACGCGGAAAGAAAGCTTATGAGGTCTTAAGGCATGGGGTATGAGCACGCTGTGGCATAGTCTTTCCACTCACAGTATTGGTAGTCTTGTCACATTGTACACAGCGAGAGAGACTTACGATTTCTGTCTCATCCTGCTATTTAGGACACTTCCCGAACAGATGGAAAACAGTATTTGACCAGCCAGTCCCTAAAAAAGGCGAATCATCTTCTCTCTCCTCCTACATGCCCATTGCACTTATGTCCCTTCGTTCAAATGTTATGGAAACGCTGATAAATCGTCAGCTCATGAAATATCTCAAAACACGAAACTTCTCAATGTCCAGTAGTACGGTTTTCATAGCAACAGGTCCACTGGTGATTTGATCCCAGTGGGGGAGGGCTGAGGACTTTTTTCACAGGCAGACAATTTTATTTTCGGAGGCTTGTCATTGACTAACAAAACGATGGTGAAGTCAGTAAAAAAATAATTTGTATGCCCTTCAGTGTTGGCCCAGGTTTAGGCACAGAAGCTTTTGAGAAGAAGTGGCCGACATAGCCGTTGCACCATGCTACCACGAAGGTCACGTATTGGCTGTAAATTAATTTCTTTCTCAAATGATCACTTCAGTGCATAGCAAACATGTACAAGCACAAGCATTATCAAATCTTTAAGGCAAATCGAATAATAAAATTTTTGTGAAAAAAGTCCACACAGGAAGTAGGCTGATTTCTACAAATAAAAAGCTGTGTAATGGTATACCGATATACCTTTCCCATTATCCTCTTAGCAGTCGCTTATGTAATTGTTTAAATTCTTGCAAAGATCAATATCCAAAAGCGAGTGATTCCATGGCCATAAGCTTGCTCATCCTCCCATCTACGATTCCAATTTCAGGTACCAAGTAATTTTTTTTTTTTTTTTTTTTTTTCGAAAGAAATTCTCCCGTTCCCAAAAAGCAAACAGAACATTTTTCCAAGTAAAAATCGTTCGCCTGGATGTTGTTCCATGAAGAATAACGTGCAGGGATTTCCATTAAGGACTTTGAAAGAAAAGAAAAACTCCTTAAAGATATGATAGCGCTCCGTGGCAATACGAGTAGATTGGCATTCATCCCTAAGGCAACGCCAAAAAGGCAAAATACTGCAAAGAAAAGAACGAAGAAAAAAAAATTAATATTCAACTTGAAGACGTTTGAACGACCTTCATAATTTTACACACCATTACACCGATATTAGTTGGCACTGCCACTTAGAGGGGTGGCATAAGGAAAAAGATTGCCCTTAGCTTCAGGTTAAGGGTGAAATTTATACTTTCAGCATTAGGGGAGCTCAGTTACATTCTTTGTGCTCGCTTAATATAATACATAACGCAGATAAGGAATATTGATGGATTCTATTTTGTATCCAGATTGAATTTCAGATTGCGCATAAGAGTGATTGGATGGTGCAGGTTTTCCAACGGATACCTACCTACCTACTTCCCAACTCTGTGAGTTTGGTGCAAATGATTTTGCTTCAGCATGCAAATGTACATATATAAATGTATCCGTCGATGGCATAAATTTCTTTAAAGAAGGTGGAGGTTATATGGTAAGTTTGCATACCGGCAAACTGGAAATCTGTTAGCATTTCATAAAGAATAGAGCGAATCACTCTCATGTTAACTTTCACATTGTGACGTATTTATGGATATCTTATGCCACAATTTCACTTCATTGGCATCTGTCTTTACAATGTCATCGGCAAGAGTGATATGTACATACATATCGAGTATATATACATACCAGGTATTTATAACTGAACGAGCAACGTCAATGCAGCTTCCTATTTGTAGCTTTTCCCGAAACAAGATTCGTGCGATGACAACGACAATGACAATGATGACGAGGATAATGTAGACGTTAGGAGGGGCGAATGGCTTGTGGATCTCGGATACTGACACGTATTTGCATATGAGGAGAGAAACCCTGACAGACGGCAACCCATCAATTGGTGATATCGAATTCAATGAATGATTGTTTGTGCAAAAATGAGCAGTTCGGAGAAAGAGTAGGTGATACATAAATTTATGAGTTTTTTCGCAAATAAATGGGAACCCTGCATTGTCAATAGCATTTGTTTGTTTTGGTATTGTTATTTATTTGTCCCATCTACTTTGCATTTAAAGTAAAAGATGGGATTATATGTTCAGCTAATCAAGGCAGAAAAATTTCACTGACAGCTAATGGAGCGGTAAGTTTGAAACTAGTTAAAAATGGAGTTGGACTTTTCATGTTAAGTACTTGGGACTCGAATGAAAGCTCTTTATTTATTATCAACAGGCTTCTTTGATGTCTCGAAAAGTTTCCTCAGAATATGAAAAATTTATCTTACATGCTCTTCTGGACCTTCCAGGAAGCCAAGGTCTATATCCAAGTAAGAGCTCCAAATTTTGCGATTCTTCTTTACTGACTGCAAGCCAATTAAAGAAATATGTATACAGAGTGAAGACAAAAGTATTGGAGCCTACAAAGGTTTCTTGTGTTAAACATGAGTACCTGGCTAAGTGGGTCGAGTCGACTCTGCGCCATTACACATTAAATTGAATAATATTTTAACCAACACCCTACTGTTAGACCCAGCGAATTTTCAGTCATGGGCAAGGCATGAACACATCTCCCAATATATGGGTTATGGGGTAGTTCCAGAGTTCCTGATCTCGTGGTGACAAAATTGATCCTCTTTCACCCCTTAAGGGTCAAGTATGTGAGGCACTAATGGCCTTTTTTTCAACCCACCTTAGGCAGGGCCAGCAAACGATTAAAACTACGCAACGGAAAAGGCGTACAATGTAAAATGAGTCTGTGGCATAAGACACCGTAGGGTAAGGTTTTCGGGAAAGAGTCTCTGCAACTGAATACTTTGCAGCTCTCCGCGTAACCTCTAATTAATGCTTCTCGGCACCGTCATTTGGAAGGTTCTTCAGCGATACGATGTGAAGAAGAAAAATGTTTTTCATCCAGCGCTTGTAAGTCGGTTGGCTACGGTCAATCAATTTCGAAAAACGAAACCAACGCCATTGCTTATGTTTGGGAGTTTACTCCAGATCACGAGTTACCGAATACAGACAATAATCTGATTCTAGATCGTAAAGTTGGTGTTCTACCAGAATCTCTCAATTTTTTTGATGGAAGATGGACACCTTAAAACCAGATTAAATTCGATAGTAGGATGCTGGTGGTTAACTTTGGCCTTCCGAACAGAACACAAAGAACACTATTTATAGTATAACATATTGAGAGAAATCTAGGCGGAAGGATTTCAGAATAACTTTGAGGATATGCAGCTTACCACCTGCGAAGAAAGACTTAACTCAAAAAAAAGCAGCAGCTCCGTTGGTTTCTCACACCTCGAACATCTAAAACATCGTGGCGACAACTGTTCAGGCATCAGAAGCCCACTGCTGGACCACTTTATTTTTTGGGATATTAGAGGTTTGAATCTTTTAAAGCGAAATTCGCTGGATACTTAGTAAGAATGTGGGGCTTCCGCAAATTAAGTTAACTTCACTTTCGAATACTGCTTTCAAACGCTTTATTGCATCACTAGCCTTATATTGCCTTATTGACTTGCTTATATTTACATTCTGCTGTTACTTTATTTTCAGTATTTCTACATGCTCTACAGCTTTTCTGTCATGGCTGCTACTGCACTAGCCACGTTGGCCCTTTACATTGCATTCGTCTTCTTCATTTTTAAGGGCCGGAAGACTAGACCTGCCATAAACGGGGTTTCATCTAATAGAGGGGCTGTTTAAAAAGTTCTCGGCTTGACTAATAAATCATAGAAAATTTGATAACTTTTCTTATTCTTCTTTTTCTACATATTCTCCTCATATTTCAATACACTTATTCCATCTATGTTCCAAGGCTTGTATAGTATACCATTTTTTACAATTCCCCCAAATCCTCAAAAAACAGCTCCGTCCAGCCAAGTGTTTTTTTAAATTAGTGAACAGATAATAATCTGATGGTGCCAAATCATGCGAATAAGGTGGGTGATTCAGTACTCCAAATCGGAGCTCATGGAGGTTAGCCATCGTAAGAACTGATTTCAACGTGATTGAATTTTTGTTTTTCGGTTAACAAACGCGGCACCGATCTTGCTGAAAGTTTTTTCAATCCTAATTCTTCAATTAAAATAGAGAATACCCGCTCAGTTGAGATCTCTATAGAATCTTCGGTCTTCTAAAAACATTTTATGAATTTTTCGATATTTTCTAACTTGGTGGATGTCGACGGAATACCGCTCCTCGGATCATCTTCGACGCTAGAAGCAGATTCGTTCAAACAAAAAATCGTAGAAAAATAATTATATGACCAGCTGTAACGAAACTTGACACACAACTGGCTTAAATATTAAATAATTGAACGAATATAAATATATTTACATATTATCACCCAAGATTGAATGATTATCTTCTCGATGGGAAGCCAAGAACTCACATGAACGCTACTACTGTCTCACGGAAGCTCAAGTATGCATTAGTACTGCAAATGCAAGTAACATCCAGTATGCTACTTTTATCTTCATACAATACTGACAGACTACTGAGAAATGAAAATAATCAACGGATCCGACTATGAAAGTCAGAACCGCAGAACATGGCTATCAAAAGACACGTGAAGATGAATCCAAGAGCACACTTCATATTTCAATATTGAATTGCAGTAGCCTTGCCAGTAAATAGGTCTAATCTTCAAGGCCCGCACCGTGTGAAAATAAAGAAATACAGAGTAGTGTAAGATGCGACAAGCGTAGACATTTTAAAGCGCTCCCATGTACAAGAATATTTAGCGAATTGGTGTGACAGTAGGACCTTTTATACTACTACTAATGAGCTAACTAACAAACGCAGATCTATAAATTTCCTCACATTTCAGATCAACAAAGCCGATCCCTTATGGCCTACAAAGTACTCTCAATTTCTCGAGGTTTTAATATAAAACGAGTCTGGTAAAACTTTGTCAATATCTTAACTGGAACACTGTCATTATATACAAACATATATGTACATATGGACCAGAAGAAGTCTGCTTAAGAAAAACTGGTGTCTTAACCCCAAAATGTACACATACACAACCGCATATGCACATATTATATAGGTATACGCAGATATCAAAAAAACTAAAGAGGTTGGCCTGCGTTTGTACATTAGATACTCTGAAAACGGTTGACGGTGATGGCTTCAATTGTAGACTAACTAAACTGGGAACAGACCCAAATTAATATACCTTTGCAAAAGAATCATTAATGTGGTACTACGATGAATATTAAACAGAGGAAGGGGTTCTAACAGGGATGCAAGAAGTGACTACCATGAATTGGCTCTGTAAGCATGGTCAGCATCTCTATATAAGAGCCTTTCTCGGTGTTACAACTTTTACATTCTGTGTGCAAGTAAATCAGGCCTGCATACTGATAACGGTTTTGAGTTCTTAAAACTTACTCTAATAACTATTAAAAGATCGGACACTCTATTACTAGACGCAAATTCAAACTAACCCTAGGGTCGGTAGTTTTTTACCAAACCGGTCCCTCAAAAGTGAAACTATTTCTACAATTCTACAATTATGCTTATAGGATAATTGTTTTATGTGTGCGTAGAATGTGCAACAAAATACTTGGCTCTTACCACAAATTGAAAATTCAAAGGTTTTGTAATAATCTAATTTCATCCCATAATTCAAATAAAAGTGATCGTAAAAGTTCAGTCCAAAGATACTCTAGATACAGTATAGTAAAGCCTACACTAAAAACTCTTACCTGCCTCTTAATCTAAAAGAATCCCCAACTACGCTTTGCCACTTCATTAGCACATTCATTTCAAGAACCCTACTTAGCGACAAGTTTTCTTGTCATGAGTATTTATCCTCTTTCCATTTCCATTTCTCTAAAGATGCATAACACTGTCAAAATGCAACTCTTCACATCATTAAATAGACAAACATCAAAAAGTGTCAAAATGCCTTTGAAAATTATTACGGTACAAGCATATGGCGTGTTGAATCTTCCCCAGACACCAAGGAAACACTCGTAATTCATAATCGCAACTAAGAATGCGTGAAAATACCGCATGCATTATAATTCTGAAAATCTGTGCGGGATGGTTTTCCAAAAGCTGAGGACCACCATCGGTGGCACCCCTCTAAAACTATAACCATCTGGTGAAATGGCTTTGGATGCTGTCTGCCTCAAGTGTTTATAGATTTGATGATTATGACTGTGCTAATGACGCTCCGAGATAGAGGAAATCTAAGGCACATGCCACATGGGCTGAGAAACGATGATCGTCCCAATGCGTGCAGTGTTTTGATACGTTTATAACGAAACACAATTTTGATGAGTGAACGGATATTAAGGTACTCGTATTTTATATTTAGTTCTGAGTTCTTAATCCTTCAACTTCCTTATGTTGGAACACTATATGTTGGATACTTTCTTTCTTGTGCCCATGTGGAATTAGCCTAAGACTGTCTACATTCAATGGCAAAGTGGTCTATGCAAAGTAGTGCAAGAGTGAGATTCCTTGCGCCTGTGGCGTTGGTGGAGATCGTGGCTATTAGAAAGCGATCGGTTTGGTTTTTACAGCAGCATTTATCGTAATGACTATGATGACTGCCAAAATTGCCAATAAAATCCATGTGATGGTCGTATTATAGTTTGTGTTCGAATATTTATTAAGAAATAGACCCAAGGCTTGATGACCATTTAGTTCAGAGCTTATTCTTGTATCTGTTAATAATACAAGGAACAACATTTGCTGAGATACTTTTAATTTTATTAGAAAATTGAGAGATTGCTGTGTCAAATGACGAAACGCTTTTGTTCCTTTGATAAAACAAATTCTGCAAAGCCTCTGCAAGATTATTGATGAATTTAATTCACGTTAACAGGTCGCAAGATGATGAAATTGAGATGTTAATAGGAGCATGTAGCTACTTACCTAATCTCATAATTCTTATAGTACATTAGAAGAAGTCTGGTAGATACCGCCATATTTGCTTTGTCATTTACTGATTTTTATTAGACATCCTGCAAACGTAAAATATGCGCTTAGCTTTGTAACAGAGAGGTGCAGTATAATCACTAATCGCTATAAAACTAAATGCTTAGCTCTCCAACCCACATAAGGCGACATTTTTGGAGCAATCAATCAGGTAGATCCTGCAAGTGGGGAATCCTACAAAAATCGAGACAAGAAGAAAATGAAAAACTTTAGATCAGTGGTAGCCTACGAATACACACCACGGTGATTCAACTTACTATTTTGCATAGTGATAGACTGCTTAACCCTGTAAATATAGAAAGTCCAGGAATGGTGACTAAATATTTGCAGCAGATATGCGGCTCTGAACAAGGTTGCGAGAACAGCAGAGTGACGAGATGAGAATTTGCGTTCCAAGATTTTTTTTTTTGGGGTTGGCATTGCGACCTAAAAAATCTATCATGCAACAAGTCAGTCTGAAATACGAAGTGAGCCTCAATATGTTCAATAAATTTGGGGACAATTCTGGTGCAGATACTTTGCAGACCCTCAGTCAGTAAGATTTGACTGAGAAAGTAGTGTCCTCTTATGGCGCATAGAGCCACACATTCACATACTCGTAGTATTTGTTGTGCGGTTTTGTTTCTTCAGTATAAAGATGACATTCAATTTCGTGACTAATACTGAATTTGTGTAAGTGATATCGAAGCTGGCTGACCAGTTTTCTGATATCATCTAGAAGAGTGTAATTAATATATAACTTTGATTTGTTTTGCCTGTAGCAGACTCAGTGTATTCTCCTTGTATTGTAAGATAAACACACATTGTTCCCTCAACTTCTGGTCGTTGAATTTTTACTGAATAGAGGATGGGGCAGAAACGCTCTAGGCCATTGAATGAACTTTCTTCGACTTTCTCATTTCCTTCAAAACCCTTGTGTCCTCGTACATATTAGATCTTAATTCTTATCGATAAGTCCTAAAGCAGTGTAGCATCGATTTGGGATCAGGTTTGAGCTTAACGCTTTCAATGCTGCTTGACTATCCTCAGTATCCTGTTCCAAGGATGATACAACCTGCACCTACTCCGAGGATCATTTTGGATCCATCAATATACCACTTGTTAGACTTTAATGTTGGGTTTTGGAAGTTCCCAGTTTGGAATCGCTATGTTCAACCTCTTGTCGAAGCATAAAGATGTTGGTATACGGCTATTTACCGTACAGATCATGTCGAGCTAAGGAATCTTTAAGATTAAGCTTTCGAAATTTGAGTTTCATCTCTCCTTTTTGAAAAAAACATGACTGCACTGCAAACTGCTACTTTTTTAATATACATATATAGAAAGTGGGATGAGGCGAATGAAAACTTCAAAGGCAGCCGTGGGGCAGATCTGCATCTGAGATACCTATACATGAGTCTCTGAAGACGTTGCCATGTTACTCCACCACATTATTGACTTGTAGGCGATGATCGGTCTGACAATCACTGTGTAGATCCAATGGATGCCTTTTGGGGATATCCAACATGTCTTACCAAACATGCGTTTATAAGCCCATTTTACTTTGGCAGTCTTGATAATTTTGTCATTTATATGTGGATTTAGAACTACTCCCAGACTAAGTTCACTGGAGAACTCTATAGTTGCGTCGTACAGAAAGATCTGGCCAAGACTCAGCTTTGTTCTTCGACTGGAGGTGATTAGTACTAGACTAGCATTTCCAAGGTTGATTGAGAGATTTTCTCCAATGCACCAGTCAGAAAATTCACCGAGGTGAAAGAATACCTCCCTATGGCTAGCTTTTAGCTGCTGAGACAGTAATTGATGTTTCACCGGAAGTAATGTTTATTCGACGGCTTCTTCGGATAGCTCTCACCGATGTGCGGATAGGATGAATAATATCTTTGAGTTCCATAGCTCATAGCTGGTATTACCAAAAACACCTTTCTTCAGTATCTAGGAAACCATTTAATGTGATCTCTTTTATCTGACTTACTTACTACAGTCTCGGCTCAGCCTGGACCTCATATAACAACCCACTCTAGTTAGCCCGGTCTTTAGCCAACTGCTTCTAGCTGCGATCTCCAAGTCGGTTGAGGTCACCTTCTATTTGTTGACAACCTTAGATGAGGTCTCTCTGTACTGCGTTGTCCTCCGGATTTGATTTGAATATTCTGCTGGCCCGACCATTGATGTCCATTCGTTCTATTGTAGTATACATCTCAGGCAACCTATGAGCAGTTTTCTGACTAGGGCTACTCTTTTAAGTCGTTCCCGACCTTGACAGAGTGGCGTGCTCAATTGTCATTCTGCACAGACGAGCGAGCATGGTAGAGATGACAAAACTGATGAGGTTCAAAACTGTCAGGTTGCTGATGAGGGGTTTCAGACGTTCACACAATAACGGAGATGAGATCTTGTAGGCGATGTTGAGGAGACTTTTACCTCTATAGTTGTCGTAGTTGAGGGGTCTCCTTTTTTGTGAATCGGTCAAACGATGCTGAGATTCCATTCATCAGGCATACGCTCAGCTTTGAATACTTCGGCAGATAATCCATCTATTGGAGGAGCTTTATTAGATTTCAGCTTATACAATATATTGCTATACTTACTAATTTTTGACAGGTGGACGGAAGTTTTAAACTATCATCGTCTAAGGTAAATGGTCTATTCAGGAATTTGATGGTTGCTGCATCTCTGCTAAGCAGCGTTTCCACTGGTCTTCGTTACTTGATTCTGGCGGCATAGGATTTGTTGAGAGATTTCGGGATACGCGTTATGAATATCTGACATGAACATCTATTAGTTTTAACATAGCTATACGACGTTAAGATTTGGCTAGCTCAACTGGATTTGTTACCTTATTTGGCGACAAAATTTAGTTCATTGGAGTTGATTGATTCCCGAAACAGATCGCGCTATGAGCAGCTTAGGAAAGCAAAGAAAAACCAATGAAAAATTATATTAGTTGATATACGAGTATAAATAAGGATACAATTCAGAACTGGACGTGAAATTTGAGAGAATGGCTTAGGCTAAATGAAAGACCCAAGGCCGAACAGCATTTGGAAAATTGCAAGGAAAAATGCAAAAGTTTTGCAACAACTCTATTCGGGGTCTTAAAAGGTGCTCAACATAGGCAAAGCAATTTGGTCTGGGAATGATGATAGGGAAATACCGGTAAAGACAAGCTAAATTGGGAAACTGATAAATCGTGTTTGGACCCCTGAGAGACAGATATATATTATAAGGAGCTAGAGAACATACAGTAGCAGTAATGACATTGTATGGTACTTTGGAGAAGTATCTTCATAACAAGATGTACAAGTAGCGTAATGTCGAAGAACAAGCAAACGATTTTATATCTTAAAGACTCCAAAATATATTGAAGAGGACCAGGGAATATATGTATATTTACGCACTGCTTAACGATGTAACATTCGCGCAGAGGGTTTTGCTGACCCAGAAATCTGTTAAGTGGAAAAAATAATGAACTGGGGACGTGCAGTCGACCACACAGACGTATAGGCGACAAACGGAAATATTGGATTTAAATAGATCGCAATTTTTTTTTTGTTAACATGATGAGTTCTGATCAGTCTGTCTGAAGGGAGAACTTTCTTCTTCCACTCTCGCAAAGGCGAGACGAAAAATTGCAACAAGTAACGATCGGTGTAGCTTATGTCGAATACAATAAAATTATACAACAGAGTTCTAGATAGTCGACAGTATAATATTACTACATTCCATGACAATCATGACAGTCAAGTCGGCATACGACGCTATTCACCGATAATGATGGATAAGCATCACGATGCTTCGAAATATCTACAATACACATTGTCTTCATAAATTTAAAAAAAGGGTTTGGATATAGTGCTCAGAGGTCTTTTATGTACGGTGTTAAGATCTCAAAATCACGATCACATTAAAGCTGAAGTTATACGTACAGCTGGAATACCCGGAAGATTCGAGGTTTTGGAGTTCGTCGGTTTTCCTATCGTTGTCAAACAATAATAATTTCAAAGAACTGTCTACATGTTTTGAAAGTTGTCCATATTGGAAGATCTGCCACTTAAAAGCAACATCCTATAGTCAATATTAAGGAACTGATGCATTTTTATCATTGGCGAAACAACATTTTTTAGTTACAATGAAGCGAAGAGTTCTTCTGTGTTTGCATCATAGTGGAGATATCGTTCATAAAGCCCATATTCGTCCATATTCATAAAGCCTTTATTCCAATCAGGACATGACAAATTTTTTTTTAAATAAAACTCAAACCATTTGAGATATTTCAAAAACTTTATTATCGGCTTGAAGTACAATCAAAACATTTATGAATGGAACTCGACTTCGATCATATGGCCACTGCGGGCACGTTTGCAGCGGTCGATGCGTTGGACCCAATTTTCAACGATTCGGCCACACATTTCGGCCGAAACGGCCGCTATTTCGCATTCAATGTTGGCTCTGAGCTCTTCCAACGTCGTCGGCGTGTTGGCATAAACCAATGACTTAACGTAGCCCCACAGAAAATAGTCAAGCGGCGTTAAATCGCACGAACGAGGCGGCCAATCAACTGGGCCATTTCTTGAGATAACACGCTCACCATACTTACTCTTCAATAAATCGATTGTAGCGTGTGCTATGTGGCTTGTGGCACCTGTTGAAACCACATGTCGTCCAAGTCCATATCTTCCAATTCGGGCCAAAAATAATCGGTGCTCATGGAGCGATAACGCTGACCATTCACAGTAAAGTGACGATCGTTATCGTCGACGAAACAATATGGCCCAATAACGCAGCCGGCATGCAAACCGCACCAAACAGTTATTATTTGTGGATGAAGTGGTGATTCATGGAGTACATGTGGATTTTCACCCGACCAATAACGCATATTTTGCTTATTGATGAACCCATTGAGGCAAAAATGAGCTTCCTCACTGAAGATGATTTTGCGATGAAATTCATCATCTTGGCGCATCTTTTCCAGAACCCAATCGAAGGACGTACGTCGCTTCAAATGATCCATCGACTTCAATTCTTGAGTCAGCTTGATCTTGTATGGGTGTAAACCAAGATCCTTATGCAAAATACGCCATAATGTGGCCTGAGCAATGCCCAATTCTTGAGAACGACGTGGAATTGACTGATTTGGATCGTTTGCTACGGACGCCTAAACGGCAGCGATATTTTCGACACCTTGACCAACCCGTTGTCTCATTGACACAGCAACATCATACAACGAATATGTAGACTCAAATTTTTGCACTAAATTTGTTATGACCAGTCTACTAGGGCGAGAATTACGACCGAAAATTGGAGTTAACACTCTTAAAGTTGCAGTCACCGACTCCGAATTTCGGTGGAAAATTTTTATAATTTACAGACGTTGCTCGACTTTTACTTTACCATGATGAAAATGTTGAGTTTACTGAATAAATTGACAGTGACAGTTTGATGATTAGTGAAAAGTGCGTTCACAAATGAAATTCAAAGTTGTCAAGTCCCTATTGGAAAACCCTTTAGTTTCGTCATGCATAAAGTAAGAACGAATATTGTTTCAAAACATCACTAACTTAGTAAGATTCAAATTAGTCCCCTTATTTGTGTAGAATCAAAGAAGGACTTTATTGGTATTTGTTTGTTGTTCCCATAAACAATAGAGTAAAAGAACAACTTATAATGCATTCTTATATTACCGAATTAATAGAATTTTTCACCTTCAGATTTATAACTCTATCTATCGTTGATCGTGATGAAAATTGTAGTGATCCTTTAAGCCTTTTCTCTTTCAATTGCTTGCACAAATTTTTCCGCCTAAGGATGCATCGTGCAAACAAAAATTTTTGCTCCAGAAAACCAAAAAAACATTTTAGTGAATGCTTGATGAAATGGCTTCGACAAAAAAGGACAATGGTCTACAGATCTCTTCCAAGGCCATCAACGTTAGCAAGAACACTAGCACATAGTCTCTGGCTTTTACCGTAAACACCGGGATGCCCATACATCCATGGGAGCAAGGATACGCCTTCCCATCGCTTTCCGTCAATCCATTGATACAAGTTCGGAACTGTGTTGGAGGCAAAAGTTCCACCCTTTTACTGTTGTTATTGTTACAGCACCCAGTACTTATTGCAACTGTACATTGGGTAAATACCCTTCCCACCTCCAATAATTCAGGCCCGGACTGTGATCCGGGGGGCTCCTAATTCCCATGGTACCGTGATTTAAAGCCTGGTAGGGGCTACAGGTGGTCCTGCCACCAACAGGACCTATGACCGGCAACTTGTAACTGGTCAAATCGTAGCAACCTTCTGTGGCGTCATCTAAAGATTTTTACGATAAGACCAGTACTTTGCTCTGTCCCCGATTTTTATTAGACAACGTCATTAATGGGCGAAGAATTGAAAATTGCACGGGGGCCCGTATACTACTCGTAGCACATGTGACTTAAAATTACTCGTACAAAATCAACGTTATTTTGAAAAATAAATTAAAATTCCACCAATACAAAATGCAAATCCTCCGGGATCTCAACGAAAGTAACGTTTGCGGATGTTTTTGTTAAAAACCTTTACACAGTCGAAAAACCATAGTGCGAATTGTGAACGATGGATAATTTGTTTAATCAGGGAGAAACAGTGATTGTTGAAATGTCTTGACGAGTATTCGACGAGTTTTTGTGGCTAAATCTCATCTGTTTTCTGGGTACAACAATAGAACATTGTTTCAACAAGACAGTTAATTCCCCGCGCACCACTAGAGTTTGGGAGATAAGTTGAGGTATGTATTTCTGAGTAAATTAGCTTACAAGTAGAGGGATATTTTCTGGCTTCCTAGGTCCCTTTTTTTGGGGTGATATCAAAATGGAAAGCTTAAAATAACAATCATCAAACAATCTAGATCTTAGAGGTATATATATCTCGTGAAGCGGCAACCATTGTACCTACATTTTGCTCTTGATTGTACTATATTTATTTGCTTTACTCGTATTTACTTTTGTCTTGAACATTTTTCTTTCTTCACCCTTTACCATCCAGAGTCTTTCGCGTGCCATTTTACATGCACAGTAATTCTTCGCGTGTTATTACAGATACGGAAGCAATAAAGCGAACGCTTCGTCTAACCAGCTCCCTACTTCCTTAGAAATAGTGCAGTAAATAGTGTCGCCTTATTTATAGGATGTTGCAAGCTCTACCCTAAATTTAGTTATGTAAATAATACACATGTACGAGTATGAACTATATTTTTCAATTCAGCTTTTTACCCAAAATTGTAGCTCAGGTATGCATCTAAAGTTCTAGTAAGCCCAATCAAGCTTATTTCAACTCAGCTGATGTCAGCGATCACATCATGAAAATTGTGAGCGAATTGGTTCTGGGAACGCTTGGAACATAATGATATTAGTTTTACTATTTCGGGAATTCACTATTATGAGGGAGGCTAAAACGAGTATTTTGTCATATGTAACCAGGGTTCTGATGTATTACACGGGTTAGCTACTAGCCGCGGTAACTTAGCTACGATTATTCTCCTCACTAATGATGTGGCTTAGGCCATCACTATCATCTGTATAACATTATATAGATTACTTGGGTGTCCTCTGGTTAATGGTGATTGCTAGTCGAGTATCGACAGAGAACAGGACAAAACAGGCAACTAAGTAATTGCCGATTTTTTTATATAAATAAAGCACATCAATGACATATTTTGCATTTGCAATCTTTCCAGCAACATCATAGTTCCACGTTCGTAGAACTTCTAATCTTTATCGGTAAAAAACTGAACCAAGTACGATTTCACAGCGTCATCATCATTGAAAATTTTACCATCCAAACGCTTCTATAAAGATCAAAATAAATGGTAACCTGATGAATTAAGGTCAGGGCTATATGGTGGATGTAACATCAATTCCAAATCAAACTCCAATAATGTTTGGCGAGTGAACATAGATGTATATGGCCTTGCGTATTACACCTTTTCGATAGACCAATTCTGACAGTTTTTCGTTGATCGCTGTTAATCTGTTTAATCTGTCCAGTTGTTGACAGTACATATGCGAATTAATAGTTTGATTCCTTGGAAGCAGCTCAAAATACACCACACCTTTCAAATCCCACCAAATTGAGAGAAAAATCAGCTTTCGAAGTGGATTGTGCTGGGTTATCAAGCCTGAACCATGATCGTTTTCGATTGACGTTACAGTAAACAATCAATTTTTCATAGCCAGTGATGATTCATCGGCAATTACTTAGTTGTCATCCTGTATAATACCAAACAGAGAATTGCTAGTTAAAGCGATCCTGATAGAGGTAAACTAATAGAATCTGTTTATTCAAATTTCAGGCATCATAGGTGGGCTTCAACTTGAGGAAATCCTCCCCCCTCCCCACCTACACAATAGAATTTAATGGAATCATACTTCTGTAAATGGATATTCATAATCAAGGTAAACAATTTTTGAGTAATGAAGCACCACGATGATTTTGGAATCCATGAGCTTACTCCAAACGGACCTTCCATTTCCAATGTATCTTAATGGAAAAACTTGTATAATCAGATACTTCTAAATATTCCTTGAAAAAGAATCCAACCCTTAAAAAATAATTGTATGACTATTTCGAGAAAGTATCCATAGGTCAGTGGGGTAAAATTATTACCTTGCGAATTATTTTTGATTTAGATAAAGTTATTGTCCCCTTACTCTGACTATGAATAAAGCACAAAAAAAAACTGCTGAAATCTCCGAAAAATATATAAAACCGGGCAGGCGGCTATTCTTCTTCCACCCATCCTGTCTCTCAAGGAAGCAAGTTTTCCTTGACCCTTGCTTCCAAATCCCCCAGAGATCTTGAAATATAGTTACAAAAGTTATTGAACTCGGTTCAACGACTGTATTTTCTGTAACAAATAACCCCGTCACTATGCTATCTTCTCGATATATGGGCATGAAGATATACCATGCGGTACAACTAGTGCATAGATACTGTACTCCTGTATATCCTTGTTTGTTAGACTGGCAGTTAAATTATTACCCGATGGAGGATATGAGGGAAAGAAATATTCTTTTACCGTAAAAAGAAGTTCATTCTGGTGAAGTGGCCAGTTGTTTTTATTACCTTTGCTGATTGGAATATGATATAGAAAAAGGGATTTACTCAAAGGTATACTAAAACAATAGTGATGTCCTCGAAGGAATTCAGAGTTATGACGTACGCCTTATGGGTTGTGCATTGAATTTCGATTAGACCGAAAATCAAATGCTACTTTATTCTTGGTGCAGTTGAGAGGAAATCGATTTGTTCTGGTTTAAGTAAAAAATTAAGTTTTAATTTGGCGGAAATCTACTGATGAATAAAATATATAAAAAATTGCTATAAATGATATTTTACGGTATGCGGAATATTTTTAAAATTGTTTATTAATAGGATAGGAATTGCTCCTGTTTTTTTTTTTAACTATGGACTTCTTACATCAATGTAAGGTGGTATGTTAAGGATATCAAGCCAGAAGCTTTTCTACTTTTTATTGCTTATATGTGTGGTACAATAAGGTGACCAAACTCGGCTGGCGTATTCAAGACAGACAAATATTATTTAAAGCGATTTAGTGATACAAGCGATTGATAATGTCAAGACCGGTTCTGACTTTTTTCTGATATTATCTGCGTGGGAACAAAAATTTAGTTTCGCATTACAGATTACACCTAGATCACGCAATTCAGCTACCATGGAAACGGGTTGATTTAAGATTGAATGATTGCGAGGACCAAATTGAAGGCGCTATGAATATATGTTATTGCATGGCACTTATGTATGAACATCAAGCTCAAAGGAATTTATTTGGCACCAAGTAGAAAACCTTTCCAGGTCATCCCGCACTAGAAAACAATCCGAGGGAGATGAAATGTGTCTGAAGATTTTCATGTCTCCATCGTAGGCAGAGATATTTGATCTTTTAATGATAATAGGATCAATATAATTTTTTGTTAGAGTGAATAATAAGCGCCCAAAATGGCTACCTTAAGGTACACCAGAAGAGGCATATGGATCCCAAATGGATCATTGAGAGTTCTATTTTCTAAGTAGGATCTAATCCATATTAGATTAGATTAGTCTAAAGTCTAAAGCCTTTAGTTTGTGCTTCAAGAAATCCATGTTGATTTTGGGAAACTATAGACTTGCAGCAAAAAAAAAAAGAGTCATAACTGATGACCTCAAACAGCTTATGCAGGCTGGAGAGATTAGCGATGAGTGAATAGTTAGAGATTTCATCCCTGAATGTGGGTAGCTTCCATAAGAGATGAAAAGCTGAATAAGAGCTGTCAGGGGTTGAGCTAAAAAAGCAGTATTACGGGAAACCCATCAGGTTCATTATGATATTTCTACTCTATTTCCTTACTGACTTGTTCTAATATTATTTTAATAGAATACAACTTCAATAAATTACTTTACAAACCGGGGTGTACCTTGGCCTTAACCAACCTCCAGCCAGCTCGATCTTTAGATAGGTGCCTCCAGTTTCGCACGCTAAGTTCATTAAGTTCCCTTCAACTTGTGTGCGCCATCTAAATCACGGCCTTCTTCTACTGCGCTGACCCTAGTGGGCGGATTCAAATACTTTTAGGACCGGAGCATTAATGTCCTTCCACTCTACTTGACTCAACCATCTCAGTTGTTTGATCTTTACCTGTTTGGCTATTTTGATGTTGCTATACAGCCCATACAGTTCGTCGTTGTATCTCCTCCTCCACTCACAGTCTATGCAGCAGGGACCTAAAATCCCCCTAAACATGTTCCTCTCAAAACAACCAGGAGCATTTTTATCCATTTTTGATAAAGTCCATGCTATATAGGGTCACTTGTGTCTTTCAAGAGAGGGCTTTTCTTGTCAACTGCCTTCTTAGCCTAAGGAAGCAGCAATTGAATGTATTATCTTAGCGTTGGTGTCGTTGTCTGAGAATTGATAGCGGAGCCTAGGTAGACAAAGTCCTTAACTACCTTAAAGTTATAACTATCTGTCGAGGGTAACGTTCTGTCCGATACGACGGTGTTGAGTGACCTTTCTTGTTGCCAGCATACACTTGATCTTGTCCTCATTGACCGTTAAATCCAACTTCGCCGCTTCCGCCTCAATACTGGCGAAAGCGCCACTGACATCACACTACTTTCTTCCGATTCTATCAATATCATTGGCATATGCTAGTAATTGGACGGACATTTAAAAGATTGTGCCTCTTGTGTTGGCCCGTGAGTTTTGCACTATTCTTTCAAGAATGATGCTAAAGAAATTGCATGACAGCTCGTCGCTTTGTCTTTTTGACATCAAAGGCCTCGGTGGGTTATTTACCAATCTTGATGCACAAATGGATTTTATGGGGCATACTTTCTTCGAACCATCTTTTACTGATAAGTTGGTGTATGCTCCTTATCATGCCCCATTGAAGAGCTCGGCAGTCAGTCTGTCCGTTGTAGCAGCTTTGTTGGAGTTATGCTTAGATATGGCTATCTTCGCTTCATCCAGGTCGTTAGTCTACATCGTCATCGAGGTTCATTTCCTCTGACAGCGGAATTTGGTTCGTCACCGGCGTTATACAGTCTACAAAAATGCTCTTTCCAAATCCTCACTTTCTTGTGCATCCGTAAAGGCAATGTTCTACCCTGTGCCATTCCTTGTGACGCTTACGGTAAGTGATAGTATTGGATAAAGATTTTTGTCTACTTAGGCTCATCTGATAGCTGAAACGTATAGGCGCCAATTCGTGCCAATTGCTATTTTCATAGCTTGGGAAGGCAGTTAAGAAATACAGCTCTTTTTCAGTACTAATAGGCAAGAAAGTTAAACTCTTTAGGAGTTTGTATAAAGAAGAGGAATACGTGGGTCTCCATGCGGGTAAAGTAAGGTGTTTATTGCTTATCTGACACCTCAAAATTAGGGGCCTAGATAGACTTACTACTCGAATATTTGCGTTGTAAGAAACTCAAAAGGCCAAGCTGATTTTGCGTTAGCAACCGAGTCACTTTTCCTCCTAATGTTGGTGTTAGTTCTCATTACAATGAAAGTGCGGATGTCCATAGAATAGGTGAATGAATTTTCTTCAAACAGGTAGTTTTCCTTCGTAGATTATCAGACAGGCTGCGGACCTATTAGATGACCAACTCTCTTAAAGCATAGCCAATTAAATTATCCAAACCCGGAGAAGAACAAATTACGCTCAATGCATACGGGGTTACAATGCTGCCTTGTGACTTCGCCGGATATTGTCCTCTAAATGCAATGCCGTACTGGTATTACCCATTAAACGATTTGTCGATTGAAAGTCAGAATATCCGAGTATACTCTTAAGCATCCTATACATGGGTAAATATAGTCCTTGTTTCTTGGTGAACATCCATCAAGTTTTTGTTTTCTTGCACATTTGGTTCTAAATACACGTAGTCTAATGGTAATGTAAGGTAATGAGACAATAACACAGTGCCATTTCATTAGCTCAAGTTTTGCCAGATACAGAAACAAGAAGAGAATGTGGCCAAAAACACAGAGGGTTGTGAAATCAATTGAGGATATGACGCAGGTTAGGCAAAAATGGGCCTATTTATAAGTTATAGGCGAATGGCCAGTATTTTTCTGTATTGCCAATCAAGCTAGGCTTAAGTCTTTCCTTAACCTTTCAGTCATTTCAAATCTCATCAAACCCGAGAACTCTCTGAAACCAGTAGCAAAACTATGTAAGCTTAGATTTGCCTGGGTCTCATGTCACAACAGGATTAAGGTCAGCAAAATTTTCGGTAAGCTTGCAAGCGGATGCTCGGAAGATAACTTCTCATTGACAGTTGGTAAGAGTTAGTTACGCCTTAAGTGGTGACTACCGTTTTGATAAGCCCGTATACTTTATGCCAAACATTTGAGTCGCGTATCTACCCTTACCTCGTCCTCGAATGTTCTTTCATATTTAAATTGCTTGCTTTCAAGTTAGTGTTTTTTATGCATGATAGTTGATATGGCTAATTAAACTTAGTCTCAAAGTGACATAAGAGTAAGTAATGCGTATTAGAAAACAAACCAAGGAAAAAGCCATGAAGCATAGAGGATCTATAAAATGCTCTTTTTCGAGAAGCTCGCCATCCTCAATCAGTAAGCTCTGTGATTTAAAAAGATAATTTTTTTAATATAAGACACGTGTGCACCTCAGGGACAGCAATTCATATTCTACACCATCTCTGGTGGTGGTCTACACTTCCACATGTTTCAGAATTATAATCTGAGAGAATAAAGTAATAAAATTGTTCGTGACATCTCGAAATGGCTGAAAATCCTCCAGAGATCTCAATTCTTTATTAAGAAACGTCGTTGGTAGTCTTAATACTTAGATACGAATATATTCAATATGGCAATAGTAGTTATGTTGATAACTAATTCTTCTCTTCTCTCCTGCAATAGAGCAATTAATATGACACCAAACTAAACCATGAGTTGATACAAAAAGCGAAACTCCTAGCAGCCCTTCGATATGTTTTATTTGAAAAAGGAAATCATTGGCCAATTCTGTATTCGCATTACCATAAAGAGTTGTCATAGGCCTTTAAATGCTGCCATGATCGTTATAACTTGGTCAGCATCGCTCCAACTGTCGCATTAACTTCCTGTCGCTGATCTTTGTCTTTTTGCTCCAGTTATTACCAATACATTGCTTCAGCTACTGCTGCTCTTTGGTTCGGGTAGTTTGGCTTAGTTGCACAGCAAGATCCGGGAGTGGAAATTTTCCATGGCGATTGTATCTTATGAGTCGATGACGGTTGGAGATGTGGTGGACAAGGACATGAAGCAGTCACCGAGCAAACAGCATAGCCATTGATCAATCAACTTTGGGCATACGCAATTTATTTCTCGTTAAAAACGAGAGCACGCATCTGAAGTTCAATCTTTTTTTTTTGTTATTTGCTACTCTTGACGTTTAAGATCAAAATGTTGTTTTTTTTTTTTGTTTGTTTTGTATTTGTTTGTTGTTCCTTTGAATTGAAATAATGAGCTCTTGTTCTGTCAATAATAATTGATGCATAATTTAATTTGAATAAAACCATTACTTGAAGGGGTAATGGGGGGGGGGAGTTGTGACCCAAACAGGATATAAGAACAAAGTGTACTCGTACAATTTAATCTCTAGTATTTCAATGACTAGTTTCAGTCTGGCTATACAATTATAATTAAAGTCAGAGCTATTTTCGAACTGTCTAGGCAATTTAAATTTGAATACGAAATCTTTGTTATCTGAAGGCAAAAGTTGTAGGGCATTGACTTCGATGTGTATCTTTTCGTATCTCTCCAACATTTATAGATCTAGAAATGCAATACTGTTTTGTTACCTCAAATATAATGTTTAACAAGAATTCTTTACACCTTTAGCGGCCTACAAATAATATAAAAAATTATCTAGAATCCCATCAGAGTGATTCCTTCAAATTCAGGAGGCAAATGGTTCTCACAATAAGGTATCGATCGGTTGTCGCAACGGTCTGGAACCTACGATTTTCTTTTCAAGTAGCTCAATTCTTCTGTTAATGTTGGCTGAAATCGTGTACCAATACTGTGATGTCCAAACAGGTAAATTTGGAAGGAATTGAAATTGGGTTGCAGGAAATCTAATTGTTCCAGATTGGCTGAGCTTCGGGGGTAAGGTCGTAAGGTTTGTCCACCTTTCATTAGCTTTGATTCGTTACGTTTCCTCCACTTAGATTCTTAAAATGCAGAGTGAAGGTTTGAAACTTTTATGTGCCAGGTTAAACATATGCTTAACCATATGCTGAACGCAAATAGCCGTAATCTTTTCACAACAGTTCTTCACAAGGTTTAATTTAATCAGTCATGGCCTTGATGGTAGTATGGTAATACCCTCGTGGGATATTGCCTTCATATGTGGAGCTCAATTCTTCTTGTTCTTAACTTTAGAGAAGGAAACTTCGCATATGACGTGAAAAGATTGAATAGCATTGGTACCAACCTAGACCCCTATGGCATTCCAACGTTTGTTTTTGGATCACACACTGTTTACCTTGTGTTAAAAATAAATGATGCTGAGGTATCATTCATAGCGCATGATTCAGTTGGTATAAGATACTTACGGAGTAATCTTTGGCCTTAAAAAAAGTAAATTTAAAAGTACGTGCCAGTGTCTGAAATCGATAGGACCTTTGCTGAGAACCCATCTTTCAACCAGTCTTCAATGACCTTACAACTTTCATTACATACTCAAAATCAATGGCACCGATGCAAGAATTAAAAATGGCGCAACTGCTGTATTAGATTTCATTCCTTGATTTGATGAAGAGTCCAGTCACGCACTTGTTGCATGAAACTGATAAAACATTAAAATACACAGCTTTATGGTAGTAAGTGATTTTGTCTTATTCAGCTCCGTTATTAACTCTGATAATGACACCTCATCAGTAATCAGCTGAATAAGCAATAGGTGTGACCATCAAGTATTAAGGCTAAGAATAGTAGAACATTTTGGGGCTTAAAACCTGCTTTGGTGTATTGGCTGCATACGGTGATGGTATGACCCATACTTACATACGGCGCACTAGTATTAAAGGAAATGAACAAGCAGACGAGCTTGCAGGAAAAGGAGGGCTACTCGACAATAGTGAGGCTGCCAATATCAAACTACCCCTTTGCATAGTGAGGGGCGCTATTGAGGAAAAAATCACAAAGACTGCCAACCCAAGGTGGTCAAGCCTTGAAGGGCACAGGGTATCCAAGGCTCTTTGGCCGATTTTTGGCGGAAAAAGATCTAGGAAGTTTACGAAACTAAACAGGGATAATCTTAGGACAGTAATAGGAAACTTGACAGGACACTGTATCCTGCTGCAGCACGCAAAGAGGCTCAAATTTACGGATATCTGCAGTTTCTGTGGTGATCTGCAAGCTGTTGAGGATAAAACACGCACAAATTGGGTGTTTCATCAGGGCGATTGTTTAGGTTTTTGCCATTTATAGACAAATTCAATTGGTTCCACAGAGACCGCGATGGGCCCGGTTTGGTGCCTAGTGTCTGTGAGATGGCATATCCATCACAACCCTGTTTAACCATAAATGTTAAAGTCATGCAGTATCTTGAAGTACGTAAGACGGTCAACTGCTGCTCTATCGGAAAGAGTTTCCTGATTTAGACCTATGTAGTTCCATCTCTGATTGTAGCACCTCATTTTGGATCCAATCCAATTCAAATCCAATTTCATGGATTTAATTCACTTCTCGTAGATAATAGTGAAATTGCGTTACGGAATTATTTAATCTGTCAGAATCAGAACACTTCGCAAAATCTTGCTATCCATTATTTGTTCCTGGGAAGCTATCGGTTTTAGTCATACGAATCCTACTGTTTCTGTGAAAATAAGAAAATATGTCTTGGATACTGCAACTCACTTGCAATGACGCGCTAATCGTCTCCAATTGCGCACATCAAGTTGTCTGAAGTGGCTTTCCTCTTGAAGGTGACAACTTGGGTGGGGCTGTCCTTTACCACGTTGTCCATGCTTCCATGTCATACAGTAGGACTGGGACAATAAGAGTCTTACGACTGCAATGTGCTTCCATTCTTATTCGTGAGGGAGACTTATTTCTTTTTTGCCTGCTTAGTAAGGAAACAGCCAAGAGTGTTTCTTCGCTTGATCTCTACGATATGGTATACAAAGTAGACATGGGGCTGTATAACCAGATTATAAATAAAGCGAACTCTTAACTAGTTGGATCGAACGTTGTAAACGAATACAGGCAGGGACTATATTGCTCATAAAACACCCATTATGAGCGGGAGTTAAAAGGAACAAAGTTGCCACAGTCAGAGTGACCAGACAAACAACGACAGTCAGCTACATATGAGTGATTAGTCAGACCATTATTAAACTGGATGATTTTATGATACACCAAAATAACATCAGGCCCTTAAAAGAGTTTTGTAAGTGTTGAGGTCTCTCTACGCTTTAAAGCACGTACTATTGTGCACAAACTCGGACTGAAGAAGTGAAGTTCTGCATAAAAGCAGAATAATTATACTTCTATTTCTCGCTTATAAAACTTTGTACAAGGAAATTCATCAGCACTTTCCAATCATACATACTTTTAAGCTCTATTTCTAGTTTTGCTAAATATTTGCTAAAGAAAAGGGCATAGGGATGTAGCATTCGACCTGTTTCCTGAAATCTACATATTGACTTTTTTCAGAAATTTATATGAACTCCTTCTACTTACCATAAATCTAACATCCCTTTTGGAAAACATGACTTTGCAATCAAATTCTCCACCAACATTAAATCCAAGACTTCTTAGCTTCATTCATTGTTGATCCTTTTTTTGCATTCGACTAACAAACATCACAGTAGCACTATATCCAACTGCTGCCAACAATACAATATCAGAAAACCATAAAAACTGACAGCTCGCTCTAACCACAAAAAAGGTGTTGACACTTTGATTTATCTGGCATGCCATCATCTGAGCTTTGCCTCGTTCCATTTGGATCATCATCAAGAGGAATCCTGCCGGCTAAAAAGACCCACCAATCAAGTAATATCTGGAATTTCAATATTATGTTCTGCCATCAAAATAAAATGAAAAAACAAGAAAACCAAAACAAAACGACACAACGAAACACCAAACTGAAAGAACAATGTCTTGCGCAGCTGGTCAGTCAAAACCCCGAGATGATACAGTTCCTGAGAAAAAGCAAAAAAAAAAAACAAACAACTGTCAACTGGATCATCTACGAGTATAAACTGCCCACTTACGCCCAAATACGCTGCGATTTTGAGACTTTTCTGCCATCCGTTTGGTCTTTTTTTTGTCTGGCAATACCAATTTAAACATTCCACCTGAAACATAAATCGACCAAAGACCAAATTAATATCAGGTCACGAAGCGACAGGACAATTCTGAGAGAAAAATGTATCCATCCACTTGGTGGTTAGAGTGGTTTCGAACGAGTAGGTATCGTAGTTTGAGCATATCCAAAGCCAACTAAGGGGCCTTTGCGAGGAGGCAAAAAGGAATTGTTTCTGGATTTTTAATATTCCAAAATGTATAATACTTTGATACTTTTTCATGCAGCAAAGAGATATCATGATCACCATTTTTGGCCGTAAGATCAAAGTGGATGTCATCAAGTAGGTGCATCATGTAAGGGTGTTTTTGGTGGCCGGGTATAAGACGTAGATACATAGGTTTAGAAAGGGATAAACTGGCCATTTTAATTTGAATCACTAGGTCTTTCTACAGTAATATGACTCGAAAACAGACCAACTCTTTCATCACGAAATTTCCTTTTGAGAAACCGTTACACAACTTTTCCAAAACGCAACACATCGTAAACAGCTGATTCCAATCAAGATTTATGTATAATCTCTACCCCGAATCATAGAAGAAAACCCTACAATCGGCTACAAACCTATCTTGGCAATTTCATCTTTTAATGAAGAATTGTAATACTCGTAACATAAATGTAGAAAATACAAAAAAAAAGGAAAAACTCAAATACTACAAGAGCCACGCAAATTTTGACTGTGGGCTTCTGTTCCATTGTCTAATTACCTTTCACCTCAAAAAAGTGCTCATAATCGGGCATCTTAACACATACTTACAGCTCATCAACATTGTTATGGCGCTTTATAGATGCTGAAAGTCGATTAACGTGTCTGATCCGTGGTACGTTGCCGGCCGTCCTCGTCGGTCATTTAAGGTTTTTCGGTTTATCTGCTGTAGCTTCTGGCCTAAAACTACATTCGGACAATCGATGAAACATTCCGATACCGCCACTTGAAATGGCCACTCTTGCGCGGACAGAAGACAAAATAAATTTTCGGCTCCAAATTCGACTGTCCGACTTCGGCTTGAATGAAAAGATCATGCGCGCACTTCAGGTATGATATGTGGTTATCTGTTTTGGAGTGATATAGCCAGGCGATTACTGTTAGCCGGAATATAAAACACGACAATTAACAGCGTTTACTGGACATTAATCATTTTAATCGGTGGTGAATGATCGCTGTGATAAAGCCGCCACTGGCTGATTGTATTTGTATCCGTAACTATACGAACGCATACGTTAACGCATGTAGTGTTGCGATTGCAGGTAGTTTTCGTATTTGTTTGTTTGTTTTTCACGATTTTACGAATAGGGTATGTTTTGGAGAGTTTCACTGATTTTTACACAAAGAAGTGAGGTTTTCTTAATTGATAGACTGAAATTTGCCTGTAAAATCATTTTAGATTTCTGTTGCACAATAACTGCAACAAAGTCAGAAAAATATCTTTTTGTTAAGTCGGAACTTCAGAAGCTGCTATTTTAATGACCGAAATGTACTCATATAGACATGGTCAACGAATTTCAGAATCATGTGAACGGAGTGATGGTACAGCAAGGTAGTTCGACAGTTTGTAGAAATGTTGCAATTTTAAACGTGGCCGGGGACTACCAGAAATTTTTCCTTAGAAGTTCCACTTGCATTCTTAATTATATCGGACGTGGACCACCTTGCAATATAGAGGGTATTCCACGTAATAGTCCTCAATATAATTCTCACGTAATTGTAGACTGAATTCAGTAGCAAGTCTCTATCGGAACTGCTAGAAATACAGAAACGTAGTATCAAGTATAACAGTTCCACTTGTATACGAGTAAGTAGGCATTCAAAAAGTTCGATTAGCACGCAACTAATTCTGACAATCTTGAAGAGAACAATTGCGAATGCTTAAAGTACTGTAGTATTCATACCAAAAATTGTTAAACAAAATTTTCCTGAGATGGAACGCATTTATTAGCGCGAGTTCTGCGAGACATAAACTAAGTCAATATTGAAGATTCATTCTATCTTATACGTAACTCGTGAATATAGGTAAATACAATATATGGTAAAGAAACAGAGTAGGGAACTCGTAAATAGCTGATGAAGAAATTTCCTACAGACTTAGATGGTGATGGTGAAACAGAATCTCGTGCGTGCTTCCATCTGCATATACCATAGATTACAGGTCATGCTTTGAAGAAATTGTTTTCGTTCAAACATACCTAACTATTATGGATTAAACGCTTAAAGGAATATCCCCGCGTAAAAGAGGTGGCTTTATGTACAATGGCATTGATTTTTCAATATCCTTACGATGCACGTCTGTTTCAGCAGTATGTTGTCTCATATTTACTCAGGGCTCCAGAATTAGTCAGGGGACGGAAATGGTTTCGTAGTGACTTCATAGAGAATAATAACGCCATAACACACTCCACGATAGATTTGTATATGGATGCGTATTGCGTATGTCTTCAAACGAGATATTTACATTAATCTTATTATTCTTCTGTCGGATCAGATCACTCAGACAAAGTTGTACTTTTTGTATTTCCTGATGTACCAGCACCCACCACATCATCGCCGAGCACCTGGAGTCTGATGCCAGCATAGAGTGACTCACAAAAAAAATTCCCAGCGGTATTACGATCGCATAACAAGCATCAAAGGGAGTTGTGGCACTTATGTCCAGCATACTCAAGTGCTTAACAAAAGCGTAGTGCTCCGTCACAACACCACTACATACTTTGCAGTCTTTCCACTCAGGGATAGTAGGATAGTAGGAAAGTCGCCAACCTCTTAGACGGGAAACATTCGTTTGGTTTGACGGCAATCTGTAAAGTCTGCAATTATGCTCATATGAAATCCATCTATCAATGCAAGCTCTAAACAAGTACGCACACAGTCCTAACACAGATTCGGGTCCTGACAACCTCTTATCTGAGTCTTGCCTAGCAAGCTCATCGCCTATTTCATTTCTCATGATCGTGAGGGGGTTGTGGCTGTCGTCCCCTCCACAGGGAAAAAACAGAAAATGTATCCTTAAGCGGAAGATAGCTTTGATATGAATATCAAGGAAAGGAAGATTCATTAGTGCGTCTAGAGCAGAGCTGGTAAAACCAGCAGTGACGTTTTTTTTCCGACGCATAGGAGATATGTAATTGTTATTATCATGCCATGTAGATCCGAAGGACCCTAGACGGTGACAAGCCATACGTCTTGCTGAAAGTTCCTTCACACTGACGGAAGATCGGCGTAACATGCTTAGTCCAAACAGATTTGTAATCCCTGATGACACCCAAATACTCAGCTTCGTTGGAGAAATGGACGGTGATGCGTTAGATGGGTCAAACTAGTCAGCTTCCTCCTTATCATAGAGAGAGCAACCTCTGTTTTGAAAGGGTTGACTAAAAGCCCATTTGTAGTACACCAATTGTCAACTATATCTAGAGTTGCCTGTGCTTTAGAGCAGATTTTCAACGAAAACAAGCTCGAGACATCACATCCGACTCTGAATTCGATGTACATACTTATTATGTGTGAAGACCTCTGAAAGTACTTTCCAGCAGTACTTTGATAAGTCCCATCTTCTTAGTATCCAATGAGTTCGCCATCTGCCTTCGGTGTAGCTAAAATTAGCAAATCTAGCGACGAATTAGTGCCATTCTTCGTTCGTTTCGTAGCTTGGTTGAAAAGCTGCGCAATGATTAGATGGTGAGAGTAAATTCGGCACAAAAAGACAAGCTACCGGTCTCTCCGATCGCTCCTCATGTTGTGGCGTGAAACTACTTAAGCATTCCAAACCACACATGCGTGTATTCCATACCCATTTGTCCTATAACTCATAATATCTATGTAAGGTTTTGTGTTCAACACCGAAAGCCTCCTATACAGGGAGGCAGATCTTGAATACTGATCTGAGTAGATATAATAGATAAATACTGGTATAGTAGCAAACAGATAGGAATGTGAGTCACAGCTGGATTTAATGGTCTGCGCAAAAGCCAACAACGAAGGAGGAACCGTCATTGTTTTCCCGATTCTTACTCTCCTTGTGAGAAAAAATGTTCCGCTTTTTAGTGTATAGCTAACTTAACCATTCAAATATTTTCTGCATTTTCTGCTTCACTCTTAGAGCTTCAGTTCTACATCAATGCCCATAAATTCATGAGAGCAAATATACGTCTTGCCATCGCTCTCCGTCAATTCCTTCAGGGCAGAACTTGTGTTGGAGGCATAAGTTCCACCCTTGGTAAGAGTCGAGGCCGATCTAAAACCACTTGCTGATCTTAGGATCACAGGACCCAATATTTACTGCAACCCTACATCGGATCGAAACCAACTGAAAGACCCTCTCTGCGATTTTAGTTTTAAACCACAGCCACTGTGACGCTCTCACAAGGAGACCTAGTTCAAAAAGTCAGGCCCAGACAGAAGTTCGGAGGCTTCTGACCCTCACAGTACCCTGATGAATGGAAGAGCCATTGATAATTGAGCGAGGGCCCAGTTGAGTTAAACAGTGCACTCGTCGTTCAGACTTTTGTCTTTGCCACTCTTCCCAATTCGTAGCGTCAGAAAGGTGATAGCGGAGTAATTTTAAGCTCGCCGGTATCGTCTAAGTTTCAGGGTCTTCTAGGAGGTGTGTTTTGCAACAAGATTTAATCGCGGTCCACTCGGGCTGCAACTTTTGTCGATTGCAGCACTGCTTTCAGCTATATTTAGTGCATGGGGAGAGCTACCACCAGAGCTATTTCTTATCATAGATTTCACCCCAACAACCGACTTCCGTCGACAAAATCTACGAGCTTTGCTGTAGCACTATCCTTATCCGAACATCGTGTACAGATGAAGTTTCAGTTCCGAGAGTTTAGTTGGTTCCAGTGGGTGCCATACTCATTATAATCGGCCAGACAACCGACATTTTACACTGATCAGTGGACCTACTCGTAATAACTGTGTAAATTAGACAGATTCCTCTATCTCAAGATAATACTGAAGACGAAAGACGGGAATTATTGTGCTGACGCTTATGCTCTTGATTCGCATGTCTACGTACACGATGTCTTAAGATGTGAACCTATCCTCTGGGTGTTGCAGATTTTTTTTTTCAATGTTTTTGCTTATTAAGATGTTGAATGCTTATTAAGATAATAACATATCAACGTCTCTATTAATTGTCAGGACATAGTTCCAATTTTTAGATATATATGTACGCATGCGTGATTGAAAAGTCTAGTTTCGCCCTAAAAAGAAACCATTTTTTGCCAAAGGACTTGGTGTAAAATAATCTTTATATGAAAAATTACAACGCACTCAACCAAAGAATGTCCAATATCACATCGAAGAATCGCCAAAGTTGCAGAAAAATCCCATAGTGTCACATTACAATTTCACTTGCAGCATATTCTCAATTACGAATATCGTAAAACCCCTGTACCGGATGTCCCCCAAGAGCTCTCATAATAAAGAATTCGAGCAAGCGTGTTTCGGACCACTTAACACTTGTGAGTAGCACCGCGCGATTTATATGGATTCATTGCAATGACAGTGCAACTGAAAGTTTGTTTTTTCCTGCAGGAGTTACTTGATTCGTTCGTTAATTATTGTCATCGGAACAAAATGTTATCCCGTTCCACATTGGGTATCAGAGGGAACAACAAAAGGAAACTCATTAACGAAAAGGTTGAGCGACGATAATGAGATGCCGCCTAACCACCACAAGGATTCCAATTCTATAGTGGTTTCTGTACTGAGTTCAACATACACAAATACGAGTATCTTTTAATATATGTATGTGTATGTGTATATAGTCTGACATGTAGAAACAATTGTCCAATGCATCAATTACATGACATGGACGATCAAATAAATTAAAAGTGATCCAGTATCTGATTCAGATTCCAATTCAGATTCAGATACGCATTATGAGATATGTAGTATGTATTGTACATGTAGATATGAGTATGTTCACCTACAGATATTCACATATCTATATGTAGGCGAAATTGTATCTTTTGCAATCAATGACCAACCAAGAGTTTATGTGTGTTCAGTGATGAGTGTACTCAGTATGTTTATCCGGTATTCTGTGATTTTAATGAACGGGTATCAATGTCCTTCCTTATAATCAACACATATCACACGCACACCCCCTGTTTTGTGTTAACGCAATTTAAATATTGATTGATGTCCCTTCTCAGTTTCTGGGAGAACGTACAGATATTTGTACGAGTAGTGTGAAGCTCCTGGCAAGGTTAGGGTGACTTGATGATGACTTATGAATTCATATCCCGAAGAAAGGGGGAAGCCACCATCGGACAACAACAAGTCCAAAAGTCAAGAGAGACAATTGTTGAGGTAGCACAAATGAGGTTCTTGATTTCACAAATGACTACCCGACCAACAGAGTTCAACCGGACGGATACGACGTAATCGATCGGGATACGATGGGAATGGGCTTTTCTTACAAGTGGTCATTGATTTTTCGCACGCAGTGCTATTGGATACCTTTAGCAAATGGCCTGGAAATTTGGATTCAATTTCGAATGGGTTGCTGGTTTTTTTCCAAGGTTTTGCTTTCGACTTGAATTGTGAGTCGGATGTGAGTTCAATATTTTCTTCACGAAAGTGTATTCCAGTGAAAGTGAATTTGCCTTATTTCTGTTCTTGTGTCATTGGTATTAAAATCATTTTATATTTGTAAATGCGCAGCAAGCTATAAACTTTGGAATGGGTATACAATAATAAAATAGTGAGTAATTGATTACCTCTCCTACTTTCACTCCTCAGAGTGGACAACTCTCTGAATCGTTTCTGGTTATGCCATCAGTAAAGTTCCTCCAGTTTCTTCCAACAGAGTCTCGGTAAAGTGAAACCGCTTAGCTACTGATGTACACCCGGTACATTGATATATGTATTTGGGTCACGAGAGTCCAAAAAACCAAGAATAAACCTTTGTAAGAGTTTATTAAAAACTGTACATTAACTTCTATGACAGCAGGTCATAGTGTTTCTTTTCAATATTGTCGCGTTCAAAGCAGTTGATTACCTAATTTTGTGACAAAAATTGTATGAACGATTTTTTTTTCACTTCCACAACCGAGATTGCTGCTAAGCAGTTTAAAGGTAACTATCCAAGTTTGTTTATAATCATTGAGGTTTAATTAGGTAAGAATGGCCCTCATTCAGGTACATTTCTACCATACACAATCGATACGTCTAGGAGAGTCTGGGAATATGACGTCCTAGTTACACCTGGAATAATTGAAATTTCTTGACAAATTTGCCAGTCGGTGCCTAGATCCAGCCTGTGGTGATAAGAAAACGGATTAGATCTCGTATTACTTTATTCGAGACGTCGTTAAAGTTGTCAAAGAATGGTTGGTTAAGTGTACGCTGTCTGCCTCATGCTAGCGCCGGGCATTTGCAGAGGAAATGAGACAGAGTTTCCTTCACATTTTCATTCCCGCATCTGCAGCAGTGGGGGTTATAAGAGACAACTATTATAATTTGGCCGCATAGTCTCCAATTGCCTGTGATTATTACGATATCTGGTCTTTTGCTCATATCAAATTTGATATGGCGCAGTTAGTTAACCCCGTCCTTGGAAGTTGGCCTTCTACAGGAAGTGTTAGTGGATTTGTCCTTTAACCTTTCCGAGCGGAATGTGAACCTTTATCGCGAGTGAGCCGTACAGAGCTCATTTCATCTGCACGCTCGTTTCCTTTTATGTCAGTGTGCCTTGGAACCCACAGCAGTGTGACCCTAAAGCATTCGCCCAGGCGATGCTGAAGAGACTTATTCCCACGGAATTGGCGGAGTTCAGGATATCTCCCTTCTTTAGGATCGGACTAAGAATACTGGGGTTCCATTCCTTTTGTCTACCCTGATTTAACTCGGGGGTTAAGATATCGCTTAAGCAAACTTTGCTAGTCTTACGCTCCGAAATTGGTGTTATGACTTCGCTTTGGTCTTCGGTCAGGTTGAACGGTTCATTCTGCCTGACTGTGGGATGTTGTTCATCGTCGTTTGCAGTCTGCAGAAATAATCTTCTTTCCAGATTCTCAGCATTGTGGTTCTGTATCTGTACTTTCGTGATTTTACCAGGTTTGCTTGTCTGCATTCGTCGTCGGACCAGAAGTTTCAGGGGCGGGTTGAATCCGAGTATATCAGAAGCACCCTCTCTGATTGCTCTTTGTCAGTGATACGATTAGATTAGGGGAAAATCGATCGGAAAAATCTCTGACGATTGTAGCCTTTCGCTTTTGGATTTTTTATATTTTCATATTGGTTCGGTGGCTTTGGATTGTTATAGATATTCCGTACCATGACTATAACAAGGTTATCGTCTGCTTCGATTTTAGCTCCTCGGAACATTTGGACATCCAAAACATTGGAGGAGTTCCTTATGTCGATCGCAATATGCTCATATTGGTGGATGATGTGTTGATCCGGGGCCAGACTAGTCGCTTCATGGATATCAAGTATAAAAACCCTGTGCTGGATATGGTTACATTACGTCCCGCTGCAAAATCAAAAAGCCTTGGCCTCGGGCTCGCCCAAAGTGGTTGGCTTGTAAGAGTAGACTATGGACTTCACGTAGCCCCAGAGACAATAATCGATTGGCGTCAAATCGCCAAGCGCTCCAAGTGAGATGACCCATTCGCCAAATCTTTCCTTCACAACTTCGAACGTTGCATGGTATGTAGTGCCGTCTTGTTGGATCCACAGCTCGGATATATTGATGTTGTCAATCTCTGACCACAGTCGATTAACATCGCTTTATACCTGAGACAATTGACTGTAACGGTATCTCCTTCCTCATTTCGAAAGAAATAAGGTCCGATGATGCCGCCATGCCATAAACCGCACAAAACAGTCAATCTTTGTGGATGCGTTGATACTTTCCCGTACACTGGTGGATTGGCAATTTTGCTTCTTGGCCTCGCCCAAGGAGATGATTTTTTGGCCAAAACCCGGATCTCCGGAAAACGTTTCCAGCGCCCAGTTAGCGAACTCACGGCATTGTCTATGGTCGTCCGGCTTCAATTCTTGCGTTAGCACTTATCTTATGCGAATGTAGGATGTAGCCCAAATCCAAACCCATTAGATATTACTTCTTCAAAGCGGTTACGTCTGCCTTGTAACAGCCGAGGATCTCTGCAAGGTGTTTGGCTGCACGCGGTCTGTTAAGAGTCCGAACATTCTTCGTTAGTCTTTTGTCAGAGTCGTCAACAGTCTATCTGAGACTATTGGCTGGCTGGTCATATTTTTTGTCTTTCCGTATAATTATGTTAGTCCTATGAAGGCATAGGTATTATGGTATCATACTGCTGCTGGGAACCACCACTGGGAGGTAGCGCAAGCACTACGCTATGAAATTTATTTTCGCGCTGCTGCCCCAATCGAAGTTATAGGACATTCAGTTTCCCAATCAAACGCTGCGGACATCCCCACATGATAACCTTCATCGATTCAAACATAACCTGCAGACTAGCTTCGTTCAAACTTATTATACATAGATTCATACGGCCAGTGTTCCTGTTAAGATATTTTCCACTTCGCTGGTTCTTTCCAAATTATTTACTACAATACAATACTTCCGTATAAACACACTCCACCTCATTTTCCGCACTGCCCAAGCCAGTTGGACGAAGAAAAACTTAATATGTTGCCTGATATTATCACATGACATAAAAGTGATAAAAATCTATTATAACATCGTAAAAATGAAATGACACCAAAACAAAAACTAAAAAGAAAAAAAAATACATTCGAAAAGAAATATGAAACGCAAAAAGCATTTTTGTTATCTAAAGTTAAAGTATCATCATCATCATCACCATCATCTTCGTTGTCGTCATCGTCGTTGTCTCTAGAATTATCCTCCCATATGTCGGTGATAAATGGAAGTGGAAGTTACTACCGGATGACCGCTCATAGATGGCTTCACAATATTAAATATAATGGAAATAGATGACTTCACTGAGCCGGCATACAGGGCATGCCTTGCCCCACGGATATGTCCTTTCCACTAAAGAAAACGCAAAAAAGCGAACAAAAAAAATAAGTAAAAGTAAAATATTTAACTTTATGAATAAGCTCTCGCCCCCAGCATCCCTGTCCGAGAGCCGAGGGTGATTTTACGAGAATTTTGTTTTATATCGCATCTCATTATTTATTATTATCCCTGTCGCATCCAAGTGCGCAAAGTGACTTTTTACTGCTTTAGCCTGGTCACAGGCATACAACAACGTTCGTCCGACGTAAGGACCCTCTACCTCTACCTTGGTGCCCTCTATCCGATGGCTATGTGTTCCCGAGCGTAAAAAAACCGGCATGTGTTCTTGGGAACACAGGGTGGTGCTGGGGTATCAAACAAAAAATTAATTAATTACCACAGAGAATTTTTGTGATGACTGAATCACGTCTCTGTGTGACTATAAAATGATGGGTCCATCATCATCTCAGACGCGCTACCACTTAGGGGGTCGTCCTTATTGATTTCGATGTAACCACGTTTAAGAAACATTTTTATGCGAAAGATATCCGTGGTACGTATCCTTTTTTGTTTTTACTTTTTATGACAGTTTAGTGTTTCTCTCGTTTTGTTTGTGGGTTGTGTTCGTTCATGTGCCAATTAATTGGCGAAATAATTTTTATATTGTTTTATAAAGCCAAAAGGTTGACGAAAGGAGAAAACCATGAATTAAGTCAGGTTGTGGTTATGTTTATGCACGTTTACGTTACTTTGAGTATTCACCAGATTCAAAGGAAGACCACCAGGTGTGATTGTTCATCGAATGTATTTTTATTATTTTTTTAAAAAACGAATTTATGCAGCACTAGCAGTGTAGAAAACTTGAATTTTTGTAGCTTCTCAACGATAAGACGACAAATATCTTTTATCTGAGGCATAAATCAATTGGAAAAATTTCATCATAAAATGTTTCTTTTGATTTCTTCGTTGTCGTTGTACTTCTCCTTTTATTCTCCAAGGGAATCGTAAAATTAATTATTGATTTTATCATAATTATTAATTCGGTAAATATTCAATGAATTTGGGTTTGTTTTTCAAAGGTCTAACCAAGTGCATAGGATGAGTGTGGCGATGGGAATGGTTTTGTTTTTAGTGACAGCTTCCAAGATAATAAAAAAAAATCAATGTAAAGGACAATTTATGCAGATAAAAAAAAATTACGATGGGAGAAGTGTATTCGTATACTCGTGTCAGTGTCACAAGAAGTTGACAGTCAACATAAAATCAAAGATCATTCAAAAAAATGTGGAAAGTATATACCGTTTTCTCCACTCTTTAAATACATGTGGTGGCATGTTAGTAAAGTTGGCATACGAGTATTTAAAAAAAAATTGAACCGAATTGTTCTCGGGCTCGCTGTTCCCCGTTATTAAGATTGAGGTGCCAGTCATCTGCAATAACTCGTGGGAGTCCGAATAGGACGGAGAGTTTTTCTTCACTCAGAGTGGTTCAAGGTATAAATTTACAGTATTTTTTTTCTGTGCTTGAAAACTCTACAACAGCCAAATCTACGTGTTAGTGTTATGCCTTCACACGCAGAATTTTTCTGTCTGAGTTCCAATTACACAAATGAAAAACTGACTTGCCATGGGCAGGATTCGAACCTGGACCCCCCGAGTGAGAAGCGATTGATAGTACCACTACACCACAGCCACCCCGTAGTAAATTACCCGAACTCATTCAATACTGTAATTCTAGGAGCATGGAACTTTTCATATGCTGCGATGTTAATGCTCATAACACTGAGAGGCAAACTTCTCATTGATCTGTTTGTCAACAATCTTGGCCCGCATCCAATATTTGTTACTAAAGTTAGACAACAAATAATTGACTTAGCGCTATCCAATACATACGCGAAACAGATTATCACTTTAAAAGATCTATTGAATGTTTCCATGTCAGACCGTTGGCATATGGAATTCAGAATCGAATTCTTTCGATCTTGTTGAAGAGGAGAATGTGGTCGATAGTCTGGTAATGCTCCAGCTAACCTCGCAAAAAAACAAAAAGCAAGTTGGTAAGGGCCTGATGGCATATATACCAGATATTAGTGTAGTTTATATGACATCCAGCTGCCTTATTCAGTAAGGCTTTTAATTTCATCATGCATTGTTTTGCGCTTGCCGTACCTGTGGAAATTATTAAAAATCAGTTTTACGCAACGAGAATTTCGTCGTGAGGTCGGTCGTCATCACAGCTTGAATGTGCAGATAATTGGTCGTACCGTGGAAAAGTTTGAGCGTGAGTACACTCTTTTGAATCTTAAGCCACTAACCAGACCGATATTGGTGCGAAATAGAAAAAAAATAGCCGCCATAGCGGCCAGTACCGAAGAAGACCCAGAGATGTCGATTCTCGCCGATCAGCTGAACTGGGCAACACTTGAGAGTCAACCCGGCTTATTTTGCAGTAGGATTTGAGCCTAAATCCGTATAAGATTATGCTTACTCAAGATTGAAGCCAGTTGACCATAGACAATGCCGCTGGAAATGTTGGCCGGAGATCCGGACTTTGACCAAAAAATCATCTTCTCGTAAGAGGCCCATTTTTGGCTCAGTTGCTATGTCAACAAGCAAAATTGCCAAAAACCCCACAAGTTTTCGGCCAAGCAAGAATGCATTAGCAAAGATGGCGGCATCATCGGACCTTATTTCTTTCGGAATGAGGAAGGAGACACCGTTATTGTCAATGGTTGCAGGTATAGAGCGATGCTAACTGACTTTCTGTAGTCAGAGCTCGACAACATCAATATATTCGAGCTGTGGTTCCAACAAGATGGCGCTACATGCCATATAAGCGACGCAACGCTCGAAGTTGTGAAGGAAAAATTTGGCGATTTGGTCATCTCACGACGAGCGTTCATCAATTGCACGTCGCGATCCTTGCGATTTGACACCGATTATTTTCTCTGGGGCTAGGTCAAGTCCTTAGGCGACGCTAACAAGCCAACCACGTTGGGCGAGTTCGAGGCCAACATTTGACCCGCTATTGCCGGAATAACGTTAAACACCGAGTCATCAAAAATTGGACCGACCGCTTGAAGCACTACCAGCGAAACCGTGGCGGCCATTTGAATGATATGCTATTCCACACATATTGGCATAAACGTAGCTTCAAAATAAAGCCACGATCAATTTTATATCTCACACTATTGTTGTTTTATTTAAAATGTTTTCCTATTATTCATATCTGGTTATCTTTTATATTATAAGTAGCGTACTCACAGATAATACAGCTGTTTTGTATGCACTAAACCACAGGTAGCTCTATAAGCGAACGACGATTGTTGCACTAGAAATTTGCTGTTTTTCAATCCTCTCCTTGTCAGCTTTCTGCCAATGCAAAGACGCTTTCGACAAGAGATGAGGCTTTTCACCGACAAGAACGGTTTGAATCTACACTCCAAAGAACGTTCTTTCTCGGCTTCAAAGGGGCTTTCCCAAGCACAGTTGGCTCCGCTCTAGATGAATTAATAAATCACCCTTCCTTTGACATCCATATCATGGGATACACTCTCAAAGCCATCTTTCTTTTAACGAGAGGTGGTCTTTGGTAGGATACGCATTGGAGTTGTAATGACCTTGCAAGCCCACTATCTTCTGACTCTAGTCTTATGTTGAACTTCTGTTGCTTCGAAAATATGAAATCGACTCCCCCATGTCCACTCACAAGTGGCCGTGGTGTAGTGGTACTAGCAAACGCTTCTCACTCGGAGGGTCCAGGTTCGAATCCTGCCCATGGCAAGTCAGTTTCTCTTTGTGTAATTGGAACTCAGACAGAAAAATTCTGCGTGTGAAGGCATAACACTGACACGTAGATTTGGCTGTTGTAGAGTTTCAAGCACAGAAAAGAAAAATACTGTGATATACCTCGAATCACTCTGAGTGAAGAAAAACTCTCCATCCTATTCGGACTAAAACCCCTGGAGAGCAATCATAGAAACCAAACACACCTGAGTTTCAATCCACTACAAAAACTATTTTCCTTTCTCCTCCTTCTATCTTTCCGCCCGCGCCCTGGCAACAGTAAAAGGGTATCTAACCCCTTAGGCGCGCGTAAATTATAAAAAAAAAAAAAGGAATATAGTCAGCTCTTAACGGATGACTCCAAAACCGACTTAGCAAGACAAACACGTTAGATTTTGCTCCTCAGGTTGCTGACAGACCAAACGAATGTTTCCCAATGTCTCTAATGTGAGCGACCTTGAAGCTTATAAACTGAGAAGCTGCGACTTAAAATTCCTTAGTCCTATACATAATTTGCTTAAGTAGGAGGATGTGGTCACCGAGGTCACACTGGATCGAAGCGATCAGTGTTTTGCAAAGATACTTAAAACATTCGTTTCGATCTTGCGTGCGACGTTCATCACTGATACAGTTTTTCTGCTGTTACAAGGCATAGGAATAGGTCCAAAGACAGTTTCTTAGATCCGGTTGTCCAATTTAAAATATTCTCAAGCCTAGAGCTCTCCTCGAGAGTATCAAGAGCTCTCATTAAACGGATGACCTTTATCAGATTCCACTTTCTGTCTGCGTATTATTTTTCCATTGATTTAGTGCTATTCTCAACTCTTTTGATGTGCCGCCTATCTTTGGCGTTTGTTACTCGTTATTCATATAGCTTTCAAGGTTATAATCATTCGAATTGTTAGGTTAAATTTCATTCTACAAAATATTGGTTACGGTCTATATTTGCTCCTCTATGTGCGTGCTTAGCATCAATATTCACTTATGTAATTTGTTGGCAGTTAGTCTAGTGACAATTCAGTTGCTTTTTAGTGTGAGGAGTTCTAAATTATTAGCCCCCGTACAACAGAAACGAGCCTCTCAATCTAAGGCTTCAAATGCGCTATCCTATCTCCACGTCACTCCACTCCACGTAACCCGAGATGTAGACGGAATGGCGGTACTTAAATATGCAGCATTGACATTACATCCCATCCTAGAGAGACTCGAAGGTCGATATCAGATCGATACTTAGCCCTTATTTATATTTTATATCAACTAGAGAGCCATGTCAAGATTTGACACTGCAGCTAATACCACCGAATCCTTTGAAGCCAAAAAAGTGTTTAAATAAAGTGATGTAAGTTCTTTGACATCTTGCTTTAAAAACTTCTTCAATACCCACAAGCTAACACCAGACGCACACTTTTCGAAAATCTGTGCAACAGCTGGCATACGTTATTTGATATTATTGACATTCAGAGGCAATGCAGTGAACTGTCACTGGTAAGTTTTTAAGTATTAAAACAAAAATGACAATCATTGTTTTAATTAGGATAAAACTAAAAACATCTATCGTTGTTAGATTGGACAGATCGTCACAATAGACAGGATCGTCACTTTGAGCCAGTTAGTTTATCTGGATCGGCTCCTCTGGACGTATTAACTCTGGTAATGTTACTACGTAAATAATAGGAGGAGTAACACTTGGAAATCGATGTTTCTTTGGCCCAGTATGATAATAATACATGGATTTGTTTCCTACATAGCAGAGTCTAAATAAAATGCAAATCACCCCATTCCTGCTCTATGGTGCAGATGTACAAGCAAAAAAGGATGAAAATATCCTTGGCCGATTTGAATGAAGGGTTTTTTGAAAGATATTTGGTGTTGTGTTCAATGACGGGTTGGTGGAGGACAAATAACAACGGACTCCCGAGCTGTACAGCCACATCAACCTGTTCAGAAAACTGTGTATAAGTTATCTAACACGTAAAGGGTATGTAAAGCGAATTGATATTAAAGCTCCGACCCGAAGAGACTTTGATTTCAACGTCGTAGAGTAAGGCCTCATTTCAGGCTTCGCGCACAGGTGTAAGAACCCCAATAGTCTTCGGGTGAGCAAGTAGAAGCAGAAAAGGCTTGTTGGTTGAGGCCCTTGTACACTTCGGACTGAAGTGTCCTCTAATTAAGTTAGCATGCTGGTACCACACGTTTTCGCGTCTTGAGTGGCATTAATCTAAAGACAGGCACCACGTACCTTAAATCTTGCCAAGATAGCACAGAAGGCTATTCCTCCCTTGACAAAATTCCACAATGGAAAAAAGGAGAGAAACAAGGCAACTAATGCTACAGTGTTCTGAAAAGAACATAATTATTAAGACAATGTAAAAGAAAAGACCTGATGCTACCAGACTTGTGTTATCCGCTGCCAGATATCAACTTCTAAGAATGCAAGAGAATACAATTTTTGATAAAATATGTCTAAGCGTAGAAAGAGGTTTCGAAAAGATGTCATGACGCTAAGATATTGGCATCTTTGCAATTAGATCAAAATGTTCGAATATTAAATGAAAACTTCGTTTCTTCTTCTTCGGACAATGAGATTACTGTCGTACAAGTAAACTGCAGTGCATCCAGAATTCTTGTTCCAACCTGCTTGATAAGTTTGCGAATAGGGTAATTCAAAGGCACTGGTAATGTAATAACTTCATCACGCTAATTCTACACAGACGTCTCAACTAGCAGGCAGGTTTTAGACCAGGCTATTCAACGATTGACCATATCATTGTTTCGAAAAGTATTGCGGATTCAATTTTCAGCAAAACGAAGAAGCTATATGCGTTCTTCGTGGACTTCAAGTCAGCATTTGATGCAGTTGATAGATAGGCTCTATTCTACAAGGTCTATTATATTGGTATGTCAATAAAATCTGGCAGAGTCATGCAAAACTTGTATATTGACACAATGGCGACCGCTTGGAACGGTGAAGAGAGGTGTGAGTGGTTTAAAACAGAATCAGGCGTCAGACAAGGTTATAATACTATGAGCCCAAACTTATTTACTTTGTTCATTGAGGATCTCGTAAGCTGTTTACCATGTGGCATCGAATACGAGGGTCACACAATCAAGGCACTGCTATTTGCAGACGACATCGTGTTCTTGGCGTCTTCTCCTGATTCAATGCAGCTAATGATCAATATTGTGAGCTTAGCTTTGAAATTGATTTTGGAGAAATCAAAAATTGAAATTCTTAAGAATGGGGGAGGCAGAAACTCTGTATATGAAAAATGGCATTTTAATGGTAGTGAGGAATTTAAATATCTCGGAGTTTATTTCAAAAAAAGCTTTAGCAGGGAGAAGCACCTGAAGGAGAAGCTGACAAAGGCTAAGAGCGCAATCAATGCATCGTGTAGAGTAGATGCACACAGTAGCAAATTCCGGGTTGTTGAGGCGGTATCGAAATCAATTTTTTTTACGCAGCACAAATATGGGGACTGAAACAATGTGAAAATATAGAGAAGCTAACCCGCTACTACATAAAGCGAATTTTTCGACTACCATCAAATATGCCAAATTATATGATAATGCTGGAAACTAGATTGTCAACTCTCTTTATTCGTATCCTTAAAATGCAAATTGATTAAGATTATAAAGATGGAAAATCACCGGCTTCCGAAGATAGCGGCCCTACAAGTCATACATGATAAATCGAGCTGTTATCCTGACTGCGGACTGCGACATGGATTAAAGTCTACATAGTTTCGACTGTGTTCGCTGGAAGACTTTACTACAGCAGCTTATTTCATCAGTAGATTTGAAGTGCAGAGTGGGATGTCTGAGCAACGGCAACGAATCGCTCAACAGAGTAATTTATTCCAAACTTAACCACAATTTGGAAGAAAGGAATTATTTTCGAGATGAAAATAGCGTCGATGAAATAGCAATGATGGTCAGGCTACGGGGAGAGCTGATACACTTAAACTTTATTCCTCACAGAGAAGATTTACCCATCTTTTGCTGTTTGTGTACCTTGAGTGAAAGAGAAGATATTATCCACTTCATGGGGAAATGTCCTATTTTAAGAGAAATAAGAAGGAACACTTTCGGATCTCAGTTATATATCTGCTAAACAATACTGCGATCTGGCACTAACCTATAGGGGCTTTATAATTATCGAAAGTTTTTAAATTTCAAGAATCCTATTTTATTAAGTCTTGTATTTATCTATATAAAGTAATTATCGCATTTGTTTTCAAAGTATTATATCCGAAAAAAATTATGTTTCGTCAACTAGGCAGACGACAGGAAAGCCAAGCTTTTATGATTTTTTATTTTATGAACTATTGCATGCTATTGCATTTGATGATTGCCAAATAAATATCTAAAAATCGAATAACTTCTTCCACCTTTTTTTCCAATTTCAACGAACGGTGTATATTACCCTTTATAACAGATGTCATCTCATTTACTTCAGACCAATTAATGTTCGCAATTTTTCCACCATCTGACCAAAAATGATGACCTCTTCCAAGTAAGTGATTTGCCAAAAGCATTCTGCTCTCAATTGTTGTTAAAAATTTTGAAAATAATATGATCCACCCCTTCAATTTGAATTATTACATCACTCCCACATCTCAACAAAAGGTTAAATATCTTCCAGACCATTTAATAATTTCATGCAAGGGCTCCAAACAAAACAGCAAATTAATTGAAGCTCAACAACGTTCTTACAAAATCATAATAACTCGGCGAACGGATATGTATTTAAAAAAAAAAAAATCCGACAACGGATATCACTAAAAGGGTAGCAATGACAAGAAAGGGGTAGACATGAGCATTTGGTAGTTATTATTTTGTCCTGCCATTCATAGCTGGTAAGGAGCAGTAAAAGGAACAATTTCTTTTGATTTCGATAACAATCGATGGCTACGATGATGATGTTGATTTATGGATATACATATGAATGTATAGCAACTTTGAAATGACTTCAATTACTTGATTCCTTTTTTAAGCCTGAACATTTCAGTGAAGGGTTAATATTTTAGCTTATGATAAAAAAAAATGCTGTGCTAACTCATTTCCACTGTAAAATAATGCTGGTATAGTTTTCTAATAGAATTTGTGTGCGCTAAATGCTTAAAAACAAGGCAAGCAATATATGAGTTAAAGTTAGGACAGAATGAGCAAGAGGTACCAATTTGCATTTTTTTTAATGTTTGTGGAGTTACATTGACTGGAAATGTAGGCTATAGTCTGGTTCATAGTATTTAAATTTATTTAAGAATGGGCTTATAGTGGTTCATAGTGAAGTAAAGCTGAATGCTTCATAGATTGAATAGAAATAATTTTGTTTGATAGCAACGGCGGTGAACCTAGACCTCAAAGAGCAAACCTCTCCATCTAACACAATCTTTCGTCAGCTACTTCCAGTGCAATACTCCCATATCATCTTAGATGCGAGTATTCACTGATGCGCTTCCATATGGGGATAGGCCAGAAGACTCTTTGAACCGGGGACCGAAAATCACGCTCAATATGTTTCGCTCCCAACGGGCAGGTACTTCTTCATCTGCATTCGACAGGGGCCAGGCCTCTGTGCTATGGAGTAGGACTCTGATAATATGTTTTCCTCTAGCTTCAATACACTTGTTACAACCATTTAATAAAGATTCAAATGCGTGCTCCAGATGATTTTGTGTAATTGCCTTCAGCGCATGTGATGAAACCATTTGAATGACAGAAGTGTCGTCCAAAAAATTTCCTTTCAATTTCGATTTAAATTTTGGGAAAAGAGAGTAGTCCAGGGTGCCAAATCAGGTGAATACGGTGGGAAAATTCAACACACAAAATTGATTTCGAGACAAAAATTGACGAACAATGAGTAAGGTGTGACTTGGTGCATTCTGACAATCAAATGCTTCAAGAGTGCGCGATAATATTTAACAGCAACTGTTTGACCAGGTGTACCGAAGTCCTTATGGTTAATTCCTTCGCTGTCGAAAAATTTGTTGGGCGTTGTCTTGAAATTGACTTCCTTGACGTTCATCACCCTCCAGGTTCTCTCTACCTTCCACAAAACGTTTATGCCACTGGAAAATACTTGTTCTAGATAACAAATCATCACTATACTCGTAAACTAGTCGCATCAACTGTAATGTAAACCTTTATCAAGTTTTGGGTTACATTTAATTACCGCTCTTTATTCCACTTTAAAATTTCAACATTAAATGAAAAGTTGTTTACGAGGAACTGTCATATGATTTTTATTTAACAATCAAAATAAAAGACGTTTTGACCGAAGATTCAAGCCTTAAAGGTATATGTGCCAACACGTAGATTGCACCACTGATTGTTGTGGAATAGTTTAAATCCGGGAACATTATTAATGCGTTGTATACACTCGTTTAAGTTTGCGGATTTTCATGTCTACTTCAAACTGGCCCTAGTCGTATGCATTTAACACTTCAACAGAAGGCCAGAAATCATGCTCTGCTAAAAGCATATGAACTACCAAATAAGCTGTTGATAGTTTTTCCACGACTGGAGACTTCAAGATTTAAAGGAAATGCGACGCAGTGATGCTCCTAGAAGGTCACTTGTGATGTCTATTACATCGAGAGAAGCATGAATTCAGAGTAGAATTTGGGGTTAGCAAAGGACTAATTGTTTACAGCCGTAGGCTTACCATACTTTGAGTATGTCTTGCCTTGACGGATGATAGAATTATGAGACAAAACTTCGGAAAATTCAACCTATACGATGAAACATCCGACTATGGAACGAGGCTGATGGAAATAGCCATGGCGCGTCCAGTATCGCAATGTACACAAAGCAAGAGATATTCTCTATGATTGACAACATTGTTGTTGATCGAAAAGAATTTAAATGACGAAGATGGTGTCAAAGCATCAGTTTGTGATATGAAACTCACTACACGAATATGACGAGATACTAATAATGAAAGCTCAACTAGGGAACAGTAAAGTTTCAGCCATTTAAACTCAGAAGCGATGGATTGCTACGTTAAATACAAAAATAAAGTGGGATAAGGGATGATTCGGCCTTATGGGTCTACAACACTCAGAAAGATACCACATTTTTGCAAATTTAACAACCACTTTCGACAACATGTATAGGAATTACCTTCATGCCGCTTCGTCTGAATTTGATATTATCACAAAACTTATGCAGCTTTTCAAATTGACGCTAAGCACCACCACAGCCCCGTCGAAAATGGGAAGAATTTTTAAGAAAGGTGACACCATTTCGTGTCACAACTTCAAATCTGATGCCAGAGAGGATCTAAGCTGTGCTGGTACTTTCTTCCACAAAGCGGTCAAGCTACCGATTACATTGGCAAGAAAAACCTGTGGCATATGCTCAATATTTTCTTACCTGTACGCGGAGCGAGTTTGACTAAACTTTGCAGTGAAGGAGCACAAAAGAAAGTACTTCTAATCATACAAAATAGGACGTCACTGTTGTAAACTACAAATGTTGAAGTATTGCATGACTTTGCCTATTTTGTGCCAGTATCACAAAAAAAAAGAGTAATGTTTGCATGTGTATTAAAAAAAGAAATACACTTGGAGGTAGATATTAATTTGCCGTCTCTTGGCAAACAAAGCTGACACTTCATATGGCACCCATTCTAGTGTGTGCCGCAGGATACTGGACTATGTCGAATGTTCATGAGCAACAACTAAGAACTTTCAGAAAAAAAAATCTAGGCCCTTAAGGCGACGAGTATTGAATTCGATTTAAGAATGAGCTATATGAGCTATTCGGCAATACTGAGATAGGCAATTAAAATTCGCTGGCTAGGACATCTCGCATGGATGAAGGGAAACTGTTCGGAATGGCAAGTTTTAGAGATGGTGTAATGTATTCAACATAACTCTCTTGCTCTACTCCTTCGATCTGCTTAGCAACGGATGGTAGCGATGAAGTCAGGATATCGAGTTCGAGTATGAGGTTCTGAGATCTGGACACAGTCCACTAGAATGCTATAGTCCCCTACAGCAGACTTCAACAATTGTGTTGCTTATAGCATTTAATATTTCCCCATGAGAAACAGAGCGATAGTTTCTATTCAATATAACATAGTACAATAGACAATTCTCTGCGATATGCAAGTGAATGATTTTAAATTCAATGTTAGCACAAGCGATTTTATACGTTTCATAGAATCACATGAATCACAGGATTATCTTTCACGATTTTACGATACCTACACTAGCACATAATCTAGCAGCTTTGATCAGCGCTTTCTTCTTTTCTTTTATTTTTTTAAATTTACAATGTATGACAAGATTTTGATGAATTTCCGATTTTCTCAACACTGTGGCTTTCTCTTATTAGTCATTTAAAAAAATGTACATTCGTTAGCAATTCCCCTCTCCCCCCGCCCTTTCACAATTTTAATAAAATCGCATTTCATATTCAGCTTGTTGCCGTATATGACAAGGTCACACCTCGATATAAATTATCACAATCTCGAACTCTCTGTCTATCTGTTTTTCAGTGCGCAGATATTATTATTCTGTCAACGGAAAAATTATCAACGATACAGTGATCATAAACATGTTTATTTATGAAAAACAATTCGAAGTAATAAGTGAGTTCAGATGTTAATTTTATTATTTAAACAATTTATAAATCATTTAAGCGGGCACTTTAAATTCCAGTCAAGACAGTACGCTGTTCAAGACTGACGATATTCTTGTTCTGTAACAGTGACAAGAATCGGTGGAGTTTAGTTGGTTGTGTCGGGTATGTGGTTACTTACTCCTAACCAGATTCATGCCCTATGTGGGAAACTGTTTGCCTTCCTACGTTTGTATATTCATATTCATATATATATATACGAGTATCTATCTTTGGTGACTAAAGCTAGCTCATGCCACTCATATTGAGAGTCTTAACGTTTTTCCACACGGATTCTCACATTTCTTTTCTGTATATGAAGAAAGTGGCACTAGCTTAGCCTTCAGGTTTGACAATCCTATCAACTCCATTGCCCAAGAATTACTATATCTGGTTTCAGTTCTCCCTTCTCTAGGTCATCTCTGGTCTTATCAAATCAGCCGCTAGTTCTTCGCACAGTCTCATGATAGGAAGGTTTACCAATGAGCATTCAAACTGAAATTAAAGTGAATACCTAAGTTGCTACTTAAGTTTTGAGATATGTCAATACCGGCGTAGATACGTCAAATCTGACATCAGCATCGTAAAACTTGACGTTTTTAATGGTACACGCGCTCAGAAAGTTTTGTCATACGAGTGCTATTTGAGTTTTTTCTTACAGAGACCTGAAAAATTCAACTCAGCTAAAATATGTAATTAAATCGTGAACAATTTCGTGGGATCATTTATTATGATTTTCGAAGTAGATTAACTCAGCAATAATATTCCGATCAACTCGCTTCGGTCATTTTAGTGATCATCGCTCGCTCCAGGACGAGTTTCGTGAAGCTCGGAAATATTGATGGTGTGCGGGAACTGATATTACAAGATTGTCCTGTGACTTATCTTGAAATTAGCCATGCTTCAGAATTAGTTTCACTTGCATACATTTGATATGAACACTTGGCTGTCTAAAAGACTTCTTCGTGTTGTATAATTCGACAATCGCTCAATTGGTCCAAAGAAATGTTGAAAAAATTCGATCGCAGTGATTCGAAAGTTGCCTATAATCTATGTCCATATGTGAGAGGCGACGAATCATGGACCAATGTATATGAGCCCAAAACTAAACAGCAGTCGACTGTATGGGCCTATCAAAAAGAGCCAAAACTTAAAAAAAAATGTTTCATGCTCAAAGTACTTCGAAACAAATGGCCGCCTGTTTCTGCGGAAAAAATCTACCTCTTGCCACCGTGCCAATAGAGCAACGTAGAATGGTCATATAGGAATGATACACCACCATTTGTTCGCCAGAAGTCTTTGGAGAAATAAGAAAAACCAATCGTCGAACAAGTATTATTCTCCACCACGCCAATGCGAGTTCTCACAGGTCGGCTCAAACAAGTGACGTTTTGTGCACTCAAAACATCGAATTGTTGTCATTCAGCCCTAATTTGGCACCCAGTGTTGTCTTTTTACTCCCTCACGTCAAAAATAAATTGAGAGGTCAAAGTTTTTCGACGTCTGAAGAATCGTTTGATGCGTTTAAAAACGATGTTTTGGAGTTACCACTTTCGAGGTGGAATAAGTGTATTGATCTTCATGAAGAGTATTTTGAAAAAGAACAAAGCCATCTTCGATGATAAATATTTGTTTTTATTTATTTTTCTCAAAACTTTAATAGCAACTTACGGAAATTCAATCGAGAGTGGACTACGGTCTACTCTGTAAGACTGATTTATTGTGTTAGCTTAAATTTAAACGCATGCCTTCATGGGTAGTATTTGGTTTAGACGACACCTTCCACTGAACATGTAGGTACAGTGAGTTCAAATTTAAACATTGCTCTAAATGGATTTATGCTGCTCAGGCCTAGGTCTCTGAACTAATATAACCATCTAGTAATTTACAGCTTGCGTACCTTCTTTGAAAGAGATTTTTTCATCCATATTTCCTTCCGCTAAAATATTCGTATTTTCTGATCTCTGGCCGGCCTATTTATTTCAGAGCAAGACGTCTATAATAATATTCTCAAATCCTTGAAATGACACTCTTTATCGGATTCATAGAATTAACGAAAATAGAAGCAGCGAAGTAGTTCATTCATTCAATTGTTTATTATTATAATGAATACAATACTTCATAAAATTTTACATAAGTATGGGCACGTAATTCAGAGATAATATGAGATATTTTTTATTTCGTATAATTACTCTATAGATTTTAAAAATTTATTTAAAATTAATATGCGGGGTGACGCATAAATTTATATTACATTGCAAATAAGAAAAATAAAAATATTAACAATATTTATTGTGTATTTTAGAAAAATAAAAAGAAAAGAGTTGTTCCAAGAAGAATAACAAAACCTTAAGTGAAACCAGAATATCAGACTGAGAGTACTCTGCACCATTTTACACATTCTTCGAATTTCCCAGAAACTGCTAATCGTCTTATCGAGTGTGGTAGTTTATTAAAAAGGCGGCATGATAGGATCAAATAAGGGTTACGAAAGGCAGTAGTGCATGATATTGATATAGAAACAACATTAGTCCCTAGATTATGATCAGACACTAATCTGCATTTAAGATTTCCTGATCTCATAAAAACAGTTGTTAGTACTTCAAAATAAAACATATGACGGACAAGAACAATATCCCAATCAAGAAACTACGGATAGCTTGACTGTCGTCTGTTTTTCTGACTTATCTTTCTTACTACATTTTTTTGCAGAATTAAAATTGGCTGAATTCTATTCTTATATATTCCATCGCAAAAGGAAATACCGTACTGAAGTTTTGAATGGAAAATACACTTTCAGAGTTGGTGTTCAGTTTGCGTTCAGCGTACCAGATTCTGAATAAGTTAAGATCCCATTTCACATCAGATCTTCAGCTCAAACGACTCTCGGAACCGTAGGAATAGGATATATTATCTGCGAATGCAATAACCAAACATGGAATTCACATAAATAAGAAACAGAATAGGTACAAACTCAGAGCCCTGAGGTACACCTAAGGTACGAAACTGGATTTCGCTCCGGGTTTCACCAATCGATTTGAAAGGTAAAACCTAAACCAAAGGAGCATAAAGCAGCTAACTCCAGTTTTCAATAAGATGTGGTGGTTAACCACATCAAAAGCCTTTATAATATCTACAAAAGTCCTGTTGTGAACTTTTTTACATTCAAATTGGAACTGATCCTAAAGCAAAAAAAAAAATAGCCGACGTCTTCAGTAGAGTTACCCCGTTGAAAACTGAATTGGGCCGAGTCGAAAAAGGTAAACTTATTTCAAAAAGATATCAATGTTTTTATTAAAAACAAAACGAAGTGAAATTGACCTGCAATTATTCATATCTTATTTTGATCCCTTTTTAGGCAAGGGCACTACTGCTGCGCATTTAAGGTCATCAGAAAAAACCCAACCCATAAAAAAATACTTCGGTTAAAAATATCAGCTGACTCATGAACTAAAAAACATCTAATGTGTTTCAGGACTAAGATTTCGTAAGAGAATCACTTATCTTTAAGAGTTCAAAACCTATTATTGGCTCAAAAGCAAGACTATTTCTCATAGATCACAACTCACCTGGGCTGTTTGAGTTGATAAACTGCTAGATATTGAATAATTCGTAAAGTAATAGTTGAACGCATTGGCAATGTTAAAGACATCCGAAACTAAGCCGTTATTTACACGAATTTTCGTTTCTTAGTAATGGAAGTCTAGTTCAAGATGTTATTGACTATCTGCCATTCATTTTTTTAGCTTTCCATTAGAAAATTTAAATTTATTTCGATAACAACGTAGTTATCGCGATGGATGGGAATTTCTTTTTTCAGGTGATAGCTCAATTTTGTATACCTCGTCTTTACTCGGAGATAGTTAGGTTGGTTGTTCTCATTACCCAAAGCTTAAGTCTTTCGGTAAAATTTTTCAAGAGCACCCTCAAAGTACAACTTTTAATATATTTAATGAGGTAAACAATAGATCTTGAAGGGAATGCAGAAACATCACTTTCCAAATAAACATCATTCCAAGATTCATATAACAGGTTTTTTTTTAACTTGATAAAATCAATTTTTGACATAACGCCATTATCATTTACACCTTTGTTCTTATTTTCTTTTAAAGAAACTATTATTAACGAAAAAAAATATGAGCCGAGGAGGACGAGCAGCTGGTTCTCATTCCCGTGCTCGTGATCTTATTAAATAACATGATAGAAGGCGATTGGATATCTTGTGGGTGGAGGAAGAGCTTTTTTCTTCCACTAAAATAAAGACAAAGACAACAGGAGAAATTGCAACAACTGCCCATCGCTGAAAGAAATTTCGTGAAAACGTTCAAACTTATGTGGAAGGCAGGTGGTCAACGGTGGTTAAGCATCGACACTTAAGCCTCTATCTATCAACTCCTACTCTAAGCTCGATGTGGTGAAGCCACGAAGCCAAGTACCTCAGACTGAAGGTAAGGTACACAATTCCTTCGTGACGTCAGTGGCAGCTGCAGATGGCAATGTTGTGTCTCCCTTCTTGTTAACAGCAAATACTTAGTGTTGCCCATTCACGAGATATTTGCCACTTCTGTTCCAATGCTTGCATGCGCAACAGTTACAACTCGCTGAGTTATGTTAATAATGTCAATGTCATCAGCGTATGTAAGTTGTACAGACCTTTGAAAAATTGTATCTCTCAAGTGAACTTGCGAGTTTCGCTCAATTTTCTCAACTATGATGTTGTAAAACTTACATGACAGCGCAGCACCCCGCCTAAATCCTTGTCTGACATCAAAGATCTCGGAAAGATTGTCTCCGCCCGCCGTTCATTTACATGTCGAAAGCTGAAGACTTTTTGCATAAGTCAACCTCTGTAGCAACAGCCTTTATACTACGAGTATATGTCACAGTTCATCAATCCATTCCATCGCATTTCTTGAATGGTTGCGATATCGGCCTTATAGCAGTCGAGGTCCTCCGGAAGTTGTTTGGCTGCACACGGTCTATTCAAAGTTAGATCATTCCACATGCACATTCGAAAGTCTTTGTCTTTCTTCCATTTTGCAAGGTCATCAGTAGTAGATCCGTCCTTATTCATACGGCTTTTGGTTGCCTTGCAATAGTGAGTTTTCTACATGACCGAGTAGTTAATGCAATACCCCCAACCTGGAAGGCCTTTTATGACTCCTCGGGCGAAAGGAGTCGGATACTCCAGAGCCAGTAACCCATTTGGGGTTTTCAGCATCCTGACTAATCCTAAAAAACCTTACTGACCTCAGCTCCAAATACGTTGAAGTACCCCATATGGATATCTGCCACACTGACTGAATTCATCCGCCATATGCTCCACTTCTGTACATAGGGTTTTCTTAGATATTCCCATTAAAAATCCTCTCAGCCAATATTGGATTACTTTTTAGTGGTTCGCCCAAGATCACTTTTAAATATTTTACACACAAATGGTAGCATTGCAGAATATATGGTTATTTTTCTGTTCTTATTGTCCACCGCTATGGTACGCAATTAAGCGTGGCTCTTGCTTAATAAATATGGTACAATGCTAAACCAGATATCAAAAATGGCAGGCTATTCAGGAATAGATGGTAGCAAAGGTGTTCTGTTTTTCTTTTTGTTAACAAAATCATTAAAGGGCGGTTGACTGGAGTCTTTTAACAAAGCCAACAAGTGCACTAAGTGAATTGTTATGTAAACTTTATCAAATAATCGGAATCTCAACATCATTACTTCAATGCTCTTCTTGAGTTGTTTCTAACGCAGAACAAACATACTCCCTTACAAAGTCACACATCCTTTCCGTAACTGTCTTTCATATCATAGAGTGATTGCGAATTCACAGAACAACGTATGCGACACAGACTAAGGATTGTTTTTTTTTTTCTTTTTTTTCTAAAAATACTTTGTTTTTCAAAATCTATGACTTCTAAGAAACAATTTAATGGAAACTCTCTTGAGTTACGGAATACGTCCACCTAAGAATCACTTAGTAATCCCAAGTAAGCCCACCGGCAATTGGTAAACGGCAATCGGCTACCGGCAAACAATTATGACAAATTTATTAGCCCCTTCGTGCCACCACGTAGATGCAACATGAACCCATAACCGGAGGTGTCAGACAACAAAGCACGGCTATTAAAAACACAAACACTGATATTATGGCGCCTCATATCATAATCACATTTTAATTCTCGCCAAAGCCACCATAAAATAAAATTACAAAAAAAATAAAATTAACCGGCGACAAGTCACAACCTTTAGGGACTTCATTAGATATTCATAGCACCAGCGTATTAGCCACCATCACATTGATCCGTCACCTCTTCTAATACCCCCAAGTAATTAATTTGATCTTCGTCCATAATATCCTCAAGCAAGTAAAACTATAATCGAATCGAATCGAATCCAGAAGACCACTTGTCGTCCCAACGTCGCATAACTTTATGGCACCCTTCTGACGTTTGCGCCTTCTGCGTTTGCTGGATTTCGTGTTTTGTTTTTCCTCTTCTTGTCAATTGTCGACACGTAAAAACTGCGAGGTGTGAACTGAGGGGGTATATATTGACGGTGTTGATGGTCGGTATTAACGAGTGTCGACATTGTCGAGGGAGAAAGATTCTTGCACGATAGTTATGGTTAGATTTTAATCACGTTCTTTAATGATCGTGTATGATATGAATATGATCGGTCTTAGTGGGCCCACGCGTAGGGGCTTTTTTGAATTGGGCTTGGACTCGCCCGAAATCGAAAAGTGTGAATACGTGCTGGGAACCATCGAATTTTTACATACGTTGTGTGTGGGAAACTATGCTTTTCGGCAGACACAATTCAATTTGATAAATATTTCTTTGAGATTGAAATCATATTTGCGATACTCGTAAATATGAGCGCACGGGAATACGGATCGGATAGTGTGCATGATGGAGTTGTTGTCATAAATCAATGGAGGGCTTGTTAAGGTGACATTATTGTGGGTGTTATTGTGTGTTAAATAAATTCGTACTTCATCAAGATTACGTCATCTGATTGACAGTGTGAGCTGGCAAAGACTGGAGATATTATATATATTACGAATTGAGCAGGTCATTGCCCCTTATGCCGGAACTGAGAGTTTACGGTACTATTTGAACATTAAAGAGAATTTAGAGAAAACATACTGAGCAGATTTTGGTCAAGGGCTTTAAACTTTGAACTCTATCACTTCTACGGTTTTAGCAATCGGATGAGTTGTATATGTATTCCAGGATCATACTTATTACACCGACCAGAAATATACACTTGCTAGATTTGTCTCCTACCAAATCCCTGTAGTTTCTGTGGGTCTGAGGCAATTCAACAAGAGCCAAAGCAGTTCTTAATTCATTCCTCCAATAACAATTCATCTCAGATTTACGTTGTTTGATCGCCGCCAGAGAACTGTACAGGAAAGTAAATATAAGAAGCACTTTTGAAGTGTTACAAATCTGCTAAGGTACCGTGTTCTAAAAACCTGCAAGTTGGGATGTGCCCTGGTAAGGTACTAGAGCAATAGAATCATTTCGTATCACACCATATTCTGGGCGACAGCTTCAAGTGTTCGATAAAGCCCCTGGATTTCTTATATTGACGGCGCTAAGGTCTCAAAATGTAACGGGGACGTTATAATATGTAAGTATGATATGCGATCCGTACAATGACGTTAAAACGAAATTTAAGTGCACAGCTTTAATGATCGAAGATTTGGAAGTTAAAGTTGGACTAGAGCGTACAAAATTCGTTGCTTTTATACGTCGCTTAAGATTTTCTTTTGAAGCAGGACAATAATGAGTCCGCGAAAATCTTTCTTTTTTCCCCGGTGATAATGAATTCATAAGTATTGGCCTTTATCCTTACAGGCAACTCTGTATAATTGGATAAACCCGCTTAATGATAACGGGAAACGAATCAGACGTATTCGCAAACCTCACTACTGACATCCGTTTGAAAAGAGTCTTCATATCAAAGAGCGAAAACTTTAATCACTTGGGCTCTGCTAGTAGTCACCACAGAAAGCTTGATTACGATGCCACACACTTAAAGTTAGAGCGGGATAGCGTAAATTACACGATAACTCTGCAGTATTTTGGGGCAGAAAAATTCCGCTTAAACTTAAAGGTTTGTTATTTGTTACACGATAGCTGTAACATACGCAACGCAATGATAAACGATGTACGCGAAGTATGAAGGAAAAATGACAGAGACGTAAATGAAGATGTTACAAATGTCAGCATAAATACACCATATAGACAGGCACCATTATGAGAAACCGATAGCTAACCAGCTTTAGGTTAAGTAAATCGGCTGATTTGGCCATGTTCAAAGAAAGTCATCAGAAAACCCGGCTGAAGAACAGTAGAAGCTCAAATTCCAAGTGAGGCTGGAAGATAAGTAATTGGATCACTTAAATGTAAAATCGAGAAGAAGTTTGAGGTGATCTGAAAAAGATCGTTCTCCAGAGTATTCCGGGAGCGTCTTACGCCCAAAGGGTCATACAAGATCCTGATGATCTAAGTTGAGGGTTGTGCATAGAGTTTACTACCCAGGTAAAGAGCTCACTGTTGCGATGCCAAAAGCCTCGGATAAAGTCGGATCTACTGTAGACAACTTACTCTACAAAATGAAAAAAGGACAACGATGCTCTAATCTTCAAATGAATTATCGAAGCTTAAGTAGACCGCGTGCAGCCAAACAACTGATGCAGACCCCCGAGTGCTATAAAATAGATATCACCTCCATTCAGGAAGTACGGTCTAACGGGCCAGGCAAAAGAAAGTTGAAGAACTGTGACATATACTACAGTGAAAACAAGAGGCGTCTATTTAGGTGCAGATTTGCTGAAAGTAGTAGACCCAAGCGAACGAACGAACTTTTCGATTAAATTTACGAGCAAAATCCGAAATGGGCTATGACTAATTGGCATTGCTCCGTGACCAAAAATCACTACAGGTTGCACACAGTTTCCCCACCGTAATATCCATAGAGAGATATGATGCAAAATACTCCACCCGTGTTGTACTCGCACTTGTCCGAACCTTCCAAGCCGCTTACATTCAGTCGAACTCGTTGATACGTCTACGGATATCTTAAATACCACAACAACGGAGAAATCTTGCGATTTAACGTTGGGCAGCTAGATTGAACAGAATTGTTTGAGCATTTTCCTATGGAACCAACATCAAGGGCTTAAGACCATTCGCATCGATACAAGATACCATCAGAAATGCTACAACTGCTGTACAGGTTTTCACCCGACCACCACCATGAAGCCCATGGTTTATTGAAGAATGCTGACCAGCATACGTAGGGAAGCAATTGGCCTACGAAGGAACACCTCATAGAATGGTTCGTGAGCTCATCGCGTAAAAGAGCTGGGTGGAATATGACTTTCTAAGCAGAGATGGTGAAATAGAATTAGAAGTGCATGATCGAGAAAATAGAGAGGTGCTAGTCCAAGATAAAGATTCACAAGTTTTACCAAAAAGTAAAAATATCGTTTCAAGGCAACAAGATGCGAACAGATGCCTGTACAGATAAACAAGTAAACTTCGTAGTAGATTCACAGTCGGTACTAAAGATATGGAAAAACCACTTATGCAGACTGTTAAGCAGCGAGTTAATTATTAAACCCAACCTCCGCAGTCAAGCAGAATGAAACACTCAACCTGGACGGTGAAAGTCAAGAGATTCATCCAAACAAGCCTAAGAACAACAAGACTGTTGGGCCAGATGGAGCTATTATATTTAAGGCAGTCATGCAGACGTATTTTCGGGATATGATCGACAGCATATGGAATATCGCCAATCGAAGAATGTATGCTGAACTGTAACGCTAAGCACAGGGGAGCACATACTATAGTTGCTGAAAACTTGAAACAGCACCAGCGATTCTTTGCTACTTTAGAGTAGAGATCAAATCTACAGCTTAGTTCAGTCCGAGTCCCATCGAACTGTTATTTCTGACAATAAATTTAATTCACTCAACACTCGCACTTATAAGTTTGCGAGGTCAGGTCCGGCTGAACGATAATAGTAGCAAGCAACTGCCACAAAGAGGTAAAATAAGCCCAATTTATGTGTAATCATAGATTGTGGATCGCCTGATTGACGCTGCCGATCATTCCAAGATGCACTCTTCATAATTCATAGGGAATCAGAATTCAAATAAAAACTGCTAGGCCTACTACTCGGTTGCCCTCCCTTTGTCTGTTTTTATCCTTAATTATTAGAAATCTCTCGCCTTTGTAGTCAAAGAATAGATCCAACAATATGCGTCTTAATAAACAAACTACGACACATAATTTATTGTTTCCTAGTATGTACTGCAGCTATTTTTATATTTCTATTTTCTTTAACCCCACTATCATTTTCCCATGACTAACCTCGTGACATACTTAGTTCTTTCATATTTCATCGACTTCTCCGTCCCCAAATAAAATCATTTCCAGAATGAAAAACAAAAAAAAATGCCACAAAAATGATATTTTCCATCTAACACATGTCCGCATTCATCACACCACTGTTTACAAATATTTTTCCAATTTTTTCCATCTAGCACAATCAGAAGGATTATCTCTCAAATGCCCCGTCATAAATGTCGGCTTTTATTAATATGTCATTAAATAAAAATAATATTTCCCCACTCAAGACCACAGGAATTTTAATAGACTCATTTCGCCCTACCTAAGTGCTTCTTAATATACCGCCATCATCAGAGACGTTAGTGTCCGCCGTACCATACAAACGACGGCGAATGACGTCCATGGTCTTTCAATAACTCAAAAACGCTTCAGCTACCTTCAGCCAAGTGGAACACACACTTCTAAGAGATTAATTATTACCCGATTAGTAGTGTCATCTAGTTATGATTTACAATATCAATCTAGATGGACAAATTAATTGACCCGGAGATTTGTTCGTTTGCCAACGTTTTCGAATTTACGCCAACAAAAGATTCGAATATTGAGGAACCCTCAACATAACTTCCATATGACAAGTATAAGATCCGCATTGCACGAGGTCATAGCCGTTGCGCTTTGCATTTGATAGATTTCTTATTAGACGGGATGGCTATCCATAGTTAAATAGACGTCGAGATGGACGTCACGCTAAGCAGACGCATAAAGTCATCTTTTAATGAGACGACGAGTACCTAGTGCGTGTGGAAGAAATCTGTTTTTAATTGGCGCCGCTATAAAACTTGCGTTTTGTATTTGAAAATCCATAAACATTCATATATCCGTATTTGTATGCATGTATGTTCTTATGCCTGCCCGTGTAATTATGATTGCTTTGCAGTCACGATTTTCATTTTTATTAGTGGCGCCGACACATAAATTGTTTGGGTGCAATCGGAATTTAATTTAATGAGTGTGCCGGCAGTTTTTTTTTACAGATTTTACATACTATTGTAATAGATTGAGTAGTTATTCATTTGCTTGTAATTTATTTCTCTCTGTAGGAATCGTGCTATCAGGCTGAGAAGGAGGTAGAGAATATAATATATACTTTTGAATACAAATATTATTGAACGACTTGTTGGGCCGAAGGCCTTAAAAACATATATTTGTGGTACTATTCGAACTGAAAAGAGGCCGGAAAAAGAAAGGAAACCTGCAAAATAGATCATATGAAATACTCGTAGAAATGGCCGCAACGCTTTTGCTTATCAAACATTGAGATAAAATATATTACAATGTCGTATAATTAGTAAAAATATTTGGTCATCTTTACCCCATTCCAAGGCTTATTAGGAATGACAATCCAGCCAGATCAATGCGTCCAGACTGTGCCATGGGGAGGCATGTGGAAATATACTTCAGCGCGCAGAGGTTTTAGTGAAACTATATCAATTTTGTAATTAAGGATCTTAACATACACAAATCCGCTGGCCCAGATGGTCTATTTCCCATTCTTCTGAAGAGATTTTTTTCAACGAATTCTTCTTCTTATATAAAATATCATTTTCTGGCCTGTCGCCAGAAAAGGTGATTCAACTTCTTTCTTGACAATCATACCCATATTGCACGTATTCCTTCTTTTTGCAAGGTAAGGGAAACGAAGATGAAGTCAGTCAGCTTGAGACGAACGCATTTCAATAAGTGGCAGTTTATATAGCAATACTCGTATATCCACTGGTGATTTGATGACATGTCTTACCGAGAAGTGGAACCAAAGTCTACACCAATCTGACGAAATCAAGATACATAGTTGCACTTGATATTTCTAAGGGATTTGACAGAGTTTGACATCAGGTTCTTTTGTCGAAAATGTGTGCTTTTGGGTTCGACAAATCTCTTCTTTAATGGATTAGAAATTACCTCTCGTAACGTTCAATTCAAGTTGTTTTGGTCGGTTTCAAATTTAATATCTACGAAATAAATGCTGGTGTGCTGGATGCGTTTTGTCTCTGACACTCTTGCCTGGCACTTTCAATCGAATGAATTCCTTCGCTGACGACGAGTTGTATACAATGATAAGAGCACCGATTGTTATATTCATTCAAAATGACGAGATTTAGTGCAGCCAAAACACAGATCCACTCTTATAGGTGAAACTTCCATCGACGAAATCAAAAAAACTTTCAACTCTCGAAGTTTTTGTCGATAACAACCTAAGTTGAAACCACGATATAATTGAAGTCACCAGAACTATTGTCAAAAGTTTATGTTTCTTTAAATGTTACAAGAAACAGTTCACCCTCTCTGTACTGGCCTTTACATGTATAAAAGGTATTTGATCGCCCGAAATAGAAGTATAATGTTCACTATGTTCAGCTTGAAAACATGTTTGTCTGACGATTAGTGGAGTGAAGGTTGTCATTCTCCACAGCAAAGCCAGCGCCATATTCTAGATAGATTCTGGAGGCACCGGTGTAAAGCCAATGCTGCCTAAAATCAATCCCGGGTGCAAAAAAATCGACATAGTAAGCGACCAGGCTTCTTTGAGTCATAGGATCGAAGACAAATAGTTGGCAAGATCTCCACGTTCGTATACAAGTTGCATCTTAGTAGACTCAGAAGAAGTTTTGGCACATGAACTTCAATCATTCTCTCTATGCGTTTTAGCAGGAAGGATATCATGTGTATACGAGCATTAGGTCCGGAACTGTTAGCAAGTAAGAAGTAATCTTTGTCGTGATTTCCGGTGTTTAACTACTATCTACATATATTCGTTGAAGGTTGTGTAGACCAATTACAGGATAGCAACATAACTGAAATATTCCATGGGTGCCAGGCTGCTGTAGCCATCAAAGGATACAGCATGGTATTTGATGGCCTCATTTACCGCTATCACTACTTCGGGTTATTTTAATTAATAGGTAACAATGATAAGAGCTAGTTGTGAACCGATTCTAATTTGTTGCGAATCAATGCTTCGACTGAATGTAGATGGCATCAGATTTTCGGAGTTCTTCAAACCTGGCTGAATTTTTGATCTTTGGTGCGTCTGCTTGCGTACTTTGTGCATAGGGTCAAGTCGATTACTTGATTCATTTGGTTTGCTGGTAGCCAACATTGGCTATAACCATATGAGAGGTAGCATAAAATGCGATAATGTAAGTTGCACGTGCTACTACTCTAAAATACATTCTAAGCTTTATTATCGCAATATATAATAAGTCCCAGCTCCCTGGTAAAATATTTAAAGGTAAATAGCTAGTGATAATGATAGTTGATACAGAATTTGGCACAGTAAGGCAAATACATGGACTTCTAGATCGCTCGTTTTATTGAGGTGTGGAGACTCGAATAGAAAACCGCTTCTATGTGTTTTATGAATATTTTAAGGGCATTTGCAGAGTTTTTGTACGCGTCTTTTATATAAAACAAAAAAAAAAAACCATCAAACGAGCTTTGCTTCTTCCTTCTTGTAGAGAGTTGTTTACGTAAAGCTTTTATGAACAAATCACTTCCCATCTTCAAGACAGCTGTATGGCAAGAGAGATTCGTGAGACTAAGGACTTGCCAAGGTCAGAACTATGATTCCCATGGGCGCTTGTGTGAGATTTCGCTTGGGGATGTGTGGCAAGGTAAAGAATTTCAACAGTGAAGTCATTAACATTAACATTGATTGCTGCTCTACAAAAAAGAACCACCATAAAGGGTTGTACTCTATTCTTTTCTATGGAACCTAGTCCTCAATGGGCTTCTTGACAAATTAGAGGACGCAGGGGGTGGTGTGGTAGCTTAGCCAGACGACATCACCTGTTATGTGTCATTTAAACACTAACATTTCTCAGTATTCTACGGCATACTATTCACTCCGATATTTAGCTCTAGCTCTTATGTAAATCCACCTAAAAGGAAGCCTGTTCTCTTCGGAAGAAAAATCAAAAAATAATACATCATGCCGCAACAGTTAAACGTAACGCCTTTGATTTTCTCGATGAGTGCCAGGTATCTAGGACTCTTCCTCAACATCAAACGGAGGTGGAAAGAAAATTGTGCCTTTTACAAATTATACACAAAATTATACACAGGAAAGCTATTTGGTGGTCTACACTGGAAATATGGTCTAACATTAACTTCTGAGCTGTCTGTCTAACCATGACTAGCGTTCCTACGTTTCCTACACATTGATATTTTTGAAATGCAGACTAAGAGACACTCAGCAATAGAAGTAGCTACATCTAGGACATGTTAAACTATTAGCCCTGCATAATGATTTCCTTCATTCGACTTCAATCAAACGATTCGAGAGAGTAAAAAATTGAGACAACACGGAGTAGTTCTGTGAAAGTCTATTATCATTTTCAGAAATGACTCTAAGACTAGCGAAGTCTTGAGAGTCAACGAGATTTTTATGTAGGACAGGATAATCCTTTCGGACCACTAGGGTTAAATAGTTAGCAGATTACTTCTAGGCGATCAAGAAGCCTGGAAAATCTGCAACCTGAAGCTTCAAAGGAGAAAATCAGAAATCTGTGTTGTATCACTTTTTCTGCAACAGCTCTGCCCTAACACACATCAGAATACAATCCCTAGGCAGTTACCACTACCAATATCTAAATGATTTCCGCTCTATGAAGATCACCAGCCTTGACAAATTTTACAAAAACTCTTTTTGGTCTCAGTAGTAGTCTTCGCCCTCCCATGTCACACAAGTTATATCATAATAGATTTACAACTGGTCTTGGTGTACATTATCAAGGACTACTCTAACCCAACCTCTTCTTAAGAAAAGACCAAAACTAAATTTTTAATTTATACGAGTATTCTGTTAAAAATTGTACATGTTCTTATTTAGTTGTACCAAGTTCCAAAATGGTTCTCCTCTAATATGCATTCTCTAAGGCTTTGGAATGCATTATTGCTCCTAGTTGAAGCTTCATCCACGACTTCACGGTGGCATTGACGAGCAACACTTCCAACATAGTGTTCATATTCGGATAAAATGATCGCCGATTTGTCGGAAATTTGGTTTAGATTAGTTTGTATGTGTTGGACCTGGTTCGATGTTAATTTGAAACTTTTTTAAATGCACGGAAATAAATTTCACATTACTTACATTTTTCTTTAGGCATTCGGCATATTCCAAAACATTTTGTGTATCATTACAGGATCTGAATGAGTTTTTTAATCTATCAACCCTGGAAAATATATCGCCCTTTTCATTTTCCAAATTAGCCACTGTTTCGTTCTGTAACTCTTTCGTCCTACTATCGCAAATTTCTGCACGTTCCTTAGCATCAAGGGCTATGGTATTTATTAGCGGGATAAATTTGTCATAGCATAGGAGGTCCTTTGCTACAACGCCCATTGTGATCAATCCAAAAATAACTACGAGGCACTTCATTATATGTAAAACTTCAATTACCACTAAGAATTCAGTATGCAGCAACAACACAGAACTGACTAAATGTGGATTAGTTCGTGTGAAGAGTTTATATAGCCATGGTTGTGTTGTCATTAGAGATAACGATTTTATGATGACCTTTATTTAAAAGAATATAAAAAGCCTGTTCCTCACTTTGCAAAACGTCGCAGCTAGCTTACAACAAATTAAGATGTAGTAAGCCAGTTTCTTATCAAAGGTTAGGCAGTTCAGATTCAATCTATTCGTAAAAAATAGATGTTTGGAAAATAAAATTGCTGAAAATAGACAGTGACTCACAAATTCATGATTAAGACTCATTAAAATTCACGGTCTGATTACAAGAGCCAAGCTGCTCTGGGTACTGCACAGCATAAAACCATACAAGTCTGCATGTTCGGGCGGTATTATACCTCAAGAGCTATAAAGGTCAACGCTGGAGAGTATCATGAGGAGCACATTCCCTTGTAATGGAGAGAGATTAATGTAGTTTTCATTCTCAAAGCCGGAAAATCTTCTTATGTTATCCCAAAAGACCCCAGACGTATAAGTCTATCATCTTTAGAATGATTGATTGATATCCATATACGATCTGGAATTGATCCACGACTTTTGTCTAGAGCTCAACATGCCTACTGTAAAGGAAAGTCGGTTCTACATTCACTGACTAGCCACATAAAATGATCCCTACATTATAAAGAGTACGCAATGGTTGCCTTTCTGGACATGGAGGGTGCCTTTAGCAACGTCAACACATCCGCCATTACAACTGCGCTGTCGATTCTGAAGGAAGAAAACTCACATCGGGTTTTGATCAGTCTTATGCTAAATAGCAAGATAATCATCTATAACTGAGTGCAGGGTGCAAGGCAGAGTCATTTTACTCCTTCTCTGAAACTTAGTGATCAGCGGACTGCTGATATACCTGGAAGCGGGTGTTATCAGGGTGCTTGGCTATGCAGATGACTTTGCTATATCCGCCTCCGGAAAGCATCTGCATTAACTCGACGATGGGCGAATTGTAGTGGATTGGGAGTAAATTCCCATAAAGCTGATCTTGTCCTCTTTTCCAGCAAATATAAAATTCCAATGAAATACCCTCCCTGCAGAATATCTGGGTCTGGACAGCAATTTAAACTGGGAACTTAATATTCAGGAAAGAGTAAAGAAATTTACAGTAGCTCTATTCTCTTGCAAAAAATCAATAGAGAACAAATAGGTCCTTCAACCTCGCATTACCCACTGGCTACACGTCTCGGTTGCAAAACTCACATACGGGGGTTAACAATGCGGCAAACAGCAGCAAACTAAGCTAAGTCCCCAAATGACAGCATGTCTGCCCATAAGCGGAACCTTACATATTACACCCCTAGATATTTTCAGCAAGCAAGTAGCTGCTAACGTCAACTTAAAGCAACTACATAGTGGACAAATAAATTAGTTGGCCAAGCTAATATACTTAACACAATAGTAATCCTTCTAGAGAACATCGACTACACTACGAGTATGCTCCAATATTGGTTTGACATAGACTCTAGATCTTTCTGGGAGGAAGATGCTTTATGGATGACCAGTGAATCCATCTCTATAAGGATGGATCCAAGACTGGCAGCGGGGTTGGTGACGGTGTTTTTTCAGATAAGATAAACCTGAGCAGCTCAATACTCGCCTGTACCAGGTGCCGGAGACATTCTAGAGACTTATAGGACCGACAAACTCACCAAACCAGGAACCACTCTATCTATCCTATCTGAAAAAGGTAGCATCGGTATACCTATCACTACAAGCGAACTAATGCTAAAGCTGGATGCTAATAGAATAACAAACCTTAGGTGGACTGTTGGGTCTATATGTCTAGCTGCCAAGCAAATCTCGCCAAGGCTGGATCTTAATCGCTCTAAGAGTTTGATTTTTCAAAACAAGAAACATCTCAGCGCTGTCATATATAGTTGTCGTCACTGAACACTGTCTTATATGCAAGCATGCAAAAAGGCCAGCGCTTCTGAAGCTGCGTGAGTGAGGCGGAGGTGGAGACTATACTCCACCTACTCTGAACATACCCAGCGCTCTCCCTAAGAAGGAAACTCCGTTTTGGAGTCTCTTCTGCAATGATTTAAACGATTTAAACAATATAGACATTAATAGTCTCCTACAGTCTCCTCCAATGGGTCAATAGGCCTAAGTTGGTTGGTTTTTTCAACAGCCTAACCTAACCTACTCACAAACTCCGACTCTATCGATTGAGACTATTCAAGCAGAAGGGCCACAGATGGGTTAAGCTGTTAATGAAGTAATCCGCTATCAACTCCTATAACACCACCAGCTTGGGCTTAGAAAGTTATTGAGCAGTACAGCCCTCTCTGGAACAGGCAGAAAGGAATTATTCAGCACCCTGAACATTTCAATCCTGCTTTATGGCCTAGGAGCTTGGACATTCACGAAAATAGATAAAAATTCTCTCGCGTGTTTCGAGTCGAAAGTTCTTCGGGTAATTTTTTATCCCGTTTGAATCAAAGTAGAATAAATGAGATATTTCAACAGTTAACTTTGCGATGCCGACCTCGCGAAAGCTGACACCACGGCTTGGAAAGTTCCTAACTTCAATCCAGAGAGACAACGCAGCAGAAAACGACCACTCAAATATTAAGAAGCTAAGGTCGAACTTAAATGGTTCTCCGTTTGCAATAACGTATCTGATATAAGTCCAGAAATTGGTATATCACTGGATAGTGGAGTAACAATTGAGTTACGGCATATACTTACCTACTTATGTATTTCCTTAGATATCAGTACAGTATGGGGTGGACCTGGGCCTCAACCAATAAGCCACGTCAGTTGGCTTGGTCTCTGGCTTACTGCCAGAGGTTGAGGTTCCAGGTTGGTTGAGGTTCCCTTCCACTTGTGGACGTCACAGGCCTTCCTTTACTGTGTTGCCCCTCTGGGTTGGAATCGAAGACTCTTCGAGCTGGAGCGTTGGTGTTCATTCGCTCTATATGTCTGTGTGGACTTTTCTAACGATATCAATGTTTCTGTACAGCTCGTAGAGTTCGTCGTTAAATCTCCTCCTCCAAGCCCCGTCAACGCAAACGGGACCAAAATTCACTCGAAAAATTTTGCGTTCGAAACGGCTAAGGATATCTTCATCCACCATCTCTAACAGAGTAACTCTTCGTTTAATTTCTGAGAAGGTTCTATTCTGAAATTTTATAGCGCAGACGGGGTATACAAAGTCTCTGAGTATCTCAAAGTTCTGGCTGTCTATTGTGACATTCTGTTCTATCCACAGATGTTGTGTGTACTTTCTTGTTCACAGCATATACTAAGTTGTACTCTCATTACCTTTATTCTAATACTTGCGAATGCACCAGTGACAGGTCGCTAAGTTCTACCAATATATGTAGTTGTACAAACTTTTGGAACTGATGGATCTGTGGTTTCCTTTCTTGTGGATCGGGCAAACGGTGCTAAGATTGCTTTTTTCATGCGTATCTCTGCCAACATGCGTATCTGGAGGTAAGTTGAGAACATGCTTTCTAACAAGTTATCTCCCGCTGCATTAAATAGCCTTACATGTTGGCATGTTGGTTGTTCTTAAATTTGGATATTGCTATCCTCAGTTCACTTTGATCGGGTGGATAACGCAGTTAAACAGTCTACAACAGTGGTTTTTGCATATACTCAGCATCTTCTGTGTATTCATTATTAAATTTGCTTGTTCATCTCGATAGAGTTCTATTCTGGTCATGTTGACTTAACATATTCTTTTTACTTTTTTGTAAAGCTCTTAATGTTGTTCCTGGAGTAGGAACTCTATAATCCTGCCATCGCGCACTTTCCATGCTCTTTCTATTTCCTCCAGAAAACCGATGTCTGTTTCTTCCATTTTGCTCGTAGAGCTCATGCGCCGCTCCAATTCTTCAACGCAGTACCACTACCTTATGTGTACTGTTCTGCATTCTTCGTCAAATTTATGGATTTAGTGGAGGTGGTCAGGTGAAACCCATCACATCCGTTGCTTGTTGGGTCTTTGCCAGCAGGCCCGTCCTTATCTGAGGTTGTTGGTTGCTTCGCTAAAGTGAGCCTTTTACAAGAGCTGCCGTTGACCCATTTAGTGTTCATCCTCCACCATCTTTTGACAAGTCCTAAAACTCCTTACTTATCTCAGCTCCAAATACGTTGTAGTACAATAGTTCTTATAAAGTATTGGCTAACGCAAGCAGAAGGAAACCGCAGTCAAATTCTTGTACACAACTGAACCGTAGCAACATATAAAACGCTAAATAAGGCATTAACACAAATCCTTAAAATTAATATTCAGGTTTTAATTTAATTGGAATGGCCTTACTAAATTAAATCCTCATCAGCTGGGTGAAAATGAAAACGATGAAGCCTCTGGTAGCTGATGGAACGTTTGGGGTACAAGGTTAAACAAAAATCTAAGGAATTGGCAAGATACTAGCAGTGTATGTATACTGTATTCAATACATTCCGGCTCAGTAAGGTAGCAGTAGCCGACAGAGTTGATGCAATGCAATAGTTTCCAACAAATCTTTGGCGTGTTAAAATGTCAGAGACTTTTGAAATATAACAAAATTTAATTCGAAAGAAGTGGAAGCTAAATTTTGCCATTGAAAGCTCGGAATTATAACGAATTCAATTTGATAACAAAAATTGAAAAAATTCCTTTCCCGTTTCTTAACTTTTTATTGATTTAATTCGCCTGCAAAGTTGTGTAGTAGATAGAAGCATAAGGCTATTCATCCGGAAAATTATTCCAAAAAAATATTTCTCAACTCCCATTAGCCCAATTAACAATTTTCCATTTTTTCATGTCTCCCTTGTGTCTGGCATAGAAGAACTTCTGAACTTGTGAACACTAAACTTGGAAACATAAAACCTACAACATGCAAACGAAGAAGAAGAATAATAATAATCAAGAAGCAACGACAACAATAATTAACCCCGTAAGAGGATTATTTCAAACCTGCCCCAAGCGTATTACCATTATCACTCCGACCATCACTTTTTATATTAGTACTGAGACATGGGTAATTAAAAATTTCCACGTAATTGGATCCTCTTGTGACATGATGAGCTTTTTCACGTACTAACCCAGGCATTGAGTTTACCTAGCCACCCTTTATCTAGGCATTTCTCGAACCTCCCACCTCTGCGACTCCCCGACACCGACCAGAGTCGTGCAATTATTTAAATATGATATTCTATGCCAGCTTATGAATTAAGGCCTTTGGCTAAGTTATTCTAGGCTCGTGTCTCTTTCCCTTGAGGGTGTTTGTTATGAACACCATTTATTCATAGTCTGTGTACTCGTAGTTAATGGTTTTGTCTTAACGCAAAAGGTCGGTGACGAGACGGTTGACTGACAACGACAATTAGACAATTTTACTTAAGACTGAAAGGTTTGTTTTAATCCTTGTAAGTGATATGATTGTCTAGGATTGGGACAACGCAACGACAACGACCAAAAGGACAAGGACATTGGTGGAGCTTAAAATTCGCTGTCGTAAATATAATAATTTTCTGGCTAATTGAGATGTTTTCCAACAAACGACTGACCAGGGAAGGAGCCGTCGAAAGAGAAAATACGCTTGAAAAAAAATAGTTTAACAAAAGGGATAATCGTTGTAATCCTATACGTCAACAACAACTTCGAACATGGGTATGCACTAGTTTCGAAGAGTACGAAAGGAACTTAAGTGATCCACTGGACCCGCCTCATTCATAATCGTCTTAGGCTTCGGCCATAGGAAATTTGTCTTTTAAGAGCAGCTTTATTTTTTGTCACGTATTCTTTTCATTACAATAGTTATCGATTAATTTGAAATATCGTTGTTGAAAGTAAGTGTTTCCGCATAAAACATAAGAAAAACCATCATCAAGCAAGCAGTAAAATGAGTCTTACTGATTTACGTTCATCTATGTATGTCAATTTCCAAAGAACTACTGGATAATTCTGAGCATTCCTGATACAACACCACATAACAGAACAACCCATTGGATCTTTCCACTGTTTTTCCGTTGAAAAAGAAAGGATACCCTTTTGACTGCGGCAACTATAGAGAAATAGGTCTCCTAAAAATCGTTTCTGAAGTATTTTTTTATGTGACCATTTGACACCATTCACGAACAATCTGGTTGACCAATATCTGTGTCGTTTCAGGCAAAGAAAATCCACATCCAGTCCGCACAATTACTTGCGTACGCAGATGATATTAATATGATTGCATGAATATTGCGAATCGTTAATGAAGCTATCGTGAGTATCGAAGCGGACTCGATGCCAAAACGGCCTGACGAATAACGTAAAAAAGTGTATGTTGTCACCAGAAAACGGCGCACACCACCGACAGTTCGGTCAGAATGTCATCATCGGCAGTTATAACTTCGAGGTAACTCTGCAGTTACAAGTAGCAATTACATAAGCATAGATATCAGACGCTGAATTATTCTTGCCAATGGTTTTTTGTTTGGACTCAGGTGCTAATTGAGTAACAGAATCCTCTCTCGTAAGACCAAACTGCCTTTATTCAAGATCTTCATCTTTCCGGTCCTGTTATATGGCGTGGAGACTTGGATCTCGTCGAAAACGAATGAAGAAACTCTTTCTCAAAAAGGTGCTGCGTGTGATTTTCGGTCCCGTTTGTATTGACGGCGAATAGAGAAGGGGAACCTCGAACTGTATGGACTACATAGTAACACCAATCTAGTCAGTCATCTACGGATCCGACGTCTGAGTTGACTGGGCCATGTTGATCGGATGGACTCTACAGCTCCAACCAAAAGAGCCTTCTAGTCTAACCTGGAGCGACGGCTGCATCAAAGGTGGCATACGCAAGTGAAAGACATCTCAACTAACTTGGACTGCTGCACTGGAGATAATTGGCGAGAGATCGTGCTAACTAGAGGGGCTTGCTGGTTGAGGCCCAAATTCACTCCGACTGTAGCGTTGTATAAGTAAAAAAGTATAAACAAAATATCCGCTGAGTCATTCTCAGTCTCATAGCAACCATTGCAGACGGAGGTTTCACTTATGCCCATTTCACTTAAGAACCTAGCGAATGTCTAGCCGCTATGCAGTCTACAGTATTTCTTAGTAAACAACAGGATGAATCCTGATGACTTTTAGAGCCGGCCGGAAGCTGACTTTCCTCTTTGTAACCTGAAGAATAATGTCACCCGCTTTCGTCCTTCATAAATATCCCAATTGTCAATAGAAATCCAACTTAATTTCTGGTCCTGAGAGTTTATACAAGCCTTGCCCTCCAAGTTCATTGGCGACCCCATTATGACCTGAAACTCAATGACCGCTGTCTTCTGACTGCCCTTTAAGAAATCTTATTGAGAAACAAGAAAGGGGGCGTTTTTAATTGTAACAATTACGTCTCCTTAACATCAGATATAAGATCATATCTGCTGTATTGGGTGAACGCCTGAAGCTATTTATCAACGCTCTTATGGATCCTGGAAAAAACACAAAAATTCCATCTCTTTACCGATTTTAAGTCCGATTATGTTAGCATTTATAGAAACGAGCTATATATGCGTAAGCTTTTTCATCAATCCTACTCTCTAGGACTCTTCCCGAGCAGATGGAAAACAGCATTTGTCCAGACCGTTCCTAAAAAAGGCGAATCATCTTCTCTCTCCTCCTACAGACCCATTGCACTTACGTCCCTTCTTTACAAAGTCATGGAAACGCTGATAAATCGTCAGCTCAATGACCGGCAGTACGGTTTTCGTAGCAACAGGTCCACTGGTGATTTGATGGCATGTCTCACCGAAAAGTGGAACCAAAGCGTACATCAATCTGGCGAAAGTAAGATAATTGCACTTGATATTTCTAAGGCATTTGATAAAGTTTGGCATCAGGCTCTTTTGTTGAAAACGCGTGCATTTGGGATGGACGACTCTCTTCTTCAATGGACTAGAAATTACCTTTCGGAACGTTCAATTCAAGTTGTTTTCGACGGTCTCAAGTCTGATATTCACAAAATAAATGCTGGTGTGCCCCAGGGCTCTGTTCTGTCTCCCACACTCTTTTTAATTTTCATTAATGATCTCTTGTCAGCTACTTCTAGTCCAATATATTCCTTTGCTGATGACAGTATTCTCTGCTTGTCATATTCGTTTTCGGACTCACGTCCCTGCTCTTCGGCTGTAGAATGAGAACGGCAGCGTATGCTAAGCTCATTAAATTCCGATATCACAGGCATAGCCAATTGGGGAACTATCAACAGAGTGAAATTTATTGCTTCCAAAACACAATGCTGTCTGCTGTCGTTAAAGCGAAATTTAAACACCCAGCCATTATCCATGAATGGCACTTGCATCGTCGAAACCGAAAAACTTTCCATTTTCGGTATGTGTGTCAATGACAACTTACGTTGGAATGACCACATATTTGATGTCGCCAAAAATGCTGCGAAATATCTAGGTTTCCTCAAGCGATGTAAGAAATATTTTACCCCCTCTGATCAGGCCTCAATATAAAGGGTCCGCCATCTAACGTTTTTTTTTTAACTAGTGCTTATTTCGTGAATAGTAACACATAGCTCATGTTTGATTTGACAGATAATTAGCTCTATCCTTCCGCTGAACGAATGTGGTTGTGTATATGCTTGAACAATCCTTCGCTGGGCCTGCGATCGACTTAGGGAAGATGCAGATTTTGAAAAAAAAATCATCTTTTCAGATGAAGCTCATTTTGATCTTGGCGGGTATGTAAACAAGCAAAATTCTCGCATTTGGGGCACAGAAAACCTGTACGCATACACTGAAAAGCCGATACACCCAAAACGAGTCACTGTTTGGTGCGCATTTTGGTCCAGAGGCATAATTGGGCCATTTTTCTTCGAAAATGAGCAAGGAGTGGTCGTTACAGTCAATGGCGATCGTTATCGGGCCATGTTGAACGAATTTTTGTTCACAAAAATTGAAGAGGAGGATATTGGCAACATTTGGTTTCAACAGGACGGCGCTACGTGCCACACAGCCGAAGCTACACTCGATGTTTTGCGCCCTGTTTTTGAAGATCGCATCATCAGCCGCAGAGCTGATGTCGTATGGCCACCTCGGAGCTGCGACTTGACACCGTTGGACTATTATTTGTGGGGTGCCGTAAAAGATAAGTGTTACGCCGAAAAGCCAGAGACAATTGACGCTTTAAAGGACAATATTCGTGAAGCCATTGGTTAAATACAGCTGCACACAATCGATAATGTGCTTAAAAATTGGAGCGATCGTGTAGGCTACTGCATGGCCTGCATGAAATTATTTTCCATTATTAACCGGAAGGATAAAACTAATTACTTGTCAAATCAGACATGAGCTAAGTGTTACCATTCATGAAATAAGCACTAGTTGAAAAAAAAAACGTTAGATGGCGGACCCTTTATGAAGCATTCTCAATTCTTTTTTCAATTTATGATATCTGGTTTATTTTACATATCAGGTTTCAGGCAATTACCAATCTGATTCAATTTGAATTTGCCACATATGTACGTTTATTTGCAGCTTCATGTAAGAAATTTTCAAAAACAGACCACAGCAACGCGCCCAAAAATAAAATCAAAACATTTCCCAGCCCCAGTTCCAATTCAATCGATTCAAATTTTCAACAATCAAAATACCTGCAATAAAGCGTTGGCAGAATAAAAAAAAAATCATTTCCTCTATCAATTGACCATAAAATCGTCAAACGTTCTACGGTCTGATTTTTTCTATAACAATTTTCCATATTTTTTGTCGAAAATTTCCCATTCACCATACCTAATCGGGCAATGAACAAGTGCCACAACCGTTTTCATTGTCCAAACGCGAATCAACAAGTGTGCTCACCGATCAGCAGCCACGTCACCCTCAATGGAAACCCCTCAGAGAGCTCACTCAACCAAGCCAAGCCACTCCAAGCCTCCAAATCCAATGGCCTGTTTATTATTACGCGTTCGGATACGAATACTCGTATGTACGTACGAGTGTCGTATCTGGAAAATTATCCGATTCACTAAACGCCAGTAGTGGTAGCCATAAACACAGTATTCTGGCTCCAGATGATTGCGATGATAATGCCGATGAATAATTTGCCAGTAGGTTACACGGCCACCCGGTTCAGTTCGATTCTGACTCGGATTCAGAATCGGAATCGGATTCGGATTCAGAATCCAGGGTTCGGGGTAATAAATACAAAGTTTTTGAAAAAATAAATTTAAATGGAGGCCGGCGCATAGTCTGATTGTGAGTGGCAGGAAATGGAAACGATAGAAAATAATTAATTTAATGCAATGACTGGTGGGTGGGTGGATGGGGGCATTTGTTTTGTTTTTTTTTTTTTGAACAAAAGAAAATATTTTTATTTCAGCAGCGGCAGTGGTCAGAGTTGAAAAATGTTTGGACTACATCGTCGTCGTAGTCGTTTTCGTTATTGATGCCGTGGGTTGGTCTCCAGTCAACTGTGAAACCTTTTGTGCATTTCAAAGTATGGACAGGGTAATTGTTGCACTTCAAATTGATACGGAGAGAAGGTTTTATGTTTTTGGAAATGATTGTAATAATGATTATTAAATTAAAAAACGATATGTACGAGTACTTAGTTTTGCATCATGTGTTAGACGAATGGGAAGATGAGTTACCACTGACTGTGTTTTGTTGCTACCAATTTAACGTAGCTATGTACCAATTTAGATATTGTTTTAAATTTGTTGACACATACAAATAGATGAGGAAAGCGGAAACACAAATTTCTCCCAAGGGAAAACAGAGAATTTGGAAAACTTCACAATTGTCAAAAGTTACAACCACAAGGACAATCAAGAAACATAATGAAATTTTCGAAAACCCACTTCTGAAGACTAGTAAACTGCGAAGAAAACAAGCATATCGCTCCAATGCAGGTCGCACTTATCTACCGGGCTAGGACCTTTAAAACCGCAGTCCATCAATGCAATCCATAAGTGAATATAGAAGTATTCATATTCTAATCAAACAAATCCCTAGGAAACAACGGTTTTAGCCGCAAAGCTTTTCAATGCTGGAGGGAATAATCTGGTCTAATTTTGTGAATAACGAATGGAGGTTCGGTATCATATTTCTTTGAACTGCGTCAACTACAGGAGAGCACTGTTCGCTCTACAGTTGGTATTAAATTCCTTTCTGTTGTATACATCTAAATTGCTCGTCAATAACCACATGGGACCATATCACTACGGGTTTTGACGTAATAAGTGCACCACAGACCAAGTTTTTACTCTACGGAAAATCTTAGAGAATACTGACGAATATCAAAGCAATTCCCACTAGTATATAAGAAGAGTACGTAGATGGAGGATAGCTCAGGAATAACATAAAGCATATGGAAATCGATGCGCCAGCCCGAAGAAGCTTCGAATTCTTCCTAGATAACGTTGTAAAGACAGACAGAAGGCAGCTACACAGAGATAACTTCCAAGCCATGAAAAGTCAAACGAAAATTCTTTTACTTAAGTGTAGATTGAGACGATCACCTTGCGATTACCAATTTCAGATTACGTTGTGCATTAGTACGAAGATTCCAAAACATTGAATCATTGAAAGACTTTCCAGTTAGCTTGGTCTTTAGCTAACTGCTTACAGTTACCCACTCCAAACGGTTGAGGACTATTTCTAATTGTCCGCGGCACATATTTAAGGCGATGTGCTACTACAATACATTAGTTCTCCGAGTTAAATTCAAAGACACTGTAGGTCGGATCATTGATGTCCATTAGCTCCTCATGTCCTACCCATCTCCGGCGACTGATGTGCAGTTTTCTATGGTGTCACATGCAGTTTTAAAATCGGCGATTGGTGCGCATCGATTAGGACTCTTGAGTTTTTCCCAGGATCTTGGGAATTTGATTGATTGTAACCTGAAACCACACTGATAGGGGCCAATCAACTTGTGCATGGAGTGCTTTAGACACTGACTCAATATGGCATATAAGATCCTGTACGCAAAGTTGGGGAGACTTATACATCTATAGTTAGCTCAATTAAGGAGAACTCTTTCTGAGATTCCGCTCATCAGGCATACACTCATTTGACCAGATCTTAGAAATGAGTTGGTGCATGCTCTCCACAAGCTTTGAGTGCAGCTTTGAGTGCCTTGGCTATTAAGCCCTTACATACAGTAGCTTTGTTAGATTTAAGCTTAAATATTGCTATCCTCGCTTCGTTTTGGTCAGGTTGAGGGAAGTTTTGACTCTCTGGTAAACTTTTTCTATTGACAAATATCGGTTCTATGATATCTGTCTGTTTACGCATATGGCTTTATGCCACGACAACTTCATCCAAAAGAGATTAATTTGAGTTCGTTGCATTTTATCGCAAAATTCGATAAACTGATAGAATTTTTATTCTAAATTTGAAACACGATAAAATTATGCAAATTTCTTGAGAGATCTCAAACCAATTATCAAACTTTTTCTCAACATTATCAGAAAAAAAAATTGCACTTCAATCCGAATCTCTTCAACACTTTGGTGAACGCCCAAATATTTAACAAGCGACAAACGACATACGACATGATTTCCATCTCCGATCGTGGAGCATTTAACATTCCTCACAGCCAGTGGCCAATAATTATGTAAAATATTTTCTGCATGTGTACAGTGTCATCAGTGACATTTCTCACTGCAAGTTCTGCGAAGTTGTGCGTTTCAATGCTTTGTAGTACAGCGACAGTCACCTTTTGTTGCACTGCCAACGCCAAATCCATTTTCATTCCCACTGCCATCCATTGGCATCAATGCTCGCGGTCTTAACCAGCTACCAGCTACTGCTACTCGGCTTAACCACAACAGTCCTTGGGAATTCCAGAAAATTACAAAAATCCTAGAAACATTGAACATAGCAAAGTAGCAGACATTACACTCTTTCTACACAAACACAAACACAAACATGCACAAACAAATAAACACAGAGAAAAGGGTTAAGCAAAGGGAACCGATGATCATTGAAAAGATCCTGATCCTGAACATAAAACACACACTGTTGCTACTGGTTACCGCCCGACTTACCTCTTCTTAGTCCCAACGGTTTCAAGCAGAAATTACAAAAATTAGCAAAATTGAGTCTTGTCCGATGGACAGAAAACAAACAGCTCGGACAAACTGAACTATTACAAAACTATCGTCGTGCAACAAGGAGTGAAATTCATTTGAACACAAAACGACAAGACAATTGTCGTCGGTGCGGCGGCAACATGGACCAAGACCACGTTGGAGAAGATCATCGTTGTTGTTGTTGTTCTTCGTTTTCATTGCCGTTGTTGTCGTCTTCGTTGGCTTTGTCGCCGGTATCATTCGCAAGAAAATGTTCATCTTCTTCGTCGTCCATAAAGTCACCACCATAACACCAAAACCAAACAGAACAACACCACCATCACCACCATCACCACCATCACCACCATCACCACCATCACCACCACCACCAGCAATGCCAATGCCACTTTAGTGGTACGAGTAGCTCCTAGCACCAACAGAATTGCAAGTAGCGCATCAATTGCAATTGGAAGTATGGTCGCATCTTTATTTCGTCTTTCATTGGGATGACTGTTGGATTTTTTTTTTTTGCTCCCACTGTATAAGTATAAGTCAGTGCTCTGCCATATGATTAGAGACACTTGAGCTTTTTTTTGTTTTTTTTTTTTTTGAAAATCTGTTTTTAAGAAATCAGCTCAACGTCTTTTCGCAATCGAGATGTATCTTGAATTTACTTTTATATAACTAAAAGGGAGGTATTGGTCTTTCTTAACACTTTTGAAATCTTATACTGGTCAAGACGTTCCGAATGAATCTATCATTATCCGAGGCAATTCCGTCGATGCTTCTGAAGTGCTGTAACCCTCTAGCTAGCCTTCTTTCTACCACCCATCTGTGAGTGATGCAAAAGATGCGATTTATGTTTTCCTGTAAACAGTTATTATGATGGCAAACTTTTCTGGCTGCCTACTATTCTAACGAAAACACGCTTTGAAATGAACATCCTCGGTTATAAACAAATTGAATAATGCAGCGGCTGGATTTGCTGTGTTGCCCATAGTTGTAGAAAATGTACAGTGTCATATCAGCTATAAAATGATTTATTCCAACAAATACCTCCTAAAAGAAAGGCACTATGTTTTTGTACTGAGATACTTACTATACCTTTTTCTTTACTCAGTTTAGACAGCACTGACATATAGTAAGCTACATGAGAAATGTAAGGACCTGGAGCTCCCTTAAATACAAACTGCATTTAAAACAGCAAACTGAATTTGGAGCTAAAATTCGTTTCTGAAATTTGTCAGAATTTCAAATGTTTAAAGTAATCAGCAGAACTTGTAACTATTTCCTTTCTGCTTCCAGACTATGGGTGTTATCCTCGAGCCAGGTATTGTCTTCTATGAGTACGCGTACATGCTCGATGTCTTTTGCGCTCTTGCGCTCATCTCACGGCTAAAGTGATCTTCAATATTTATTTATAGATACATAGTAACTTCAGCTCAAAGTCGTGCACTTCTGCTGCTTTTCCCTTTATGATGATGAAGCTACAACTGTTCCTTGTCCTTGAAAAAGGTCTTAAAAATTTGGTGCATTGCCGTCTTTGAAAATAACTCCTGCTCTCAATAAGCTTACAACACCTTTCTGTTATAAGAAGGCAGTAAGAAACATATATATACAGTTCCACGTAATTTACTTGCTATACATCTCTGTACTTTCGTAGTGATTACTTGTCTAGCGGACTGCCTTAGATAAATCAAAAAGTCAGAACAAACTAGACAAACTTAACAAATCATTAATTAGTTTGATCGTAAATATGCATTTACTCCCTCAGACATTTCCCTATATTGGTAGCAGGAAAACGGCTGCTTACGAACATTGAAACAGTAAAGCAATAGGACATGCTGATTTAATGCTTTTAGGAAAGATAGACTTTGTCATACCTCAGCTACAGCTCAATAAAAACTTATAAATCATCATTCCTTAGAAATCATTTTGGGAAAAAGATGCATTCTGTGATTGACTTTTACACCGTTGGATTAAGGGTCAATGATGGGGTGAGTGGATTCTCTCGACAATCTAATCACTTTTGAACAGGCTGCGGGTTTATGCAGATAGGTTTCGTTATACCCATTATTTGGCAATTTCGAACGAGTGTTCCTCGTAGTTCAACCGCTATCCGAACGAGTTTTTGCTGAAGATATAGCAGTGAGTTTCCACCGTCGAATTGGCACCGAAGAATGCCAAACGAATCTGTCGGCCAATAACTTATAGAAGAAAGTTGTTGTGGATGGACACGGCATAATCCACATCGATTAGATTTAAAAGAGAAAAACAATCAACAGTGAATATTATGTCAACTTATGTACTAAATTTTTGTAGTTCAAAGGTGTGTAAAATACAAACATTTGAAGGAGGAATGACCTCCCTTAGCCCAGAAAAAGGGGTTCGTAGTCATAAATTGGTGTACGAATTGCTCCCTCATCCACCATATTCTCCCCTTAATGACTATTTCCCATTTCTTGTCGTAGCGGAAAGAGATCTTGCTCTAACGATGAAGTTATCGCTGCAACAAACGCCAATTTTTAGGACCTCAACAAACTATATTATTTAGAAGCGATCAAAAAATTTGAAAGACTTAGGAAGAAGTGTTTGAACTCAACGAGACTATATTCAGAAATTAGACTCTTTGTTTTTGCCAGCATTCGAGTACGATAGTTATCACGTTCATCCATACGTCTACCGCACTATGGTCGAGCTTTTCCAAAAATGTAAAGCCTTAACATCAATGTCGTTGATGAGTCGATAAACGAGCTTCCTCGCATTCAGTCGTGTAAATAGATGAATTCTGTGCATCTTTGACTCATCGGGAGTAGGCGATACTCCAAACCTCGTATATAGACAAGTACTCTTGGAAATAGTGGACATTCTTACTAACCTATTTAATAATGCCATGAATAATGCATAATATCGGCACAGTATGGTTATGTAAGTTAACTAGGGTGATCATGCCCAACCCTCTGTCCTATATGATTTACAATATGTTTATGCGAATAGCATTCGTTGTCAAATGTGGCAATGTCACTTCGAGCAATGTCCTTGAAATTAAAATTGGCTTATAACAAAGGGCGATGATCTAATCGATATCTGCTTTTTTAACATTTACAAGAGTGATCTAGTATGTTTTATCAATCGTGCTATAGCGTACGACAAGTCCATAAACTGCAGTCATCATTGCATTGTCATTTTAATCTTATAGTATTATAAGGTATCGCAACGACCCGAAATTAAAAATCAATTTCTAAAAATAGCAAGCAATACTTTTTAAAACTCCATTGAGGCAGGTTTCTATACCAGAAATAACTGGCGAAATTTGGTTATCATTGAACAGCTCAGACTGCGGCGAGTAAAGTAATTACAAACCTTGGTATCGATAAGTATTCGTATTTTGATATAACTATAAATATGTGCCTTGCTGAAGCCAAGAAAGCTTTAGATCTGACACGAAACTCAATCAACTTGCTTCCAGCGTGAATTTCATATGGTGGTTATCGGATGAAAATTATGTGGGTTTTTAAAAGTCAGCCCATTTGGACATGTCTCGGAATGAACAGAATACCAGAATCAGACTACAAAAAAACGCTATCCTAAAAGAGACTATACAATGGAGATAATCTGTACAGAACTGGCAATCTCCTGAAAACGCACTTGTAATCAACGACAATAGCCTGATCTTCGGGGATTATTACAATGGAATCACGGCCCCAAAATTCACGCAAGAAGTAATTTTGATAGAAAACGTAGGTTTTTAATTAAAAATTGTAAATTTTTTACTCATTCATAAAGTATACAGTATGCTGGCGCATACGCACTTTTTTGTCAAAATTTTTACAGCGATCTATTTGCATCTTCAAAGCGTATACTTATTGGCATAAATCTTAAACTTCAAATCGCAAAGTCTGAGCACACAATTCTGATCACCAAAATGGGAAATCACACTACCAGAAAATGACTCATGTAGCAATTGAACTGCTTCTTGGGCTGTATGGCTTGTGGCACCGTCTTTTTGCAACCACATCTTGCATTTTAGGTATCGTGATGCCTCCAGCCCAAAATCCGCACCAAAAGGTGACCCGTTATGGATGCATTTATTGCTCAACAGTTGTGGATTTTCTGAACCCCAAATTCTACAATTTTGACGACTAACAAGATGAAAATGGGCCATCGCTAAAGACGATTTTACTTGAAAAATCTGTATCCACTTGCTGTTGTTCCATAATCTGTTTAACGAACTCTCTTCGCTGTGAGTAGTCAGTAGTTCCTGGGTCAATTGCACTTTGTATGCATGAAGATGCAAGTCTTTCGTGAGAATACGCTGTAGAGGGCGTCTCGAAATGTCCAATTCTTGACATCGGTCCCGAATTGATGTTCCTGGACTATTAGCAATACTCTCACGCACTGCTTCAATGTTTTGTGTTGGACGACTTGTTCAAGACGACCAAAGTGTCTAAGATCACTAATGGATTTAGTCTCCTTGAATTTTTGAATTAATCTCTTCATAGTTGACGAAGCTAAATCACTATTCCGACAATATATTGTACGATGAAGTAATGTACGCTACAAATGCTCACCACCCTGATAACAGTGAAGTTAGAAGAGCCTAGGTAGGTTAGGTGAATGTATGAATGATAGATAAGTTTAATATCCAATGGAATACAGGCAAAAAACAATGCACTGGTGCCTGCCTTGTTGACTTGGAGAAGGCCTTCGACACCGTATGGTTAGAGGGTCTTTTCTATAAGCTGACTGGGCTGGGGATCAGCAAACCACTCTTGTATATTCTTTATAATAACCAACAGACAGTTCATCGTGCAAAATGGTGATGTGACTTCTGTTGGAATATTTCAAATTAAAAATGGTCTTCAGCAAGGTGAGGTCAATTCGCCGATCCTATTCAACATTTTTACAAGCGACTTGATAGGTTCACTTCCCCATACTATTGCGTACGCAGATGATTTGATAGCGTACAGAACAGGTCCAAAAATCGAGGTCATTAATACTCTCTTACAGCGTGACTTCGATAAGATAAGACGATTTTGCGATGACTGGAAGTTGAAAATCAACTTTCAGAAGTCGGAAACCATTCTGTTTAGGACGCCGTTGTCTGGAGCCTCTAGGGATACCAGAAAAAATTGGCGAAAGTTCTCTATCGTTGGACAACACGGACAACCTCTTGCCTGTCGAAATGTAGTCAGATACCTTGGAATCTGGCTAGATCAGTTTCTGTATTTTGGCAAAAATGTAGATGCTGCTCTGGCCAGAGCTAAAGGTGCTTTTGCCCTCACAAAGAGACTGCTTTATAGCAGCCAACTCGATGCGAGGGTAAAGGTAATCTGCTACATGGCCCTTGTCAGGCCCATGCAGGTATTTGGTTGTCCGGTGTGGTTCAATGTACGAGCAAGCTTAATGGAAAAGATTCGGGTATTTGAGAGGGCTTGTCTTAGGGCTTGTCTTCGCTTGTACAGAACACCAGAGTCGGAGTACAAGAAATTTTATCCTAATGATGTCCTTTACAACAGGGCGAACCTAATACGAGTGGACAACTTCGTAATTAAGCTGACTCGAAGGCACATTGCAAGAGCAATGACGTCGACGAATAACCTGATATCTGGGGCTTACTACCCCAATTACCTTTACCACGAGAATGTGCGCTCTGACGGCTTCGTTCCACCGGAAGCATTCCTCTACCTAGATCAGATAGGGTTGATCCAGGATAGATCAGGGGTGCCGTTAATCTTCCATGGCGCTCGGACAGTTGGGGACAGGCGACTCAACTACAACAGAGACGTCGCACACGGCAGTGTGGATCGCCTCAGGTTCAGTAGGGCGGTGGGGAATCGCGATAAGAGGGATGTCGTTCGGCAGTACCAGCATTTCTGGTGGTTGAATGATGGAGAAGATGTTTCGTCGTCGTTTCCGTCAATTACGGACCAGCCTCACGAATGAGGCAGAGCTGACCAATCTGTTTTCTCTGTAAACAGCAATGGCCAGCTTACATAGGTTTAGGTTAGCATTTAAGAAACATATACATATATCAGTGTATACAAAGGTGCATACTGATATATGTATATGATTGTGTATAATGACTATGTGTATTTATGTGTGTATTATTTATCTAGGTTAGGTAGGCTAAGGTTTATTTTAAGTTAGATATTAAGTTTTTATAAAAAATAAAAAATTATGTCCATATGCTAAGTTTTTGTTAACAAATATTTTTTCTTAGCCTTAAGTATTCAAAATAAATAGTTCTAAGTAAAATGTACATAAAGTCGAAAGACATAGCTATAAGAATTTAGAGTAGCTTAGAGTGCCTGTGTGGGGCCAGTAAGTTAGTATAAGATTGTAAAGTAATTTTAAGCTAGCATTTAAGCATTTTTGTTAGTATGTAAGAGTTAATGATTAAGAAAATAAAATGCTTTAAAACTGAAAAGTTTAATATTTGTATTGTTGAAAGGCAAAATTTAATAAAAAAAATATAAACTTTAGAGCGCTCGGTAAGATCCAGTAAGCTAGAATAAATTACTGTCATTTTCAAATCAGCCTTAACATATTTTCTAGCATATAAGTTAATATTGAAAGAAAGTATTTTATAATTATAAGCTAAATAGCTGGGGCAATTGTCTTCAATATTTCCTCCCGTCTAATTAAATTGTCACCAGCAGGTACAGGGCCTCTTCTTGAAACACAAGACCAACCTATTGTTAGTCATTAATGATTTTAACTTCTTCTGTGTATCCGCATAAATCGTTTGAGCAGTTCCTTCAACATGTCCAAATTTGTTTTCACATTGCACCTTCCTCATACTGGTCAAATACGAAATCTGAAAAACCAGCAAAATAAATCTCTTCCTAAACCTAATTTTTTGAGGTTCTACTGTAAGTTTAGGTAATCCTTCCTTTTGGTAATAAACCTTCGACGGTGCCTTAAAATGGCTCCAGAGTGATATGTGTTTTCGGAGGGACTATCACCACACTTCGTGGGGCCAAGTAATGGACATATGCGCAAAACCAAAACAACGAAAAGAAAAAGACACTTCATGTAAGCGTTCGTCTCATCAGCCTAAACCTGGACCCGCACATACAGTAGCTTGTATCCAAGAGATTCTAGCACTAGTATTCTAGATAAGTGCATGGCATTGCTACCTCACTGATTGGGAGTTCCAAGTCGGAATTTGTGTGAAAACAGTTGAAATGAGGCGCTTGCACCCAGTCGGGACGGACGACGACTGTAACTACCGCGTCCCTGCTAATGCAATTCGTTAAATGGTTCGAAGTACATTTTGTTTCAGATTGTATATTTTTTATTTTTTTTATTTTCAATTTCGTTCTGCTACATATTGCTGCTATTTTAAATGGCGACAAACATAAGCAAACGAATAATCGGAAGATATTTTCAATTTTCTTTCTTTTTTTTTTTAATCGGACTCGAAGCTTGTACTTCGATTTGGGAGGGCTGAGGTCATGGAGGTCTAAGTTAGGTACGAGTTTGTGTATGTAAGTGGCTGCGGAGGAAGAGATCATAGATCAAATTGGACATCTTTTACTTAGCCACTGGTGTTTAGAATTTATACACCATTCATTGAAATCACTTACTTGTTAAGATTGTCGTGGAACTGTTGGAAAAAAAAAAGAAGTTATCTTGTGTTATGAGTAGTGTGCAGCACTTCGAGTACAATCTGAGGACAAAGTTGGTTGTCGAGTATTATAACAAAGTTGTGCTCTCAGGTGACATCAACAACTGAGAGTTTGACCACAAGAATTAGCCCATAAATTGCAAGCCATAAAACAAAAAACTTTGTAGTAAGTAGCAGGACAAAGGTAGGACATCTTACTAAGAAATTTGGAGATTAAACCATCAAGTTGAGGTTACTCTTCAGGTACCTGGGAGTTCTGTTGGATCAAAGCATCTGAAGAACGCAAGTGAGAAGCTTCTCGGACAATGTCGCCACTGTCGAGAATAAACGTGCAACGGCATGTAAAAAACATCTTATACTCTTTACAGCCCAACAACACGATGCCACAAAAATACCCACATTCGTCATTTTTTGTTTAAGCAACTCAAGTGGATATGAATACTCTTACAATGCCTCAGTATATGTTCAGTTTTTTTGGAAAATAGGTGGCATAATGAGGCGACTAAATTTTTAGTGGAAACTGGCTGGTGGTTGTTTTCTAGTCAACTACTCATCTGACTTGATTTTAGTAAATTGAAAAAATGAATTCTTTCGGGCGTAGTTAGCCAGCTCAGTAGCTCTTGAGCCACGGCCACCCACAAAAGACAACATCAGAGACAGACTACTCTCGAGAGGGAAACAATTCCCAGCTCAATGCCGTTCACCATCCAAAACCATTGAATTATTGTAAGAAAGTTTTGTATCTGCCGCTGAAAGAACTGCCAGTCGATTGTAATGAAGGCATGGAACATACTTTAGGGGCGGTCATAGCCTCATTGACTTTTTCCGTGGATCCGCCATTCCGTACATTTTTTTTGCATTTTTTCCTCTATTTACCATCTATGTTGACAGGACCATAGAACACAGAGAAATCGTCCTATTCTGGCCTAAAGCTATATTGATATGGGTCAATTAGGTTTTCGGAGTATAGATATACAGAATTCTAGTAATATATACAATATAGCAGCTATCGTCTTGAGGGCGATGTTAAGATAACTTATACCTCTATAAGTGGCGATTCATCAGAGTTTATTTAAATAATAAATTTAATATATTGCACCTTTATTTATTTATAATGCATAAGGGCAAAGAGCAAAGGGGAGAAAAAAAAAGTTACTAAGTACTCGTAAAGAAATCGTCCTATTCTGGCCTAAAGCTATATTGATATGGGTCAATTAGGTTTTCGGAGTATAGATATACAGAATTCTAGTAATATATACAATATAGCAGCTATCGTCTTGAGGGCGATGTTAAGATAACTTATACCTCTATAAGTGGCGATTCATCAGAGTTTATTTAAATAATAAATTTAATATATTGCACCTTTATTTATTTATAATGCATAAGGGCAAAGAGCAAAGGGGAGAAAAAAAAAGTTACTAAGTACTCGTAATTACAAAGCAACGATATTTGACTACAGCTAGTAATCTGTGGGCCATAGACTCCACTAGCTTTTGGCAAAGGCTCTGTGAAATGTTCTCCCAGGTAGCCTTCGTTTCTTCAAAGAGAGTGTTGAAGTTTCCAATTTTTTTGAAGGCAATTTGTCTTTTAAGGTGTTGCCATAAATTGTCACTTGGATTGAGATCAGGATTACATGAAGGCCAGTTCAAAACCGTCACCATTTCGTCATACAGATAATTTTGAAATGTCTAAGTGGTGGAAAGATTATCATCAGCGTATGGCAGCATTGTATTCTGCAATATTTCGCAATATTCTTAGAATCAGTCCATCCATCCTTCTATCTTTTTAATTGGACCGACACCACACCACGACATTGCACCCTATGTAAAAATACTTCCACCACCATATTTCAGCGTTGGGCGGGGGTATTTTCGGTCATATGCCTTTGACCTGGGTCGGCTTACAGTGGCTTTTTGCTGTCAGGTAAAACTATATTTATTTTTGTTTCATCACTGAACAAAACATTTTACAACTGAGCAGCGGTCCAATGGCTGTATTTCTGGGCAAATTCTAATCTTATTTTTGTGATTTCGCTCAGTAAAACGTGGCTTCATCCTTGTGATACGCCCAAAGAGCCCAGCGTCGGGCAACCTTCGCTTTACAGAATCTTATCTATCGATGATCCACTGTTATTGTCGCCAAATATTTTCGTACAAATTTCCCTAGCTTGGGGGAATTTTTTTTTATCTCGGTAGGAAATCATGTTCTTACATTACGGTTAGTTAAATTAATTTTAAATTATTTTTAAAATATTGTACAGCATTAAAAACCTTCTCTTTAGAACATTTTAGCGCTTTCGCAATTTGACCATAACTTGTTCCTTACTCGTATAAATTTCAAATGAGCATTTTGGTCTCGACGTTGCAAGATGGATTCTTTTCCACTGTCTAAATAACAGTTGATTTCGACCCGTTTCTTATTGAAGTTGTCGCAAGAACACAAATTATGCGCTCGTTTCTAAACCAGATATTAGTCAATGTTGTTGCTATGGTGAAACGACTTTAGCTCCGTTCGAAAATGCATTGTACCACCGGTCGCCTGGACAGGCCGCGGAAATGAATTCCACAAGAGGATAGTATTAACGAGTAACTGTCGCTCTAAGGTAAGACTAGAGTAGCGTGGATGAATAAAATGACATGATCTGTCGAGACACGGAAGCGCAACATATTAAAAAGATATCCAGGCTGATTTGTTTGTATGATTTTAGATAGCAGAATAAGAGACCTATAATGAAGGACATTATCAAACGGCATGTAGAAAAGTGTGTTTGAGTAATTGGAGATTCTGTCAAAACGTCTTAGGGCAAAAAAATAACGTACCGTGGTATTGAAAGGGCATTAGCTTTCGTTGCAAAAAAAATGCACATCCATAGCTAAGAACGAGAATGATTAGAGTTTTCGCTAGCAAAATGCGTATGCTAAAGGCTGAATAAAATTGTAACATTCAGAGTTAACGTAGCACTCCATATACTTACCAACGGCCGTATTAATGTGGGCATCCAACGTCAGAGTCCTGTTGAAAAGTATGCCTAGGTTTTTCGCAGTTTCGACATATTCAACTTTAGAACTACCGAGCATAATGCCAGGAAAATAACAAAGGCATAAGGGTTTCTTGCTGATAACAATGCATTTGGTCTTCAGAGGGTTCAGGAAGAGGCCATTTTTCCCATACCAACCGGAGATTTTCGCAAGGTTGATGGAATTTGCGCAATCTTATATTAACAGCTACGATAAAATTGCATATCATCAGCATACATATGCACGGAGGAGGATGATGCTATCAAGGAAAGAATTTCATTGATATAAAGAGAGAAAAAAAGTGGCCCTAAAATCGAACCTTAAAAAACACCTCTAGAAGTATAAAGAAAAAACAGACGTTTTATCACCAACTGATCAGCTTGTTTACGAAATTTCCCGATGAGTTGATACATGCTCTTTGCTAGATCCTTTCAAATCTCTTTAAATAGCTCAACAGGTAGGGCTTCAACTTCAATAGCTTTCTTATAGTTAACTTTAGTCAGAAATAAGCTTCATCATTGAAGATGGTTTTGCTATGAAATTCCGAATCGGTTGTAACCATTGTAACCAGAAACCAATCATCTGGCTTTAGTTTTTGAGTCAATTTGATCTTATACGGGTGTAGGCCGATATCGTTTCACAAAATTCCACACAATGTTGTTTGAGCGAAGCCCAATTCCAGATAATGGCGTGGAATAAGTTGATTTGGGTTGCTGTAAACAGTAAACACTCCTTGCATTTCTTTTTCACACTGATACCACAAAATTAAGCAGCGAAAATGTAGACTCAAATTTTTGCTCCAAATTACGAATTACGATTCAGGTATGGCGATTATAATGACCGGAGGCCACCATCTCCGAATTTTGGTAATAAATTTTAATAATTTGTGAACGTTGTTTGTTCGAGTACTGAACCATGACTAAATGGTGTTAGGCAAAATAATGACAGTTCACAAAACAAACGTTAAGGGTGCATGCACATTGAAAAAAAATGTATAGTTCCTAACGGAAAACCATATATATCCCCACTTGGAAATAGATCGCAAATTATCCTCATAGGGAGCCGCAACTACCTACTTCAGGTCTTTATGCATACTTATTAGGATAGTTCCTTACTTGTTGTCTTAGTTAATCAGCAACAAAAGCCCAAAGGATAGCATACAGAAGTGACTTAAATGGTTACATGACACGTTCTCTGAGTTTGGGAGTTAGTTTTCGAATTTCTTCCACGAATAAAGCTTAAGAATTAGACCGGAGAAAAAATTCTTTAAAAATACGGCTGCTACCTAAAATTAGCACTGTATTTTCTTTTGAAGAATAACGTGCAGCCTCTTCAATGGAAAGATCTTTTTTAGTGAACTTCGTAAGTGCGGTTTTCGAAGATGATGGATAGATAGAAACATAAGTCACCTAACTTGATCCTTCCTCGTACAAGAGACAAAAATAAAGTTAATATTCGTAGGGTGGTAGGTTAATGAGATACTCGAATTGTTGACAAGGAAAGCTGACTGCCTTTGCGCAATGGATATGCTACCGGCAGTCGAATTTCTATAAAAGTTTCTGCACATGATGGATTCTAAATTTCTACAATATCCAATGAGTCTATGAACTGTAAACAAGTTAAGGAATTGTTCTTCAGTTTTACTGCTTGTAAGAAGAACAATAAAAGCTATCTTGATTGGTATGCGACGATAAGTACCTTCTCGCGTGTTATTAACATCTTCACTACGTCGGACGTCGGTATTAATGGACTCTTCCCGAAGCTTCTGTATTCTTGGAAACCATAATTTCATCTAACAATAGAGTACACCTCTAAACATTATCTAAAAATCTAACTAAACAGCCGTCAGCGTCAAATGACACTGGTCCACTCCTAAAGTACGAGTTCATTTGTATTTTTTTGTTGTAATTTACTTGATCCCTGGCTTAGTATCTACTCGTATAATCAAGTTCATGTCCGTGGCCAACAAATTTTATGACAACCATTTATTCCGGTTTTAATGATTTAATGACAGAATGATAGACTGCTTACACACAAATTCCATGACTCAATGGTCTCGAACATCAGGAGACAGAAATCCAATAAAACATTTTTGAATCGACGACAAATGGCGCGCTCCTAGATACAACCATGAGTGTGAGTACAAGTAGTAAGTAGTTCGAGTATAGCGCCGCCGCACGCATCGACAGTCCCATCGATAACACTCAATAATAAATAATTATTTCCGTCATAGGTCCTTTAACAGTGAGATCCTGCAAAACAGAACCCATTTCATGGCTATAAAATCTACATTGGATGAGAATCCTTGGAAAAACTATAAATTGATATAAAAAAGAAAACAATAACTCTCTCATCACCTAACAACTGGGATCGAAAATGCAGGGAATGGATACAGAGGATACCTGTTAGGTGATGCTTGATTAGTCTGTGGAGTGTCTTTTACCTGAATCATAACAATTTTGAGGACCTTTCTCTGCCTTATCAGTGACCACAGTTGGTGATATAATTTTTTTCTGTGGCTGCCATTCACACACATACATATATATGTATCCATCTATATACAAACTATCATGGAACAAGTGCCTTCAAAATTCCATGCATACTCATGCTATGCATAGTCTGTGTAGGTATTGTAGGTGCTGTTCCCTAAGGCATTGTTTATGTTTGTTTTTATTTTTATTAACGGAAAGGATGTCTTGAGTTTTTATTGCTTTTTGATAAAGTAAAATTGTGTCTTTTAAAATTTGGTGTCTTTAAAAATATTTTAACGACTTTGTAACGAACAAACACTATGCTTGACCTTGATCAAGTGACTGACATCGACTCCGTCTCCGACTCCGACTCTGACTCTGACTCTTAGTGGTGGCTGTTGTGGTAGTGGTCATAAAAGAGTCATTTAAGATGATATTTATTTTCAATGCGTTTGGGAATCGCTTTATTTCTTGATAAGCAGCTACAGAACAAATAGATAGAAAATACCATAGTTCTTATGTGATCAATGCTGATCATATCGGAAGGTGCATTAACACATTAAAATTATTTTTTAAGAGTTCTTATTTCTTTTTTCTTAATTTGATATCACTAATAGTTTAATCGTTAAAAGTGGAAGGAATGACAGATATCAAAATATGTTAATACTGTTTTTTGGTTTTATTTTTGTATAATTTTCATTTTATGAATTTCGTTGCACAGTTTTAAAGCAAATGAATCTCGTAGCAAATTGTTTTTATGTTGACGGAACAGAGCACTTAAACAAAGAACTAGTCCATTGTACTGCTTATAAGTTCCTTTTAATGGAACCCTTTAGTCTTTCGAAGAAAAATGAGTAAGTGCTTCAGTGATAGAGTGCCTATAGTACCAGCATCATCCAGCGTTGAGTACCTGTAGAGTGATGCAGACGTAAGCAGGACATTTACAGATGTAGTGCTCCGCGGTGTCATCACCACTTTCACAGAAAGCATCGCAGGATGCTGTATCACTTATGCCCAGCACGTTTGAGAGCTTTATAATAGTGTATTCATCGGTGATTTCATTTCCCGTGATCCCATTGTGACCTGTCGCCCCCACAAGATTCAGTGAATTTAGCCTTCCGACTGCGTTCAGTGAAGTCTTCCATTCTCGTACTAGCTTGGAAGTCGTAAAAGGGATCAACAAGGCTCTAGCTTTAGCTTGGCTGGCCCAATATAGGATGACACCCATATACTTAGCTTTTTTGGGAAATTGAGTAGTGATGCATTCTATATGAGATAGAAAAGTCAGCTTGCTCCTTCTCATAAAGAGAACAACTTCAGTTTTGAAAGGATTAGCTGAAAGCTCATTTCTAGTGCACCATTAGTCGATCACGTCTAGGGCTGCCCCCGATTTAGGGAATCTTACTAGATTTGGATTTGTTGGAGCCCCAGTATAGGCAGTAATTTCATAGACGATTTATATTTGGAAAGGTTCTTCCACCTTTTTCTACATTTAATTTATATTATCTCCTCCATTTGCAGCCACAAACAGCAGGATGAAATTATAATGCTTTGGCAGATCGCATGAGAGCTAACTCGTCTCCTCTTCATTGCATACCACGAAGCATTCGTAGCCTTAGATTCCTCATAACAGATTTTCTCAAGTTTAGATTTCATTTCGAAGGCAGCGGTGCCCTTCTGTATATTGTTAAAGCCAATATCTCTAAAAGAAGTTCTTCAATAATGAGCTTCTAGGTGAGCATACTATCTAGTACAATACCAAAATATTCCCAGTTCACACAGTTTGACAATTTTGCCAAGTGTCCATATGAACCATATTGTCCACATACGAAGTAGCTGCTGTTCTCTCACGTGTGAGGTATATTAACAAGTACTCGTATGTTCCCCAAAAGACCTGAAATCAGGGCATCTTGAAGAGTAGTGCAACATCTAGAAATATATATGTAGGTATGTACATACAATTTTATATTAATGTGCCTGTTGGTGACCATACAAATTATCAAGTTCGGTAGTCATGGGTTGATCTCTATATTTTCTACATTTCTTCATATTGCAGAAATGTTAACGTAGTAACAGTCTCCTCATATTTCGAGGAAAGTAGCCAATGTGAATTCTTTTTCGCAAACATTTCTTCAACCATGCTCACAACTTCATGCGCATTTATTTCCTTTTGTGTATACATGTCAGAACGACTCTAGATATCCTGGTTACAGGCTACTGCAAATATGGGTCTACCAAAGTATACAAACGGCTTTGTAGAGCTTCGAATGATTCCTGTTACCTAAACCAACTATAAATATGTATCACAGCTATTTAAAGAAGTACTATTATAGTAAAAATATCAGATATTAGGCAATGGTTTAGTTCGTCGATTATTACGCCAGAAGGTCTGGGTTGTATTAATAGTGAAAATAATAATAATACATGATAAACATGACAAACAATAATACAATGATAAACCTTTCTTTCTCTGTGAATAAAAATGACAACATGCACAACACAATGAGCAGGGGAGTAACTAGGCCTTGCTTTGCACCAGACTGTTTCAAAATCATTTTATATGGATAGAATCAGAGTCATCACAATCGTATGATATTAGTTCTCGCCATGGTAGACATACACTTACTAATTTAACAAAAAAAAACTTTTCGTTTCTTGACAACCGAAGAGCTCTATGCTAATTCCTGTTATTTGAAAAATTAATCCTGATCAAAACATCACCTTTGCTAACAGTAAGCCTTCATAATGATACTATCACGTATTAAAAGTATTTCCCAATAAACTTCATTGATTCACCCAATGTTACCATTGAAACCATTAAGCATGAGAAAATTATCTTTGCCCAGCACCTTGAACCCAACTCAATGACATCTAAAAACATTAAAATCAAATTCCTACCGAAGGTAGTAACTTATCCCCTAACAATTATAAAATGATGACAATGCGCGGTATAAAACATAACCACGCCGTGAATGACGAAGCGCGCAAAATGCAAAGACCAAAAACCAAAACAAAGCTGAAAACAAACCCAAACTCACTTAAAACAAAAAACGAAAAATGAGAAAAAAAACAACTAGACGATCTGCAACTGCATCTGCAACACCTGAGAGTCCAGAAAACGGAGATGTATCCCTAAAAATTTCCCAAACACACACAACATATTGCTCCATTCCAATTGACGACATCGCCGGCGACAGGAATACAACAACGATGACTACATAGCCCGAACGCTCTGACAACGACGACGGCTACACAACGCAACGACGACACTATGGCGGCAGAATTTCAAAATTAACTTTAGCTACACGGCAGTGTGACAAGGCTCCACCAAATGGAGGCTGCAGATCAATTGAATTCTTGCTTCCATTTGGTTTGTTGTACCATAGATCGTCTGATCTACCAGGCCAGTATTTAGTGCAAAGGATTCGTTTGTTGTGTTTTTTTTTTTTTTTTCCTTTCCTTCTGTTGTCTCCTTCATCATCCTCTGTTTCATTCCCTGTGACCAACGATGATGATTCCCTTTTGCAAATGAATGGAGTTCCACACGGACGGATCTTTAACCGAATCGATCGTGGGAGTTACAGGAACCAAATTGCATGAGATATCTTATTAAAAAAAACTGCGAATGTTGTCTACTTCGATCGTTGTAGTTGATTCGATGCTGAAGTGGAGTTGTTATCTCCATCGATTTGTCTACAGTGGCTTTGGAGGCACGACTACGGATACGCCCATGTTACATTTTACCCCTTTTGCGGAAATTATTCATCAATATCAATTTTCGCAGTAAGGTATTTCATAAGCCGGTCTGGTGAAGTCTTCTTTACCCTACGGAGGGCTCTTGTTTACAATTAGATAAGGAGGACTGTCATATATTTTGCACCTTTTATGATTCTTGATTATATTGTATATGCTGTATTCTCCAAACTCCTAGCGTTGTTCTCTAAAGTGCCTTAGAAATTTTTGAAATTCCTGCTTTCTGGTGGTGAGCAAATTTATTCGTGACCTGCATTTTGTAGAACAGTCTAATCGCATTGGCGGTGGCTTGCTTTTGTAATGAACATCATTACTATCTGCCTTTTTATTAAAATCTTTGGCGTGGGACTACGTAAAACACTGACTGGCACTATAAACGGAATAATAAATTGTAATTTTCAAAATTAGAATAAATTACGACTCATTAGATGCTCAATTCTGTACATCACATTAAGGCATGCTTTTAACTTTTGACAGACTACAATGACAGAAACATCTTCAAACTCTGTTCATGACACTGTAATGAACTGTCGCCAATAATAACATCTTAACTCCTACCGTCATCAGAAGCAAGTTTTGCGGCAACAATTTAATGGTTTTTATTTTCGATATCCGCAGAAATGCAAATGTATAGTATCCCATACCCAGTTATCAGTCGTTCCATTAGAAACTTAGCATTGACGATGGTTTCAGATTTGTAATAATCCCTTAAAAAGTTCCCGGAAAAGACTGCATCCTGATATTTAAGGCAGACCCATAATAGCCGAAAGGATTCCTGAGTGTACGTACGGAAATGTGCGAATACAGCAATTTATATCCTTCACACATAATGCCGGCTTGCACGGTTACGTCGAGCTTTCGTTTGCTTTTGATTTCGTGCGCAAAGTGCGATCGCGGTCCAATTTTTCGTCTAGTTCTGATATTAGCTTCAGTTTGCTTTCTCCTATTATGGCCGAGCATTTAAGCTAAAGTACGAGTATATTATTGTAGACAAGAGTAGTAACGAAATGCAAGAATTCTTGCAGACAAAATCGGTTATTTATTAACTTAAAATATAAGACCCGTGTGAATCACGTCAAGAGGATACCCTGTCCCTTGACAAAAATATCATAAGGGGCATAAGAGCATCTAATGGCGCTCTCATTCAAGTACAAAAGATGGAACGAAATGAAAACCACCCATATTTTAGGGCATCTGCCAGGAGCATCCATCTAGGATCTTTAGAAATTTGAATTTAGAAATGACATATTATACTCGTACATGGACCAAAATACTCATTACCAATAGAACCTCAAAGGTATCTATTGCCATTGGGACACCGAAACGTCAGACTTCGCACCGTTCTCTCGACTCTCCATTCCTTTTCTCTCTCTATTTTCCGAAAATACTTGCCAATATGCCCATATAACATCGTGTTGACCAAAGACCTAGACCCAAATGACCACAGTGTACGTCAAACTTTCCCTGACTGGGCTGTATTGAAGGTGAAAGAAGACCCGTATTTTCACTGTAAGATCATCCTCAGTGGCATACGTATGTAATCGTATATATGTTTGTATAAATGGCCTTTTTGAAAATTGCACCAATCCCTCAAGAGAACAGCCCGAGATGTTCCAAAATGTTCCAAAAGCAGCGATTTTATACGAAAAAATTTACTATGGTGCGATTTCCACGCCGCATATAGCTATGTGTCATTGGACTGCTATGGTTCCATGTTAACATTTTTTTTTTCAATAAATTGGAACTAAAAGGATTGCAGGATATGTGGTTTCAACAGGATAGTGACACTTTTCAGAGAGCTCGTGCCATATTTGATTTGTTGACGACTACATTTGTCAGAAACGATTATGTCAATTGGCCGAAATGCTTGCAATTTAGACTGCTTTCTTTGGGGCTACATTAAGTTCCTGGTAACTTTTTTTCTATAAAACTTATTCGAGCACATCTATTGAAAACCATGTATTTGAAAACTCTTAACAACAGGTCCAATTGCAATTTTTCTTCGGTTCGTCAGGCGATGGACTCAGCCAGCTAGGACATCGTTGGTCGCTAACCCAGGCAGTTCCAATATTTGCAATGGAGGGAACTCTCTCGCACTCGAGATGGTATTGATGGCAACTTTAGAGGCCATCATTCATAGTTAATACATATACGAGTAAATTTGTAGGACAACAATTCGGTCTTTTCAATCACTGTCTTGTTTGTCTTGTTATTTTGCGGTGGTTTTCACTACAAAAAAGGCTCATTTAGCACGGTGGAGTGCCGTTTTGATGCTACGATTTGTGTTTCTTTGGTTGCCAAAGGATTTCATAAGTCATGCCTGGAACAATCTAGCAAAGTTTAATTTGCCTCGTAAGTCTTGTGACCATCGAAAAGAAGTTTATTGCATGATCCTTGCTAGGCCTGGACTCTTGTACAAAAAATTGATTAGATATTCTTTCTCGTTGCTGTCCTTACACTGATAGTATATTCTCTTACTAGCCAATAATCTTTGGTATCGGCTTCTATTTCAAAAATGTCAAGATTAAATTGGTCGGAATCTATGTTGTTTTAATTTTGATATATCTGGGCTACAACTTTCTAGATGAAACGCGGCCGGTTAGCCTATACTATCCGATGTTGACGGAGTGTTGATGCAAGTTGTTCTCAGTCATACATTTTGGTAGAGAGCAACTGAATATTACTATGTCCGACTGGTCCAAAATTCAGATTCCCTAAACAGGAGTCTAGCGGAGGCCTTGGACCGCCATCTGAGAAATGTGATGGGATGGGTCGGACAAAAAAAGAGCTTCTTACTGCCATTTGCTACGGCGATTATAATCGACGGGTGCGGATTTGTTGTTAAGGGCAGACTTACGCAAGAAGTCTTGAGCTTCCGGCATGTTAACAAGCGCCTCATAACAATCCGTATTAAGGTTAAACTTCCCAATATTAGACTTATATGAGCGCACGCCTCTACAGAGAAGAAAGATGACAACACCAAAGATGGCTCCTACGAGCTCTTTTATAAAACTTACGAGCAGTGCCCTAGCCATAAAATTAAAATTGTCCTCGGCGACATTAAAGTGGGGAAAGTGAGCATAGCCTGCACGACAGCACCTCCGATAACGAATTCAGGGTAAACGACTTTTCGGCGGGGCGAAGCATTGTCATAACTAGCACGCGGTTCCTACATCTCGATATTCATATATTCAGACTAGGAGAAGCCTTGATCAGTCAACCGTTGACAACATTTCGATCGACAAAAGGCACTCCTCCAGTATCATGGATGTCTAAACGTTGCGAGGGGCCAAAATCGACTCGGACCACTACCTTATTGTAACCAAGATACGGTTTGTGGATATCCCGAACATCGCAAAGGCAAGCTAATACTGTGAGGAAGTTCTACGTCGGACTGCTGCAAATGCAAGGGGTCGCCAAGTACTTTTCCGATCGAGTCTCCCTTAATGTCTTATGAGGTTCTATGGCGCCAACATCACGTAGTGAGGACAAGTGGCAAAACTGCCAAAAAGCCATCAGAGATGCCCATCTGGAGTGCTGGGTGTCCCTCAGATACTGCATGGAAACCCCTGGTTTGATGACGAGTGCCAGCAAGCACATGTATTAAGCAAGATGCAGACAAAGCGGCGCCGTATATAAGGACTAGAGCTGCTCACGAGCAGGAGAAACGAACACTAGTGAAAGTCACAAAATTTATTACGGAAAGATGGAAGCTTAATGAATAATTAAACATTTAGGCCGGTCTTATTAGTTTCATTTGATATTTTTATATAGTAATATACGCACACATTTATATGTTATATCTGCATGGATATGAGGATATTTTTTTGTATCTTATACACGTTTCCACTGCCAGAAATATAACAATTATAAATCATTTTTGTCATGTGAGCTCAGACAGGAGCAAGCTCCATGTTAAGGAGGAACCCTTAACCATAACCAAATTCGACTACTACAATACAACTCATAACTGACGAAAAATGTCCAAGTCTTTTGACTTGTAGACGAGGATAGGATAAGGGCATCCAAGCAGTCATTCATAGGACACCACATAACCCCGAGATATATGAGAAAATGTTAAGCTATAACCAAAAACCCCCATGGAGTATTACGGATACTAAGCGCAATGGTCCCTTTTGGCGCACAGAGCAGAGACAAACATCTATGAGTCTTGTGCATCGGATCCGTAGATACATAATTAATTACAGCGTTTTAATTTCTGTAATTAGTCACGATTTTGCATTTTGCTCACTACAGCTAGCACGTTGGTTTGTAGTCGTTGTATAGACGTTGTTGGCGGCAGCAAACCGACGTTTCTTGCTGCTCGACATCTATTTGATCCAATGTGCAACTGGATGGTATCCTGGAGCCAGCATCTAGTGGTGGATATTAGTCCAAAGAACACCAGCGGCACTTGGAGTGGGAGTTTACTGTGCCTTGGTGTATTGCAGTATGAGTATCTCGTATGTAAATTGAGAAGGCGCTTAAATTCTGCTCCGCCTACGCTTTGGGTTCGAGTGTCAAACAGCCATGATTCGTAGTTGCAATTATTTTATGCATAACAGCCATTCTGGTCAACAGCGGGAGTTTGGGTATAAGTCTCAGCAGTTTTTCTTTCTCTTTTCTTGAGGATTTCTAGGATTTTCAAAGTGCCTATGTGTTGAACTTGAATGGTATGAGCACAAGGAACCAGTTGAGCTGGTGTGGGAGACCAACAAGAGCGATCGCGATCTAGTTGTTTTTAAAAAAACAAAAAACATTTCCTCTATTAAGGTTTTCCAGATTGTCATCTAATTGGAAGTGGGAATGCTCTGAATTATATGTTAATATCACTCATTAACAAGAAATTTGTATCTATGCAAATTGTTCTGAAACCCTAAGGGCACCTCTAGTATTTAAATACGACAAATGTGCACTAGTATTTAAATACGACAAAATTTGTTTGGTAATTTTTTTTTTACCTTGGGATATATTCACACTAATTAGTGGTGTTCATTGGTAGGTATTCCTTAGCAACAAATAGCTTTAAGTCAAGAGATTTTAAGCATCAAATTAACAAATCCAATATTATGTTTCCCAGTGGGACAAAAACAAAACGTAACACAATTTCGATCCTCTGTTAGTGGCGATCCAATATTCCGGAGCGAGTAGATATATTTATAAAGGAGCTTGACGGTTTTTCTTGATGCTTTCCAGAAATAAAACATCGCAATCTGAAAACTCGGCACAGTGAGTTCAAGAAATCAAATATGAAAAGTCGGACACTAGGCTAGTCGTACCAGCAAGTCATCGACGTTTGTTGATAGAATTCTTCGTGAAAACAGCCAATGAAAACGGGCATAGTCGAGAGAATAAATAGGAGTAATGAGCAGAGGCCATTTCTGGTCGCTAAAACCATGAAAATAAATTCAAAATATGACAAACGATGTAAAAGAACTACCAGCGCAACTAACCTTGATCATGTAAGAAAAGTGGAAAACATCCGCTAGGTGTTTCGAAAGGCCAACTCCATATAAATGAGGAAACGTGGTGGTAGAACAATTAGATGAAAATGACAGTAAGGAACAAAATGACAGAGTACAGACGAAATAGCAAAACCAATAAAGTAAATCTTGAGTGTGACTATGAGCTTTGCAAAAAAGAAGCGAAGAAAGCGGTAGTAGTACTCGAAGATGTACCTTCACAACCTATAAGCATGGGCACGAAATAGAAGAATTGTTAACGCTAAAACCCAGGCAAAGGAGCTATTATTTTTAACACTAGGACTCAACAAAGAAGGAACTTGCAAGAAATTTAACCGCCGGAACACATTGAAGATGAACAAGGACTACTGCTAATAGAGACCAATGTCCATTTGCAAAGTACGGACGACAATCAGAAAGAATCAACGTAGAGTTTTTGCCTAGTAAAATGTTAAGTGGCGTTTGCACGTATAAACAGCGCAATATCGTTTAACTCTATGGCAGGCAATGCGCGTTTGTAAGTTGCAAGTGATGCGATTCAGCGCTTTCGACGCTTCGAAAAATCTGCACTGGGCCTTGATCTATTAGGAAGAAACGTTCGATTGTGTTCGCAGATAATTTGGATGGCACTAAGATCTTAAAATGTACATGAGAAGCAATATGTACAATGGTATAGCAAGAATAGAGGAGAATTCGAGGTCAAAGGTGGAGTACACCAAGGCAGTGCTGAAAGTCAAAGCAAGGCTTTCAATTAAAAAAGCTCACTAACGAGTCTCCAACTTTGGTAAGGGAGAATCTTAATAATAATCCAATTAGAAGAATGCACTAAAAGAATGGGAGAAATTATAGCTCTGTGATGCAAAATCGTATATGCTAGGCTCTGTCGTTAACAATTAATGAAATAGTATCGACAATGTCGCAAATGCAGTAACCTTGCGATGTATTGAATTTGCTGTATCTTGTGATGGAAAATCCGGTACGAAGCGAAAAATAGACTCAGGTTCTACGTGAGGCTCAAGGAATAGGCAGAGGGAAGAATAATTAGATCATTCAGATACAAAAAAAAAATCTACTAAGGGTATAATGAAAGTATAGGCATCGGCTCCTAAATGAGAAATATTGGTAATTTAGAGCATACGGCATGCGGACAAAATGTCAAAACTCTGCCCGGGGTTTCAAAGAACTATTGATGGCTGTTTAGAAGAAAAAGTAAGCCCTCAGAGACTAGACTATGTACTACGGAAAAGACGAAATCGAGAGTACTTAATAGAGATAAATCTAGGAACTATCTTCTTCGTAAGAATAGTTCGGCAATGTCTTAAAATATTTAATATGGACATTGTTAAAATTTCTACAAGATGTCTATCAGAATAATAAGTGAAATGTATCATCAGGTAAAACAAATAGTAAACTCCACATTGATTATGACGGGAAAATTAGCAATTTTGAGTACTCGAACACGGGTTTCAAAGGATTTTTGCATTTTAACGTAAGTTTTTTTCATTTGTGAATCCTGTTTTATTGTAAAATAACAGAAGGCACTGTAGAATGATAATCTAACTATTTTCCATTGTTTATGTAATAGATTCGTTCATTCTCTTTTTTATTCCTGCAGTTTCTGCAATAATCCGCAGTGAAACCAATTGTTTACCGTGGGTTCCTAGAAAAATACCCAATGAGTGTTTCAATTAAAAACGTATGTTCTTCCTTCTGATCACCACCGTTCTTTTTGAATCAAATTCTGGGCAGGCCAGTATTACTTACTAACATATTTAGATGGCGCTACAGTTTGGGGTGGACTACGGCCTCACTTAACGTGCTTCTCCAGCTAGCGCGGTCTTTCGCCATCTACCTCCAGTTACACAGCCGAAGTTGCATGAGGTCCCCTTTCACTTGTGTGCGCCACCTAAGATGTCTACCTCAGGGTCGGAGTCTACCTCTGGGTCGGAGTCAAAATCTTTCCGGCCGGAATGCTGGTGTCCATGCACTCAAGATGACTTAGCCATCTATGACGGGCTATGCGAGCTTTTCTGCCGACGTCAGCAGGGCTGTACAGTTTGCTGTTGAAACGTCTCCTCCATTCTCCATAGATGCAAACAAGACCGAGAATTACCCGAAAAACTTTTCTCCCGAAGCGGACGGAATCATTTTAATCCACTTTCGTCAGTGCTTAAACTTCTGCGTAGTAAAACAGGATTAGGATAATCACTTTCGCGTATAATTCTTTTTTTGTTTGTTCGAGAGAGGGCTTTACTACTCAATTGTTAATTTCCAAAGAAGCAGCGATTAGCAACAGTGATTCTTCGGATTTCCGCCTTGGTGTCGTAGTCGGAGTTGATAGTGAAGCCAATGTTAATAAAAAACTCTATTACCTCAATATTGTAGCTGCCTATCGTTACGTTTTGCCCTAGGCATCGCTGTTTCGTGTCCCACTTTGTTGACAGCATATACTTAGGTTTTCCTTCACTGGCCGCTAAACCTACGAGTATCTTTGCCGCATATGTTCTACTGACAGCTCGATGTGTGCTTCAATATAGACTCTAAAAATCTGTCACGTAGGTTAATTCTCCTTTTTAGTTCCTATATAACATGGACTCGTATTTTAAGCTGGATTTTCACTGTAATAATTTATTAAAATTGGTTTTACCTATGCGTGGAAAATAACATATTTTTTATATTTTTTCGTAAAAAATAATGGCTTTTCTAAAACATAATGTATAACGCACGTAACGTTTCTATTATAGCTCCAATTTCTTTATGTCTGCATTAATATTTTACCTAAGCTCCTAAGTAGTTTTTCGGTTTATTTATGATCTGCCTTTAAGTATAAACAAATAACAAAAATAAATCATGTGGCGCCAAATCTGGGAACCACGAAGACTGCATTTTTAGAAATTAACCGGTCACTGCCAACTCTCTATACCGCCCCAGAGGTGATCCGCTGACTCTATCGACAATAATTTATCAGCAAATAGAGCATCTATAGTATAGTAAGAGGATGTAGTTGACGCTGATAAAACCCTCGCTTTTAAATCTATAGTTCTGTTTGTTTAAATAATGTGCTTCATTTTTCCTATTAAGGGTTGTTTAATAAGTTAGATGTACGAATCTATTGGCATATCCCTGGCTTTATTCTGCATCATGTGGCAATAATTATTCGTCCAATTAAATGTTGTATGGAAACAACTTGAGACTTAGTTTTAAAATGTTGAAAATACCACCCGGAATTTATTCACAAAATTAAAAATACAAGTTTATTCATCTAAATCTATATTGTCCCCTTCAGAGTAATCCCCACCGACTGCAACACACTTATGACAGCGCTTGGTCCAGTCATCGAAACATTTTTATATACGGTTTTCGGTATGTCCATCAGCGCTTCCTGCGATTTTTCCATTACTTCCTCTCGGCTGCTGAAAGGCGTTCCCCGTAGTGGTTTTTTAACTCGATTGAACAGAAAGAAGTTACAGGGAGCCAAATCTGGTGAAATCGGTGGCTGTTGAATTGTTCGTCAAAAAATTACGAATAATGATGGCACTGTGCGACGGTGCGTTATCATGCTGCAAAATCCACGAGTTTTCTGCCCACAATTCTGGTCTCTTTAGGCGAATTGCTTCACGCAAACGTCTCATAACGCCCAAATAATACTCTTTGTTCACTATCTAGCCTTCTGGCAAAAATTCATGAAGAACTACAGCGTTGTAATTCATGAAAACCATGAGCATTGCCTTTTTTTTGACTGAAAACGACGTAGTTTTATTGGTCTCGGCTCATTTGGTGAACGCCATTCACTTGCCTGATGTCTGGATTGCGTGTCGTACTCATAAACCTACGTCTCGTCTCCAGTAATGATCCTTTTGATGAATGTGGGATCGGATTCAGCCTCGCAAATCATCTCTTTTGCGAAGTCAACACGGTTTCTTTTTTGCATGAAATTGAGGTCTTTTGACACCAACTTTGCTGCTATACGACGGAAACCCAAATCATTAACCAAAATGTCTTGGACGGATCCATAGGCAATGTTCAAGTCCTCCGCTATCTCTCTGCGGTTATTGACCAACATTTCTTTTACTCCATCAATGTTTTCGTCGGTTTTCGATGTCGATGGTCTGTCACTGCGTTCATCATCTTCTATTGACTCACGACCACTTTTGAACCGCTCGTGCCACTGGTAAATGACCGTTTTCTTTAGAAAATCGTTACCGAAACACTTTTCCAACATTTCCAACATTCGCGTACCATTTAATCCATTTTTTACGCAAAATTTAATACAAGTTTGTTGTTGCAAATTTAAATCCATTTCTAAAATTGTAAAAAAATCGCCAACACACACAGAGATAGATGTACTCCTGGCTAAGTAACTTTTGCAAATATCAAGCTATGACGCTAAGATTTAGAGGGAATGTCAACAACAGATTTACCAACTTATCAAAAAAAAAAAAACATAACTCAAATTGGAACAATGGGAGCGTCATTCCGGGACCTTTTTGATCAAGATGGTATAAATCTCAAGTTCTGTTGGAAAACATAAACCAGACGGAATTGGACAGAATCACACTAATGATCAGGCTAACTTCTTAGAAGATAACCTCTATACTATCTTAAATAACAATGTGCCACCTAAGTTACGACCTGTAAACCTTATATTGCTGCCTGGTTAAATCATGATATATGTAAATTTATAGAACTACGAGATATCTCAAACCGCCTTTGGAAACGATTCAAACTCAATGTTTTTTTCCATTCCTACATTCAGTTTAGAAATGGAGTTGTGTTCCAAACTGGCATACTATACAAACAAACAGGGTCATTCCTCCTTGACTCGTATTACTTGGAAAACGTTGAGAGAACTTGGTATCGGAAAAGCCACCCCAGTAATCCCCGAGGACATTGATTGCTATTTTCTTAATAAAAAAATCGTTTCAACACTAACATCCGTATGCAGAAACAAATTCGTATTTGTACGTCTTTCTGATGAAGACGTAGTTGAATCATTGCTGTCAATAAAATCAAACCCCACCGCTGTTGCCAAAATTGATCCAAACTTCATCAATCTACTACCGCCCTATACCTTACCACTTTTGACACACCTTTTTAACATTATAACTACCTCACAATTCCCACCCAGGTGGAAAAAAGCCAAAATCATTCCAATACCGAAACAAATTAATGGTAAAGAAAAAGATTTTAGGCCCATAGCAGTTCTGCCATTTATCACGAAGGCGTTTGTAAGAGCAAACTGCAAACAAATTCAAACCTATCTCACAGAAAGAAGCTTCTAAGTGCTAACCAATCTGGTTTCCACCCAAAGCACTACTGCAAAACAACTCTGCTCTCTGTAGTAGATGATATAAGAAAATCCATGGATATCAGTCATGTCACTTTTTTGATGCTCATAGATTTCTCCAAAGCATTTCCAGGTAATAGTTTTATTTTTAAAACAAGCTGCAAAACTCATTTACTCATACCTTTTCGAAAGACAGAAATGCGTTGCAGACAATTTGGCGGAGTACCCCAGGGATCAATCCTTGGACCGATAATCTTTCCCTTTATATGTATAAATGAGCTTCATGCTCTGGTTCACCATTTCTCAATATATTTGTACACCGATGACGTTCAGCTCGTCTTCAGTAGCCCCATTAACATGAGGCTGGCTTAAAAATTAATGAGGACTTATCACCTATACTCGACTGGCCAATAAGTAACTTTCTTTGGCTCAACAAACCCAAGGTAATTGCCATCTACAAGAAAATTCCTAAATTCCTGACATATCTGTCCGCCCACTTATTACATTTGGGCCAGATATTGTACCCCATGTCGACAGCGCCGGGAATCTAGGGCTCACTTCTAATAGTAAGGTCACATTTAAAAAACACATTAGCCCTACTCTTGACATTTACAGCAATAGGCATAAGAATAATGCTGTCTAAAACACTACGTTGCACGGCTGTGAAATTTATTTTAATGCTGATTATAATTTCAGAAGAAAACTCACGGTCGCTTTTAACAACATCACACGATACCTACTACTTCTCCTTTGAAAATCTATTGATATATCGCTCACTACTATGTTTACACAACATTATGCAAACACCTCAACCTGAGTATCTTTACAACAGGCCCTATTTTTTCCAATGTGTGCTGACTTTTGTTTTAATTCAACACGATAGTCTTGTTAGAGTCCGTGGGATACCTCGCTAAATGAGCTGTTCGTTTCAAAATTTCATTTTTTCATTTCTTAAATCATACGTATATAATGCCATTTCCAAACTTATTCAATTTATTTTTGTTTTTTTAAGTTGTCTGTTTCTATGGAGATACACAATATAGGACAATTTTTGAGGCTTCTCCTAACTAGAATATTTAAATCTTAATGGAAGAACAGTATAGGTAGATACGTGAGATGCCCAATTGACACAGATAGATTTTTGTTGAAACGCTGTTGTGCAGCTCCCAAAGCTTCTTCATTCCTTACAGGCTGGTGACTATCTGGTCATGACAGATCAAATACCGCATGGTGAGAGCAAAGGTTTACAACAGCTGTTAACTTTTTTTGCTCTAAGAATGCTAAATTACCAAGTGCGTTTTTAGTCAAAGATAATTCCACAATATTTAACATATTCATCAGGTGTCTGAAGACTTGCTGTCAATTCCTGGGGTATTATTATGCTAGAACTTGCATTTTCTAAGTAACACACGCTGTTTATATAAGGCAAAACTGAAAGTAAGTTTTATAAGCTCAGTTAAGGGGCTCTATCAATGTTTGTTAGAATCCGATCATTTAATCTTTCGAGGCTGTTATCAATGGGTCCTCGGTATGCTGCAATATTTTAGCCTTAGGATTCTGACTTATGTAGAAATTGGGGGTGAAGCTTCCCTCGCCAACCCATAAGATGATCTCGCTTATGATGTTTTAGAGCAGGCTCTTGGGCCACAGTATCCCGCTGGTTATAGAACTACCAATGGTACCTTGGCTAAGCCTGCACCATCTGCCGTTGGTAGTGTTCGATTTCTTTGGCTATTCTGTTTTAACTTTGTTCAAAAACGACAATCAAGTACACAACTCTCAAGTTCATTACGTAGCGTACCGAGATTTATGAAAGCTGAAGGTTTACATATATGGTATGTATTCTGTTTGCATGTACCTAGATATATTCTTTACCTGTTCTGTGTTCAACCGACAATTTTAGTCGTAATTCATCTGCAATTCAAAAATACATTCTCATAAGATCTCTTCAATTTCACAGGATACAATTTTGAAGACCCCATCACAGTAGCAAAATTTCATGGGAGTTTCAATTAATATAAAAAAAAATTGGTTGAAAAATGAGGCAGAACATTGTGTTTTTTTTTTAGAAAGGATAACTAAATACAATAACTCCTGGCTCTTTATGCAACAGACACACCCAAAAGATTGCTTTGCATATTAGCAACGTAACGATAATGCGCAATGTTTAACAATATGAATTTTTGAAATTAGAATTACCGTGAAATTTATAATAAATTTAAATGTGCAATATCGCCGTGCATAAATCCTTCCAAATTACAAAATTACAAATCGTATTTGCATACATTGGTTCCGCTGTTTTTTCATTCTTTTATCGCCTGTGTGTTATACTCGTATTATAAATGCACACGTAGCATATCCGTAGTAGGTTTTGTATACAAAATAACGAAAAATATACATAGAGAAGAAAAACAGAGAACAAGATACTCACATCAGGCAGGATATGGAGGATATGTCAACCCATTGCCATCCGACAAATAATGATGATGATGATGTAATTCTCATCGCGTGACCAATTAATTTGATTGTGAAATAGAATTAAAATCCAATACAAAGTACACAATGTCCCAAGGATAATAAAGAGAAAATACCAAAGGAAATCTGAACAAGGGATGGATTGATATCCTGGTGCGTCGTGTCGTTCTGTCGCAAACGTATGGAAACACGCACATACTCGTATGTACATACATCCATGCATGTATGCTGCGTTAGTTCCCTGTCATGTGCCGAGCTGAGTAGATACTTATTCAAATTTAAAATTTAAAAGTAGTCAACAGCAGATATGAGTGAGAAGATAGAGGGAACGATTGTTAATTCAAATTGCAAGTTAAATGATTTGAAAAAATTACCATGAAACAATGCAATGGCTTTGAATTATTAATAAGATGTTCTCAAGGACACTTCGACTGCGTCTACTGGGGCCAACATAAAGAACTTTCTCAACGAGTTGAGTGAAGCTCTTTTCGATAATTACATCCGCATTTCGAATCCTTGAGATAATTTTAACTGCTTCGTTGCGGTTTTCTTCTCTTCTATGGATTTTCGAGTGCAGCCCATTTCAAAAATGTTGTAAAGAATGAAAACCAAAGGAGCGAAAACTTTTCGTTCCGTTGACTGACTCTTTGGCTGTGTTAAGAAAACCTGAACCAACTTCAAAAACTATCAAACGAACAAGGAATACTATCCTAATTAATCCTTTTGCCTTGGGTGTAAAGTAGAGTTAGACTATAGTAGTAGTGTGAGTTGTGGTAGTAGATAGTAGAATGGTGTCCGTTGCGAAATGAAGGTAAAGAAAGGATTTCGCTAGCAATCAACGGCATTATGTGCTCTTCCCTGAATCCTTGACTACCAGTAGAACTTATTTAGTTTTCATATAATAGGCATTCATTTTGTGTGTTGGATGGAGTTTTCCAATTAAACTTTATCCTTTTCCTTTTAATTTACCGGTTACATGCTTTGTCGCCCTTTCAGTTTCGGAGGGATAGGTGCACCTGAATGAAAGACCAGCAGTAGCAGTTCATTGTACACCAAATTGGAGAAAAACAAAAATTACAAAAACGAAAAACTAAACGACATCGAAAATAGATTAAGATTCATGATTTTTAGGAAGAATTCCGAAATTACAAATAATTATGTGGGCATGGTAAAAATAATCATCGTTGCAATGGAAATGCTTTTATACCTCTGAAAATTAAAAAAATCCCATTTTGCAAATAGGAATTGATCTAGTAAAGCCTGTTTTGCAAAGGCCTTTGCTTTTTCGTGGTCTTTGAGAAAGAATTTTGATATATTCGATAAGTTTAGGAACAGCAATAGAAAAGAGACCAGAACCTTTTATAAAAAGAATCTTCCAGGACCTGCCTAATGCGTAACAACCAATAGAGAATTATGGCGTACGAATAAAATCCTCCTTTGGTACTACCACCCGATCTGAAGTACAATAATTCCGCCCATTTATAAATAAGCTTAAGAAAAGCGGGCTTTGACGCGGTGGACATGATAATTTGTCAAGTGTGAGAGCATTTATAGCATCCTTGATGGCTGGAATATCCTCTCTATATATCCCATTTACAAAAAAAGACAATATGTCTTCCAACTACTACAGTAGCATGTGCAATTGCCTACAATTGCATATTGTCTGAAAGTCTAAAACCCTTTTAGATCACACTTCTTAGCCATTATCAGTGTATAGTTTCAGGTCCAGTTAATTATATATATAATTAGTGCGCGCACAAGGGATTTTGTGTACCCTTACGATGTTTGCTCATAGCGCGGGCGAGGGAAAGTTAAGGAGGGAAAAAAGAGAGATACCGATGTGCAAACACGATATTTCAGAGTACGTCCGAAAGTGGGCTTGAGTGTATACTGATGAGCATTCATAGCGAGACGGTAGCAGACAAAAGATCATTGATGAAAATTAAAAAGAGTGTCGCGGACAGAACGGAGCCCTGTGAAACTTCAGCATTTATTTTGTGAACATCAGACTTGAAACCATCCAAGACAATTTTAATTGAACGTACCGAAAGGTAATTTCTAGTCCATTGAAGAAGAGAGTCATCGATTCCAAAAACATGCATTTTCGACAAAAGAGCTTGATGCCAAAATTTGTCAAATGCCTTAGAAATATCAAGTGCAACTATCTAGCTTTCGCTAGGTTGGTGTAGACTTTGGTTCCACTTTTCGTTGAGACATGCCATCAAATTATCAGTGGACCTGTTGCTACGAAAACTGTACTGCCGGTCATTAAGAAGTTTTCGTGTTTCGAGATATTTCATGAGCTGATGGTTTATAAGCGTTTCCATGACCTTAGAAGAAGTAAGTGGGTCTGTGGGAGGAGAGAGAAGAAGATTCGCCTTTTTTAGGGACGGGCTGGACAAATGCTGTTTTCCATATGCCCGGAAATAGCCCTAAAGAGTAAAATTGGTGAAAAAGCTTACGCAGTGGTTTTGCCAGCGTGGAAGAACACCTCATAAGTGCGAAAGTGGTTTCCTCCCATTGAAGATTCGACGCCCTCAAGTATATTCGGAGACAAAGCACAATCTGGATGTATTGAACTGGCTATAAAAAATGGAAGATTTTTCCACTGCCCAAAATTCTTTTTATCTTCTCTTCAAGCCAGCATACATCGCAGCGAGATCTGTAAATCGACTCATGACTTCGGGATCCTTAGAAAATTGATCCAATTGATAAATTGAATAAATGATGCAACAGATCTCGTCGTGGGCTTAAGGTTTCAGACAACAAGGGACCATAAACATCAGAAGCGACGACAAAACATGTGGTTCGAGTTCGAGACGAAATTACGCGGAATATACTTATTTCGATAAGACTGAATCGGGTCTTAAAAATTCGAAATAAGCAGTGATTTTCTTCGAAATTGATTTTATTTCGAAAATGAAGTTTAATTTTCATCCATGCGAGATGCAAGTCGTGCAAGGTTCTACTGAGAATAACTATCATATTCAAAAAATACCAATTCTGGAACATTTTTAAGAAGCAAGTAAGCTTGGAGACATACGAAGGGCGTTCAATATATTCTCGGTATCGATATGAAGGAAAATGCGAATTCAATTTAAATTGTTTTTATTTTTCAATATAATCTCCCCTAACATCAATGCATTTGTTACATCTTGAGATAAGCTTTTTTAAACCCTAAAAAAAATAAATTTCCTCTTTCTCTGCAAAATACCCATTTATTGCCGACTTGAGTTCCTCATCATCCGAAAATCTTTTTCCACGAAGACATTTTTTCAAATCCGGAAACAGGAAATAATCACTAGGGGCAAGGTCTGAACTATAGGGTGGGTGTTGGATTTCTTCGAAACCACAATCTCGCGCAGCAGCCTTGGAAACTCGCGCCGTGTGAACAGGAGCGTTGTCATGAAGAAGCAACACACCCGCTGCGAGTTTACCCCGTCTTTTCTTTTTAATTTCCTCCCGCAAATTATGCAAAGTGGAAGCGTAGGATGTGGCGTTGATGGTTTCACCTTTTTTTTTGTACTCAATGAGCAAGATTCCCTTTGAGTCCCAAAAAACTGTGGCCATGAGCTTCCCGGCAGACGGAGTGACTTTGAACTTCTTCGGGGGGTCTGTTCCTTTTTATGCCACTGCATGGACTCTTGTTTGCTTTCAGGGTCATAGTGGTGGACCCATGTTTCGTCCCCAGTAACAATTCGATCCATAACACCGTCCGCGTTCTCACTACACATCTCCAAAAGCTCTCTACAGCATGCGATTGTCACTTTTTTCTGAGGCGCTGTGAGCATTCGTGGCACCCACCTTGCACTGACCTTTGAAAGGTTAAGACGGTCATGAAGAATGGTGTGAATGGTACCAATTGAAAGCTTGGTGATCTCTGCCATCATTTTCACCTTTATTCGGGCATCCTCAAGAACAAGTTTTTCGACTTCTTTGATGCTTTCTCCCGTACAAGCAGTAGCCGGGGCGCCGGAGCGGGGGTCGTCTTCAATGCTCTCTCTGCCTCTCTTGAACTCACTTGACCACTTTTGCACAGTTGATAATAAAGGTGCGGAATCCTGGTAAACAGCCACCATCTCTTCATGAATAGTTTTTTGACTTTTTCCTTGCTTAGGGAGAAATTTAATTACAGCGCGATGCTCAATTTTCACCATCATCGTCTCAGTTCCCATTATGATTCTGTTTAACTAGAGATAAAACGCGAATCAATAATCACATTTATATGAAATTTTACATGAATGCACTAAAATAATAGTATTACTTGATAAATAAGTCGATTTATATATACAACTACAGCTTCACCCCGATACCGAGAATATGTTAAACGCCTCTCGTACTGTTGAGTTACGAAGCAGGCACATCTCCATATCAATAGAACGCGGATTACTGTGTCTAAACAACCTTAGGGAACGCCATCATTTTTACATTTTTCAAGAAACAAAGTGTGGGATAATTGTCTTTATTTCTTTAACCAGGAAGATGTAATGAATTCTGAAGTGTATTGCCTTATAATCAACGAGATTCTGGTGCTACAATTGCAGCGGTATAACGATAGTTACGATGAAGAATTTTGAGTACAATTTTTGTGAGTAAATTAATTAGCAACTATGGAAACATTCCTTGGCCTCCTAACACACTAGACCTCATACCAAAAAGCAAAATACAATGAGAACAACTCTACTGGGATTTATCCTCGATTAAAAACTCTCATGGTAGATGTACCTAATACATCAGTGGAGACTTTCAACTTTCAATCGAAACCGCACTTCTTAGAAAATTAAATTAACACCGACTTGCTAATATGTATGTGGAATAAGCCAGATGAAATAACATCGCGCAGCCAGTATATATATGGATCCAAATACATCGAATACGCAATGTGGATAGCACCCTCGTGCCTTGTGTCACTTCAGCACATGTTTATTCCAATAGTATAAACAATTTGGTGTAAGTATGATATTTTTCTATACCCTGTTATTATGAGCCATTTTAGTGAAAAGTTTTCGGATCATAAAAGTTTGAAGGAACTTGAACCTGGCTATTAACTCGTAGGTTAATATCATACATTTTTTATCGGCCTACGGATACCATGGTTGTTAGCTCTACTGTGGGTACAAGAATAGCGACCCGGCTGCCAGTCGCAGGATTCAATCTTCCATTACCCATGTTGTTAGATCGTTAGTTTTTAGTTTTTTTTTTCTTGCGCCAATATTGCCCAATCGTCAGACCCAAGGTTCAAGTCCCGTGTGAGTATTTAAGTTTTTTAATTTGGTTTGAATTAAAAAAAAAAGAATTGTAACGTTGTGACAAATACAATAAAAGCTCTAGTCGCGGACATTTCCCGCAGGCGGACATCTCTCGTAACCGTACAAATTTCTTAGTTCCAAGTCGTCCGTTATGTTTTTTGTTATGTTCCGGTAGGCTGTCGCTCCCTTGGCCGCACACGGACACTATATTTATACGCACTTCATACAAGGAATCTATCACAGACGGACAAAAATGACTTTCTAACGAAAAAAAAATCGCGAAAAAGAACTGTGTGTAAATCGGTGACTCCCTGTGTTCCCTTAGTAAAGTGATGCTCACAGCTGTTGAGTAAAGCTCAGCACTCATTCTTATGGAAACAGCTGTGCTGTAAGCACCACTGCGTTAGTTTGTTGTTGAAAGCAATAAAACAAGGGGATCCCCATTTTTATGTAATTTTTTGCTTTGTGATTATAGCTTATGTCGGTTTGGTTATTTTTTTAGTCATTCACTAGTTGATTGCTGTAGACACCAGAATAGCACCGTGAAATTTACTCTCTTTAAAAGAAAAAGATTGAAATTGTTAACGTGCAAAAGATAAAAAAGCTGTCAGTGCGTGAACTAGCAAAGAGACCCCATAAAAGCCAAGGCTCTCAAGTTGACAAGTTGTGCTAAGATTGATTCGTAAAGGCAAGAAGGAAGGATATTCCCATTTTTGTATCGATCATTAAGGTTAAGTCAAAAGAAATAACTGAGCAAGTGGAAAATTTCTGGGTTTTCGGTATCAAATGGATGGTTACATAAACAGCGCAAACGACATAACGTGAGTTTCATGAGCATATCTGGTGAAGCTTCAGATGTACTCCAGCGGATGTCAACCACTTGAGGGAAAAGCTTCCTTCTCGGTTGCTTGGTTATAAACCAGAAGATATTTACAACGCAGACGAGAGCGAGACGAGAGCGGTCTCTTTTTTCATGCATTGCCTGACAAAACGGTGACCTTAATATCCAAAAAACTATATTGATCAAAGGAAAATATCCCTGTTTTGTTTTGTGTAAGCATGGCTGGGAAAAAGAAATGTTGTTGGTCATTGTTAAAGTGGTCAAAAATATTTCTTTCAAAAAATTGGCATCTACTTGGAAATCCAATAAAAGGGCGTGAATGCCACGTGATGTAATAACTGAGTGGTTGCAGCAATTGGCTAGGAAAATAAGATCTCAGAAAAGAAAAATTCTTTTATTTTTAGATAATGCCCCATCTCATCCTAGAGAAAACACAACATCAAGACGCCAACCCTTAGATCAAGGCATACTTCAAAATTTTAAAGTACAATTGAGAAGTTTAATTTTAAAACACATAATATCAAAAATGGACACAGTCAAATCAACATCAGAATTGTCAAAAACTGTTAATGTACTTGACGCTTGGGATAAAGTTGAAGCAGCAACTATTAAAAATTGTTTTCGTAAAGACGCATTTATAGACCTCACACTTGATGCTGATGAGTTTGATGAGTTTGACGCTGAGAGTGATCTACCATTGTTAACACATATAAATTTACGTTCCGTTGTTGAATTAAATGAAAAAATTGCAGAGGATTATTTTTCGATAGCATTTCATGTACTGAAGATAACGACATTGAAATTAATTTTCAAAATCTAAATGACACTGAGGAGGTAAGAAGTGATTCAGAGGAAGAGCTTAGCGTACAAACAACTGTTTCAATAATTTCATATGATGAGGCATTGAAACAGGTTGCCCGTTTGAAACAGTTTGCGAGAGTTGATTTTGCATTATTTCAACAGTTAAACAATTTAGAAAGTCGATTTTCAACCAAAATAGATTGATTCTTGTCAATTTTACAATACATTAACATTTCTTTACCATGAAAGCCGAGAATATATACAAATAAACTTAATTATCTTTGAAAAATATGACTCCAATTTGAATTAATATGTAAAATGTGGACTACGAGTATGTACACACATAGCTAGGTAAACTTAAGTTGATTTGAATTACCTGGAATTAAAATACAGTAAAAGCCCTTTAATTTGGAAAACTCGTTTATTCGGAAAATTTTTCCGAATAAATAAGAGTTGGTTTTCAATTTTTTTATGTAAAAATTAAATTAAATTAGCAAAAATTAAATAACGCAATGATTGGACAATGTATAGGTAGCAAATAGATTTCAAATATGTAGAAGTCGGAACAACTCATCAAAATGTCTATTGCGGGAGTCCCGGCAATTCACATTTAGATGTTGTTTGCGAAAACAGCAGAACAGTTTAAGTTGGCGATAAATGTAAATCGAAGTTCTTAAACATAAAGTTGATACATATTTCTTCATAAATAAAAATTAATAATAATTCAGGTGAAAATGTCAGTTAAACAATCAACAAGTCGAGGTTTATACAAATCATTAAACTTAAATCAAAAATTAGAAGTTCTTAAATGTGTAAAAAGTGGAATGAATTACAAGAAAATTTTAGAAAAGTTTAACATAACTAAATCTACATTTTACGACATAAAGACAAATTAAAAAGCTTTGTTGAATCTGAAACAAAATCGAATAAAAATATAATTAGACTGAGAGAGCCAAACTGTAAAATAATTGACAGTGCCGCTTACACTTGGTATTGTTCGCAGAGATCCAGTGGTGTTCCTATTCGTGGAATTGAAATTCAAACTGCTTTTTTGGAGGTTATCACGATTTAGAAACAGACATGGTATTTTAATTAGAAAAGTGGTTGGAGAAGCCCTAAGTGCTGACACTGGAAATGCAGAATTATTTAAAAGAGATCTTAAAATATTTGTTCAGGAGCAAAATATTTCTGATTTCCAAATATATAACGCAGATGAGACAGAAATTTTTTGGAAAACAATGCCAGATACAACACAGTCTGCTAAATCGGACAAAAACGTTTCTAGTCATAAGCAGCCAAAGGATAGCTTATCGGTTTTGTGTTGTGCACGTGCGAATGCTTCTCACAGAAATGCGCTTACATTTGTAGGAAAATCAAAGAAACCAAGAGTACTGAAGGATATTATGGACAAATTACCGGTACATTATAAAACTCGAAGAAAGCTTGGTTCGATCAACGGATTTTTAATGAATGGTACAAAAAAAAAATGAAGTAAGGTGGCACCAGGAAAATCTCTTAAAAATACCAAAAGATGAAGTTATGGCAATATTGCCAATAGGCAATACTCCTGCTCATCCCACCGATCTAAAGAGTTCCGATGGAAGCATAAAATACAAATTTCTTCCACCAAATACAACCTCCATACTGCAACCAATGGACCAGGGTATAATCATGGCTTTTAAACGATTATACAGACGTCGACAGCCGGGAGATTGTTTGGTTTTTTTTTTAGAGCGAGTGTGAAAATGTTGGAGTGCAAACTTTAAAAAAATTAAAAACCTATAACTTGCAAAAAGCGATTTACAACTTGTCTCATTCCTGGGCTGAGATAAAGACAATAACTTTAAAAAATAGTTGGAATAAATTACTCATCCAATCCAAGATGAAATGTTGCACTACGACAGTGAAGACGACATCAATTTGGCAGATTTGGCAAACATTATTCGTCAGGCACGTCAGACCGAATTGGATCAAAATTTCTTCTGAGTCTGAAGCTGAAGCTGACGTAGGAACAGAAACATGCAAGATAATTCGAAGGGAAGTGCTACAATGGTTGGCAAAACCATTAGTTATTTAGAAACAAGATTCAGTGAACCGGAAATTCAAGGTTACTACAATTCCGTTAAAAACTTAAGAACTAATCTTTTACGCAAGCAAACAACTAACATTAAACGAAGTCATATTGAAAGATTTTTTAAATCAATTTAAATAAATATTGATATTGATAGTAATATGTAATAACGATTAAAAATATTTTTGTTGTACTAAATATGATATCTTTTATGTTTTTCATTGCTTACATTTTTAGATAGGTTTATATAATTTTTTTTATGTTTTTAGTTTTAGTTACAAAAACGAATTATAATAAATTTTCAAACTTTTGTGTTAATAAAATAATTTTTCGTTTTAAATTCTTGCATTTAATCGAAAAGAGCAGTAGATATTGCCATATGTAAATACGCCGTACGTTTTATTCGGACAATTCCGAATTAACGAGCTTTTACTGTACATATATGACATATACATACGAGTATATCATTTGTTGACAGTGATAATCATTAATTTTGTTCAACATATATAGTACGTATTCATTTACACATATATGCCCTATTTTTTGGACATTTTCCGCACGCGGACGTCTTCCATGACCGGATAATAGCACTGGAACCGTGGGTGTCCGCCTACGTGAGCCCTCACTGTAGTCGCCTATAATTTCATTCTTCTTTATTTACAATCGGTTTGTCTGCACGGGGAAAAAAACGTGAAACGTAACACTGTTCAACAAAAATCTGCAGTACAGGCTTTGTGGGAGAGTTCTTTTCGAACCCGGGTGCCTAACTCTCAGTTTTCGGTGCAAAAACTACAAATTGCCACTGGTTTACATTGGAATTGTTATTGTAACGCCTCTAACAAACCAATACAACCCCAATGTGTCAGACTATCCAGAAATGGCCTAAGTCGGAGGCAGATTGATCAACTGCACGTGTAACTTCCATTGTATCCTCTGGATTACCAGCATTAATTTTAACAACGAGAATTTGATTTTTGGCTTGTATTTTCACAAGCTCTTTTGGTCTTTATTCTTTTTAAAAACTGTTTTAAGTTAACCGAAAAGAGCAGTAGATATTGCCATATGTGAATACCCCGTACGTTTATTCGGTTAAATTCTTTTTATATCGATCTTAAAATTCGTGGTATAGAAATCATTATATTGTACATACAAATATTAATACGCAAATTTGTGATTAATTATACGACTATTCTACAGAACCGATTTTCATAAGTTTACGAATCAAACTCTAGTTTTATTACTAGCTTCTTGGCCTGTGGCTAATAAAAGTAGTTTTATAATAAGATCATCTAAAGCCTAAAAGCCTCGTTTTTACATAGGTTGCAGGTAACTTTAGAACAAGTTTAGAACAATAAAGTTTAACGAGTACACTTTTATGATGTTCTATAGGTAGTTATAATAAAAGTTTTATGACACGGTCATCTGTACATCTAATAAAAGAAAGCGTTTTTATTTGCATTCATATATAAATAAATATTGAGAATGGATAAATATGGTTGTCGCCTTACCGCTGCAAGCTTAATCCCATAGAGCTGATATGGGCTCAAGTAAAAGGATTCGTAGCAATCCAGACAAAAATTTTCAAGATGAAAGACGCTAAGCTACTATTAACAGAAGCACTTAAGAAAGTGGACAGTGAAAAATGGCTTAGTTGTGTCAAAGATGTTGAATTCAAAGTTGAGTCTAAGATGGAAATTATCTTCAGAAATCCCTGCCGACCATATACCATATCATGGTATTCCTATGATTTTTTTTTTTAAGAACTTAACACTCAAGTGGGTAATAATACACTTATAATGCATCAGCATGTGTTAGGTTTTTTGGAAAACGGGATAGAAAGAGAAGAAACATGTTTGGGCTGAGTGGTTTTTTTTCTCCATGGGTGGCATATAACATTTAATGGGGAGACTTATTTGATAGTGGAAACTGGCTTCTTGTTGTTTTCTAGTCAACTACTCATCCAACTTGATTTTAGTTGACTGAAAACATGAATGTCCTTCAGACGCGGTTGCGATTTGGATACCGAACCTTCCGATTTGGAAGCCAGTTCACTATCTCTTCAGCCACGGCTACTCTTCATTTCTGACCCCAAACAATTCTTTTGCTTTTTTAAATTCTCCAATATCTCATCATCTAATCCTACAACCATTGCTAATTGTTTCGCTAATTCCTTTGGTGAATTCTTTACCACTCAGACTGAAAACCCGAATATCGAATACTTCGATCACGTGAGTAGCTGCACTTAGATATCTCTAATGAAATAACACCAACATAGCTTATAGACAAGATTAAAGATGATTTTTCTCCCGGTGCGGATGGCCTGCCCACAATTTTTCTGAAATAAACTAATTCAACTTCTCGTAAGTATCTTCAGACTTTCGATCTCCCTGCAGGTTTTTCTTCACCTTTGGAAAAGCGTTTATAGTTATAATCTCTCTTCATCAAAACGACTCAACAAGATATCACCATCTACCGACCCACTCCTAAATTATCCTGCAGTTCTTCGAGAGCATCATTTATGATGCAATGTTCTTGCATTGCAGGTCTATCTTTGCACCGAAACAACATGGATTTCTTAAAGGCCTTACATTACCAACCTTATTTAGTTCGTTTTCAGTACATACATTGTGTGCACTAGAGCAAGGAAAAAAGTGGATGTGATTACCACTGACTTCAGCAAAACCTTTTTAAAAAATGCAAACAGGTACATAAGTTACTTCTTTTCAAATTCAATGTACTTGGTTTTCAACTTTTTAAGATGTCTTGACATCAGCAAGACATCATCATACTGCAGAAAGCGTTCAACACTTCCTGATCGAACTTACCCAAACTGTAGCTTAGGTATCTTCAATGCAGGACTTTGGTGTTATTCGTTATACTAAACTGAATTTACGCACCCACATTGGTTCCATAATTAGCTGGGCTTTGTTAAACAATGGTTCAAAGATTTCTCTGACCTTTACGTCACAAAATCCGTGTGCATTACATTTGTTAGGCCACTTCTCGAATGTGCTAGCCAGGTATTGTGCTCTTACTACGACCACCATATTTTATGTGTCGAAGCTGTCCAATGCAGTTCCTACGAATCACTCTGCTCAGGCTTCCGTGGGTTGACCACTACTTCCTTCCGCCCTATGAAGGACGGCGCAAATTACTGGGTCTACTTCATATCTCTGGAAAAACGTCGCGAATCCGCCGTTATTCTGTTTATACATTGGCTCTTAACCAGGACCATCAACTGTCAATCACTGCTGGATCAGATTTTTTTAACACCAACCCTCGCAATTTAACGTTTGTTCCTTTTTTTCATTCAAATAACCACCGAACGGCATATGGTTTTAACGAACCACTGTCTCGCATGCTAACGGAAGCTAATAGAACTTCCCATATATTCGGTTTCAATAGCAGCAGAAATACCCTCAAAATCACCCTCAATTATCACCTATCCCGACTCTGATCATCCCTATAGTTTTAGTTTTAATTTAAGAGCAGTTTGTAATAAACTCAGTAAACCGGGCCTGTTAAATTTAATAGGCTGATGTGATGACTACAAAAAAAGAATTAGCTTAGATTTTAAAACACAGTACGTAGCTTCGATTTCCATGATCAAAGGGTTTTTCTCTATATTCCCAGTACACAAAAATGCAATATTAAGTGTAACACGTACCACTTACGAAAGCATCGAGAAGAAAGATATGCGATACCAACAATGACTGGGTTCTGACTGACAATGCGGCAAGAGCCAAGACGGGAGTGAATTTTTTGAAATACTGCACTACGGACCGTGATTGATTTTATCATATAAATACCCCTATGTGCGGCGGCCGTATGAACACCAGAATATTTGAAACGGCACTGTTGCTGGCTAGAAGTACCTTTAGGAGGGATTTGGGTTTCGATATCCAAATTCGAAGCTGGGCTACAAAGCTTCTCCGATGATTTTGATTTTCAAAATCCTAGCAGAATTATCCCAGCCAGTTTTCCTATAAGCCAAGCTATAAATCTCAGCGTTGGTCTAATTCATCATTACATTGGGACTAGCATATCCCTTCAGTCATAGGAAAAACATACGGCTGCCTCAGAAATTTGTCCCAATCTCAAAGCTTCACAAAAGTTAACACGAAGCTACTGTTGGTGAAGACCCTAATAATTCCTTTAACAACGTATGCGAAACTTTTTGTTGTTGTACTAGTGCCCTTATTAAACGATCGGCTTAATGTCGCTTTTAAAAATATGATACCCTACGTATATGCCTTGAAACGTAATGCTCATGTATGAGCATACACCAAAAATATCCTTGGTTGTACACTTGTTAGATATTTGGACTACTGCACTTACTAAAGATAATAACCAGCAAACAGCCTCAATACTTATGCGACCAGCTAAGTTTCTCACAATCTAATCGTTCATATATTCGTCTCTGGAATTCACTCCCTCTTAACATTAGACGACTCTATGATGCGAGTAGTTTTAGTGGCACGCTTTTCGACACCTAGCAGATAACAACTAAGAATGCGTAATTTACGATATTAAAATTTTCTACTGCTCACAAAAATAATATTTCATCTTAATATGATGGAATAATTATACTTCATTATAGGTTAATTAAGACCATTTTTTTCCATAACAACTCAGTCAACACAATGGTAAAATATTAATTTTAACAACTGAAATCTTTCCATTGTATTATCACATTTATAGCTCAAAGATGGGAAAGTCTATTATAAAAAGTTGTTTTTATACTTTAATTAATACAATACAAATACAATACAAGATTTTACTTTGGACTTATCCGGAAAATCTAAAAATATTTTCTAATATCAATGTGAAGAAAGAACGTGTTGACAACTATAAGATAAAATTGTATGATGTAACCTACTATTTACGAGAATATTAGCAAAGCTTCTGAGTTATAACATGGCCAGGAAAAAAAAATTAACTCTGACGACACAGCCTCAATCTGGACGAAAGTAAGCAGTAAATAATCAGCGCCAGTATTTTTTTTTTTGTCGAAAATATAAGCGTTGTCTATTTTCTATGACTAACTCATTCACTTTCATATCCTTTGCGTATCCAAAAAGTTTTCTCTGAACACACCTAATTCGGAATATGTTTGATTACTTAAAATGTATTATTTGCATATTAGAAAATTGGTTTATCACTTACACTCCACGAAATAATAATAAGGACGAAACAAAATACGCTTATTTTCAACTTCATTTTTAGAATTTTACAAAACCTAGTTCGATTAATTTCTAAAACTAAAAATTTATCCAAAATAAATTAATTACAAAAATTAAATCTAGTTTAATATTTTTGATATATTTTTGTAAATTTTATCCAAACGATCCTAACGAACCCTTTTGTCAACTTATGGTAGATGCGTGGATTGCTGCGTTATCCTGTTTAAATATAAATTCTCTGTTGAATAAATCATCACCAAGTCCCACTAAAAAGTCATCATTTTGGAAAAAATAGGTCACATTCCAGAGCAGCCTATAGCACCCCAAACCATTAACGTGCCTTCTTCGAAATTGCGAACATGCATATGCTGCCTTTCAGCTCTCTGATCATTCCAGTATTTTCGACAATCATTTGGGCCATTTAAGTTTAATTTTTTTTTTCGTCACAAAATACCACTTTACACCACTATTCGTCAAAAAATTTAGACTTTTCAGTGAACATCAACCTGGTCGCTTTGAGACGTGTTGTTAGTGTGGGTTTCGGTTATTATGACTTTAAAAATTTTTGCACTCGCCTTGTTGACACGTTTAGCTCCAAAGTGTTCACAACTTTAGAAGAACTGATCGACTTATTAACAGCAAGGCGTCTAATTTCTCTAATATCCGTAGATGTTAACGTTGGTTTTCTACCTGTACTTCGCCTTACTCCATAATTTTCCCAAAGTTTTATGTAATTTGCAATTACAGTTTTACTTTTTTGTAGAATAACTGCGATCTGCCTTGTTGGTTTCCCTTGTTCGCCATAAACTGCCACACGTCCTTGCTCCTCTTCGGTCAATGGCTTTCCATGAGACATTATAATTTAATTGTGCAATAATCTATGGAATCGTACTTTTTTATGAAAATTCATAGAGCATTTCAACTAACAAACCCTTTTTAATCGAAACTCAGCTTAATTTTTAATTTTTTAAAAATTCACTTAGACTTATCAATAATTGGACATATCAATATTTCATACCACAATGAAGGTCACTGTTACTATTCACGTGTTGCCACATTCTATTAATTATTTTTCGTGAACACAGGGGGAACAGCGAAAGATTTATCTTGTCATTATTATTTCGTGCAGTGCAGCACTATCCCTCTACCAACAAACGACAGTTCGGAAAAAACGAAGGCATATAATGACACCCCGAACTTCTTTTTACACGGTCACTCGGATTAATCCCACAGAGTTTTCAATAATTTGGATTATATGTATAAACATTGGACCTTTTTTGAGTACAAGTAGCTCTACAATTTATTCCTCTCCCTCTGCAGGTCTTAATTGTCTGTCAATTAAATCATCATAACGCATCTATTTATTATCTATTTTCGTATGCTCATAATTTCGGTCATAGACTCCTTATAAACCAATGGGTAGATACCCGTAAAGATATTTACCAACAGCCAGCCACACGAGTATATCTTAATCTATCTTATTGTTCAAATAGAACATCATCACCTGCTTGGTGTGAACGTTAAAAATTATTAAAAAAAAAATTATTGTTTATAAACAGAGAATCTGGAGTTTGTTATGTGTGAACTTTGGTCGGTCGGGCAGGGCCGTTCATCGGTTTTGAACATTCCCCAAAACTCATCGTCTTTCTATCAACATCGGATACATCTGAGATACGTGCAGAAAGATGATGTAAACACTCATTCGATACAACGCCATTGCTTGGCATTAGTATTATACAAGTACGAGTATGTATGGATCTTATTCGTATCTTTTTTATGCTACGAGTACACTTTTTTTCTTCTTTCAATTTTGTTCTTCTACAATAGTTCTTCTCCTTTAGAAGACCACTTGACTATGTATCTTTGGTAGGCCAGTAAAATTGTTGTATAGTGTCTGGTGTTGCGTTTGCTGTTGTGTCTACAAATCTTTTTTCAGTGAAATTGATTTGTTTACAGATGGGCGCGAGGTGTCTTATCCTCGCTACTTTAAGTAGTAGATATCCAGATTTTATATGTGCATACCATATACATTGTATGCCTATAGAACCGCTTTCAACTTGCAGCATATCCATAAGATATAAAATATGATTGTGTTGATTTATGATTAGTAAACCAATTTTGTGTTGAAACAACTTCATAACAGAGATCATCGAGGCAAAAAAAAAAAACAAAAAACGACGAAACAACTACAACTGGAGGCTTCAGAAGAAGACGTACGGATTTGTTGATAGATGAAATTGGCACCTGGTTATCTTAACGGTGTAGCAAAGCATTTGAGTAGGGTGTTTGATATTCGAGCAAGTTTTGTAATTGAGACTGCTGCGTTAGTTTACGATGTATGTCGGTGCAGTGCGACTACAAACTGCTGCATGAGACTTTTTATTTTGGCTGGAAAATTTTTGTTTATGCAATGAATATAATTGCCGTTATAATGATGAACTGAAAACTGGGAATGAACTGAAAATTAAGACGCGAGGTGAATGGAGTCATAATTTAAGGTAGAGACCTTAATTTTTTTCTATTTCTAGTTTATGAGCGAGTATTTGGGTCCATGCTGCCCAAGGATGGTGCATTGAATAGGCTGTGATGCCGAAGCAAGTTTCGATACCTTTGTAAGAGTTGTGAGTATTTGACATTTAATTCAAGTACTTTGAAACTATACAGATAGTCACTTCTCACTTCTTCTATATACCAAACCCCTTCTGTGCAAAAAATGCAATTATTAGGTTTGTTAAGAATAACACTCACTTGAGGTGAACTAAGAACAAATGTTGACCTACCTCGGATGTATATTTGATATTTGAATGGGATATCAAATCTGATGGGCTTTAGAGCAAGGCAGTTTTAAAGAAAGTTTTCTCTTCATCCCTGCAACTGTTTTTGCAATCATTGTCAGATTACTCACTCTTTTAAAACCAGATTGTCCTGTAATTCTATTTTTGAGTTGTAAAATATGGGCTAAACTTGATCAGCCCACTTGATCATTCGGAATCAGGTATGAGCCATGCAAAGTAAGGAGCGCTTGTGATTATGAAGTTACTTTGGCGGATGGTGACCTCAAGTAGATAAGCCTACTATTTGTTTGTCTAAGTCTGGCTTAATTTTTAGTTCAATTTATTAGAGCAGTTTCCTGTCCGTCTGGGTGTGGAGGAACTCAATAGAGTGTAATTCTGTGCCCTTTGACTTTTTCAATAAGAGATACGCTACAGTTTCTAACCACCCTCAATTTTTATGGCGTTCAAAGTTACTAGCCAAGGAAAGTCCTGACGTATACGAGGGTCTTGGGGTAGGTTTATCTTTAAAAAGGAGACTCACCCCCAGGGTAACAATAAGCTTGACAATTTTAAAAGTGAGGAGATTTTAGTTCTAGCGCAGCAACTCGTTCAACGAATTCTTAAAGCTGTACAGCATTATCCATCTTGTCAAGAAAATTCGACTCACTCCCCTAGGGTATGTAAAATGAATAGACACATGTGATTCGGCATTTGTTTTTGTTTAAAGGGATCTCAACTACATAAGAGTGCGCTATTGGATGTAGTTGGCAAAATATTCCGCTGACGGAAGGTTTATTTTTCTAGATTGTACTGTCATTAAAAATGCCTTAAACGACACTGCGAACTCATCGGATATTCTTTGGCGTTCCCCTAGGCATTTTTTGTATTATTCTGGATATTAGCTGGAATCTAGCTCTCTGTGCAGAAGAAGAGGTGACTCAGAAGATGATCTGAAGACTTTATGAAAGTCCTATACTTGATCTGACTTATTTGTAGCTGCCCTCGTGACTAACAGATATGCTCTTCATATTTCGATTTGTAGTTTTTTAGGATGGTAATCGAGTGAGTAATTTTCATGCACACCATATATTGTCCGAAAATTAATGTCAATGAGTAGATTAAAAAAAGGTATTGAAATAGGCTCCTAGGATTTTCTTTGAATGAGTACGAAAGTTTTCTCACATGGGTTACATATTCGTCGGCGGTAGTTGCCGATGGCCGTATAGTCTGTCCTTCGCTGACTTCTTCACGGCCTTCTAAAAAGGCCTTGTGCCACAGGTAGACTTGACATTCCTACAAACAATCATCACCAAATGCCGTCTTTATAATAGGAAAAGTTTCCACTACGGACTTGCAGAGCTTTACACAAAATGCTTTGTTCCAACTGGCGTTCAATTACGGCTTGCACTGGAGACGAAAACGAGTTTCACGGAAAAGAATATTTTTACTCTTCGAATAATCGGAGACGACTACACCGATCCAAACTGGTCCGAGAGCGCTACTTCGTATGGTAGCTTCACAATAAAATTAATGACAAACACTGTATGAAGTCAGTTAAGATCTTGGCAGAAATGTCTCTATTTACAGGAGCCCATAACTGTGCAAATTTTTTGTTTCCACCAAGCTGCAAAACGTCCTGTATACGAATAGACTTAAAGTCAAAAACTGAGAATAAACGTAACCGAAGTGGGATTGTTATAGGATTTTGTTGGCATGAAGTCTTAGTTGCAAATAACCGGTAAGATTAGCATCAGTATTTTTTCAAGAACCATTACATGGCCAACTAGTTTGATGTCATGGTAACTGCATAGAGGACTCCATTCTAATTACAGCGGATATGGTTTTTTTAATGGCGCATTTAGACTATTAGTTGCTCTTATTGCAAATGGACATCAGGACTGATTTACGATGCATTTGGTCAGCTACATTTTTGAAGGCTTTTAGTGGTCAGCCTTGAGAGTTGGGGTGGCACCATAGGCACAGCAGGAGTTACGAGCCCCTGAAACTTCGGGAGCCTGACTTGCTAGATCTAGGCCCCCTTGTGCCAGTGGCATGGTGGATGTGGTTTCAACCTAACAGCGAGAATTTTCTGACTTTCGTCGGATTACTTCCAATTTGCTGATAGAATTCACCTTTTACCAAGGGGGAACTTCATGCCTACACCTGATTTCAGGGTTGGCACTGATTATCACATTTTAATCCCATGTGTAATAATATGCCGTGGGTGTAAGCTTCCATTGCAGGTTCTAACATAAAGCAAGTGCTTGCAAGTGTAAATGCACAAAATACGGAGGCTTCGGCTGTTGTTGCCACAAGATTTTTACAGGGGTGGCAGATCGAGGAATATTTCTAGCGATGCTGTAGCTGTCGATGTCGATACCTTTGAAGCGCGAGACGGGTGTAGATTTGATTAGCCTTTTCTCATCAAGGATACAAGCGATACACATCTTACAGGGTCATGCTGGTGAAGTCTAGTGGATTAATTTTGGTTGTAATCTCCACTACATGCCGGAGAGTCGGAAGGCCATCTTGCCCATTTTGCCACTTTTTCAACTTCATAGTACAGATGAGTCTCAAGTTAAGTTTATGTTCTACAGTTATCCCTAGATACAAATAGCATATACTTTTTATTTCGAAATTAACTTGATGACGATTTATTAAATTTATTCGAAAGATGTATTTTATGCCACTTAATATTTAAAAATAGTTTCGGATACATGTTCACTACTTTTTCGAACAATTGGAGGTGTATGTCGCGTATTACCAGAGCAAGTATTTTGTTGTAAAAGTTAGTCGTTACTAGTTTATCGTCATAACCAACTGACGATTCCATTTCTTGAAATAGTTAATAGTGTTGTCAAATAGTGTTTTCAATAAAGGCATGTTTTTTGTAGGTAGTATGGGGTAGAGCATCGTCCCGTTGGAACCATAGTTCTTCCACATTAACGTTACGTAAGTTTGGGATAAATACTCATTGATCATAGCAATGTACCAATTTAAACTGTAAATATACCGATTTAAACCCCAATTATTGAACACGCGACAACATAAATGGTCACACGGCTTTAGCTATTGCACCAATTGGATTTTATAAGCTTTAAGACCAATGGATAAATTCGGGTCTTCTTCAAAACACAAGCTCCACAGTCGCGATATTTTTTTCCAAACCCACACCTCTCATTCTTGTAGGTGCACGAGTATCCAATAGCGTGAACTGGGGGAGAAATTTTGGGAATAATTCGATGAAAAGCACGTTCAGATACCCCCTGATGCCAAGCATAAATTTCACGAAGTACTCTATAAGTTACGGGAAAAGAGCTCCGATTTTAGAAATAAATTTCAACGAGTTGAAATCGTTGTTGCGTCGTCAGTCTTTCCGTGATGAAATAGAAACATATAATGAAAATAAATCAAGCAACATGACAACTGATTTAACATTTAATTTCAATTAAAAAGTGTGACACTGCAAAAAGCACACATTACTCTGGCTAACCCCCAATTAATATTAAACTAAAAAATATATACGACTAATGGTCGAAATGTCATTAAATTTTGACACGTTCGAAGGATGATACTAAAAATCGTATGGATATGTTGCTAGAGTCGCCATCAGTCTAGGGACTTTTTGAACGATTAAAACTGTTTTTACCACTTCTGGCCGCAAACGCACCAGTAACACCTCGCTTATTTCTTAGCATGATGTTGTTAGCGTATTCTATGGGTATTTGTTATTGTGCCTTTGATATGTATAGGCCTCTGAGTTTCGTACAATTTCTTCAACTTTGAGATTGAGGAAATCACCTTACAGCTCGTAATTTTTTTTTGATACAAAATATGACGGGGGTGTCATTACCGACTATTATTGGAGCACCGCCCGTAACATCGTACACAAGCAGACAAGTGTGACAAAGATACCATGACTTGAGATAGTTCTATGCAATTTTTCTCTATAAATGCTGTCAGATGTGACCTAATTGAATATCAATACTAAGCTGATAAGTTTCTATCACACAGTTTTTTTTTTTTTAACTTGTTTTATTTACAATATTCTTAAAATAAAAACTAAGCAAAAACAAGCGAAATACTTATGAACTATCTTAATAACGAAGTACAAAACCACATTAGAAGTGGTACGCAGTACATTAAATCTTTATGTGTTAAGCTAGCTACAGTTCTGTGTTAAATAAATTGAATAAACATTTTGTTCAAATATGGATCTTGATATTTTAAGAAACAAAAAATGTGGAAAAAAAATTTCTTTTGCGTATTTAATTTTTTGTACTCAAAATTACCTACGATACTAAAAAAAAAAAAAAAAAACTAATACTAGACTAACCTTAGCGTCAGCTTCAACCCAATCAAGCCACCAGTATTTATCCCGATTTGGTCTACATGTATCGAGAGTATCCCTTTCAGGAACGCTCATGCAGTATCTCCAAACATTAGCCCCATCACCCGAGTGTACCGGCACATGTAGGATTCTTTTGTCTGTGGCCCATCTAGCAGCATGATATATAATCGGAACATTACTAGCATCAGATAGATAACCGTTGCTGTTGCTGATATAACTCCGAAAATCGGAATGAGCGCTTCTGTACATTTGTAAGCAAGCTCGAAGACATTTTCTTTCGAAAGCTCGATATTTCTCCATGTAAGAAGGATTTATGTTCCACCATATAGGACTCGCGTAAGTCAATATTGGACGCACAAACGCTTGATAGCAAATGACCTTCACATCGGATCTCAAATGATTCGAGTAAAAAAGGCTTTTAAGCGACATAAATGCCGCTCTCGCTTTTATGAGCTGTTGGTTTATGTGTTCATTGTAATATAAAAATGTATCCAGATGGACACCTAGATACTTCACAACAGTCTTTGACTCGATGCGAAGCCCATCCGAGGATTTTATTACCAGGTTTCGCCAATTGCGTCTCAAGTCTGTGCCTACTGGGGTGCGGAACAGTACGGTTTCATATTTGGAGCTGTTTATCTTGAGCTTCCAATCTTGACAGTAAACTTGAAGATTGTCGAACTTTATTTGGAGATTATTCTGTATCTCGCTGATTTTAGAGCCATGAGAGTATAATATGACATCATCAGCGAATGCTATCGAGGAAGCCATGTCCCTAAGTACTTCAGAGGTATAGATATTAAAGAGGATTGGCGCCGTTACTGTGCCCTGTGCCAGACCATTGGCGATTTTGAAGACTCTAGTCGTCGTGTATTTTCTATCTGTTACAACAAATCTCTTCTTGCGTATCATTGAACTGATCATCTTTAAGTGTGGGGGGGGGGGGGTGGGGGGGGAATTCATACTTAATAAATTTATATATTAATCCGTCTAACCAAATCGTGTCGAAGGCTTTTTCGACGTCCACTAGACAGGCACCTGTACATCTTTTGGCGTTAAGGTTCCAGTTGATATTGGAAACAAGTTTTGTTATAGCGTGCACTGACGAGTGAAATCTTTTGAATCCAAATTGATTCCGCTGGATGATCTCCTTATTTTCGCACGCGAGCAAGATTGACTTGCTGACAACTACCTCAAAAACATTCCCAATATTAGGCAGGAGACTTATTGGCCTATAGCAAGAAAGATCTGAAGGATTCTTCTTTTTTTTTACTATCGAAAATACCTTCGATGTTTTCCAACAGTTTGGGAAGTAGCAGTTGTTAAGCAAGTTGTTAAAAATTACGCAGTATTGCCTTATGATTTCGATCGGTATATGCTTAAGTACAACATTTAGGATACCATCCAAACCAGATGACTTTTTGTTGTTCAGTTTTCTGAATATTTCTGTGAGTTCGTCAAGTGTTGTGTAGTAGCTTCTTGTCTGTTCTGCTATCAGTTCGTCTGCTTGTAGATCCTCAGAAAACCTGAGTGGAATGAAAGTGTCACTGCTTTGGTTATTAAACCGCAGTAGCCACCTCAACAGATTTCCGACTTGGGAGATCGATATTGTGGACTGACTCAAAATGGGAACCAATAAGATTGAGCTTTTTTATTTCATTATCAACCACGTAGTGGTTGTCGATTGTGGGACAGTGTTGGGGATTCTATCACACAGTAATTGTATCATAGTAGGGTAGATATAACCGTCAAGGAGACTGATTTCTCCACAGTTGGCGTGACTTAAAAGGTCTCCCTTGTCGAGGGCAAATGACGCATATATTGCATTCACTGGCCACACCTTCTTACGATCATATTTTACGAATGAGTAAGTCCCTGCTTCTTAACCACTGCGCACTGATATTTAGTTCACATATAGGAATCCAGACCCCATCTCGCGTTGCCGATATTCGTCCACGCTACCTAACAGCAGCCGTTTAGTACTTTAAAAATGTTATCCTTCCAGATTTTCAGCATGAATAGTCACACAACTATAATGTCCACATCTGAATTTTTGCATGCCCCTGTTCGGGATTATATGCTTTTCACGTTCTAGCCTTAATAGTGCCCTTCTCTACTTCTTCCCTTTTCTTTTCCAGAAGCCAGTGTTTCTTTTACTTCTTTGCTCATAGACGTCAAGAGCAGATCTTGTTCGTCTATTCATCGCCGCTTTGTATGAATCTCATTTCGCTAGATGTGTTTGCCGGCATTCTTCATCAAACCAGAGGTTTCATTGTGCCAGTTGGGTGAATCAGATATCAAAAATACGAGTGACATCTTAAATTGTTATAAATATGACTCTTGGCCTTCAAATCATCAAAGACGTTCTTAGTTAAGTATATTAGCTTGTAAAATAAGTCATCCTTATCCTGCCGAACTCATATTAGGTTAACAGTTGTGAATTTAGCCTTTTCATGACTTAACATTTCTTGCCTCAGTCTTTCTTTGATGACAACGCCACATAGAAATAAGAGCTGTTTCTACACACCATAGTGGATGTCACATTTGTTCATCGCTTTTTTATCCGGCCTGTTAGTTTCTATAGTAAAGCGACAGTATCCCAATACGGAGGTATCAGCGCTACCGTTGGTTCCCTGCAATCATCCCCGTCGCTATCTCTATTTCAGCCCTCTACTAGAGGCCGAAAATTCCTCGCACGGATTGATCTCCAATTATGTCAGAAGAACTCATTTGAGGTGATCATTCGATGCATTTACTTAATACTGGTAATAACTCCGCACTGGCTTACGCTTATGCACTAAAGCTAACCCATGTACGATTGTGAAAAGTCTTCAAACTAATAACATGAGCAACAGCAACAGCAAACGAATAAGGATGTCACAACATTTTCGAAGATTATGAAAAATTAAATTTGAAAACCCTTGCTAGATTCTTCTTTAAATTACAAAGCATCAGGCATTATCAGTACATTTCTTTCTAAATACAATAGTACATACATATGTGTATGTTCGTGTCAATTTGACTTCTTATAACATTTCACCTGTCTGTTGTTCTATTTATGATTTAAATATTGTATATACAAAACCCAAACAAACTTGTTGTTCGTTGTGTGTAACATTTCAACACTTACTCTTACTTTGCATGTACGTGAATGATAAATTGATGAACAAAACACTTAGATGACTTCATTTGGAATTCACTACAAAGTTGGACTACAAATTCGATCACTCGAACTCATCGTCCGGCCGCAGATACACGAGAGAACAGAGAATGCCACCACATGAACCACCTCATTTTGCACCCAAGGAAGTAATTTGTCTTTTATGGATAGGTAGTGGTATCCGTACAGAGTAGTTGAAAGAACTAGGTCTAGATATGACTATAATATTACTAGTAAGAGCACTAATATGCGTGTTAGATATCATTAATCATAGAGTAGCAGAAAAACGTTCAAGACACATACAACATTCCAGCTACCGGTTGCTACAGATGGTTACTGCTTCATCTTCCGTTTTCAATTTCAATGCCAATTCCGAAACGAATATGTACTCGTATCTATACAAAGTTGATGAATGATTTTTTTCTTTTCCTAATGCCAAGGAAACATTAAATGAATTTCAGAGATTTTTCTCATCCAAATGCAATCTCATAACTTTTTACGCTGTCACTGCAGAAATTGGTTCGTTCGGGTATCTCATGCTGTAGATCTGTACTCGTATTTTGTACCATGTCACGAAATGTACATAACAATTTTCCATACTTTCAAAATAAATGCTTTTGGTTATTTTCTCTTGTTTTTATACGGACCAAAATATCCTTGGACGATGACTGTTACTGCACAAAGATACCGAGTACTTGTATTATAGATAGAACGAGGTGTTTGTTACCATATACTCGTAACAAAAGCAATATTTACAATTCTCCTGGGTGAGATCCCATCAAATTGTTGGGACGTATAAAATGGAAATATCATCGTAAAAATATCACACTCAGATTCACAGAGCAAGTGCGATTGTATCATACATACGGGTATATCTGTGGAAAAAAAATCCTCGAAACTAATAAAATCTAACAGAGAAGAAGTTTTCTTTTATTCGCTGCGGTTAGATTTAGTGATATTCATAAAGCACCACCACGTACGAGTATTCTATCTAGATACTTTGTACTACCAGTTGTGTCGGTTGGTGGTGTGATTTTTTTATGATAATGGTTTTGGTAGTTCGTTTTGATTATGAGAAAGGGGATGCATCGGCATGGAGGATGAAAATTATTGTGGGAGTGTATTGCAGGGCAGCAAGTGAATAGAGACATCGCAGTCTATACATATTTAGTATCAGAGCACCACGTTGTTTTTTTTATTTCTTGTATTCAATGACCATAGGTAATCAAAATTGCATGCATGAATAGATTCCAGACATCTTGCGTTACGATCTTTCGTTGGCAAAGTAACTCTATTCGTTATGTCTTTATTTATGAATATCCTTGAGTGAGTGGAGGGCAGTATAAGTATGTGGAATGATAAATTGCATGCTATCGCGAAAATTGATTTTTGCAAAAAAGGTGCTGCATAGAATTTCGTATTTTATTATGAATACCTCATTGTGATTTTATTGATCATAAAGGGATGACTTGATGGTATATTTTGCAGTTTTGTACAAGGCGGATACTTTTGTATCCTACAAAAAGCTTTGGACATTGTAATACAGGAGGTGGCTAAATTGTAATTTTCGAAAGAAAGAAGGTTGTATAATATAATACTACACATAACTTACGGTCTCAGCTTAGTCAACTACTGTCCTCTTGAAACCATGATGTGCTTACAAGAATGCGTAGAATTTATTTTTCTAGTTGATTGAAGGCAAACGAATAGAGCCCCAGCATTGTATGCCCGGTCCTGAAGAAAGGAGATCCTCTACGCTGCAAAAGCTATAAAGGTGTCAGTTTCCTCAGCAAAGCGTATATTAGCTAAAACAAACAAACTGATTTGTACTTGTAACGACTGCTACACTTGAAAAGGTCAGGTCTTAAAAAAGACCCTCGAATTCAAAATCGACACGCATTACCTACTCGTATTTGTCGATGTCAAGGCCGCCTATGACGTCGCATATCGGCAAAAATTATTCGAAGATATATCGAAGAAGGCTGTTTGGTCCGTGAGGGTTAGCAATGATTTTACCGAGCTCTTTGATGCCAATAAGGCTTCAGATATAACAATAAATTATCACGAGATTTCTTCAACATCAAGCTTTAGACTATTGCAGGAAACGTGTATGCCAAAACCAGAGGCACAACTTTCAAAAGTCTGAGCAAATATTTATCATTGCGGATGACATAAATCTGATCGCAGAACATAGTGAGCTGTTTGTGAGACATTTTCAAGTATTGAACCACTAGCGACTAAGACGGGCATGGCGGTAAACGTTGTACCTATTCTCATCGAGAAAAAGTACACATCATCGACGATTTGGACAAGACGTCACAATAGACAGATATAACTTCCAGGTAGTCAAGGACATTATTTTCCTCTACGTCCCTCAGTTAATATACTCGTATACAACGACACCACCTTAGACCTTTTCGAAGACTTACTCTTATTGATCGCCCTAGTCTTCGTCTATGGCTCAGAGGTATGGACTTTATAAAAAAAAAATAAAAATACGAGGCGCTTGGTGGAAGGTTCTTCGAGGGTTTAACAGCCTTGACTGCACTGTTTGACAGTGGAAGGATGGATTTAACCAATAACTCTACCAGCTGTTCATTGACAAGGACTTAGCTAAAAGACAAGTAGAGCAGATCCATCGCCGAAGAAAACACAACAAAAAATAGGGCTGGCTGGAGAGGCATGTTGGTTGAGACCTAGATTAACCCAGGCCTGTACCGACAACTAGGTCAGTAAGCAAGTAGAAAGTACAGGGTTTCCGGTGGAAGATTTATGTTTTTGAACGCGAATAAAAAAAACCATAAGACCATTTGTTTTATTTCTTACTTTTATATAAAGAGAAAATATGCGGATTTTATTTTTTGAAAACAACATCACCCAAATGCTGCCCATTTAATCGCACACACTGTTGCAAACGGTCCATCGTATTTCGTCCCACACGCTGCAGTAAGCTAGGCTAAATATCGATAATTTCGAGACGGATATTTTCCTTCAGCCGCCAGGGACCTCGGATTGTTATTGTAAACTTTACTTTTAAGGTACCCTCATAAAAAAAAAATCTAAAGGGGTTAAGTTTGGAGAAATCTGTGGGCACGGAACGTCCCCAAATCGGCTGATCAGTTTCCCTGTACACCTTTCACGTAACAAACTCACGGTGTTCCTAGCGGTATGCGGAGTGGCTCCATCTTGTTTATACCAAGCGTGTGAGAAGTAAGATCGATGTGCTCGCAAATGCGGTAAAAAATTAGCTGTGATCATGTTCGCATAATTTTCGCTGTTCACATTTATCGTCTGTACTCTGGAATTTTCGAAAAAATAGGGCCCGATGATTAAGTTCGTCGAAAAGGCGCACCAAACACTTACCTTTGGACAATGTTGATGTTTTAAACATGGGTAACGTGTTCGTGGAGCCCAGTAGCGGCAGTTTTGCTTATTCACATGTCCATTGAGGTGGAAGTGGGCCTCGTCACTCCAGAAAATGCAAATTACTGTACGGAATCTCTCCATCATTAGTTTTTTCGTAAATTAAAGACATTTTCTTTGAGTTCTTGCCCCACTTGAATTTTAAAAGAATGGTCTCCCGACCACTGTGACATTTTAATTAATAAATCCGCACTCAAAAATATTCAAATGAGAGTAAAACCGTCCCGATCGACTTATAACTGTTCGCGATATTAAAGTTTTAAAACATAAATTTCCCACCGAACATTAAGATGCATTAAATTGCTTCAAGTACAAGACATTATTAGGATTTGGATTAACTTTCCTATGAGTTTACTATTTGCGTATTATAACCATGGAAACCTTAGTCGATTTCACGTCTGATCATTAATAATAGTTTTGAGTGCAAACCCAAAGAAACTTGAATGAAACAAGGAAACCAAGGATAAACCTTGATGTTATAGAAGAATGGTAAGCTCACAAATTGATATCTGTCTATGTAGCTACCAGTCAGCGGTACTGCAGTTTTTCACATCAGATTAATACGAATGATTTGAATACCAGTCAGGCCTACTAAGCCCCGGGTTCACCCTTATCCATAGCGCAACGTAAGTAAGATTTGTATTCCAACTGCACAATATAAGGTGTAGTTTTTAAGAGAAGCTGAATAAATGTCAGTTTTATCTTCGAATGGAAATACAGAGGATATGTTATGGAATAATGTAAAATGTAAGCTCCATCATCTTCTGGCTTCAATTATTTCTCAAAAAACTGACGTAGTGCAATATAATGTAGTGAGCAATTTATTTTTTAGTATCTCGGCCGTTCCCATTTAAATATTTGAAAACTTCTCCCTCGCACTGTTAACTCTACTGTCTGATCTTTAACGTAAACCACCTGCCATGTAGACTTATGTTTACGGGATGCCCATACATCCATGGGGGCAAGGAAACGCCTTGCCATCGCTCTGCCGCGTTTTTGAGATACCAAATCAGAACTTGTGCTTTCAACACGTTCCACCCTTGGTATGAGTCGAGGCCGACCTAAAATTTCTTACTGCTCTTAGGGTCGCAGCACCTAGTACTTATTGCAACTCTACATTGGAAGATGGACCTCAGGCTATGTCAAATGTGCTTAACCCAAAACTATAATATAAGAATTTCGACGGGAAAGTTGAAAGTGACCCCTGGAGACTAGGGTTCATGGTAGTTCACGGCAATGTATACGAATAGACACAGCAAACATTGGTTCGTCTTTTACATAAAAGTACAACTCTTGCCGAAAAGTAGGCATCTTTCGAATAATGGGAATACCTAATATGTGGAAGTTCCCATCTCTTATCTTACAGAACACGTTTCTATCAAATAATGGCTTATTATCCATTCACTGCGTTGTTTCCTTCGTCATTTCTTCTCCAGAAAGAAGGACGTATGCCGACTTTAAACGGTGAGAGAACAGGAAAGTTTTTTCATTAACAGAAAATTACACTTTCGAGCGTGTTTCACCTTCATGTGGTCAAATGAGTTCTTGTACCTTAACTTGTCAATTTATTCGTATTATACTCGTAGTTGGAATATCGCTGCCACATCGTAGTAGTGAGACTCTATGTATCTGAGGGCATTACATGCACAACTTTGGTCTTATAGCAGGCCTAGACAGGGCTTTTAATCCGACTATAAGTGTAAAGTACAAGAGCCACATAGTATTTTGTTAAGATTTAGAGACATTCTAGGGCTTTATGATTTTCGAAAAATGCTCCAATTTTTAGAATGCAATTAGACAAATGCCAGTATCTATTGTAAAGGGTATTCCAACAAGATGTGTAGGACTTCAAAAACCTATTATTTTATAGCTGATGTACGCAGGGTTGGCATATGATGACTATAAATTTAGGAATTCTACCGTGGAACTCTACATAGTGAAAAAAAAAGGATTTTGTTGAGATTTATTACAAAAATTCACGTTCAATCGTGACAACGATGCCAACAATTTGTTTGTATACAACATAATCAAAAAGGAAAGTAAGTATTGAAAACGACTCAAGCACCTTTATTCGTCACGGTTCTCATGAGCCTGACCTCTCACTGCATTGAATTTTGATGAAATATTTCACTCTCCATACGTACAAGGTTCAGAATTTGAAGCCCGCTAACCACCAGTAGCGCTGGTTTCCGGATTGTGTCCTGGTAAGCATGCATATTGACATTGATTTATGTACGAAAATCCTGTTTTCGAATAAGGCCCATCTCCACACTGGCGGCTACGTTAATAAGCTGGAGCACCGAGAATACACGGGTGATTTAGGAGATGCCAATGCACTCTGAGCAATTCACTGTTTGGTTTATGAACCAGAGGTGTCGAAGGGCTGTACGTTTTTGAAAATAAGACCGGAGGGCTATTACGGTCAATCCAGCGCACTACTGAGACATGACAAAGAATTTTTTGTGGCTGGATGAGGATCTGCGAGCAGAGCTGAAGCAGTTATTTGGAAAACGTTGCGTTAAATAAATAATCCCTACGTGTCTATTTATTAAAGCAAAAAGTTTTCAGAGATATCTCAGCACTTGTTTGTCTTATTCAAAAAAAACAAATCCTACTCCTCTTGTTGAAACACCCTTTAGATTCGTTCTCTAATTTTCCTTGTTTTTTTTTTTTGTCCGCACAGAGCACCTAGAAAAGAACTAGTCTATTGCATTCTTTGTATATTCTTTGTACTGCAATTTCTTGGTTTTTCGTGGAAAGATGAGCAAAAGCTTCAGTGATAGAATGCCTACAGCACCAGTACCCACCAAATCAGCAGCCTGATGCATATGTAGGCTTCAAAGATTTAGTAATCCGCAATGTCGTCATCTCTCCCACAGCATGTTTCATAGAATGTTATTGTATTTCACTTATTAAGATCTATTCCGACGCCAGTAAGCAGTTACAGTCTTTCCTAGAGGAAGATAGGAGGAAAGATGCTGTGCTCTTAATCATCATATAATTTTCCCACATCCTAGAGAGTCATGCCATAAGCAGTTACGCCCACATAAAAGCCAACTGCCATGAGAAACTCTCCTCTGAGCCTTGTCTAGCATGGTTATCGGTGATATCATCTCTTTTGATTCCACAGCGACTTGGGACCTAAACAAAACTCAGTGAAATTAGCATTCTAACTGCATGCATAGAAGCCTGGATTGGAAGTAGCAAGATCATCCAGCAAGTTGCAAAAACAGATATTTCTCCCCATCCACTAATAGTTAATTGCCACCAGGTTTGCGTATATCTCCGATTAAAGGACAGAGGTTCCAGAGATTTCCTAACGAAGAGTGAGATCTGACATTATCGCCCAGCAAATAGACACCAGCGCCGACACTATAAAAGGTTTTCGAGCTATCCATTCACCATATACCATCCTTGGTCACAGGGAGAGTCAATTTCGTATTTTCGCAGCAACAGAAGTTCTAGTGTAATTACATCAGATAGCATGTCAATGCGACCAGATCCAAAAATCCTACCCAGTTCTCAGTTATTACTGTTGTAAATGGGGGTTAAATCTGTTAAAATCACTGTATGGGACCTAGTAGTATATATCCGACCGGAAGGATATTACTTCCCATTGCAGTTCCTGTTTTCGTGAAAAAGCTTTCCTACGAAAATCTAAACGATGCCATCTTTGTGTATTTGAAATGATCAGAGAATTATTGATTTGAAGAGTCGACATTGTGACATCTTGTATATAAGTATACTTGCGCTAAGTTTCCAATAGATTGATACATACTTAAACTGCCTTTTGATTTAAACATTGCAAATTGTTTGTACTAATCTTGCGCAGTCGATTCCTTGGTTAAATGGCCCCAATACCCAATGATCTTTTTCTATATTATTGAAGGATTCTAGTACAGCAGGAGCATTCTAAAGGAAATTTTAGAAACATTTACATCAACGCTTCCTTCAAAAGCATTACTGTAGTAGCTCTTTGAGATCACAAGGAATTTCTGATACCGTCCACCGTGAAAATGGAAGCAGTTAAAGGAATGATGAGTTGTGCTAACACTGCATCATATTTTGTCAAAGGGATTAATAATTGAACCACGCTACTTCCATGAATATTCAGAAACATCTGCCTATTAAAATCGTGAATGCTTGTATATGACCTACAAAGATCGAGCCGATGAATCGCAACGAAAACCCTGAAGTGACGATACCGTAACATGCTTTCCTGATGAAATAAGTCATTTAGTCTGTCCGGAAGTCAAAATATCAATCAATATTAACACATCATCAGCAGAAACAAGAAGAAACAAGTTAACCATCATTTGTTTGCCATGTTTATGGTTTTTCGGTATGCTAAGATGTCAAGTGCTGCTTATGGTATTAATTTTGAGCTGTTTAGCACATAAATGACTTAAATGCGTAGTGAAGATCTTAAACGTTGTCTGAAGGTTTTTGAAATACAGGTTTTCCTGATCTACTTTCACCTTCAATATGCAAGCTGCTGCTTTTTGAAGGTGAGATTAAAAAGTCCTTTAAGCGTTATTTCAGTTGGATTGGCTGGTTGACGGTAGTTTTATTATTATACGACTTCATAGAGCTTAGATGTTTTATTTTTGACAACAGTAGCTGTTCTGCTTATGTTAATTTTTGTTGATTTTGTTGCTGGTAGTCAGTTTAGTGACCTCGACTTTTTGCAGAACTCTCGAGGTTCTAGTATTGATTCTCGTGTTTTATGCGTTCACAGACATCCAATCTTCTCGCTAACTAAACTGGTATTTTGCAGAAATAAACCAAAGGGACAAATGGGGCCTTAGAAATGAGATTCCTTCAATTAATATAGCGCCAACACAGCTTTTCTTCTTTCTCGAAAACGAAAGGAGTTCTCCATCAATTCATTGGGACAAACTCTAAAGTGGCAGTCCTACTTCTAACACGGGCTTTACTTCTTCATTGCAGAACTCAATCGATACATCAAAAGCACCTCCACTATAAGACTAATCACTCTAATCACATATGGTATAATATAGCTTGACCTGCGGAACGTCAGATTGTCTGTGTCGCTAAGCTAGAGGTAGATTTCAGTACTATGTTGTGGTTTCAGAGGTGTAATATCTATAGAGCAACGTTTCTACAGTTATTTTGTTGTAAGACATACTCAAAATATTTTTGTTCGAACTGGCATAGCCAACAGGTTGTGGTAATTTTCTTACAGTCAATAGCACTGGTACATGAAGTCCGCTGAGCATCGACTATGTACCACATCTACCATTTACTATCTAACTTTTGGCGTATGGAGCTCTATCGTGGATAAGGCTTACTCTTATCCTCGTCCAATGAATTCAGAAAATTTGTCTGTAATCAGGAATAGAAGCTTGTGAATATGTACACAATGAGGTGTCCTTACAATGTGTACGTGTAGCCGATGCATTCGGCTACAACTGTAGTGGAAATTTAAATCTCAAAGTTACGAGTAAGTGGAAGATGGTATGTAATACCATTTTAACATAGCAATTTATGTTCAAAGTCCTAGGACACATCAGTAAGCTGGGATAATGCATATGTGCTTTATTGTCAACCACTCAATCCATTCTCAATTGCACTTGGGCTATATTATGCGGCATATGGCATAATATTGCTCACCTCTCGATGCAATTTATGACGGATTTCTGAGTTCATTTCACACTGAACTCCCAGATTACAATTCGCGACAACAAAGTGCATAGAAATGCTACGACAGTATAGTCATTGTAAGTCCAAACTATTTGTAAAACCAACTGTCTGTTGTGTCTGGTCGCATTGGCACTTGGTTGGATTCTTTGCCATCATCCATCCAGGATACCAGTGTTTTTCTGTTTGTCTGTTCGCGATAAAACAAAAACCTAAATAATATGCATAAATCCTCTGTCATCGGATGAATTCGCCGTTGACCACCATCGCGAACACCTAATAAGTATGCAGACACTATGCGGTGTTAATTATCGAATACAATCCGAATGCGACTGTTAAGTGAGGGATTACACGTGTGTACTGTTGACTCAATATAGAGAGAGAGTTTAAGAGCCAAGCACTCGTAGACGACGGCCACCCGGTCACTATAGTCTACGATTATGTACGGTACGTATCTATCTGTATTTCCACACTCGTATTCGTATCTATCATCACATTTATCATACATGTTGCGCATCGCAATCACAAATTCGCATGAATTACTAATAATTCCGCTTATTTTATGTTAATTCATTGTGCGGTCCCCTCAAATGGGTGCGGTCAGGTGCACTAGTTTGTTTTTTCCCCCCCAATCGCCCTTTATTCGATTTCCTCTCACGTCATTGTACAAATTTGAATCTCTCTACGTACGTATGTACGAGTATGTATTGTATATGTTTATCTGAAGGAGGTAATAATTTGAATTGTAACAAAATATGACGCAAATATGGTTCAATAAATTTCTTTTGAATGAGATCGGACCTGAGCCACCCCTCTGTGTTGTTGGGATCACGTACAGAGTGGGACCATTCCTGCGCCACTTTGCCCATAGATGGTCATCATAATTTCTTAGATACATCATCGACATGCTTTTTTCACATGCCTCGAGTACAAGACATCCATCGATTTGGACGTCAAATAAAACATGTTATTTTTGACGGCGCGACCTAATAATAGAGGGTTCTGGTATTTATAGTCGCTTTGCATATGCTCCGTCGTATGCGGTAGCGATTGTTGCGTCCGCTTCGCGTTCGCTGTTATTCGATTGGCAGCGATCATAACTTGTGATCATTTGAATGCAAAACGAACAATGAGCGTGCTTTTGCTTTTGAATTATGATTGCTTGGTTTTTAAATTTTATAAGCGAAGAGATACAGATACTCGATCTGATTACGGATGGTAGGTATTTCCTGTATTTTGATGATGATGAGGTTGTGGTCATGCAGATTTCAGGAACGAAATTGAGGGCGCTCTCGATTATGAATTATTCAAATGATTAGCGATGCGGAATTTTGTGTTATTACTGGGGTCTTGAACGAGTTATGAATGACTCTTTTCAACAAAATGATAGTAGAATAATAAGTCTATGTTTCGGAGGTACAGAAAGACATGGAATACATACACAGATGGTACCTATGTCTGTAAGGTAAATCGAGCTCAAGAACGAGCTAAAAAATATGGACAAGTTATTTCGATTAGAGGAATACAAGTTGACAAAACAATTTTTAGTTATCATTTAAGCCATACAAGAGAAACTTTGAGAACTACTCTTAGCTCAACCCACGTCTCTTTCTTAAGTCAGTGTTTGACTGCAAAGATACGACAACAGAGGAGCTTTTCATAAGACAACGGCAGCATTCAAACGTCCTAAAAACATCCTCCAACCACATAAAAATCAAAAGAAGCAGCTGGAGCCTCTAGGAAAAGCCCAAATAAGGGACTAGGCACTGTGTGCTCAGCACGTTTAAACGCAACAAATATTCGGATGAATGATCACGCATTTAGGGTACTAGCCGCCTCCAGAAAGGAGATATAACCTGCCATAAACACTGCTTCAGTAAATAAGCAAATGAATAGGTACTCGTCTTTAGTTGTATGTTGGGCGATTAAGTTTGGTATTGACCGCCATCTACCTGAGGAATCCTAGTACAGTAATTATATAAATATATGAGTTTGCAAAAACTGTAATACTATGTCTTAAATGACTAACTCTCAGGAGGAGGATGTACTCGTACCCTGGTAAATTGATGGAATCAAATCAACGGAGGTTCCAATAATCAGGATTTACACCAGATAGCCAAGATCCCGAAATATAGATCCGTGAACATTTAACGAATCAACGGCAACTCTCATATAAACAAAGTGAGTTACTGGGTCCGGTATATCTAGTCAATTTTACCCATGGCACTCCAAAAAAGCCCTGGACAACCAACTACCCGGTCATGAAAAAAACCGATGAAGCCAATGACCTTCAATAAGGACAATATTTACTGTTGAAGACTATGCAAGAAGGACAATGACGTTCGGATATGCACATGGTCTTGAATAGGCCATGTGCTGTCGAACAACTTCCGGTGGCCCTAAACTAGTACACATCACATTCTCGTATAACCCATATACGGTGGCATTGGATTAAGGAGGGACAACTGTTACACATACTGTGGTGGCAGAGAACAGAAGCAGCGTCTTCTTGGATGCAGCTTTGTTGTAAGTTGCGGATTTGGGCAAAAAGACTTTCGGCACCTGAGCAAATGAACTCTAAAAATTTGCATCAAGCTCAAATTAGGCTGATTGATTTTCAATCATATCTCCACAAAACAAAGGCAGTGTCTTGAGTCTGACGTCCAATCGCCTTGGGTAATAAATGCAAAAAAATTGTATTACACTGTTTTACCAGTGATAATGACTAGTAGTATTGATGCCAAGGAGACTGCTGGAAGATACTCTATATATGGCTCTCATCATCCCAATCTTTCTCTAAGGCACGTTTCGGTGCTTCGTAATAACTTAGTAGTCCATAAAAAGTTTGCATTTTGAGCTTCCAGAAGAAAGTAATCTCCATGAAGATGACATTATTCCCGAATCCCTGACTGATTCCGTTGAAATTCGATAAAATTTCCTAAAAGTCTGCTGAACCAACATATTACCTCTTCCATAACTAGAGTTTTGCTGTTATCCACTAAAGGTCTGCATGAATACATACATTTGCTCTCACCAAACGAGTGCAGTACTTCAATGTACTCTAGAGTACCACATCATAAGAAGCAGTTACTGCACAATACTCGGTAACCTGATAGCAAAATGAGTGCACTGTTTTCATTATCTCCCACTCTTGTAGTAAAGGCAAAGTTGGCGTTGAAAATATGGAAAAACTGTTTTTACAGAGAAAGCCCAATATTCCATCGTCAGGCAAAATAGACCATTCAACTGGACCTGACGGCTTACCGGCCGTGGTATTCAAAGTATCCTGATGAATGGAATCTCAGTATCGATTGCTCGGAGACCCCCTATAGAGGGACCATCTTTTCATCGATTTTAAGGCTGCATATGACTGCATTTATAGAGTCGAGCTATAGTATAGAGCCATGTTTATAATAGTTAAGACATCCTTACCAAAGTAGTCCATGTGTGCAAAATTACGATTAAGAACGCTCGCTTCTTCGTCAAAGTCGGTAACCAAGACCTCTAATGTCAAAAAAGATTTTAGACCCGGTAACGCGCTGCTATGTGACTTCTTTAATATCATATTTCAAAGTACTGTGCGGAACTCACAAGCGAATAATGGATTATATTTGGGAGTATACAGCGGGCTGTCACCGGTACTTTCGCTAGTATTGAAACGGAAACTGCCAAAATGGGTCAACAAGAAGGGACACATAATATCGACGATTTGGACAGAATGTCACAGTCACAGATAAGATTTCAAGTAATAAGGCCCTATCCAGAAAAACAAGGGAGACTCTATATAAGACCTTGATCATCCCAGTCCTACTTTATGGTGCTGAAATTTGGACTTTATTGCAAGCGGACGAAGATATTTTCAGTCGTTTCGAAAGAAAAATCCATCGAAAAATATTCCGTTCCGGTTACTTTGGAGGAAAAGATTCAATGACGAACTATACGAGTTGTACAGCGACATCGACCTATTCGGAAAATTGAGCATCATTCGCCTGAGTTGGCTAGGGCATGTAGAGCGAATGTACACACCAATGCTCCCGCCCACAGAGTCTTCAAATCTAGCTCGAAGGGACACCGCAGTGAGGGCTGACAGAGCTAACTAAAGAGATTTGGTAGATGAGGCCCAGGTTTACCCCGAACTATAACATCACCCAAATGAATAAGTAAGTAGGTATCAGCCGCCTCAAGGCCTCTATGATCTGGTACCCACCAGAGGCTTACCTTGTAGCTAACTGTTAATTTTTGGAACAATTTGGATACAGTGAGAAATCATCGATTTTAGTACGACTACTATAAGTGAGTTACGCTGATGTTTTAGTACGAATACATCCTATATACGAGTACATACCTTGTGTCATAAAGACATTGTGATTTCACCCTATGTCTTAACTTTTTTGCGACGGCATATTACTACGGCATTGGTGGGTCTGTGTATTTCATCTTCAACGTGGGATTTAGTTTTTTTTTTTTTAGAACAACTCCTAGATATTTTACTATCATACATCAGGGAAACCTATAGTTGTGCTACTGAGAGTCACCGAGACTAGGTTCAACTTTCTTCTTCAAGTAAACTGCATAGTCTGACATGTAAGTCATTTGGGCTTGATGATATATCCTTCTTGACACACCCGTCGAAAACGCACTAATTAGAGATATTTAAAGCATTTTTCAGACGACCGAACAGCTTACGTTTGTGATTACCAATTATTAATACGTAATTACTAGGTTATCGCAATATCCAAAGACTTTCCATCTAAGATTTCTGAGTTGACTCAGCAGGCCTTCAGAAGGATACGGATAAAAAAAAATTTTCTCGAAAGGACACCAAGCTATAGGCATTCACAAGCCCTCTTTCTTTTTCAAGTGACCTTATAACCATTTATTGCAGATTCTTTTAAGTTTATCTAAGATCTTGAAAATAGTGTTTCAGCATTTAAATCGAACTGCAACTCCTATATTTCGAGGATGAATCGGTGTTGATATTTTGATGAACAAGGTCATTCTACTTTGCGAGTCTGAAATTACTAACAAATCGAAGATCGATCAAAGTAGGTGCATGGGTTGGTTAAACCAAACGTCGTAACCATATTTCAAGTCCCTGCGAGGTGAATTCGTGCTATAGAGAAGGAGGTTATATTGGTAGGATGAGCAAATCAATTCAAGGGAAGTCGAAATATCAACAAATGAATTTGAAAAAGATTCGAATATATTACCGTGGCATTATGGTTAATGATCTGAACTACACCGTTAGCAACGTGGTCTTGGTCAACAGCATTATGAATCGTACAATATACGTATTTATTACCACATAATGGTATGACATCTGTTATGGGAAGCCTAATTTATATGATTAATACCTCTGCGATAATTTAAAGGTAATAAAAATTAGTTAAATTTGGTTGCATTCTGCCTGTATCTGATGGTATATCACTCACTTAATTGAATCCGCAACGCTTATGCCTAATGATACGCATCCACATGAGGATAATTAAATGGCATTTTCAACTACCCAAATCGATTATGTCAGTTCTCATTCATTTAGCTAATAATTCCATCCACAAAAAGGGCAATTATTCAAAATACAAAAACTATGATACTAAAGCGGCCCCCTTTGCAAGCCACCCATATACGAATAAAACACGGTACCCCATGAACATCCATGAGTATGATTCCCTTCATTTTTCTATGATATATTTTCTTGAATTTACTGTTATTGTTGTCCTTTTTTCATAGTGCTTTGTTTGCCGGTAATTAATGTACTCGTATGTACGAGTACAAGTGGGTGAACGAAGGAGCTAAGAAAATCCTTCATCGAAATTGTTCTCTTAATGAGCATACTGGTTTCGCCTGTGGGAAGGATGCCAGTATTAGCCGGCACATAACCCAATTTCCTTAATGGCTATTAGGCGAACGTATTTTCTTTCTTAACTCCTAATTGAGACGATTCTCATTAAGTGGTTTCTTCCATGGGGTGGCTGCAGATGATTTCCTCTGCGCTTCATATTAAAGGTGTTCCAACCTTGATATTTATTTGTAGCTACATCGACATGACCTAAAACTTAACCAATCCACCAATATGACAGATATCCTTTTTCATCCGACTTGCCGACTTGGGTCATAAATAATTAAGTAAGCCCATTGATTTTGGTTCCATCCACCCAGCAATCATCTTCCATATGCGCCGCAGGACAATTCGTGGTCGTGAATAGTCGCATCTGGTCAAATATTGAAGAAGACAACACTCCACAAAACAAAACTCAGAAAAAAAAGGATCAGAAAAAAATCCTTTTCATACTGTTATAGTACTTGTCCTTGTACACACTTCTATTAAGAGTACAAGGACTTGTTGACAGGCGGGAAAATCGAAGTGAAAAGAACTCGATAAACAAAAAAAAAAAAAAAAAAAAAAAAACGAAAATAAAAAATAGAAAATTGAAAAAGTATCCTCGAATGACTGGTGTAAAAAATATCCTTGACAAAAATTAAATTGTGAAAAATTGAGGAGGAGTTTTGTGGGGTGATGGGAAGAGAATTTTCAGGAAATCAGAACAACTCGAACAAAGTGACAAGATAATAAATAAATAGTCCTTTCGGCAGGGATACTGCATTGAAACACATGAGGACTTAAACAAGGAAGCTGGTTGGCATTTATGAAATCCAAAATCCAGGGGTTGCTTGCAATTCGATTGAATCGATTGAGGATTTGTGTGCAGAGACAGATAAAGGAAATTATAGAATGCCTGTCATACTATGTGTCGTCAGGAAATCCTTTTGCAAAAGGATATTCGTATTTATTCTTTTTCCCCGTTCAAATTAATTGAATTGAATGTGAAAGGCTACGCGAAGGATATACGAATATGGATGTGTTTTACTCGTATGCATATGGCTGGTGCTTCTGTATGGAAGTAAGATTTTTCCGCGGGGAAGAGATGACACTTTCCGGGGCTGTATTAGCAGTAGCTGAGCATAAGTATTCGATGACAAATATGAGATCCGACATATGTGTAAACATGGTGTGGTGTAATTGAAGTGAAAATTTGTGGATTTTTATTTTCCAAGGATTGAATTCATACTATGTATGAAGAAGCGGTAATGGCGGGTTTTTGTTCTTTTGGAGATGATATATGAGAGGATTATTGCAGAGGTGGATTATGTTGGGAGTTATATTCTGATTGCATATGGGATGGTGTTGACATTTTGGGTGTTTGATTTATAGTAGAACTTGTACTCGTAGATAGTAGAAGTAGAAATCGAAATTGAAGATCAGAAACGTAGGATTTCAATTCTTTGTAATTAGCACAAGACGGATTTCTTCTGATATGACTGCATATTTGAATTCTTAACGTGGGGTAAGGTGACTTTAAGCGACCGCAAAATATATTTCAATATCTATTGTACCCGAGATCGACGCTCCATGAAAAGAAGTGAACGAAGAAAAAAATCCTGAGATCACCACTAAATAAAAATTGTGATTTTTATTTTGAGGAACAAAAGCAGAATCCTAATTTCGAACTATACTTGAGGTCTTACCAAATAAAAAGACTTTAACTGAGACAATCTAAATTCTGGGTGTCCTGGTGAACGTGGTTTGTTATAGCTTAGTTCTGTGTCCTACTGTGTTCCATAAACTATACTAAAAAAAACGATTCACAAAGAAGCCATAATATTTTACGTATGTAACCCTTCACAGTCTTCCTTTAGAAAGTGCTAGCAGACATATTGCGAGGGCGGTTATTTTCCCTAGCATTTGAGGACCCAACTATAACATTGCAGTTGATCCGGAGAGTATTTTTAAAAACTGTTTAGGCCGCAGCCTTCTCAAGAGTACAATCCGAGGCGAAGTCTGAAGAAATGAACAAGGAAACATTCAGTTTGTTAAGTAAAATGATGTGGATCACAGAAATGTACACCTTAGTTGCAGAATTTCTGGTTTCCATTCGAATTATTGCTCCTCTAATGCGCAGTAGTATTTTACTTCAGTCGCATCTCGTTTTTGAGAGTTTCAAGACGTGATCCAATATAAGTATAGAAACGTTAACGATTTACTTGAAAGTGGAAAATCGAAGACGATTTTGAAAGTCGTGGAAAACACAGTGCTTACACGTTTTGAGATCAACAAGATTAGCCTTGCAAGGATATTTCTATATTCAGTATTTCCAAAATTATCCATTGCAAAGCCATTGCCAATCAACAAACATAGGTCATCAGGTTATTAAAAGCCTTTGAAGTCCAAAGCGGAGTTCGGCGAAATTGCATTTTATCACCACTTCTTTTCCTGTTGACAATATGCGATGTTATCTGCCCAGCACTGTCGAAGGAAAGCAGAGGATAATGATATCATACCTGAAACACCTTCATTATGCTGATGATATATGCTTGCTTGCGCTCAGTGTTTTGGATGTACCCCACATAAGTCAGAATCTGAAAGCTGAACCCATGGAGTGGGGCTTAAAATAAATGCATCTAAAACCAAAGTCCTAGGTCTTTCAAACTCTTTCTACCAACTTAACGTTGCTGCACAGGGGGTCGAGAAAGTGTAGAGCTCTCATTTTGGGTAGCACCATCCCCTGGCGTGGGCACCGCTATCGGAATATGGTTTAAGGTATGGGAAAGCAATGATTACAGCACTAAGGCCAAGCTGCGAGTGTTTTGCTTCAATGTCGAGTCAGTACCTCTGTATGGATGCAGTACTTGGAAGGTGACCACAGGTATCACTCGGAAACTGCACTCCTTCGTTCAGATGTCTGCCCATGATTTTGTGAGTATTTTTGCGCAACCGAATCTCAAACGCAGAGTTCCATATTAGAATAGGGTAGAAGCCAATTGACGTCACTATATGAATATGGAAATGGTTGTGGATTGGCGAGCAGAAAATTCCATTGCAAAGCACGCCATGTAATGGAACACGCTTCAGCAGTCAGGTAGAAGACCTGGACGGCCAAGGGAGACATGGGGCAGAACAGTTAACGAGGAGTCGAGAACACTTGAAAAGAGTTGGAGAGAGCTGAGGTATGTTACAGAAAACCAAAAAAGATGCACCCAGGCCCTATGCCCTCAACAAGTGCTTCAAAAAAACTATTTGGAATCGTCAAGACTTCTTCTGCCTCCCAAATCACTGCATTTACACTGACAGCCAAGCAACTATTATGTCCGTGGAATCACGTAACTCTTATCGACATGGCTGAGTATGTTAAATATTCACCTCTGCTGAGTGCAGATGATCTTTGTATATGCCTGTCATGCTACCAAACCGATCTGATCTCACTTAGTCTAATCAGATAAGCTAAACCGCCCGCAAATCAGTGCTCTCATAGGTGTCATTACTAGACACTGTCTAATCGGGAGACATATCGAGGGGCTCGGCATCCTCTCAAAAGACTCCTGCAAAATCTGTAGAGAAAAGGCAGAAGAGGAAATTACCCTTCATTTCCTTTGTACTTGCCCAGCCCTATCTTTGGGAAAACTTTTCTGAGCTCTTACTTTCTAAACAACCTCGGCGATCTCGCAGAAACTAACTTCATCAGAATTGTATAAAAAGTCTCTCTAACTTTTAGGTTTTTTTCAAGTGGCATCACAATAGACCTACTCTGTCCTAAGTGTATCTGTGTCCAACAGGTAGCCACCCCAGCCAACCAACTAACAATTCTTTGAACATGTAGCATCCAGAGATCATAGCAATTTATCAAATAACCAAAAGTCTAGATTTCCAATCTGTGTACTAGGATGAAGATCCTCTTGGCATCAACTTGTGTATTTTTAATGAAACAGTCTTTGTCAAAAGTTTCCATTTTGTTTATTTCGTTCTCTCGCACGTTAAAATTTTTTAAGAGTTAAAAGAATTTCTGATATTCTTTCCGCAGCTTCGTAAAGTCCCGTCCGAAATTTATTTTAGTTCTTTATTTATAAAAACCTGACACGTTCTTCTTTCAAAAAAGATAGAACACAGAGCTACCTTATTTGAACTTCCATTCCCCGAACAACTCTCTGTGGATTTGTATTAGCACTGTTTCGTCCCAAAGTCATAATCATAAATTTTACTACTGATTCCATTATTAATTTCTAATAACTCGGTCATTTGTTATCGATAACAACTGAAGCACGCATCGGATATATCCTGATACCATGCAATAACCTACCCTTGATGCCTTTTCGTTTTTTCTTCCACCTTGGAGAAACCATGGCACATATTCTCACAAAAGACCCAATTCCCATCGCAGACAAAGCTATCTAATAACTTTGCAACTTTATCAAAATGCTCATGGAATCAAAACCACCACCAGGATTCACTTCACAAAAAAAAAAAATAAAAGGGAATAGAAACACCCACACCTAGCCATCTCCAGGATAGATGACTTATTGCTCCATGTGCCTTTTGCAGGGGGGAAGGGGGGGGGGGGGGGCTGCTCAGCAGACACATTACCAAATGGGAAGACCAACGACCAGGTCCACTCCTTGAAACATATGCGCAATAAAAATCCATTACTTACCGTGTGAGTGCGAGGATCATAAAATTCTATTACGATGATTTATGGGGTCTCGGAACGAGCCGGACTTGCGCTCGTATTTGTAGCTTTGGCAGACAGGACATTGAAAAAATATTTGAGGGTGCTTAGTGCTTAATGGATGGACATTTTTTCCTGTTATTGCTGTCCTTGCAGACTCTTGAATCCTTGATAAAAATCAACTCAAACAAAAAACAAGAACAAAGAAACATTCGACAGTAACAACAAAAAAGTAACATAGAAAAAAAAAGAAGAAGTGAGACTTTGCCTTCGAAAGAAGAAGAAGAAGAACCACAGGGTTCGCCTTCACAGAAGGAACCAGAGTAAGACCCTCGATGAAGAATCATGATTGTCGATGATGTTGATGCTGGTGGCGATGACGATGATGATGATGATGATGATGACGATTCTCAGTACCAGTACCACACCATTCCACACAATATGTCATCCTCCCCGCGCTAAAACTTAAATCAATGGTATTGCAAAGCATCCCGGACTCGTCCCAAAGTTGTCCCATCCTGCCGCCAAGACGAGACGACGAGTTGGGAAAAAATGTGTATTTTTACGAATCACGGTTTCGATGTTTCGCATGAATACGTAATTAAATCTATAAATCGGCCAATTAAAATGCTTTGATATCGTGACAACACAACATTGGACATCGACAGAAGGAATTAAAATTATTACACACACAAAGAGTGCAGCATAAAATCGGAAGAAGGTGTGCAGGGTGTGTATGGAGCGGAATGTCCTTTACAGAGAGGGCTCCCTCGTCCCTTTGCGAGTGAGTGTGATTCCATGGAGTTGCCATTCTTGATGGCAAGCGGGCGAGGCGCCGCACTCTATTGAATTTTCCAATTGCTGCGGTGCTTATTTGTTCTCGTCGATTGGTGTATGTTCTTCGTGAAGGAGGCTTAGACGGTGTGCCATGAGCTGTATAGAAGGTGGAACTTAGCAAACTGTGTGTTGGATTTGGAGGCCTAGAGTAATATACGAATCTGTATATATACGCGTACATACATATTTGTGCATATTTTTTTATCAAACAATTTCTTAAGATCTGCTACTTATGTCACACCTGCACCACGTTTTATCTATATTGGTCAGTGCAGTGCTTTGAAACTTTGGAAGGAACTTGCTTACATTTTCAAAAAGTCAGCCCCGGAATGGAGATGGTTAAATATAATTCGAAGGACATTTAATGACTATCAACCCCTAAAATGTAGCTCCATGTCGTAGAGTGTTCTTTTACTGTGGTCCAAATGCTCAAATTGATTCAATGGACGACAACGATTATTTTAACTGCAGCCGGAAACTCAACCGTTTTGGAATTAATATTAACTTACAAAAGAGGATCTAAATTCCAGGATGAATTTGATCCTCATTCAACAAACTCTTCTAATTAGTCTCCTGCAAGTCCCTACTACAAGTTGGATGTGGTCTCATTGAACGCTACATCTTGGTGATCGTGTTCCAGTCACTTAGTTGTTGGTCTTAGAACGTTTTGAATAAGTTAATGCTCATACTGCTGTGCTGACCAAATGAGACGGGATCAAATGGTTATGATTCTTAGAGCGTTTTTCATAGTTGTTATAAAGTACTGAGACTTACTGCCTAATTGCTTCTTTAGACCAAAGAAACCCGTTTAGGAAGCGACATTGTACGCTTAATATCTAAACTAGTTCATATTAAGATTACAGCTCTAGTAAACGCATTATTCGATATTGTGGTACCCGGCCCAAAACTACACTGATATGGACCTACCTCAGATTTTTGAGTGTAAGCCGCCAAAGAAAACTTCAATTCAGGTTCTCCTTTCTTCTGGATTGGGCAAATCATTCGAATGTTCCTTCTGAACAACGTTAGACAACTCATTCCTGGCAACTGTCAGAAGTTTAATTGTTTACAACCTAAGTGTGGATTTGCTCATCATTGTCAATTTTATTGAATGGTTCAGTCTGCCTTATAGTCGTAGTAAAAGCGGCATTATCAGGTGGTTGAAAAGGATCTTTCACAAGTCTGCCAATAAACAGACACCTTATGATGTTCGTATAAACTGATCTACTCTCGTGCGGACTGAGTAAATTGGTTACAGCCACTCAAACCTGCACCATTTGGCACCTTAGTGTTCTTAGAAATTTGTGCGTTAAGTCGCTAATAAAAATACTCATTTCAGTTAATTGGTTCTATTACCATTAGTTCAATATATAATACAATTAGTTTGTTGACGACTGGAATCTAGAGTGGAAAAGCATTCATAGTTTGCTGCTTACATATGAATCCTTTTCTGAGGCTTTTCTAGGCCTATTTAATCCAACTCCTTCGAAAATCTGAATGCATCGATTTCTTTTTGTTCAAATTTTTGCACTGTCAGTACTTATATGGAGGACTGCATTAAAATCGTGAACCACCGTGGATGTGTTGCTGGCATTTGTAGTGCCAGAGCCAAGAGAATCTTTTGAAAGTTTTACACAATCTGGTTGGTTTCAAAATCAGCAGCAAAGTAAAAGCTGTAGGTGATAAGTCAAACGTTTACCTTTTAGCAGCATTCTTGACTTAATGTTGCTTTGAGGTTCTTATCCAAGGTATAGTTGCTAATTTTCAAGATTCGAATTCGTTTTTAGCATTTGAAAATGGACATAGGCTGGCAGATTTTTAAAAACTCATCAACCAGCTGCCTTAAATTAGCATTACTGCAACAAAATCGATTCAGCATTGAACTAATTACAGAGCAAACTTTGTTTTCTATTTGGTAAGAAGGATCTCCACATCTTATCACTTTTTCACTTTACGAAAGATGGCTCTACAGTTTGAATCTCAACTTCAGTCAACAGATATCCCCATCCACCTCTATGTTCTCCCAATTCTACTCGCGATTAAGTCGAGGTGTTCTTTATACTTTTACTGCCCCGTCGCTCCGAGATGGTAGCACATATTATTTGGTCTGCAATGCATCCTAGTCATCGTTTTTATTGTATTGTATTCTGCTAAATCGATGTTGCTGCGTAGCGCGGACAGTTCGTCGCTATATCCTCTTCTTTATTTGCAAGCGAAAGCGCAGATCAACAAACGAATTTTTCTTGAAAAAGTCCATGCTTCTGGTGCATAGAATTAAACTGCGATGATTACATTCATGTTAGAAGTGTTCAAAAGAGGGCCCTATTACTCAGCCCTTAAAATCAGTGGCAGCTATTATACTCGCATGTTTGATCACAGCACAGATGTCTTTGTTAGAATTAAAAAGAGAGGCGTAGTGGCAATAGGCCCTAACTTCCTCAAGACTTCATCTATATCTTTATGATATGTGTTGAATGTCTTTTTTTAGAAGGCCTATTACTCATAAATCGTTTTGCTCTTTTACTTTTTCAAAACAATACGCACGCGTTACTGGCATCATGCCTTGTTCTTGCGGTTATGTCAATATCGGTTTATTTGTCGGTTTGAGCGAGTAATTGAAAGAATATTTAAATTATTTTGCCTTTGGTGTTGCTTGCATTGCTATGCCATGTCGAAGCTCTTTTTTGATATCAAAGATTTCGGTGAGATCGGTAATGATCTTTCTGGAGTAGCGTTCATTCTCCTCCGTTATCCTGCATATGGATGAATGTACAGCCAAGTTCGGGGGGATCCCAAAATTAGCCACTCCTCCATTTAGCCCGTCTCGATAAATATCATAGATATGGTATATCAATCTGAAATTTAGGACTTTTTTTCAAGATCTACCGAAGGGGTGACTTTTTACTTTTTTTTACTTTTAAATTCATTTTTATTGTATCCTTCATTATTAACTTACATTCTAGACAAAAATGATTAAATCTAATTTGAAAACAACAGTTACTTAATCTAGCTTACTGGCTCTTACCGAACGCTCTAAACTTAACAATTTCATTCAATTTTGCCTTTCGGCCTTAAAAAACTATGTTACGATTAAACTTATCTATAAATTATAAAATATGTAACATTTGCAAGAAAAATAATTTTAGAAAAACTTAGATACCGTATCTTTTTATAATTTTATATAAAACTTAAAACTAAGACCCTATTCTACTTAACCTACCTAAGCTACTTAATCTAACTTAACTATAATCGGGGTGGTGAGCACTGGTAGCCTCTCGCACCGGGTGGTCACCATCCCAATTGCGATTTCGGGCGCCCGTCATTCGTCAACATCGTGCACACGCACCACCAAGACTTAACCAATGCGTTAAACCACTGGTCATTTCTCAGAGGTGCGGCCGCATGCTAACGAACGCGGCCTTTCCACGAGAACCCCCTAACTATGCCTACTCTAACTTACAACTAAGAGGAATATGTTACCTTAGTAAAGTACCGACCTAGGAAAGCGAGCCATCCCTTTCTCCTTCTTGAAGCCACCAGAATTCTATGTACTATTTCTCGGCATCCATCCGATCCCTGTCCGCAATCGCAGGACTAAAACGGTACAGCTCTCGTGGTACATTCCATTGGGGTAATAAGCTCCAAAGATCAGGCCATTATCGTTAGTCATTGCTCTTGCAACGTGTCTTCGAATCACCTTAATCAGGAAATGGTCAATCCTATTCAGATTAGCCCCATCGTAAAGGACTTTGTTGGGATAATATTTTTTGTACTCTGATTCTGGTGTTCTGTATAAGCCAAGACAAGTCCTAAGACACTGCCCTTCAAACACCCGAATCCTTTCCATCTGATACGGCGCTACATTGAACCACACAGGACAACCATACGCGATGACTGGCCTGATTAGTGCCACATAGCATATGACTTTCACCCTGGAGACAAGTTGACTGCTGTGTAACAGCCTTCTTGTCAGGGCTAAAGCCTTCTTGGCTCCAGCAAGACAAGTATCCATATGTTTGTCAAAATATAAATACTTATCGAGCTAAAGTCCAAGGTATCTCACTACGCTTCTCACCGCTAATGGTAGTCCATGACGTCCAATGATGGCCAAATTTTGCCAGTTATGTCTGGTATCCCTAGAAGCCCATCTCAATGGAGTCCTGAACAAGATTGTTTCCTACTTTTGAAAATTGATTTTCAATTTCCAACCATCACAATACGAGTTAATATGATCGAAATCACGCTGCAGAAGAGCATTGATGACTTCGATTTTTGGACCTGATTTGTACGCCACTAATTCGTCTCCGTACGCTATGGCATGATTGAGGGAACCTACTAGATCACTTGTGTAAATGTTAAACAGTATCGGAGAAATCACAGTCCCTTGTTGTAAGCCGTTTTCAATGTCAAAGATCTTGCTCGAAATTACGTTGTTACATTTAACAACGAACTTCTTTCCCATAAGCGTGTCGTAAATCATATATAGCAGAGGTTTCGGCATGCCCATCCTGGTCAACTTATAGAAAAGCCCCTCTAACTATACGGTGTCGAAGGCCTTCTCAAAGTCAACGAGGCAGGCACCCGTACACTGGTTCTTGCATTTATTCCATTGTATGTCTTAGACCAGCTTTGACGCAGCATGAATAGTGTCATGCCTCGCCCTAAAACCAAACTGATTTTCCGGAATTATATTATTTTCCTTAACCCACCATAACAGCGCTCTATTAACCACTTTCTCAAATACCTTGCTAATATTCGGAACCAAACTAATTAACCGGAGATTAGCAGGGTTAGTTCTAACTTTATCCCTTTTCGGGATTGGATGCACAACTGCTGTTTTCCAATGCTTTGGATAATATGCATTATTCAGCGCATTGTTAAGCACCGTAGTAAATATATCCACTGCTACCAGGGGCAGGTGTCTTAATACGACGTTTGGAGTACCGTCTACTCCCGACAACTTTTGTTTTTCAGAGACTCAAAGATGCACAGGAGTTCATCTTTTCGCACGAACAAATATGAGGCGGCTTGTTCATCGGCGATTATAACGTTTGCCGCGTTTTCTTCACTGAATACGGTGAAACCGTGATTCTCGGATCGCCAATTTTGAAGTTCATTGCGCAGATAATAGTGATTTACATAGGCCCTGTTGTCAATGTCGTGATTACGGTAAACCAGATTGTTCACCGTATACACGGCCTCGAAAAAAGCTCCCAGGAAATCCACTTTCTCCTGTGGGTCTTCGACCGCGAAAAGACCGTCGCCTGAGTCGGCTCTCTCTGGACTTATGCCAACGGTTAGTAGTGTCTGTCTGTTTTCTGTCGTTTGTGGAATTCGGACACACTGAATGTCATTGTGATCTTTCCGCCTGAATAATTTATTTATCTGCGGGAACATATTCGGACTACTGGATTTTATAGCCCGAATCTTATTGCCCCAGTACAGACTTACAGACTTACTGTAATTTTCTTTAATTAATTGTTTTAGGTTTTTGATCATTGACGTTAGTGTTCTTATTTCCGAGTCGTTTCTGTCAGTGAACTGTCTGTACAGCTGCTTGAGCCTCGAGAGCAGTCTACTTTTGTGTGCGTACCATGCGTTGATTGTTGGAGTTCTGTACTTTTCGATCTGGCTTTCGTCTGAGTATTCTATCCGAGGGATAGTCTGCTCCATCGTTCGTTTGATAACGTCTTGCATTGTCAGTAAACTACGGTCGATTTCTTCGTTTGTCAAGGTTCTGTTAGTCGGGGGGATCAATTCCACTCAAACATAAATTACGCTTTAAGATTCTGGAGAAACACGACCATCGTACCTTACGGTAGTCGTATGGGTACACTTGATTATACTGCTCCAGTTGCGTTTGCTCGTTTGGGATCCGTATTGTGGCGGCAAGTCCGTAGTGATCACTATCGTACTCGAACGCTCGCAAACAGTTCCTTGTGTTTCGATCAGCGTTAGTCAGTTCTAATCTATTATCTATTAATGCCAAGTCCAGGGAAGAGCCGGCTGATGGGAAGGATGGGATATTTGTCGCGTACAGTTCAAGTCTGTACTCAATCATATGTTGACCCCACCAGTAGTATAACTGGTTGCCCCTGGTGTTTGGCAGATTATTTCCCCATACCGCATGTCTAGCATTAAGATCTCCGGCCAAAAAATAATAATTTTCTTCCGATTGAAGCTGAAGGCAACAAAAAACTATTTCCAGCTCAATTATAAATTGAATGGGATTAGGTGCTTCGGTTGCGTAAAGCGACACCACATACACTCGCCTTGGACTATGAAGAGGAATGCATACGATGCAGGCTTCCAACACCCGGAACCTCATCAAATCCCCGAAGGGGTGACTATTTTGACTTTTGTGGACTTTCCAAGCCTAAAGCTATTAGTATAGAGCAATTGAGTTGTTGAAAAAATGCTTTAGGCGTTCACCCCGGACAGAAGATAAGCAATTGGTGACGATGTTGTGGCGTTTTTATCTATATAGATGCAAATGAGTTTGTGCACTCTCCTCAGCAAGACATTTCCCACTTATTTTAATACAAGTAACTCAATGTGTAGGCCGTTAGCTCAAGCAGCTTGCTCAATCTAAGATTGAATATGTTTTTTTTTTAATTAATTGCCTCGTTGTAGGCTTCGGTTAGTTGGATGACGAGGTTCTCTAGGTCATAAATACTTTTTATTGGGAAGGGCGGAGCAGGGGGATTGCGATTATTAATGCTGAAAAAAAAAATTAAAAAAATCCAGCGATTGATCTTATCCGAGATGTTGTTGGAGACGACGGTTAGATCTAAAACTTCCTGTGTATAGCTAGTGATGAAGGTTGGCTTACAACCGACATTACAAATGAGAGGGTAAGTGTTGAGAATACATAAAAAACTGACTCACCCCTTTCGTTGATATCCGAGCTGCCCCAGACGGAGTGATGTGCATTTGCGACACAACCCAAAATGAGTGCAGCACTACGGCTCTCGAAGGCACTGATAGTTATGCGTCAGATAAGCCGATGATGTCCAGTAGCTTTTTTTTTTGTTTTAAAGAACTTAACACTCAAGTGGGTACTATTACACTTAAAATGCCTGAACATGTGTTAAGTTTTTAGGAAAATGGGGGAGAGAGAGAAAGAAAGATTGTTGGTCTCAGTGGTTATTTCACTCCATAGGTGGCATCCAACATTTAATTGGGAGACTAAATTATTAGAGTAATTTGACTTGTTATTGTATTATAGGCAACCATTCGGCTGTGTCTCGATCGGAAGAATATTGGCTCTAGGTTTACCTTTTTTCTCACAGAAGGGCATGTAGTCGGGGGTCGTAACTTCGTGTTAGATCGTCAGGGGCCCAAGGTTATTGGATCGGGACAATATCTTCACCGCTGTTGTAGAGCGACAGATGATGCTTTCGATGCAGACCTATCCCACATCCACACAGATTTGGAGGTGGATTGTCTTTCCATACCTGCTTTTGCATCCTTCTAGTAAAACTTGAGAGTATTGACTCCAAATTGTATAGGTAAATACAGACTGCTACCAAATTAGCTAGATCAGGCTTGTAGGAACTGAAAGCTACTCACAGGCACTGACTGCATTCAAAGAAGTAGAATAATGGAAGGAAAAATGAACAGCAATCCCAATGAAAAGCAAATTTTGCTTCCAATTTGAACTATGCAACCGACAGCAATGTAACTTAATCTTCAGAATAGGCACTATTGCGTTTCGTTCACTCAAAAGCTCTAGAACCTCATATATTGACAACAACACTGCAGATCATCATAAGATCGCCACTTCACATTTATTTTATTTTTTTTTAATTAGCGCTCGCTCAGTATACCATTTAAATGTTTGCACACAGCGAGGGCAAATGAAAATTAGGAAGGAAAGGACAAGCGGTAACGAAGGACATTGGTTTTAAATGTTTCCAGGTTATAACGACTAGGAAATAAAGGGCTCAGCAGGGCATTCCATAAGCTAGTTGTACGGCTAAAGAACGAATCACGATATTCCAGGGTACATCCGAAAGTAGGGTTGCGGGTATACTAATGAGCATTCACAACGCGACGGGTGTTCTGGTTTAAGAATTGAAGAGGCGGAATGTTACTGGCAATTTCGATGGAGCCCTCGTGGTTAGAATTACTCTAGAACAGGGTGAAACAGGAAACATTACTTCGGTATTCCGGCATCACCCATGAATTCTATCTAGGAGGTGCAGAGATGTTTTAGAAGCACCTGACAAGGTGTGGACACTATACTCCAATTTTGGTCGGGTAAATGCCTTATACAAACGTATGTATATTGAGGCCAGATTAGAGAGGGTGAAACAATTCTTACATCGCTTAAGAAAACTTAGACATTTCGCAGCATTTTTATGGACATCGAATATATGGTCATTCCAACAAAAGTTGAAGTTGAAAAGTTTTGCGGTTTCGATGATGCAAGTGCCATTCATGGATAATGGCTGGGTGTTTAAATTTCGCTTTAAGGACATTACAGCATTTTGTTTTTGAGGCATTAAATTCTACACTGTTAGAGGTTCCCTATCTATTAATGCTGTTTATACCAGAATTTAATGAGCATAAAATATGCTGCAATTCTCGTTCTCTATTTGGGAATAAATATGACGCAGGTACTGTTATCAGCAAAGGAATATATTGGGTTAAAAGTAGCATACAAGGGATTATTAATGAAAATTAAAAAGAATGTCGGAAACAGAACGGATCCCTTTGGAACATCACCATATATTTTGCGGATATTAGACTTGAAACCATGCAAGACAACTTGAATTGAGCCTTCCGAAAGGTAATCAATCAATCCATTGATAACTGGCGATCATCGATCTCAAAAGCTCGCATTTTCGACAAAAGAACCTAATGTCAAACTCTGTCAAATGCAATTTCCATGACTTTGGAAAGAAATGACGTTAGTGCAATGGGTCTATAAGAGGAGAAATAAGAAGGTTCGCCTTTTCTTATTGACGAGCTGGACATATTCTGTTTTCCATCTGCTCGGAAATTGTCCTAAAGAGTAGGATTAATGAAATAGCTTACGAAGTGGTTTTGCCAAAGCGGAAGAACACCTCTTCAGATTATATATTCAGAATAACGGCAGATATCTGGACCTGCAAGTTTCTGTACGTTAAGTTCTTTACGTATTCTTGCTACTACACTAGTGCGGAAGTGGATTCGTCCCATTGCAGATTCGTCTTTTCTTTTGATTTGATATTCTTAATCCCGTGAGAGATAAAGGATCTCATTTCAAATTGAAGAGTGTATTTTCTTTGTTTTATTTCGCGAGCGGATCGCGAGGAACTTTTAAGTCCACTTCAATTGGCTTTCTCGTATTGCCATGCGGTTCTCTCTAACTTCAGTATACGAGAACTTAGCTTATAAAACACAATGGTCAGACGAGGCTAGAGGGGAAAGCACATCATCAGTGTACTTACATATACGTGTGAGTAGTTAAAAACAAGTCCAGGGTATTGGCACTATGAATACTATTGTGAGGTAGATATTCTCGTGGGCTTATTAGCAAACTGGGTCAAGTTGTTTTTGCATCAAAGATCTCAGCACTTTGTCCGTCGGGTGTTATCTGTCGAGAATGTCAAAGTCACCAGAATTGTGGGTATTGGAATTGGCCGTAATAACGAAGGATACAATTTTTTGTACAGAGTCAGACAGCGCATCAAGCTCTTCAAAGGACGAACTGCTTTTCAGTTTGGGGTTTCTGTAAATAAACCACATGAAATCGCACTTAAATGGTGAGACCGTGGTTAGAAAAGAATAATGGCACTAATTCGTAGCTAGGTATCATCATATCTGAGCTATCTGAGAGTTTTGGGCTGGGATATATGATACGTCTTGTTCACTGAGTGACAAAATAGGCCTGTATTTGCCTCAGCGTACGGAAGTAGTTACAGAAACTTTTGAACTTTTTGCTTCTGGTGTTAATTTCTAAGTTTCGCTCAATTTTCTCTAATATGATGTTGTAGAAGTCACATGGCTCTCGCATCACATACCTTTGGACCAGCCATTATGTGAATATTTGTTCAATCATGGAGCAATTTTGTCTATTGGAACCTTCTAAGTTATCTCCCACTGTTGTAATAGCGCGCCAGGTAAGTTATAACTTAAGGATCCGGCTGTTGTTGTTGTTATTATTATTCTTAAGTCTAGATACTGCTTCTATCTCATTTCGGTTGGTGATGAGAAATACTGATAAAAGGTTCGTTCCGTCGGAATTTTTGTAGAGACCGTTTTTTTTAACCTCTCCACCGACCGTGACCCTAAACTGAAAACCACTTAATCTCTACAGATATTTTTTTGGGTCTTGTTGGCTAGACTTGCATATGGGCAGGGAATAGTTCCGAAACTTATAACACATACATATGCATGTATGCTGTAATAACTTTTAATGATTGATGTTTCTCCCAATTAAATTTTTTGAATACAACTGTTTCTTTTCGTTTTCCGGCAGTTAATGAGCGTTTCGGCTAGTTAGTTGTCCCTAAGGGTATGCAAGGACCCGTTCTATCCAAAGTAATGAAATGTGGCAAAAGAAAAGTCCTTACATAGAGACTTTTCGTTCTGCTCTGGATGAACTGATGAGCCTCCCAATTTTTAAAACTCACATGAACACTAGTTATGGACTAAAGCATAAGGGCTGTTATTCGGGTAACACTCTGAAGCATACTGTAGTATGTTCATTGCTTATACCCAACTAGCACACTTCATCCTGCAAATGACCACAATGGCCTAGTTCTAGATCTGATTGATCTGATTGATCTGATATAAAAGGTCAATCCTGTAGGCTTTAGGATTCTATGGAATGGAAGGAGAGGAAATCGATACATACATACAAGATCAGCTTCCAACTGTCCTGTTATTTACGGCTTACAGCTTCGAAGCAGAATTGACTGATAAAATCAAAACAAAACCCCCGTCACTCAGAACAATTATCTGCTCCTTTTTTACACACATTTCTCTACAGGTAACTGCTTGAATGTTTGAGAATTCAAATGTGTAGTTCACCATAGATTTTAGTCATGAAGGCATATGATATAATGAAATATGTGTACAGGCAGACAGGTCTAATGACATAAGCCTGCAATTAACAGTGAATTAAAATCCAAACAACTGCAATTGAATCGAACAACTCCAACCACAACCAATTTACGACATCAAAATCAAATTTCTCAGCACAACATACGGATAGGCGTTCATCCAACCAAAGATCAAGCTCTCAAAATCCAACCACATATACGACAGGAAGCCCTTTCAATATTTCTACCCATTTGCACATTGGAAAATATTCGTGCATGTATCTCTGCACACATCGCTTCCATGTACAACTCCAATAATGGCCTCATAAACCACTGACCAACAGATTGGCACTTTGCGCGCTGCTTCCACTCCCAATCTGTTTGCATCCCAGCCATTTTACCTGCTTAATGCTCTTTTTTTTAGCTAACTCCTCAAGCTTCAAACTGATAATCCACCATGGCTACCATCTCAAGATGTCCAGTTGTACTTGTATCCGTACATTGAATGCAAAAAGCAAATCTGGCAAATTAGCAAATGAACATCTCTCCAGACCGACCTCGTAGACATATTTCAAGCTTTCATTGGTATGCGTGTGGTGGACACATAATCCCTGGACTTTTGCAACATTGAAGTTGAACTGATCCCGTATTTTTGCCAAGTGCCTTTCTCTCAGAGTCGGTCGATCGTTGCGCTTGATCCTCTGGAAAAGGTCAACGTGTTAAATACAAGGAAGCGATTTCACATGCTTCATCGAGGTCGTAAATTTTTGCATCCCATTTAGGCAGCTTGTTGACCACTCCACAGAGGGGCTAGGAATTGTCTCAGATCAGCCCTGCCAGAATGACGACACACACAACGGTCGTAAAAAGCGACTCAAATCGAACCTGTGTGTTATTTGCTTATCAATAAGTTATTGAAATCGAAGTGCACTTCAGTTCAGCAAAGCCAAGATGAATACATCTACCCATACGGCGGCGGCGGTAGCCAAGTCAAAACCAATGATTTAGGTGAGCAGGGCCTCGCTGAAAATTGAATTAAAGAAGCCCACTAACGAGTTATAACTTTGTCGCCTTTTTGAATATCGAAAGATGGCATGACGCTTATCGCAAACGAAAACGTGCTCCAGGTAGTCACAGTGCATCTGGGCAACCATTTCTTGGGTAATGATTCAATTTTCATTCTATCAGCGATAATGTCAGGCATATGTCAAGTGTAACGAATCATCCTGATCCCGAGGTGTACCATAACCCATAACCGAAATCGTTTGCAAGTAAATTGTGACATTTTATTAAAATTGCTCCACTGACTGTTTTTTTTTCTTCCTCCTACTCTCTGTTGACGTTTTCTGACAAAAGGAAGAGAAGATACTCGTACAGGCCTTAAAAAAAAAACTCACTTTTCATTTATCCCTCGAGGATGAATAGCAAACTGTTTCGTTCATACATACTCATAACTGATGGAGCCTTTGTGGACTCTGCCAAAGAGAGACGTGGCCGTTCAAAAAGAACCAACAAAAAAAAACTCAGAAACCAGCTCACAGAAATTGGCAAAAATCCATTCAGCAACTTTTGACAGGAAGTTCATGTGAAAAAGCGATTGTAATCGAGGAAATGAAATGATGCGAAATGGATTCGAAAGGACATTCATACTCGTATATGGATTTCGAATATCCTGCTCGTACATTGGAATTTAAATGGCAAAATTTCGGTTGGCATATTGTGCCTGGATTCGACCCTCGTAAGGGTTGGTGCGGTGGCGCAATTTTTTGAGGAATTATGTGCAATTTATTAGAGGCACACCACTGGCAAGATTGGTTTTTGTTTCCTTCGATTTATGAGAGGCTTCGCGTCCAAATAAAAATATATAACTGAAACGAACGAAGCTATCAGACATTTATGGGGACATAAATAAATTTTATGGTGGGTGCTTCAGTTCCAAAAAAAAACAAAATTTTTTACTTTATTTTGCAGCAATTAAACGGAATTTTTCATCTCGTCACTAGGAGTTGCAATAAAATTGTGGACAGTAGAGTTGCACTAAGAAAGTTGATTTAACATTGAATTGCAAATTGAGGGCTTTCAAGATTATATGTATAGGGCTCCTGTGTAGATTATATGTATTATCATCGACCACCTTTTGCTTTTTTGGCCACCTCTTTCTTTGTTAACAGGCTCAACTGATTTGAAAAACAAATCCGATTCCATCAGTATTTGGCATTCCTTACGCAACATAAGTATATCGGCCAAACTACGATAGTATCAACGATAACTCATGCTGTCGATTTCTCTTTCTAAAGTGACCAGGTTCAGAGGAAGCACTCTTTCAGAATAATAGGAAGGGAGGCTATAGAAATTATTATTGTATTTAAAGACAAAAATAGTAATAGACTGATCACAGTTTTCGAAAAGATGAAAAGAGGATTGTTGCAAAGCTAGAAGGTCCAAATTAAAATTTGATCAGTCAGTAGCGTCAAGATCGTCTTTGTATAGCTTCTTAAGGAGAAAATGCCAGGTGGAGAAATAGCCTCGATAGAGCTGACGTCCGAATGACTTTTAAGGGTTACTTCGACTAACGATTTCTTGGTTCTAATCTACATAAACAGTCACCTCGACGGACGATGAAGGAACAACACGGCCAATTCCAGATGCTCGAATCGCAAACCGAACTAACCGTGTGCTGGTCGATCATAGGCACTGATTGCACCTCGTTTTCAGAGGTGCTGAGAGCATGGGTTTACTTGGAAAACATACCTCGACATAAGCAAGATCTAAAGCTGAACATAAGATGACTCACTATACCTAGTCACTAAGCTAGAGCTTATAATGAGCACTTGAGCATACGAATTTCCGGTACACTTACTAAACGATAGTAAATAGTTTAGTCAATGCAGCACAATCACTAAAGAACCAAACATAGCTTTGGGCTATTAACTACCATTAGAAAAAAAAAATGTGTGCGATGAGGGATGCGTGCGAAGGAAACGGGTAATAAAGGGGTACGCATACACGAAATGGTGCTGTGGAGAAAAACTATCAGCACCTAGGCTCAAGTAAACCAAGGAATTCTGCGATAAACACAATATCCGAAGTGTCTATTCGAAAAATAAACAGCTGGCAGCTGACGTTAAACACGTCCCATTCGTGATTTTGACGAGAATTTTGTCACCCATCTACAGGTGATCGTAGAAACGTTGTAATAACATTTCCAGCGACTGCTGAACCTAAAGTCAAAAAAATACAACGGCACCAAATATATATAGTTTTTTTTTATCAAAAGAAGAAAGCGTGAATGTGGCCGTCCAAAACTTTTTTATCATTTCATCGGCACATGCCAATCTGCTGCGAGAAAAACTACGAAAGCCTATTTTTTCACGCTAATGCATATCCTAGAAAGGCAAGCGAATTTCAAGTCAAGACTCACTACCTTTTCATTGACTGCAGAGCAGCATATGATGGCACTCATCTTAAGGGGCTTAACATTGCCATTAGGCATTTCGTGACTCTGACTCTATTATGCATTTTTCGCTGGGAAACACCTGATAAACTGTGCGGTTTAGAGACTCCTCATCAAAATTGTTGCAACCATATACAGAAACTTGGTAAGAAGAAGCAGTTATGGTAAGTAGCTTGTAGAAATAAGTTCTGGAGCGGTTGCAGAAGGCAATATGTTGAGCAATTTAGTCTCATTGCTATGCTGTAATAAGGACTTCGACACTATTAGATCTATTCAACGACGTCGTCATCAAATAGATGAAATACGTGATGCAGAATTAATTACTCATCCTTTGAAACCGAGCAAAATACAATTATTCGGAATTTTAACTCGGAAGTCAGTAAAAAGTTCATCTTTCTTAGGGTAAATTTATTGGAAACTCTATTGATAGCATCTTAGTGGAGATCCGCGAAGGACTGAATCCAGCAAATCATTGTTTTGGTAAAACAACTGGAGTTACACCCGATGATGCTATACAAAGCCATAATTTGGGTAGTTTTTCTTTAGCGCTTCTCTATAGAGCCATGCTAATATTTGTCGCTTACTAACCTACGTATGCATGGTAAGCGAATCGAGAGAAAGGCTCGACCGCGAACTTTGTCAACTTTACCAACATGCTCTTATTAACTATGAACAAATGCCGTATCGTCTAAATGATTTTTGACTGCCGGGAAGTATTATGTTTTCTTAGCTGTGTCTCATTCGATATTACTTACCCAGGTGAAATACGGCTCCTCTAATGCTTTTTTATTCTTCACTTGGTATTGTACCTCACTCGAAGTTCAGATCCCTTTACTGCCAGCAGGCTGCAATTTTGTTAGTTATTTTATCTCAGTGTGTCAGTCCGTAGTCATACTCATATGTTGTGGTATTTTCCCTTCTAAACCTTAATAAGCTAAAATTGTGTGGTTCAGTTCAATTTAGGGTGTTGAAGTATGGCAAGACTCTACTAAGGTTAAGGAAACAAAAATTACGGTTCTACTGATGAAAGCTTACCATATATTGGTGGTCGCTTTCTATTCCAATATAGACTCCATGCAAATCAAAAATCGAAAAGATTTGGCATTTCTATGCCATAGGCGTTAAAGAAAACGATTGACATTCTCTAGCCGACACGAGCTCGTCGACAAGACATATGAGCAATATTCGAGGTATAAGAAAGGAGGACATCTTTGGTGGGACAGGGGACAGTTTGTAAGCATAGCCTGCACTACACCACGTCCGCCAATGAACTATAGCAAGCACATAGTTCCCTCATCTGATATGGTGATCTCCGGATCTTGAAGCAATAAATCAAACTGATCACAATGCGATAGACGTAAAATATGACTCCAGTGTTGTGGATGTCGTGGGCAGCCAATATTGACTAGGATCACCACCTTGTTACAGCCATGGTCCGAATGATGATTTCCCAAGCGCCATAACAATCAACAACTCCTGTGAAACGATATAACGTAGAAAAGCTGCAATCGCAAGTGACCAGAATCCTCGCCGAATTCGTATCCGGAAATATCTTAACAACTCCTATGCCGCCGGCATCAAGTACCGAAGATTAGTGCTGCAATACTGCCAACGTGCCACTAGAGACTCCCCAAATTATGTGATGGGTTTTTCCAAATCCGACCACAACCAAGGAATCCCTGGTTTAATGAGGAATGCCGGTAAACACATGCAGCTATAACAAGAAATCTGCAGAAGAGACTCGAAGAACATCGGCTTCTCCAGAAGAAGAAAAATGAGCACGAGATGCACGCGATCGACGATATTGAGAGGTTGTACTCCAGGAATAACATACGGAAGTTTTAACAATAGGTAAAAAGAACGTAGTGAGACAAGAAGACCTGTAAGAAGCCTGTCGAGGTGAAGAATGAAACATCGCAGTAGAGTCACAGTCGGTTCTGAGGATATGGAAAAACATTTCTGCAGACTGTAAACCGGTGAAGAAGCCCAATATACTACCGTCAGGCAGAATAGACTTAGTCACTGATAACCAAAATTTCCATCCGCCTGAACAGAACGAATTAAGAATAGAAATATCTAAGCTAAACTCTGTGGAAAGTATGCACCAACTCATTTCTCAGATCTGGTCAGAAGAGTGTATACCTGATGAATGGAATCTCAGCACCATATGTCCGATCTGCTATAAGTTTCCTCAATACTGGATGCAAGATTTTATCTGCCATATTACTCGTATGTGAATGTCTGAAACACTTCGCCAATAACCTGTTTGGTCCCTCAGTGCGGTTTCAGTCCAGGGAAGTGCACAATCGACCAAATCTTTACACTCCGTCAGATTCTGGAGAAATTCAAGAAGCCCAAATCAATACTCACTATCTTTCTTCGATATCCAGGCCGCATATGACAGCTTTATAGAGACAAGCTGTGTAGAATCATGTCTAGTTTTGACATCCCTGCCAAACTCGTCCGTCTGTGCGGAATGATGATTGTTGGTAACGTCGTCTCTTGATGTCAAAACAGGTCTTAGACGAGGTGACGCGCTGTCATGTGACTTCTTTAACATCATACTCGAAAGAACTATGCGGAACTCGCAAGTGAACAGAGCAGGCAGAGTCTGTCAAAAGTCTGCGCAACTACTGTCGTACACCGATGATATCAACATAATTGGGAAAACTCTGCGGACCGGTGAGGTCGCTACTATTAAAACAGAAGTTGCCAAAGTGGGTTTAGCTGTAAATGAGGCAAAACCAAGTACACACAACATCCACGAACTGGACAAAACGTCATAATCGCCAGCAACTCGTATAATTTCGAGGTAGAAAGGGACTTTGTTTACCTTAGCTCTGCCATAAATTCTGCCAACGACAACTCAGCAGAAATAAAATAAAGAATCACTCTTCCCAATCGTTGTGCCTTTTGCCTAAAAAGGCAATTGAGTAGTAACGCCCTATCCCCAGAAACTAAGTAGACTCTATATAAGACCTTAATCATTTCAGTCCTACTTTCTGGCGCAGAAGCATAGACCTCAACCGACTTGGAGTGCGCAACTGGAGGCAGTTCGCTAAAGACGGAAATTCTTTGGACCTTGGTGTGCAACCTATGAGCACATTGTCTCCTTAGCAAACATGACGGAAGGCTTAGATTAGCAGTAACGGATATCTACAGATACTGCGTTGATCTGTAAGCCAAAGAGGACATAGAGCATTTACTATGAGAATTTGAAAGCAAAGCGCTAAATCGAAAGAAATTTGTAGAAAAATATTTTTGTTCATCATTTTTGAGAAAATATACTACGGGCTATAAAGGGTGATCAATTTCTGCTGTGTTTTTTTAAGTGAAAGCTTTTGGATTTCAGTTAATGTCAATTAATTCTCCAGAGATCGCACTGCCTAATGCTGTATGAGAATCCACCGCTTTTTAACTTCAACTCACCTAATACAGCTCCTTCAAAATAAGAAATTAATAGAGCAGGAGGAGGTAGACAAGAATTGAATAACTGGATACGGTTTCAAACCGCAGGCATCATAACCGCAAAAGAAAGAATATACCTAAAACAGGATTCAGCCTGCTCTGAGTTTTCAACTTTCACCTTTCTAAGGATCTTCGAATTTATAACTAAGTGGCTGAGTTTCGCCCGTAAGACCGTTCTCTGTTGCAGTGTGTAAGGCCATAAATTACTGTTCAGGAAGCCTAGGAGACTTTCTATTCATCTCACAATTTAGAGAAAAAAATAGGACCAATCGTAGCGATTCAAGATTTTTGGTAGCACAGATTGTTGTTTGTTATTCTTATTCTTTAGGACTGCCACCACTGTCCACTCGAAAGTGAAGCAATAGCTCTTTTGTGGCCAGTATGAAAAGGTCTGAGTCTGAGATCAATTAGAAACTATATAAGATTGACTGCAATCAACTAAGTCTTGTTTCATTTAGTGAACAGAAGGCTTTCTCGCTTTTTTCCTCTTTCTAAGCGATGGCAAATATTGGCTTCTTCTCTGTGGCCTAAATAGATGTGCCTGCCTCACATCCCCTCCAAGCTTCCTTTCCTATTTATATATTTATATGTATATTAGTTGTTCAACATTATACCCAAGTATGATCGTAAACCATGACAAATACTTCAAGATCCTGCAACCTCAAATTACGAGACAACTTTATGAGGCAGTTGGCATTTTAATTCAACTCTTCCTCTTGGTGTCAATTACTTTTGCAATCATTTTGCAAAATGTCAAATAAATAAATTGATCCAATAAAATGCAAACAAAACCCCAACCCCAGAAACCCCAAAAGCCGACAGGACTGGACCCACGGTAGGTGTGAGTGTAAGTTAAAGTGTATTCCACTCGTATGGCTGGAAATTGGTCATCATATGCGTATGTCGACACAAGACGTCTACCATAACTCCATCAAAAGTCATCAAATTGTAAATGCTCGTTTCTCACAGATACGCAGATATAATACATTGCACTAACTGTCAGTCATTGTGCGCAAATGCCACTTTCTCATTATGGCTCCCAGGAAAACGACGACACTTTCCAGATACCTACCGATACCGATACAGTTCACGTTCAAATTTTAACGTCTCTTGTCGGATTGGTTTCAAATTGGACCGGATTGGACGCTGTCTTTTTGTTGGTTTGGTTTTTTGTTATATATATATTTTCTTTTTTTTATTTTTTTTTCTGTTAAGCGGTTTCACTGTGATAAACCAAAATCGTGAGTTTCATAAAATTTATTTTTATGGCATAAAGTGGGCTATTGACGACACTATCCGTACTTGCTGTGCGCAAAACAATTCCGCAACAGCAAATCGCCGCGACACTAAAATCGTAAGCAATTTCGCATCGTCGTTAATACGAGTACATGTGTTGTAGTGTAGTTATAGCTAGACTAGCACCATATCGCATCGTTCAAGCGCTGCGTCGACTATAGTACTAATTTACTCATATACATATGTACGAGTACATAATCGTATCAAACAAATACAGATATGTACCTACTTTATCCGTACGGATTGGTTGAGATTTTTACCTAAAAAGCATAAAAATACTTAACGATTGCGTTAGCGTTAACGTTCACGTTAGCTGTAGCTTTAGCGTTACTCTGATACTCGTATTCGTACTCGTGCCAGTATCCGTATTTGTAGCTGAGCACGAAGTTAGCACAGAGAGTTTGGTCGGTGTTTTCGGTGATTTATGGTGTTTTCCAGTTTTCAATTCGATGAACCGCATCAGCTTTAGCGTCACTGCCCCGGTAGTAAGTAGTAGGCAAGTGGTAAACGTGGATTTCCCCTCCAAAAAAAAAAAAATAGGTGGACGGAGAGGGAGTTCAGACGGGGATGAGTTGTGTGTGTGATTTGTTTAATTCATTGTCTGTCAAAAATCGAAATCCTCCCGACGACGATGACGCCACAGAACGTAAAAATGTTTTAAGTTTACAGCCAGCCACCTCCTGACCCGGCACGGAACATTGAGCGAACCATTAGCACGTGTGCGTGTGTATTAGTGTCAAATTGGAAACCCGAAAACCAGGTTATCTGGTTGGGGATACGTTTTTCTTTTTATTTTAGTTAATTGTCCACAAAGAATTTAACTCATCCATTACATGTGATGTGTATCTAAATGCACGGATATGCACATACTCGTACGTATGTATGAAGGTACTCGTACTATGCGTAAGTACGAGTATCTGAAGATGAAGAATTTTACGAGAGAGCATTATTTTGCCCATTTATGTTAAGTGATGTTTTTGTTGTTGTTGCTGAGATATAGAGTCGGTTACCGTTAAGAATTGGAGTGTTATTAAATAGTATTTTAGAAAATTGTGTACATTATGCTTTGTTTTTAATTATTTTCATTGTACGTCTATTCGGGATCGTAAATCTTGTTGCGCGGCGTCAGGCGCGGCACGTATGTTAAAGTGCTCCAGCTAGACAAACATTCTGTCTGCGTTACATAGACGCTGACTATGACAACCGACGATGGACAGCGTACGACAGACAACGCACTACGGATGGCAATGGCCATGTTGATGGCGATGATGGCTATGATGACGATGATGACGATTCGAGAGTGGCATAATTAACCCTTTAGAAATGCGAGTTTAATGAGAGAATTAAAGTTTAATTAGAAATTAATTCACAATGCAAGTGTATTTTGCTTTTGTTTTGTTTTATTTTATTTTGAAATGAATGCGGAGCAATTTTATTTGCCGGAAAACAAATGGCTCGTACTTTATGGCCGGCCTTTATCGATTTCTTTTTAACCAAATTAAACGTACTTATGGGTACTTATCTGAGTGCAACCAATCATAGATTTAAGTTTATGAGAAAGGTGAATAGTTGAGGTTAAATGGGATTTGTATCAGAGATATGTGGTGAAACTTTGATGATGGTTTAAAGAGTTACCCTTTTAATAAATTTGATAAAAGTTTTTACTGCTTTTTAATGGAAAAAGATTGTTTTCTGATGAAACGAATGTACATTGTTTTCATCTCGAAGGCTAGCTGTGTAGCTGACAGATAACAGTGTCTCTATAAATCTTTTCGAAGGTATCGCTAAACCAATACTTTCAATCACGAACAATTTAAACTAAATCCGCCCTTATAAGTTCTTGCATTATTGACGATCATTTGAACATGGAAACACTCGTAAGTATTCAAACAAATGTTCCAGCCATACTAGCTGTCGCCACATGCTTGTTACGGTTAATTTCTATTAGGGTAGACACATGGTTATTCAGGGAGCTGCCTCGAGAAAGAACGGGCGCAAATGGACGGCAAATGCTGTCGAAGGCGCTAATACTAAGGCTTTCACTCCCCCAGCTGCGAGAGGGAAGAGAAACAGGTCGGCAGAAGTGACACCCACCGAAATCGACCAAGCTTTAGAACTTAACTGCAGCCTCTGCAGGGCCAAGAGGAAGAAAGTTTCTGACATTCCCTCTGTCGATGGATTTTTGGGCGCACGATACCAAGATGAAACCGGTACTGCAACTAAAAAAGGCTGCAGTTTCAACAGAAATCGAATGAAGCGGCCAAACCAATCGACAAAAACAAATCCAGCTGTAGTTTTACTAGTACACGATGTTCGGATGAGACCAGTGTTGCAACCAGCAAAGGTCCTAGTTCTGGTGACGACTTTTTCCGTTCTCGAGACCCGGCTGAAAACGGTTGCAACCAGCAAAAGTTTCAGTTCAGGTGAGCGGAATTTGAATGCCGCTAAAAAACTCACATCCAAGAAAACCACGAAACACCAAAGAGAACGCCGCTATCTCCTCTCTGACGTTTCGAATTGGCGAGGCTGACAATAATTGCAGTCTGAACAATGTGTTAATCAACTGTGGGAGCTAGCTTAATCAGAGAATGTTGGCATTCAAGCAGAGAGCTGCGATATGGAATACGGAGCTCTAAGTGTTCCACGCTGAAAACTCGTGAATGGTTAAGGAAGTCTGTGCTGAAAATTCCTTTTGAAGTTTTCATTCCATCAAAACTGACGCCCAGCATCTTTTATATTTCCGGACAACTCAAGGAAACGGAGGATATGTTGATGCATCTTTATACCCAGAGCCCTGAACTCGATGTCGAAAAGTGGAAAATCTACTCTTACAAGGAGAGAAAGGAACGATGGGTTTTCCCTTGATGAGGTCTTAGACACACATTCTGTCGGTATCATTAAATTTAGGTATGACTCACGTCCCTATCTTCACCTTGGAAGGGTTAATTTTCACTTTCTTTCCGAATGAGTCCAGACAAGAAACAACGAGTTCAATACTTATCAATATTTAGGAAGATCAAACTCAACATTCCAAGTCTGCTATTGAATCCCTATCTAATCCCTATGCTTTCCGTGTTGAATACCAAGCCTAGCATTATATCCACACAGGAAACATTGGTGTGGAATAATCACATCTGTGGTTTCGGATGCTTGAGTCTTATGTCTTATGAAACTTTATGTCGAACAATCGGAAAGACAGAGAACTTGCCTTTTCGTCCCGAATTACCACATAAGGTGGGCAATTTTGCAATCTAAGTTTAATTGCTATTAACAGAGTCAGAAGAGAAGACTTACTAGTCTCTGTTTGAGATTCCATTCCCAGATAAAGTAATCAGAGCCAGCTCACAGAGCCAGCTGAATAACACAGCACGCCGTAACTGGTATCCTTTTGGTTGTGATGACGAATGAGGATATTAAAAATGCTGTAGTTTCCTTTGATGGTTTCAAGTCACCTGGCAGGACTGCCATATACCTAGTTATGATACAGAAAAGTATATACCATCTGCATGTAACTCTGAAGTGAATATTAACTGCTAGCCTGACACTGGCATACATCCCGAAGCCCTAACGAACAGTGAATATTACCTTTATATCGAATATCAGAAAAGATGACTACACGCTCGCCAAGAGACTTACATCATGTTTAAGAACGTAGAGAGAATGGTCGAAATCCAAGTGCACGAAATTGGTTTGCGAATGCATCCTCTGTATAAGATGAAATATGCCTTCAAACGCGGAAGACTCTAGGAGAAGCCGCTTCCAAATCTGGTATACAGAATTGAAAGGCCACTCGACTAAGGAACTAGTGCTGGCATTTCCATTGACATTGCGTAAGCTTTCGACAGCGCAACTTCTGACAACATGCGTAAACGAATCACTAGTTCTATGTATACAAATAATGATAGTAAATATGACATCGATTGCAGTGGCTGACAGCGACCAATACTTGATTGCTGTAGCGACAGCCAACCTACGCTAACAGGCTTGCTGAACTCCTTGCAAGAGATCATTGAATGCAGTCAAAAAGCTGAATTCACTTAGTCCTGTGAATTCAACTTTCTAGACAAAACTCAGAGGAAAATTTTTCAGAATTGAAACCTTCGTTAGGGTCACCTTGGGTCCTCGGCTGTTGCTGCTTTTCAAAGGTTGGTTTCATACTCTTATGATGGCAGATGACATGACTCTCGAGCTTGCCAGCAGACCAAATGAATGCTTCCTAAAATATCTAAGACATCAGAGGATTTCTTGCTGTTCCACAATAGGAAAGTCTGCGGGCTGCTTACTGGCGTTATGACGGGGCAATATCCTGCGACACCGCATAGCACTACCTTTGTGAATGTGCGGCCTATGTTCACATGTGTCTGCAGTTGCCCGGCGCTGACGTGGTGGTTGCTGGTACCGTAGCCACTTTATCAGTAAAGTGCTTACTCATCTCGAATTACTGAGTAATTTCAGCAAAGGTAATATTCAAGGAGTACAACGAACTAGTACTTTGTCTGAGTGCTGAAAAAAAGACTTCTATCTAGAAAAATTTCCGGGCAAATAATTTCTTCCATACTTAAAAGCTTCTGCACAGACAGCGCACATTTCAAGTGTGTAAAATTCTTTTAATTATTTTTACAGGTACAGATTTCTGGGAAAGAGAAACGGAATTAAGGCGTAAGGATGTAATGAAGCAAATATGAAACGAAACTCGCCATATTAGGGAAATAATTTATAATTTTTGTGTAAGAATTCTCCAAAAAAATTCCCATTCAGGATTCGATTTATGGTTATTGTTATCTAAGCATTTTCTGAATACTCGAGGAGCAAAAAAGGAAGTTCAAATCAAATATAAGCTCAAAATATCGAAGTAGACAGTGCACAATACAATGTGTCACTTTAAAGAGTCATTAGCTTTTAAAACAAAAAAAGCAGGAGAACCAGACTATTGGATTAATCAGCAAGAGGTATCAACCGCCCACACCTCTGGGAATCTGTGCAGAGATAAAGCACTTCCACTCAAAGTAGATATCAGTATCAGCGACGAAAATGTTATTACCTGTTGCAGGCCTCCACTGTTGAGTAGCAGTTTGATAAAACACAGTTTTAAGGTAAATTATGGCAGGAATGTTGGGAAAAGTCTATAGTCCTAAAATGAGGTCACATAGAAAAATCAAAAGTTAAAAAATAAATCCGGAAAACTTTCATTTTCATTTGTGTCACGATACGTATTGATTCAATTTCGTATATGACAGAAGCGATGTCGTGAACCCATTGACTTCACCGCTGCCTAAGTTAAATATTTAAGGGTCCAAATGGGAAACTTACAGATCGCTTACGTTGTGAACCAATTCTCCTCCTCCTCAATTATACCGGCCGGTTTTTTCGCTATGTCTTTCACTCCTTGTCCATCATAATTTATTTCAGTCGATCACGTCTCGATCAATGCTCCCATTTGGTTGAATTCCGCATGTATCTAACCAGTACTGATAGCCATCCATCTTTATGTGTTCGCACTTTGACATATCAGATGCTGACTTTTTTTAATTGATTCTTGGTGCTCAGCAGCTTTACCCTCATGTAGCTTTCACATTGAATCTTTGACAAGGTTCGTAAATTATCATAGTTGAAAACAATATTTCGAAGCAATGACAGCAGCAATAATTGTGTCAAAAATTAGTATGCAAATTTATTTGACAGTTCCAAAGATTAACTACAAACTGAAAAGTTCGCTAAATATAAGGACCACTCGATTTATAATCAATTTCTATTTTGTCATTTGGTTATTTTGTTATTTTGTTATTGTCGCTAATTCATTCAAAACATCTTTGAATGATGGATGCTTGGGCACACGGCCATCATTGACATGAATATTTGTGAACACAAATTTGTATTCAGTTTTTGATACATGTGATATTTAGAAGATTTGGAGTTGTTATTAGCAATTACTTCAGAAACTCTGACGTTTCACATTTATATTGACGTATTCAGACTTTTGTTTTTGATTTAATTTTCACTTATCACATAGTTGTTGGTGAGTTTTAGACGTATGCTTATATCTAACATTTGGTTGAATGTCAAGGCCAGAAAGTCATGCATTTGTAATTTCAAGAGGTTCTGAAAAAATGATTTTAAGAATCGAATCTATAGTCGGTTTAAATGGCATGAGTCGTGCTAGTCTTATGATAACCACCTCATCTGCGCTATAGACTGCATCCGGAGAACTGTGCGGAGAACCCTTTTGATGTATTCCGCAAACATTATGTCTATAGTGAAATTTGCGTGCGCTATATCAATGCCAATAGCAATTACACATCAACTGCAATCAACTCACTGATTATAATCACACCTCAGTTCAAAACATAGAAATGTTCAGCCACAATTATTCGAGATCTTTTGCAAAACACCTGTTCCATCGTCCATGCGAGTAGACTTTATTTGTATGTATCCCTTTTTTTTTTATGCGGATGTTTAATGTCCGCCTTCGACTATTTGCACTCTCGGGGCACTTCTCGTACCATGTGCACGATCACACGTCAATTTCAAATCAACTATCGCTCTCCAGGTGCAACAGTAACATAGTTATAGATACAGATATTTAGAGGGCTTAAAGTCAGGCGCAACAGTGGGGTGATTACCTTACATGTTCGGTTCGCCCAATTGGTAGTGGGTGGTTGGTGAATAGATGGTAATTGGCGAATTATTGTATCTGAATGAGTGAAATTGCCTCAGACATGCAATTCGATTTTTTGATTGGTTTTCACCTTCGCGTACAGATTTCTAATGAATTGGATTTTCATGTGCTGATGTTTTACGGCAACAATTTTTATACAATGTAATTTTGGTTTGTTTTTTTTTTTTTTTCTTTTTTTATGAGTCCTCTATTGTTTGGCGTTTATGGACGCAACAACATTTACTACTCATGTGCAACAACTGAATGTCATTCGGGTGAATTGTGCAATAAAATTGAGAGAGTTGATATCTATTTGGTTACCTTTTTTTTCGAAAGACTGCAAGGTACCACTCCCTGATTGGGTATCCTTTGTGTCATTATTTTCTGGGAAGTCGAATTAAATCAGTAATTGCAATTGTGTTTGAAGTGTCGGACATTGAAAGGTTTTTCGCACTCGAAGGTGCCAGTTTGGAAGGTTGGATTGGTGTAATGTTATTTAATTGATGGTTTCGACAACTTCAGAAACATATCGATTCACACAACAAGTTTACTTTCCTTTCTTCAAACTAAAGAGACTAAACCTTTTAAACAACTTAATTGGTTATTATCAACAATGTTGGTAACCAATAGGGGATACCGACAATGTTCTGAGTTCATGCTAGAGTGTCTCTTCATTTGTAGATTCAAATTCCTTTGGTTTGTATCTTCCCCTTGAAGTTACACCGTGAATTTAAGACATGACACTAAGTGAGAGGACCTCTTATTTCGGCGGTAAAAAAGAAGGAACCTGAGAAGCGAGCGATTGAACAAGCGGAAAAGTGCTACTCTAGGAACATCTTTAAGAACTCTTAACAACTATTAAAAAGAAGACATGTAGGAATTAAGAAGGAACATTTTGTGGCAAAGTCACAGTGTTGAGGATATAAATACAAAAAAAACAATTCTCCGGACAGCCTAAACTCCGCTTTCAGTCATTTAACTAGGCCAATGGATATCCGTCCATCAGACCAAGATGTAGAAAAGATAGCAATACCCGAACTAAAGCATAACAAGGCTGCCGAATCAGATAGCCTACCTGTCGAGTCATGTGAAGCAACAGAAGAAGACTTAGTAGGGAGGATATACCAACTCATTTAGTGGAAGGAAAATATACCTGATGAATGCAATGTCTATATTGCTTTCCCGCTTCACAAGAAAGGAGACCTGCAGTATTTTCGCTGTGAGTGTAAGCGACGAAATTTCCACTACAGGTGTTATTATCATCATTTTAATAATTTTGTGGAGAAACTTCCAATGCTGACTGAATTCCTCCTTTCTTAGATTTAAGATTCTCCTTTAGTTATTTTCACTTTAGTGACCTTTTGTTTATGACATTTTATTAGGAGAAAGGAGTAGGGGAACCTCCTATACTATAATTTACAAATTTATAGTATTTTAATTATTTAATAGCTTCTTATTGCAATTTCTTGTCATTTTATTTTCAGCAATAATTAAATTTTCTGTTTTCCTAATATCTGTGTATTCAGAAATATTATTTCGAAATACATTCTTTATTCTTAGATTCCAGATAATTACAAGTTACATTAATATTCAATAGTATTGTATTAGGTGTGTAACTAAGTTTTTTCGATTTTGACATATCCAAAACGTCATGAACCTTATATGGTAAACAAACCGTTTTGAGACATTTGTGATTTTATTTTGGCGTCATATACTATTGGTTGTCTGAAAATGCCTGATTTTGTGGTAAATAATCGTCATTTGCGGGAAGTGTTTATTTTCTTCTTTCGTTCGAAGAAAAGTTTACGAAGATGCTGCTCTAACTGAAAGAACGTGCCGTGATTGGTTCCGTCGCTTCAAAGGCGGTCATTTCTATGTTGACGACAGTCCGCGTGAAGGAAAGCCATAATCCTTCGAAGACACTTTGGTGGGACCAGGTCGGGTGTTACTATTGAAACCCAACGAAACCATCACTGGGGAACGGTATCGACTTCAATTGATGCGATTGAGGCGAGCATTGCGCGAAAATCGGCCACAATACTAGCAGAGGCACGAAAAAGAGATTCTACAGCTTAACAGCGCTCGGCCTCACGTTGCCAAACCCATTAAAAACGAAATGGAAATGCTCAAATGGGAAGATTATTACTTGCTCCGTTCGATGGCACATGGTCTGGGTGATCAGCAGTTCCGCTCATATGAAGACATCAAAAAATGGCTTGATTCGTGCATAGCCTCAAAAGATGAACACTTTTACCGTAACGGTATTCGAGCCCTGCCAGAAAGATGGGAAAAAGTTGTAGCTAACGATGAGCAATACTTTGAACGATTCATTTGCAACCATTTTATCACAATAAAGTAGCATTTTCATCGAAGAACAGCGCACCTAATAAAATACAATAATTATATTTGAGGACATAGAAATACTTAATAATGACAATGTAAATTTATATATAAATCTATTTCAGTACAAACTGAGTTAAAAATTCTTATACATTTAATCATTTGTTGTACAAATGTCCAGCGTTCTATAATAAAATTCTTGTTCGAAGACTTCTTTCTGGAACATTGTTATCGTCATTTTCTCTGCACCAGGCGACGTTGTACGGAAGTGTGCCCGGCCACTCCGATGAATGGTCGTGGGTAAAGATGTTTAATATGGGCGCCACGCGATTACTCTTCCGCTTCACTAACAACATCCAGAACCACGACTGAATATGGGATTTGCGTTTTTTTTTTGTTTTCCCCATGCCGAAAAATCGATTGCAAACCAAGAAGAGTAAAATTATAAACGACTATTTGCCACAATGTTAATTGTTGTTTTTTTTAATTCAAACAAAATTTACAAACTTAAGCACTAACTTACAAATAGGTTTTAACTAAACAATTCTCCTCATTAAACTTATACTAAATACCAAATATTATAGAAGAAAAAAAACACCTCTTTACAAAACCCATATTTTAACACGCGCCCTAGTTTTCCACGCCAAGGGTTGCTTTTACGAAATCGAATTAAGCGACCCGCTAGACAACGACCGTTGAACTTAGTTTCAAGAGGGTATTCTGGTCTAGAAGCACAAATTTTAGGGTTTTTTTTTCAGTTGTGATTAATAACTAGTAAAGTAATTTTTTTTCGCCAAATGGCGACTATTTAAAAAAAATAATTTTTTTTTCATATTTTTTAAAAATACATAGAACACAATTTTTTTTAACTAAAAGTTTAGTTGGAGTGGATTTACCTTCAAGTAAATTGGTTCAGTAGAACTTGAGATTTCGTGTCAATAGAGTGGAAAAAAATAGTTTCGAGAAAAACGCGTTTAAATATTTGAGCACAGTTTCAAGCAGTTTAAGTATAATGCTGCGTTATACTTACATTTCGTTAAGAGACAATTCCTGGTTTTTGCAACAAAATACGTTAGAATAAACTTCGGATAATAGATTTGCTTCGTGCTACAGAACTACTTTGACACCTTTTTATTTTTGGCTTTTTGATTGTTGCCTGGCACTACATTCACGGTTCCTTTTTTTTTCTTTTTGTCTTTTAAACCTGAGAGGTTTCCTGTTACTCTGCACTACCGAACTCCATTCTCAGTTGTTTTCTTTCTTTTTTCCCTTTTATTCCTTTTATTTCAAACCCTTTTCCAACAATATCATTTCATTTCGATTGACATAAGTTTCAAATTGACCCCGCACTACTTCACGATCTATTCTCCACTCCCATCGCATTTTCGATATCCACCATCGAAACCCCAAGATTTCGCCTAACAAAGCCGCAGAAATCCTCTTTTTTCTTCTTCTTCCACGGCCGCTAACTCCAACCATATGTTATATACCATACGATGTGGTACGATTTTGATCCTGCTATGCGGATCTCCAATCCAGATCAGGAGGAAAAACTAAAAAAAAAACTAAGAGATCTCACACGGGTATCCGGAGGCCAATAAAAAGTGGGTGATATTGACCTACATTTTATGATCCGAAACGGCTCATAATAGCACACACTTTAAATTCTTGAGGTCTATCAAGACATTTTATACGACATGGAAAGACATCATGAATAAACAGTATACAATGAACACTTCGCCTTTTTTCTAAGGTACCTAGTCCAATCAAGGCACACCTGGTTGGACAGGGCATTACATCGAAGTTTCATTATATTTGCGTCATAACAAATTTTCTAAAGGACTTCTGTTTTTATTTTCTAGTCGTGTTATCGAAATAACATTGGACAGCAGACTATAAAGTAATACTCAAGAAGAGGTCGAACTATGTCTCTCTATAAAGTGAGCATATGGGTTCGAAAACTTAGCACACATTTGCTTAAGAAACCTTATAAAAGTTTGCTTCAACAACATTCCAACTATCTCGGGTTATACCTTCAATTCGCCCAGCTTATAAGCTTTATAAACGATCCTTAGTCTTTCTACCAATTCGTTAACTACAAAAAAAAAATCGGACGGTTTTCCCCCATCCCTCTCATGCGAATCTTTTTCCGATAATTCCTCCGTATCGGATCCCTCTTATTTCAAATATATACTTAACTTTCCCATTGGCCCCCCTACTTCTCAAAGTAATAGAAAATAAATTACTACAACTTAAAGATGATTTCTTACCCGACCCAAGTGGCCTTCCATTCATATTTCTTAAAAAGTGTTCCTCAACACTTTCCCACCCCCTTTTAAATCTCTTCCAGTTATCGCTCTCTCAAGGTGATGGAAGTCTGCTTTCATAACACCGATACACAAAAAGGGATTAAAGAGGGAAGTCACTAAAGCTAAACTTTCTCATATACCCAAACCCCTCGAAAGCATTTTGTAAGAAGCTTTAAGCTTCCAGTGCAAATCTTTTATTTCCTCTAATCAACACGGCTTTCTGAAAGGCAGGTCAACTTCCACTACCCTTGTCGAATTCGTGTCCTCTGTTCTCCCAGCTTTAGAAAGTGTTAAAGAATTTGACGTTATAACAACTGATTTCAGTAATTCTTTTGACAAGATATCTCATAAACTAATCCTGCACAAACTGTCCGTCCTGGGCTTTGAACTTATTGGATATCTTCTTACCTGGATAATCATTTTTATAGTGTTCGTTTCAGGACTGTCCTATCGGCCCCTTTCTTTACCACTTCAGGTGTTCCTCAAGGTAGTCTACTCCTCTTCATCCTAACTTTTGACGATCTTAAAAGCGTCACTCAACACTCAGCACTTTCTCTCTATGCTGACGATACCGAATTTTGTAAATCCATTTCCTCACAACAAGACTCCAACCTCCTTCAAATAGATTTAAATATTTTTCCACCTGGTGCATGAAGATCTGCTTAGAACTCAAGGTCACCAAATGTCAATCGATTACCTTCCACATACTCGTAGGTGCAACAATTCTCCTCACAGAATTTACCTTCTCTACGGCCAACCTATATCCCTTGTTGACTCTATCCGCGACCTTGGCATATTATGAGACAGGGAGCTTAATTTCCGCTCGCATATCAATGAGATAATTACTAAAGCAAACTCATCGCTTGGCTTCGTACGTGACCAGATCACTGTACATCGCTCACGTTCGCCCCCTTCTCGAGTACGCTAGCCAAGCGTGGTGTCATTTCAACGCGTTCATATATCCCGTATTGAGAGCATCCAGCATCGTTTTCTTCGATTTGCTCTTCGAGGTCTAACTTTGGATGATCCTCTAATCTTACCTTCCCATCGAGACCGTCACAAACTCATTAACATGAATACCCTTGAGGAATGAAGGGACGTAGCTGACATTATTTTCATTCACCGACTCATCTCAGGCTCCATCGACTGCACGTCTCTTTACAACTCCATTTTCTTTTACACTAATACTCGAAATCTACGATGCCCCCGTCTCTTTTATCTACCAATCCACCGCACCACATATGGCACTAACGGACCAATCTCCCGTATGCTGGGTAAGGTAAACTCCAACCTTTCCGTTTGCAATTTTAATCGCAGCACTCTCTCCCTCAAATTCGATCTCCTTCACCATCCCTAGTTTGAAGCCCTATGATAAGTCCTAGATATCGCTAAACCTTAATTTTTGTTAGTTTTTAGGTCCTAGTTTTTAAGGTTGTATTAAGCAAAATAAATGGGTCGTTAGCCCCCACCAAAATGAACTAATTAAAAATTAACAACATAATCTATTTGAAACCACAATACAAGTTTCGAATCAAAAATCACACCTAGATCTTTTATTTTGAGTTTTCAAAAAAGACCGGAACTGGAAATTATATACTCGTAGTCATTAGATCGATTAACCTCACACCAACTAAATACTATATTTAAATCATTTTGGAGACCTTCACAATCATAAATATTTTTAATTCGTAAAAAGAAATGTTACATCAAACACTTATTTTCCTTTGTGAAGAGATCTCGTTAACAGAAATATTAAATAGCAAGTGCCCTAAGTGGCACATGCATTACGTGTGTGATTATTTGACAAATTACAATACAAATTGTTTTATAATAATACAATACTAGTAAATTTGTTATCATCTGCAATTTTCTTAGTTTTCCCTTTAATCGAAATGAACAGTCTTAGTTTTTGGTTTTTAATTATCAAAAAAACATGGGAAAATTGCAAAACTGTACGACGGGAATTTTAGTTACTTGAAAAAAAAAATAGTCCCCTTTAGATATTATTCGCTTGTGTCAGCGCTTCTTCCAACCCTCGAAACACTTCTCAAACTCGATCTTTGGGATAGCCCTCTGCTCTTTCAGCGATGCGCTTTTTTCATCGTCGTTGACTTCATTTAGTGACTCCTGAGCAAGTTCCATTCGCCGCTGTTTTTGTTCAATGCTCAACAATTTTGGAACAAATTTTGCTGGCACGGGTTTCATACCCAAAACATTCGAAAAAATTTCATGGCATGAGTCAATCGATATGCCAACAGCATTAGCGACTTCACTGATTGTGATTTGGTGATCATTCATAACCATTTCTTTCACTTTTTCCACGTCTTCACCGGTTGTTGATGTACTGGAGCGTCCGGGGCGTTCGTCATCTTCAACGTCTTCACGGCCATCTTTGGAAACGCTTATACCACTCGTAAACTCTTGCTTTACTCGTAGCAGACTCACCATAGGCCTTTGTTACTATTTCACACACTTTGTTACCCTTTTTTTTAATTTTTTTTTTTCGCGAAATTTGATACAAATTCTTTGCTCCATTTCTTTTAACAAACGAAAATCGCCCAGCTCATAAAAACACTTCTAACATTAGCGGCTGCCCTAAACAAAGTAAACAATGAATACAGCTGAAAATTTTATCATACTTCAGGGGCATATATTATATACCAACATAATAAAAAAAATTTAGCAATCGGACTCCCCAAACTCCCCAAATTCGAGCTAATAACACGTGTAATGTTGTCTTCCAATGTCGCACGACCTTGCCGACCAATTCACCGGTCCAAAAGGAGAGATAAATTCCTCACCGAACTCATTTCTTAATTGATCCCTCGATTCGCGTGCTATGTGGTATGTAGCGCCGTCTTGCTGGAATCACATGTCGACCGGGTTCAGCTTGTACATTTTGGGCAAAAAAAGTTCAAAATCATTGAACGATAGCAGGAGCCATTGACAGTCATCTTTGAAAAAATACGGCCCAATGATTTCGCCGGACTATAAACCGCACCAAACAATGCATTTTTCCAGGTACATTGACAGCTCTTGTATTACCTGAGGTTTGTGTTCGGATGCCCATTCAACCAGAAATGAGCTTCGTCGCAGAAAACTATTTTTCGATAAAAAAGCGGATTTTCCTTCACCTTTTCCAAGGCCCACTCAAAGAAAATTCGACATTACATTTCGTTCTGCTGGTTGCCGATGTTCATGTTTTAGTGTATTTGCTTCCCAATCGGACATTTCGGGGTTCAATACCAGCCGTGACCCAAAGACTTTTTTTCAGGCAACTAAAATCTTGTGAGATGAATGGTTGCCTAAGTATAAATCAAATCAATTTACGCTAATAATTTAGTCTTCCCATTAAAATGTTGGATGCCACCCATGGAGCGAAATAGCCACTGAACCCAAACATCTTACATTCTCTTTCTGTCCCATTTTCCGAAAAACTTAACACATGCTTTGGTGTCATAAGTGTAGTCATAACCACTTGAGTGTTAAGTTATTTTTTTAAAAACAAAACAAGTTCTTGCACGAGCTGTATTTTGTAAGGTTTTAGACCAAGATCCTTATGTAAAGTCTTCCACTTAGTCGAGTAACACAATCCCAATTGCTGTGAACGGCGACGAATGGACAAATCACTGTTTTCATTAACACTGGCGAATACAGCACCAACATTTTCCTCTGTGACTCTAGGTGACTGGTGTCCAATAGCGTGAAATTGGTGAGAAATTTAGTCACTAGAGCTTGAATTGCTTGCTCAGTAGGTTGATTATGACGACCGTAAATTATTCGACGTGTCCGAAAAACGTTTTTCACAGAGCACGAATTTTGATAATATTTACAACTCAATCATCATTTTTTAAGAGTTTTTCGGGTGTAAGTCTATCCATGATGAAAGTGAGCATGTTTGACATTGACACATGTAACGGGTCTCGCGTGAGCTGTCAAAAATAGAACACTGAAAAACCAAACACCAAACAATCACCCTTCAGGAGCTAAGGGCTTGTTTAGAAAGTTTATCTATGAAATTAATGAAGGAATGTTTTGTGTTGATGCAAATGTCGACGTATTCTTTTGTTTATATCGGATGGAATTTCTGTAAGTTCATACTTCTTTTTTATCTGCTTTCTGTAGTATTTTGCTGCAGAACATATACAGGCTAACTAATTTATTTGTTAAGACCTTAAGATTTGCGTAATAGACTGTGTGCTTCATTCCTTCATAATTGGCTATTATTCCTGTGTGTCCGGACTCTTTTTTGTGAATCAAGGATATTTGCTTGAGCGTGTGGATTAATATGTGGATTACCGTAAAAGGATTAAATTAGTTTTTGTTGAACTCTAATTCGTCAACGATTTGGGAAATGAGGTTTGGGTATATTCTAAGGAAAAATTCGTTCTATAATAAAGTTCCAATATCTCCAATATTGACATCATCTGCCGACGATTTAAGAAAAGTCTTACCATATTAACGGAAATGGAAATTGCTCTGTTAATACTAATGGTAGAAACCTTATTTAGGACTTTCTTTTTAGAAGAAATACGAGCCTTTGTAACTGCTTTCAAATAACACTGTTATCTTGTTTGAGTCTTCAGATATACAATTTCTAAATATGTTCCATTTTTATTGCTCATGCTTATTTTTGATTTAGAGGTCACTTTTCTCCAGAAAATCCGTAATAAACATAACGTTTTACTATTCTTTTATTATAAAAAAATGTCAACAAGTTTTCAGAAAAACCTGTAGATTTTATGATACTTGGGAAAATCTAAAAAAAGGGTTTTTTTGCTATGGCTATGAATAAAACAAGATATTGTGCCGTTTTAGATAATTTTTATTTTATGTTTATACTAAAACAATTATAACAGATGCCCAAAGTGTCCTCCTTGGTTTTGTAGACATGCTAGAGCCCGTTTTTGTATTTCGCTGCGAACGTTTATTGATTCTAACTGCTGCTTTGCTTTTGATGACGTTTCGAGAATAAGTTCTTCCAATGCACTTAAAATTGTTGTTTTGGTTCAATAAATTAGTTCTTTCATTCTCTCCATACAAAGAAATTTAAAACTGAATACTGTAAGGTCAGGAGATCTTGCAGGCCAGTCGACTGGTCCGTCTCTTCCTATCCAACGATTACCGTACTCTTCATCTAGCCAATTCTTAACCTCACGACCAAAGTGGGTGGAAGCACCATCCTGTTGGAAATATGATGAATCTAGTGGAATCAGTGGAATGTCTTCCAATAGTCCTGATAAATAATTTCGCAAAAACTCCAGATAGTTTGTAGAATTCAGCCTAGGTGGTAGTTTGCAGGGGCCGATTAACTTGTTTCCAAGTACGCCTGCCCACATATTGACTCTGAATTTGTGTTGAAATGATTTATGTCTCCTTGTATGTGGATTCTCTGTAGTTCACGTATGAAGATTATGAAAATTTGTGATCCCATCTCTTGTAAATTGAGATTTACAAGAATTTACAGATCCAAAGAAGTCTGCTAATAAACTCGTTGTCATCCTAGCTCCGCTCCAGCAACCAGTTAGAAAACTCAGGTCTCTCTTCCAAATCATTGGGAAGCAGTTCTTGTACGGGTGTATGGTGGTATGGATAAAAGTTTTCTCCATGCAGTACATTAGAAATTTTATGTCTGGAAATATTGAATTGCAAAGCTAATCGTCTATTGCTCATTGATGGATCAGCTGTAACAGCTTCCAGTATTCTTCCATCAGTTTTAATGCCTAATATACGGTTTTCCAATAAGGACTTGACAACTTTTTTTTTTAAAAAAACGCAAACCATTTGAGATATTTTAAAAACTTTATTATCGGCTTGAAGTACAATCAAAACATTTATGAATGGAACTCGACTTCGTTCACATGGTCACCGCGGGCACGTTTGCAGCGGTCGATTCGTTGGGCCCAATTTTCAACGACTCGGCCGCACATTTCGGCCGAAACGGCTGCTATTTCGCGTCCAATGTTGGCTCTGAGCTCTTCCAACGTCGTCGGCGTGTTGGCATAAACCAATGACTTAACGTAGCCCCACATAAAATAGTCAAGCGGCGTTAAATCGCACGAACGAGGCGGCCAATCGACTGGCCCATTTTTTGAGATAACGCGCTCACCATACTTACTCTTCAATAAATCGATTGCAGCGTCTGATGTGTGGCTTGTGGCATCATAGCGATATTTTCGACACTTGGACCAACCCGTTGTCTCACTGACACGGCAACATCACACAACGAATATGTAGACTCAAATTTTTGCACTAAACTTGTTATTGCCTGTCTACTAGGGCGAGAATTACAACCGAAAATTGGAGTTAACGCTCTTAAAGTTGCAGTCACCGACTCCGAATTTCGGTAGAAAATTTTTATAATTTGCAGACGTTGCTCGTTCGTGTACTTTACCATGATGAAAATGTTGAGTTTACTGAATAAATTGACAGTGACAGTTTGATGATTAGTGAAAGACTGCGTTCACAATTTAAATTCAAAGTTGTCAAGTCCCTTTTGGAAAACCCTTTATATACTTGTGGAGCTCCCGCATTATATATATCTGAAACTGATCCCGTTTCTCGAAGCCTTCGATACGTATTAACAAATACTCCTTCACTAGGAAATCATGGTTTAGGATAAAATTCATGCTATCTTTGTCGTGCTGTAGTTGAACTTCCATTGCACAGCCCATAAATGTGAATAATGTCTGTATATTCTTGGTTTGTAAATGCAGACTTTTCAAAAGCGTTTCTAAGTTACAGTAAAATGTCGTGAAATATTAAACTGAAGAATTTTTTTTTCTAATCTTTTATACCATTTTCGTTTGGTAAATTTTCCAAATAGGCCTTCATACCCCAAACCTAACTCTTTCTGAGAACTTTTAAGGAACAGGGTAAGGAAATTAGGTTTTTGAGAGGTAATCAAATAAACGAGCATGCTTCAAAACTTTTTAATAGGTATGCAATTTAAAAAAAAAATGATTGGAAAATTAGTAATTCTTGGAAAACCATTCTTATTGTCAACTGTTGTTATAAACGTAGGTAAAAAGTCATAAATTCCTTTTTTACCTGCTACAAGTTTCCCAAGTGTCATCAAATCTATGGGTTTTTCTGTAAACTTGCTGATAATTTTTGTTTTTAGTATTGTTGCGTTAATACGAAAAAGATAAAAAAACGTTATTTTATTACGCATTTTCTGGAAAAAAGTGACCGACCGACCGAGCCGGAAATTGTCATGGGCAAGAAAAAAAGAACAGGCTTAGCAATTTAATATCTGAAGACTCAAACAAGATACCAACTTTATTTCAACGCAGTTATAAAGGTTGGTATTTCTTCTAAAAATAAAGTCTTAAATAAAGTTTCTACCATTAGTACTAACAGAGTAATTTCTATTAACATTGGTTGGGGTACACTAAAGTAAGCCTTTTCTTAAGTCCTCGACAAATGATGCCAGCATTGGGTATACGCACTTATTGTACAACGATTTTTTTCCTGCAATATACCTAAAAATTATTTCGTAAATTATTGTTTCATTTAATTCTAAATAAATTGCTGTTCTTCCTTTACCGATATTATTGATTTACAAGGTCGCGCAAAATTAATCATCCAATTTTGTTTTTATATTACTTTTTTACTAAATAAAAGAAAATGATTCTAAATGATGGAAATCTTTATTTGTGCCCGTTTTATCGCATTTTCCATGACTTTCCGCAAGATTTCCGGTGATAACTGTTCGCATTCCTGTCGAATATTCTCCACGCTTGTTGGCATAAACCCGCGACTTCAAGTAGCCTCAAAGAAAGAAGTATGGGATGGTTAAATCAGGCGATCTTGCTGGTCACGCCAAATCGCCAAAACGGGAGATTACACTACCAGGAAACGCGTCCTTCACAATATCCATTGTGGCTCGTTCTGTTAGTGCGGTTGCACCGTCTTGTTGAAACCACATGTTCACCAAGCCCCGCTCATCCAATTCCGGCAGTAAGAAGTCATTTATCATGGCCCTGTAGCGTTCGCCAGTAACATTGACCCTATTGCCGATGGCGTCCTCACAGTGGGTTTGAATGGATGTAATGGCTCTTCGGGCATTAGCCTCGGAAGATTTTGCTTATTGACGAAACCGCTTAAGTGGAAATGCGTCTCGTCGCTCATTAAGATTTTCGACACAAAATCGTCCTCTTCGTTGTTGAGATTGAGGATGGCTCTACAGTAATTCATACGCGACTGACGGTAAAGAGGCATTAACTGATGCACTGTTTACACTTTGTACGGGAACATGTATAAGCGCTCCATTGTTTGTCTGTTTGTATACTGCAGCTGTGTGGTTCACAAATGTCAAATATGATTGACGTACGACGCCATTTGCAAAAATTATACCATCTTCCGATAGGGCGATTAATTTTGCGCCACCTTGTATGCATGGATCTTTGGATTATGTCAAGTATATGTATATTATCAGGTACATATGTATGTTTATGTTTTCTGTTGTTTGAGTTGCAACTGGCTCAAGAGTGCATATAAAGGGTAATACAAAAGTCGAGTCTAGAGGTTTTTTTTTTTTTTTTAAAAAAATAAAACATTGAAATACTTAGATTTTTTCAGGTAATGCTATTTTTATAAAAATATGGCTCTTAAAATTATGTGTGAAGAATAACACCATTCATACGAACTTAAAAATTTTCAAGGATTTTCTCAAACATTACAGCATTACGTTCATCAATTTTGGTACGAATGTTGTTTTTCAGCTGTAGAATTGTTTTGGCTTATCTACATAGACTTTTCTTTAAAAAAAAACCGAAGAATGTAATCTGATGGTGTTAAATCGCATGATCGAAAATGCCAGTTTATGTCACCATTACGTGAAATTTTCGACCTGGACCTCAATAGCTCAATGTTTTCACGTTTTGTGGGACTCATGCGAGTAGCCCCATCCTGTTAAAGGTAAAGATCGCCTGTTTCTATTTCTTCAATTTGAGGCCACCAAAAATGTTCAATTTTTCTATAGCGCTCTTCACTGACAGTAGCAGCTCTTTCATTTGCATCTTTGAAAAAAATGGACCAATGATCCCACTAGCCCAAAAGCCGCACGAAACAGCACATTTTTTGTGGATGTAATGATTTCTCTGAAATTGTTCGAGGATTTTCTTCTTTACAGGTGCGACAATTTTGTTTGTTGACGAGTCCATCCAATGTGAAATCAGCTTTATCACTAAAGATGATGTTGCGTGAAAAATCAGCATGCTCGTATGTTCTAAAAATCAATTGACGAAAGTTTTGCTTTGATTATGATTTATTAGCTTCAATTCTTGTGTTAATTGAATTGTACATGTGTCTACTTCACAAATGTCAAAGGTGCCATAGAAAAAAGGGTAGCGTTCAGAAATTATTCACTACTGACATCTAGGTGCGGCTGTTGAAAGACCTTATGTGTGGAATAACAAATGGATTTACCATTTGCTTCAACATATTTACACTCAAGATCGATCTTCGCTTTTGATGGTGATAAGCTCATAGCTCTTTTCCGGTCGAAATCTTGACTGTCAGTCAGTATCAGAACGAAATGAATCGCCTTACATTGAACAACGTTGAGAAATATTGCAAACTTATTTCAAAAGTGAGTGCTCTGTCTTCCAAACACTACGTTTAATGGAAAGAAGTTTTGGGCAAAATGAAGCACTCACCACGCCTGCTATATGCAAGTATGTGCGAACAACACTCATGGTCTCGTCATTCTACAGTACGTACTGACGAGAATGTGGTTGCTGTGGCTGAAAGTGTTCGACTCAATCCACGAACATCGACTCTCCATCGATCTCAGTCACTCAACATTTCACGCAACAGCCTGGTGAGAATTGACTTAGCAATTGAAGGCTTCGTTATCGCATCTCAGTTTGGGCCTTAAAACAGTTCGAATTGGATGTCGAGTTTGGTCGAAAAATCATTTTTTTCTTATGAGTCGCATTTTCATTTCGGTGGCTATATTAATAAACAAAATTGTCGCATCGGGGAATCGGAAAAATCGCACGTGATTGTCACAAAGCCAATGCATCCGCAGGGAGTGACAGATTGGTGCTAATTTGGAGTGGCATCATTTTATTTCGAAAATACAGCTGGAAACGTCATTTCGATCAACGATGAGCGCTACGCAGTCATAATTACCGAATTTATGAAAGCTAGACGATATTTGTGTTATTAGCAGCCTTGGCGATGTCAATTGGCTGTATTCCCGAACTAGCTTAAAAGTGGGTGATAAGTAAAAGCGGGAGATTAAGCGCTGCATAGATTTCTGCAGATATAGATTAGTTGCTCCATCACCTGTGCTTTACGATATATTTCATCAAAAATAAGGTTGCATGTTTTTCGCCTGGACCTATTTACTTAATGAGAAATGAAGCCTTTTTACTATCCACGAAGACCACGTATTCCTGATTGCTTGTATAGCCAGCTATAGGCATTCGACTATATTCCAGTATGGCTTGGATAGAAATAGAAGTTCAAAGGCAAGGTCACCGAAACATTAGTTCACTCTATCAACTAGTATTTATTTCTAAATGCAACATCACTTTGAGGATGTAGTCTTCGATATGGGTATTAAGAGAAAAGTTGCTTCTATTCATACAACCATACAACCGAGAGAATGTCCTTTGAATGTCCTCAGAATAATAAGGTATTTACTTAAAAGTTTATTTTATCAATCGACTGATATGGTGAAAACCTCGTTGGCAAGGCCTAAAAAGCTGTTGCCAAAGCTATTTTCATAAACAATATTCTAAGCCACAAATTTAGTGGCACTTTTCACCGAGTTACACATCCCATCAAAAGGTAGTGTTAAAATCATTTCGAGGATGAACAGGAGTGGGGCCAATTCCTTACGAGTTTAAGAGTTTTCAAATCTACACTTCACCACCTCCAACAGATAATCTTCCAGCGACCTTCAATAGCAATTGAAATCATTTTGTGCGCATACTAATCTGGTTTTGAGAGATCTCTTCGCATATCTGTTACCTTAGGTTGGACATGTCTAGTTGTTTACCAGCGCTTTCAGGCATTCTTCTGGTAAGCATGGAGAGCTTTACCCGATTGATGTCATGATAATTTTTAAATGAATTTCTCAAGCTATCGCCGTATCATAGCTTGTTGAAGTGTAGATATCTTGTACGTTCTTAGTACCTTCTGTCATTTTAAAATATAAGTTCCTCACTATAACTTCACGCCTCTCGTCTTCATTTGTGTTCATCTATATTTTGGGACTTCCATTGCTAACTTTTTACCAGATTCAAATGGGTTACATCAATTTGATATGCTTCTTTATTGTTGCAGGAGATGGCCAATTATAATTATCGGCTAAGGTTCGAAAATAATTAAACAAAACGGATTCAATTCTCGTTCCCATCTGTTCATCGATAGGAACCTATCAACCATAAGAGTTGATTATCAAATGCAGGTATCTCTATTGGAAAAATAGTGTAGATTCCCCAAAACTCTCTGACTCTAAATCGGAGCTAAGAGCAGACATTTGCGAGATAAGTGCCATCAACAACACTGATAAAGTGAATTTACTTTTTCCACGATGCCTTTTCTTTCTTCCTTCATTCTTTGTAAAATGTCTTCCTATATTTTCGAACCTTATGGCAATACTCTCGGGAACAAACAAAGGCTCAACAAAAGTCACAATCAACTGCAGTCTATCAAAGCAATAACCTCTTGTATCTACATGTCCAATTCTTAAACAAACATCACGGTTTAAGTATTTTTTTCTTTTCGTTCGTCGTTCGCTTATAAATATGTCCATCATGTGTTAGTCGTGGCATACAGATTGCGATATGCAAAGCCTATGACCAAGTAAACGACCAACCGGTTTATTGTGGCAAACATTCTAATGGCCCATTGTCCAGTCACTTCACCTGAAGCTACAAAATTTCGAGTAAAGTTCCGGCAAATCATTCTGCCGCGAAGAAGGAACGGTCTTTCGTCGCTATTGCATCTCTACAATCTAATGTACAATAATAACAGCAAGAGACGCGAATGTGAAAGCTGACGCGCAAGGATACTATGATATAAGCTGCAGAGCAAAGCACGTTGAGTACCTAAAGTATCACTAGTAACCAGGGTATATTCTAGTTAATTTTCCATCTCATATCAACAACAAACAATTCCGAAAGTCAGTCAATCAGAACCTGTCTGACTATCCGTCAAAGTTGCACATCACCATATCACCTCCGCGAAATTATCCTCCGCGAGAATCTATTTTTTCCTGTAAGTTGCCGCGCGCATCCAAATAATCTTTTGCGCTACATAGAACATTTCTCAGTGTACTCTATAGATATCGTATCTATACATCCATACATACTCTAACATAAATTGTACATATGTACATATTTACTAGTGAGCACAGAAATTGGTTGCAAAGCTTAGCGGCAACAGCAACATCAACATCAACAGCAGATGGAAGTGCATCCAGATGAACGGGCTGCGAATGAAGATGGATAGCTGAATGGAGTTTGGAGAAAGAGATGCCGATGACGTTACATACCGAATGGCGGTGAATATGCTTCAATTGCGCTTCCAACGCTAGCGATGTGTTGTGGGATTTGCTGATTTGCCATGATGCGGAATTATCGAAGATCCTTTCGGGGGAGCCATCATTAAATTGCTTTCCAGGGACAAGAAAGGCAGTGGGAGGTGGTGCTGGTGGTAGGGTAGGTAATCACTTCCCATCAACTCGTACATATTCTAGCAATTATGGTGAACGTTTTGTTCAATTGGCAAGGGAAGTGAAGGGGAACTAAACTAAAGCACAGATAACTCCCCCGATTTGTTGTCTAAATCTACCTTTTTTGCCCACGTTTATGTGTGTGCGAAAGAGTATTCCATGGACAGACGACCGACAACAAACGACCAACGACCAACAACCAACGACTCCTTGTGAGTGAAGCGAACTAATTCGTCGGTGAAGCGATTTTTAAAATTACTCCTAGTTCGCGGTGATTTGCTGAAACCGTTTCTCAGCAATTATTCAGTGCTCTACAAATGACAGGATAGGCGATCCGATGGATGGATAGATGCGAGCATGACGCAGCAATTTTAAATGTCACTTTGGGTGGTAAAACGCTATGATGGTTCTCCACAGACATTGTACTCGTAAGCAAGTCAAGTCCAATTATTAAACATTGCAATCATGTTGGATTTGAATGCCTCATTTCAATACATTTCATCTCGTAAAAGATTACTTTACTGGCATTCATTGTAGGTATAAGTATCTATAACTTCCTAGAACCGCTCCAGGCTTCAAATATTATATTTCTTAATTTCTGGAATCCAGTTCGTCCGTAAAATCCATAAAACACAAATCAAAAGCAAATAAAATATTTTCATAGATATTCCAAGTAACTAACCCTATCACAAAACCATTGCTGCCTATCACCTACGATCTCTCTCATATAAATTAAGATTGACCAAATCGTAAATCAAATTCCATGATGACGTGATGTCATATCCGTATCTTTCTTCGGGTCCATCCGATCGTATGGTAAAGAGCCATCATCAACAGTTGCGGTGGCAACAACGGTGTGGCACTTGTACGGCACCGCCACGCAACAATACAAATATCGTAAGGCGGTAGCGCGTTCAACCGAAAACTTAGACCTCACCTGTGCACCAGAGATGCGCTCTGTTCGGGCGCAGCTTCAGTAGCCAGTATCTTCCACCTGAAATGACTTGCCTGGCATTGTTTTGCTCAGCGTTTTTACTCGTATACCTCGGCCTTCTGAACCTGATATTGATTTTAATGGGACGATCGAATCGATGGGGGGTAACAGTGTGTGACTGTGTGGTATGGTGACTGTTGCTGCTTCTACGAGTTGGTTATTCGATTTTTCATAATATTTGTATAGAGATACTTTTATTTTGATTATTATTATTATTTTTTTTTTTTTTTGGTTTATTATTGATAATCGTACGATCGTATGAGCATCTATGAGCAGAAACAGTTGTTTTGTGTTGTGGTTTCCTGAAGAATTTTTGATTATTAAGATTTTCTCTTCAAGATAACGATGGAGATTTAATTGGAAATGGTTATTCAGTGTGTAAATTGGGCCTGTCTTATTCATTTGAAATCGATACGGAAGAAGAGTTTCTTATTAATGAAGATGTTTGAGTATTGATGTTCTACTAAGCAGTTATGCTTATTTGGATCACCTCTTGGAGTAGAACGCCCAGTTTGAATTTAATTAGCAAAATTAAATTTTGTAATGATTTTACGAGTTACTCTTTGGGATTGGGTTACTTCTTCTGCATTAGATGGATTTCTGAATGCTTAATTTTTATGAAATGAATCAGACTTTGACAAAGATTTATTTTTTAAATTAAATCTTACCGATATACATATATTTAAATACACACTATTAGTTTGAAATAATATTGACAGGTTGCAATTAAATGCTAATAGAGCGCATTCACATACCATATAATGACACTAGACCAATCAGGGGGAGCTTTAATGAAACATAGGTTGCTCGTGACGTCTGATGACGGCTTTTTGATTAAGCGTAATAGAGCTACTGCACATAGTCTTATGAAAAGGTCTCTATTTCTATCTTAGCATATTCTGTAGCTCACTTTCTGCATACGTTCTTATGCCACTTAGTAACGAAAGGGCAATTCAGAGACATTTTAACATTATTTAAATCTCGCAACATATGTACGTTCAATCACTACCTGCTATATATTGTATTGAAGAGATATACACAGTACCTGAAGAAATGGGAACATTGTGGTGTTCCTCTCTCCCTACCGGTTCACGGCTTCAATACGCATTTTCTGTGAAACTTTTAACTAATCTGAATTTAATCCAATTTGAGGAGGTTTATGGCGGAACTTTGATATCAAAAATATTCGCGCTCCAGCACAATTACTCTTTCTATAAATGCTCGTACTTTGACTTTGTCTCTCTGGTTGTGTGACTATAATAATATTGCGTGGTTGACTGTATAGAACTCATTTACTTAATTTTATAGTATGCGACATTAGCTACACCCATGGGTAGTTGTTGCGATCTCTCATGTCGGCTTGTGGAACAAGAAATTTCTTCCCCATTGCTGAAGCATTCGATCGCTTGTCATCATTTTGCTTAACAAAATCGTAGCCACTAAAACCCAAGATCTACGAGTTCCTGTTGTTTTTCAAAGGATATGTGATCTAATCATCGGTTCCCTGTTCTTTCTTTATACTGTTTCGCTAACTTCGGCTTCCGCAAAATCTGCTGTTTCTAATTCGTATGCGACAGTAGATGGACCGTTACTTAGCAAATGTTCTTCGTTAAATAACGAGTTAAAATTATTCACCTATTTCCAAATTTCTTCTTTCCGCTTAGGATTGTATCCGTCCTCATCTTCAGCATACCTCGGGTGTTGAAACTCTTGAGAGTTTCTTCCGCGTTGGTTTTAAAAATACTACTCCACAAGTTATAAGCGAAATCTCAATCTTAGACTAAGCAGAATAAATGAGAATGAAATTTGTTCTAGCAAGTTTGTAGCAACTCTTGTTTCCTATATATCGGATGCTGCGAGGACCTCTCAACTGTCTGGAACATGCATCAGAAGGCAAAAATGGTTTAACTGGTGGTGCGTAGAAGCAAGGTGGAAGTCATTTGCAGTATGGCAAAAACATGTACCAAGAGGCAAACAAGGCATATAAAAAAAATTGCAGAAATAAGGAAGCAAGGTATTTAGAGCAACTGACTGGAACCTTTGTGCAAATAAGAGATAGTCACTTATTTTGGAATCATATCAAAACGCTCAACGGTATGGTGTGCGCTCGAGGAACACAACTGCAAACAGCTGTTCTTGCCAGACATTTTGAAGCATTATTGAATCCAACTTGTAATGGGTGACCAGATAGCAATGATAGTTTTTCCAATTGTTGTGTCAAAGTTTCCAATGACATCCAGCTGTCACAATATTCAGTAAGGTTTGATATTTCAGCATGCATCGTGCGGATATTATTACAAAATATTGTCGAAATTCCGGCTCAATTGCAAATAAGCAATGTGAATTTCCTCGTAAAGTCGGTTGTCATCATGACTCTAGTATGCTGGCAATTCGTCGCACCGTGGAAGAGTTTGAGCATAAGTACACTCTTTTGGATCTTATGCCACCAACCAGACAGAGATTGGTGTGAAATCGAAGAAGACTCAGAAATGTCAGTTCGGAGCCGATCAGCTGAATTAAGCATCGCCGGCTTAATTTGCGGTTGGATTTGGGCCTACATTCATATATGATTTTGCTGACGCAAGAAGCCAGACGTCCATAGACAACGCCGTGGGTTCGTTAATTGGGCGCTGGAAATGTTGGCCGGAGATCCGGATTTTGGCCAAAAAATCATCTTCTCGGACCAGACCCATTTTTGGCTCAGCGGCTATGCCAACAAGAAAAATTGCCATTATTGGAGCGAAAACAATCTGTTCGGCCAAGCATCAATGCAACCACGCTGTTTGGTGCGGTTTGTAACATGGCGGTATCATCGGATCTTTTTTCTTTCGAAATGAGAAAGGAGGCACCGTTACCGTCAATCAGGTATAGGGCGATGTTAACCGAGGTTCTATTGTCAGAGCTCGATATATTCGACCTGTGGTTCCAACAGGATGATCAACCAAAAACCAGAGTTGACTTTTTGCATGTACTTCGGTGATTTCAATTTCCGTTGCTTCTTTAGTTTTTTGAACCCCAGTATAAGAGAGAAAAAGATCTTTGCATTTTGCATAGACTTTTTGTCGTATAACATCATATTGATGTTCCGCAAAATTATTATCAATCAGTAACGATAATGCTTCGTCAGAAGAGTGAGCCAGTGAAGAAACAGACTCTGAGCCTAAGTCTTTTGAAAAGTTTCTTCACTTCCGTCCGTTTACTGGATGAAGCTTCTGATAGATATTTTACGAGTTTGACTGAATCTCGTTTCCCTATTTTGCGAAACACTATTGCTAGCTTTAATTATTTCCTGTTGGTCGGTCGAATCTACAAGGCTTTGTACGTTTCGTTTTTCTAATTTTTCACTGCACTCGTCAAGCTTTTTAGTTTTCTCCCAGCTGTTTGTACAATGCCTTCGGTGTCTGTGATTTCAGTCATCATATATGGTTCATCATCATCACAAGCCAGATTGAATTTGATGTTAAAAAGCGGTAGCGATGCGTTTCACTTTTTTCCGCTTTTCTCGCTTAGCTTGATGCATAGAATTTTAATGTTTACTTATTTTTTTTAACATCTTCAAGTATGTCTTAAAGACCATATCTGTCCATTATTAACGCCAAACCTAAGTCTCTGCGATGTATCTTGGCAGTTTCTTCCCAAGTTTCAAAAATTTCCTTTCTCTACAGATGGGAGTCATTCTGGAAAAGTAAAACAAAATGTATGGTGGTCGCAAAAACGTTCAAGATGTTTTCAGTTTATCTTAATGACAACACTTGACAAAATGACGTGAATGTTGACTCAGACCGGAATTATGCGGAATAATTAACTTTAACTCTACTTGAAAAAATACAATATTTTATTTTTGGCAATTTTTGACCTTCTAAGAGAACATTTTTTTTAAATAGTTGCAATAGAAATTATTGAATAACAATTTTAATATGTTACCTTCAAATACAGCTTAATAATAATAAAAAAACATTATAACAATAAAATCACCGTAGCGTTTTAAATCATCAACCAAACTCAAACAAAAAATACAATATTCGGTGTTGTCTATATGCACCTGTTGACAGCAACTAACTTCCAAGCTTAGTTTGGATTAGATAGAAACACAAAAACAAAACTAAAACTTGAAATACAGTCACCTATTGTATTGAGAAGATTAACGCGTGACTTAAAGTCAAGTGGTAAAATTTTGATTTTTTTTAATTTTGTCCAGCAAGATCCAGCTAGGTCGTTGTTGCAATAATAATAATGGAACCTCCGCTTGTTGTTTTGCTTGCTCACAAACACTTGTCCATTGAAAGGGTGAAGACTGGTGATGATTATTGCTTGCTTGAATTTTAATACTCGTACGTTGCGGTGTAAAATATAATTGTTTCTTGTCAAACTTTCATTCAAGTAAATTTTCTGGCTATAATCAAAGCCGATATTCCAGAGTGCTAATCCAGTCTTCGTTTGTTTGTAGCGAACTAAGCAAACTTTTCAGTGCAGAGTTTTTATCATAGAAATCTAAAAACTTACTTGTGATTGCGGCATCATTCGGTTTAGATTTGAGCTTGGATTTCTGTGATCTAATCTGCAGTTCGGACCCGTAATACGAGTATGCTCCTAATTGATTTAAAATTCCAATTTGACATTGCAATCTTTTTGGCATCCCCGATTACTTTCCAGAGTTTCGGTCTTCCTTTAAACGTTTAATCAGGGGACTATGATTCCTAGACCCCTTGGGGTAGTTAGTAGTCGCCAGGAACAACAGTTTGTACATACATAGGTAGAAATACCAGGCTCGATGTTACCAAAACTCAATTGGCTTGGTTGTGTATGTGAGCTTACAATTATGGTGCTCAGATCCTTCCCGAAGAGCTGAGTAAACTGATCATGTTAGAGAATTGGGTTTCAGAAATTTTTGAGAAATCTTCAAATAAATGCACATAGGGAATGAAGCTAAATTTCCTTTGCATTTTGTATTTTCACATTTTAATATGTGAGTGGTTAATGAAGAAGATTGATAGCTTGAAGCGTGTACCGCTTTTTCACTGTGTAACCTGTTCTAACTCCTACAATTCTGATCTTTTATCAAATTTCTTGTGAGCAGATGCTAAATGAATTTGCATTTGATGAGCTGTAGTTGATGGTCAAGTGGCTCTGTGAGACAAACCTTATGGACGAACCTCATTTGGCTAAGTCCTCGGTCTCGTTTTTCCTCAATTTTACTGACCAGGAACCCAAAAACTGTGAAATAGTGCAAGAATTAACAGATGTTTATAAGCCGAAACAACTATATTCATGGGGCCTAGTATACAGAAAAATATTTATATTTTAAGGGAATCCAATATAAGCGTCGGTTTTCCTTTTATGTTTAAACTATCGGTCGTAGAGTAAGACTCCAAGAACAAGTGCTTTGTAGCGCATCATTCTAGTGTTCCGAGGTAGGGTTTTTGTTGCAATAATTGTGTTATATAGACTGCTCAATTACTTCGGTGTCGACTGTGATACTTTGCCCAAACGATGAGCAGCTTTTTAATTTTTCGGCAACATGGCAACATATTTGCTTTCAAACGCGTCTTTCCCGCTGGTTTTTCAATTGACCCTAAAAGTTTCCTCAACAACAAGTTGGATGCAAACAATGATGCCGATGTCGTCAGCATGGCCTAACAGCTGCACAGATATCTAGGAGGGCCATGCTCCACTTGTTTTATAACTGAATTGACGAATTAGGACGATAACACATCTCTTTACCGATGTCAGAGTTGTGGAGCAAATTTCAAACCATTTCAAGAATCTGGTAGATATGGCATAGATGGGTTTAGAGGTCAATGAGGGGAAAACACGGTATATGCTCTCAACAAAGTGGGATACACAACATTAATGCCTCTAATAAAACCCAACGATAGGCAGCTACAATTGTGAGGTAGTAAGTGTCTCTACTTACCTCGGCTTTGCTATCAACTCCAGCAACGACACCAGCACAGAAATCACACTAGAAATCACTCTTTCCAATAACTCGGTCTTTGGGATTTGAAGACAATTGAGCAGTAAAGCACATTTCATCCCAGTCCCGCTTTACGAAATCGTATGAAAATGCGGTTAATTTTCGATCGTGTTTGCATTAATGGTGCGTGAAGGAGACGTTTCAAAAGCGATCTGTACGTTCTATACAGCGATGTAGCGATGTCTATGTTACCTTGAAAGCATGGATAACAGAGCCCCGACCCGTAAAGTCTTCGAATCCAACCCAGAGGAACAACTTGAAATAAGACGACTTCATCTTAGTGGCGCGCACAAGTGGAAGGGGCCTCACTCAACCCTGAGTACGCAACTGGAGGCACCTCGCAAAAACTCCGCGCTAGCTCAGACCTTGGTTGTCAGAAAGTAAGTAACACATTATAACTGAAAGTTTCTATCGCATGCCGTGGTAAACGCTGGCTTGGTAAGGCTTCTTCAATGCTCGCTATGTTGTGGATTTGATTGCTGGTTTAACCAGTAAATCATTGTAAATTTCCCTTGCCGATCGCAAACTTGATTAAGATGGCTAAATATCCAAGGTTTTTGAATTTTCTGAAGCATTTACGTATTCAAGTGCCTACATTACTACTGCGAACTTAATGCTTGCCAATTTCTATACCTAAAATATTGCAACCACCGGCACAGAAATGCGGATGACAGGTAGCCATACTATAAAAAATAAAACCTGATGCATATACATATGTTCAGGGCCGAATTTAGAGGTCTGAAGGCCCTGGGGCAACAAATGACCGAAAGCCCTCTGGCTTATTATTTTCCAAATAAAATGAACAATTTTTTTCAGTCAAGTGTTTCAATAATTTATTGCGAAACCAAGTAAATTATCGTAACAAACATACATATATAAATATAGCCAAAAACAGGAATCATATGAAATAAAATTAAAGCGCTAACAAATGAAACCATGCGAGCTTTTTTCGACGAAAAATCCTTGATGATTTCGCTGAAATCCTGTTCCCGGAGTAAATCGCTTTCAATGTTGAGTAGGAATAGCTTTGATAGACGGTTTTGTCCCATCGTAGTTTGAAGCCTATTTTTTATAATTCTCATTTTTGAAGCGCTCTCCAGTGCAATTAGACAGCATCAAAATCAAACACATTCTCAGTGCAATTTCAAAGTTTGTTAATGTAGCTCTGAAATTTTGATCTGCAAGAATGTGGTAGTAAATTATCTCGGCAGATTGGTCTTTTCTATTGTATAAGTCGATCAAAGTTACAAATTGAACCAAATCATTACCAAGTCTAGGCTCTAAATCATCTTTGTACACTTTCACCAATATCTCTGATACAGCGTGCAAATTTGCAGCATCCATCTTCTCTATGTGATTGAGAAATCCAAATCTCGAACCGGATACTTTGAATTTCTCTTTGGTGGATTCAACCTCACATTTCTTATTCTGGTGCGTGATTTTACATATTGGTCAGTATGACATATTTCTTTAGCTACTTTCAATGATTCTAATGCACGAGATTTTCGGGTCCTACAACAACTTGTTTGTAACTTGGAATCGCACCAAGATGTCGTTCCAAAGGATAGCAAATAGAGCGGCTTCGAAACAACTCATCTTTTGTAAAAAGTGTAATGCTTCTTTCCTCACGATGTCTCTTTGCTCCTTATCAGAAGATATGCTGGTCAGAGCTCTTTCGATTTCAGAATAACCATCGACGATGGCTTTCGTAGCTTCACCTCGACAAGACCAACAAGTATCGCTGAGCTTTTTTAAAACTTAAAATTGTTCGCTTTTTTTCCGCGATAATTTTTCAGTCAGAATTTTATATCGTTCTGTACTAGCTGTGAAAACCGTGTATAAATTCTGAACGAAATCAAAGAATTAAACAGCCTATGGACAAGAGTTATCAGCTGTCTTTCCAACTAAATTGAGAGAATGACCAGAAGATGTTACAAACGCCGATAAATGATTTTTCTTCACAATAAGAGCCTATGTTCCTTTATATTTGCCACTTATGTTTGCAGCATTGTCATATGATTGGCCGCGGCAATCCAAAATGTCTATTTGATGGTCACCTACAAATTTTAGTAAAGCGTTTGCTATGGCCTCGCCATGATCGCAGTTTGGTAAAAATGTGAGAAATCTTTCTTTTGGCATCGATCCTTCAATATATCGAACAACTATAGTTAGTTGATCGATATGAGATTCGTCGGGAGTAGAATCCACAGACACAGAATAATATTTGGATTTTTTTATTCCGGATACTATTTCAGTTAGCACTTTGTCACCCATAGAACAGATTAGTTCTTCGCAAATCGTGGACGAAAGGTAATTGCCATGACCACTTCCTTTATTTGCATGTTCTTTCAAATGGGTTGCTAGGATTGGTTCATACAAATTCCCACAAAATTTCCATTTCTCAGTGAACCAATAATTTCAGTGTCACCTCGAAAGGCTAATCCACTCCCAGCAATGAATTTGATAGTAGTAACGATAATTCTGAAGATTTTTTGCCAATACCGGATTTTTTGTTCCTCTTCTATCGTTCTTGATCGATGCGTCCTGTGACCTTTCTCCGTTGCACTAAACTCATTACTGATTCCAAATGAGTCTTTGAAATCTCATGTTTATATAGACGATGAGATGCATGCTTCCAGTGACTGAAGCCTTCTCCACTGAGTTTGATGTTTTGAGTGGACATTAACTTACACGCATAACAAAATACATATTTTCTCCGTAATTGGAGAAAAGCAAAGCCAGAATCGGTTGACGGTCTTTAGATTTTTTCCGAACAAAGTTGGAACTATTTCGCGACTGATCTTGAAGAGCTGAATTCTGCAGAGATACTTCATTGCAATTTTGAAGTTCTGTGGAAACTTGTTCAGACCAATATTCGATCATTTCATTTGTTATGCGGTCGGGCAAAAATTCTAGTTCGAAGATTTTGAAGATGATGTTCATCGTCGTCGGTCCTGTGTTTGATGATGATTGCACTTTGGTTTTTATTTGTTGTTTTTTTTTTTTTGTAGTGTTTACTCGTCGGAATTTGAAATATTTTTGTTTTCGAAGTCTATTGTGGAGGCTCAGAGCTGTAGTCCCACCTGCCCTCCCCTAAATCCGGCACTACATATGCTCAATAGAGGCGGACATCTTAAATGAACAAAGTATCATCAAATGCTTGCCAAAGTAAGACATTGTCCATCAACGCTGAAAACGTTATTTTCCTCCGCACCTTGCTTCTCTTAAATCCGCAAATTGAATCTAAGGACCACAAGTCCGACAGTTCCAATATAATTAATTAAACGAGTGTAGCATGCAGCTGAATCTGTGGTATATTGTAACTAAGCGTCTACTCGTAACTTAGAGTACGGCCATTTGAAAAAATCATAAGTGGAGCCATGTGCATTGTCAGTCATATTTCTTATGGAAAATTTCTCTTCAACCAATCAATGTATAAACCCAATCATCTAATTGTTGAATTTTTAATACTATTTCAATTTATTACCACCCAAAAGAAAATAAAAAAAAAAAAATTATATCTCTCAGTGTTTATTTTCCAGAATAGCATTTTGAGAAATGTTTTTCTATCTGAAATTTGCAGCGTTTTCCATTTTGGATTTGGTACCACCCCAAATTCCATCACCAACGTTCCCATTAATAAATAACTTTATACGAACTTCGGTTGCTTGTAAAAGTTACTTTCAACCCAAACATACACATGTTAACTTGTGCAGTCTAGTGGATACTACTCGTACCTACCTACGAGCATATCTGCACATTGATATGCAATCGAAATCACATATATTCGTAAGAACGTAGAACTTCACTGTAAAAACTTTACTGCAATGAAGGGTGGTTTTTCCAGAAATAGCAGACATCCTTTACGTTAGAATATAGTGTAGTGCTCCTCAGGTTGCTCTTGTTCATTCCACCGACACCCCCAATCCAGAAATGTAAGAGGCAGCCATAAATTTATGTTGAAGATCTGTGATTTATGTGCAGGGCCAAAGTTTTATTTCAAAGGTTTAATTTATGGAATTTTAGTTTTGCACCTCGTTGATACATACTCGTATATCAGTTGCAGCCGTAATTCTATCCATGTCTTTGTCTTATGTTATCTCGAACGTTAAGACGAATAACTTGAAAATGTTCATTTAGCTTTGTTATAAAGCTTAACGAACATTTTTTAATACATTAACAGAGAGCTCACACATTTTATCTAAGATCTTAGATCAGCCAGAACATTTGATAAGACAAACTGGAATGTCGGACTCATAAATTATTTAGATTACATATTTAAATTTGAAATCTCAAAAGACATCTGAAGGCGTCAATAAAAGGTGGCCTTTCACGAAATGTTGACCATTGTGTGTACCTACAAGCATTGATAGTCATTGTGTTTGTTCATAAAAAGTTTATTTGGTCATACCATGTTGAATTCGTGAATATTTCAAAAATTCATAGACCGTTGTATGTACATAATTTTAAGCCCACATACGAGTAGAGCACGTTCGCTTGCTTTTGTTGCAAATGATGCTGCATAGAAGACACTGACGTCTTTCAACATGTAGTAAGATTTGACAGAATTCACTGTTCTTGGCATATCTCCAACGATTCTTTTTCAAAATATCAGACACCATGCTGATTTCCGTTCTAGTCTATATAGACATCTGCATTTGCAGATATCTCCAATTGTTTAACATCTACTTCTGACCCTCCAATGTACGTTAACTTCGTCTCGATACAAATGTATTGAGCATCGTGTGGCAACTCCGATATCATTGCAAAAATTTTTCATAATCTATGATAAAAATTTTGTTCACCGCCAATTTTTAATGGGTGTTTTATTTAAAGGCACAGAAATTAGAAATAAAATAAAAAACATAAAAATCATGCTAATGGCCATAGTATTGGTTTCGTAAGAAAGATAATTTTATACCAAGAGGCATATGGGCCCCTTAGCTGCAATCTGTATGTCCAATTTTCGAGTAATTTTCGATGAGCTAAGGCACCATATTGAACTTATTGAAACCATAACTCTTCCAAATTATTTCTATGCAACTACTTACTTCCTTACATACTTACTCACTTAGTCGGCGTTACAGTTCGGGGTGAACATGGGACTCAACGGCTGAGCCCCCCTTCTAGTCACCTAAGGTGAAGTCTTCCTCAACTGCGTCGTCCTTCCTGGTTAGGTTCGAAAACTCTATGGACCGGAGCATTGGTGTTCATTCGCTCTACATGTGCCAGCCACCTCAGGCGTCTGATGCACAGTTTTCTGACTGGGTCGATGTTGTTGTATAGCTCGTATATTTTGTCGTTGAATCTTTGCCTCCAAAGCTCGTCAACGCAAATTGATCCGAATATTTTTCAAAGGATTTTTCTTCCGAAATGACTGAGAATATATTCATCCGCTTTCGATAGGGTTCATGCTTCTGCGCTATAAACTAGGACTGGGATGATCAAGTTCTTATATAGAGTCTCCTAGTTTTCCAGGATAGGGCTCTGCTACTCAATTACCTTCTTAACCCAAAAAAACCACTACGATTGGCAAGAGTGATTTTTCGTTTTACCTCTAGTGAGGTGATGTTGGCAGAGCCAATGTAGACAAAGTCCCTTGCTTAATTGCTTAAGGTGACGCTTACAAAGTTCCTCACTGCCTCGAAATTATTTATGTCAACTGCGAGGTTCAAATTCGTCGATGTTGTGTATCCTTTGTTGTTGGCAGCATATATGTACTTCGTTGGTGGGTATCGATTTTGACTTCCTTAAGAGGATTTCAGCTGAGATATTGCTGTCCTTACTTAATTTTTTTCCGATGGCTGGTTTTGGCTAGTTTGACAGTCTGCAAAACAAGTTTTTCCATATTATCCGCATCGACTGTGACTATACTACAAGGTGTCTTTCTTCATCTCTACTAGTTTCTTGATATCTTCGATCGCGCACTACTCGCACTCTTTCTTGTTCTTCTGGAGAAACCGATGTTTTTCGCGTCTGTTTTGCTAGTAAAGCTCACGAGTGGCTCTCGTCCTTCTTTGCAGAGCCGCGTAATACGCTTCTTATTTAGCTGCATGTGCTTGCCGGCACTCTTTATCAAACAAGGAATTTCTTGGTGGTGGTCAGGTGAAATCCAATATATCAGTTGCGGTGTCGCTGATGGCACGTTGGCACCGTTGCCACACGTTTGGGAAGATACTTGTCTTCTCATAATAGTTCTCCTTTGTTGCGACGCTTGGGTGGTCCACATTTGCTCCTTGCCTGCAACAAATTGGTGATCCGAGTCAATGTTGGCTGCCCGGAACGTTCGAAACGTTTGCTGATTTGGAGACCACCATGTCTCCTTGTCTATATTGATGTCAGGAAACCATGTGATTGCAATAGTAATATTTCGTCACACCGCAACGTCAATCAAAGTCTGTTGCCAGACGTGGTGTCGTGTAGGTTTTGTTTATCAACAGTCTTTCCAAAGATGTCTTCCTTTCATCTTCGGACATTGCTCATATGTCTTGTCGAGGAGTTCGTAAAAGCGTTCTTTGAAGAACATCCTTGCCATCTGTAGGGAGATGGTCGCATATTAGACTTATGTTAGCGAATTTGGAATTGATGTGCATTGTCATAAGACTCTCGCTCAAGTGTTGGAAGCCCAAGACTTCTTGCTTAAGTCAGCCGCAGTCTTTTTCCTATAGCAATCACCATAGTATGTAGTTGTTAATCCTCCTTATGTTCAACTCATCCCATCGCACTCCCGTACTGTTATCTTTTCTGCGTGATAGATTTAGCAAGTTTCAGCTCTGTGTGTTTTCAGCAAGATCCGAGTATGTCTTCTTAAAAGCTTTTGGGTGTGAATCCAGATAATAAAGAATATCTCCTTTTCTTAGCACGACGAAGGTGTAGATTGACAGATGCTGCCTTGAAGTGGTGAAGGGCACTAATATTACAGCTAGATACTGATGCTTCCGATAGGTTAGAGCTGATTTCAAATGTCAAAAGTATCTAGAAGTATCTTCCTGAATGGAACACCATGCCTGACCAGAGAAAAATAGAGCTCTGTCTAGTTAATAATTCCTATTTATGTATTGAGGAGAACAAACTAATTCGAGTTCAGCCCTAAGTGAAAATTTGAGAAATGACCCCAAAATAATAGTTAATCTCGATTAGGATCTTTTTTCTTATGGCAATTGTCACAAACTTATTGCTTAACACAACCTTAGTGTGCTATATTCTTATTATCACGTATATATACATAATAGTATAATTTTCATCCACGATTTATTTCGGTTGCCAAAAGCATTCCAGTCTATTGTTGCGTGGTGATGTCGTTAAGTCCTTCAACTACTATGCTAGAGTATTTGACTGATTTTCCTTACGTCACTACACTTTCAACAAGCAATAGGAAATCTTCGAAATTGAGGTTCACCATTTCTTATGAAAAAGTGAAAGTGAGACACTTTTTCGGCGAATATTTAAACACAAAGCGGATATATTGGGAAAATAATACACCAGACTCTAGAGGGAGCCTACTACTTAATTGGTCGGGTCAGCACATGCCACTGTCGAATTGGTATTCCGATTGACATTTCTTCGTCATTTCCCTAACACAGCTTTAATTTGAGTCTCCTATTGTCCAACATACGAATACGACTATTAGGCACGAACCGAATATTAAAAACTGTCTGCATACGTTTGTGTATAACGCAGTCTCAATAAGGGAATAACCATTTGCAACGAAGTTGAGTAAGTCATTTATAGCAGTGTACGTACGTTGAACCTACAAAACTTACCAAGGGTACTCTTCTCAAACTCGCTATTGCAGGTTGCACAAACAACCCGCATATGTTCACTCAAATAAATAAAATATTTCAAAGGAAAGATTAAAATGACCTTTGGTGTCTAACGACGAACGACGACTGTTAATAGTAGGCATATAGTTGAACCAGGAGAAGCTATTCATGATCACAACTTCTTTGTGATCGAATATCTGCAGGAGAAGCTAGAGGAGATAGGAGCGATTTTCATTGGATTTAACCACGAGATGGAATACCGAGTCCTTTTACACAATTCCAACCTTCCAAAGAACTATCGAGAACTTGTGATTCAAAAACTCACGTTCATGACAAATAATTTCATCGTTTAAAAAATAAGAAGTCGGTGGGAACTGATGCTGTACATTGTCTGCTCGTATTCAACATCTACTTACGTAGATGACCTCTGTGTGTACGGATCAGGTACAAAAATCTAAATCATTAATACACTCTTGCAACGTAGGTTCGATAGGACTAATCAACATTACGATGACTGGAAGTTTAAGTCAAACCATCCTCTTTAAAACACCTTTACCTGGGCTATGGTTATCAAAAAGAATTGGCTTACATTTTCGACAACACAGACAACCATTTCCTTGTTGAAATTATATCAGATATCAAATTGTCAGCAAGCAAAATAGCAAACTTTCTATAGTGAAAGCCACTTCTCATAAAAAAAAATCTCATTTTCCCGCGGTTTTCGAAATATTTGACTGTAGAAGTTGTGCATCAGAAATTTCAACCAATAAACCAAAAAAGAACGAATTAGATAATCGTTTTAGCCAACCCTGCATTAATGATCCAAATATTCTCCATGTTTATGCTGTTGAAATTTCCTGCTACCATTAAACATAAATGCATAAGGTTGTAGCAAAAATCGTGACACTATCTACCCCCAATATCGTTCATATCTATGATATAAATCAAATAAATTGTGAACGAATATAACGCCTTTGCATCCTTTCATTAATCCGTGCATCTGTTCCATTTCTTATGTCAAAATATTTTGATAGTGTCAATTGTGCGGCTAATTTAATGCAACATAAAGCAATACACGTGCCGTCCAACATGATATTACAAGTTCATCCGCCTTTCGTCAAACAACAATCATCTGATTAGAAGATACTTTGGCCCTATCAGCCAACTCTTCAGGACGAAACAAAAACCACATTTACATTTAAAAAGATGGTATCTTGCAACACGTGCCATTATATTTCATGTTAATACCATGATGCCATACTTGAGCCAAAGATGCTAACTGTTAACAAAGACCATTCTTATTTTAATATTATTACAAGCAATGTTATTCTGTTGGTCTTAAAATTTTGGTTCATACTCGTGTTATCCTTGCAAATCCCACAAATTGCCTTCATGGAAATAATATAGAAACGACTATTATTCCCTTAAATGCAAACATTAAGATCGTCATCGTTTAAATGGGGCACCATCTAAGAACAAGCTATTTTACCAATGTGAAGAAATAAAAAGGATACAATTACGAATATGCAGCCATCAAGGATAATACTAAAAATTGCTTTCATACATAGAACCAAAATGAGGGAAACAAAAATCAAAAAATAACGAAGAAATGTAGAAAAATTCATGTCAGGAGATATTTTGTAAGGATTCACGGCAAACGGGTGCAAGGGATAAGTCCAGATTACATGTTCCATTGCATGACTTTGTAATGTCCGCGTGGTTTTATCCGTAACAATTGCAACAAAACACGACGAAGATTGTTGTAGGACGTTGGAGCGCCCTAAGCATGCATGGCGTGTGCACCAGGAGTAATGGAGAAATTATGCAAAAATCCTTTTCGAGTTTAGGTGTGTAACAATTTATTATGAGGTGTCAGTTGTTAAATTGCAGATTAGGATACGCTATGGAAAATTAATTGCACTACTGAGATACAAAGTTTAGAGATAACTGCAACTCAGACATTGCAGGGAGTTGAGAACACGAAGAATTACAAAAAGATTTTTTGAATTGAATTAAAGTTATGTTTCCGGGTCATAAGATTTTATTTCAGTGAAACTATTTTGGAGCGGTTTAAGGTTTAATTTTAAACAAAGGTAATGGAAGTCTCATGTTCTTTGTGTGATTCATTTGTAATGCAAAGGTGACTAAGTGGAAGATTTTATATTTGGACATTTGGAAGGAAATATAGCATACAGCCTCTAAGCATACCTTATCGCTTGGAAATTGTTTTGAAATTTACGAAAAAATTATGATTTCAATACTATTTTACTTAAACAAGGAAGCACAAGCAGCAATGCGACCTAGACTGACAACGAAGAAAGAATAAAAAATTTGATGGAATACTTGTATTTGATGCAATAGTTAAAGTCCATTCTCCATATAATACAAATATCACAGCAGTGTAGAAAACACAATGAACACGTAAAGTGCTTTAGATGGCCCAAAGTTCAGTGAGGATCATGACCTTAAAGAATGAGCATCTCTAGTCAGCTCGATTCATAGAGCCGTAGGTGTATCTTTGCAGCTACGACAGGAGGTGTTAAAGAGTACAACTAGATCGGCTGCATCAACTCCTAAGGACCAGTGGCATGTGGTTATGGACATATCTCTAGCAATACCTTGTATTGGTATTGTATTTGGTTAGTAGTTCCGTTCTTTTTACTTTGCTATAACTGTGTCACATTTTTCTTGATATTACGCGGTTTATTAGTTATGCCAGCCTTTGTTGCCTAACATGAGGAAGTATTGGTATATGTTGCCAGTTTGTCTGCCATTCCGTTACCTTCAATGTCACTATGTCCTGGATTCCAAACGATTGTAACGCTTGATTGGGAGCCAAGAATATTGAATATTGTCTGACCAGTTTTGAGGATGTGCTATTTCAGTTCGACTATTGGTGAAGACAGTAGCGATTTTCTTAATAAAAGGCAAGCCTCTCTAATCGTTAAAATCTCCTCCTCGAAGACGTCACCATAGTCTGATAGATGTAAAGACACTCGCAATTTCTCCTAAAAAACGCATCCGCCGACAAGGCAGTTAATTTTGAGCCATGGGTATAGATTGTTGACTTGTATTCCTAAATTACCTTTCAATTATTCCATTCCTCTCTGGTTGGCAACAAGGTCTGGTCCAGTCTAGTTTGTGCAAGGTACATTCTTTTCCACCATGTAGTAGAGCCGGCATAGTCAGGATCTTATAGAGCGTTTTCTCAGTCTCAGTTCGAAAGAGAGGTGTTTTTACTAACTCTCTCCTTTACTCATGGGACTCTCGGTTGGTTGTAGTTATATTCTGCTTAATCTCTGTGCTAGTTATGATCCTTTGGTGAAAATTCCTACGCTACAGGAAGTGTATCTTTTATTACGACATTCTTCCCGATGCGCCGATTTGCGTTCTTTCACATTTTATCCTCATTTGTAGTTAAATGCTTCACTTAAACTCTCAAGTACTAATGACAACTTACTGCCATCTCGGTTAATATCAATACGACCGCCAGATGCATTCTGAACCTGTTGGGTTTGTTCAAGATCTGCCATCAAGCGTACATTTGTGGTCGGTAGGAGACTTCCGATTAAAAACTTCTTTAATAAGAAAAATAATGTTGAGGTAGCCGTCATCGAGCAAACTTTCTTCGTTGGTGCAGTCATCTTTTGGCCATCACCCGCTGCTTTCCATAACTTAATTCCGATATTGTAACCTTCGTTTCGTATCAGTTACAATCTTCGAAGCATTGGCTGTCACCATCCAAATTGAATGATTCATGATGCCTTTTGACGCCATTCTCCCTCAACCTTGCAGGCTTCTGTGTGACATTTTCATATATTTCATGTTTTCAGATTCCACGGAGTAGAAACTCCTTTTTTCAAGTTTCTTAAGCAACGTTAAAGTTGCTGTTAAAGATGATCGCAGTAAACCATAGGCTACTCATTTATTGGCTTGATGACTATCTTCCAATTAATTTTCAGCACTTAATGCAGAAAGTGTCTATGTCCTGGATTCTAAAGGCAGATATGGCATCGTTCACTATGAGACTCATCTGGTTCACAAGTTGGTAATGTGAAGGCCACTAGGTTGTCCTTTGAGCCCTGTAGTATCGAAAATATGTCATCACTATGAAGGTCTTTCAGTTTCATTCTTTTAGATTCCATCTACCAACTGCGGCATTGAAACCCTCAACTATGATTTTGACTTATTACTTTGGACGATTGTTAAGTTATCTGCAGAAGCTTCAACGAATATCCTAAACTGCATATGTGGATCAGGACGATTTTCCGCAGTTTGACAATCAATCTGTCTTATGCCGTCTTCCCCCCAGCTTACTTCCTATAGAATCTACATTGATTATGGATGCCCGTGATCTAACGAGGGTTCTTACAATTCACTTGCAGATCCAATATAAACAGTTCCTTTGTTAAGGCTGGTTATCTATATCCGACCCTAGCCCTGTGTTCTTCGATGGATTTTCCCTTGTTTTGAGCTCAAAAGGACGGTGCAATGCAGTTTGTAGATCATTTATGATGATTATGTAGATCATTATGGTGACATTTATTATTTACCAGATGCCCTTTTGTTTGTACGCTGGGTTTCTGAACATAGGTTGTACTGTGGTACATAGAAGCCGATAAAGTCAACAAGAGTAATTATTAACGCTTCATCGGGGAGGATTTGTTCCTGGTAAGATAAGCTTAGACTATACTTTAACTAATTTACATATGTTAATTCTGAGGATTGAGATTCACTCAGATGTGCATCTCAAATTCTTCATTAAAATTGTTTAGTCAGAATTGGTACTTACTTATTGCTTGTTTACTTTGAATGGGTATTCCACTCGATTTAATTTATGATGGTCAGTATTTTCAAACCAGTGGCAAATCATAGGAAAGTCAAAGATGAGCTCCAAGCCCTTGGCATGAAAACTTATATGACGAATGAATAAATAAACTCGAAATATTACGATGTATTTATTTAAATGAAATCAGAATGTAAGCCTTTTTATTTGTACACGCCACGTAAAGCGATATTTTCTCTGTTCCTCTGGACTGCAATTGCAATCTGTTGGAGCCGTAATTTTGTTATTTGTTCACTTTTTATATCCTTGCCATCTCAGACCAAGTCAAAATCGTTGTGAATATCTCAGAAACCACAACAGTGAAGAGATACTGTGAGAATATTTAGGGTTGAACGACTTCAATCGCAACAAACCACCAGAGTCTTTGTCGGTTACGTATCTTTTAACCTATGAATCCATCATCAAGTGCTGAAAACCAGTGGCGTCGATGATAAGAAGCCACCAGAAATGCCGCAACAGATGCGCTGGATTTCACCCAACCACATCCACCAAACCTATGATTTGATTAAGAATAGAGGCAAGCACAAGTAAAAACAAGGGAAACAACTCACCTGCGAAGCAGCACTGCATAGAAGAATGAGAGCGGCTACTCCGAAAACAATGTGCGGAAGCTTTACTAAAATTAAAAAGGAATGTGCCAAGGCCACAAGACCAGAGCAGAGGTCTATGGAAATGGATAAGGAAATATAGCAGTATAGTCACAGGATATGTAAAACCACTTCTCCCAACTGTTAAACGGCGATACCGTCAGACGGAATGAATCATTCAACCTGGACGAAGACAGACTAACCTAACCAAGATGAAGTCATTACAGCCATCTCCTAAATCTAAGTCTAAAAAAGCTGCTGAACCCGATGGTTTAAGCAGAAGGTGATGACTCGATACAGAGCATACATCAACTACCTCAAAAATAAAACTAGACATCGCTCTGTATAGGTGGTCTCCATAGATACTGGCATATGCGGCCTTAAAATTGCTAAAGAGTGGGTGAGTATTGGATTAAACTTCTTGGATTCTCTCATCTAAAGTGGTTTAAGTACGAGTATATACGTATTACAAATTGTTTCTTAAACTGCACTGACAGGGGCCTATCAGATACTAGGTGTAGTTTCAGTCTTTCAAGTAGGTAAGATTTCGTAGGGGATGTTAATTAGACTGATTCATCTATAGTTGGCAAAACTTAGAAGTTTCCTAAGAATACCTTAGACAGTCTCCTTCATTTATCGGAAGTACTATCTCCGACGAAATCCTGGAAATGAGTTGGTGTACGATCCATATATACCTAATCATTTCCTCCTGCCACACGTAATTCGGCAAACCTTACTTCATTTTAGCCGGGTTAGCGGAAATCTTGGCGTTCATTCCTCAAGTTGAATGCTTCGTTCTCTCAGCTAGCGGAAATATGGTCAACCGCGTAGTTAAACAGTGGTTTCCCCCTATCCTCAGGACCGATAGTTCCTCTACTTCTAAATTTCAGTGTCTATCTTTATTAGTTTCTGTTCGGATCTTTCTAGGTTGACACTTCTCATTTAATTTGGAAAAGTTTCGAGGAACGTTGTTCTTAGAGTAACATCTCTGTAACACCTCTCTACCTCTCTGATTTCTGGCATCTGGTGTAAACTCCTCACAGTATTTCTCCATTGTTGTGCCATCTGATGTATCTGTGTGTAAACGCACCATGTGTGCAAATAGGTTGTGATCTGAGTGTATCTTGTAAAACTCCGCCTTGCAGTAAGGTCAATTATCCTATACTTATCCAGGATTAAAATGATTACAAATTCAATGACATTGAGTGGATATACGCAACTGGTCCCGAAAGAAAGGACTTCTAGTCTAGGAGTCATGTACCCTCCAACTAAAAGGTCCGACCAACTGCGAGAAATCATATGTAGGACCATGAAAAAAATGGATGTACGAGTAGTTGAGGCTCTGACCCTTTAAGAATAATCAATTTTATAAATAAACTTACTAGGTCTCTGCATGTAAAGTTATCAGAAGCAAGACAAATATGTAGGTGAGTTGCCAGAAAGATGGAAGAAAAATGGAAATGAAGAAATGGCAATAAAGTACAAACGTGGTACGAAAGGAAGCAGTCAGTCACCAGCATATTTGAGCTATATAGACGAAAAGGAGCAAGAATTGATTCATTACCTATTTTCCAAAACACTATGATATGACTAGGTTTACCATTTCTACTGCCCGTTTGCATGTTTCGCTAACATTTATTTTAAACAAAAATCCTGTTGTCTATGTATTAAGAGAAAAGAGCCTAAATGGAGTCCTTCAATTCAATTTCATCAGCTCGAGAAGGCACTTCTTTTTGTGTTTCCTTTTTTTTCAATAAATAAGGTCCTCCTTTCTTTATACAAAAACTTGAATGTTTTGTAACACAACCACACATGAACCGAACAAAGAAAAAACCCAGTATGAACCTACACAAATATTATACAGTATACACTCATAAATCAAAAGAAAAATTCATCTCCATGCCGTAGAAGTTTAAACAAATTACCCTCGTTCATATGTCATCGCTATGCACACAATTAACATTCTTAAATGCATAAACACAGTTTTTTCGATCGTGAAATTATTCAATTTAAGGGATGCCACCAATCACCAATGTTAGGGGTAAAAGAAACACGATTTTAACTTTTTAACAATTCTCCCTTTCAAACTATACACACGAAAGGCTAGAAAAATTTTTTTTGTTGTTGTTGGGTTTCTTCTGTTTCTTTTTGAAATATTGTATGACATTTAACATGTTATACGACACTACAAAGTGCATGAAGACAGCGTGTTCCCTTTAAGCAGTCACGTGCATATTATAGCTAGTGCCTTCTGTCATTTAGCCGTCATAACAGCCGTAACGAATATAAAAACCAACGAACGATAGGTCTGGTCGTACATCCTGCATTGCGGCACCGCAACACCCTATTTCTGAGGCGATGAAAGGGCATATTTTTACAGCCACTGCTGTTTGTGAAGAGAAACGGAAAAACAAACCCTTCTTCATTCGATGAAAATTATAATTTGTCACCCCCAAAACGGAAGAAGTGTGGATATGTTGCTTTAGGTTTTTTTTTTTGTTCCTTTTTTTTAAATTTATTATTGTTCATCCACGGCCACCAGTTATCCCTAAACGATGACATTTTTGACAACTAGAACTTCTATCTGGCTAATTGCTTCCGTTGTGGAATTGTAGAAATGTGTAAATCATCGCAGGGGTTTCTGATCATTTATCTTTTTACGGGGTCGACAAAAATACAAGTTGACTCAGAAACGACAGCGAAATGATGATTAATATATTGTATGCTATTTGCCAATTCTTTAAGACTTTTAGTTATTTAATCTTATTTCGGATCTACAATACATCAAGGTTTCCAATATTCTGATGAAAGCGGTAAGCATTCCAAACATGGAATGTTTCTCTAATGGAAGTTGAAGTAAGCCACAAGAAAAGTAAAAACATGATCAAATTGGCAAACTCATTTTCACCCAGGAAATCTTTAGGTAAACTTAGGTAAGTAGGCCCAATCTATTTTCATTACATGAGAGAAACGTGTAGCGATATCTCAGACACCACCTCATGTGATAGATTTCACCCCACTACATTTACGAAACCCATGGTTTGGAAATCTCGCCTATGAAGCGCCACGGCATGAAGCGCACCCGTGCGCTTTACGAGAAGAACAGAAGGAAAGAACATCGGCTTCTCCGGATGAAAAAAATAGAGCATGAGAAGCGCGCGATTGAAGAAATATAGAGGTGACACTCCAAGAACAATTGTCGGAAGTTTTATCAAAAATTAAAAAGAACGTGTCAAGGCAACAAGACCCGAGCAGAGGCCCCTAGAGATTAACAACTTCTGTAGACCGTTAAACGGTGAGAAAAACCCGTATTCTGCTGACAGGCAGAATGAACTATTCAACCTGGACGCAGAAAGATAATACTTCCATCCACTCGACCAGGATAAAGTCAGGACAACTTTGGGGCTGCTGGCCCCAATGGCTTAACTGCCGAGCTGCTTAAAGCAGCAAATGATAATTAGGTACGATGCATATAAACTTATCTTTAAAAACTCGATTGATGGAAGTATAGCTGACAGCTGGTACCTCCTTATTCCTAAATCCATTGCTCTCCATGAAGAGAGATCTCCTGAACTACGACAACTAAAGGGAAATAGGACTTCTAAACACATGAAAGCCGAAGACGATTCGTCAATAGTCTGATCAATGTGGTTTTTGACTTGGAAAACACAATTTGCATCAAATGTTCACAGTGTGACAAAACCTGGAAAAATCCTAAAAGTTTCAAATCGGTACACACCACCTGTTAATCGATTTCAAAGACACAAATGACAGCATATGTAGTAACGAACTTAGTAGGGCCATGTCCACCTTCAGCATCTTTGCCAAGTCCTTTCGACTGTGCAAGATTCCAAATTCAGTAGTTTTCTTTAAAGAACTTAACACTCAAGTGGGTATGAGTGTATTCATACATAATGTACCACCTTGATCAAAAAGTTCAGTTATTCAGAAAATTTAAAATACAAGTTTATTCATCTAAATCTACATTGTCCTCTTCAAAGTAATCCCCATCGACTGCAACACACTTATGCCAGCGCTTTATCCAATCCTCGAAACATTTTTTATATTGGGTTTTCGGTATGTCCATCAGTGCTTCCTGCGATTTTTCCAGTACTTCATCTCGGCTGCTGAAACGCGATCCCCATAGTGGCTTTTTAAAATGATTGAACAGAAGTCACAGGGAGCCATATCAGGTGAATTCGGTGACTGTTGGATGGTATTTGTTGCAGTTTTCGTAAAAAAATTACGAATAGTGATGGCACTGTGCGACGGTGCGTTATCATGGTGCAAAATCCACGAGTTTTCTGCCCACAATTCTGGTCTCTTTCGACGAATTGCTTCACGCAAACGTCTCATACTCTTTATTTACTGTCTGGTCTTCTGGCAAAAATTCATGATGCACTACACCGTTGTAATCCATGAAAACCGTGAGCATTGTCTTCTTTTTTGACTGAAAACGACGTGGTGTTTTTGGTCTCGGCTTATTTGGTGAACGCCATTCACTTGCCTGATGTCTAGATTGTGTGTCATACTCATAATCCCACGTCTGTTCTCCAGTAATGATCTTTTTGATGAATGTGGGATCGGATTCAGCCTGGCAAATCATCTCTTTTGTGACGTCAACACGGTCTCTTTTTTGCATGAAATTGAGGTCTTTTGGCACCAACATTGCTGTGGTGACTTCGGTGACAGAAAAGCACGTAAACAAAGCCATGCGTTTTCGCGTGACTTTTTCAACATCGTTCTTAAAAGAGTTGTGAGAAACTTGCAAGTCAACTATTGAAGCGGAAACGGTCAATGAAGGAAAAACAAAGTATACTCGTATGTTGCCAATAAAGAGTTACCCTAAACATCGACCCCTAGTACAAAACGTCACGATAGGCAGCTATAATTTGAGGTAGTATTATATCTACCTCAACTTTATCTACAATGTAACTGATGAAATGTACTACCAAAACAAAACGTAACAACTTTTTTTTCTGTACAAGTAATTGATAATTAAATTTAACAAAAATAGACGCATGGGACGATGAAACCAGGATTTGGATAGTGCGGCGCTATCATGCTTTGCAATCCGTAATTTCCGTTCAAAGAGAGTTTAGGCTGACTTTGGCGGTACTCCTCCGAGCCGCTAGACCATAATGAGGCTAGTAAACTCTTTTGCCGGGAGTGGCCCAATCGCGAGAAGCCCTTATTACAGAGATGCTTCAATTCGGATACAGGATACGAGTACAAGCACTTCGACTTGCAACTTATCTGGTCAAATGGAAATAAGCAAACAACTACTGGAGACAATTCTCCACAAAGATTTGAACTAATTTGCCTACAAATTTCAATACACAATCAAATTGAACCCAGCTAACTTGCCGATTTATCTGGAATTTTTCCAGAATATCATTCAAACCGTGAAACCTCTTCCAACAATAAGATGTTAAACTTCGTTTTTATGTCTGACGAGGCCAATTTTGATTTGAACTGCAATGTAAACTAGAAAAATTGTTGAATATGGAGTAACTTTAAAAGGAGATACTCAATGAGACGGAACTGCAACCGGCTGGAGAACTAAAAATAAATAAATCATTTAAATTGAAAAAAAAATTATTTGATTCATCAGCCATCCTGTACTTCGGCTCCGCTATCAACCCCGACAACGACACCAGAGCGGAAATCATGCGAAAAAATACTATTGCTAATCGCTGCTTCTTGAGCTTAGAAGTAAAGTCCTCTCTCCCACAACCAAGAAATGCAATAATGCCTTAAAAAGAAACGGGACGAAGTTCTCTTTAAGAATAGCTCACCTTGTTGAAAATATACAATAATAAAGTACAAATTGTATTTATATAGGGTTTTCCAATAGGGCCTTGACAACTTTGAATTTAATTTGCGAACGCACTCTTTCACTAATCATCAAACTGTCACTGTCAATTTATTTAGTAAACTCAACATTTTCATCATGGTAAAGTACACGAACGAGCAATGTCTGCAAATTATAAAAATTTTCTCCCGAAATTCGAAAACTTTAAGAGCGTTAACTCCAATTTTCGATCGTAATTCTCTCCCTAGTAGACAGGCAATAACAAGTTTAGGGCAAAGATTTGAGTCTACATATTCGTTGTGTGATGTTGCCGTGTCAGTGAGACAACGGGTTGGTCGAAGTGTCGAAAATATCGCTGCCGTTCACGCGTCCGTAGCAAACGATCCAAATCAGTCAATTCCACGGCGTACTCAAGAATTGGGCATCGCTCAGACCACATTATTGCGTATTTTGCGTAAGGATCTTGGTTTACACCCATACAAGATCAAGCTGACTCAAGAATTGAAGCCGATCGACCATTTGAAGCGAAGTACGTTCTCCGATTGGGTTCTGGAGTAGATGCGCCAAGATGATGAATTTCATCGCAAAATCATCTTCAGTGACGAAGCTCATATTTGGCTTCATGGGTTCGTCAATAAGCAAAATATGCGTTATTGGTCGGGTGAAAATCCACATCTGCTTCATGAATCACCACTTCATCCACAAAAAATAACTCTTTCGCTTGACTGTTTTCTGTGGGGCTACGTTAAGTCATTAGTTATGCAAGCACGCCGACGTCGTTGGAAGAGCTCAGAGCCAACATTGAACGCGAAATAGCGGCCGTTTCGGCCGATATGTGTGGCCAGGTCGTTGAAAATTGAGTCCAACGAATCGACCGCTGCAAACGTGCCCACGGTGGCCATATGAACGAAGTCGAGTTCCATTCATAAATGTTTTGATTGTACTTCAAGCCGATAATAAGTTTTTTGAAATATCTCAAATGGTTTGCCTTTTATTTAAAAAGAAAGTTGTCAAATCCTTATTGGAAAACGTTTCTTAGCAAAACGGTTACTGGCTTTTAAAATGTGAATACCTCACATATTCACTCTTGTGAATGATTAAGACTGCAGGTGTGTCAGTCATTGTGTCACAGTGGTCGGGAGAGCGTCGTGCGTTCGCTGTCGAGGCGTTTTATGAAAGTACTGACTTTTTTGCTTACATAAAAATATTCAACGACTGAAAACCGCTCAGTCACTGTCAAGGAGAAAGAACATCCAGGACTATGAAAAACTATTATTCATGAAACTCTACAGAAACTACGTTTTAAATTTCACCAGTTAAGATTCAATTGGTGCAAGAACTTAAGGAACATGACTCCAATTTACGCAAAATCATTGGTGAGACAATGTTGGAGAGATTTCGCACTGTAAAATGCGACGAATGACCACGCAAATAAGCAAAACTGACACTCCTCGGATCCATGAAAATGTATTGTAACTTAAACCCCAACAGCCCTTATACTCCCCAAAAGTTAGTATTTAATGCGTCTCATCGCCGAATGGAATTATAGAGATTTTTTTATTTATAAAATACCAGAAACAGCGAAAATTGCGGGCGCATGATCACCAACCACTTTTTACCAAATTTTCAATAACATCCTTCTCACTCGTCAGACACTGGTTTCAACAAGATGGGACAACTCTGTACACCGGTGGAACCTCCATGAATTTAATTCGTGAACATTTCCCACTGAGCAGCCTCTGTGGGGACCTCCAGTGACCACCGAGATCGCCACACTTAACCCCATGGATTTTTTTTTCTGTGAGGGTACGTGCAAGTTTGCGCTAACAACTCGCAATCTGTCACGGAGGTTCATGAAATGCGCCGTGAAATTCACGACACCAAGCCAAGCATGCTGTGGCACATGGCACGTAACACGGTGGTTCGCTTCCAACAATGTATCCGACCAAATGTATGCAATATCATTTTAGACTACACATTCATATGTCTCATAGTTTTGATTTTATTCTCGTTCCAAAACATAAATCTGCCACCGGGCCATGTAGTATCCAAGAATAATAAAAGTCTATCTACCTACATAGTATACTTTTGGCAAACGAACTCACATGTAGACTTAATTTCCCATAATATGTAAAATACCAGACTCACCGTGCCAGAATGATCTTTCCGATAACGATCTAAAACCACAAAGTCAACCAAAACCAGTAGCAAATGAAAACACGTGTAAGATTTTCAATTCCATATAATTGTTTTATTTTTTTGTTTTGTTTTCATATTTTTTGGTTTGTAATAATTTATTACATTTTTTCTTTAATTTTTATTTCTCATAGTACCATATTACTATTTCTAGCTTCCATTATCTTAACTTATTTTTTATATGTTTTTGTTTTTTTTTCTATTGACAATAATAATTTCAAACATATGCAGCCATACACTAACATATATTTGTTTATGATCATAAAACTTATACGTACAATTTTCTTAGATACTAATTGAAATCTTTAAATAAACAATTTAAATATTTACAAGTGATATATGAGATAAATCTATAAAAGAAAAATAAAAGAAAATAAAAATAAGACCAAAAACATAAACGAGCATCACAAAATTTGTGTTTTATTTCCTTTTTGTGGTTTTAATCTACAATATAATGATTTTGCAAAAATTGTTCGGTTTCATTTAACTATGGTAAAAACGTGTACCTACTGTTGATTGATGTCTTGTTTAAATTAACCGTATTTCTTAACTTAATCTAGATCTATTTATTTTTCTGTTGTGTTTTGTTTATTGCATTGTGCAATTGATTTCTTTTTCCTACTCCTTTCTTGTAATGATTATATTTATTAAATTAAAAAAAAAAATTTTAAAAATTGTTGCAATATAATAAATAAATTAATTTGATTTTCTTTACGTTTATATATATATGTATGTATATATATTGTTTTATTTAACATTTATAATATGTATAATGAATAGTATCACAAAATTTGTTTATATTTAAATTGTTTTAAGTTGTTTTTCATATTTTTTTGTTTTAATTTTATTTCTCGTTTCATTCTTGTGTGTGTATGTGGCTTATTTTATATTACATCGACAGAATAATTTATATACAAAAGCAATTAAAAAATTCTTTAAACGGATCATGGGAAAATAGATCGAATAGATATATTATACATACAATATTTATTTTCTATATTTTACATTTTTACAAAAAAACAAAATAAAAATTCTTACGCTCGCCGAAATTCTATTTTATAAATATATTTTTTTGCTTAATTTGTTTTACTTTGTTTTGTTTTGTTTAGTTTTGTATTGCACTTAACTTGATAGACACGAAAATATATTTCAATTCAAACGTCAATAGCGCGATGAATTTGAATTTGAATTAAAATTTTCTTTACTTCTAAATTCGAATTTTGATTTATTTTTTTTTTTGTTGTTTTAAATTTTTTTTGTAACTATTTTATCTTCTTGTTTACTTTGTATGATTTTGTAGTTTGTGTTCATAGAGTTTTTATTTTTATTTAGATTCTTTTTTTTTTCTAATTTTAAATGAAACGAAATCAGTCTCTTGTCTGGCGCTTTAATTTTGTAAAATCACACATTGCATGCATCTTTGGATACGTTTCATTTAATAGTTTTTCCTTTTGTCTATTTTTTCTTTTAAGATTTTTTTCGTTTCTTTTTCTATATACCTTTTTATATCATAAAATAGTACGAGGAGAGAGAGAGAGAGAGAAAAGAAAAACAAATAATTCCCTCATGAACCAAATAATCAAGAACAGTAAATATGTTCGTTTCTATAAATGTCGATAGTAATAAATTATCTTTTGCACTGCCAAACGAATAAAATATGGCAAATAACAAAAAAATAAATTCAATTAACATTCGCGTAGCTATATCTTGTTTTTCGGATTTGTTTTTGTAAAAGATTGTTCTTATATGAAACCAGTCATAATGAGATTTTTTTTTTAAATTCTTTGTTGGTATTTTGGAGCGGCGCGTATAGTTAATGAGGAATTAATTGCTTAATTTTTCTCTTTTTCTTTACATAGATACATTGAATAGGTTGGGAAATATACGATTTTTGCAATTTGAAAAGAAAGATTCCAGCAATTACCTGTTGTCATTTAACTGACTCTGTATTGTATTTTACAAATATCTTTTAGTGGAGGAGTTTAATGAGATCATAGCGTTGTGACAGCAACCTTGGGTAACGGATAGCAAATCGGAGGAATTTCATTTGGATATTCCCCCTTATGTGATTGGATTCAGGATCAGAAGTTTTTAATTTACTCAAACTCTTCTTTCCAGCCGCTCATCTATAATGAAAAAAAAAACACAAAATACAAATAAGTTTGTGGTGGATATATTTTCGGGAAAATGTAAGACGTTAAGGAAAACAATGCTTATATAGATTAAATGTATAACTGAGAAATTCTATTATGAAAATGCTTCTGAACTTGTTCTGGAGATTAGCTCATCAACATTGAGGGCGTCTAGTAGAAGACATAGCCGATGCGATTTAAAGTATGTCTGAAGATTGAGAGTCACCAATTAGATCTCAATAGTTTGACCTTTATCCATTAACAGTGCGAGCCTTATTTTTATCGAAAAATCGCGTTTAGTGACGAAGCCCACTTCAGACTCAAGTATTGAAACAGAAGAGACTTAGAGAAGTAATTTCACTCATAAAAGTACACCGTTTGGAGTGATATTCAAGCTGGTAGCACCACGGTCAACTATTTTTCTAAAATTGTGGCCGGAACTTTTGTTACACTGGACAGTGATTAATATTTTTTTTTAATCCAAAAATATGGACGATGATGATTCTAACAGAATAACACTTTATGCCATGTTGGCAGTTAAACCATTAGCCAATTAATGACTATCGAGATCATGCGATTCGACGTGTATTGATTACTTTCTGTGAGCTATGTAAACTCTTCTTCTAAACTATTCAGGCCTCGGAAGTCAATTTTCAGCATGTTATTGATGAGGTAGGGAAAAGTGCTCGGAACCGTATAGGAAGTCAGATCATTCATATTAAGAACTATTTGCTAATATACTCGTATACTCGTACACATGATATGGACACATTGACCTCTTTCAACTTTGTATTTGCCACATTTTTGTAACTTGTAGCGTAAGTTCACTGTTCGGGTGAGTAATTCAACGATGTTGACATAATGTAAGTGCAGATTACAACAGATCAATTATTTGAATTAGTAAACGGACAGTCCTGTTTTAGTACGATTTGTTGACTCTTTCCCTTATATCTCGACAGCATTCCTGAAGACGAACACCTTCATCTGGATCGTATTCTATGGACTTAGATGGATTGTATTACCAAACAAAAACCTCTCAGGCATACATCTACACATGGCAAAAGATATGATTTTTGATTTTTATTTTTAAAAGATTAAGTGCTACGTTCACTAAAAAAAAAATTTTTCCAAAAGTCGTTTAACCTGCTGTTTGCAATTCAGATTCAAATTTTCTTCATAATGCATATCTGGTGACGAAAACCATTAATAACGTGTTTGGGAATGTAACATAATTTCAAACGAATGTGTCATTTGGCGTTGGTGTGAAAAGTTCCATTTGGGAGATTTAATCATGAAAAACAAACCACGTCGGAAACTAGACCGGTATTTTAACACGATGTTTTAAGAGACACGGTAGATGGGAATCCAGTAAAATCGATGCCAGATGTTTTACAGAACATGGAGTATCTCTCATCAAACCGGATTACTGGAATTGCCGAAAAACCTACGTCTTCCAGATATTTGTGCATAATATGTATGAGAAAAATATAAATTTGACAAACATAGAAAAATCAATGAGCTTCAAGTCAAAACACTATTCTAGCTATTCATCTATTTTTAAGCTGCTTTTGACAGTATTCAGGAGCTCCAGAAATCGATGGCCGAATTTGGGATTCTGTCAAAACTGATCTAGATATAATCCGAATTTTTTCGAATTTCGGAACAGATATGCCCTATCATGTGAACGTGATCGGGTGCATGATCATACTAGGTGTGTTCAAAAAGTAAGGTGATAATAAACATTAATTTATTCATCAATATTAATGTTGTCCCATTCAAAGTAAACCCCCTCAGATATAATACACTTGTGCCAAAGCTTTGTCCAATCCTCGAAGTACTTCTCATAAGCACTTGAGCTCCTCCAGTGATGCCGTTTTTATTTCCTCAATCGTTGCAAATCACCGTCCTTTCATAGGTCTCATCAGTTTTGGGAACAGATGTCTCTTGTGTTTAACGTAAGTACCTGCCATGTAGGCTTAAACTTACGGTATGCCCATACATCCATGGGAGCAAGGATACGCCTTGCCATCGCTCACCAAACATTTTCACTGTTTCAGATACCAATTCGGAACAGTGTTGCCGGCACAAGTTCCACCCTTGGTATGAGTCGAGGCCGACCTAAAACATCTTACTGCTCTTAGAGTCGGAACACCCAGTACTTATTGCAACTCTACATTGGGTCAAACCAAGGGAAAACCCAAGGGAAAAACTAAGGTAAGACCCTTCTCGCGATTTTGGGTTTAAACCACAGCTACCATGACGCTCCCACAAGGGGGCCTACCTCTAACAAGTCAGGCCCGGACCGAGATCCGGGGGGCTCCTGACTCCCATGGTACCGTGATTTAAGTCCTGGTAGGGACTACCGGTGGTCCAGCCCCCAACAAGACCTATGACCGGCAACTTGTGACTGATCAAATCGTAGCAACCTTCGGTAGCGTCATCTGAAGATGTTTACGATAAGACCAGTACTTTGCTCTGCCCCCGTTCATCATTAGACAACGTCATAAAAGGCCGAAGCCTTGATAATTTGGCGGGGGCCCAGTTTTGGGAACAGGAAAAATTCGAATGGGCCCAATACGATTGGTCACCAGTTATGACCCTTTTGAGCAAGTCAGGATCATCAATCGAGCAATGCTTACGCGACGGTAGTTCTGATCAAAATTAAGAAGTTTTAGAACACTGACACACGTCTCATACACCGAACATCCGAAAAAATTGCATAACACGAGCCGACCGATATGCCAACATCCTCAGCAACTTCTCTTATGGTATTTTCTTATTTTGAAAAACAATTTTCCTCACAGCTTCGACGTTATCTGATGTGCTGGGGTGTCCAGAGTGAGATTCGTCATTGGCAACTTATCGGCCATCTTGGAAGAGCTTATACCACATGTAAACATTTTTTTTTTACTTAGAGCAGACCGTATGCCACTGTCAATAATGCAAATGGTTTAGAGCACTTGCTTCCAATTTTTACATAAAATTTCATGCAAATTTTGCTCCATTTTGTATAAAAATTGAAAATCGCCGAGCACCAAAAACACGTCTAACCTTTCTATCTGACAAAAACAAACTAAGTATGCTATTGACACCCGCAACGAAAATTCTGGCGGATATTTTTATGTAAATTTCTGACAGTTCGCTGGCTGGAACAAATTTGTATGGGAAGCCAAAATTCGGTACGGAATAAGATTAATAGATTTGTGAAAGAAATTGTTGTTTCCAAATACGTTTTGGGTTAAAATGTCGAGAAAAGATACGTGAGTTTCGAAATAAGTGCTTGTGAAGTGTTTAGATGGGATAGTTTTACTAGAATCGTGCCTTAAAAAATGTAAATAAAGCACTTGTGAAACGCGAAGAAATTGTTTTTCTTGTTATTGCTTTATTCAATATTAAGTTCATAGTGAACAATATAAAGTTTTTATTTAATATATTGGAAAACAAGTCAATAAAGACAGAGAAATGCGAATTAAAATGTTCATAGACAGAATCCTATTAATATTACAGCAATATTATTTCAAGGGGAAAATTTCCGTTGCTGAAAGTGAAAAGTTTGTGGAAATTGGCTTGGTTATAATTGAAGTTATAATTGAAGCAGGGTCAAATGCAAGAAAGTAGTTGCAACCAGCTCTCAGTATTCTTTAACTTCCACCAAACGAAATAGTTCTTTTAAAATATTCTGCTAAGAGTATATGCATATACTCGTACATACACATGTGTAGTATTCTAACTATGAGGATTTTTAACCGCATTTCACTATTTTATTGATTTGTTTAACCATACATTTAACAAAAAGACACTATATTATACAGTATTCACTAAATAATTAATGTTAAAGTAACAACACAACAATTTCTTCGTGTTTAACAAGTGCTTTGTTTACATTTTTTAAAGCACGAATTTAAATTAACCCATCTAAACATTCACAAGCACTTGTTTCGAAACTCTCGTATTTTTTCTCGACATTTCAACTTTATTCGTATCACACAAAAATAAATTCTTTAACTAATTTATTTATTTTGTTCCACACCGAAATTAAAGTTTACATATGAATTTGCTCCCGGCAACGAGCTGTCAAAAATCAGTCTAGCCGTGTGGGATTAAAAAAAATAAATCCACGAAGGGGCGCTGAAAGCACTTTACCGGGTGTCAATATATTGTACTTGAATCTGTGAACATATGTTCGGGACATGTATACCAACACAGCAAAAAAAAAAAAAAAATCAATAATCGAATGTACGTTGCCCGCAAAAAAATCACCTTACTTTTAGAACACATCTCGTATGTGGATCATATGTAGTGTGTAGGGCAGTTACGAGTATTAACAGAAAATGTACTGTCTTCAATGAGTTCAACTTGCAAGTAAGGTAAATAAGGGAGAATCTAGCTCGGCCACATCGATTATTTGGACAATGATCCACTCGAAAAGTCTTTCAATCCCGGCCATCAATTTTGAGATGAAAATCAAGACTGAACCCCTGGTTTGAAGATCGAGCCATTACGGATGGCAGAACGCTTCGGTTACAATATAGTTTCAAATATAGGGTTTTCCAATAAGGACTTGACAACTTTTTTTTTTTACATAAAACGCAAACCATTTGAGATATTTCCAAAACTTTATTATCGGCTGGAAGTACGATCAAAACATTTATGAATGGAACTCGACTTCGTTCATATGGCCGTCGTGGGCACGTTTGCAGCGGTCGATTCGTTAGACTCAATTTTCTACGACTCGGCCACACATTTCGGCCGAAACGGCCGCTATTTCGCGTTCAATGTTCGCTCTGAGCTCTTCCAACGTCGTCGGTGTGTTGGCATAAACCAATGACTTAACGTAGCCCCACAGAAAATAGTCAAGCGGCGTTAAATTGCACGAACGAGGCTGCCAATCGACTGGCCCATTTCTTCAGATAACACGCTCACCATACTTACTCTGCAATAAATCGATTGTAGCGTGTGCTGTGTGGCTTGTGGCATCATCCTGTTGAAACCACATGTCGTCCTTATCTTCCAATTCGGGCCAAAAATAATCGGTGATCATGGCGCGATAACGCTGACCATTCACAGTAACGTGACGATCGTTATCGTCGACGAAAAAACATGGCCCAATAACGCCGCCGGCATGCAAACCGCACCAAGCAGTTATTTTTTGTGGATGAAGTGGTGATTCATGAAGCACATGTAGATTTTCACTCGACCAATAACGCATAATTTGCTTATTGACGAACCCATTGAGCCAAAAATGAGCTTCGTCACTGAAGATGATTTTGCGATGAAATTCATCATCTAGAAGCATCTTCTCCAGAACCCAATCGGAGAACGTACGTCGCTTCAATGGTCCATCGGCTTCAATTCTTGAGTCAGCTTGATCTTGTATGGGTGTAAACCAAGATCCTTACGAAAAATACGCCATAATGTGGTCTGAGCGATGCCCAATTCTTGATAATGCCGTGGAATTGACTGATTTGAATCGTTTGCTACGGACGCCTGAATGGCAGCGATATTTTCGACACTTCGACCAACCGGTTGTCTCACTGACATGGCAATATCACACAACGAATATGTAGACTCAAATTTGTGCACTAAACTTGTTATTGCCTGTCTACTAGGGCGAGAATTACGACCGAAAATTGGAGTTAACGCTCTTAAAGTTGCAGTCACCGACTCCGAATTTCTGTTGAAAATTTTTACAATTGGAGACTTTGCTCGTTCGTGTACTTTACCATGATGAAGATGTTGAGTTTACTGAATAAATTGACAGTGACAGTTTGATGATTAGTGAAAGAGTGCGTTCACAAATTAAATTCAAAGTTGTCAAGTTAGTAGAAATCATCTCATTTGTCTCCACAATGTCAAGATCACACATTTGTAGGTTACTCAGATACATATTTATTTACTACTGTACTAAAGGAGCAATCTGGCAATATCCTTTGCTATTTGAAAGCTACTTCTATTGCAAGAAACAAACTAACTATAAAACAAATGAGAGTATCGAATTTTTGAACTGATGTACGGATGTATATGACCTTTCATATACTCGTACGTTGGTCAAAATATATATTTGAAAATCCTGCCTTTTCACACAAAATGTACACCTCTGAGTGTCTAGAAATCAGATTCCCAACTGTCATACAGAGGCAATATAGCCAACAAAGGCTTGACCTTTTATTATATTTAAATGTACAGACATGTTTTATTAATTGTCTGATAAATTCTTTTTTTTTAAGGAATCCGTGAGGAATTTTCTTTCCCCTTTAATAGGCCTATATTCTAAGTAAACGTACAGACAGGCTGCATCTTTTCATAATGATAGACCAACTTACTATGTAACACCAAACTTACTATGCTAGACGATTTACGTAATGAAAATACGTTCCCATTTACGGGTGTTTACAATAATTTTCTCTTCTTCCAAATTCAAACCACGTGTAATAAGTTGTATTAACAGGATGATTAATTAATTATAATTGTCAACAATCAGCAGTCAATTATTGTTTTACTAGTTGTCTGGCACTACATAATATTTAGTAGTCGTGCGCACTATTTACATTGTTTGGAGATCGATTCATTCTCATACATACTTATAAATATATCTGTTTCTACTATTGAATATGTACACACGTATGTATTGTATCTGTACGTGCAAGTAATTCTACGAGAGGGTGAATAATTCAAACGGAAATTGATTTTGACGCGAAATAAAACTGATCTCTACATATATACCGGCACTTTAAAATTGTAATGGGTCAAGTGGAATAATTAGTTTACTTAATTTGGAATCAAACATATTTTGTTTGTGTAGGGATCTTAAATAAATACAAGGATGTGTATGCATTAGACTCGCAGCAGTTGCATTTGTCGAATATTGCAAAGTCAAAACACAAAACATACAAGTAATAGCAAAACGACAATACAACTTACATACTTGACAGCTCTATTTCTGAAGGTCTCCTGTTCCATGTCCCGAATTTTATGCGTTAGCATATGTTGCTTAAGATTACCCTGTAAGAAAAATAAAAACAAAAATTAGTTGTAGAATCAATCGACAGAACTGATTTTTTGATAAATTCGATGCATAATTTTGTATCATAGTTAGTCACTCAAAAAAGCTATATCGAGCTCTCTCTTCATTATAAAGAATGGTTTATGACATTATGGTCTGAACACGGCTTAAGGCATATGGCTTTCTTGAATGTGTTTAAAAAGGGCATCCTGTCGGGCCACTACTTCTAGTATTTGGGGCTATATCTTCATCAACATTGCGCTGAATTTGGCTTCTGAGATAGTATATCAGCATACAGCAACGACTTTACAAGGCTCTACAAGAAGTAATAGATGGGCTTGAAATCGCACGATATCGGTAGCCAATTCTGTAGGTAGTCTATTTTGCGATTTAATGTTATCGTTGAATCGAGTTCCCAAAAAGTCAATGTTTTCATGGACGGTATTACACGAATCGTCATCCAGTGCTAGAAGCATATATCGTCCTGATCAATGCCGTCGACTAAAATGCGAGATTCGGTCTTGTTTTCTTTTAAAAATAAGGACCGATGATTCATTTCTCTAATTGAGTCTAATAAATATCTTCTCGATTTTCCTGCTTGATCAGTGAACAGTGAGTAGAGTTGTTGCCTTTGCGTCATATAGAGCGTATGTGGTACGAAATTTATGCAAAGCATGGCGAATAGCAAGCTCATTTGGCTGATTATGAGAAACAACAAAATTCCGTAATTTTATATACGATGACTAGTTAAATAATACTGAACATAAATGTGAAACACGATGGTTTGATCAAAAACTAACACCATTTAGTTGGTCAGGAAACTTATCAACCAAGCAAAAAGCACTGCTCTGGGCGCGGCATAGCTTTTTTTTTTTGATAGAACATAACACTCAAGTGGGTATTACTATACTTATAATGTTTCAGCATATGTTAAATTTTTCGGAAAATGGGACAGAAAGAGAAAGAAAGATGTTTGGGTTCAGTGAATATTTCGCTCCATTGGTAGCTTCCAACATTTAATGAGGAGACTAAATTATTAGTGTAATTGGACTTATTGTTTATTCTAGGCAACCACTCATCTACCCTGATTTTAGTTGCCTGAACAAAAAAAATTTCTTTCGGCAATACCACTTGAGCCACGATCACTCACAAACTACCTTCATACCATACAAAGGTCTTCAGATATCATCCTACCATCGTACGAAAATATCATGAGGAGTTACGTAGAAATCATTCACATTCCCTTGTCATGGAGAAGAGTTAATGTATGTAGTTTTCATTCTGAAACCTGAAAAATATTCACATGTTGTCCCAAAGGACCTTAAATTTATAAGTCTATCATCTTTCCTTCTGAAAACTCTAGAAGTCTAGAACGACTGATTGCTATAAATATACGAACTGCGCTTTCAACTCTGAAGGCGGATGGGCTTCTGCTAAAAGATGAGTTAGCAGAGGTACGCCGCAAGGCGGTGTTCTTTCAACTCTTACCTGGAACTTAGTTCTAATGCTGATACGAGTATAACTGGAAGCGGATGTTAGCAGGGTGGTTGCCTATGCGGATGACGTTGCTATAGCCGCCTCAGGAAAACATCTTAATACCATTAAAGAATTCCCACAGCAAAATCTTAACAGACTAATCGGTTGTGAATTAGGAGTAAACCCCCAATAAACTGACCTTGTCCAAAAAAGGAAAAAACCAGGAAATATAAAAAATTCCTATCGTAGACCCTCCCCCAATCGAGTGTTTTCCGATACATCGAAATATATGGGTTTTATTTTTGACAGGAAACTAAAGTGGAAACCTAGAGAGATATTCCAAGAAATTGTAGGGTCTACGAACTCGCCAAAATTGGAACCACTCTACCTGTTCTACCTGAAAGAGGTATCATCGGTATACCAATCGCTACGTACAAACTAAGTAATACTAAAACTGGATGGTAATAGAAGAACAAACCTTAGGTGGACTGTTGCGTCAACATGTCTAACGAACAACAAAAACTGGTCAAAATTGGATCTGAATCGTGTTTGATCTTTCAAAATAGAAAACATATCAGTGCTACGAGTATCATAGGTGTCATCAATCAAAGCAGTAGTTCTCGTATATGTGCTAATCCGCCTTTCTGTTTGAAATAGGTAACCAAATGTTTTCCTTGGTATCCAAAACGAAAATTGGTTAGGCAACATTCTAAAATAGCCTCAACACGAAGTTCAGTTTAAGTTTAAGAATAAACGAAGCATATTCCAGCCACGATAATTACCATAAATAAATAAAATGTATTTTTGGGAAAAATTTTTGTCGATTTCCTGCAATGCTATGACCTTCCTCGCAACGGTATTCATAAATGCGAAATCTCTAAATTGGGCACAAAAAGTACCTAAACGAAACCGAAAATATTTAAAAAGAACGGCGTAACTGTTGCTCAGAAAATGCAAGAGAAATTATCTCCAAATTTACATCATTGCCAGAAGCAAATTTGTGCACTATTTTATTCCGAATGAAATTTGAAAAGTAGGGTTCGATGGTTCCTACCGTTTTCGGCTCTCTGCCCGTTTGTTTGACAGCAGTAAGCGCAAATGTGTTGGAAGCTAAACTAACATTCTAGGGCTTAGAAAATCGAGCTTGAGAAATGACATGAGCCGTTAAATTGAAGCCCACTTTGTAAAATGCTAAGAAGTGGATTGGAACGTGAGTGGCACGAATCCTCGCGTTCTTACAGTGTAAAGACGTGCAATTTCATACCATCTGACGTGTGATAAACCCTACTCATCTGGAAATAACATATCTACTCTAAATACTGAGATACATTCATGTATATTTATACGAGTACTTCTAAACTAAAGGTAAAGCATAATATGTGTTTTAGTAGCAATTTTAAACTCACCTTAGTTGTGAATCCTCGATCGCAAATCGAGCATTTGAACGGTCGCTCTTTGGTATGACTCCTATAGTGGATTTCTAAAGCCGAATGGCATGGGAATGTTTTGAAGCAGATACCGCAGGTGGTGCTCCCTCTGACGCCTATAAAACAAAGCCGAAACAGAGAGGGAAAAAAAGGAAAAACATTAACAAACTCATGGATAATCGTACCGCTGTCAAACACAAAAATAAATAAATTTTTTGAAAAAGTCAAAATTTAACTGTAAACTTGGTTTTTACGAGTATATTCGAATTGGTTTATTTATTTTTCTGCGCCAGTATTGTATTTTTTTTTGTTTTGTTTTTTTTTTTTTAATAAAAAAAGATTGGAAACTCACAACTCACCCGAGAGTGCTAGTGGATTGAATGGTGCCGCCGGCATCACCGACTGTGCGATTGTATTCATGGCGGTGCACATGTTTTGCGTTGTAGCTGGCGGAAACAGCGGGATATTGGGAAACATTCCGAAGGGCGGTCGAGCAGCAATCAGCGCTGGGTTTGGTTGTGGTGGAGGAGGTGGTTGAAGCTGATGGTGTTGCTGTTGATGCTGCTGTTGCTGTTGATGTTGATGTTGATGTTGATGTTGCTGCTGTTGCGCATGTTGAGCTTCTTGTTGCTGCCGCTGTTGATGAAGATGTTGGTTTTGTTGTTGCTGATGGTGATGTTGTAGCTGTTGATGTAAATGTTGCTGATGATGAAGGAACATAGTCGGATGAGTTGGAGGCACCGGACTATGCTGTTGGGGCTGAGGAAGTTGCGGTTGTTGATGGGTACTGGTTGGGGGTGGCGTCGGTGGTGTTGGTACCTTCGTGGATGGAGCCGGTTGCTGCTGACTCAACTGTGATCGTGGCGTCAAGTCTAGAGCGCCTTGTTGCACTGAACTGTCAACAATGGGTGAGTGAGGAGGTTTGATTATGGAATTGTTTTCTGAGGGGCTGTTCGGCGCTGAATTGCCACTTGCCTCGATCTTAAGTTTTTGCTCGAACAACATTCCTTTCATGTCATCTCGTGATTTTGGTCGATCGACTGAGTCATCCTGATTTGAAGACATGTGCTCTGAGGATACGTCATCATCAAAATCGTCACTACAATCCATATTGTCATCCATGTCACCTTGAGATGATTCTGAGCCCATAGCACCATTATGAGGGCCACCAGGTCCCATGGCACCAAAATGAAAAGCGAATGGATTGAGAAATGCCCCTGGCATCATTGACGGCGGTGGATCGCGGATTTCTGCTGCCTGAATTTGCTCTGGCGTCAAATCAGTGGGTTCTCCAGTATGCAGCCGAATATGTTGCTGCAACACCAAAGCATTGGAATACTTTTTATGACATACGGGACATTGATGGAAGTTTCTCATTGGCGGACGAATTTTGTGCACTGCCATGTGTGTCTTAAGATTGCCCTTTGTTGTAAATGCACGACCACAAATTCGACACTTAAACGGCCTTTCGCCAGTATGTGTACGATAGTGCATTTGTAATGCACTCTTACATGACAGCACACGATCGCAGACTACACATTGATTAGGATCTGTCAGTTTTTTATTCTTCATCATCTCCTTAAGTTTCAAGGTCTCCGATGTATTCGACACTTCGATGAAGTTCTCCCATGAATTGTCGTTACTATGGGGTCTTGGTAACAAAGCCATTTCATGTTTAATTGCAGCTCCGAAAAATGGCGATCGCGGGATACTTGCCGGACTACGAATCGGCGACCTCCGGTCAGGTGACATTTTTGTGAAATTCAATGGAAACCGATCAGCAAAGAAGTCATCACGATGAAACGAAGGCGGTAGCTGGCCTGGTGTTGGTAAAAGTTCGACATTCTGTGGCGGCATTGATCCCGGTGAAGGTTGGGGATGAATCGCTGGTGGTTGAGGCTGAACAACTGGAGGCAGAGCAGATTTTGGCGGTGGTGATGGTGGAGCCAGAGGACGTACTGATATTGTTGGTGTTGTTGGTCCTTGTGTCGTTGGTGGCGGTGGAATAGGTGGAGCTAGGGGAGGAAGTGGTTGTGGACTCATGCGATTACTTTCACTGTCCCGCGAATGATCGTTATCTTCTTGCACTGTTTCTTGTTTGATTTTCAAACTAAGTGGCTCCTCAGTAGGTGGAGTGACACTTCTGGTGTTGATTCTTTCTATTGGCTCAGGTTCTTTCACTCGTTCGGGGGAATTCGGTTCCGATGGCTTACGCAGGTCAGTTGGCATTTCTTGTTCACGCTTTAAAGCCGCTGCCATGGCAGGTGGCAAATGTGGCAGCGAAGGGAAAAATGGATTTGGATATGGTCCAAGTGATTTTAGAATATCCAATGGCGGACGATAGAGACCGGGTAATCCAGGAAATCCGGCACTTGGTGGGAATGGTAAGGGCAATGAAACCGGTGGCATTTGTTGTGGCATCTGAGGCTGGTGTGTTGGTGAACTATCCGGTGACATCTGTTCGAGGAGCGGTGGATGAAATTTATCTAGATGCTCAGGAATGGGTGTTGCGTTCATAGGAATATGAGGAAATTTATGTGCATGCCGTTGAAAGTGAACTTTCAGGTTACCCTTGGTTGTGAATCGGCTGCCACAGACATTGCACTTGAAAGGACGCTCTCCCGTATGAGAACGAATGTGAATTTGCAGAGCTGAATCGGAACCAAAAACTTTACCACAATATCGACAGCGATGTTTGAAAAACGGCTCATTTCGACTCTTACCATCGGCAGTTTTACCATCTTTACCGAATGCGAATTCATCTGCTAAATTGTTTGCCAAAATGCCTTGCGAAGCGGAGTCTAGCACTTCTTGAGCTCTTCGCTGAAGCATTTCCAAGGAATTTGGTTCATCTAGCGATGGTGGATCATCATGGTTTGTGATTATACTCGAAGCTAGGTCCGAACCAAAAGGCAAAGGCATATTCTCATCCTGTTTCATATGAGCCAGCATTTGAAGAGATGAATTCCTGCTGAACTCTTCGTATTCCTCGCGTTTGCGTTTCAGGGAATCATTGTTGTTCGATTCACTATGATTTGATACTTGCCGTTCTTCATCTTGGCATTTAGCTCCATCTTCTAGTCTCTCACGCTTCATGTCCAACTCTTTTCCGTCTCTATCTTGAAGGTGATCTCGATATCGATCCTGTACTTGTTCTTGTTCCAAACCTTGATCTTGATCCTGATCATGATCCTGATCTTGATCTTGATCTTGATCCTGATCTTGCTCCTGTTCCATTTCCAGTTCTTCATTTTCTTCATTCTCATCGTCTCCCTCACCCTTGACTTGATTCATCGCCAACTGTGACTGTAGCTGTTGAATCAACTGAATTTGGAACAATTGCTGCTGCTGGAGATTGAACAGTGTCTGTTGAAGGAATGCCAGTTGTTTCATGGCAGCCTCGTTATCAGCTCCTGTACCACCGTTGGCAATAGTTTTCGCAGCAAACTGCGCTATTGCCATTTGCATATTTTGTATTGCCTCTAAAGTAACTGGCCCTGGAGCAGGAAACTGTGGTATTTGCAGAATAGGACTATTCGTTTGGGGTGATGAAATTTGATGATTATCCTCCTCTGCACAGTCTTCTTCGTTCGGCCTTTCATTGTCTGCTGGCCTTGTCGGTTCACCATCAACGTCATCATATGACAACAGAGCAGCTTTGTCAGAATCTTGTGGCTCCTTTTCATCGGTTACCTCCTGACAATCTCGTTGCTGTTCTTCTAGTGTTCCCACAGCAACAGCTAATTCTGGCGATCGCCTATCCAACGGCTGATGATTTATCTCCAGATCAGGTGGTGTCGGCGAGGGTAATTTTGTATTTATCCTTTCAATCTCTTGCAGATATGTATGTTGTTCACCCTTTAAGCCTCCCATTGATTCGGATTGCTGATGGGGCTGGTGGACGTCATCACTATCAAGTGGCGACATTAGGCTATTATTATGATTGTGATCCTCAAGATGATTTAGACTATGATTGCTTAAGTGACTAAAGTGATTTAGATGATTCATGTGATGGTGATTATCTAACATTTGTCGAGTGTCGGTTAGGTTAAACGCGATGCTAGCACTAGCACCAGTTACAGCGGCATCTCTTCCTTCAATATGAAGTCCTGTCGGAGAAAGCTGCGATTGCATTTGAATGTCGGGACTATTGGACTTGCAGTCAACGATTGGAGAACACGATCCATTCTCCTCTTGGTCACTGGTTACATCTGTAATGAAACGAAAGTGATTGAAAATGAAATGATTGCTTAAAAATGGCTCTATATGGAATTCTTAATCTAAATACATTTCATCACATTCCAATACTTCCTAAAATGGTATCAATCACCTGTGTGGACACATCCAGTTTTCTATGATAAAAACCACCCCTAGGACATCATCTTGTCAAAGTGAAGCGAATAAAATTAATTTCAAGACATTCTCGACATTCCATATTCTATTCACTCGGGCAGAAAAACAAAAAAAAAAAACACAGAGCCAAGACTACTCGACAAGATCACTTATGGCTTCCTTAGGTGAAGATCACTCATTACTTATTTTCATTTTTCCTCTCCTGACTTGGTTGCTTACCCATTCCTAAACAACAATGGGACACGATGGCACGTGTTTTCTTCCAACCACACACATCCCGGCTTTCATCGCTACACACCCTCCTACCACGCCTCCAATCAACACAATTGAAAGACACAAAAAAAAAGAAGGCAGATATCCCAACAACAACAGCAGCAACAACATCTCATCTCTATGAGTTGTGCCTTGTGCATGCCGCTGGCGAGTACCTGTTGGCCTAAACCCCGTCGGCCGGTATTTGTATACTAGTCGTACACGTATCTGCTAGAGCAAAAAAATGTATCTATTGCTATATCTTGGTCAGTAGATCGGAAGCAAACACACAATCTACAGATACTACTCTGAGCTGTTTGAACGTGGTCAATCCACTGCACGAATAGTGTGCAGAATATACTTGTACAATTGATGCTGCTGCAAGACCATATTTTTGCCTTGAAACATGTACTCGTATTCGTATATACAGAAACGCAGTTACGATTATACAAAACGACGACAGATGAGCAACAAAAAAGATGGAAGTTCATTAAAAATTTTGATCGCACCATTAAAATCTATTATTGCTGTTTGTTGCTGTTTCGTTTGGTTTAGATTTCAACAGCAATGTGCAATTTACTCTACACAATCGTGTGTATCTTTAAGTAGCTATGGTTGTATGTGAGTCTATTTCAGCCCCCCTTGGGGCGTACAAAATAAAAAAAAACAATCAAGCGACTTTAATGAAAAATGCACAACAATAAACCATGCGTTTATTTCTTTTCTAAGATACGAGTTCATACATACTCGTACATCCATCTTTCTGCAATTCAATTGTGGAACAGCACATAATGCATATGAATCTTGTTTTCTTTGTTCACCCTTCTAGATGTGTCTGTTTTTGTTTTTTCTTAAATTTTGTACGAGTACTCGTAGTTGCAAGATGTCTTAATCGAACAATTTATTACATATATACAATTAGATGTGTTTGCCAGAGATACATACTTATTGGTAATAACAAGAAAATTACTCGCATTCTAACACCATTCAAATGATTTTGATCTCTTTTAAGGTATCAGATTAGGAAAAGCGTTAGAGTGTTGAATTTTTCGCACCCGGGAGGTATTCGATTGTGTAAACTTGCCAATGGCAGCTGAAAAATCTGTTCATGGGATTAACACGTTTACCAGATAGTTGTAAAGATACTTTGCAGATACATAGACGTATGTATATTATATTGGTAAGTGGAAAAAATCTTGCTATCGTAGTTTGGGGTCAGGTTATGTTTTAACTAATTTCGATGTCGTGTTAGAAAAGTCAAAGTTTCCAACACCCGCAAGGGTACACGAAATAGCTGATGAGTAGTTTATAATCGATTAAAGATATTTAGATACAGATATTGCTTAGGTAGAAGATAATATTAGCAAATTGAAGGAAAAAGATTGTGTATTCAATGATACGAGGTACATGTTTATGTATAGGGTTTTCCAATAAGGACTTGACAACTTTTTTTTTAAATAAAACGCAAACCATTTGAGATATTTCAAGAACTTTATTATCGGCTTGAAGTACAATCAAAACATTTTGAATGGAACTCGACTTCGTTCATATGGCCATCGCGGGCACGTTTGCAGCGGTCGATTCGTTAGACTCAATTTTCTACGACTCGGCCACACATTTCGGCCGAAACGGCCGCTATTTCGCGTTCAATGTTGGCTCTGAGCTCTTCCAACTTCGTCGGCGTGTTGGCATAAATCAATGACTTAACGTAGCAACACAGAAATCGCAAGCGGCGTTAAATCGCACGAACGAGGCGGCCAATCAACTGGGCCATTTCTTGAGATAACACGCTCACCATACTTACTCTTCAATAAATCGATTGTAGCATATGCTGTGTGGCTTGTGGCATCATCCTGTTGAAACCACATGTAGTCCAAGTCTATATCTTCCAATTTGGGCCAAAAATAATCGATGAACAATAATGCTGACCATTCACAGTAACGTAACGATCGTTATCGTCGACGAAAAAATATGGCCCAATAACGCCGCCGGCATGCATACCGCACCAAACAGTTATGGATGATGGATGGATGAAGTGGTGATTGATGAAGCACGTGTGGACTTTAACCCGACTAATAACGCATAATTTGCTTATTGACGAACCCATTCAGCCAAATATGAGCTTCGTCACTGAAGATGATTTTGCGATAAAATTCATCATCTTGGCGCATCTTCTCCAGATCCCAATCGGAGAACGTACATCGCTTCAAATGGTCCATCGGCTTCAATTATTGAGTCAGCTTGATCTTGTATGGGTGTAAACCAAGATCCTTACGCAAAATACGCCATAATGTGGTCTGAGCGATGCCCAATTCTTGAGAACGTCGTGGAATTGACTGATTTGGATCGTTTGCTACGGACGCCTGAACGGCAGCGATATTTTCGACACTTCGACCAACCCCTTGTCTCACTGACACGGCAACATCACACAACGAATATGTAGACTCAAATTTTTGCACTAAACTTGTTATTGCCTGACTACTAGGGCGAGAATTACGCCGAGAATTTTAGTTAACGCTCCTAAAATTGCAGTCACCGACTCCGAATTTCGGTAGAAAATTTCTATAATTTGCATACATTGCTCGTTCGTGTACTTTACCATGATAAAAATGTTGAGTTTACTGAATAAATTGACAGTGATAGTTTGATGATTAGTGAAAGAGTGCGTTCACAAATTAAATTCAAAGTTGTCAAGTCCCTATTGGAAAACCGTTTACAATAGCTACGAGTATGTATTTGTATCGGCCAGACAATTGTTTTTAAATAGGTTTACTGCTCAGGACTCCTTCAAAGTTGGTCCCAGCACACTGGTTGAAGAAGAATGGGGTATATACTCGTAACACATAATCTTAATGTGTAAATATAACCGAATACTCGGGCATGTGCAAGTATAACAGGCTGAAATTCACCCTGAGAAATTTCCAATGATTTCAGAGGTTGGTTCAGCGACAACTTCGCTGCAGCTAATTCTGTATATTCGGAGCCAAAACTTTTAGAACATCTTCGTCGTCTACTAAGGATGTCAAAATAGAGATTGTGACAAGGGAGCTCCATGCAAGGGTCAACGTAAAACTACAACCAATGCGTACTATTGGTTTATTCCTCAATTACCGAGCGATTGTGAAGCAACCAACAGCCTTGCATATGGATTTTGTTATTAACACCTCTAGCAAGCGATAAAAGGATATTCACCTATTCACGTTGAAATTTCGGACCTGTAGTCCATCTACACGCAATCACAAATAAAGCGAACATCACTGTCATACCAGAAGTGATGTGATAGACCGTCGAAAAGGTGTATTTGGACGGATTTGAGTGATGATAATGTAAATGAACCCCTGATAGTAGACCACATCAAGGCAAAATTTTCGATATGTGCTCAACCCACCTTCCTACTTCAAAAATATGTTTTTTGACCAAACATGCACTAGTAGTATCTGAAGCACGCCCTTAAGAGCATTTTTGGCAATTTTAGCAGCAATATTGTGCTTGCCCTACCGTTTTGAGAAGCCAGCATTGACGCAAACCAATACTTTGTTGTAGCCAAGATAGGAATGCAGATGTCCCATAAACTACAAAAAGCCGACGAATTGTTGTGTGTAAATTTGGCGTAGGACGACTGCAGTCACATGAGATTTGTACAACATTTTCTGATCGAGGATTTGCGAACATGTTAAGAATCCATATGATGTCAGCATAAAGCGTAGACATTGTCATCAAGCCACCGACGACTACTTTGCTGTGTTTCACTCGGACGTGTCGAAAAGTGAATACAGTGAAGTAGAACGCATACATATAAGGGGTGCTGTTCGTCCACTCTAGAAGTAAAGAAGACAGGAGGAATACCAATTTTTCCGAAACGAAAAGATAGAGTTAGAAAATCCTCAACAAATGCATGCAGCGATAAAGATAGACAAACGGAACTGCAGCCACAATCGTTGTTAACGATCTGGAAGAATTATTTTGGTTTTACGGCGACAACAGCATTCCGTAGTCAGGCAGACTAAGCCATGCAATGAGGACGATGAGTTTACTTAGTTTAGTTTAATCGACTGCTATATTTCAAAAAAATAAATAATTTTCCATGCACTGCTCAATTCTTTGTCTCTATGGTTTGGCCTCTTGGGTGTCTACCAGACTGACATTAAATAAAAGCTTAATGTACGTATACATAACATAAATGAAAAAAGTAGATTGTTTCCGATTTTTGGTTTTTATTTCTTAAATCCTTTCTTCTATTATTCAGCTCCTGTAGCATAATGCATTTACTGCGAAGCCATATACAGTAGTACCTATGTCCTCACTTCGGCCATCATTTACGATATGGATTGTTTCTAGCTTCAGTACCTGTGCTCCGAAGAAATTTTGGCGCAATAGGGGAGTCCGCAATGAAGTGCAACACATATTCTCGTTCACTGAGTCACATAGAACTGGTAACTCTTGGCAGTATGGTATCTAATTTAGGTTCAACAGTTGTCCTCTTATTTTACAGATAGCGTGAATCATATCTGTAGAGTTAGTGATCAAAAATTACCGCCTTTCTTTTAAACAATGACCGAGTTAGTTGTAGTATGATCTATTTTGGAACGACTGCGCTTCGCTTGTCGTAAATTCTGTGTCTGGTTTTATTCCAATAAAATTTTGAATTCTGCTTGAGTGCAGCTCGATTGGTGTAATATTGTATTTAAACTATATTTACTAGCCGTTCCTAGCATTTCCAATGAAAATGTAGCTTGAGGATAACTAGAGCTACGGGTGCTACTCCAGACTCTAAGTGTATCATATACGTGGGCGAACTACTTGGAAGTCTAAATACTTGCTTCATAAAATAGCGGTGGTACTTTTCCACAAATTTGAATGAGCAGAAGCCAGAAACTTGTATTGCGTATAGAAGAACGAAAGTTATCGTAGCATGAAATATTTTTCGCACGTTTTGTTTCAGCAAGTTTAATTTGAAGATGTTTCGTCGCGTTTAAATTGGGGGTAACCATCACTTCTAGGTATTTGTACTGCTTTACTTTTTCAATCTCCTTACCTTGAAACATCCACTTATCGCTTCTGGCGTACCTTCGTTCACCATCTCTAAATATCATCATTTTTGACTTTACCAAGTTTACGGACTGTAGCTGTAAGTAAGCATTCAGCCTATTTATCATTAACTGCACGATCCCTACTTTATTAGCAAGCAAAACGATATAATCTGCAAATAATAGTGCTGGAATTTCAGTTCCACTCAGCTGTATTCCCCCTTTAACAAGCTCAGTTATGTCATTTATGTGCAAAATAAATACAATAGTAAAGTACTAAGGACGTAGGCTTTTTAACACCCACTGACGCTTCGAAATCCTCCTACAGATGGCTACCATCTCAAATGCTTTGTTATTTGCATACATTGCTTTTAGCACGTTCATTACCTTGGACGAAATACCCTATCTATATAGTTTGTAGAAAAGCGTTTCTTGTGAAAGCGAGTCGAAAGCAACACGAAAATGTACGAAAAAAGCGCACAGTTTTCTATGCTTCCTCTTATAAATTTGTGCAATGTTCACGAGCGAGAAAATTTGCTCTATTGTTGAATGATGTTGCCTAAACACCCAACTTGGAATTCCGAAAGGATCTTGTTTTATTCCATCCACTCTGTAATTCTACCGCAAAGTAGACTACCAAACAATTTGGCGGATATATTTAAGAACGAAATTGCTCTCTAATTTGCTGCATCATCGTAGTCTCTTTTCTTGTGTAAAGGGAAAATAAATGAGTTTTGGGAACTTTCGGGCTCCTCCTCTGTTTCAAATATTCAGTTAAAATTGCTGTGTAAGAGCTGTTAGAAATTCCGATGAGCAGCTTTTATAGAATTCGAACGGGATACGACCAACTCCTGACGCTTTATTTCCCTTGGTTTTCTTAATGGCAACTGCCACTTCGGCCACTGTGAACGGTGCATGAAGAGAGACGTCTACAATCATAGAAGCTGCATACTGAGGAGACCGAGGTATTTGTGGTGCATTAAGAAGGGTTTTAAGAGAGTTTCTTAACTCCTCAGATTGCAGGTCTAACACAATTATACTCGTTTCACCATTTATAATCCTGACCGACCTCCTAAAATCAGCTGATGATCTTGATCCGTTTATCAACACAATATCTCGTATCTGTAGTTATCATACACTCGTATGAAGGTTTTGGGATTTTCCAGTTAGATTCCTTGGAGGTATTATCTGGCCCGGCTTTCTTTACTAATTCCGTTTGGTCATCCATTCGAAATAGAGTATTCACTTCCCGCCGTTTTGAAAGCTATGAGTCCAGGTTACGTTTATAGGAGTCCTGATAGTTATCTTTCCATATCATGTTTGGCAGGGGCCTTAATCTGATTGCATTTGAAGCGGACATATGATCAGGAAACGTTTTCGTTGTTGCTCGGAAATTAGTAAGGTGCGAAAGGTAGAATTCACGTAGAAAGGCGTATTAACCGTGTGAGTCCCCTTCACATCATCCATTTAAGACTTTACAGTCACATGCATCTGCTAATTTACGCATTATATTTTATTTACTTTTGTATCACGGAATGTGTCCTTATGATTTGAACAGATGTGTGATTGATAGCTTTAATTTATAAAATAATTTTGTGCTGACCCAATTCCTCCATTAAAATCTCCAATTAGCATAAGTTCGGTGGAGTCAAATTGATTAATAAATCTTTTAGCTTGTGTCAATACACACAACTACTTGTTACAGTTTAAATCTATTGGCATTAAGTGGATTGTGATGTTTTCTTTCTAAATTTTCGGTACATACGCCTCTTCTATCAACTTAAATGAAATCTCCACACCATCAAGCCTCTTACGATAGTCAAAATTTCGCCTCCACCTAGCCCTTTTATACAGATTGGATTGATAATATGGCCCTTCTCTAACTTATCATATAATCGTATTATGTCAAAGGTCCTTGCGAGCACTGATTTTTGTGTATTTTAATTTGCTCGCATTCTTATGGACTCCTTGTGATTTGATTTTGACTGAAATCATTGCAGTGCTCTGGTTGCTAGTGAAAATTCGGTGCTGGTGCTTACGTCGCCATTTATGAGTGTTGATATCTGCAAGGAGATTCACGATTATGTTGGCCTTAGTGATTTTTTGGACAAGCTTGTCTATTTGTGCCCCTAGGAACTTGTTGTGGTTTTCTAGTTGTGTTTTATTTTCAGACCAGCCAATTCGGAATAGAGCAGTTGAAATTCAGTATTTGACACTGAATCTTTTTTAAGTTGTTTAAGCTGATGTCTTAATTTGAAGTGTTGGGATATTCACTTAGGATTTACTTTATACAAACTCTTGGAAAATTAGTTTATTGTTCCTATTTGAATTTACGTATTTTCCTTAGAGAATAGCGGACGGTGTTCTACATTTTGATAGATCTCAAACGTCAAGATGTTTCCAATCAAGCGGGAAAGGAGATACTTGCACAGCGATTACCGAACTTTCATCAACGCAACATGATTTCGTTAGAGGTATTCGAGGCTCCCAAATTTTCAAAAAAATCTGTAAAATTGTTTTGTTATGGCAGCTATTTACAACAGATGCCTATAAGAACTTTCGTACAAATGGAATTCCGTGTGCCCCTTAAACACTATTTTTTTCGAAAAACACCATAACGCACAAAAAAAAAACTCGAAAAATATTAGCGATGTTCAATCACATTCCGAACGAGTTTTTGCGCCGTTTTGTAACCGTGGACAAAATATGAATTCATCTTAATACACCAGAGACCAAGGAATAGTCGAGACAGTGGATTTTTCTCGGTGAATCGAAGCCGAAGAAGGCCAAGGTGCGTCTGTCGGCCAACAAGGTTATGCCGATAGTTTTTTCGGATGCGCGCGTTGTTCTTCACATCGATTACCTTGAAAAGGGTAAAACGATCACCGGCGCCTATTATGCAGAGCTTTTGGATCGATTCGACGCCGATTTGAAGCAAAAACCACCGCTTTTGGCGAGTAAAAAAGTTCTCTTCCACCAGGACAACACACCGGAGCGCCTCACAAGTCCACAGTTGCAATGGCAAAATTTCATGAGTGAGCTTACGAATTGCTCCCTTGTCCAGTACATTCTCTAGATTTAGCTCCCTACGACTATTTCGATTTTCCAAACCTGATATAATGGCTCGGCGGTAAGAGTTCTGGGTCGAATGAAGAGATCATCGCCTATTTTGAGGATACCGAGAAATTGTATTATTTGGGAGGTATCAAACATTTATAAAAACGTTTGACAAAGTGTATCGAGCTAAAAGAAGATTATGTGTCATTTCGTCAATTAAGAAATTAAGATCTTTGAGCGCATTAATCCAAGTGCTTTAAAACAAAAGTTGTGAAGAGAATGATAGCTTTACTAGTACCAGGAGTAGTCTAACATGTATAGAAGAATAAGCAGACCCATTCACGTTGCTTGTGGTCTTAAATTGAAATTCTTACTATATCCCAGATAAATGTTAAATTTCTTTTGTAAGACACATACAACGTCAAGACTACAAGTCCCACGAAAACCTTACGAGCACTAAATAAATTTTATAAAATTGCATAGACTTTGTTCACAATTTTACTCCATCTGTATCGCTAAGATCAAGCGGAAACAATAGATGGTTATTTCTCCACATAATTAAATTAAGTTTATTACCCAAATCCAATTAGAAATCGACAATGGTCCCCCAACACAAAAGACGAATTGAAAGTCGTAATTTTTTTTCCTTTCTTTTGGTAAAGGAACCATGAAATATGTACTTCAGCCTTCCCACTGTGGTCTCGCTAATATTTTTATGATTTTACCCCTCATTAGTTTCCAATTGAAAACAATCATATTTATTTTTAAATTATTGATAATAGTTTTTTAAATAGATTTGTGGCAGACAAAGTTACTCTTATGAACAAAATGTCATGGAAGACAGTTGGGAGAGGGTTTTATGATGGCAAATTGTTTTCAGTAGATGATCGTACATAAGTAAACATCAATTACGTAAAGATTCTTTTAAAGATGATTATGTACATTGTACAATAAATAGATACACGAAGTTCTTGGATGTTAAAAATGAGTAAGATATTGCGTTTGAGAAAAGTTTTGCATCAATAAGCCATCTGTTGTGGATTAACGATGACCCAAACCCTACCTTTATAGGGAGGGGTTTTGGGTAGATATTTTACTGCAAACCTGTGATTTAGATTGAAGGGCTTTGATTAAGAATATGATGGCGATGTACCTGGATGTAAGGATAGTCTGAGCCACCTCAAGAATTTTCCCATGTCCCGTGTTCCAGCGAAGGCTAATAGTATTATAAAACCCACATCTGAACTAGATCATTTTTTTTTTTTGAGAGGAAAAAAGTCAATCAACCACTACCAGAAAATCTCGATCTTAAGTCATTTGCATTTTACAATCAAAAACCCACAAAGTAATAAAATAAAAATTTAATTAACTCGAAGAAAAGAAAGGAAGCCCACAAATAGCAAAGACTTATCATCATTATGCGCATTAAAGAATTAAGATTAACACTCAATTGAATACATTAGAGCTTCATTCTTTTATTTCGACTTATCTTGGAAAAATATCTCCCTACCCGATCGGTTCAAATAACACTCGATCATCAAAAACTCATAAAAATTATTTTCTGCATATTTTTTGTTTTTTGTTTTTTGTTTTACCTGTTTCTCTATTCACTTCCAAATAAATAAAAGATAAAACAAAAGACGACGTCGAAAAAAGAAAATTGAATTTTAATGTAAATTTGTATTAGTTTTTATTATTGTTAAATATTATTTATTTGAACGAAAATTTCGTATCTCACTCATACAGCTGCAGCGGTTCGGGTATATGAAGTTTACGTATCTCACTAAAATAGTAGAATATTGTAGATATGTAGATACTCTCCCTACTATCCGATACCATTCGATTTTTGATTATTGTTTTTTTAGTTTTAAAGGTGTTATTTCTCTTTTCTTTTCTTTTTTGTTTTTTTTATTTTTTTGGCTGATAGGGTAGTCAACAACGACATTACAGAGCGGACGGTTTTGAGGGATATCATTAAATTTTGTTTAGTTTATTTGCTTAGGTTTGGCATTAAATTGATATCTTTTCACGATTATTTTATGATTATTATACAAATTTTATTTTCAAAATACATTAGCGAGTGTTTTATTATCTGAATGGTATTCATAAAAATAAATTAAATATTTAAATTGTTTTCAAACAAACACAAATTGAATTGAGATATTTGTGTAACGATCGATGGTCTCATAAATGTATATGTACCTGTCGCATCTGTGCCATCACACATCTGTGTAGATGATACACTCGCTTCGACAAGGTAACAAAGATTTATCCGAAAATTTAGAAAATTTCTAAGTGCTCTTGAGAATAAATCAGATAGATATTTATTAATAATATTTTATAGTTTGCTGGTATTGGTTACTTGATTTGGGTATATCAATCCATATGCATACTTGCTCTGTCTGCTTTGATGTGATGGTGAAATTTTTCAATTTTGATTGACATTGGATCGAAATCAATGATAGCTTTGAATGAGTTTCTGAACTAGTTTTGCAGTTATTAACAGTGTCTTTTAGGTTAACTGCGGGTTTGGCTTTTTTTTTTTGCCTGTCTTTAATGGGATTTCTATTTTGCTTTAGTGGTTTGGTTTATTTTCTCTACATTGCGAATACACGCAGTAGGCGGGATGAGAATTTTTCTAATAAAATGTTTAAAGTTGTTCGTTTTATTAGTGCTAATAAAGTTGTTATTAGAAAGAAATACACATGTTATTTTTTATTATTATTTTTCATCATAAGTATGTACTATATTACATAATTTGCATTCTTGAAAAAAAAAATCCGCACATGAATCGTAGTAGAAGAGCTATAAAAGTATGTTCTCCTTTGATGAACGAGGTTCAAGGATGGCATGCGCCAGTACGCGGTAAGAGAATTTATTTAATTCTTTTTAGGAAGTAATGTGCATGATCATGCACCCATGCATCATGATTAATGATAAGAATGGTAGACTATACCTTATCCAACAAAACAAGTCAGTACAGGGCTTATGGGAAAGCTTTTTTTCTAACAGTGGTGCCTGTAGGTGGACTCAATGGCACATTACCACTGAAACACAAAGGAAGCCACTGAACTTTGTGTACAATTGTTGTTGTAATTATTTTCAGATTTAACCACAACCACCCTATGACTTGCTTTCCCGATAGCCGTGGGCAGAATGATCACAAAATCATCATTCGCCATTACTGCTGGCTGTGCAGTGTGCATTGAAAATAATCTCATCAAAGCAGTGTTACCATTCTCAAATGTTAGCACATCGTTACTGATTTTTCAGCGTTATTGTTACAGACCTTAAGGGATTTGAAGCTTTTGGGAACACAAAAATGAATTTGTGTGTAATAATATGTTTGGTGGTGTTGTCATTTGCGTTTTTTTCTCCTCTTTTTGAGAAACCGTTAAAATATAGTCAAACCATTTTTTTCGACTTTGTATTTTAAATTTTATTCACAAAGCAGTGCGATAAGTGATCATATTATTGTTGGACTATGTGCGTTTTAGTGATATTGTGTTAAATAATAGTGGTTTAAATTACTGTGTTGTGTCGGTGTTAATGTTATGTTTAAGAAATAAGGATTATTTTCGCGGTGTTTTGAAACTAGGATTCATTGACTGTGCAATTAGTAATCATATTGTGATAACCACTTAAATGTGAGCAGCGACATCTAGATTTATAGAGCAGAAGATGTCGATACTCGAAGAGCAGAAGATTTCGATACTTGAATACTCGTAGCAAAGTCTCAACCATTGATGACTGGAGAGTGGAATTTTCTAGCAAAATGGAAATTATATGGGACGCTGGATGGCGAGGATTGTTCTCGAAGTATGTCATTCGAGTATAAATACCAGCATCCCCAAGATATGCAAGTCAGTTCATCAGTTGAATTTGAAGTGTTAACCAGGAGAAGTGATTAAGCAAAAGATAAGAAAAGTATAAGCGGTTGAGAAATTGGATTGTATTGAAAGAAAAAATTAAATAGTGAATTGCAACTGTACTGAATAAAGCGATTTCTATTGAAAAGAATAAGTGGTATCATTTGTACCCACACAAACATTTTACAATATTTAATTGCGTAAGTATTAGTAGTGATATTGTGTCAAATTAATAGTGATTAATTAGTTCTAAGCAACTGTGCTGTGGCCAAATAGAAAAATGGCTACAAAGTCTTCAAAGGAATTAAGTGCAGAAAAGTAACAACAAATTGTTAATGCAACTAACAAATTTTATGGCTTTCTTAAAAATAAAACGGAATCCGTGAGAAAAGCAGCTGATGTCTTTTCTGTTACGGAACGAACTGTATATAGGCTTTTAAAGGAAAATAAAATTAAAGGCCACAATTCGCCATCAAAAAAGAAAAATAATTCTGGTCGCAAAAGATTTTGACAAATGTGCCGTTAGGCGCATAGTCCATCAGTTTTTCATGGATAATGATTTACCAACGCTCGATAAGATATTGCATGAAGTCCAACAAAATGCAAATATTACAAAAATAAGCAGATCAACTTTACATACAATCTTAAAAGAAGATCTTAAATTTAAATTCGTCAGATGTGGGATATGGACGTTTTCGCCGAGGAAGCAGTCGAAAGATTAGTAATAAATATAAATGCCGATAATAGCAGCACTAACGTTTCATCAGACTAATAGATTTTAATATTATAAATTAATGAAGTTATTTTTACTTTAAATTAATGAAATTTTATATTTTTACATTATACTCGTATGTACTTTACTATATTTATTATGAATTATATTTTTGTTTACTATATTTATCATGAATAAATGAAAATACATAATATATTTCTTAGTTCTTTTTTCTCTTTTCGGAAAATTGGGCCTACTAGGGATATCCTTTTTTTTTTTTTTTTTTTTATAATTTACGCGCGCCTAAGGGGTTGATACCCTTTTACTGTTGCCAGGGCGCGGGCGGAAAGATAGAAGGAGGAGAAAGGAAAATTGTTTTTGTAGTAGTTTGAAACTCAGGTGTGTTTGGTTTCTATGTTTGCTCTCCAGGGGTGGGAGTCCGAATAGGACGGAGAGGTTTTCTTCACTCAGAGTGATTCGAGATATAATTCCCAGTATTTTTTCATTGCTTGAAACTCTATAACAGCTAAATCTACGTGTCAGTGTTATGCCTTCACACGCAGAATTTTTTTTGTCTGAGTTCCAATTATACAATGAAAAACTGATTTTGCCATGGGCAGGATTCGAACCTGGACCCTCCGAGTGAGAAGCGTTTGCTACTACCACTACACCACGGCCACTCCTTAAAAAAAAGCGCCACCGGTTGGTGGTGAGGAAAAAGATAGCTGAAATTTATATCTTTCAGCAATATTTTTATTTGTTTATTTTAAATATGGAGATGGTAACCCTAAGCGAAATGCTCTTTCTCTTTGTAATTCATCATATACAACATGGCAACCCTATGAAAGCTTTAAAGAATGACACATTTATGCATGTTGTTGCAACCAGACTAAGAGGCAAATGTCCTAACTTCCCTGTAATGACATTAATTCTTGGATAAACTATAGTATAATCAAAGATCAGTTTCGAAATTTCTCTACAATCGAAGGGTTCCAGTACAATTTTATTGTAATATATATACGCTGCCCTAAATCTTCAAAATATTATACAATATTTCGCTTTCATTTTTATTCAATTTCAATACTGATAATATACTGAAAGAATAATAGAGATCAATCTTAACAAGAAGCTAGTGATGAATGACCCAGAAATAAGATATATAAGTTACAATTTCTGATATGGAGTAAAAATTGGCAAAAAGAAAGTGGCAATGTACTCGTATTTTTAATCTGTTCAAATAGAAAATAATAATACAGATTATATGGTATAGTTTATATAAATTAATGAAATAATTCAACTTCAATGAAGTACATATAAGTTTTAGCGCTGTTTTAAATTTATAATTGTATTTTTAGTTAAGTAAATTTAAATAGCACTTATCGGAAGGTTATTAGTTATTAAGTATGAAGATAAGCTTCAATAAATTTGTCTTAAGATCGATTTGATATTAGAATAGTCAAGATAAAATAGGCAGTTTGTTAATTTTTTATTAACGAGTATGAGCTATAAGTTGTCCTAATGACAAAGGGTAATTTTTTAAATAGCCTTGGTGCAATAGTTAAGTAGAAATTAGAAAAAATGATTCTATTCCCCATTGGTGCATCTACTAGAGCCCTATTATTAATGTGTAGTCCATACACTCTTCAGCTCATAATAGGGATGTTGCCAAATTGCTTAAAGAACTCTCTTAGTACTTTATGCACGTCAAGATGGGGGTGGTGTAGTGGTAGTATCAAACGCTTCTCACTCGGAAGGTCCAGGTTCGAATCCTGCCCATGGCAAGTCAGTTTTTTATTGTGTAATTGGAACTCAGACAGAAAAATTCTGCGTGTGAAGGCATAACACTGACACGTAGATTTGGCTGTTGCAGAGTTTCAAGCACAGAAAAGAAAAATACTGTGATATACCTCGAATCACTCTGAGTGAAGAAAAACTCTCCGTCCTATTCGGACTCCCACCCCTGGAGAGCAAACATAGAAACCAAACACACCTGAGTTTCAAACCACCACAAAAACAATTTTCCTTTCTTCTCCTTCTATCTTTCCGCCCGCGCCATGGCAACAGTAAAAGGGTATCTAACCCCTTAGGCGCGCGTAAATTAAAAAAAAAAAAAAACGCGACAATTCGCGGCTTATTGAGTTTCTCAAAGAATTGGGAGAACTTTGGAAGCAAGGAGATTGGTCTGTAATTAGAAACAGTCGTACAGTTTCCTTTCTTAAAAATATAAATGACTTCTGCGCGTTTATGTGCGTATGGGTAGCATTCTTTCCAGACAGTCAAACTAAAAATGTGAGAGAGAATATCAACTACGTACAGTGCAGCCCTTTACTCCAAGATATTTGTTCCGAATGATTTCTCACATAAATAAAATCAGAATGGACACAGATCTTTTATTTCCAACACTTAAGTTGAACATCGATTCGCCACCGGTGTCAATAACTCAACATTTCATGCATGATCTCGGATCATTCCCTTACTAAGACCAATTGAGAGGCAAACGACCATCCGCTCCGTTATCGCTTCTCCGAGAAGCCAATGCATCTGCAGAGGGTGACAGTTGGGTGCGGATTTTCGAGTAGTGGCATTATTGTCCCATTATTGTCCAGAAAATGCTGCTGGAAACCCCACTTCGGTCAGTGGTGATCGCTACATGATCGCCATGCCACACAACCCATCAAACAATCGATCTTCTGCGCCCCAAGTTTGGTAATCGTGTTATCAGCCGCCTTGGTGGTGTCAATTGGCCACCTCGGAGCTGCTGTTAGACTTTGTTTTGTGGGTTGTCATTAAAAAACGACATTATGCGCACAATCCGAAAGTGACAATCCAAAGCGAGTATCGTCCCAGCCATTCGTGAGATAGAGCCAGAAACAGTCAACAAAATCTTGGAAAATTGGGTTAATAGGATGCGCTACTACGAAGCTAGCCGAGGCAGCCAAATAAATGAAATCGTATACCATAACTAATGGCAGTGTTCGCTCTTTCCAATAAAGTGATATCATACTGCAAATAATTGACTTTTGGCCTTGTATTTGGCCTTCCCTGTCCATAGGTGCACCGAAAAGCTAACCTTTACAAATCTTGTTTGTTTGCCCAAGATCTAAAGAAGCAATGATATATATGAATATCAAATTACCTCCATCATGTCTGCTGCACATCCAAGCTCTATTGATTTAATTGTTCATCACATTATCGCATATTTTTGGCTTTGTTTCATCGATAACATCACGGATATTGGCTTTGAGTGCTTCAATTGATCGGTGAACGTTGGCAAAAACCTCCTCTTTCGAATGGCTCTTAAAAAAGAAGTGGAACAGTGTTAGATCTCTTGATCATGGTGAGCCAATTTTGAGCACAATTTCAAGAAACGACTCAGCTAGGAAATTTTTTCGCAAAAGAGCAATGATACGCCACTTATGTGGGATATAGTATCAAAGCATCGTCCACAAAAATACCATCAGATTTGGACCATAAAAAATGTATTAATCATGGTTCGGTGGCACAATTCATTTCACATTCAATTCTGTAACGTTGCATTTTCAAAGAATTAAGGTTCAACGATGTACTGTACCAAATAGTAAAACTTTGTGGATAGAGAGGTTTCTACTTATTAACAAAACTCTAAAGGTGAAAATGTGCTTCAACGCTCAAATATAATTTTTTGCTTAAATTCTTGATTAATTCCATACATTTCCAAAACCCAATTGGCAAAGTTACGATGCTGCTGATTGTCAGCAGGCTTAACTGAACCTAATAAGTTCTATGACCCAAGTTCTTATGCAAAATTTCGAGGAGTGTTGTTTGTCCACTAAAATCTCACCAGACACTGTATTCAGCTTGATTATGATACTTCTTATGACTGTATTAATTTGTATAGCGCGACGTTAGACAACACTCGCTTCATTTGGAAAGGTCTTCCGAGTAAGGAAATTATATTTAACTTGTTTATGAGATACAGTTGTATTCGGCTCAGAGGAGGATACTACGAGTATGTTTCACCAGCGCTGTGTACAAACAATTTTAAGGGTACACGAATCCTTTGAGCCCGCGCTAATTATAAAAAAAAAAAACAAGTTGGCACAACAGCTGGGAGTGAACTTGAGCCTCTACTAATAGCCCTCTCCCTGTCCAGCATTTAGCTAACTGCCTCCAATTGCGCATTCCAACTCGGTCGAGGTCCCCGAGAGTATGCCTCGAGAAAATAATCTCTACAAACTTATTTATGCATGAATTTCGCATCCAAGTCATGAATCATGATAAAAGCTATCCAACATCTCAGTTACGCAATTAAAAACTGTCAAATATTTCCTTAAGCACCACTCATGATCACTGATCACAAGATCACATGCTCTTAATGAACATCAATAAAGAAAACAAAAAAATTAACCATTTTAGCTGACATTTACACTTTATCTCTTATCTTGAACACGTCCACCTAATATCCCCTCACGAATTGTATCTTTTTTTCCTGTCCAATTTTTTCTTTATGTTAGCGACAGTGATAATTTTCACTGGTTAATTGCCGGTAAATGTCCAATTAATCCAAACTCAAAGTTATTTTTTTTCCTGGTTAATTTAAAAGTATAAATCCCTTCAAGAGTTTATCTACCTCAACACTAAAGTATCTTCTTGGCTACCACTAAGTAACGAGGTCAGTAAAATGCCAAAAAAAAAAATAATAAGAATTACTAACAAATGTCCTCAGACATTTTTTGACTGACAAATGTAAATCACTTTGAAGAAGATGCGGGCAACACAGGGACAGGAACAAAGTAAAAGAAAAGAAATCATCAAAACTCAGGCACAGATACAGAAAGTATAATTCATCGAATTGCCATTTAATCTTCATGTTGTAGATGAGGAGAAATATAGGATTTATCTGCATATAAAAAATACAAATATATATGATAGTTTATAAGAAACATTAAAAAGAATAAAAAAAACAGGAAAGAAATTGTCGACGTTTAATATGCACCCACACAGAAAGATGAGAATACGATGTGTCTTTTCGAAAAAAAGACTCGATGACAGGCCTGAATTGTGTGTATTTTGTATTTTTTTTTATTATATACAGACATGCGACTATATCTTGAGAGTGTGCGCTTGTCGCTTGGTTAATCAATTTTTATGAGGTGAGGTTCCCTATATCTTCTTATATCCATCGCTCATTTGATTTTTAGCTGAATGGTGGTGATATTCATAGGAATAGCTATTGTCAGAGTTGCCATTGGACGAAATGAAACAAGGTGTGGAAAGAGGGTCCTGTGAGGTTGGAATGGAGCAATTTCCAACCGCACTAAAATTTCAATGAATTTTATAAATGCGAGTGGGAGGAAGGATTACTTTTGTAAACAACGATGACGAATTATATACCCTGTCGGCCAATTCCATTCACCTGACCAGATCAACCAAAATGGAATGAGCCATCATAAGATCTATATACAGCAGTGTGAAACACCGAAGCCCAAGATCGTGTGAATGTGAATATCAACAATATTATCAGTATGGTCTTGAAATTCAGCCATAGACCAGATATATATCTTATAACCCAGGTTCAGTGGCAGGCAACATTTCGTAGCTAGGCAAGGTGGCTTGTACATGATTCAATACCTCGAAATAGTTCAAATTTTTGATTTTCGCCTCAAAAATGTACCAAAGGTATCAGCAATCGCAAAAAGTTCCGATTGCATTCATTGGTAACACTGCCAAAAAGCAACATTCAGACTGGGATGCACATTCACAATATAACATACATAGAAATACTCGTACATACAATGGCCGCATTGGGAAACCGTGGTTTGGACAACCACATACGAGAAGGAGGCACACGGCAATATTGTATCATTAAAGTTGATTTAAGAACCACGGGGACGATTTTTTAAGTGTTCTGCATTTATAATAAATGAAATGAATGAGAACAAGAAAGAGATGGAATAAAATGCGTATTATTGTAGATTAAACAGTTTCCGTAGGCATTTTGTGTTATTCTTAATTTGTTTTCTCATTTTTTTTTAAAAAGTTTTTGAGCCATTTTACTATAGAATTACTTGTATACAAATTAGAGAGAAAATCAAAATGGTTTGTTTTAATTGGGCTAAGATTTATGAATTCATAAATTGTTCTATAAATCGGATGAATAGAGATTCAGAGCATATAAACAGAAACAATTTATCTGTTAGATGAGGAGATATATTATTTTGAGAAGAATGTTGCAATTGATAGCTGCGGATCTATCACCTTTGGATTAGTAAATCAGGGAAAAGATATAAATACTCTTACTTGTAGAACAACTAAAATTGGACTTTAAAATAAATTTCGGTTGGCTCTTTTTTACAATTCAAGATTAACTCAAAATCGTAAGGTTGCGTTGTCTGGATGCAATAAATCTCCGAATTTAAGCTTCTTAATTACGCACATGCTCTTGCAGTATATAAATCTGAGATCATTGTGGGTATGCTGCATTGTGAGTTAATCTTAAAATCTTTATGAAAGTTAAAATAGTACCCTTTCAGACCACCTTATATACTTATGTCGTGCATGGGACATTATATATTTATAGCAATCCTCCTATGTATATCCTCGATACACTTGCCTACCAAATTCCTATCTTACAAGGATAATTTCTTATTGTGATAAACAAATGTCTGATTATTACTTCTTTTTTGAGTTGAATGTGACCATCTGCGAACATATTAAATATTTTTAATGTCTATTTGTGTAAACGCAACATTCTCTAATATTGTAGCAAACTCCTACACACTTAAAGGAAAATATTCAGCCAACTTTCGATTTCTCAAGAGTTGTGGTTTTAGTATCCAGAAAAATATTCATTGACTAATGGACACGACTAAAGCATTTGATATGATATAGATGATATGGTTGACCATCAGTTATTACTGAACAATATATTCTTGGTTCAAAACGCACTTAAATGAAAGAAAGCTGAAAGTTAAAGTAAATACAGCCTTGAGTGAACCTCGTGTCGTAAGAAATACCGTCCCTCATAGTTCCGTACTTGGCCCTCTCTTATTTTTGATATATATGAATTTGTTTCTCAAACAGCGATTCAATGGCTTAGCTACTGCTAAGATTGGAGAAGACTTGGAGACACTAAGACTTTGGATAGTCTAGTAACATTTTAACTGATTATGATACTTATTTCTATGCATATGATTGCAATAAACTTAGCCCACCGCTGCACACTTGCTCAAAAATAAATTTGCGAGACTGTAGTTCATGTTCTCATAATTATTGTAAAACTGAAACAGCAAACAGCTTGAAGTATCTAGGAATTACATTAGATTATAATTTTGGTTGGTAAGATCATAATCAGATATTAAAATTACATATGAATCTAATAGCTAGAAACCTGTACCATATAAGACCCTATAGCTCTAACAAAATCTTATCTAAAGTTTATTATGGTCTCGCACTCTCGAAGTTGCCATATTGCATTACCAGCTGGAATGCATCATATTTTAGTACACTCAAAAAGTTGTTTACATTCTCTCTAGCTGTAATCGAACCTCTTACAGTTGGCCCTTGTTTAAATGGTTTCAAATTTTACCAATAACGCTATTAAGGTAGGTACGTAGTTAATTTTATGAGCAAAGTGGTAACATTCCAAGTAGAAATAAAATTACTTACAATTTACGAATAAATAACATGATCTTTGTTAGCATACCAATTGCACATACCGTTCATTTTTCACAGTTCTATAGAGTAAAAGCCCCAACGTTTTTAAATAAATTACAATACCTTATTCCATCCGAGTAACACGCAACTTAAATGTAAAAAGTTTCTCAATAGTGACATGCCAATTTTGTATTTTAATACAACCGCCCTCTTAAACTTGTTTTATAATCTGTCAAGGCTTACATTTTTATCATGGTAAAGTTTGCGAATCAGCAAGGTTTTGAAATTATTAGAAATTACTACCGAAATTCTGAGTCACTGGTCGCAACTCTAAGAGCGCTTACTGAAATTTTCGGCCGTAATAATCGTCCCACCTGACAGGCTGTGAATTTTATTCACTATAGAATGTTCCGAAAATATCGCAGTCGTCAGTGCTTCTGTTCAAAATGAGCCAAATCAATTGATTTGGCGACTTTTGCATAAAGATCTTAGCCTACATTCTTACGAGATCAAGTTAAGCCTCTTGATCATTTGAAGCGCAAAAACTTCTCCAATTGGGCTCTGCAAAAGTTTGAAAAAAATAATGAATTTCATCGAAAAATAATCTTCAGCGATGAAGCTCATTTTTGGCTTAATGGCTCTGTCAATAAGCAAAATATGTGTTATTGGACAGCAACAAACCCGCATATGCTTAAATATAAAAGGGACACCATTGCATCTACAAAAAGTGACCGTGTGGAGTGGATTTCATGCCGAAAGTGTGATTGGACCGTATTTTTTCGTCGATGAAAATGATCGCCATGTCACGGTTAATGGAGTTCGCTATCGCCCCATTTTCGAGGACTATTTTTGGGCAGAGTTAGATGGACTTGACATCAGTGATAGGTGGTTCCAACATGATTATGGCACAGGCCACGCAGCTGGTCAAACAATTAATCTATTGAACGGGAAGTTCGATAATCGTGTAATCTCGAGAAATGGACACCTCAATCTTGCGATTTAACGCCGTTGGATTTCCTTTCACGGGGTTACGTTTAGTCGAGGGTTTGCCAATAAACCGACAATATTAGACGTTCTGACCGACATATATGAAAGGGTGGTGGAAAATTGGCTTCCAAGAATCAATCTCTGGAAACGTGATCACGGTAGTCATATATATATATATATATCTCAATTATTCTGTGTTTTATTTTAATATAAAATTGTAGGTAATGTCCTTATTGAAAAACTAATGTCTTAATGCGACAAAGTAACATACAAATTTTAGAAAATGTGCTCTTCATTAGAACTTAATTCAGAACTTAATTTTGTTTTTGAATTAATTTTCGTTACTGGTTGCCACCGCATGTCAGCACTTTCTTATAATATTCAAATAGTATTGGAGTATCATTTAACACTGATTTAGCACAAACAGCTCCTTAAATTATAGAACGGCATATATCTTATTGACTCTTCCTATTATTTATGAAACACTAAATATAGATTGTCATCTTAGTTTTAAATTGGAATGAATTGAATAAAGAAAGATTGTAAAAATGAAAATGAGCTCAATTTTCTTAAAGTGCTCCTTCTGAACGACGTAACAAGATTTCTAATAAGTAACTTTTTTTTTTGCGAATTTGGCAGATGTTGATTTTATAATGACTTGATCTGCCTTCTTCAAATGTCCGAATCCAAATGATTTTCTTTTACAAAATATCAGTCAAACTTCGACACGCTATGAACGCTGAGGAGACATAAATCAACTCTATATGTCCTGCCTAAGTTTTGCAGGAACTGCGAGTGGCATACTGAGTGAGATCCTACATTTCTTTACAATATACTCACCGACAAATGCCAATGTGGCATCCACCTTAGTTTATAGACAATTCAGTAAGGATATATTATCTTCAAGCATATGATAGCATTCACTGCCTGAACCTCTGCAAGGCAATGGCTGATTTTTATTCATTTATTTATTTTTAAATGGCAGTCTAGGATTGGAAAACCTTGTAAAACTGGTTTGATTCACTCAAGAGTGTTAAGCTAAGGTTGCCTTTTCAGTTCTCTACTATTTTCATTGCTCTTAGATGATCTACCAACGTTCTTTCCAGGAAGAATCGAATTCGCCGGAATCAAAATAAAGGTCCTTATGTACACAGACGACATTGTCATCTTGTCGAAAAACCCCAACGTGATTGGTCATGATCAACAAATTACATCGGTACCGCAATATATGGAACTTCAAAGACAACACCAATAAATCAAAAACAATGATATTCCGAAATGGAACTGGTTGCTTGGCGAGAGATAATAAACGGGTTTTCTCGAATGAACGACTTGACGTAGTGAAGGACTATAAATATCTTGGAGTCATCTTAGCACCTGGGCCAACTTTTGAGAAGCATGTGGAGGAGAAACTGAAAGAAGCTAAAATGGCAGTAGACTGTAATTGGGATGACATACTCTTCAAAATGTGCATTGCACTGAGTACAAAGTATAAAATTTATGAAGTGGTGATGTGGTCTATTATGTGCTACGCTACTCAGTTATGGCTAATTTTTTAACATGAGGAAGTCGAAAGAATGATGAGATATTTGGTCAACGTTTAGATTACCGGAAAACTCTTCAAATTACATGATTCACCTCGAGACTGGCTTGTCACCCCTATATATTTTTACAATAAGAAAACATTTCTTTTATATTTCGAAAGTATTGTTGCTCCCAAACCAATGCCTACCCCATGTAGTTGCCAGACACCTTATTCGTCATAGACTGCAAATCTTCAGGGAATGGTCTGGATTACGCAGTGAACATGATGTCTTATTGGTGTAAGATTATGGGGAATCTTGGAGCAAATGCCTACAAGACTCCTTCATTAAAATAGAGTTACCCTTCAGTGTAAGCAAAGTGATTGCGATCATGCGTATCGAATGCTACAGCACGACTTAGAAGGTGTCGTTCGCAGATCTCCGAGGTGAATAAAGTGAAAAAAGTGAAAAAGTTATATTTTTAAAAATAATAACAAACTTATTAGTTGACTCGGTAGCCAAGCGGTTAGCGGCGTCGGTCATCAAATCGTGGGACGTGAGTTCGATCCCGGGCCAGACTTGGAACTTTTTTTTTTTTTTTTTTTTTTCTTTGGCTCAAATCGTGAAATCAAATTGCTTCAAAACAAAAAAAAATACAATCACGCGATGGATGGTGGAGAGCACTCCGCTCTTCCCATAACGGGAGTTGGAAAAGGCAGTAATAGTGTTGCCAGTGCCGTTAAAGCTATTAAAAGGAGGGGGAGTTTGAAAACCCCTCCTAACCTAAGAAAAAAAAGGATAAATACCGTTGAAACAGCAGATGAGGTCCGTTATGAGGGGGGCAATAACAACTTTGCCTCTCTAGCGCCATCCGAATCGGAAGATGAGGAGGAGCAAATAAATGAAATCAACATCAGCATACAAAAGCTGACAGAGAGAAAGCTTGCTATGAAGCAAAGGCAAACTGCACGCAGGCAGAGGGAGCAACTTGAAGCAGAGAGCTCCCAACATCAAAAGCCACAAGAGCAGAAACAACAACTACAGCAACAACAAAACCAGCTGAAGCAGAAACATCAACAGCTGCAAAAACAACAAAAGCTGAAACCACAGCAGCTGAAAAAACAGCAGCAGCAGCAGCAACAACAACAACAACAACATAAGCAGCAGCAGCAGCAGCAGCAGCAACAACAACAACAACAACAACAGAAGCAGCAGCAGCAGCAACAGAGAAGAAGGAGAAGGTGCCTCCTATCAACACCTATAAATTAGAGGTAAATGAAACCAAGGACCTGTGTAAGTTGGTCATTGGCAATAATTTCAATATAAAGAGATTGGGGAACGATCGCCATGCCATCCACTGTAATACAGTGGAGGGCTACGCGAAAGTGAAAGAGCTCCTAAGGGAAACGACGACGGAGCACTTCTCATTCACACCGAAGTGTGAAAAGCGGCAATCTATGCTGCTGAAGGGGTTGGAACCGTCTTCTGATCCTGAGGAGATCCTGGCACTGCTCAAAGAGAAGGAGTGCGAAGGACTCAAGTTTGTAGGGGTAAAGCCATTTACCACAGCTAGAGCTAGGCGGGAGAAACGGAGTCTGCCGTTCTTCCTGGTGCAACTCAGTCCCGAAAGCCGTCTGGATAGTCTAAGGAGTATCAATGTCCTAGACTACCAGGTGGTTCACTGGGAAAAACTAAAAAGGAGCGAAGGCGTTATACAATGCGTTCGCTGCCAGAGGTTCGGGCACGCCGCGTCGAACTGCCAAATGCAGCCTCGATGCGTGAAGTGCGCTAAGAACCACAGTTCCGAAGAATGTCCTCTGGGTGTTGACTGAGCATCCGATAGGTCGTAGCTCTCGTGCGTGTTATGTGGAAATGTGGGACACACCGCAAACTATCGGGGTTGTCCTAAGTTCGCTGACATTAAGAAAGCAAAACTGGCTCGGCAGCAGAAGGTGGAGGTCAAACGTTCACCTGTGAGGTTTCAAACACCAGCCGTCACGTCCCAAATTTCCTACGCCCAAATGGCGTCAGGTGGGGGGGCTACGGTACAGCAAGCGACTGCTGCTTCTCCGGCGCCGATGCCGAGGACAACGGAAGCTGCACCCAACATGCTAGCCATCTTGCTCGCAATCCAAGGGCAGATGGTTCAGCTGCAAAAGCAGGTTCAAGAACAGGCCAAGCGGGTGGACCAGATCTACGCGTTGCTTCCGGGCCTAACGCAACACATGCCGTAATGGGTACGCACATGGTGGAGCAAACTTTGAAGGTCCTTGCGGTGAATGTGAATTCACTGATTAGGATCGAACGAAGAGCCGCGATGTTTAAATTGCTACAAGACCAAACTCCTGATGTGCTTTTCGCTAGCGAAACCAAGCTAACCGATAAGCACAAACTGGAGTACAATAATTATATCGTTAGAAGAAGAAACCGGCCCAGATCCAAACGTGGAGGCGGTGTCGCGATCTTCATTAAAGAAGGTATAAAATTTCACAGAGTGTACAAGGGCGTGTTGCGCAGGTTCCGGGTGTTGGAGGCAGTCGTCGTGTACATCCCGCTCCGCAGTGGAAAGCGGCTGTACTTGGCCTCTGTTTATGCACCTGGTACTTCACAATCCACCCAATTCATTACAGAGCTCGACACGCTTTTTCGACTTCTGAGGCTGGAATCGGGGGAGAATTATTTTATAATCGGCGGGGATTTCAACGCTAGACACAGCGATTGGGGAAATAATTTGCCAAATACTAGAGGGAACCTACTACTCGATTGGTGGGGTCAGCACGATGTCATGTACAGACTCGGTCTTAAAGCGACGGATAACCCGTCGTTTCCCAGAGGCGGGTCTTATTTGGATCTACTGCTGTACGACGAACGTATACGACTGACAGGTACGAATTTACAAACGCTAAACTGTCTGCGCACATTCGTGTATGACAGCGACCATTGCGGTTTTAGCACCGAAATTACAGTTCCTAACGAAATTGCGGAATTGGAGGAGTTTGTCCAAAAATATTCTTACAACTACAGTAAGACTCGATGGACACGCTTCTCCGCAACCTTGACAAGAGCACTCTCCTCGAACACGCTCCGCCCACCGTCCAATAGGAATTTGTCAAACGAGGAGATCGACAATTACCTAAAACAAATGGACGAGACAATTAAACAAACTATGGACACTACAATACCGCGGTATCGACGTACGACTAACGAAGACCTGTTCCGCAATCCTACTATTGACGCACTGCACCGACAGAAAAGTAGACTTCTGACAAGACTTAAAAATTTGTACAGACAGTTAACTGACCGACGAGACCCGGAGATTAGGACACTGAAGTCGTCGATTAAAAATATTCAAACGCTAATAAAAGAAAATTACAGAATTTCTGTGACTTTCCAGGAAGTATACAAGGCCATTGATATCATTGGCCCTAATTATGACCTGGACAGTCGCGTCTTGCTGCACGACTTCGGCATTCGAAATGAAATAGGGAACTGGCGATCCGAGGGCTCTGGTTTCACTCGGTTCAGCGACGAAAATATGGCAAATAATGTCATGACCAGAGAGAGTGACCTACCCCCGTTCATTTCGAAGGAGGAACTCCGTGAGATCTTCGACACAATCAGGGCTAAGAAATCAGTGGGGACCGATGGTATTCCGAACATCGTGCTTCGACATCTTCCTCTAGAAGCGGTGGACATTTACACCACCCTGTTTAATAATGCAATGAATAATGCACATTATCCAGCGCATTGGAAAACGGCGGTGGTTCAACCTATCCCCAAAAAGGGGAAGGATATATCCAATCCGGCGAATATCCGGTCGATAAGTCTCCTTCCGAATATCAGTAAGGTTTTTGAAAAGGTAATCAATAGAGCTCTGTCTAGGTGGGTTGAGGACAAACATATAGTTCCGGATAATCAATTCGGTTTTAAGGCGGGACATGATATCTCACATGCCGCGTCTAAACTGGTTTTTGATATCCAATGGAACAAAGGTAAGAAACAGTGCACTGGTGCCTGCCTTGTTGACTTGGAGAAGGCCTTCGACACCGTATGGTTAGAGGGTCTTTTCTATAAGCTGACTAGGCTGGGGATCAGTAAACCACTCTTGTACATTCTCTATAATATGCTAACCAACAGACAGTTCATCGTGAAAAATGGCGATGTGACTTCTGTTGGAATATTTCAAATTAAAAATGGTCTTCAGCAAGGCGCGGTCAATTCGCCGATCCTATTTAACATTTATACAAGCGACTTGATAGGTTCACTTCCCCATACTATTGCGTACGCAGACGATGTGGTAGCGTACAGAATAGGTCCAAAAATCGAGGTCATTAATACTCTCTTGCAGCGTGACTTCGATAAGATAAGACGATTTTGCGATGACTGGAAGTTGAAAATCAACTTTCAGAAGTCGGAAACCATTCTCTTTAGGACGCCGTTGTCTAGAGCCTCTAGGGATACCAGAAAAAATTGGAGAAAGTTCTCGATTATTGGACAACACGGACAGCCTCTTGCCTGTCGAAATGTAGTCAGATACCTTGGAATCTGGCTAGATCAGTTTCTGTATTTTGGCAAAAATGTAGAGGCTGCTCTGGCCAGAGCTAAAGGTGCTTTTGCCCTTACAAAGAGACTGTTTTATAGCAGCCAACTCGATGCGAGGGTAAAGGTAATCTGCTACATGGCCCTTATCAGGCCCATGCTGGTATTTGGTTGTCCCGTGTGGTTCAATGTACGAGCAAGCTTAATGGAAAAGATTCGGGTGTTTGAGAGGGCTTGTCTTAGGGCTTGTCTTCGCTTGTACAGAACACCAGAATCGGAGTACAAGAAATTTTATCCTAATGAGGTCCTTTATAACAGGGCGAACCTAATACGAGTGGACAACTTCGTAATTAAGCTGACTCGAAGGCACATTGCAAGAGCAATGACCTCGACGAATAACCTGATATCTGGGGCTTACTACCCCAATTACCTTTACCACGAGAGTGTGCGCTTTGACGGCTTCGTTCCACCGGAAGCATTCCTCTACCTTGATCAGATAGGGTTGATCCAGGATAGATCAGCGGTGCCGTTAATCTTCCATGTCGCTCGGACAGCTGGGGACAGGCGACTCAACTACGATAGAGACGTCGCACACGGCAGTGTGGATCGCCTCAGGTTCAGTAGGGCGGTGGGGAATCGCGATAAGAGGGATGTCGTTCGGCAGCACCAGCATTTCTGGTGGTTGAATGATGGAGAAGATGTTTCGTCGTCGTTTCCGTCAATTACGGACCAGCCTCACTAATGAGGCAGGGCTGACCAATGTATTTGCTTTGTAAATAGCGATGGCCAGCTTACATAGGTTTAGGTTAGCATTTAAGAAACATATACATATATCAGTGTATACAAAGGTGTATACTGATATATGTATATGATCGTGTATAATGTCTATGTGTGTTTATGTGTGTATTGTGCATTTAGGTTAGGTAGGCTAAGGTTTATTTTAAGTTAGATACTAAGCTTTTATAAAAAATAATAAAATGTCCATATGCTAAGTTTTTTGTTATAAATTTTTTCTTAGCCCTAAGTACACAAAATAAACATTTATAAATAAAATGTAAATGAAGTCGAAAGATATAGATATAAGAATTTAGATTAGCTTAGAGTGCCTGTGTGGGGCCAGTAAGTTAGTATAAGATTGTTAAGTAATTGTAAGCTAGCATTTAAGCATTTTTTGTTAGTATGTAAGAGTTAGTGATTAAGTAAATAAAATGCATTCAAAACTAAACTAACACGACTTAGAAGAAAGAAATTTCTTTAACGACCAAAACATTTTAGATACCTCTTCCACAGTTTTTAAGGCTAGAGGCGAACTTCTACACTTAAACTGTGCACTATATAAAGCAGAACGCAGTGAAGAATGCTTTTTGTGCAATCTGCGAGTTAGAGGAGACGTTCACCATTTCATCGGAATAAGCCCCGTCTAGAAGGAAATAAAAAGAGCGCACTGGGAGTAAAATGAGTTATCGCCAAACCAGATTAAATTAATCCTCTATGGCCAAGACTTCAGAGTTGTGTATAGTTATTTAAGGATTGCTCTGAAATACCGCAAACAGATAATGGATGAAACTTTTCGAATTAAATTGTTTGCTGAAATTAAAATATAAAATGTTAAATCTTAAAAAGCCAATGTAAAAAATGAAAAAAAACATTTACTACTACTACTACTACTACTACTACTACTACTACTACTGCATTAGCTGAATTAGGGATCAGGCACTGATTAATCCAGTTAAGTCTGAAGAAAATTCCTTCCTCCATGCATATACCAAACTTCAGCAAGGAGATGCGCTATAGTGTGATTTCCCATTCCATGGAATGGGTGTTAAGATAGAGGGTAGTATCACCAGCAAGTCCATTGAACGATATCGACTTTACAGGCCCAATCAAATGTGTCTATATAGAGCCATTAAATGAAGAAAATTGAAGGAAAGGGAAGGTAAGTCTGATGAGTCTTAAAGTAAATGAGAGCAAGAAATAAAGAAATATACATAATCTCCGTGAGGGGAACATTGACGAGTTAACCTCAAAAATGTTACTTTTGTGAAGATCTACGAAAACTGGCCCTTACAAACTACTTTAGTTTGACGAAACAATAAAGTTCAAAGCTTCTTGAAGTTTCTTGAAGAAACATAATAATGCTTTACGAGAACGCCTTCAAAGTTTTTGAAGCCCTTCCAATGAAAGAGAAAACGCATGCAAGCAACTTCCTACATGTTGCAAACACCATCAGTTCAGTCATTTACAAGCTACTGAAATTCCGACAATATTGAGACATTTTTCTCGCTCAACAACCCTATGGCAGTGTGATCTCATCGTCCTCAAAAATACTACTCAGTGATCGAAGTGATGAAGTTCGACACTATTCTACAAATGTTCTCAACAAATGTATGTAGCCACTAAAGATGGGGATGTCAATTGCACAGAATATCTTTTTCCCAGATCCATGAAAGTATAGAATTAGAATTCATAATCTTGAATCCTTAGGACAGTTTCGCATAGCTTTACGATAAAAATTGAATTCCCTAATTTAAAGGTAAGATGAAGTATATAACAATGTTAGTTCTATAAACCAATAACATGTTAGAAAAATACATATCTTGTGCATCTGGTCTAAGATTTCGGGAAAAAGCACACATATATCAGAAAGGAGTTGTGGAAAAAACTCCTTCTGTCGCCGTGAAGTTTCCGCCAGGCTGTGCTCCCTCCAAACAAGCACGAAGTTGTAACCCGAGATCGAAGTCCAAAAACATGTTGAATTCACTCGCTCTCGCCCTCGAATCACACTCTGAATCGCAATGCAAAACGTGTCACTTCACATTAAAAAATCGTATTTTCTGCTGAGATGCTCAGTACAGAATAAATTTGTTTTTAGGTAGGTACGAGTATTTTTTTTATTTTTAAGTCGCATTTGCATTGAATAGTCCTGCCATATATTTATTTTTAGAGTAAATTTTATAAGATACACGAATATTAAAGCTTCTAAAGTTTAATGCTTTTTCGCAGTGGGTTCATTGTTTTCAATATTAGATGAAATATTGTGAAGGCGTTTTCTTTTTGGCGTTTCAGCCTTAGTTGGTCGACTTGACTGAATTCGTCCACTACACAGTCGATTTCTTTCTGTACGACTAGCGATCTATTTAGACTGAACACAGATTCTGCAAGATCATCTTTTGATATTTATTTTACATATAAAGGATATGTATGGCAGTTGGCATGTGAATTTCGTTAGTATGCTGGTATTCATAATATTAGAGTCTCTATTCTTAGCCACTGGTCTTAATGTTTTGCTAGGCGTTGTTCGAATGCTCTTGTGTAATTGTCTCACTGGCCGTCCTCCACTGGAATAATTGGATTGAACATCCAATCATTGAACAATGAGTCTGGAATTAAATTTGCACTGTTGTTTACTTACAACTTCTTTCATTTTTGTACTGGCGATGTAGCAAGTATTAACCGGTTTTTTCTCTCTACAGTGGAAATATGTTGGCAAGATCGGCCAGTATTGCCATATTGACAATCGACAACGTATAAATGTGAATTCTCTTTTTAATAAAGTAGGTACTTGAATCACTTTGAACAATATCTTCAATACTGCTACTTTTCGCATGCTAAGTACGAGCGCGGGTCAATAAGTCCGTGACTTTTTGAATTTCTGACCTCTTTACTGAGACAGCAACACTGCTCCTGTCAACAGGCCAGTCAGTTGACTCCTGTCAAAATTTAAACTTGCTGCGTCAGTTAGTTTGTGTTTGACAGCTATTTTTATCAGACTACTCACTAATTTGAGGAGAAAATGGAAAAAAGTGAATTTCGTGTACTTTGCTTCACAGGAAGGTTTGGCGTTGTTTAATCGCAATATGGAGGAGTTTTTGCGCCGTTTTGTAACCGTGGACGAAACATGGATCCATCAACACACCAGAGAACAAACAACAGTCAAAACAGTGGGTTTCTAAGGGTGAATCGGCGCCAAAGAAGGCCAAGGTGGGTTTGTCAGCCAATAAAGTTATGGCGACTGTTTTTTGGGATGCACGCGGGATAATCCACATTGACTACCTTCAAAAGGGAAGAACAATCAATGGGGAATATTATGCCAACTTATTGGACCGATTCAATGACGATTTAAAAAAAAACCGACCTCATTTGGCCAAGAAAAAAAGTTCTTTTCCACCAAGACAATGCAAGGGTGCACACATGTGCAGTTGCCATGGCAAAAATCCATGAATTGGGCTATGAATTGCTCCCTCATCCACCCTATTCTCCAGATTTGGCTCCGAGCGACTACTTCTTGTTCCCAAACCTGAAGAAATGGCTTGGTGGAAAAAGATTTGACTCCAATGATGAAGTCATCTCGCAAACAAAGGCCTATTTTGAGGACCTCGACAAATCATTTTTTTGGAAGGGATAAAAAAATTGGAGAAGCATTGGACAAAGTGTATAGAGCTCAAGGGAGACTACGTTGAAAAATAAAATTATTTTTTTATCAAAAAATCTGTGTTTTATTCCAAAAGTCACGGACGTATTGACCCGCCCTCGTAAGATATCTAGTTCTACCATTAGCAAACTGAATCAGTCTTTTCTTCAGATATGCTATTGAAAATGTGGTCCACCAATGCGTATATGTTAAACACTTTACATCGTTGTAACACAATATCTTTAAGAATTCGTATTGTGTTGTCTTCTTACGTTAGAATTTCGCTGCAATATGATAAGTTCATCACGCCGTTTACATAAGAAAATCAAATGTTTTTCCATTGCTTTTATTTCTCTTCACACGTTTATCAGTTAATAAATCAGACATACTCGTATATGTATATTTTGGCTTCGTACAGTGCGGAACATTGCAGTTCGAAACTTTTTCATAATTGGCCGGCGATCTCCTCTAACCAATGCCGGAGTTCTTGATTCACATGAAATATAGAAAGTATTATAGTAATCTGCTTGTTGATAGGAATTTCTTTAAAGCATTTCGCTCTGAACTACTGCCATCAGTCTGAATGAAAAATCCTTCATGGAACTTTCTTCTATAAAATCCTTTGGAGTTTTGAGAACATATACGTAGAGCAATAGACAATGCCTTAATTTTTGTTTAAAAAAAATATAGCAGTAACACAGTTATTGGTTTGGTCGTACAACCCATCAGCTAAACTAGTTATTACAATAATAACGCATATAGTAAACGGTCTTTCATTAAGCGCTTGCTATTTTTAAATTTAAATAAAACAAAGTGTGTGTGAGATATCATCGAAATTTTTTATTCATTTGAAAGGCCTATCGATGGCATTATGTATGGAACACAACATCGGTCAAATGTCCACCGCGGGTTTTTTGGGTGGTGCTCATCTGAAATGTCCAATTTTCCATGACTCTGGCGCATAAATCAGGATGAATTTGACCGATGGCATGGGTTATGTTGGCTTTGAGGACCGCTGTGGTTTGTGGCCTATTCGCATAAGAAAAAGTCTAGCGGGGTTAAATCACACGATCTCGGTGGCCAGTTCATATCACCATGCCCTCGAATCGCTCGTACAGGAATTCGAATGTGGTGCGAGCTGCGCGGCACGTGCACGTTGCCCGATCCTGTTGAAACCACATGTTTTTGGTGTCCATATCATCCAATTCAGGCCAAAAGAAGTTGGTAATATAATAATCGACCTATAGCGCTCGCGGTTGACGGTGATGGCCTGGCCAACGTCGTTCTCCAAAGAAATATGGACCGATGACGCCCTAGCCCAAAATCCACACCAAACAGTGACTTTTTCGAGATGCATTGGATGCTCTTGGATCTCATGTGGATTGGTATCGTCCCAAATTCGACAATTTTGTTTGTTAGGGTCAGTTTCCAACTGCTCCAGAGCCCATTCAGCGAACACACGTCGTTGTCTATGGTCGTTTACCTTTAGCTCCTGGGTCAGTTGAATTTTGTACGGATGCAGGCCCAAGTCATGATGCAAAATTCGCCAAGTTGTGGTCTGCAAAAGGGCGAGTTCTTATGAGCGACGTGAAATCCATTTCCTCGGATTCTCCTGCACACTCTCACGGACAGTGGCGATGGACTTAAATTTATCCACCACACTGCGAATAGTCCTCTCGGCAAAGCGCGCGGAACGTTGCCTAAACAGAGCACAAATTTTCATAAAATAATTTTATCATTTTCACGTATGTCCATCCATGGTGATTTGGCAAAAGAGATTGAATAAATGATAGCCAATTTGACAGATGTAGCTTCAACAATATGGCCGCTATCAACTGTCAAAGTGCGGAAGTCCCTATTGGAAGACCCTTTAGAACCTTGTTTGAAAAATATGATAACTCAACATTGGTCTCAGACAACTCCATCTTTTTTCATTGTAAGACGTGCATGATATCAGAGTTTTCTGTGGTGCCATAGATTTGTTGACGCCATTGCATACATGTGAGGAACTTGACGGTAGTGTAGTTCTTTTGTGCAGGTCCTCCTCGGTCTGATATGATTTTACGGCCGATTCAAACTATGATTCGAATTGCACTTTTGTTTTTTCGGAACAGCGCAGAGGACTCAATGCTTGAGTAATATTTGTAAATAACCTCTATGAAGGTATTCAATCCACGTCTCAATGATGGATCCAAGAGTGCTCTTGGATATCTTCAGGAATTGAATGCTTATATTTGCTTTACAATTATAGTTTGGCTCTTGATCTTCTCTTCTTTTATTTTTGGATTCTTTTTCCTGACTATTCTCATAAAAATACTTTTCTGAATTCATATCGTATCTAACGTCTCTTTGTAGTCCAGTTTATTTGAAATGACTCGATAAAATTGTCAATGACATAACTACACTTTTCATCGTATCCGCCTTTATAAGATAATGAATCTTACAGTTGTAACTATCTTCATTTTCTTTATAATCTGCGACTTCTAAATTGCCCAAAATAGCAGGAAAGATATTTGTTGATTTTTCCATAATTACTCGGAAGTGTGCAAAACAACACTTTTATTTTCCAGCAGATCGTCGACACTAAATAACGTGAAAAAGCTCCGAGCCAAGTGAAGTAATATTGGTGTTCGAACTTCACATAAGTATCCTTACACCCAACTCGGATTCGTAATACAATTCGCTTTGTAAACTCATACGCGTTCGAGGACGAGTGCCGTAAATTAAAAAAGTTTTGGAGACTTCTACTGATGACGCAACTAAAAATACGTCGCCGGCCCTCTTAGACATATATAGCATAGCATTAGAATAGCTAGCGAGAACTGGTTGAAATCTTATCCGCAGCTTTCTACGAAACCTTTTGAAAGGTACGGGCTTGAGCTGTTGAATTTTCCTTTTGCACTTTCTTTTTTTTTTAGAAAAGGACTACAGATATCTGAATCGGTTTTTGTGACTTCGAAAAGTACACCAACCATTTCGCTGGACACCAACAAGCTCTTCTTTTGGACGTGGATATGAAAAGTCACGATAATTCTGTCAGAGTCTTGTTCTCAGAGGGACGAACTCATAGTTTTGTACAAGTTCCAACCCAAAATGATTCTTCTTCAAGCACAGAATATATTCCTGTCTCTAATCGGTTCTTCTTCATACAATCCCAGATTTCGGTAGAAAGGTACACTAAATGTATCTTAATGAAGGGGCAGGTACTCAGAAGATTTTTTGCATTACTTTCTTAGGTAAATGGAATATCTCCACCCCGCTTTTTCAGTATTCAAAATCACTTCAATGACCAGAAGGAATTTGCACTCTATTTCACCTTGACACTTTGAAGCTTTGTTATGGACTTTTTTTTAATTACGAAAAATAAAATAAAATAAAAATAAATTTATATAAGTCTTTAAATTTCTAAAAATCAGATGACGTTGTACAATGACTATTTATAAGAGTATATTAAATGTTCAAGTCTATATAAAACGAATTCCTACGAAGGAAGTAATCCCTATGCAACCTTACCCCCTCTCTGACCTTATACCATACTTAATCTCATTTATTTTCATTTCTTTGATGTAGAATAAAACCATAGGAGCACTCGTATGCATATCCATATGTATATCTTCGTACAAATGTATGATAAATATTCAGGAAAATTTTTTTCTTAATACGAGTACGAGTATATTCTTGAACACATACTCGTATGCAAATTATTTAGCTTCATTACCCACCCGTACCTAAAGTACAATTGCCTGGTGTTTAATTTCATGGGCACCACATGCAGTACTATAATACAATATATTAGTAGGCTCACTCTTTCTCAGAAATAAAAGATACAAAAATTCATTATCACGAACAACAAGCCAAAGGTAAGCAGCGCCACAAATATAAAACAAAAAAAAATAATAAATAAAGGAACGAACGCATGAATATGAAAATACGGTTTCCTTTTCTATAATATAAACACAGAGAAACAAACATTTTTTATTTATTATTTCGCTTAATGTACAATCAAATGAAGAAGAAAAAAATAGAAAAAAAAAACAAAAAGTATCTACAAACGACCAAACTGAAAATTCGAATTGCAAATACTCGTATCGTGCGATATACCCACCGAATGGCAATGTCACCCTTTTTATTATCCATTTAATTTTTATTTTTATGTTTTTTGTTTTTGTTCACTATTTTTTGTTTTATTCCTTTTAGGTACTCTACATACTCGTAGTCCATTACACCACATTGTAGGTTAAATTATTCCAAAGTTGACCTCAGATTTTCTGTTGTGTTGGCACTGTTCAAAATATTGTGTTGTTACTTAATTTCCCCATAACACTATAGTCTACTGTGTTTGTACACAATATATATTGAAATATATATAAAATGTATGGCTACTAGTTAGAGTGTATTTTTTTTTTGTCAGTGTGTTGGTGTTCTTTAGGCTTCCTCCTGTTTTTTTTTTTTTCTAAACACACGATATCCAATTTGAAATCTATTTACGAGCTATTAATTCAAATTTTATGCATTTCTGTTGTTTTTTTTTTCAGTGTAATTCCTCTCTGGCAGATATAAATTGTATCTAACATAAATTAGAATTTCCATAATTCACATGAGATACATATATATTTATGTACGTACATATTACAATTAATTGTAGATACTGCCAATCTAGTCACTATTCATACGAAAAGATACGACCACAGTGGAATCCACTAAACATAGGCAAACACATTAGTACACCTCATACGTGTACTCGTACGATCTATGGACTAATTTCACATCTATTTGTATCTAATGGATATATTTTATGATGTTTATAAAACAAAATCGTAAAAAATTGTTTAAAGCAATGTGAAAAATTGTTTGAATTATGAAATGAATTATTATAGCACATCATCTTCATAGTGAGGATGAATGACCTAGTGAGTGGGTGCAAAATTGATCTATGAGTACGAGTATCTACATATTCCGGATGGTTAATTACTATGATAATGATTAGTATTAGTTTGTTTTTTGTTCTCTGTTGTTTGCGGGTGGGAAAAATGTTTAGAATTTAAGAGTGTGAATCAGTTTTTTTACCGGCAGATGCTTGTCCGAGAAAAACAAGCCGTTGAAGGGAGCCCAGGGTATTTTTTATGAATGAATGACTCACTAAAGCTTCGAACACGTGCAGATACTCTGACTTGATCAATGAGTGTATGCAGTCATTGAAATGAGGGAGCATTAGTTATCAAATTTACTTTGGAGTTTTGTGAACATTTTGTCTTTGTAGATCTACAGGATCATTTAAGAGAAATAATGGCTACACGGGTGTACAACATGGAGCAGATACATTTGAAGCCATTGAACTTACAAATGTGCACTTTAAGGTAGCCCGGGCAATTGGTCGTGATGCCTAGACTTAACTCAAACATTGGGATAAAAGAATATTAGTATTGGGTTGTACCACATAAAATTCGCTCAGTCGGAAATAAGAAGTTCTCGAGTGAACATCTGTGCCAGAAGGTTCAATCTTCATTTTTTACAAAATAAAATGGTACATATGCTTGACGTGTGAGAATTTTAGGGTTCGTTACAAGTACCGTTATTTTTTTTCTAGGAATTATTTACCATGCTGCCGGCAGTTCAAATTCGAAACCTCTTCCTTTACCAATTTAAAATGGAGCATAATGCGTCATTGGCAATAAAAAATTTTAATGAGGCATTTGAGGATGTAGCGTTGGTTTGGAGAGTTCGGTTCGTCAGTATCCCCAATGACAATAAGTCGATACCTTTCTCTCATAGGAAAGGTAAAGAAACTCGATAAGTGAGTACCCCATGAATTGAACGAATCCCAAAAACTGAGCGGATAGTCACCTGTGATGAAAAGTGGATACTGTATGATAATCGTAAAAGATCTGGGCAGTGGTTGGATGTAGATGAAAAACCAAAACAAACAAAAAAAACCCCCAAGCCCGATCTCCACCCAAAAAAGGTTATGGTGACAATTTAGTGGACATCGAAAGGACCAATAGACTTTTCATTTCTTCAACCAGGAGAAATGATAAACGCTATCAAATATTGTGAGGAAATCGTCATATTGCATGCCAAATTGGCTGAAAAGCAACCTGCGTGGGCACGGTCCGATCCTTTGCCATGACAATGCTAGACCAGGGATTTGAAATTCTTCCACATCCACCGTTCTCTCCTGATATTTCCCCAACGTATTACCATCTGTTCCGCAATCTGGATTCATTTTGCCGGCAGAAGGTCTTCCGGAACCGAGCAGAGGTCATAAAAGACTTAGAAGATTTCATTTCCTCAAAAAGTCAGCACTTCTACGAAAAAGGAATATTTAACCTTGTATCACGTTGGAAGAACGTCATAGATGCCAACGGATCGAATTTTGATTGAATAAAAATTTACGGAAAAATAATATTGGCTTTTAAATTGTTGCTATAAAATCGGATATTTCGTGTGGTACAACTCAATAAATCCTTTCAACTTTCATTCGATGGCATTCTAGAATTCGTCTTCTTCAGCAAGCTCACACGAGTGCATACAATTATCCGCCGATGTACATCATGCCTGCATCATCCTTAGATCTATTCTTTGCTTTTTGCTCGTATAAAAAATTGCAGGTCTGATCACCTATTCTCTGCATGCAACATGGCTATACTACCTTTCCCTCTGTCAACATTCACTAATTCTTTATTCTTTATCGATTCGTCGACCCTGCTAGGTAAGACGTTGTTACCCATGCAAGGGCAAGTGAAGGCATTAAGCTTGAGTTATCCAAAGATATCTATAGACCTTTCAGACTTCATGTAGATTCATTTAAAGCTCAAAGACTTTGGGAATGCGACTTACCCACAATAGGGACAGACACAATCAGTTTTCAAGAGTTTCCAAAATCAACTCGTGATTATTGAGACGAGTATTTGGAGAAATACCAATTTTCATACGAGTATGCAAAATGTTGGTCCTTCAAACTTAGAGTTGGTACCACAATTTGTTAAAGAAAACCAAGGTAGCGATGTTGAATAAGATATCACTCATGAACTGTACGGACGAAGAAATTCATAGTTAGGCATCTAGGGTTTGTGAGTGCATGGACGATTATAAGAGTGCCTTTTGTACATTCAGAACGAGTAAAGATCGCAATTACAGCAGCGTAGACAAGCAACTGGAAGGGAATTGATATTTTTCCAAAAATTTCAACAATTTGAATTAAGAAGTGTGCCGTTTACATCTGCTCAAATAGGTCTGAAATGTTTTGCTAAAATCCTCTTGGCAATATGGTAATATGACACAGGTCTTGGTTCAGGTTGGTATTGGGGTATAACGAAATGAAAAATCTAAGAATGTAGCTGGAATTCGTTCTGGTGAAAAGGATTCGTTTGCCTTCGGAGTTTAACACGCTAGAACCAAAGCATTCCTGGTACTTTAGAATGCAGCTCTAGTGCAAGAACTCAGTTCAACCCGAATAGACTCTTTGACTTCTGGATTCATCGCCACGGATTGTACACTGATGAACCATCACGGGAGTCGTCAATGGGCTTACATATCTGCTCTTATCGAATAGCTGGAATTGAGATACCAAATGTTGCCAAAATAAGGCTTTTTTAATGGGAAACTTCTTTTACTTTTTAGAAATCATGTGGACTTTAGCAGCCGACTGTGAGGCTCCTTTTTTTCAGAAATTATTAGAATGTAAAATAACGGTCAATTTGGCGGACTTAAAGTAAACTTAGTTTTGGGCTATTGGAGTCGCTAAAAACGGCCTTTTATGTATGGCATGCGAATATGTATACCACTGATGATCTCGGGTTTGTCTTGTCTAGCTTATCCCCTGACCATATAAACATCTCCAGATAGTCAGCTCCATGGGCATGTTGCTTCTGTTTCGGGAGAATGTTACGCGACTGATTTCTTCTATACCCGACACGAGGTACGATCGTCTTCTATTGGAATAGAGTCACCCTGGCAAACAACTTGACTTTTTTTTAAATGCTAGGCTAGGCACTGTGGGGAGTAATAGCTCTAGTACCAATGCTCATGCAAGTTGACTTTTCTATTGACAGTATGCCATTGAAAATGCCTCTATGATCGTCATACGAATAACTCGAAATTGTCCGGCCTTTACTCTAAACTATGAGAATTATTACAATCACTAATTCAAATAGGTATATTTTCTTAAAACTAATCATGTCTTCCGAATACCACCCAGGGAAAGTAACACAACAACATGATCACGTCCATAACTTTTCCATATCAGCTTTTCAGATATTCTACATACATCTCCACTTTTATTTCTTACTTTTCCCCCTTTACAAAAGAGAAAGAAAACCCAACAAAATCTCCATCAAATGATTAATTTATGATATTTAACAAATAACAATACGCCAATGTTCAAAGGGATAGGTACCGTCATCAGTCTGTCGTCTCATCTGCATCACTGTCAGCTGCACTCATTTGCCTATCGTTTAAGTGACCCCTAATGGCAGAACATCTTTCAGATGAGAGAAAAAAAAAAACTAGAAGTTACACCAATAAAACTGCTTAACTAAGAAGCGACAAACCATCATCCATTATAATTTCTATCTCTGCCCACAAACCTATCCAGATACACGGACACCAATCAAAAATTCAAAAATGTCTTCGCATTTGAGTATACGACCGGCCTGAACCTATCCCCGCAGCGCTTAAAGTATTTATTCATAGTAGCATCAGAAAACATGAAATATACAATAGAAAAAAAAACAAGAAAACGAAAACCAGAAACGAAGCAAAAATTATTTATTGATTCATTGATTCATTTAAATGTAAATTGCCTCCAACGTTGAATGTATCTCATCTTTGCTACTGTCATCATCATCATCATCATCATCATCATCATCATCAACACCAACATCATTAGCATTAGCAACACTGTATCAACATTCAGCATCACCATTAGTATCAGCATCATTGGTAGACTTAAAGATACATTTTGTACGATTCACCACCAAAGTGCTAAGACTAGAGTGCATCTCTCCATTGGTCTGTATTCCATTTCGTCTTGGAATATAAATATCTAGAAGGGAAAATCAATATTCAGAGACATTTTTCAACACTCGCACGCCCTAGACCTCTAAGTCAAGCCGAAAATCTCACATGTGAATTGCTTTTCAGACAATACGAATTAATTTATTCATAATTAGATACATTGGGACCTTTCATTCCACAAAGATGACAACAAAAAAAAAAGCTACTACTATCATACCAGTCGAGGAAGTGAAAAATACCTTTCTGTCACAGATGCTTGGGTTCGTGATTACATTTGTGTGCTCCCAATCTCCGACTACGAACGATGACTATTCGTATTCGTATTCGTATTCGTATTCGTATTCCTCGTATCTTTAGGTTGTTCTTCGATTTCTGTGGGCTTAATTTCTCCGGTTTTTCACTATGAAAGCATTTTGAATCGCCATTAATATTTTTGATTTTTTCTTTCTTTTTTCACTACTCTTAGGTTGGCCTTCAAGTTCCTGGAGTTCAGGCGGCTTATTAGGAATTCAAAAACTATACATATATCTATGTATGTAAGATGGAATATTAATTATGAATTTTTCAGTTGAATTCTCTTCCAATTCTACAGATGAAAGATGGAAAATGGAGACGACATTAGTAGCATCAGAAAAAAAAAATATTAATAAGATGGTGAAGATTTGATAACAAAAGTGACCGCATCTAGATACTAATTAAGCCACCGGAGTTACTGGCCACAAGTATGTACCTTTGATGAGATGCTGCGATGCTAAGGGGAAGATGAAGTTTGATGGCGGTGCCTTATTATTATTTTTCCCTTCGAAGATATGCATTTATATTTTGTTCCTACTGGTTTGGTTTGTTTTATGCTTAATTAACCGATTAATCGGAATGGGAAGGATTTTTATCAGGAGTCAGAGATGGATTTTTTTTTTGGTTAGTAAAAGAGCTACCCAAATACGCTTAATTGGCAGAGAAATGAAATGAGAAGGCATACCTACTCAGATTGCATGGTTTTCTGTATTTAGTATTCAGTTTTCGGTTTCTGGACTGAGCGCGTTAACTAATCACATCGATTAAACAGATGGAAGGGATTTGATAAAAAAGGATTTGAGTGATTTGAAGGGTTTTAGGTTTTTATTATTTTGAATGGATTTATGTTACTTTAGTGCTCTTTGTTGTTGTGGAAAATGAATATTTCTGCTATGAATATTTTGACAGGGAAATTGATGAGCATGATATTTCAAATGTTCCGACGGGAATTCGGATTCGTCTTTTGGTCGATGATTATATTATTGACGAGATTCATTATTTGGTTATTCTGGAGATTGGATGTGATAGTGCTCGTGTTGGATGGTAGGAAATCAGAGTAGATACTTATGGTATAGGAATCTCCGCTCAGTAGGATGAACATTCTTTGAACTGTTTAGTAAGTAATGTATGTAATTACTTGACATCATTAATCTGATGATATCGCCATCGTCACCGGTACGTTCGCTGTTATTGAAACGGAAGCTACCAAAAATGAGGACAAGAAAAAGTATTATATATGCTGTCAACAAGATGGGACACATAACATCGACGAATCGAACAGAACCTCGCAGTCGACAGCTATAATTTCGAAGTAGTAAAGGACTACTGTCTGACTTGACTTTGCTATAAATTCTGCCAATAACACCCCAGAAATAAAACGAAGAATCACTCTTTGTGACTGTTTGTTTGGGTGAAGAAGGCAATTGACTATATACCAGCTAGTAAATCAAGGTCCTACTTTATGGCGCTGAAGCATGGACTTTATGAAGATATCCTCAGTCATTTCCAGAGAAATATATTCGAAAAATATTCAGTTCCGTTTGCGCTGATGGGCTATGGGAGAGAAGATTCAACACCGATCTATATGAGATGTACAGCGACATTCACCTAATCAGAAAACTACGAGCGAATGGACGCAGAGTCTTCGAATCTAACCCAGAGGGACAACTCAGTAGAGGAAAACCTAACCTTAGCTGGCGCACATAAGGAGAAGAGGAAATTCGTCTGAAGACCGGACTAACTGGAGAGGCTTATCGGAGGCTGCATCGGAGTCGTATGTAAATTTTTTGGAGCTAAGAAAGCCAGAAATGGAATGAAGATATATGAGTTCTTATTTCAAACCAAACCAACAAATTTAATCAAACTTGCAGTATGAAACAACTGCTTATTATTAAGTACAATGCAGCACAAATCAAGGCTCTACAAAGGATTAGATTAGATTAAGTGGGGAGGTGGGACTATGTACCCTTATTACTGCGGCCAGGTTAGGCCTATTGTGATTTCCTCAAGTTAGAGCTCACCCATGATGCCTGAAATCTTAATAACCTTGGCTATATCTTTCAGTGTACTTGCAGTGATATCTTCTGGTATAGCTTACCTAGAAGACGTAGACCTGTTCTGCGTAAGCGGTTACAGTGACAAGAATATACTCTGCTGTTTCTTCATCGTCGTTGCATATGCTTCAGTTGTTGTCTTGTCCTTTTTTGACTCTTCAATGACCCGTTAGGAATCCGGTTACTGAGTGTATCAGACTTCTAGAAAGCGGTAGGAGTTGTTTTGTTATTTTAAGAGAAGCGGTTGGTAAAAAGTTGTTGGCTTGCCTGTTACCTTCAGTACTGGACGACTGAAGTACTCTATAAGCGAATATTGAGGAAAATTCTGTACTCCTCCCAATGTCACTGATCATCGTGTTCAAGACTTTTCCTTGATTCCTTTACGTAAGGTGTTACTTTTCAACTTCCCACATTTGAGCAGTTTGGATATATTAACTTCCAAGCCAGCACTAGAGGCATAGGTTTTCCAAAAGTCTCTGTAAATACTTGCATACGCTGATGACATTATTATCATTAGCAACTATTGAAACAGAAGCGCCAAAATTATGTTCAGGCAATTAAGTAAGAAGGCGTTAATCAGAAATACGTTAATCAGAGACTAAAAGACTTATTACTATCCTCACTATCATGAACGTTATGAAAATATACCTGGTCATTTTGTCACAAGGTTTTTCGACAGATTTTTGGTCCTACTAGCGGTGACGGGCTTGGGCGGAGTAGCCCGTCAGCCAGTAAAATGTGAATCAGTCTCTTGAGATAAGACATGTAGAGCGAATGGATATCAATGCCTCGGTAAGAGCCTTCAATTCTTGTTCCAGGGGACAACACACTTTAGTAAGAGCTTTCCCTTACTGGTGCTCACAACACGACGAGGATCTTGGAGTGCGCAACTGCAAAGTTTTGGCCAAACACCAAGGTAGATTGGGAGGTTTATTAATTATGGCGCAGGTTTAACCCCAACCGTTCAGCCATCCAAGTAAGTAAGGAAGAATATGTCTCTCAGCTCTCATACGTTTCAAAACTGATTTAGCAGTGGAAATTTAGCCTTTTAACCAGTTTAGTAACAGTTTTACGTACATTTTCGAACAGCAAAATTCTCCTAAGCAAGTCCAGACTCCTCATACAATTATTAGATGATGATTCAGGTTTTACTACGTTTACAAGTACGTAAACATTATTCAAAGTATGCAGCACTTAAATGCCCTATTTGAACCGAATCTGCGGGTTTTCAAAACAGATAATTTTTGTCAAAATTGTCGTAACCATGTATAATGGTTATGAAGCAATTTGTTCTTATTTTCTTGGAAAATATGTACCTGCATCAATTGTACATTTTAACTGGAGCTATTAAAAAGTATGCACTTTCATCTTGTGGTTACATTCAAGTGATATTTCTGAGAAAGATATACAAGGCTTTATTACCAACAAAGCCAACAGGTATATGATCTACCAGTGACTAGGATCAACAAGCTCATGGGCTCACTCAAATTTGAAAAGATATCTTAGATATTTTAGGTATCAAATGGTAGATCCTTGTATCTCTAATTCTCTGATTCGTACATTTGTACGCTCTTACTCTTCGCATAGAAGAAATAGAAATGGACTCAACTAACTCTATTTGCCAGCGACTACCTCCAGTGTGTTTTTAAAAGATTTTTTTTTTATAATTTACGCGCGCCTAAGGGGTTAGAGATCCTTTTACTGTTGACATGGCGCGGGCCGAAAGGTAGAAGGAGGAGAAAGAAAAATTGTTTTTTTGTGGTTTGAAACTCTGGTGTATTTGGTTTCGATATTCGCTCTCCAGGGGGTGGGAGTCCGAGTAGGACGGAGAGTTTCTTCTTCACTCAGAGTGATTCGAAGTTTATATATAATTCGCACTATTTTTTTGTGCTTGAAACTCTACAACAGCCAAATCTACCTGTCAGTTCCAATTACACAAATGAGAAACTTGAAAAACTTGTCAATGGGTAGGATTCGAACCTTCACCTTCCGAGTGAGAAGCGATTGCTAGTACCACTACACCACCCCTATACAAGCTCCAGTTTGTTACTAAAGTAAGATTTTTTTGGAATACAAAACAAACAAAATTGCTCTAAATATTAAGTGAAATCTGAGATACAATCTTCATTAACAATATAATGAAATCGTAAGTGCTTAAAATGGGCCTAGAAACTGTCAAGTGCTCCATGTTAATAAAGTCATCCAAAATCGAATTTTGTGAATTTTTCGGCTTCGATAAAAGTTTCAGAATTTCGCATAGGAGTTATAATTGTTGAATCTGAAACCTGAAACACTGTCTAATGAAAAATATTGAACATCCAACAAGTTATTTCTATTCGAAAACTAGAACTTACAGGGCTGGAAAATATCGTTAAGCACAATATTGACTATGAGCTTAACTTAAAATAATTTGAAGCCATTTTAAGCGTAAGTAACCAGTAATTTATTCATGTAATCAGCGTACATGAAGACGTGCTTTTTAAACTCCTAGATTCAGTTACTGTGAAGTTGTCCTTCATCTTACGAAGTAATGTAACTCTTAAATTGAGATAAATTGTAACTTTGTTTCAGACAAACCTACTCGTATCTTTATATCAATATCTTCACCTAATTCGAAGAGTTATGCAATCATTAAGAGTTCGTTTGTAGACGGATTGATTGTTAATAGTTCAATTCGGTACGTCCTGCAAATCCGAGGATGATCGCTATATTGGACAATGCTTTACCATCTTTCACGAAAAAGTATAGAAGTAGGGCATTAACGAAAATTCCTTCTGTCGACTCTAACATATCCATACGATTTATGGATTTAGGATTTAGCGAAGAACCTTCTGATATTTTCGAAGCCATGGAAAAAAACGTGTTTATAAAGTTTATAAAGTGTTATAAGGAACATCGTCGAAAGTAACGATTTGTCGCTAGTTTTCTTAATTCAAACGCGCTCGTACAGACACAAATATTGCTCAACGATCTCCATCCATCTCCATCTCCAAGTCCACGAAATCGTTTTGAACATCGTAATCGTAAATCAAAAGTGCGTGAGATAGCACTGTTCGAAGTGGATACCGCGTTTAAACCAAAAACAAGAACGTGTTTATGATACAAAGCGCTGTTTGGAGCTATTTAAACGAAATAAGAATAATTATTCTGTGCGATATATGACAATGGATGAAACATGGATCCTATTACCTGTTCACTTGCCTGAAAGAGTTATGGCGCCATTGAAGAGGTGCTCGCCGAAACTGAGGTGCATTTTGAAGGGCTGAACAAATCGTTCTATAAGAAAGGCGCATCGTAAAAAATTGTGTTTTTGTGTATATTTTATTGTCGAGACTTTTAGAATCACCTATAACTGCTGAAAAATCTAAAAAATAATGGTTAGAAGGTAAACAGAGATGCTTGACTCTAGCATAGATAAAAAAACAATGTTTCAATTTCAGATCTAGCGAAATCTGTTTTGTAAGCTGGCATTTTGTATCATTTGGTAGTCAATCCAGTAGGTTTTATTGATCCCGTCTCCTACAGCTACAGCATCGTTTTTTTTTTAGTTGTACCACATTTGTCAAGCATATGTAAATGATGAAATATTTAGTCATTTCATTAATTGAGAAGGCACTTTGTGACGTAATTGACAATTTAGAAAAATTAAAATATTTCCGCCTATGGAAGGGCACCTTTTACCCAAAATTTTGTATTGAAAGGTTTTTTTCTTTCTTAAATTTTGCGAATTGTATGCGAGTCAAAATTTTCACCTTTTTCAGATCGATAGCACTCAGACGCGGAACTTGTCCATTGTATTCCCTGTGTTCTGAATGCCAAAACCGCGGGATTGGTACTGAGTTACTATGTGGTCCTCCATTTTAGCACTTGCGGCGCCCAGCGCTGCCTAATTTCGCTGATTTAGTGGGAACGTAGTGAAAGGATTAGTGAGTCTTTGAATTTAAGAAACCAAAGTAACAATACCAATATAAGTGTATAACTCTACTCGTAAATATGTGTAAAAACTGGAATTATACAAGTACTTTTCAACAAGTACCTTCACCTTAAAATCAGCAAAAACCTGAGTAATAGAAAGTCGATATTCAGCAAGTACGAATAAATACGCACATCATCCGACGAGTTCGAATAGTCGATTGGTCCATTGTATAGGATAGCTTGGAATACAAAAACTAAGCTAGAATCTTTCTACAATCCCAAGCTCAGCAAAGTTTTGGATTTCAAAATGCAAAAGACATTTTTTGGAACAAGTTAAAGGAGTTTAGTTTTAGGAATTTCATTTTGAATTATCAAATTTGTATATTAGAGCGATCGTAGATCTGCATAAAATATTTTTTTTTTATTTTGATACGGAAGTTCTTGCATTCAACTCGGGAATCGAAAATGGAAATTTTGTAATATCTTTACATTTTAAGGTGTCTATAATGTTTTTAGACAGTTTTTAAGAAAATGTATACATTACATATGTACTCGTATGTGTGAGAGAGAGTTTTTTATCACACGTTAACTCGCAAACGAATAGTGTTACCGATTTGAATTTTTGTCAGATGATGCGTCTTCATATAAAATCGCGTTTGTTAGATTTTGACCAAAATCCGATGATGGCTTTTTAAGTTATTAAAAAAAAACCGGCCCAAAATTATCTGAGTTATTCAAGGAATAACTACGATCTCGTTAATACAGGGAGCCTCACATCTCACCGGCCAAACTTATATATGTAATAGGTTGCCTAAATTCTAGTAGGGTATGAAATATTAAAAAAAAAAACACTTTAGAATACTGCAAATTCTCTTTAGCAGGAAGTTATTTGCGGTCGCACCCATTTTGGCTAGTTTTTCTTGTAATTCAAAGGAACATTCTCGAATGTTACTCACGACTATGAGGTCCAGTTTTGTATCATTCTAGATAAAAACAGACATGGATCCAAAAATTCAGACAAGTATTTACAAAAATAAACATAAAAATGTCCAATAAAAATCTTAATTGATGGGCGATAAACTCAATAACAAAATAACAAGGTCTATTGTAAAAGTTTTTCCTAGACTCAAAAATTTATTTGGTATCTGGAAGAACATACTCGAGAACCAAATGCATTCGAGGCTTAAATCCACATGTGTGGGGCTCCGCAAAGCTCAAGTTTTGTATCCATAACCCCTGCAAATTCTGAACATACGAACATGCAAAGATGCCCAACGATATTGTAGCAATTTTTTAAGGATATCCTCTACAAGAAACCAGCCAGGTCCGACCTAACATGTTTTTTCCTTAATAAATGAATCTTAAGCCAATGTTTTAATGTATTATTTTATGCCGGAAACAATTGGAAACGAAATTAATCATTTTCAACACTAGTAAACCACAAGGAAGCCATTATTTAGGAAGCCTAGTTTATTTAAAAAAAAAATTATGTTATTTGTTTGTCATATGTGGGTAGTTTTTAAACCAATGATTGGTGTTCTTTTAAGTTTCTTTTAAGTTTACTTCGCTTATTTCAAAAACATCGACTGTCTTACGGAATTTTCTTAAAGGCATATTCTTAATCTTTCTTGGAGTTGAAGGCAAAAGGAGTACATCCAACACTAGTTAGTTCATTTGGAGTATTCAACTCTGTTTATTATATTAAAAGCGAAAAACTTCAATATCACAGGAGAGGAAAACGAATGTGTTATGTGTCGGAAGCCGTTAAAGAGGAAATATCATGAAACTTAAGTAAATTTTGAACACAGTAACTTCGAGTGTTATTCTTAACAAATTAATAGTAAGGTGGGACAACCAATTTTAGCAACACTATTGATCTATGTGGAAAAGTTATTGAACAATTGACAGAATTTCATATTGATATACAATTGTTCATGGGCCACGAATATACTGGACTCAATCCTGGAATCGTACTATTGGATTTAAAACGCTCCAGACATGTGTTTCTGGCTAAAAATATCACAAAAAAAAAGTTATTTTCTAAGAAGAAAGAACTCGAGCGTTCATAAGGTAAATCATAGTAGGTGCTTCTACACGTATTATTGCAGTGAAAAAATCCAATAAGATCGCAAATAGGTTGACAATACGAGTAACAATGAAAAAATAGAAAGAAGTTGGCTTGTGGAGGTCAAAAATTACATAGCTGATTTGGAAAACTGTTAAGTGGACTAACTAATTCGTTTTACTGATAACGCTTCATAGCTTTATTTAGGATATCATTCACGAGATACATTATTTTATTAGGACCAATACCTTCTCCTCAATCTTTGATCTAATTTCATGAGTACTATAGGTTAAAGAGTGTAGTGCGCGCAAAATTGTGATTTTAGTGTTTCAAGCTCAACTTTTAATGGATTCTCTACACTGGTCGTGTTTTATGTTGAAAAACTGGTACTTGAGTCTCCTAAACTCAATTTAATATGATATAAAACTTTTTCAAAGAAATGTTGATTGGTAAAATCTGTGGAAGCAGGAATTACTTCATACCTTGGCCAAATGCTTCTGCTTATACTCGTAAGTGAATATTTCACAAAGACCGACAGACAAATAGTGGAGATATTTCTTTTTTCCAAAGAAATCAATATCGGCTGTAATAAAGCCTACTTACTGAAGAATTCTAACGACAGCACAAGTGAAATTTTTAAATTCTGAGTAAATTTTTGTAAATCACAGTTTTCACGGAGCAGAAAAATTAAACCTTAGACCGGTAAATTTTGAGATTTTTACATTTCAATTTCAAAACCCGAGAAAAAATTATTTTCATATTAAACAAGATCCTCACACAGTTTTTTTGTTTTGTTAAATATTTTAGGAAAGACTGTTTTTTTTTTTCTAAATCTAGGAATTTGAATATTTTTTGAAAATATCATTTGCACCACTTCGTTCAGGGTTAAAGACTATTGCCATGATACCGGCAATATTCGATGAATTATGGAGATCAACGATCTCGAATTGTAGAGCAGAGAATTAAAAAAAAAGAAGACAATAATATTGGAAGGGTTTGTAATGATTTACTAAAACAGAAAATGAATTTAAAAATGAAACAAAATTCTCCACTTATTTGTGAAGATTCTCCCGGATGGGATTCAAATATTTTCACATGTAGTTGACACAAAATTAGGGGACAAGACAGATTTGTTAAGCAAAAACATGAAGTTCTACTTGCCTTTATAGTGAGCGAAGTTACCTACATAGTTGCAAGGATCGAATATCTTTCAAACTGGAGGTGTTTTTTTTTTATAGCAAAGATGTTATCAAAATCGTAGAAGTTCTCAGTAAGAAAAAAAAATTCATCAAACATTGAACATCGTCTTCTGTCATCACTTGGAATTTATGATGCTTTTCTACTGAAGACCTTTCATTGAAATGTAGGCGTATCTACTACAACACAACACACAATCTATGAATGAAATTCTATCAATGACATTACCCGCACACTTTGGTTCTAGTAAATTCCAATTAAACTAATGCAATTAGAACTTACCCCATGAGGCTTAAAAAATCGCACTGTCTCCTCGGGACAACTGTGAATTAAGCACACGAGTTGCCTCAGGTTTTGAGAAAGACAATTTCCAACTAGGTATTACATCACATTCCACTTCACAACTAAACAAATGAAAAAGTAGTAACACTCACCTCGTTCAGACCTCGTTTGATCCTTAAGCTGTTTAACAATTCCATATTTAACAGTTCCAAATTGTATCATTTTATTGATAGTATCTGTATTATCTTTGAAATCACTTCGCATTTCACCCAATAGAGATAGGAAATTATTTTTCATTTAAAACAAAAAAATGCAACAACAAAAATTTATTGACTTTTTGATTTTGATTTTTTTTTTGGAATACAAACGCAGACGAGATAGCGAATTTCGAAAGAAAAAAGAAATTAAACCATATAGAACACAGCGCGCACTTTTTTCCCCTATCTACTACGTTCGTTGCGTGTATTCGTGTTGTTAATGCATTCGAACTATCATCTCGATTTTTGTAAATTTATTCTGCGTTCCATTAGGAGTATTTTTTTTTTTTTGATTTTTTTTTCTTTTTTGCTTGTAAACCAATTCACTGTCTGTTTTCAGAAACACTTCATTTTTGGAAATTTAATTTTGGTGTTGATTCTTGTCTTCACTGTAAATTTTCACGAAAATATCCTCTTTAGCATACGCGACGGTTTTCATTCATGAGTTTGTTTTTGTATATGTTAGTACGAACTTTTAAGAAAAAATAGACTTCCCTGTTTTTTTTTTCGATAACCGTATCAAGTGTGTGATGTGTGTTTACACTGCAGGTTGCCGTCATCAACTGTCATCATTATTTTCGAATAAACGAATAATAACTCTAGGTGCTCATCTTCATCATCATCATCACCATTATCATCATCATCGTCGTTGTGATGATCGTCATAATAATTGAAAACATGTATCTAGATACACATATGTACGGCGTACATTACATAGGCATATACTTTACTCTCATCACACAGTAGTCTGCGCCTTCCACCCCACGTAACTTTTGGATAATGTGTCGTTTGTACGAGTATGTGTATTGTATGAGTTATTAGGATATATGGCCACGTTATGGTCTCCAGCTGACCAGTAAAATCATATTAGAAACAAAACAAAAACAAATTTCGGAGCAAAAAAAAAATTTGATAAATTGTATCTAGATATGTACCCGGAAAACACGAAACGAAAATCTTGCCTCGAATGAACTTTTTTTTTCTGATTCTGTTATTACGAACAATATTCGCTACGATTGCGATGTTGCGATGTAAAAGCGAACGCGCCACTCTCCGCAATATGGATATGTTCGGAACGCGCGTCAAAATAGCACTGACACAACAACAGTACGACGACAGGAAAAATCACTCAATTTTCGTTTCTTTTTTTTCTCAATTTCTTTTCCTGCAACGTAGTGCTCTCTTTCGTTCTTGTTGGCCGTTGTATTTCCTTTTGTGTTCATGGATTTTTTTTCTCTCTCTCTCGATCATGGGGGTTTTTATATTTTTCATTCCCTTCTTTCGCGTCGGCTATCTCGTTTTAGTTGTATGTCAGGGAATTATGAAGGAGCGACCAGCCAACGAATCAACTGATAATTGACAATAAGACGGGGTCTCAGTGAGTAAGTGAGATGGAGGATTAGGTTGATTATGTTATGTTATGTTATTACAGAGAAATGTATGAAATTATGATTACATATTCACCTTCCATCAGATGGTGGGTACTACTTTTGTGGTGGTATCAGTAGGGGTGTCTTCTCTGACACATGCTTTCGTTACATGGTTTGGCTGAACCACCCCACCCACTCCCACACATTCATATTAATAATTATCTCCCGTCCGCCATCTATTATCCACTAGCCCACCAACCCACCACTACCTAAAAAGAAGGAAAATATGGAATAAAAAAAACACCAGACAAGAAAAAAAATAGAAAAACAACTCAGAAGAAAAAACAGGAAACCAAAAAGAAGGCGATAAGAAAAGTCAAACCCATATTTATCCCCTCCACTTTGCTTGTGCCAACCAAAAATCAAATGAAATTCATAATTCTCCTCGTACACACACTCAAAAAGAGGGCCGACGACGGCCAACAAAAAAAACTCTCTTATGGGAATCAAGAAAGAGATAGAGAACCTGTCATATGCATATTAACCGCGCCACCACACCACCACTACTACTTCACAACTACACCGCACTCAACCGCCTAATATAAAGATGAAACAAAAAACCAATTTCTATGATTTTCATCATATTTCAGTTATTTCTTTATTTTCTCTTCCAATGCCGTGTTTCCGAAGTTTTGCTTTTGTTGTTTTTTGTTGTTGTGTTGTTCCGTTGTATTGTTACTTTTTCACCTTACTCAGGGGGAAACCATTCGAAGAACCTTTTCTTTTTTTTTTGTTCGATGAAAGTCGAACTGGTTTCGATTCGCTTTGTATCCTTGTCTAACTTCCAATTGGATTGGTTAATTTTTGGTGTCATTTCTGTCCGTCGAAAAGAGAGGTGAATTTTTCCCTCTGTGACTGTGACTCTTATACTGTGGATTTTCGAAACGAAAGAGAGTGCTTCGAAATATGGCCGCGTGGTGAAAAGGAGTTGGTGGTATATCTACAATAGTTCTTTTATTTTTTGTGTTGTCGAACTTCGAACTACCTAATGGATTATTGCTGACGTTTGGGAAATATGAAAGTGCGTTATCCTTACGAGTGTGATTCCAAACATTTGATGAGGATTGGATTGTAAATTTGAGACCTGGGGTTGGGTGGCATTTAAGTGACAACTAAATACATGTGGAAAGCTTATTTGGATGTGTGATGATGAGATGCATGCAAGTTCAATAGGAAGCAACTGGTGTTTTGGGATATTCTTTTCTGTTGTTCGTTCCGATTCGGTATCCGTTTTCAAATTGCAACACCTCAACGGGTTGGAGAAGAGAATTCTCGGATTTGTTTTTTGAGTTTCTGAAGGAAATCGGAATAGGTAGTTGAGGTTGTGTCAACTCGACAAATGTCGAGAGCGACGTTTTTAATTCGGAATTTGATTTCTGCCTCTTTATCCATCGCCTCGAGAAGGGTAATTTAGCATGTTATACATACAAACAGATACGAGAATATCTACTTACTACATATTCATATAAGTTAGGGGAGCAGTTGCAAAGAAACCGAACTTCATTGGTCTTGTGAGTTGTCATAGATCTGACAAACAAATTTTTTTTATTTTCAAAGCAGTGGAGAATGTTTCTATCATAGTTGGTGACGATGATTTTTAAACTTGCCAGATTCTGCAGAATAACGACGGCTATGCTTGCAGATCGGAACCAATCTCATCGTGGGATTTGAATTCAAAAAAGGGTGTTGATGAGGGGATTTGTTGTCGTGTGACTTCTTTAACAACATACTTGAGGCAATCATACGAAACTCGCTAGCCAACACCAGATGCTTCCGAAAAGCCTGTGTAGCTACTTTTACACGATGATTCATGCCATCATTGCCAGGATGCAGCAAACAACACCCTCTGGTGCTTTTGCAAAAACTGAAACTGAAGGAACAAATATGGATTTAGCTGTGAATGAGAGCAAACCCAGGTAAAGGGTGTTTAACTTTTGGCGTCTTTGGCAATGCTACTACGTCTTACAAAGGTCAGCTGTGGATCAATTTCTTGACAAGTCAGTTTCTGGAAATAACCCTTTCGTTAAAGTATGATTTATGATTTGAGTTGCTGTAGATATGGTTCGTCAATGACGGGGCGCAGCGAGAGAGCGCGGCCACGTGCGTTACGTCTAAACAGGTAAATCTGACTTATATAATTCGTATGGTCAGTGTTAATGTGAGATTTTCATATATTCTGTTTATGATTTGGTTTTGTTTTTTTGAATACAGCACCAGTGCCATCAAAGAAAATATAGAAAATTCAAGTCAGCAACAATAATGATCGACAAAACTCTTTGGAAGAAGAAGACGAACCCGAAAAAGAGATTATTTCGTACAACCATCTGATTCAGAGTCATCTGATGATGGCATTCCATTGTCACGTTTCAGTCACCAAATTTATTCTGAAGAAAGTATCCTTCGGGGACGCGAATATAAATCAAATGAAGTTGTTGTTGTGTTGTGTATTACACAGTAAAAAGTATTACTATGGCAAAAGCTAGCTAGCACTACTTGAACGCCTGCACATAATATTGTTACCCCATTGGGGACTATTGATTATCCACTTCATAGTTCGCCTTCTCAATTGTTTGGCCTGCTGATTTCCGATACTAAGTATCGTATCGTATCTACACTTTACCAACCAAAGAATCGAATTAGTAAGACAAAAATATAAACGGCAGTGTGAGCTTGAACTGAAGGACATGGATAGGTGCTATGGAGTTTATTGGACTGTTGATTTTTAGTGCAGTGTTCAAATCAAACGAAGAAGACATAAATGCATAGTTTGCGACCAGCGGGACCGGGAGAGATATCTTCAGAGGAGTGATGTTCAAAGAGCGATTTGCGATGATTCTGATTTGTTTATGTATTGATGATGCTTTCACTCGAGACCAAATAAAACAGTCTGATGTAGCTGCCGCTATTTTCAAGTTGTCAAAAGTATCATACAATAAAATTGGAAAAAAATGCTACAATGCTGGTGTCCTTCATAGGCAGATGTAAATGGAAGAAGTACATGCCAAACATGTAAGTATGACTTGGAAATAATATGTCTAACTGATGGCACTTTAAGTTACCTCTATAATACATACCCACATACATATATACAGGAAAAGAAAGTGACGGAAACACTCTCTCTGATGAAACAAATTCATTTTTCGTGCGAATACAGTGTGTTCTATTATGAATACAAATAGATATAGAAACATTCTTGCGGACAACTAATTTACGTCGATCGAAATATGTAATGAATTGAAAGAAAAAATAGCTTGTCATACATGGGAACACTGAAAAAAACAAAACAGAGATTCCATCTGATCTAGGAAAGATGAAAACCGCCAAGTCCATTCATCAACAATGTACGGCTTCGCAAAAGAACTTACAATTCATAAAAAAAGGAAGAATCTCATGTTGATATCATCAATGCAGAGAGTATAGGTCATGCTAAAGGAATGACTGAAATATTATCATTCTACAACTTATCAAAAAGAGAGCTGGATTCCTTAGATGAAAAGTGTGCCCGATGGCCGCTGGTCATATCCCATACAATTTTGCATATCGCTGCTGCTAATCCATTCATACTGTCGAATTATCTCTCTTCAGACCGTATGACACAATATAGTACATACTGTTTACAGTGGTAGGACATCGTCTTAAATGGTTATTAAGAATGTCGTTGCACTAAGACATCTAAAACAAGACAACATCATACAAGCAGCTCCGTATTTCAGGCTGAAATACATGCAATAGAGCTATGCATTCGGGAGAATTGAAACAGACATATAACAAATAAAAACATTTATATTCTGTCTGACAGTAGAGCAGCACTACTTGCAATTAAAGCCTTTGAAATAAAATCAAAACTGCTCTGGGACAGTCTTCAACTCCTACAAATATTGGCCACCACAAATATAGTCCATCTGATCTGGGTGCCAGGACATGAAGGCAACGAAAAAGCAGACGAACTAGCCAGGAAAGGATCCGCATCTCAATTCATGATGCCAAGACCCTTCTGTGGGCTATCAATTAATACAGTTAAAAGAAGTATTAAAATCTGGCTAGAGTAAAAAAAGCTTCATTCATGGAGAGAAATCGAAGGAAACAGACTAGCCAAAAACGTTATGCCAAACTGTTGCCACAAGAAAACAAATCAAGTAGAACAACTAAGTAGAGGTCAGATTCGAGTGACCACAGGCTTTCTCACAGTACACTGCCGTGTGAAAAAGCACCTGATGACCAGGGGCATAGCACAAGACAATACATGTAGACTGTGCAACGAAGGTATTGAAACAGCAGAACACATACTGTGTGACTGCAATGGTTTAATCAAAACACATCAACGTTACCTAGGTAAATTTTACCTTGAACCAGCGGATATAGCTGCCAGCTCATCCAAAGACGTAGCCGGCTTCCTAGCTAAATGCGGCATCATGGATGAACTCTAAATGGAGGATATCGCAATAGGGCCAGTTGTGGCCGCAATGATATGGGATTCCTTATACCACCTCTTACTACAATCTATCTACTATCTACCTAAGAACGTCGTTCATGTTGTCGAGATGTGAGTAATATACTGAACAAAAATGTAACATAGATTAGCAAAATTTGGCAATTGATTCGAAAGTTATTTCAATTCAAAATACATTCTAAGAAAAAAAAACACTATTTAACATAGCAGCTCTAACGAATCTCTACTTTTTTGTTTAAAAAGGCAATTGAGTAACAATTAAACACCCATGATCGCATCCTGTCAAAGCATGGACGTTGGCGAGGGCGGATGAAGATATCCTTAGTCGTTTTGAACGTATGATCTTTAAACGATTCGAAAAAGGGAATATAACGGTAAATCTCTTTTAGGTGTAACATGTAGAGCGAATAAAAATAACTCTTCGGTCGTTTTTGATTCCAACCTAGTCAGACAACACCGTATGTGCCGCACAGAAGTGTAAGGACCTAAGGGGACCTAAGCCATCTTAGAGCTTACAACTGAAGATTTTTGCCAAACACCGCTCTAACTTGTGTCCAAGTTTACCACAGATAGTAGCGCAATTCTACAGGCCACTCTATTATGGACCGCATCATGGTTTACAATTTGCCAATGTTTTCGCATTTAAATGATACAATAATTGTCATTTTGGCCTCTTTTTCAAACCTCGGCTGCATCTTGAGCACCTGTTGCTTTTTGGACGAGATTTTCCGACCACCTACATTAAATATTCCAAAACATGCGCACTTATATAAAAGCTTGAGGAACAATTGTCGAATATAATAAATCTTTTGGTTTGAGCGGCATTTTTATGTCACAAAATATAGCGGAGTTTCGTGCCATTTATACCACCTTTCACCAACTCTATGTGCGACATCGTCATTGCCATTTCTCCTCGATGGTTAATGACAGTATTTACACTTTTCGCATTTTTCTGAATAGATGTCCAGAGTTGGGTTTGCTGGTTCCGGAAAACGATAATGCAGTTTTCACACACCTATAAACAGTCGAAGGGCCTTCCGGACTACTTCCGACTATTGCTTGAATCCAAAATTTTGCACGGCGTTAAAAAGCAACGAAATCCAAAACCTCTGGTTATTCTTGCTGTACATTTATGCATACATATATATGAGTATATTGGGTATCATTCTTATTAATGTCTCGGGTACATGTTGAGACGCCTATCGAACCCTTTTCTAAATCGATAAAGGCTATATGCAGATCTTTGAAACTTTGCAATGTTTCTCCATCATATTGTGGGTGGCCGTGGCACAAGTGGTAGTGTATTGGCTTCCAAATCGGTAGGTTCGGTGTTCGAAAGTTATTTTCACGCAACTTAATTCACGTAAGTAACGCGTTAAGGTACTCTTTCCATCTATTGCAAATTTTCAGAGTTCCCCGTTAGCAGCATCTCATTTCAGTTTAAAAGTATTTCGGTAGTTAAATCTCATATGAGTTCTTTCTTCATTAGAATTTCTTTATGAATATATTCCATGTATGCAAAACTATGAAGAACACTGGATTTACACGCAGACCGGATTTAGGAAGTCGAAAATCTCTTTAATTTAAAACCAATCGGAATAGTGATACCGTTTTTTGGATAAGTCATATAAATAAAAAATAAAAAATTATTTAACATACCTCTCTGCGTTGCTTTATATTGATATAACGTATTACTGCAATTTAACATACGACAGAAAATAACAATTCAAAAATGAGACGATACAGTGTTTCAGTACCTGTAGTTTTAAAAAGAAAATTTGGGACATTGTGGTTTACTTAGAAGAACCGAGGATCAGATTTGTCGACACCGCATTTACCTTAGGAATTGAATAAGGAATAAGGACATATAAAATTCAAAGAGTTAGGGATTCAAGCCTTCGGGACATTTTCAGTAGCTCAGCGTGAGTTCGTTGTTTAGCCCTTTTTTGAAATTAAATTGGGCTACTCGACTGCCACGAGGACATTTATCAAGTCATACCATATTTCAGCCGCTTCGCCTGGTCATTTCCAGGATACCTAGCTTACCTAAGTGTAACCATCATCTTTTTTTTAAAATCAAAATCACGCAATCGGCTCTCTTTAAAACTGCACTATTTTCCTTAGTGCTTACTTACTTACTTAGGTGTCGCTACAGTTCAGGGTGAACCCGAGCCTCAACTAATAAGCCTCTCCATTTAGCCTGGTCTTTAACTAACTGCGTCTTGTTGCGCACTCTGAGACGGTTGAGGTCGTCATGTACTTGTGCACGCCACCTAAGATGAGGTCTTCCTCTACTGTATTGCCCCTCCGGGTTAGTTTTGAAAACTCTGCAGGCCAGAGCATTGGCTTCATTCACACTACATGTACTAGCCATCTAAGGTGACATATGCGCAGTCTTCTGGCTAGGTCAATGTCGCTCGTATAGTTTGTCGTTGAATCTTCTCCCCCAAATCCCGTCAACGCTAACGAGACCGTAAACAACTGAGGATATCTTCATTGTCATAAAGTAGGACTGGGATGCCTCGATGTTGTGTTTCCCTTCTTGTTGATAGCACATGCTTGGTTTTGCCCTCATTTACCGCTAAACCCATTTTGGCAGCTGAGTTCTCACAATTATATCGATATCATCGGTGTACGCTAGTAGTTGTAGAGATTTTGAAAGATTGTGCCGCCAATGTGCCCTTGTTAGTTCCACACAATGCTTTAAAATATGATGTTAAAGAAGTCGTATGACAGCGCTTCACCTTGTCTAGAACCTTTTTAACATAATGGATCTCGGTTAAGTCCTTGTCGACCTTCATTGTACTCGTAACATCATACTTCGGACATTGCTCATATGTGGCTCGTAGAAATATTCTTTGGTGGTGTCGTGCGTCTCATCCGAAGGAGCATGGGTGCATATTAGGCTTATTTTAGCGAATCTAGCCTTGATGCTAAATTTGTGTAATTGCAGTCAAGGGCCTCTGCTAATTGCTCGGCAGTCCGCATGGGGCCAGTAAGTTATTGTAAGATAGTATAAGTTGATTAAGCTAATGTTTAAGCATTTTTTGTTTAGCTGTAAGTGTAAATGAATTAAATTTAATAAAAATGCATATAAAATGAATGACGCTAATTGCTCGGCTGCACGTGGCCTGTTAAACGCCATTCTATGCTCAGATTCGGAGGTCATTGTCCTTTAAACGTTTGCAAGTGCCGTCAACAGTGAATCCATTTCTATCCATGAATACTAGTTTTTAATCTCTTCCGTATAGGGAAAGGTTTACTCATGTAGTGACCGCGAACCACCACTTTGAGGTAAGGCAAGCACTTCGCTACGAACTTGATTGTTGCGCTGTTGGCCGAAAATGCGTTATGTATAGCAGATCTATTTCTATCTATTGCAAATTTCTTCTCTGCTCTAAATGCTCGTATATGTTGACCATTGAATCTGTTCTAAGTATTTTCTTAGCTGTGCCACAATCTTGGAAACTTTGGCTTGTTTGCTCAGGTTTCGATGTCGTCAGCTTATAAGTTGTAAGGGTACCCCTACTACATATATTAATTTCCGACACAATGAATTTACTTCTACCGCACGTGCCCAATTATCGCTATCTTTCGACTCTTTTTCAACGTTTGTAGTCTTACTCAAGAAGCAATTTTATCGGATTCGTCTCGTCGTGCATAATATTGCCTTCAATGCGCTTTCCCGCCATTTCGACTTCATTATCGGTGTCAGTATCACCATTCTCAACAGGGAAGACTGACTGAACTGAAGAGAGAATGTATCTTATATATTGATCGCCCAGAAAATGATCAATATATAGTGTAATAATAGTCAAGCAACTATGGAATCCTTAAGTCCAGTTTTAACAACGTGATAGGCCGCCTCGAACTATTGTGTACGAGTATGTACTATATCTCGAGTGAGCTAACTAAACCCTTTACAATTTAATCTCCTGCGACACAGTAATGCTGTTACATACTAAAGCCAAATGAGATTGCAATAGTCTATCAAACTATATAACCTGCAACCTAGGCCTAGGCAGACGGTTTTGATACTAGTTAGATCTGAGACGTACACTGCAGGCCAAAAGTTTGAGGCCACCCTACACAAATGAACTCATTCATGCATGGAGATTGAATTTTACGAATTGCGCTGGGGTTTTTAACCTACATTTTCCACCTGAACAATACACAACACATTCAAATAATACAATTCGGATTTTACAACCACATCTTGAACAGTGGGCGTTTGCTTAGAAATGTGGGAAAACCGACTTTTGGTTGTTGATCAGCACTTCTTTTTATATCAAATGGGTTTTCAGATCCCAAATGTGCCAACTGTCTTACCTTGAGGCCAGACGAATTTATTTGAGATTTTTACGAGGAAACCACAATCGAGAAACGATCTGCAATCATCACCCTTCTTAAAGAAGGCAAATCGCAGCGAGAAGTTACTTCGCAGTTGACGATATCAAGGTGCTGTGGTCAAGGCGCCATTGAACTACACCCTCAAACTGAAGTCTAGAAGAAAAATTACTGTCAGGACGACCTAGAGTTTTAACTGATCACGAGGATAGGATAACAAAAGAATCGACCATAAACACACGTCAAGACATTGTCAAGACTACTTGAAACAGAGGAAAAATGACGAAACCTTACAAAACATGGTATTTGCGCCGCAATCACCAGATTTAAATATATAGAGCTGTTGTGGAAAGACCTAGATAGAAGGGTCCGGGTTCAATGACCATCATCAGAACCTACATTATGGAATGTTCTATTGGATTGGTGGCTCAAATCAACAGCAAATCGAAAACTGATAGCTTTTTCGACGAAAAATCTGTCGAAAAGTCTACATTTCTTCTTTATGTTTGTAACAAGTTGAAAATATTTTTCTTCTTATTTTGTCTCATATATATTAACCGTTAATTCTACATGACTATTATTCTACTGAGTTTGATTCGATGGTGGATTTTGGATTTCCTTAGAGCACTGAGGGCGACCTCAAACTTTTGGGCTGCAGTGTTTACAGAGTTTCTCGTCTGTGGTAAAGTGCATCTCAACGGGCATCCTCACAGGCAATTGAATACTTGGTAGGCATGTCGATGCCGAGTGTATCCCTTGCAAATAAGATAGCTTAAGCTGTTGGAAAACAGAGGAGCAAAAAACCACTCTACATCTAGAAAAACTCATCTCAGACTCCTGAGTTTTTTAAAAAGTACAAAATGATTTGACTTGCACCAATAAATATCCTCTTGAACAGTACCTTATGTATCAAACACGCCAATCAAACATTGCCAGCCACACAGATATAATCACACAAGCTACACTGAATGAGTCAACAAGTAGGATCGTTCTAAGTAAACAAAAGTGGTTTGCTTTTGAATGTCTGGTACCAAGAGAGTGGTCTTTTGCAGCTGTTGGACTTCTGTGGAAACACAAATGTGTTCAAAGCCATCAATGGGACTTCATTAGGGATTACAAGTGCATCTGTTACAGGAAGGAATGATGCCTCAAACAGTATACCATTGAGTTAATCAACAGATCGAAAGGCTGTAAAGTTTATCATTGGATCCAAATTACTGGCATCACAGTTGAGGGAACATTTCAGCTGACTCTTAAATCCCGCCCAAATTTCGCCAGCTTTTTATTATGCGGCCCCGCTGGTTGACGATGTCTTTCTGGACACACCACCGTTTTCTCTTACTGAGGTGCTACATGTCATCAATAATTCGAAAATTCGGAAAGCTCCGGGAGACTACCGCATGCCCTTCGAATTCTATAAAAACTGCACGAAATTTAACAAAATTTTCGAAACAAGTAGTTTCAAAAGAGCAATTATCTTCCCATTACCCAAAAAAGGGATTACAGGGGCATATCCTTTTTAAATACATGCTCAGAATTTCAGAGCCGATGGCTCTGGCAATTGGAAAAGACCGATGGCAAAGGCTCATTCAGTCCGTCTCTGGTAAGAATATTCTCCATGGATTTCAGGCAGGTTTTAGAAAGATGGTTGAGTAATTGATCAAATTTTCTCGAGCCTTTGACTCAAGACCCCTCAAGGCGCTGTTTTATAGACTCCACATAGTAGGCAAGTCTGATGAAGTCATCAACATTTTAAGGGCAATGTAATACAGCAATTTATTTCTGATGAGTTTGGAACATCAATTGGGGTGAAGCAAGGTTGCACACTGAGCGCGTTTCTATCTATCCTACTCGTCAATGTCATAAACGATTTTGAACTGAACCAAGCTCCTAAAGATCCTTGCGCTTATGTATGTAGACGGCATCGTCTTCCTCTCTGATACAATCAACGGGTTATAGTTGATGATAAACAGACTCTCTGAGTACTGCAAGCTATGGAACCTTTGTTCTAATCTTGAATCGCAGATGATGATATTCAGGTAGGCTACCTTAACTGGTGCTCAAGCATATCATTTCAAGAACAGGTCATCTTTATCAAAATGGGAACGTTCATCGTCAGAATGCAGTTTAAATTTTATATTAGCAACGGAGGATCAGGGTACAGCCGTAAGATCTAAATTTTGTACGCTATTGCCATCAATCAGACGAGATATGTTAGATACGAGAGAAACGTAAACGATGCTCGGAGTTCCCAACATAGAATATAGATATGATCTACAATACAATATGCAACATATTTTTTAAACAGCACAACCGACAAAAAAAGCGTAGTATTGAAAGTAAGAGGTGAGCTGATCGCATTTGATTTTATTCCACATCGTCCAGAGCTGCCAGTACTTTGCGATCTGTGTAGCAACTGTGAGAGAGAGGACGTTTTCTACTTAATAGCGATATGCCCTATTTTGATAGAATACCGCCTGAGAAATTATGGGGCGACTGTGCTGGATGAGGAGAGAACGCTAAGCATTTTAAAGGGAAACTATGGATGGAACGCGTTGTATAACTACAGCATTAGGCGCTAATGTATAGAAAATATATCATGGAGAGATGTTTTTAAATTAGAAATGTCAATATAATTAGTTTTCGTTACGCAATATTTAAATTCTTTATGAGAATGTTTAAAGTTTATAACGTACTATGTAGGTGAACTTATATTGTATGTAGGGAGTCTAAATGTCAATCTGGTAGACGGTCAATAATGACCAAACCTCAATAGACGTGAAAACTATGTATCAACCCACATTTTTATGAAAAAAAAAAAAGTTTTAACTAACTAGCAGTCCCTTATGGCAGCTTAATTCTCTGCAAAAAGCGTGAGGATGTTATCATATTTTGTAAACAAAAAGTGGGCTAAACGAGACCTAGCTAAGTCCAATTGTGAGAAACTATCAACTCTGAAGTAATGCAGGAACTAGAGCTTGCTGGAATCTTTATTAGGCTTATCCGAATCCTAATGATGAATATCTCAATTTTGTCAATGTACGGGTCAGATCACGCTGTGTGATGATCGAAGATATGACCGAAGATCCTAGATGAGCCTAGTTGGCACACTGATACGTTAGGCAACCCTGAACATCCCAACATTCGTTGGATGAATTAAATGGTCACTTTCGTCTCGCAATGATTGAGAAACCTTTTCGTCCTAGGTATGTACATATATCCTACCCATAAAAGACATTCATATTCTGGTAAAAAAAGAAGAAAAAAGCAGTGATAGGTGCAACCGTTCGACACCGTCTATGACTGTGTGGAGTGCGAGCATAAATATCAATCCGGAATTGTCTAACACCTTCCGATATTATCTCAGCGATTTTCTTAAACATTCATCTAATACTTTAAGTAACCCGGCACCTATTATCCCTATTTATAGTGCAAGGAGTTGCAACCTCACATCTGGATGAGTTTGAAAATATCTGAACTTTGGAAAAGCGTAGAAATAAATTGCAGTGTCATCACAAACCGCAAGAGATGTTGGAAAACTTTGTATAGTAAAACAATTTGTGTATAAGTAGGTAACTACTTTCTAACTCAACAGTTTTTCTCAATGAATCAACCAGAAACAAAATTAAACACCTTAACTGGAATCCATTTTGAATGAATTCAAACCATCCTACCAATTTCTAACAGATACCAAATCAAAAAGCCGTCGGAATGCGCAGCTACTGGATTGCTTCTGATAATCTCAACAAATCGCTGAAACACAAGCACTGTTCAACCACCAGGACTCTGCATAAATTTCTCAAAATATTTTCAGTTTTCGTAGGAAAATATTACAAGGACTTGAATCAACCAAGTTGCAATTGAGTTATGTCGGTATCCCCAAAAGTATGATACGACCATTAATCTCAATCACCTCAAACCATCTCCACTGCGCCTGACCAACTAAACAAACTCACTCACTATACAGAGTGGCAATCACATCGCCATTTATTTCGAAAACTCCATTCGAACATCTTGAAAGAGCCATCTCTCTTTTGCACCATCAAAATTCCACTCAATTTCGACGGATAAGTCTCAGAATTCCATACTCAGAGATTAAGTGCGCAAGTCAAATTCACCACTTGCCCGATGACTCTATGTGGTTTCTCTCTTTCCCTCTGCGGTGGTTTCTTAAGACTCTTTCTCTCTTCCACTGTGGTCATAATAGATATGAAAAGATGAATTTTTATAAGGTTATGACAAGGTTAGGCGGAGCGATATAATAACCACACTCTCGCACACTTGGATACAAGTGAATTCGTTAAACTTACTACACTCACTCACTACTCTATGCTTCATCCATTCAACAGAGGGTTCTCCTTGGCTGTATTTTGGTTTTTTTTTCTCCTGTTTTGTCCGTCACTATCCCCACTTTGACTAGTTTTGTGGTGTTATTTTTCTACCTTTTCACCGTCGTCGTCGTCTTTGTTTTGTTTGTGCTTCCGAGGGGTGCAAAACTTTTGCTCTCTGAGTTGAGTCTGAGTATATTTGGTTGCACTTTAGCTTCACTCGCGTGAAGACTTTTCTTGGCCAGGAGAGTTTGAGTCGAAGTCGGAGTCAGTGTCGGAGCCGAAGTTGGCGGGTGGGTGAGATGGTGAGTAAAAGGAAAAATCCTTGCTTATCCTTGTTGCACGACTTAAGCAGTGTGTGCTTTTTCTCCTTCTAATTTTGCCTTGCAGTTATTACGTTTCTTGCAATGAGATTATGAAAATTCTCTTTTCTTTTCTATTCGTTTTTTTTTTTTGTTGGGGTGGTTGTGGGTAACGGTATACGATTGTTGTATTAATAATTTCCCAAGTCACCCTATGTTGTTTTTTTCTTCTTCTCTCTGACTCTGGTGACTGCTGAAGCTAAGGTTGAGCGTTGAAGCGGTGTCGATGTGTGTTGTTGCTTCGCTCTATCTTACGGGGGCATTGTATTGTGGCTGTGGTGGCTGGTGGCTGGCGGCTGGCAGCGCCAGCGGTAGCAAGTGTGTGTACCATGGGGTAGTAGTGGGTGGTTGGGTTAGTGGAAAAGCACCCTTAGAATATTTTCTTCTTCAGCAGGGGGTCGTTTGTTGTTGGTTTCTTTTTATTTTATTTTTATTCCTGCACGGCGCGCATTATGTGTAGAATATCCTTTATGTGAAAGATGGACTTTTTTGGGTAGGGGGCGACGACGACGAGCATGAAAGAAAGGAAAATATTTTGCTGTTGTATTGTGGAGCAAAAGGTGAATTTTTATTTTCTGGGCGTGGTCATAAATTTTTATTTATCTCGAATTTCTTGTTTTTTTTTCCTTCTTTCCGGCGAGAAAAGTATCTATATACCTATACCTATCTACAATTTTTTTTTTATTTTTCCTTTATTTTGTATTTGATAAATGAGAATAAGAAAACTCAGGTGGCGAGAAAGAAAATTCGAAAAAAGGAAGAGGAAAAGAAAATTGTTTGAGTTCACTGATGAGATATAGTGGCCAAGTTAAGAGTCTGAGGTCTGAGGTCCACCTAAGGCACTATTTGAGCCTTGTGGGTGGCTCATGAAGGAGGCTCACACGACGAAGCCGTCGAAGGCAGACGAAGGCATGAAGGTGCAGATACATAACATACATATCTACTACATGGCATATGAAGACACATGGCGGTGCATGAAGGGTGCTTCAGGTGGTGTAGAGCGAATTTTCCTTCTGCTTCTGGGTTTTTCTGTTTGTTGAGATAAAGGTTAGGATGATTGTTATCAAGTGTGATGATAGGAAAGAGTGGATAATTGCTTTTAGTGGGGTTTTTGGTTTGCTTTGTTGGTGTTTATATGATTTCTGATTGATTTCTCGAGAGCCCAGTTGGTAGGTTGCCATGTATGTATGTCGTTTGTGGCTGTGGCTTTGGCATGACATTGTATGTAGGTACCTACTTCCAGCTCATCTGGTGGTTTCACTTAACAGAAACAGGAAAGTAGTTGGGTGTTCTGTCTTAAATGGATTGTCATCGATTCGAATATGCAAAACTGTCCCATAAATATCCACATACATACCTATCTATCTATCATAATGAAATTGCTTTAAAAAAAACTAAAGCAAAAAACAACCCAATTTCGATTAAAGTTGGACAACAACTTGAATATCTGAAATGTCTTGATCATCTGGTGTCAAGAAATAAGGTCATGCTTAATGCTTTGAACTTGTAATTCATTTGTAAGACGTTGTCCCTTTAAGACGAACAAAAAAAAAAAAAAAAACAAGAAAATCGATTTGGGTTAAGTGTGTGACAAAAAAGGGGTTGTACAGAAGATACAGCAACAACAACAGCATGTTATGCTTCCAAAAGTGTGAGAAAGGTATGAATTTGGAAAGTATTTAATTTGTCTACAACTTAGGGGTTGCATTAATGGATTGTTGCACTAAAGAAAGGGTTTCCCTTGAAGTAACAGAGTTTTGGCATTTTAAAAATAAAGATGATGGTGTATTTTTATTTTTATTTTTCGTTTTCATTTAGAAAGTTTTGGTGGAAAGTTGGACCTAAACTTATGTACCTACATGACTTTGAAAACTTGTCCTTATGGACGCGTCTAGATAGATAAAGGGCTAAAATTGATCGACGTTAAATGAGGGAGAAAATATCTGTGCCCGGTATTTGTGACTATGGGAGGGTGGCAATTTTGAAAGTCCGAAAAGTGAATTTATCCATGGTGAATTCTAAACAATGGTATTCAACACTGATAAGCTGCTGGAAAAATTGAGAAATACAAGCAAAAAGTGGACAATTTTAAATTTTTTCGAATTAACTTTAGTTAGCCCCATGTCAGTATGGCTTTGACGTTCTGATTTTGCTTTTAGGCAATAATGGAGATCCAATTATGGAGGGAGAGGTCAGTAGGAAACAGGTCATTGAATCTAGTGAAATTGGCTTTGAAACTATTTGGAGAGCTGAATAGGACACCGAAAAAGAAATATATTTAAAGACAAGAAAGTACTGGGAAGGTTTTTCATACGCACTTCCAATATTTAAAAATATTTTATTTAAGTTTATTGATTAGAAGACCGAGAGCTGCTAGTGCTACTAGTTTTACCGAGAAGAAACATGTAAATCCAACGAAAACCTGTAGAGATATGGAAAATAATTTTGTGTAAGAGTAACGCAGATTAATCCGAAAAATCACTTCTGCTGACAGCTTCATGGTAGGAACAAGAAAATCCAAGGTCAGACAGAGCGAACCATTCAACTTTGGCAATGAAAGGCAAATATTCCTCTTACCCAACCAAAAAATAATGTAAAGATAGGTAGGAAGATCTAAGCTTAAGCATAACTAGGCTGCTAAACCGGGCAGCCTATGTGCCGAGTATTTTAAGAAGACAAGAGATTTCTAGATCGCCTCAAGATAATGCCTAGATGAAACCTCAATTTCTTTTATGTTACCTATGTACAAAAATGAATCCTTCTAAGCTGCGTCAGTTAACGTCTCATGCAAGATCTTGTCTTTCGTATCATGTGAGCGCCTGAAACCACATGTTAACTATCTGATTGCCCCTATCATCGTGACATTTGATGTCTTAAAGGACAATGTGGAGCACTGTTAAGTGATTTCTCCAACATCATACTTAAGAAAATTGTGTGACATTCGCAAGCCTACACCAGAGGGACTGTTTTCCAAAAAAATCCGCGCAACTACGTGGATATTGATTACACTGATATCATTCGCAGAATAAAACAACCTGTGACTGTTACTGGTGCGTTTACAAGCCTTTAAACCGATGCGGCAAAAATGGGGTTAGTTGTGACTGAGGCCAAGGTTAGGTTAGGTTAGGTTAGGTAAGAGTGGCTTTTGGAAATACTAACCCACTTAGGCCTATTGCCCCATTGTGATGCCACGTGGATCTATGATCCTCTTACTAATGGAACCAGTTTGAGCTTATAATAAAGCGTAGGAGAGTGTTAACGTCTATGTTTTCTAGGTCGTTGTAGAAGAAAGCTCCTAGATGAAGCTTTCTTCTCTGGGAGAGAGCTGGATATGTACAGAGTAGGTGGAGTATTATGTCCTCCTCTTCCTCGTTCATGCAGCTACTACAGAAATTATTTGTAAAAGCGCCAAGCCTTCTTGCGTGCTTGCCTATGAGGCAGTGTCCAGTGATGACACCTATTATGGCGCTTAGATGTTTCCTATTTAAAAGGATCAGACAATTAGAGCGATTCAGATCCAGCTTCGGCCAGATCTGATTGGTCGCTAGACATGTTTGCCCAGCAGTCCACCTAAGGTCTGTCCATTTATTGGCATCCAGTTTACTACCCTACTCGTATACTACCCCTTTCCGGTAGAATAGGTAGAGTGGTTACAATTTTGGTGAGTTCATCGACTCTGCAGTTCCCTGGAATGTCTCTATGGCCCGGCACCAAAGGTGAATGTTGAACAACTCTGCCATCTCCATGAGAAATGATCGGCATTCAAGGGCGGTTTTAGAATATAATGAGACCGAGTCCAGGGACTTGATGGAGGGCTGACTATCCGAAAATATGCGGATATCCTTTGCAGATATCATGTTTTTCTTCAGCCGGGATAGAGCTTCTTTAATCGCCAACATTTCCGTCTGGAATACGCTACAGTGATTTGGAAGACGGAAAGAGAGACTTAGATTTAGCTTATCTGAGAAAACACCGCCACCAACTCCGCTATCGGTTTTAGATCCGCCTGTGTACAGATGGATTGACTTGTCCTCCATGAAAGCATCTTCCTCCCAGAATGATCTAGAGGGGAAGCTTACATGGAAGTTTTTGTCAAACCAAAGTTCAAGTATGGTGTAATCGATGTTCTCTGTGAGGGTTCCTAATGTATTAAGAATGCTAGAGTCGCCAAATGAATTACTTGTCCACTGTTTATTCGCTTTAAGGCGAATAGCTGCAGTCACACCTATATGCCTGCTAAAAATGTCGAGGAGTGTCAAGTGAAACAGAATATCTAATGCCGCAGACGGGGTAGACCGCAAGGCTCCGCTTGTGCATAGACATGCTGTTCTTTGGACGCTACTTAGTTTAATGCAGTTGACTGTATTTTCCAAGGCCGTGCACCAGACAACCACCCCGTAAGTAAGTATCGGTCTTATGATCGAGACGTATAGCCAGTGGGTTATGCGAGGTTGAAGGCCCCATTTATTCCCAATGGCTTTTTTGCAAGAGAATAAAGCTATTGTAGCTTTACTGACTCTTTCTTGAATATTAGGTTTCCAGTTTAGTTTCCTATCGAAAATGAGACCCAGATATTTTACTCTATCGGAAAATACTAAACTGGTACCGTTTATTGAAGGAGGGTCTATAATTGGAATTTTGTATTTCTTGGAAAAGAGGACAAGATCAGTTTTATGGGGGTTTGTTCCCAATCCACAGCGATCTGCCCAGCCGGTTAATCTATTGAGATTTACTTGAAGGAGTTCTTTAATGGTATTGAGATGCTTTCCTGAGACGGCCATGGCAACGTCATCCGGATAGGCAATCACTCTGCTACCACCCGCTTCCAGGTATATCAGTAGTTCGTCAACTACTAAGTTCCAGAGAAGAGGAGAGAGGAGACCGCCTTGCGGCGTACCTCTGCTGACACATATTTTAGCAGAAGTCTCACCCAGTTTGGAGTTGATTATCCCGCTTTTTAGCATTAGACCGATCAACTCCCCAAGTGAGTCGTCTACCTACAGAGTTGACAGCGCAGTCATGATTGCGGATGTGTATGTCTAGGAAAGCAACCATTGTGTACTCCTTATATTGTAGGGATCTTTCGATGTGGCTAGTCAGAGAGTGCAAAGCGGTTTCCACCGACTTTCCTTTACAGTAGGCATGTTGAGCCGTTGACAGAAGTCTTGAATCAACTTTAGCTCGAATATGGATATCAATTAGTCGTTCAAGAGTTTGCAGAAGGAAAGATGATAGACTTATAGATCTGAGGTCCTTTGGGACAAAATGAGAACATTTTCCAGCTTTGGGAATGAATACTACATTGACTTCTCTCCATAACAGTGGAATGTGGATAAGTTCTACACAGCTCCTCATAATTTTTTCTAACACTGGCAGAATAATATCTGAGGACCTCTGTAGCTCGGCAGGTATTCTACCGTCCGGACCAGCAGACTTGTATGGTTTGAAGCTATGCAGCGCCCAGAGCAGTTTATCTCTCGTAATCAGACCATGAATTTTGGTCCCTGTTGCAGTAGGCCTGTTTGGCTGCTACTGGCCGCGAGTTGGGAGCTACCTGGAAAGTGGGTGTCCAGAAGCAGGTTGAGTAATTCTTCACTAGTGGTTGTCCAAGAGCCATCGGTTTTATTCAAACAGCTAGGCATCATAGGATTTGTAGAGAGGATTTTTCTTAGCCGCGATTGTCGCTTTGCCTTCCTCAGTTCTTCTTTGTATAATTTGAGGGATTTGAGACTGAGGCCAAACCATGTAAGTATATGTTGGCAACGAGAAGAGACGAATCGGACAAAACGTCACAATAAACAGATACACATAACTTCAATTGATTTTTGGTTCCGTTTGACAGGCTTTGGTGGAAGGGATATAATAGCGAAATCTACAAGTTGCACGGTGACATCGTCCTGGTAAGAAAAATGTGAATCAAACGCTTGAGATGGTTGGGCATGTAGAGCGAATGAATTTAAACGCCCCAACCCAATAAGTCTTTGATTCCTATTGCCAATAGACGGCGACCACGTTTTAGGTGTCGCATACTGGTAAAAATGTCCGATCTAGGTGGACATTTGATCAAAATTTCATGTCAATAGGAATAGTTGACGAATTAGAAACAACAACACTTGACCAAACATTCCAGTCTACTGATCAGTTGGCTAAACTTAATAAATTCATTCTTTATGGACTGTCTGAATAAAGGCGGGTACAAGACATTTAAGCAGCCAACAGCCCTTAAAAAGGTTGAATTGTACCCGGTAAACTAAAAAAAATCGGATTTACATAACTAATGGCTTCTCGTCTCGAAAAATTAGTTTCAGCTAAGGCACACTTCAATAGAGTGAGGTGATCCATTAAGAAAGAGCGAATAAATAGAATTGGTAGCTATCGGTCACCTCCGATGTCCAGGCAAGGGCGGTTGTATAAGTGCCTTATCCCAGTAGGTCGGATCTGCTGGGACTGACCTACCCTTTCCGGGCCTACTTGTGGGACCAGCATACAAAAAACGGAACCAAACAAAAATAAATAATAAAAAACAGGTACTACAAATAGTACACAGGCAGCTGCATCGAGCATAATAGCGGGGATGCAGAATCCAGCCACGTTATCCAACGACGAACTACTGGCTTTGAGTCAAGAAACCATAGTCCATATCACGGAAGTCCAAAGTGCAAGCCGCAGTACACCAAGTCAACAAACGGACAACAGTTCTGTACCAGCGACAAGGTGGGCAAGGTCAACAACCAAAGTGACCGCAAGGCATCAAAAAAGGGTAAGTCCTCTGGTACCATCTTTAAGAGCAGGTGCAGTAAGGCCGTCTTCATTGTCATCAAGATTGCTAAGAATGAAGCGGCGGGTATGCATGAGACAGATTCTGAGAACAAGCTCAAATACCAAGCTGAAGTTGATGAATATACCAGACATATACTGAACAAAAAAATACAACCTATGTGGGTGGGAGGTAAGGGAAATCCTTCAAAAAAAAAACACACACATGCCTTCAAAAGAAGCAAGGTTGCCACATCCTCAGCAACCAGTCATTCCATCGCTACAAAGCCCAGAAACCAGAACAAACCCTCGTCCTTCAAGTGTATCCAGTTGATCCCTTTCAGTGAAAACAACTACAATTAGTGTCATACAATTCAATTTCCATCACTCGAAGGGTGCATCGGAGAATTTTCTAGTCTTCCTTAGGGCGAACGACTATGGCATTGGCATTATGCAGGAGCCTTGGGTCAGTGAATCGACCATCCGTGTCGAATCGACCACATGGTGTCGCACCTTCACGCCAAGAAGGAGTTCTTGCTTTTGCGATGTAATGCTACCGCAAGACACTCATTATGGAGGAGCACTGATATCAACAAACGAGGTGAACCATTATTTAATTTCCTTACGACCTCTAATCTTAAGTGTGTAATATTAGCAACCTTCGAGTTTCCAAACCCTGCAGCTTCTTGAGGGTGGGAAGAAGAACTCGACATTACACTAAAAACCAATAACTTTGAATATAGGGTAGATAATTGGAAGGTATCCAATCTTAAATTCTTTGCAGATACTCTTCTCTCGGTAGAACTTGGCCCTTTTAAAAACCGCCATCGAACTGACTGGAAGAAATTCAGTCAGGTCTTAAGCCCCAAACTTAGAAGCATCCCCGATTCTAGTATTGAATCGGTGGAAACAAAGGTGAGACCCGAAAAATCTATGGAAATAGACTTCAAGACTTCGTGTCCAATCAAATAATGAGGATCTCACTGATCTAAGAAGGCTGACTAGGACCATATCCAATATCTGTTACAAATACAAATTACAACGACTGCCTTAAGATGTACAAAAAAGCAATAAGCAAATCTAAGTCACAGGCTTCGGCACATTACTTTCACTCCATTGAAACTATCAAGGATTCACTTAGACTAAGCTAAATCCTGTGAAAAGAACACTCTAATTCGACTTTGATCCAACTACTTGATGGAACATGGACAGATTCCACTGAAGGATCACTGGAACTCCTAATGAATACCCATTTCTGGGGATGCAGAGATAGCGGCGTTGGTGTTCAGGCAGCGTAGTTTACGCAATCCGCTCCGTGGAATGAAATCAACTTATTAATAACCGAGGAAGAGATTTCTTGGGTAACCAATGATTTCTGTCCCCATGAGTCAATAGACCTTGACGGAATTTTGCCGATTAAGCTCAAAAAGAACTTGGAGAAGGTATCGTGGCTCCCTTTCGACATGGTGTTGACTTTGACTGTGTAAAATCGGCAACAGAGGCAATGAGACGGTCAAGGATTCTAGATTCATAAGCCTTACATCCTTCATACACAAAACCCTAGAACTTATCCTGAACATGCATATCCAGAACTCCCTAAGATCTCCTCTATCGAAGACCCAACATAATTACCTTAAAGGCAGAACACGGAGACAGCTATGCATGAGGTGAAGCAGACGATTGAGAAATCTTTCCATAGTACATATACGTTAGCTGGCTTCAATATTCTGCACACTGAATTCCCCTCATACCCCGCAGGGAGGAGTTATCTCACCTCTTCTATGGCTCCTGGTCATTAAAAATAACTTGACGAAGATTGATAACATTGGAATCAAAGCAGTTGCATACGCGGATGACGTGGTTATTTTAGTATCAGGGATGCTCCCCCCAATGACTAGTGAGCTCACAGAGAGCGTTCTGACCAAGCTAAGTGCTTGGGCCACAAGTTGTGAACTTGGCGTCAATCCGATTAAAACTGAACTAATGCTATTTAGCACCAAGTACAAAATACAGATTTTCAAGCTTCCTCCATCGTTGGACGCCGACGAGTCTCCGATTACGGAGGAAGCCGATGGAAGCGATCATGATGAATTTGATTGGAGCTCATCGAAGATATGAAATATCGATAATCAGTGTTATCGTCATGCTAATCGGGTCGATCTTTTGCTCGATTATCAACAATTTTGTCGACTTTCTGACAGTTTTGGGCCATCTCATATGACTGGATTGCATTACACGCATTTGGTGTGTAAGTAATTGGCGTAGATGGGGATGGCAATGCGACACTGACTGCTGCTGGAACTGGTGCCGCAACTTTATTAGCAATGTTTTGGTAGACTTCAGGAATACGGATATCTGCGTATCATAGTATAGCTGTTGCTGCTGATGGGCAATCTGTTGCGAGGAGAAGTAATCGAAAATCTCTTTGACATGCTGGGATTCCTGTGGCGGTGATTTAGGGTGGTGTTGATTGGGTTAAATTGCTGCACTGTTACGAGTATACGAGTATAATGGTTTGCTGTAATATCATCTGCAAAGTCATCTTCTGACAGGCAAGTGTCTACCGACTCAGAAGTCGGAAAGAGCTCGCTTCTGGGAGGCGATATTGGTTCCACTTTGCCGTTCCAATATGAATCTTGTGGAAGAGCTAACTCCATTGCTAAACCTTTCGGAACCATATTTTATGTCCGATTTCATATTTTAAATAAGAAATCGGGGTCGTATCCTGGTGGTAAACTTGGCTGTTGTAGGGGTGTCATGGTGGCACTTATTGTTGGTAGTATGGATGCGCTTGTTTGCTTTATGCAAAATTAATGCAGACAATTCTCGGTGTGCTTTATTCTTTTTCGGTTTCATTGAGAAAGAAAATGGAAAGTAACACTCTTTGTATGGGACTGTTAGCGGTCCCTCTTCAGTTTGCTAATGGCATCGTTTACACTTGCATCAATGCTTAAAAGCGAGGATCACTCTGAATTTATATAAGTACTCAATTATTTTAATTTGAAATCAGCGACAGTAAAATATAAGAACATAAATATGCAAGCAATAAAACTCATGACAGGTACTCGCATAATCAAATTGATATAGCCGAGTTTGGAGTAGCTGTCTGACGGCTCTATTGAAATGGTAATAAAGCAATCGACCAGATTTTCAACAAGCAACAACAACAGTCCTCTATTAAATTGTTTGTAGAAATCTGAAGACTAATAAACAAATAAAACTACTCAGGAACAAGCATAGCTCCATGAATAACCTGAAGTCCAAGTGTCTGTCGACGAGCCGTACTGCCATACTCCAACATAACATACTTTAGGAAATATTAAAATTCATCAAACTACTCGAGGATGGTAGTAAAAAATCATAAAACTCTCATCAGAATTACTCCACAATGTTCAAGAGGATACTACGAGTACGAATACGAGTACACACAGTGTTTGTATAAGAGCAGAGCCTAATTTAATTGCCCTGATGTGCGTGCTTGATACGCGTTAGGCCTGTGCCCAGGATTGTAATTAACCCTTTTCCAGTTAAATGAAGATCTTGACCAATTGGTCTTACAAACAAAGAGAGAAGGATCTCACGGATCGGCGGAAAATATTAAAAGCAAATAAATTATGGATGCATATGCACACACTCTGGCTCGCATAAGATTATAGGATGATCCTTTGAAGCGGTAGCGCTTTTAATTTGAATTTTTTGTTTACTTTCGAAGGAATTGCTATAAAAGATCATTCTGGAGGTGCCACAAATAGAATACGAATAGGAATATGAAAACTGAATTGCTAGTCTCGAAGGGCAATAATCTATAAAGTGTAATGATAAATTGTTATGCGTCCTGTGTGCACATCCTTTTTTTTTTTGTTAGGGTTTCGGTTTTGGTGTTAGTTGTAGGCGACTTTGTTTAAATGGCTACAAGTTCCTTTGTAGCGGCTGTCGGTGGCAATTAAGTATGACCGTGCACAAGTGCATGAAATTTTAATTTATTGAAGGGATTTATTCTGGAATTGGCCGCTTGGGTATTGGGTACTTGTGTATCCGGTTGTGGGTGATGAATGCGAAGTTGAATTCTGTGGATAACCGGTTGAAGTTGCCGCTGGAAATTTACGCTTATTTTAATATCAGTGCGTACATAAAAAAAGTTATTTTTTCAATAGATAGAAAATCACATAAAATATGCTTCTGACAGGGTACTGGTTTTGGCGATGCTCATTCCTCGCAAACCGAGACAGGCAGAGACGTATACATAAGGAGTACACTTAGACAAATCACTAGTTTTGTGGATTGATTCAATACTAGTGAACAGAGCCTTGGATGTGGATGCTGACTGTCGTTAACTTGTGATGTTGGAGGTAAATAGAGCATGATCCCTGTCCGGCATCCAGTATCCATTGCATGTGCAATGCTTCTGACGTTTACGCTTGGACATATACAGGTGGGATCATGTCTAGAGACTGTCTTTTCTAAGGCGCAGGCAGGCATTAACAACAGGAATCAGGAAAGGATGAAGCGATGGCTCTAAAACCGATGTAACGCTGACGTTTTTGTGGATAGCGACAACATTCGATTTTACTACTCACTACGGGATCTGCGTGGCGATTGATCGAAAAAATGTTGACTGTCTCAAAACTATATTTAGGCCAGCAGTTCAACAATCAAGTTTGTAGCGAAGAGCATGCCTTACCTCCCAATGGTGGTTACCGCTAACTACACAAGCAAAGGTAAAGATTCACTCATGCATAAAGTAAGCATAAAACTCACTGAAGAGATTTAAAAGATGTGAACAAATTAATGGCCTCGGATAGAAATGGATTCACTATTGACGACCTTTGGAAACGGACAACTACCTTCGGATCTGCACCTGGAATGTGCGGACCTTTAACAGGCGACATGTAGCCGAGCAATTAACAGAGGGCGTTCACTGCTAACACGCAGATATCACAGCTATCCAGGAAGTGAGATCAGATGGTCAGGACACAAGGAGAATGAAAAATTGTGGTGGTTGCTATATAGAAACCAATCAGCGCTTATTCGGATGCGGATTTGTCATATGCTTCAGACTAGACCAAAAACTCTTAAGTCTTATGACAATCCGCTAAGTGGCTAAATTCGCTAACATAAGCATGGGCGCACATGCTCCTACGGATGACAAGCACGACACCAACAAAGAATATTTCTACGAACTACTCGTACATATGAGCAATGTCCGAAGTATGATGTTCAGATTAAAGTCGGTAACGACTTAACAGAGACCTTTTGATGTCAAAAAGGTTGTAGACAAGGTGGCGTGCTGTCATATTTCAAAGAATCGTGTGGAACTCACAAGTAAATCCTGGAGGCATAATCTTTCAAAATCTATAATTGGGAGAACTCAGCTGCCAAAAATGGTTTAGCGGTAAATGAGGGCAAAACCAAGTATATGCTATCAACAAGAAAGGGCACACAGCATCGACGAATTGGACACAAAGTCACAGTCGACAACTATAATTTCGAGGTAGTAACGGACTTTGTCTAACTCGGCCCTGCTATAAATTCTGCCAATAACACTTCAACAGAAATAAAACGAAGAATCACTCTTGCCAATCGCCGTTTTTTTGGGCTAAGAAAAACTAAGGAGACTCTATACAAAGCCTTGATCATCCCAGTCCTACTTTATGATGCCGAAGTATGAACTCTATCAAAAGCGGATGAAGATATCCTCAGTCATTTCGAGAGCAAAATGCTTCGAAAAATATTCGATTCAGTTTGCGTTGATGGGCTTTGGAGTATCGACCTAATTAGAAAACTTCACATCAGTCGCCTGAGATGGCTAGGACATGTAGAGCGAAAGGACATTAATGCTCCGGCCCGCAGAGTCTTCGAGTTTAACCCGGAGGGACAACGCAGTAGAAAAGGACCTTAGTAGAAGAGGACCTCAACCAACTTGGAGTGTGCAACTAGAAGCAGTTAGCTAAAGACCGGGTAACTGAAGAGCCTTGTTAGTTGATGCCCAAGTTTAAATTTGAATTTGTATTTGGTGGGGTCTTACGCCCCCATTTATTTCGGTTAATACAAGCTTAAACTAACTTAAAAACTGGGACTTAAAAACCAATAACAATTAAGTTTTAGGAAGTAAGGGAATGGTGGACGAGATCAAGTTTAAGACGACAAGTGCTCAGGTTAAAATCAAAAAGGGGGAGTTGACCTTACGGAGCATGCGGGAGATTGGTTTGTTAGAACTATAAGAGTTGGATTATAGAAGAGACGAGGATAGCGTAAATTACGAAGGTTAATGCTGAAGGAAATAGAATTGTAAAGGGAACCGCAATCCACAGAACCAGAGAGCATTCGATGAATGAAGAGAATATCAGCTACGTCTCTGCGTTTTTCGATGGTATTCAGATTAAGAAGTTTGAGGCGGTCACGATAGGGATGTAAGATTAAGGGATCATCCCAGGGTAGTCCGTCCACGAAGGGCAAATCGAAGGAAACGACGTTGAATATTCTCGATTCGGGATATATGGACTCGCTGAAAGGGGGACCACACTTGGCTGGAATATTCGAGAAGGGACGGGACAAGGATAATGTAAAGTGATTTTGTCACATAGAGGCTACAAAATTTTTTAGACCATTGTTTGACAAAACCAAGTGATGAATTGGCTTTAAAGATTATCTCATCAATATGCGAACGGAAGTTTAGCTCTCTATCGTATAAAATTCCAAGGTTTCGAAGGGATTGAACCCGTGGTACAGAACGTCTCTTGTGTTTAACGTAAGTACCTGCCAAGTGGGCTTAAGCTCAAGGGATGCCCATATATCCATGGGAGGAAGGATACGCCTTGCCATCGCTCACCGTCAATCCACTGATACCAATTCGGAACTGTGTTGCCGGCACAAGTTCCACCCTTGGTAAGATACGAGGCCGACCTAAAACCTGTTACTGCTTTTAGGGTCATAGCACCCAGTACTTATTGTAACTCTACATTGGGCCGAAACCCTTCCCGCGATTTTGGGTTTAAACCACAGCCACCATGACGCTTCCACAAGGGGGCCTACCTCTAACAAGTCAGGCCCGGACCGAGATCCGGAGGGCTCCTGACTCCCATGGTACCGTGATTTAAGCCCTGGTAGGGACTACCGGTGGTCCAGCCGCCAACAAGACCTATGACCGGCAACTTGTGACTAATCGAATCGTAGCAACTTTCGGTAGCGTCATCTGAAGACCAGTACTTTGCTCTGCCCCCGTTTATTATTAGACAACGCCATTAAAGGGCGAAGCCTTGATAATTGGGCGGGGGCCCAACCTGTGGTACAGGTTGGTCACACAGAAAATACTATCGGGGAGAAGATTGATTGGACTTACTTAACAAGGTCATAGATTGACATTTGGAGACATTAAGCTCTAAGCAAGTTTTTAGGCACCAAGTGGAAAACCTATCGAGGTCTTCTTGAAGGAGGATAGAATCTTGGGGTGAAGAAATTGTTTTGCAGAATTTAGTGTCGTCGGCGTAAATGAATAGGGAGCAGTGTTTAATAATTCTCTCAAAATCGTTTATAGTTAAAATGAAAAAGAGGGGACTTAGACGGCTGCCTTGTGGGACATCAGAAGTGGTTAAAAACGGGGTTGAGAAGGCTAATAACGGTTTTCCAGATAAGAAGATATCCATTTTAACACTATGGGGTCAAAACCGAGGGAAGACAATTTGAAAAGGATCAGTTGGTGTGATATTTTATCGAAGGCCTTGCCGAAATCGTTAGCAATAACATTTCGATTTCGTTGCCATTTTCTAGGGCTGGCAGCGTAAAGGATACGAAAGGGAAACTAAGTTTGTAGTAGTTTTTTTTTATAATTTACGCGCGCCTAAGGGGTTAGATACCCTTTTACTGTTGCCTGGGCGGGGGCGGGAAGGTAGAAGGAGAAGAAAGGAAAATTGTTTTGTAGTGGTTTGAAACTCAGATGTGTTTGGTTTCGATATTCGCTCTCCATTTAATCCGAATAGGACGGAGAGTTTTTTCTTCACTTAGAGTGATTCGAGGTATAATTCACAGTATTTTTTTCCGTGCTTGAAACTCTACAACAGCCAAATCTACGTGTCAGTGTTATGCCTTCACACGCAGAATTTTTCTGTCTGAGTTCCAATTACACAAATGAAAAACTTACTGGCCATGGGCAGGATACGAACCTGGACCCTCCGAGTGAGAAGCGATTGCTAGTACCACAATCCATGCTGACTGAGTGATATACTCGTAAGTGACTAGCACTGAAAGCTTAGAACTTCATATAATAAACTTTCGAACATCTTAGGTATATGAGAAATGGGACGGTAATTGGTTACTTCATTCTTAGATCCCTTTTTGCAGACCGTGGTTATGGAAGAGGTCTTCCAGACTTGGGGGAATTTCCATTGCGGGACAGATGAAATAGGGAAGAAAGTGGGTGTGAAAGATTGGAGCCACACTTTTTGAGAAATATTGCTGGGAGCCCGTCTGGGCCGGGTAAAAATTCGTCATTCAGATTTTGTGACTTTTCTTCGATAACGGTGGGATCAACCGATTCTCTCAATCGGTCAATAGAAAATTTGAGAATTGCGAATATATGGGGTCGGGTACGAAGAAGTTGTCTGCAAATGATTGTTTAAAAAAGTTTGTCAAATAGATGGCAATGGTATGTGAGTCGGTCGATGATATATTATCGAACGACAGAGAGGGGGGATAACCGTCTGATTTTCTTTTGTAGTTGACGAATTGATAAAATGTCTTAGGATCGTTGCTAAGGTTGATCTGTGTTGTGTCGAGAAAGTGCTGATAGAGGCAGTTATAGAGCTGGGCGAATTGGAGGTAGGTTCCCAGATAGTTATAGTAGCCAGAATAAGAATTTTCTATAATTGGTTTCTTTTGTTTCGTCAAGAGCGAAGTCTTCTGTTGTACCAGGGAGGGGAAGTAGATAATGGGACGAGACATACTTGACATATGCTTGAGTTAGTTATGCGACCAATAAATAGACATTCCTTGGATGAACTGTAAAAAAGAAGTGATCATCCGATGGAATCCACTTCAGCAGAGGCAGATAATCGTCAATGGAAGCACTTAGGTCAATAAGTTGGTTAATTGCTTTAATAGCAACGATGTAGTATTCGATAGGTTGAGCTGGGAGAATGTAACAAAACATAACGTCTAGGGACCTATTGGAAAGTGTTATTTTAATTAAAACCAAGTAAAATTTGACAGAAGAAGAGATAGCGTTGAGAGAAAACTTGAGGTTATTGTGAATAGGAAGTAGGACACCCCTGCATGTAGAATTAACTTTATGGTGGGCAGGATCATAAACCACAGGGATAGTGTGATCGTCATCTCGGAAAACATTATAAGAAGATGGGAATAGCTCCTTACATTATGTCGGGGATCAGATTGGTTTCTTTAAGAGCAGAGAAATCGAAAGAGAGGCCATGAGATTTAGGCAAAACAGCATGAGTTTTAGAGCGCAAACCTCTTACGTTTTCGTAGTAAAATGTAAGAGGTAGTTTGTTGAGTGGAGGAGTAAGGGAGTATAAATGAGATGCAGGCAAAGGAGTCAACACCAAACTGTACCTAGCACCACCTAAGTAAGTAAGGAAGGTTAACTTGAATCTGCCTACCAAGCGGAGTAACACGCATGATTCTCTTATGAGCAGGACCGAGGGTGCTACGATACTCCAAGTTAAATATAGGAAAGTTAAACGAATGCCTCCGGGGGTTTCTAAAAAAATCAGTGGCCTTTATGTTGCCTCGCAGCACGAAAGACTATGTTGTTCTTGCTGGCTTAATAGGACACTTCGCTTTTACTAAGCTTTTTGTTGTGATAGGGATATTAATTCTCGTGTGTCGTATATCGATTATACCGATTATACTATACTGATAACTGTAAAGTGAAACTCAAGACGTTTCAAACATTCATTACTTACAAATGAAGTACGAGTACTGTAGTGACTACTGTTTGAGGGTCTTGGAATAATATTCTGATACAAATTGATAATGTGAATAAAATCACATTTTCCTTTTTTTTCGTCCGTCAGACCGAATCACATTCATGCAATCGCCGTCCTTAAAATTGTTGTACCTACTTTTAATGAACCAAACAATCTATCTGAGAAATAGACGTTTACCAATAATTCATACTTGGCGTCGAACTCACTTCCTGATACGACATTTCGCCAAAATGATTACATAGCTCTTCCGGATGAATTTCGCCAGTATTTGCCTAACTGCCTACTGTCAACATCCGGCCAAAAATCTCAATAAATCAAAACCTAAATATTATGGTAATCTCCATGATAAAAAAAAACCTCTCTCTTCCTTCTTCACATTTTTTGTATTTATCTATTTGCAAAAGTGCTTTTCTGCCATTGTGCCACTCATTAACTACGCATTAGTGCACGCAATCAATTCATAGACACCCACCCCCTTCCTATCATGGAATTGAGCAAATCTTTCAATCAACTAATATTTACATTAAGTAAGAAATGTGACAAATAAAAACATAACGCCTTCCGGCACGTGACTTCACATCATACATTCATACATATACTCGTATCCTTTCTCTTTGAATTTTATTAATAACCATCATCTAGGATAATCAGAGAGTAGGCATAAGAATATGAATGGAACGAATTATTTCAACCCCTGCAAGGAAGGGAGAATACCCCGAGCAAACAACATTGTACAAGCACTGCCTATTATTATGTTAACACATTGTCAGCGCCCTGCCTTATCGCCACAATACTCGTATGTATATGGCATAGCACTAGCAGTGGTAGGCAGGAGCTGCAGTACTACCAGTAGCAGGAGTATCCGTAGCAATGGCTTATAACGCGCAACAGGTTCAACCCCCCGAATTATGAAATTATTTTCCATAAATCCTCGGTCCTTTTGTATTCGGTAAGGAGTAGAAATTTTGTAGATACCACAGTTACAGTGTAACCGATGACAAGAAGTCAGCCTTCATATAGTACCGAAAAAGTCCTTTTGCGTGTGTTAGATACGTACTTTCAATATGAGTCACGTGCCGCTATTTAGGACCCATTATTCGGTGACATGGCTCTGACCGTCTCCCTGTTGCCTCTAAAATGAGGGGATAGTCGAGGTTTTATGATCTTGGTTATGATTTTTGTGTTATGACGAAATGTTTATTCGTCATATCCTGTGTGAGTTCAAAATAATGACGTTATATCCGGAGCAAGAGAGTTTTATCAGCTGCACTGCTGAATGAAGTCAGTTTTTATGACAAAGACTGTTGGTAGTTTTACGACGCCATGGGGTAGGTTTACTACGATACTTGGTTCATTGTGCTGGATAGGAATTTAATGTCTTCATAATTGGGCAAAGATGTTGAAAGGAAAGCGTGATTAGATTATTGTAGAAGAAAAACAAAACTGGGGCTGTCAAAATATTGTGAATGTGAACGTGATGTGTCAGAGAGAATCACAGTCACACAGAATTTGAATACACTCAGACACGGATAACTGCAATCCGCATAAGTGCAAAATCCGCTTAAGTGCTACGCCAATAAAAACCACTTGCCAATTTATAAGATTTTGGTGCAAAGATATTTTCGTAAGTGCAAAACGGATAAATGCATGAAGAATTTGAAGAGCACATTATTTTTATGATTAGTCAGAAAAAAAACACAAAAAATGTGTTCTCACAACATACCATATTTACGTAAGAATGGTAATTTTGAAATTGTCGATGAAGCTATTGCAGTGTGGTTCAAACAGATGTGGTCGAAAGGTTAGTATCCGGACCATTGATTCTCGAGCAAGCCAAAAAATGTGCCGTTCAGTTAGATGTTGATTTTGAACCAAATCCTGGTTGGCTGTCTCGTTGGAAGGTAAAAAACAACGTCCAATTTTATAAAACAATAAAAGATAAGATAAAAAGAATATATTTAATGCCGACGAATCAGCGTTATTTTATAGAGCCGCACCACAAGGCACGATAGCTTATATAGGCGAAAATCCATCTCCGAAAATCCGAAATTGTTTTTCTGCAATATGGATGGCTCTGAAGGGGATATAATCGTAATTGGAAAATTTAAGCAACCACATTGCTTCAGAGGAAAAGAGATTCCTATAAAATATTATTACAATTCAAAAGCTTGGATAAAAGCAGATGTTTGGTCCAAAATATTAAAAGAAGAAATTCCAAACATAGAACTTGTATTTATACCAGCGCTCACAACGTCACTTATCCAACCAGTTGATCAAGGAATTATTCGAAGTTTCAAAGTTTGCTTTTCACATCTTAAACAAATGAATCAATACCAATATTTTTTATCAATAATATTTTTCAAAGGCTTATTAGCGACACAAAATCGTTAGAAAACAAGTACTAGCAGTCGAAAAGAATATTAATTTAAGCGAATTTGCAAAATCTACAATATATCCATTTTAGATGCTTTAAAAATGGCAAAAAGAGCTTGGTGGTTAGTAAACCTGCAACAAAGAAAAACTGCTTCCTTAAATCGACAAATATCGATGAAGAGGAGGAAATTAATGAGATGCTGGAAATTCTACCCGATATAAGAGACGAGTTCTCTTAATTATTAGACATTGACGAAAATGAAATATATTTTGGAGAACTAACAGATGCTGAAATATGTAATGAAGTTTAGAAACGACGGTCATATTGAAGTTGCATCGGAAGAAGTTGATTTTCATGTAGAAGAAGTTGAAATTAGTCGCCAAAAAGCTTTACAATCTTTAGATATTCTTAGGTTACACATGAATCAAAACAATTTAAAATACGAAGATATTTTTGAAGAAATGGCAAATAAAATTTTTATTTCAATAGGTTCATTAGTTTAAATTTCCATCCAAAACTACTTTACTTAAACTATGCATAAACGACTTGGCTACTACTATAGGTACGAGTATGTACATATGTACCTATACAATAACGGGCAATAAAATGTACTATGTATTTAAATACTATATAAAGAATTTTTTTTATATATTTTTAAATAACCTAACTTAACTATTTACTAAAATTATTTATTGTGTGCAAAAACTACATATGTACAATGAGTTTAACTTTATGTGCATTACTGAAATGCTAGTGATAATTATAGTCATTATAGTAATATAGGGTTTTCCAATAAGGACTTGACAAATTTTTTTTTTTTTAAATAAAACCCAAACCATTGGAGATATTTCAAAAACTTTATTATCGGCTTGAAGTACAATCAAAACATTTATGAATGGAACTCGACTTCGTTCATATGGCCACCGCGGCAACCGTTTGCAGCGGTCGATTCGTTGGCATAAATCAATGACTTAACGCAGCCCCACAGAAAATTGTCAAGCGGCGTTAAGTCGCACGAACGAGGCGGCCAATCGACTGGCACCATACTTACTCTTTAATAAATCGATTGTAGCGTGTGCTGTGTGGCTTGTGGCATCATCCTGTTGAAACCACATGTCGTCCAATTCCATATCTTCCAATTCGGGCCAAAAATAATCGGTGATCATGGCGCGATAACGCTGACCATTCACAGTAACGTGACGATCGTTATCGTCGACAAAAAAATATGGCCCAATAACGCCGCCGGCATGCAAACCGCACCAAACAGTTATGGAAGATGGATGGATGAAGTGGTAATTCATGAAGCACATGTGGACTTTCACCCGACCAATAACGCATATTTTGCTCATTGACGAACCGATCAAGCCAAAAATGAGCTTCGTCACTGAAGATGATTTTGCGATGAAATTAATCATCTTGGCGCATGTTCTCCAGAACCCAATCGGAGAACGTACGTCGCTTCAAATGGTCCATCGGCTTTAATTCTTGAGTCAGCTTGATCTTGTATGGGTGTAAACCAAGATCCTTACGCAAAATACGCCATAATGTGGTCTGAGCGATGCCCAATTCTTGAGAACGTCGTGGAATTGACTGATTTGGATCGTTTGCTACGGACGCCTGAACGGCAGCGATATTTTCGACACTTCGACCAACCCCTTGTCTCACTGACACGGCAACATCACACAACGAATATGTAGACCCAAATTTTTGTACTTAACTTGTTATTGCTTGTCTACTAGGGCGAGAATTACTACCGAAAATTGGAATTAACGCTCTTAAAGTTATAGTCACCGATTCCGAATTTCGGTAGAAAATTTTTATAATTTGCAGACGTTGCTCGTTCATGTACTTTACCATGATGAAAATGTTGAGTTTACTGAATAAATTGACAGTGACAGTTTGATGATTAGTGAAAGAGTGCGTTCACAAATTAAATTCAAATTTGTCAAGTCCCTATTGGAAAACCCTTTGCAATGAAAGCTCTTATTACGGATACCTCTCTTAGGCGGACAATCCCCTTGAGCGGACAATTTCTCACGACGTGGATTTTGAATTGAAATTCTATACCGGACAAGGACATCAGCCGCAATTTGGTAAATTTAATTCCCTCAGGCGGAAAAAATTTTTTTGAGCAAAACTCTAAAGTAGATTTTTTTTGTTCATGGTACCTATGCGATCGATAAAGACAAAAGAATTGACATTGAATACAATTGAATACAAGTAATTTTTAGAACAGTTACCTTAAATTACGCAAAATTATAGTACTGATTACATTTTCAAGTCCGACGAGACAGGGCTTTTTTCAGAGCTCTACCTGTCAAACCGATGTGTTTTAAAAGACAAACATGCACAGGCGGAAAGGTTTCGAAATAACGTCCCACTATCTTACAGTGTGCAAACATGGCAGGTGAAAAAGAAAAGCTCTTAGTAATAGGTGAATCGTTTCGTTCACGAGCGTTTGGTAACTTAAAATATGACTAGCTGATTCGAGAATAACAAAAAATCTTGGATGACCCAAGAAATGATGACCGATTGACAAAAGAAGGGAACTTAAAAAGAAAAACGTGCCCCTTTTGTTGGACAATACATCTTCCCATTCCAAAAATCTAAAACTCAAAAATACAAAAATTTTGTTTCTACCGCCAAACACCAAACACCAGCCTCTTGATTTAGCAATTTTAAATTTTCTGGTAAAAGCTGTAAAAGTTTTGGATGCCATCTATTTTATTAACACTGCATAGGAGCAAGTAAAAGCGACAGCAATTGTAAACTGTTTTCAAAAATCTGGTTTTGGGGCACCATTCACGACAGAACTTCATCAATTTGACCCAGAAGATGATCTACCATTGGCACATCTGAGAACAATTTCAAGACTTCTTCATGAGTGCCAATCTGATGTGATCGAGAAAGCTTCTTACACATTGATGGACATGTGCACATAGACGATAATGTAATGACAGAAGTACAAGTTCAAAACATTGTCGACAACGACAGCAGCTCTGAATATAACGAAGAAGGTCCAGACGCATTAGATGAAATGACATTCAGCTCATACAAGGAGGTGCAAATTAGAGTTGAAAACTAAAAAAAGTTTTACTAATAAAAATGATGGAAAAGCACTTCAGATGCTTTTCAAGTTGCGAACCCATATAGATACTGTTGGTAATGAATCACGAAAAAAAAAAAACAATGCTAACTGATTTTTTTTAATTTTAATTGTAAATATTACATACATTGAAATAAATTCTTGTTTTTTTTTTTTTTTGTTAAATGTTTAAGTAATTTAATTTTTGTTATGTTTTTTTAATAAAGATAATATTTCTTTATTAAGCCATTAAAAAATTGTATTTTTTTAATTTTTTTCCATGGACGGACGGACTCCCTAAGTCGGACAAAAGTGCTGCGACCGTCGCTGTCCGCCTATGGGAGCTTTCCCTCACTGTAGTACTTTTTAGTCGAAATTAAAGGGCTTAAAAATAAGTGCATAACTGTCGGCTTACGGATGCAAAGAAGTTCAAAACGGGTAAGTGCATACAAAATCTTGCCCGATGAGGTGTGCACTTACCCGTTTCCGAGTGTATGTGCCGGGTGGAGTTTCAACTACCAACTTGCACGAACTACCGTACGATATGTGTACGTATTTGTATAAATGTATTTTATACTGGTAATAAAGTGATATTGTTGTCAGCGGAAAACAAGACAGGTACCTAACAAAACCGCAAAGAACGTTTCTCCTACATCAGGACGGTGGTGGAGAAATCCCATATACGGATCAACGGCGGTATCCACGTTTAAGCTAAGCTCCCGTATTCGGAACCTAAAAATAAAGAGGTCTCCATAGTTGTATCAGAACTATGGAATAGAGATGGAGACGCAAGAAACCTGAATAGGAAAACCGCGGCTCTCCTAACTTCAGCCACACTACTGATCCCGAACTGTTTAGCCGGATCCTTTGTTCACGGTTTTTAAGGATATGGATCTACAGGTAGGAGTTACGCATTGCGGTAATTTCTCCCTCGTGCGAAATAGAAAATAGTTTAGAGATAGCTAGCCGCCTCGGATACGGACAGCAAACTACCCTAGAAAACGTTTTAAGGACAACGAATTTTGAATTTGTGCATAGAATTAACAAACCACGTGCTGCTGAACAATTCGCGGAGGTTTTAGACTGGTATAAAGAATATATTACCGCAAGCTAAAACATTTATGATACTTGGGCGACTGCTACAAAGAAGAAAGACGACGCTTATTTGGATGTGAATTTCCTCTTCGAGGGAAACGTAGGCTTTTCAAATGTAAGCGAACGCCTCATAACAATTCGAATCAAGATGAAATTCGGAAAAATGTATAATATATGATTAATCTGCGTCCATGCCACAACAGAGGATAAGGATAAAAGCATCAACGACGAATTCCACGACTTCTATACCGAATATATGTCTAGTTCCTGAGCTTTGGCATGAAAATTGTGATAGGAGATCTTAATGCAAGGTGGATATTCATTGGAAAACACAGCCCGCATAACCCTTTAGTAGTTATCACGCGGTTCCCAAATCTCAACATCCATAAAGGAATGTCATCGTTAACCAGATTGATCAGTACTGTGATTCGGTTCTCTTAAAAATCTTTTTCTTTGATTACCTTCAAAATGTTTGCAAACAATGTGAAGGAAAATTAAGACGGAAAGATTGAGTGGTGCCAAGCCAATGTATATTAGTTTTGAATGTTTGCAAGTAATAATGGTTAGGAGGTAATGAGCTCGGAAGGGCATTTCATAGTGAATTGTACGGCTTAGGAAAGAATAGCAATATTTCAGTGTACGTCTGAAAGCAGGCTTGGGGTTGAACTGATTCACAGCGAGACGCGTGTTACGGTTGAAGAGCGTCAGTTTACTGGCAATTTTAGCTTCACCTATGGGTGTTATTGCATGGTTTTGAATCCAATCCAGCAAGTGCAGAGGGGACTTAGGAGCACTTGAGCATATATTGAGCACAGTACTAAAATTTGAGGTATATATTATATATTGGCGCTTGATCGTAGGTTGAAAAGTATTTTAAGTATGATCAAGTTCAATGTCAAAGATATACCCATACCCCCTCTACTGTACAAAAATTCCAAAAATACTAACTGAGAAAACTTTACGGAAAAGATAGATCAACAACTTTATGCCCTCAACGGACTCAAAATGGAAATTTTCTCCGAAATAGACTATGCACCAGAAAACCTGAAGATGATCTTCACCCAGGCCCTTAACCAAGCATGCGGTACGAAGATCAGGAAATCCAAAAGCTTCCCACATTGATGGACTAAAGAACTACAAAGCATTAGGAAAGAGGCAAAAACATTTTTTAATGCAGCCAAAGCTCAAAGCTGTGCTTCTGTGCTCAGTCTGGGGGAAATCATGGGGAAAGGTTTTCTCCAATATAGAACAACATGCCTTAGCCTGACACATCCTGTTGTGGTTCCTTATATATAAGGGATCTACAGTAGTTTGAGGTCTAAAACTACTGGGTGGTAGTTACACGAAATCCAACACTGAAGCTATGGGACTCTTGCTAGAAACCCACTTTCCTAAATGCACTCCTATTCCAAGACCAGTAGAAGGAAACAAAACAAAATGGATCATTCTTCAAAAAACGAAGTAGGCTATGAAACCGTTCCTAAAAATATTATTCAGCAGTAACATCAAGGAGGGAAGTAAAGGTAGTATTAATTCCTACAGTACAGTATATTTGGAAGAAAGTGGGGACCTAACCCCATGACTATCCTATGGATGTACACATCTAACGTCAGATCCATCTTAACCTACTGTATCTTAGTATGTATCTTAGTATCCACAAATAATACTTTCAACCTTAGGTTAATGACAAAAGTCCAGAGGATTGTGTGTATAAGCACGACTCATGCCATGAGAACGATGAGAACGGTGCAAAGTACTTTAACATTAAGTCAGCTTAATATAGGGAAACCAAACCCAAAACACCGCTCATCGATTCTTACAAGTGCACTGGGTTTATGCTCCAATATGGACTGCATAAAATCACATCAAGGCTTTGAAACCCCTGCATTTTCCCATCCCAAGCAGAGAGGAATGGGACATGAATTAAGTGGTTCAAGACTCGATATCCATCGCGGATGGATCAAAAATGGAGATAAGAACTTTCGCCTGCAGGAATATAGTAGTGTTTTCCCCTCTGAGGTATCCCACGAGAATATTACTATATATATTGACAGCCGGGCTGCTATTAAGGTCATCTCGACAGTCGAAATGAAATTGAGGCTTGTGAACCGCTGCCGTAAAGAGTTTAAAGCTCTTTGCATTCAGCATAAGGTTATACTTGGCTCGTGGCCATAAATGAGTGGCAGACAACGAGCATGCAGACAAGTTAGCTCGTAAAGACAATTATGGGCGAAACTCCTCAAATCCAGAACAAGTGGGTCTACACAGACCTATGTAAGTGTGATGAGGTATAGAATGGACTCGGGTGTAGATACCTCATTAAGCAGCTAACCTGAGGTAAAATATTTTAAGCATCGCTTGAAGGCCTAAAACTTTGCAGGAATGTTTTCGTCAATATCGGATATGTGAACTGAATGTTTTTTGACAGTAGACTGCATTGCGTGTTGAAAGTATTCCTCACGGTTACTAGTTCCTTAAAATACGCTACTGTTTCCATTTTAAAGCCGAAAAGCAGATTTGTGTGTCCAGGATCGAATATGAAAAGCGGACAGTACAATCGTCAGTAAAGTAATATTCTCGATCAAAAGTAGCAGATCAGAGATCATCAATGGAAATTAAAAGACTGTCGTAAATAGAACGGAGCTCTGGGGCATACCAGCATGTATTTTGGGGACATCAGACTTGAAACGACTTGAAATGACGTGAATAAAACATTTAGCAGAAGAGATTTATAGATCTCGAATGATGGCAAACTCTGTCAAATGCTTTTCAAATATCAAGTACAACGGTCCCGTTTCACCAGATTTGTGTATAGTTTGTTTCTTTTCCTTTCCAATGAGATACGAGTATGTCACCAAATCAGCAGTGGACTTGTCGGTCCTTGAGAAGTTTCCGTTCTTCGAGATGACGATGACAGTTTGTGACGTAGGTGATATGGATCTGTAGCAGGAGAGATAAGAAATTGTGCACCATTTTTAAGGCCGGGCTGGACAAATGTCATGTTCCACCTACTCGCAAAGAATCTTAAGGAGCAGAATTGGTAAAAATGCTTACACAGTAGTTTCGTCAGCGTAGATGAACACCTCTTTGGAAGAAGGGGAGATAAACACACTAGACCAAGCATTTGTGTATATTGAGATCTTTGAATACTCTTGCTGCGGCACTTCGAAAGTGTTGGGATAATGCAGTACTTGTTACTTCAGTTAATGTTCGTGTTGGAATTTTACACGGTTAAGAAAGGCATTATTATCATTCCTGGCTGGTTTGAAGAAGACCAAAAAATTAGCTCTCGAACCCTGACAGCCTCTTTGCACCTCAAATTATATCGCACCTTTTCTTTCGATTTTATATTCTTCATCTAAAGACGTATAAGGGATCTCATTCCAAGTGAATAGTTTATGTGATCGACATCCACGTCGACAAATTGTCAGTTGAGTTTGCTAAAGAAGCTGCTAAGGCTGCTCCAACATGGTGTTCTCAAATAGCCATTCGATTCATTTAGGAATTTTTTGTCTGACTGAGTAGTCATGTACAGTGCTCCGGCGAGCCTAGAGGATCTTTCAGGTATTCTCGTGGGCTTATTTATCATAAGTTGTTTTCTATAGTAAAGAACTCAACATAATGTCCTTCTGGTGTTATATGTTCAGAATGTCGATTTCGGTTTGAGGATGCGGCTATACAATTCCTTGTATGGAACCAAACCAGTTTGAGAGTTCTGCAAATAAAGCAGTTGTGGAAAATTCGCTTATTGAGGTAGAATGTCAACCACACAAAGTTGAGTTCCGGATTAGTACAGAGACCAGACTGTGATGGCATTTGAAATGGCGTTGATTGTTTAGTCACCTATGCTAGCAAAGTTGAAAATCCATTGAGGGCCATCATGGTGCAGCAATGATAGACCAAGGTTCATATACTATCATCGTTTCGTGGTAGCAACGTATCTGGTTCTTTTCTTGACCTAATGGCGGTAGATAGTGACGATTATATATTTCCTACTGATTTGATACCAGCAAACTTGGACTCAAGTTTGAACACCAGTCATCTGTGAGAGTACCTTGTACAATATGGTGGCAAGCAACTCTTAATATGTTAATGTAATCATCATTGATTCATACTCAAGATCGTCTTTACATATAGCCATGATTAGTTTGGTCTTTTTTCTTTTTTCAAAACCATCTATCACAAATCATACTCAGACACTCGGAAATCCACTTAAAACCACTTCTACCAAAAGGAATTAGAATTTTGAATGCATTTATGAGCCAATTAACCAAAACTTTCCCTTTGAGGGGCGATGACAAATTATGCATCACGAGTGGCACGCGTCTCCCCATTATTGACGAATTTTTCTTACATTTTCCTCAATTTGTGTAAACAGAAAATATAATAACTGTCGAAAAATTTTCCAAAAATAACAACAATAATTCGATCATAACCCTGAAAATTGTATCTAACATTGTGTCACCCTGCAATTTGGTAAATATCTTTGGATATGTTTAAAAATAGGATGCACTCTGACGTTGTTGTCGTTTTCATCTTCGTCGATATGCCGTACCCTACCGTACTTAGACAAGCTGAAGTTTTTGGAGATGTTTTCTTGACCTTGTTGACTGAAGTTCAATTGAGGGAACGCACGTCGAATACTTTCGAAGAGCACAGTGACATTCATTTCTATAAATCAACACATGACAGGAGCATCCTGAATTCGGGGGTACATAGTTGATGATATCTTGAAGGTGAACTGATGACTTCCACACACAACTAGAAGCAGGAGAAAGTTTTAATTTAACAAAAAGAAAATCATTTATATAAATACAATACAAAATACATATAAGTACATATACACATACGAACAGTCATACACGCATATATATTTAGTGATTAGTTGAAGTCATGTGGAATACCAAAAGTGAATGTGGGGGGGTTGATAAGCAATTAGTTAGGCGAACACGTGTTGGGATATTAATAATAGTGGAAGGAAATTTTGTCCCCAATGAGCAATTCTTTTTACGATTACAGGTTTTTTTTGTTTTTAAATAAATTAATTTCGAGCTGAAAACGGAACAGGGAGAAAACTTGTATTGATTTCATTGTCGTTTTTCCAATTTTCCTTTTTAAATTCAATTACAATCATTGACGGAAGTGCTACTTATCCAGGGTTGCCGCTTAAAAATTTAGAACAGTGTCAAGGTTTTTTGCTTTTTTTGAAGTTATTCAGCAATAGCTCGTATTTTATAATGGTTGTCGGGACTTCTTTGCCGTCGTTGGAACTACTCGCAGGACTCAAAAATCCTGTCGGCGAAAGCAATGTTGTCCATATCTGCCCGTTTGACATGTTTGACCTATGGACATGTTTATGATGTTCTCGATTAGGAACACAGAGATCGCGGTGCAAAATTGATAGAATTTGCCATTCAGTTGCGATACTAATGCTTAGAGTACTTCTGAACAGTTCATTTTGTTTGACTTGTTCATGAACAACAAGTGATTAAGCTGTACTGTTTTTCGGTTCATACCTAGAGCACTAAAAGTCTTAGATTAAGATGACTATTTAAGCACTATAAATTGGCTTTCTGCCAATCTCTTTACAACTAATTAGAGTACTTATAAACGTCACCATACGTAGCTAGGTACATTAATATTAAGTATGTCATAACCCACCATCTTTACCCAGTGAACCAAACTGTCTGGAGATGCTACAGCAACGAACTGAAGAGGTTCTAGTAAATATTCATCTTCCCAAAACATGCATGCAAATCAACTCAATTATAAGTATAACTTCTTGAGAAATGATGGTCAGGATAGAGGAGACATTTTTAAGCTGTAAATTCAAAACTGAAGTCAGCTTGAAAGTACATTTTTAGCGGCATACTCGGATACTTCCGCCCTTGTTGATCAATGGACCAATGTTGACCAATATGTTCAATATCAACACTTTGATACGGTGATACCTATTTCTCCATTTCTCCTAGCAATCGGCCTCCCATTTCCTGCGTTAGGCCAACTGCCTTCACTTTTTCAGTTTCTTCTTCAAATCGTTAGCTTCCTGCCTACTAATGTACCAGAAATGCAATCTCAAATTGTAGCACAGGATCTAGGTAAGACAATCATTGAGAAAGACGACCGAATACGTTCTTCCGAAGAGGATAGGTAAAAAATGATCCTGGTCAACCAACTGGGGACTCTAATTCAAAGACAATGCTCATTTAGTAGATGGAACAGTTAACTGATATTTTTTGGGAAGAAATTGTCATCACATGTCAAAGTCAGACAGACATCGGGGAAATCAAGACGACTGGTGAAAAATATTGGAAATAAGCCATCGATAGGAATCAATATATTTTCTGTCTGAAAGTCATAACCTGAAGTGACATTTACACTCTCACCGAAAGCAAAGCCGCACTATCATTTGCTATCATGTCTAGTCTTAGGCGACAACATCAAAAAAATTTGAATCGCATCCAGCTAGTCAGAAAATGAGTTTTTTCAAATAAAGAACCTCATTTGGCTTTAGGACATAGCAGCTACGATGGCAATGAAATGATGGATTCGCTTGAAAAGGACCGGCAACGATCTAAGCGGTGCCAAAACTAATGACTGACTTTCTCATAGAAACAAATTATTGTAGATTGATTCAAAATATGGATGGATGGAAGCTTAAGGTTAAAACCGAATAAATATTGTACTTTGTCCAAACTCTTTTAAATGAAACAACATCTGCAGCTTAGTGGAGATCATTACGGTTCCCATTGGAATCTCGTGGTAAAATAAATAGCCCAAGACGACAAATGTAATGAAGAAATAACATCAGTCTCACCAACACAAGAACCAGGGCACACAATTATAGCAGAGCTCCCACATAAGACCTATTTGTGCCCATAGTCACAATAGATACATAGGAAACCAAATTTTCTGCAATTGTTCCAAAACCAATCAAAGATCTGGCAGAAGCAGTTATTTCCTAAGTACACAGATTTGCTTGGGTCACAAATTACAACGATATCGCATGAAAAGAGAAGTCTTAAAAGAGGGTTTGTCAGGGCCAAACAAGCAGTAACTCTACCTTTTTAAAGCTTTTAAATAGATCAAAGAGAATTTGAGAGGACTCTTAATATACCGGGTGCTTCAAGGCACACACTGGAGGAATATACTGCAGATTTGAAAGTCATCGAAGAAATACGATGAGACGGCCTATATGGAAACGGCCAAAAATTGCAGCTTTTCTACGGCAATGTCCATATTTGGATGTGGATTCTTCATTGCGATCAGACATAGAGACAAAGTCATTTGCTTATGTCATAAGATCGAGCGATTAGTGGCAATCGGTATCAGTCAAGGAACCATATACTCGTACGTGCTCAACGGTGGCGAGGGAAAACGACGGCACAAGCAAGACTAGAAACAACATTGAGAAAGACTACCAAAACACAACGAACAAATCGAATCAAGCACGTGTTCCCAGTATCAGGGACCCCGCCCAATTATCAAGGCTTCGCTCATCAATGACGTTGTCTAATAAAAAGCGGGGGCAGTGCAAAGCACTTGTGTTATCGTTACGGTTTTCAGATGAGACGCCACCGAATGTTGCTACAATTTGACCAGTTACAAGCGTCCGGTCATAGATGTTGCTAGCGGCAAGACCACCGGTAGTCCCTACTATAACTTAAATCACGGTACTATGGGAGTCACGTGCCCCACGGATCTCGGTCGGGGCCTGACTTGTTGAGGTAGGCCCCTTTGTGGGAGCGTCATAGTGGCTGTGGCTTAAACCCAAATCGCGGTAAGGGTCTTTCTGTTGGTCTGACCCAATGTAGAGCTGCAATAAGTACTGGATGGTGTGACCCTAAGAACAGCATGATGTTTTACATCGGCTGCGACCGATTTTCACGACAGGCGTCTCACGTAAAATTCAAGACTCTATGTTTCCAGCATCATTTCCCGTGTTATCAAAATAAGACAAGCCAGATGGATCATACTCTTATTATGATAGGAGGTGGATATGTCTCCGGTATCACAGAAATTTGCATATTCTGACTCTTTCCAAGCAAAGGCAGTAAGTACCGAGAAATACTATGAGGTCAGTCTAATACAATCGCTAGAGATTGTGGTGTGCTACAATCCACAAGTCGATCACAACCAGGAAAGTCATGGCTCAACGAAGAATATCAGGTACATTTGAAGTCAGGCAGAAGTCATAATGTGAAACATTCACACGTATCAGTTTGGAAGTAGAGCCGAGCATAAATTTCTGCGAAGAAAAAACACTTCGAAACCCTAGAAATTGAGACCGGTCAGTGCTAAGAATTTGGAAAAACCAAAAAACTTCAGATTAGACTACATTGCAGTGATAATGGCATTATTCAGACTCTAATTGAACAAATCCACTGGGGCCTATGACTAGGAGCCAAGCTTTTCCAAGCTAGAGGGAATACTCCGTTAAACACCAGGCACCAGCCCTGTAACGCTGGTCAGAATATCGGTCTCAGCATTGTCCGTCCGGTATTGTATTAAGGAGATCCCCTGCATTGCGCCAACTACTATGATAAACATTAACCTGCCAACCTTGACCTGCCAAGTCTACAATTGAAGTAGACTCTAAAATATATCAAATCGATAAAGTAAAGTACTGAAGAGACAAGTTACACAAGGATGTCTGGTTTTAGCATTCCTATGTGAACTCATTTACCAGTAGTTGCCCAGGAGAAATCCTGCTGCTAAATCAAAGTCACAAGAAACGTCATCGAATTTTCAAAGAACCACCCTAGATGCACAACATTTAAAAAATCGGAACAGCTTCTGGCATATACAAACGACATTGACATTGACATCTTGCGAAATCAGTAGACGCTAGATAGTCTACTACAACAAAAAGGGTATGGTAGTCTATGAAAGCAAAACAAAATACCAAACATGCTGTCTTCAAAAAGGACAACCGAAACCGAGAACTTAAGCAGAAAACAACGACGGACTAGTATGGTTTTGAGGAGGTAAAGGTTCTGGAGTAAATGCTACTGTAAATGACATAAGAGAGGAGACTAAGTAAATAATTATTCTTACCAATGGCCGTTTCTAAGCTCAGAAGGCAATTGAGTAGCAAAATCTTATTTCGAGAAACGAAGAAAACGCTGTTCCTGTATTGTTTTACGACATAGGAAAATGTCCAATCTACGCAGAACACTCTCGAACACTTTGACCGAAAGAGTTACGAAAGACAGACCCGACTGCTTTGACGGTGTGTGATGGAAGCGATATAACCCAAAACTCTATCTGGTGTATAGTGACTTCGATCTAATTGGTATTCTGCGCATATAGGAAATACGATGGCCAGGTTATAATGGGTGCACGATCATCAGTGCTCTAGCCCGAAAGATCTTCGAATCCAACGAAGCACAGGAATGAAAGGCCTTACCGAAAGTGGCGCATGTAGTTGGGAGGAACTCGGCGTACGTAATTGGAGACAGATAGATAGGGATAAGGCGTGCTTGTTGTGGTCCAGAACCATACCGGTCTGTAAGCTGTTAGCACAAACAATACAAATTCAACATATTTTTTATGTTTTGATTATCATTTTAAAATAGATTCCCTTACGAGTGAGTATAAGCCATAAGAATTTTGTGACGACTTCATGAAGTTGTAAACAATCAAGACAAGCGTATGCTTTTACTTTATCTTTTCATAGTTTTTTCATCCGAACGAAAGTACTGAAAATTTATAACATACGAGGACATAAGACAATTTTAAGAAAGGAATACATTATGCCTGTCTGTAACTTTAAGTACAAACGTATTATTAAGACAACTCTGGCAGCCCAACTCCCTATTATCCTGCAGTCATATCATAAACTTAATTCAATTACTCGTGTTCGACAATAAGTACGAGTAAATGATTTCTGTGGAGGCTCGTGTATTCGTTTATCCCTTGAGTATCCTCGGACATACATATATGTACATGTATGTATGTATTGACAGTATGAACGGCGCCATATTTGCTTTTGTATCGCACTTCGTCTCTTAGTAGAAAGGAAAGAGGAAAAAACCTGCCACACATTATGGCATTTCATATCCTGCGAACTTTCATTTAATTCATTCATCTCATGAGTTGTTTTTGCTCCTGTTCTTCTCTGTAAAATATCCCATTGTGGATGGAATGGATGACATTGACAAGGATGCGTGTTTGAGGAGTCTCATGATGACGATAATGATGCCGATGGGGGATGAGTTTTTTTCTTTTTTTTCTAGGGGGGGTGGTGGTTGAATAAACAACGTTTCATATTAGGCATGATGAATTTACGTTATGGGTTTTTTTCCTTCATCTTCTTTTTATGCTCGTATTTTCAATTCTTTAAAAAAAAATAATAAAAAATTATAAAGAGGGTGTCGTTTGCTCCCTTCGGGATACTTGGAAATCTCGCTTGTGTGTACATATTGGTACACCAGTACTTCCGTTCGAACGTCGCACATACTCGTAGTGCACACGAATACATGTGTGTGGGGAACGTTTATTTTTGAAGATTTTGTTACAAATATTGTTCGAAAATGGAAAACAAAAACATTAAGGGGCGAAAACAAAACTGTAAAATTGGAAGAAAAATGTGAAGGAATTTATTCCACCCCTGGGGGTTTGTTTTTCCTCGTCTTTTTTTCGTCACATTTTGACAATCATCAAATGTGAAGTGTGCTGTATCTTTTCGACTGTGATTTGACTATTTACCGAACTGACTGTACTGGGAATACATTGGCGTACGTTATATGTTTTTTTTCCATTAGCCTCTGAGCCGTTAGAAGGCTTATGTTGTACTGGCAGGTTTTGAAACCGATGACTGTCTTACTATCGTCTTACAAAATCGGTGAAAAGCCTACGAATCGTTTGGGTACATTTTGTAACAAATTTGACGTTCAAGACACGTCTAAATTAAGCAGAAAACTTATTTACTCAGTTTCGTCTCCAATTTTTTTAGTTCATGGGACTGACGGTTGCCTCATTCTATATCCAGGTCCTTAGGAGTGAAACACCTGAGGTCAGTAGTATGCCACACAGCTGCAAATGGAATCATCATCGTTGAAAGCCACATTAAAATGCTACGAGACGGATAGATGAATTGACTTTGTATCACTAATTCTTATGGGAATCCGGTCATCGTTCAAGGAGGATTTGAATGCAACTCCTGCCGAAATTCAAAATTCAAAATTTTAACCCATCGACAACGTCAAATTACGCAAAGGATTCACAATTCGTTCAAAACGATCTGCATACTTCACAGTCAGTTTTTATTCGGAACGCTGCAGCTCATCTGCAAGCACCCTACAAAGGGCCCTACACAGTCATCGATATAATCTAGTAACATCAGTAATAGCTTACCAGGTCAACTACAGATCAGATAGGGGAATAGGGAGAGGTTTTATTATCATCGCAGGAACATCACAATTAAAATTGTTATTGTTGTTAAATTCTCCATGCAGCGCAATTTCACAATGAATGCGATGGCTTTTTTCCTTTATCAACTCGCCAACATAGTTAAAAATTAGGAAATTCCATTCTCTTTCAGAGGATTTTAAGCGGCATAATCAAATTTAAGTGTGATGCCTCTAGAAATTTGTCAATCATTTTAGACTGTCACCTACAACTGGCTTTTAGCAAGCCTGGACCTGTATTTATAAAGAAAACTTGTAACCTTAACGACAGAGGTGAATAAATAATCCAAACACATTAACGATACTTTCAAGTTAAGAACCACCATTGACTTACTCCTTTGCAGAATAGCTAAACTACCACTTCCTGCTCCTTTATGACCCAAAAGAGCCAACCAACTCCAGGTTTCCACCTCATTGTGGCGATTATAATTGCTTTCGCATGCGGCAAGGTGCCATAAAAATTATTTTTTTACGATGAAAACGATGAAAATAATTACGAAAAATTCATTTTTAATGAGTAACGGGCAAGGCGTCGTCAGCAGCAGCGGCTTCTTAACTCTTGACTCTCCCTGGGGGTTGCTGTAGCCATAATTGGCCACTTTGACAGTAGTTGGGCACCTCAAGATTTTGCATGAGGAAATCATATGCAAACGACAATCAAACGACTCCCTACGACCATAATTGCATGACAATATACGGGGCTAAGAGAATCCTTGGAAATTCATTGCACCACAAGATCCAAACTTCAGATCGTGCTTTTATGGGATTATTATCTTTATCGGTTGGATGGCGATTTGCCGCCGTTGCGGTCGCTACCCTACTCGATACATTCATGTGGGAATTTATGAGTAGTGGCAGTGCAAAAGGATGCATTTGGCCACAATATTTATGGACGAACTAAGTGATTATTAAAATTGCCATCTGGGAATTGAGTTGGTTGCTGTTGTTGCTCTTGTGGTGTGTGTCGATTTGTGTGAATTTTTACAACTTGATTAGCAGCCAATTAAGATTTGTGTGGGGAATTGCATCTTTAACCCCCATGGTTAGAGTGAAAAGATTATTTTCCCATTACCATAGGCATATCCTTTCAACGGTTATTTTATGCATTTGCTTGCAGATGTTTTATTTTTTATATTTTGAATGGTTTGCAGTGCTCTTAGGACAAGTAATAATTTATTACGTTAACTTGGCTGGCAGAGAATTCAACATTATTGAAATTGTTAAAAAATTGATCTGATTTAATTTTGTCCTTGATATATCAACTTTATCATAAGAAGTCCTACACAAAGTGAGTTTTAACCGGCCTGTTCAACACCTTGCCTATATAGAATATTTTGTAACTTCTTTTCGGGCTATTTAACTCCAATTAAGATACAGCTGACTAAGCTATATTCAATCGTATTCAAGGAGATTTTAAGTTTAATACAGGTATTAAAATATTTGCTTGACGATCAATCTTAGAATATAAAACAGTAATTGTCATCTCGACTTAGTTCATAAAAGCATTGCAGGCAGATGGGAATCAAAAAGATATAGTCTAGATCACGTTGTCCAAATACTGCATTTTCTTTGTACTATCTAGCTTTGCAATAGAGCCGTTAGATTAGAAACTTCTCTGTGGTATAATCATACTCCAAGTGAAGTCAGAACTCAGTAGACTAGTCTGATGTATTCAATTGGTACATCAGATCGCAGAGTCCAAAGATGGAAAGCTTCCTGATGTAATTCTTCTTCTGGTTGAGGATTTTTTTATTTTTTATTTTTCAAATGATAGATACGCTATTCCTCTTAGCCTGTCTAATTTCATGAAGCTCAGTCCACCATGTTATGCTGCTTTCTTGACGGCCTTCTTCACGGTTGAGCTTACAGTTAAGGATACGCAAAAGGGTTCAACCTTGTACCTTGTACAGTCCTTTCTTGCGAATGTGAATGGCCGTGGCTCAAGTGGTAGTGGACTGGCTACCAAATTAACAACAAGCCAACTTCCACTAAGAATTTAGTCCGCCATTAAACGTTGAATGCCACCCATGGATCGAAATAACCACTGAGCCCAAACATCTTCCTTCCTCTCTCTATCGTAAGTGTATTATATCTACTTGAGTGTTAAGTTAAGCTACTTCATAACCTTCAATGCTCTTTTGACATGGTTCCCTTCAGAGTCTTCCCCTATTGTACTTGGCTAGATTTTGAAGGGGTTTTGAGTTTATATTGTACCAGGTGTATGCGTAAGTTTTTTCGGGTTCAACTGGCGCCAGCGAATAGTACGCAGCGTATTAATTTGACATTAATGTCATTTTGTTAGCCTGACATGTCTTTGTTTTATCGTTCAGTGATCACGTCCAGTTTTGTGCATGAAAAAGAACATTTGCGGTACGCATTGCTTTTCTTATTTAACCAAAGAAAAAGGCTGTTGAAAGTAATCGTTTGCTGGTAGAAACATAAGGCGAACACGCTCCATCAATTAGAACATGTGAGGCATGGTTTCGACAATTTAAAAGTGTGACAGACAGTGAGCGCTCTGGTAGACCACAAAAATGCGAAGACGAGCAATTCCAGAAGTTATAGGATGATGACCTAACTTAAACACATTAGCAGAAGCATTACATGTGTCACAGACATTTGCGAGCAATGGGAAGATCAATAAACTCGGTAAATGGTTCCCATTTGAATGAACGTCAAATGGAAAATCGCAAAGTCACTTGTGAAATACTGCTAGTCGAAGACACATTGAAATTACTTGGATGGGACATCCTTCTGCACCCGCCGTACTCCCCAGACTTGGCGCAATCTGATTCTCACCTCCTCGCATCTATGGGACATGCGCTCGCACGGCAGCACTTTAGCGATTTCGAGGAAGCAGCAGCAGTTTTTCTCCTATGGCCAATATTTTGAATAAAAAAAAATTAATTTCCATAGAAAATTACGTATTTTTTTACCAAAAAAACCGGAAAAAGCTTACACACTTGTTATAAGAGCACGAAATGAATTGCTATTCGTAACAAAAATTATTTCATCTAGTCAAACATTATTTTCCAAAATAGTTGAAGTTTGACTGTCACGATTTGCAAAATTGAGCCCAATAATCAAAATTATTTCAAGTGCATCAAGTATAAAAACAATTCGAGTAGGCTGGGTCGATAACTGATGTCAGACCGTTGGCACGAGTCCTATTAGGTAGTTCAGAAGAAAGCATTACGACTGTCTGAGAGTTTGGGAACATCGATTCAGGATCGTATTTAAGAATTGAATATTCCATGAAGAGCTATGCAGCAAATTCTCAGGAAAAACTTACGCCCTTACGCCTCCAAAATCCAACTGACTCAATAGCTCAAGTCAAACAGAGTTCGTCAATTGGTTTATTGAACAACAACAAGTGATCTGTTTCCAACAAAATCGTCTTCATCTGGGTGGACCAGGGCTTCAGCTAAAATGCTTCTCAAGCTAGAGCAACCATTTCTGGCATCGCAGTATAGGCCACATAGTTCACTGTTGAAACGTCTCCTCCATTTTTCATTGATACGAATGGAGTCAAAAATTAGTCAAAGACCTTTTTTTGTCGAAGCCACCGAGAGCATTTTCAATCAATTAATAGATACTGTCAAAAATATGTCCAAAAACATAATACTGGTATATGTACAATATCTCATCGGCTGTGGTGACGGATGAGGCCATCAAGCATCCTTTAATAGCTTCTGATGGCATATACCCAGTTAGGTTACAAACTGGTATAAACCGGCTTCTGGTAACTCAGAAGGGAATCTTCACTGCTAGCCTGGCACTGGCATACATACCGAAACCTTGGCGAACAGTGAGAATAACTTTTATACCGATAAGCGGAAAAGAGCACATAAAAAAAAGAAAAAGCTTCAGAAGTGTAAGTCTGACATCGTAGACTGGCGTCATGACGAGGCACTACACTGTTGTTAAGCACTTAAATGAGCTGGGCATTAGTGACACACATATTGCGACGTTTGCACTGAAAGTAATGATGACACCGTCGAGCACTGCCTTTGTGAATGTCCGGCTTACACTCGCACCAGGCTGCAGGTACTCGGCGTTGACGTTGTAGGTGCTGTACTGTTGGCGTTTTATCGCAGAAGAGGTTACTCATCATGCACACAACGCGGGCAGAGCGACTCTTGGAAATGGCTGTCCGGATTTCATCTTAGTCAGATGGACGTAAATGTTGTCTGTCTTCGTCCAGGTTGAATGGTTCATGTGGTGCAACGGTCGGGTGCTGTTCATCATCACAGTTTAACTATCAGCAGAAATAATTTTCCAAGATTCTCAGCGCTGACTGTGGTTCTTATATGAGATTTCCTTCTACATCTTTTCTTTTCGGACTTGACAACAGGATGGTTCCAACAGGATGGTGCCCCACCCCATACTAGCAACGATGCCGATAAGCCATAAACGATTGACGTTTTGGAGCAAAACATTGTTCGAGTTATATACGATATACAATACGTCCCCAATTGTTCGAAAAAGTGGTTAAAAATTTGACTTCAATTATAGAACGCGCTTTGTACGAGGTAGCAGTATGCCCAAAGTTATTTTCAAGTATTGAATGGCATGAATTTATCTTTGGAATAAATTTAATAAATTGTCATCATGCTAAGTTCTTTGTGTTATATTCAAACAAAAAATGCTAAACCTTCTAAACTACAACTAGCTGCAGATCCTTTCTTGAAAGTAATAAGACTTTCTGTTTACATATGCATATGACGACAGTTTCAAAAGAGGCCTATTAAATTACAGCTGATGCACTCAGGGTGGGCATTTGATGACGACCGAACGCTGCACAGTGAAATAAGAAAAAACCAAATCGCTGAATTTTATTACAAAACTTCACGTTAAATCGCGGCAGTTACGCGAAAAATTCCTGCCAATTTTGCACATAATCATATGCCTTCTGAGAGCAAAAAATTCCAAGCGACAAGATGTGAAGACGCCGAAAAGTATTCGCCTCGGATGCCCAATGGAAGATATAGTCACAATAAAGGGAAGTGTCAAAAACGACCCCAACACCTCCATTTTTCACCGTTTTCAAGAATTTGAATTAACCACAGCCACTCTGCACCGAATTTTGACAGAAGATTTTGCTCTCCATACATACAAAGTTCAATTAAAGCAAGAATGGAAGCCGGCCGAACACCAGTAGCGCCGTACGTTCTCGAATTGAACCCCTTTAAAACATGCATGCTGACATTGATTTTTGTAAGAAAATCGTGTTTTCGGGAGAGGCTCATTTCCACATTGGTGGCTAAGTTGATAACCAAAATTTCCGCATGTGGTACACTGAAAATCCATTAGTGATTCAGGAGATGCTAATGAACCCAGAACGCGTAACTGTTTGGTGCGGTTTATGGACCCTAGGTATCACAGGGCCGCAATTTTCCGAAAATGAAGCCGGAAAACCCATTACGAGATATGGTATGATATGAACAATTTTTTATGGTTGCAGCTCGAGGATATGGACGCGGCGGAGTTCTACTGTCAACATGATGGTGCTACGTACGAGTGAAGACGGTCATTTGGAAGATATTGTGTTCCATAAATAATCACCATGTGATTAGATTAGATATTTATTTGGTAATCATCAAATGCAATAACATAGTTTATAAAACAAAAAATCAAAAAAGCTTGGCTTTTATATAATTTAAAAGTTCTCCTCGATAATACGTCTTCTAAAGCGAAGGGCATTCAGTGTAAAATTGTACAATAAATCCCATCCTGCGTCCATTCAAAATGCGGATTGCTTCTTCTCGTCTATGATTCTTGCACGAAAGAATTGTAATGGGAATTCCCTTAAAATGGGACAGATGGCAAGAAAATGAAAAATATTTTCTCTTACGTTTAAGTTGCTCATATTGCACGGGATTGGTAGTTCTGAGCGGTGTGGTATAAAATTCAGGCTTATCAGCTCTCCTCTCAATTTAAATATTGGGCTTATTTTATCCGCTGAGTAGGAATTTAAAAAATATGTACTTTCTTGCAGATGATATTTTAAATTACTATAATACATCCTGTGCTGAGATGATTGGGCTTCATTCGCAAATTTGTCATACAAGTTGGTATCAGTTTCTTTAAGTAAAGATGCAAGTTGAGTTCTTATTAAATCAGGCTCTAAAGTTGGAATAATGCAACCTTTTTCCATCCATTGAGATTACTTTGACTACATAGTCAAAGTGTAATTTAAGAATAAAGGAGGTATTCCAGTTTCCAAATATAGCATATAGTTTGGTGTATTACACGTTAACTGTAAACGAATTATTCGCCGCCTCTATTTTTGTATTGTAACCTAGCAAGTTCCAGTATTTACAGTATTCGCTGAGCCTATTCATCATGAGTTGCATACAATTTGCAGAGTCAGCAAGGAAGGCAATGTCGTCAGCATACATCAGCGTCGGGATCTTCGTTCGGCAAAAATTAATTCCTCCTCCTACAGCATTTGTTATGCAAATAGTAATGCACTCAGAATACACCCTTGCTTCACGCCCATTGTTGATGTAAATTCTTCAGATATGGATTCTCCATCCCACACAAACGCAACATGGTTGTCATACATTTCTCTTAGAGTATGAATGACTTTACTCGAGATTCCAATTTTGTAAAATACTCGTAGTGCTTCACGTGATATGGAGTCAAATGCCGCTCGGAAGTCAACAAAAACCGCGTACAACTTTGTATGGTTCTTTTTATAAATTTCTGCAATGTCAGTAAGAACAAATATTTGGTCAACACTGGAATAGTTTTCTCTGAAGCCTGCCTGAAATTTTGATAAAACCTCGTTACTTTTAACCCACTGAGCTGACGTGTTCAAAAAATTAATAATTATTTTGATCGTTGAAGTCTCCTTTTTTATGCAGTGCATATATTATTGTTTTTTTAAAACTTTCCTTTATTTAATATTTATCAGTATTGGTATAGTTTTTTAAGTTCGGTTTTGTTTATCAGAGATATAACTTCGTTTTCCGTCAAAAAACTGGATCCCAAAGTGTTCCTTCTTATTTCCCTTCTAATTTCCCCATGAAGTGGATAATATCTACTCTTTCACCCAAGTTACACAAAGAGAACAAGATGGGTACTATAAATCTTCTCTGTGAGGAATAAAGTCTAGGTTTATTAGCTCTCCCCGTAGCCTGACCATCAATGCTATTTCATCGACCCTATTTTCATCTCGAAAATGACAGATGACAGATGACTGTCAGTAGTATTTAACCTATTTGTGTCGCTGCAGCAATTAATTTCATAATTTCAAGTATTCTCCTAATTAAATCTACATATATATAACAAAAGTGTCTGAATCAGTATTTAGAGATATACTTATTCTTCAACAAGTTACTTTTATTTAAAGTTCATAGAGATCTCACTAAAATTATCAACTTTCTTTCGCGTCTTTGTCTTTACTGCTAAAACTGTTATGATGTCGTTGCCACCAACTCCAGTGAAAACAAGATTTGGTTCCAAAAACAGCAAAACTCAACAGCAATCACCAGTAACAACTAACAAAGAAGATAAACCTACCAATAAGTTTGAGCTACATCTTGCTAAACAATTGGAAGATACCACAAAGGAGCTGAAATCTCTTATAATGGACAACCACAACATCTTAATGCAGAAATTGGAAAGTGTTGTGGCCGATTTCAACAGCCGTTTAAACGACGTAAATAGATCCATGTCTGCATTAACAGTGAGAATAGAAGTGCTTGAACAAACTTCTGAATCAATCCGATGCACACAGCTCGACAATGAAATATCTGAGTTACACTGCAAGCTGGACTCAATGGTGCGCGAAAAACTATACGCCGATACCATACTCCACGGTGTTCCTGTGACAGCTGACGAAAATCTTCGGAATATGTTCGTTACCTTCTGCACCTCCATTGACTGTGTTCCGCTTGTGGTTCTCAGAAATATTTTTCGCACAAAACCTAATGGAGTTATGCAGAACTCAGACATAATAATCAAATTTAACTCGGCTGCCGAAAGAACTACTATTCTTAGACTGGCAAACCAAGCATATAAAAAAACGCGTAAGCCTATTTGTTTACAAAATCTTGGGTTGCAATCTGACAAGCCGATCTACTTAAATGAAAGCCTCACTGCGCGCAAACTGGAGCTTAGCTTTTCAACAAAAGAAACTGAAGAAGTTTTTCTCTGTTTTCACCCGCACTGCGTCGAACATCGAATGACAAAGCTTTCCTGATTGACTCCATTCGCCACTTGGATGCTTTTGCTGCCGCTACTGATGGTACAAATCGTGATGAAATCCCACCCACGTAAGCTGCACTTGGAGGGGGCGTTGCAATTTACACTCATAACAATTTAGTTACTAATCCCTTAATAAAATCACCCCCTGATAGTCCACTTCAATATTGTTTTGTCGAAGTTGTTTGTGAACGGAAAAAGTGTCTTCTTGGTGTAGTTACAGACCATATAGCTATGTTGATTTAAACCTTGTTTCCAATTTACTGGCAAATTATTCTCCAACCTACTGGAAGACTATTCTATGTGGCGATTTCAATTGCAATGCATTGAATTATGCGGGCTCCGTGGCATTTGCTCAGTCCATAAAAACTCTTGGCTTGGATATTATAAATACGACTGTTCCTAGGCATTTCACTCAAGCAGCCAGTACTCTTCTTTTCCAATGACTGTCACAACAGTCAGATTTCAGCTACAGCGTTCTCGAAACATGATCTAATCTTTTCAACTTTTCACTTTCCTCATAGTGAAATACCTTCTAAATACACCTACCGAGACTTTAAAAATCTTAATACTGATGCCCTGGAGCATGATATTCTAAGCATAAATTGGCATCCAATTTATCATAAAGTATCTACAGATACTAAGGTTGATATCTTTCAGCATATTTTATTGGAATTATTTGATGCCCATGTACCACTTAGAACTAAAGTGATAAAATATTCAAACAATTCATGGTGTACACGCGAAATTATTTACTTTAAAAATAAGCGAGATTTAGCCTATAAGAAGTGGATACGTTTTATAACAATTTCCGCCAACTGCGGAATCTGGTCAACTCTATGATAAAACTAGCTAAAAGAGCATTTTACGATAAACACTTTGACCACATGTTACCATCAAAAACTCTTTGGCATAATTTACGTGAGCTTGGTGTTGGTCGGAAAAAGAATGTCGAAATAAATAACATAGATCCCAATTAGCTCAATAGAGAATTCGCGAAAGTACAAACGGCCTCCAGTACGATTATTGACTCACTAGACATATCATTTGAGTTTGCTTGTATTGAACAAGCTGATGTCATCAAGGCTATACTTAAAATTAAGACTAACGCTATTGGTATTGATGAAATTCACCCGATTTTAATTAAAATCATACTACTCTACATTCTTCCAATCTTAACTTATATTTTTAATAGTGTTATACTGACTTCCACTTCTCCAAGAAAGTGGAAAATTACGAAAATTCTTCCAATTGTTAAAAAGGAAGCATCCTCTAACTCCTCGGCTGAATATAGACCCATTGCCATCCTTCTCTTCTTGTCAAAGGTTATGGAAAGGATATTACACCAACAGATGTCCGTCTATATCCAACGCAATAAACTACTTCGTACACATCAATCTGGCTTCAGACCTCATCACAACTGTACGTCTGCTCTATTAAAAGTAACGGATGATATCCGAGCGGCGATGGATAAAGACTTTTCCAAGGCCTTTGATAAAGTAGATCATATAAAGCTTCTCTTTAAGCTCAAGAGACTTTTCGACTTTTCATCATCTGCTGTCAAGCTTATCAAAATCTACCTTCTTGGAAGAAAACAAGCTGTTGTGGTTAAAAATGTTATATCGGATTTTATTGCAACCTACGAGGGGCGTTCAACATATTCTCGGTATCGGGGTGAAGCTGTGGTTGTATATATAAATTGACTTATTTATCAAGTAATACTATTATTTTAGTGCATTCATGTAAAATTTCATATAAATGTGATTATTAATTCGCGTTTTATCTCTAGTTAAACAGAATCATAATGGCAACTGAGACGATGATGGTGAAAATTGAGCATCGCGCTGTAATTAAATTTCTCACTAAGCAAGGAAAAAGTCAAAAAACTATTCATGAAGAGATGGTGGCTGTTTACCAGGGTTCCACACCTTCATTATCAACTGTGTAAAAGTGGTCAAGTGAGTTCAAGAGAGGCAGAGAGAGCATTGAAGACGACCCCCGCTCCGGCGCCCCGGCTACTGCTTGTACGGGAGAAAGCATCAAAGAAGTCGAAAAACTTGTTCTTGAGGATGCCCGAATAAAGGTGAAAATGATGGCAGATATCACCAAGCTTTCAATTGGTACCATTCACACCATTCTTCATGACCATCTTAACCTTTCAAAGGTCAGTGCAAGGTGGGTGCCACGAATGCTCACAGCGCCTCAGAAAAAAGTGAGAATCGCATGCTGTAGAGAGCTTTTGGAGATGTGTAGTGAGAACGCGGACGGTGTTATGGATCGAATTGTTACTGGGGACGAAACATGGGTCCACCACTATGACCCTGAAAGCAAACAAGAGTCCATGCAGTGGCATAAAAAAGGAACAGACCCCCCGAAGAAGTTCAAAGTCACTCCGTCTGCCGGGAAGTTCATAGCCACAGTTTTTTGGGACTCAAAGGGAATCTTGCTCATTGAGTACAAAAAAAAAGGTGAAACCATCAACGCCACATCCTACGCTTCCACTTTGCATAATTTGCGGGAGAAAATTAAAAAGAAAAGACGGGGTAAACTCGCAGCGGGTGTGTTGCTTCTTCATGACAACGCTCCTGTTCACACGGCGCGAGTTTCCAAGGCTGCTGCGCGAAATTGTGGTTTCGAAGAAATCCAACACCCACCCTATAGTCCAGACCTTGCCCCTAGTGATTATTTCCTGTTTCCGGATTTGAAAAAATGTCTTCGTGGAAAAAGATTTTCGGATGATGAAGAACTCAAGTGTAAGCAGGTGTAATTTAATTTTGATGGGGACGAACTCCCCCATTCATTCGGCTTAATACGAGTACAAGCTATAACTTACAAATTAAACTTAAACTAAAATTTAAAACTAAGGTTGGTTGGAGTGGTGAAGGAGAACGGATTAGAGGTAGGGAGTGGTGCGATGGAAGTCAAAGACGGTAGGGTTTGAGTTCATTTGACGTAGCATACGGGAGATTGGTTCGTTCGCGCCATAGGAGGTGTGGTGGGTTGGTAGATAGAAGAGTCGAGGGGTACGTAGATTACGAGGGTTAGAGTTGAGGAAAATGGAGTTGTGAAGGGACGCGCATTTAACGTGACCTGAAAGGAGTCGATGAATGAAGAGAAAGTCTGATGCATCTCTGCGATCTTCAAGGGAGTTTAAGTTGATAAGATTGAGACGGTTTTGATAGGAGGGCAGATTAAAAGGATCGTCCTTCGAAGAGCAAATCGAAGAAAACGGCGCTGAATGCCTTCAATTCTCGAGATATGGACACGATGATATGGGGACCATACTTGACTAGCGTACTCTAGGAGGGGGCGAACAAAGGTGATATAGAGGGACCTGGTCACGTATGGGTTGGTGAATTCTTTGGACCACAGTTTTACAAAACCTAGTGCAGAGTTGGCTTTGAGGATTATCTCATCCATATGTAAACGGAAGTTGAGCTCGCTATCACACAAAATGCTGAGGTCACGAAGAGATTGCACGGAGGAGATAGGTTGGTTATGTAGAAGATAGAGTCGGGGAGATTGGTTCCGCATATGTGAGAAGGTGATGGATTGGCATTTGGCGATGTTAAGTTCCAAAGAATTTTTGAGGCACCAGATCGAAAAACTATCAAGATCTTGTTGAAGGAGGAAAGAGTCATGGGGAGAGGAAATGGTTTTGAAAAATTTGGTATCGTCGGCGTAAAGGGAGACAGACGAGTGTTTGATGATCATATCGAGATCATTTATGGTTAATATAAAAAGAAGGGGACCGAGATGGCTGCCTTGTGGAACTCCAGAGGTGGCCAAAAATGGAGCGGACTGGGCTGACCTAAAACGTACACTGTAAAAACGGGTTTCGAGGTAAGAGGATGTCCATTTCAACAGTATGGGTTCAATGCCGAGGGCAGACAATTTAAAGATGTTTAACCGATGAGAGATTTTATCGAAAGCTTTGCTAAAATCGGTTGCAACTACATCGACTTCATTGCCATTCTCTAGCGCAGAGAGGGCAAAGGATACGAATTCAACGAGATTTGTGGTGGTTGACCTACCCTTTAGGAAGCCATGTTGTCTAGGGGAAATAAGTGATTTGCATTGGAAGCTTAGAGCTTCATACAAAATACTTTCGAAGAGTTTGGGTATATGGGAGAGTTTAGCTATGGGACGATAATTGGTTATTTCATTCTTTGATCCTTGTGGATCGGGGTTATGAAGGAGGATTTCCAAGCCTGAGAAAATTCTCCTTGTGAAAGGGATAGACGGAAGAGATTAGAAAGGGCAAGGGAAAGAGAGGAAGAACATTTTTTAAGAAATATGGCAGGGAGGCCACCTGGGCCGGGTGTGAGTTCGTCATTGAGTTGGTGTAATTTATATTCGATATAAGACCGGTCAAAAATATGAGAGAGAAGTGGGCCATTGGAGAAGTTCAGTAGGTAACTAAAATAGGATGGATCTGGTACAAAGGAGTCGTTGGTGAAGGATTGTTTAAAAAAGGTGGCAAATAGGTTGGCAATGGTGAGTGGATCGGTTGATGACCTGTTGTTGAAAAAGAGGGAAGGAGGGTAACCATCGGACTTTCTTTTGTAGTTGACAAATTGGAAAAAGGACTTAGGGTGGTTTATAAGGTTGACTTGCGCATTGTTAAGATAGCGCTGGTAAAAGGAATCGTAAAGTTCGGTGAAATGAAGATAAGCACCGAGATAGTCGGAGTAGTCGGTAAAGGATCTGGTACGCAGGAAAACAGCCCATAACTTATTTCTCTGATTTCGTAAGGAACGAAGCTTGCGATTATACCAGGGAGGACTAGTAGATGATGTTTTAAGGCGGGAAAACGGAACGTAAAGGGAATAAGAATTAAATATTTCTTTATAAAAAATGGATAAGGCATCATTTATACTTAGGTTGTGAAAGTTAAAGAGGGATCTGCTGAGATATTCACTGATTTTGTGAAAGTTTGCTTTATGAAAGTTGTTTGTTGAGAGAGTTGTGGGGGGAGTGGACTGGAATGAAGAGTTATGAAAAAATTAAAGTAGAAGGGGGGATGGTAGTTATCTAACAAAGTGAGACTGAGGAGTTAATTGGATTTGTTGTGAAAATAAGTTCTAATTGCTTGCCCATAAAATTGGATATACCACTGACTTGGCAAAGACTTGAGTCTGTTAAGCGATCTAAGAAGAGACATTCCTTAGCTGAGTTGGCATTTTAAGCGATGAAAAACGATTGATCATCTGATGGAGTCCACTGTAGCTGAGGAAGATTAAAGTCGCCGAAAATAAGGATATCATCAATAGGGTCTGACAGGTCAATTAAATGATCGATCGCATCAATAACAAATTGGTAAGATTCGATAGGTTGAGCTGGTAGGATGTAGCAACATATAACGTAAAGGGACTTGAGAGGCAGTGATATTTTTATTGCGACAAAGTCGGCTTTAGAGGATGAAGAAATTGTAATGGGGGAAGAGTTAAGGCTGTTGTCCATCGCCAGTAGGACGCCTCGACAGGGGGAATCTTTATTTGTGCGGGTAGGATCGTCGTCGCGGAAAACATTAAAAGTAGGAGGGAACAATTCCTGGTTCTTTATGTCGGGAATCAAATTGGTTTCGGTCAAGGCGTAGATATCAAAGGGAAGAGCATGCGATTGACGTAGGACAGCATTGGTTTTAGAGCGAAGACCTCTTACATTCTGGTAGTAAAATGTAAGAGGGATGTTGTGGGGTGGAGGTGTGAGGGAGGATGGTTTAAGCGCTGGCAAGGGAGGCACGTTATGGACGAAAAAATTTGTCGTGGTCGGCTCGGCTTCGCTGTAGGTGTGATACTCGTTTAGAGTGAACATAGTAGCCGAATGCAGCGAGGTCGTCTGCTACTTTCTGAGGGGGCATGTTAAAAATCTCGTGGTACCTGACATAAAGGTTCCTGAGACTGATAGGGTGCCTTCCTGCTGGATGGAAACCATGACGCTGGTTTTGGTTTTCCCTTCGTAGCAGACAGAGTCCGATTTGTCATGTAGATAGGCAAGAAAGAGACGAATGTTTTCATATATCTTTCTTTCTCTGAGCCTAGAGAGAGCATATCGACTTTCTGTAGTGCCATTGGTGTGCTGTGTTAGTTTAACAGTGGGGGGAAAAGGGGATCAAGAATAGGAGCATTGGAGGAGGGAGATATGTACCTCAAGTATCCATACTGGGTCAATTATTATTTACAATATATATTTATCAATGACCTTCCAAAAGTTATCAATCACTCTTCGCTGCATATGTGTGCAGATGATGTACAACTGTACCTGAGTTGTAAACTAGGCCTCATTGATGAAGCTGCCTAGATTGGTCTGAAAATAATTCGCTGAGACTGAACCCAACTAAATCCAAATGTCTTGTTATTAACAGAAGCAGCATGAATGGCTCTAATCTTCCTAACATATTGCTTCGTAATGATCCAATTGAGTTCGTTGACAAAGTAAAGAGCTTTGGTGTATGGATTAACAGTACTCTAAGTTGGAATGATCACATCTCCACTATTATAGGCAAAGTCTACGGATGTCTTAGGAATATGTCTGTGTCGCAGTCTTTCACTCCCCTGCATACAAGAATAATGCTAGTGAGGGCTCTACTGATTCCAATTTTTATTTACGGCTGTGAAATCTTTTATTTCTGTAGTGAATTCCTTAGACGTAAGCTCAACATCGCTTTCAACAGCATTATCCGTTATGTTTATGGATTGAGACGCTATGACCATGTTTCACAATATGCTAAAAACATACTCCCGCTCCGCAGTGGAAAGCGGCTGTACTTGGCCTCTGTTTATGCACCTGAGGCTTCACAATCCACCCTATTCATTACAGAGCTCGACACGCTTTTTCGACTTCTGAGGCTGGAATCGGGGGAGAATTATTTTATAATCGGCGGGGATTTCAACGCTAGACATAGAGATTGGGGAAATAATTTGCCAAATACTAGAGGGAACCTACTACTCGATTGGTGGGGTCAGCACGATGTCATGTACAGACTCGGTCTTAAAGCGACAGATAACCCGTCGTTTCCCAGAGGCGGGTCTTATTTGGATCTACTGCTGTACGACGAACGTATACGACTGACAGGTACGAATTTACAAACATTAAACTGTCTGCGCACATTCGTGTATGACAGCGACCATTGCGGTTTTAGCACCGAAATTACAGTTCCCAACGAAATTGCGGAATTGGAGGAGTTTGTCCAAAGATATTCTTACAACTACAGTAAGACTCGATGGACACGCTTCTCCGCAACCTTGACTAGAGCGCTCTCCTCGAACACGATCCACCCACCGTCCAATAGGAATTTGTCAAACGAGGAGATCGACAATTACCTAAAACAAATGGACGAGACAATTAAACAAACTATGGACACTACAATACCGCGGTATCGACGTACGACTAACGAAGACCTGTTCCGCAATCCTACTATTGACGCACTGCACCGACAGAAAAGTAGACTTCTGACCAGACTTAAAAACTTGTACAGACAGTTAACTGACCGACAAGACCCGGAGATTAGGACACTGAAGTCGTCGATTAAAAATATTCAAACGCTAATAAAAGAAAATTACAGAATTTCTGTAAGTTTGTATTGGAACAACAAGGTTCGGGCTGTAAACACCAGCAACCCGAATATGTTTCCGCAAATAAATAAACTATTTCGGAGAAAAAATCAAAACGACCTTCAGTGTCTTAAAATAGCCCGGACAACAGACAACGAACGGTTACTGACAATAGCAGGCATTGATCCAAATGAGGCCACTGATGATGACGACTTTTTTGTGATCGAGGATCCACAGGAGAAGGTTGAGGCCATAGGGGCCACTTTCCAGGAAGTATATAAGGCCATTGATAACATTGGCCCTAATTACGACCTGGACAATCGCGTCTTGGTGCACGACTTCTGCATTCGAAATGAAATAGGGAACTGGCGATCCGAGGGTTCTGGTTTCACCCGGTTTAGCGACGAAAATATGGCAAATAACGTCATTGCCAGAGAGGGTGGCCTACCCCCGTTCATTTCGAAGGCAGGACTCCATGAGATCTTCGACACAATCAGGGCTAAGAAATCGGTGGGGACCGATGGTATTCCGAACATCGTGCTTCGACATCTTCCTCTAGAAGCGGTGGACATTTACACAACCCTGTTTAATAATGCAATGAATAATGCACATTATCCAGCGCATTGGAAAACGGCGGTGGTTCAACCTATCCCCAAAAAGGGAAAGGATATATCCAATCCGGCGAATCTCCGGTCGATAAGTCTCCTTCCGAATATCAGTAAGGTTTTTGAAAAGGTAATCAATAGAGCTCTGTCTAGGTGGGTTGAGGACAAACATATAGTTCCGGATAATCAATTCGGTTTTAAGGCGGGACATGATATCTCACATGCCGCGTCTAAACTGGTGTCCGATATCCAATGGAATAAAGGCAAAAAACAATGCACTGGTGCCTGCCTTGTTGACTTGGAGAAGGCCTTCGACACCGTATGGTTAGAGGGTCTTTTCTATAAACTAACTAGGCTGGGGATCAGTAAACCACTCTTGTACATTCTTTATAATATGCTAACTAACAGACAGTTCATCGTGAAGAATGGTGATGTGACTTCTGTTGGAACATTTCAAATTAAAAATGGTCTTCAGCAAGGCGCGGTCAATTCGCCGATCCTACTCAACATTTTTACAAGCGACTTGATAGGTTCACTTCCCCATACTATTGCGTACGCAGACGATTTGATAGCGTACAGAACAGGTCCAAAAATCGAGGTCATTAATACTCTCTTGCAGCGTGACTTCGATAAGATAAGACGATTTTGCGATGACTGGAAGTTGAAAATCAACTTTCAGAAGTCGGAAACCATTCTCTTTAGGACGCCGTTGTCTAGAGCCTCAAGGGATACCAGAAAAAATTGGAGAAAGTTCTCGATTATTGGACAACACGGACAGCCTCTTGCCTGTCGAAATGTAGTCAGATACCTTGGAATCTGGCTAGATCAGTTTCTATATTTTGGCAAAAGTGTAGATGCTGCTCTGGCCAGAGCTAAAGGTGCTTTTGCCCTTACAAAGAGACTGTTTTATAGCAGCCAACTCGATGCGGGGGTAAAGGTAATCTGCTACATGGCCCTTATCAGGCCCATGCTGGTATTTGGTTGTCCCGTGTGGTTCAATGTACGAGCAAGCTTAATGGAAAAGATTCGGGTGTTTGAGAGGGCTTGCCTTAGGGCCTGTCTTCGCTTGTATAGAACACCAGAGTCGGAGTACAAAAAATTTTATCCTAATGAGGTCCTTTACAACAGGGCGAACCTAATACGAGTGGACAACTTCGTAATTAAGCTGACTCGAAGGCACATTGCAAGAGCAATGACGTCGACGAATAACCTGATATCTGGGGCTTACTACCCCAATTACCTTTACCACGAGAGTGTGCGCTCTGACGGCTTCGTTCCACCGGAAGCATTCCTCTACCTAGATCAGAAAGGGTTGATCCAGGATAGATCAGCGGTGCCGTTAATCTTCCATGTCGCTCGGACAGCTGGGGACAGGCGACTCAACTACGACAGAGACGTCGCACACGGCAGTGTGGATCGCCTCAGGTTCAGTAGGGCGGTGGGGAATCGCGATAAGAGGGATGTCGTTCGGCAGCACCAGCATTTCTGGTGGTTGAATGATGGAGAAGATGTTTCGTCGTCGTTTCCGTCAATTACGGACCAGCCTCACTAATGAGGCAGAGCTGACCAATCTATTTGCTCAGTAAATAGCGAGGGCCAGCTTACATAGGTTTAGGTTAGCATTTAAGAAACATATACATATATCAGTGTATACAAAGGTGTATACTGATATATGTATATGATTGTGTATAACGTCTATGTGTGTTTATGTGTGTATTGTACATTTAGTTTAGGTAGGCTAAGGTTTATTTTAAGTTAGATACTAAGTTTTTATAAAAACGAAAAAAATGTCCATAAAAAAATGCTAAAAACATACTGGGATGTACTCTTGATAAATATCTCGAATAATGCACTATCAAGTACCTTAACAAAATTATTATTAGCGAGCAGCCTCCATATTTATTTGAAAAACTTAAAAACTTAAAATTTCACATTCAACCCGATCATTAAGTTTAATCCAGCCGCGTATCTATTACCAAAGTTGAGAGCGACAATTTTTCGTTCATGCTGTCCATCTTTGGAACTCACTTGTCACTACCTCTAAGCGTTAGGAGGTATTTGTAATGCGAACAATTTTGGTAAAACACTTTTTCGGCATTTGGCAGGATAAAACAAGTACATGGTGTAATTTCATAAAGGCAAGACTATTTACTTTTACTTTTTTGTAAACTAATTAATTGCAATAATAATCTTATTGAAATAATTTTTAAACTACTTCTACTCTCTAATCTATCATTAATTTCAATTTAACTGCATGAATTTTTGAATATTTGTATTGTATACAATTTCTCATTTATAGCTTAAAATATGATATAAAATCTATTATAAATGATGTTACTTAATAAATAACAAATACAAATACAAATAACAAAATAATTCTTTTCTTCCAAATTGTGGTTAAGTTTGGAATATATTGCTCTGTTGAGCGATTCGTTGCCGTTGCTCAGAAATCCCACTCTGCAATTCAAATCCACTGATGAAATAAGCTGCTGTAGTAAAGTCTTCCAGAGAAACTATCTAGACTTCAATCCATGTCGCCGCAGTCCGTAACTAGATCCATCCATTCAGCATACCAGCTCGATTCATCATGTATGACTATGGCCGCTATCTTCGGAAGCCGGTGATTTTTCATCTTCATAATCTTAAGCACGTAATCAATGTGCATTTTAAGGGTACGAATAAAGAGAGTTGACAATCTAGTTTCCAGCATTATCATATAATTTGGCATATTTGGTGGTAGTCGAAAAATTCGCTTTATGTAGTAGCGGGGGAGATTCTCTACATTTTCACATTGTTTCAGTCCCCATATTTGTGCTGCGTAAAAAAAAAATTGATTCCGATACCGCCTCAACAACTCGGAATTTGCTACTGTGTGCAATACTTTTATTACAAAAGCATCTACTCCACGGTGCACTGATTGTTCTCTTAGCCTTTGTCAGCTTCTCCTTCAGATGCTTCTCCATACTTAAACTTTTTGTGAAATAAACTCCGAGATATTTAAATTCCTACTGCCTCACCATTTCTTAATTACAGAGTTTCTGCCTCCCCGTTCTTAAAAATAATAATTTTTGATTATTCCAAATTCACCACTAGATTCCAAAGCTCACAATATTGAGAAAGCCTGTTGATCATTGCTGCAATGAATCAGGAGAACACACCAAGAGCACTGTGCCTTGATTGTATGACCCTCGTATTCGATGCCACATGGCAAACAGCTTACGAGATCATCAATGAACAAAGCAAATAAGCTTGTGCTGATAGTAAAACCTTGTCTGACGCCTGATTCAGTTTTAAACCATTCAGACCTCTCTTCACCGTTCCAAACTGCCGCCATTGTGTCAATATATAAGTTTTCCATGACTCTGCCAAATGTTATTGACATACCAATGTCATAGAGCTTGTAGAATAGAGCCTGTCTATCAGCCGCATCAAATGCTGACTTGAAGTCCACGAAAAACGCATATAGCTTCTCCTTTTTGCTAAGAAATGAATCCGCAATACTTTTCAAAACAAAGATATGGTCAATCATTGAATAGCCTGATGTAAAACCTGCCTGGTACTCTTGCCAGAGCTTATTATCGTTGATCCATGTGTTGAGACGTCTCTGTAGAATTAGTATGAAGCAATGTGTCTGCTTTATAAGGCAATAAAGGCTTCAAATATATGAATCTCAACAATCCTATACCTCTTGTTGAAACTTGCAATGCGGATTCATCCTTCGGCTCCAATGATGGTTTGTGTTACTAAATTTGAACTGTCATTGTGCATTAAGGTCGTCGGGATCTTAAATTTGCGCAAAAGCTATTTCATTTCGATATGGCTTTAGGTTCTTCGTTTAATATTTCAGTTTTCGAACCCAACATTTTTTTTCCTACGCCACCGGAGAGTTGTGCTTTGTATTATGGAAACGCCTCTATAACGATCAGTACTATGCCTAAATGCTAAATTTTATCTCATGTCAAGCGAAAGAAAATGGATATGTTAGGATAACATGATTTCCATTTTATTTATTATACTGTCGCGTACACATATGAATGTGGATTTGCACAAAAAGTAAAAAAAAAAGTAGCGACGTACTTGTACTTTATGCCAGAAGGGAAACTCCTCATCTTTAGCTACGCCAAAGTGCATCAAAGGATGACAATACTGTGATGTTACTGTTGCATCTGTGAAGAGGATGTGAGTACTCGCGTCTGTTACTCGCACTCGTAATCCGTCATACATTTCACAGTAAACCAGGAGACACTATACTCGTAATGTTTATGATGTCAATCACTCGCGCAAACCCTTTTTCTCGGGGAATCCCCCTTCAATTGACATTGCAAAATAAGCAAGAAGATCTCGCGGGTGCTTCACTATCATGAACAACCCTTGTTTTGAGTTTGCATGGCTTGTTGTACACTACACAGTCAATCGGTCCGGTCCGCATGTCGCACGGAACAACCTACTACTGACGGTCGCTCTTATGGATCGACTATAACGGTGTCTCCATGCACACATTCATATGTATATATGTATGTTACATCAATGCAGTAAATTAATCAATTTAATCAGTTTAATGCGAAAAAAGTTAAATGGCATAAAAAATATGTTCGACAGCGCACATTTCATTTCATTTGGCGAAGTTGAGAGGAACTCTGAAAATGTTGCAGGGTACGGGCTAGCCCGCATATGCTGAAACATATTTTTTACATTTTTTTTTCTTCTTTTTGCTTTTTTTTGTTTGTAATTTTTATTTTTTTATTTTTTGAATGATATAAACTTATTCAGATGCTGCAGATGAAGTAAGTGAATTACTTTTTTTTTGTTGTTGTTTGCCTGTCTGTTGGTTGTTGTGGATGTTCACGATTAATAAAATTGACTGAGAGGAAGAAGATGGCGAATGGCGGATGCTGAATGGCGTTACGAATGCTTTAGATTTGATCAACCCTTTCTGTTTTTTTCTGTTACTGGTGCATGATGTAATGCTTCAATATTTTCGGGATGGTGTGAGCGAATGAAATGTGTATTTTGATTGATTTTATCTGAACCGAGTTGATTTAAATAGTGACATCATGAAAATAAATAAAAATAAATTGAATCAGTTGTAATAAGCATAAATGGAACAGGACGAGTGATGTTTGTATATCAGATAATCCTCGGCAGTCGCATGTCTGATTATTTGCCGAAAGGCTTATGACATGCCGGTTAATCTACTGATGTCAGTAAGAGCTGTATCTACATTTTGGTAATGCAAAGATATATCAGATACAATTGTATATGTAAATGTCCTGAATATCTACTTCACTTTTAAACATACATATTTGTGTATGCATTCAAAAATATTCAAAGTATTTGTATAAATATTTGTGTGTGATAAACTAGAATTTGATCCAGTGCTTGACATGAGTCTAGATAACAAAGCTTCCCTTGAAATACGTCAATGCCGTGAGCTTTAGGTTTGCACAACGACTTCTCAATATTCACAGAATGTTTGGGATGCTCGATGTAGATGAGTGAATGTAATCGATGTATTTTAACTCGTTTGACTTCATACACGTCTTGGTACAGCACATAAAGTTCACACTTTTCATGCCTCTATAAAGCTAATTATTGGATCGTCAAACATGTCTTTATTCGTCCATATTTGGGACATCCCGTCTCTCTTTAAATAAATTGGCGCCCATGGCTTTACGGAAGACAAGCACGAAAGAATGTGTTTTCTCGACAATACCAATGAGCAATGTCCGAAGTATGAGGACAAGAATGGATTACATCTTTTCTAGGAAAGTTGGCAAGCATAGCCTCCACCACACCATGTCTAGCAACGTACTTATGCTCATCGACTGGGGGCACAATCTTTCAAAAGTCAGTGAAACTGCTATCGAGCGCCGATGATGTTTACATAATAGGGAGAACTCAGCAGGCTATTCGCTAGTTCGCTAGTATAGAAACGGAAGCTGTCAAAATGGGTTTAACGATAAATGAGGGCAAAACTAAATATTTGCTGTCAACAAGAAGGGACAGACAACATCAGCGAATTGGACAGAAAATCGACAGCCATAATTTCGAGGTACTAAGGAACTTTTTCTACCTTGGATTTGCTATGAGTTCTGCCTTCAATACCTCAGCAAAGTATACCAAAGAATCACAGTTGCCAATCGCTGATTCTTAGGGCTAAGAAGGCAATTGAGTAGTAAAACCCTTCATCGAAAAACTAAGGAGACTGTATATAAGACCTTGATCATCTTAGTTCTATTTTATGGCGCTGAGGCAAGGACTCGGATGAAGATATTCTTAGTCGTTTCGAAAGGGTCAGGGTGGTCCGCATTTTCGTTTTTCACAGCTGTTTTCATGAGTTCATCTACGACCGGCCTTAGAGAGAGCTTATTTGACGTATGACATTCTTAGGATTGTTCTCAAGTTGCTTCGGATCGGAGTGTATCCAGTTCACACATCTTCTTTGCCACATCTGAACGTCCATGCTGATTTTGAGCTGATCATCGGTCTCGTTGAGAGATGTCTGACAGTCTTTAATCACCCTCGTGTTTTTGGTGTTCGAAGTAAGGGATCTGACCGCTACTTGACTGCTCATGTATATTGCTATATCTAACATGAGTATTAGATTCAAGCTGATCCAAAGAGCGGACTGATAAACAGCAGAGACTTTGCCTTGGAAGACGTACAAGTAATAGTCATGGAAGATGAAATGAACTTACTGAGATTGATTTCGAGTGCCTCCATTAGTTCCTTTGTGGAATCAGGTGAGTGAAGACAATTTCCGTTCATTGAAGGAACGTTGATTTAAAAAGGCCGTGAGTAGACCGGTATCTCTTACATTAAGCTCTTTCCATTGCTGAATATCTATCAGCCTGAAGGCAGAGTTAATTGCAATCTGCATGCCAAGTTTGCTACAAGTCTGTTGGTAGCAAATGGAGCAGAAGCACTGCTGGAGAGGTTCTTAACGAGCTAGTAACGCAACCCTTTATATTTTTCCAGATTGAGTTCAGTCAGTTCTTCTAATGTACACCACCAAACGGCTATGCTATAAGTGAGAATTGTTATCACTACAGTAGGGTACATTCAATGTATGAATTTGATCTGTAATCCCTGTCTTCAGTCTACAGTCCTTTGGCACGGGTAGAGAACAAGTACAACTTTTTTGTTTCGTTTGGCAGTATACTATTCCAACACAGTTTGCCGTCTAGTATATCTGGTACACTTCAAGAAATTCAGAATTAGAGGGATGAGGCAGGGTGTCTTGATTTGTATCGTCAGGAGAATTAGCCCGGTTTTGGCCAAATTTATGCTAAATCCACAGCAACCTGTCCAAGAGCAGAGTATTCCTAAGGCATGATCATACTGCAGAATACTAGAGAGTGTCTGTGCGACACATAAAGATTTACGTCATCTGCAGCGACCAAAGGCTAAATATGGTAGTCAAACTTTTGATGGATTTTCCGGTACTCGAAAAGGTTCTTCAAGGCTCTTGTGGGTGGCGAAAAGGCTTTTGGAAAGCTAACTATACCCAATTTCTTAAAGTTGTTTATATATTTATGCGGCGCTAAAGTCCAGGGAAGCCGCCAGATTTAGTAGCAGTTTTTCCTTATCCTCAGCACTGACTGTTACTTTAGTATCATGTTGTTGTTGACTTTACACGGCCTTTTTTCATTTTATTATATTAAGCATTTATTATATATATAAGCATTCTAGTATTCTAGAACAGAAATATTTGCGTTGTTTTCGATGGCTTCCTGACTTCGATCCCACTGGTTTGAGGTAGCTAAATCAACTCATAAATATGCATAGTTTGACTGGAAGTAACCCAGTATTTTGTCTGCGTGACAGAATTGCACAAAGATCGTCATTTAGTAAAGAGGTAGGCAATGGGAAATTGGAGAACTCTTCAAGAAATACCAGCTGCAGTAATATAAAAAGTCAAACTTATTAAATAAATATTTTTTGTTGATATGAAAAGAGAGTAATGAATTTTGAAAGTCTATCACAAAAATTTTTCCATCTCAGGATAGAAGAACCATTGCTTCTTATGATCCCAGATAAAAAAACGTAACAATGCAGCACTTAATAACAAAGCAACAAATTCGCCTAGCTGCTTCAAATGATGGTTTTGGCATGTTCATGAACATTAAAGGACAAATCACACTTAATTTTGCAGACTGCTTAGAGAACGTTCAACACCTAAAAATTTACACTATGTGCATCCTGACGTTAAAAATTTACACCTTAAATTTATTGGCCTATACCTATAATTTCCAATTAAAATGCTTAACCAATGCAACGTAGTTCACCTTAGCCTGATGAAGTCAATCTAACAAAATAAATAGTTTGAAACTCAAGAACCACAATAATACCTAATCATGGGACCCATTTTTTTACGAAAAAAATTCTCTAAAAATTATTGACTTTTTTGTCGGTTGTTTTCGAAAGCCAAAAAGTTTAACGAACCAAAAGCAATCGTCCCTTTTTTCCTTTTCTTCGAAATACTCTCCGACAACTGGTAATCTAAGAAACATCCTTACTTCCAAGGGTGCGTGTAAGAATCAAATATTTATTCATTCCTTAGCAAAGGCCAAAGTCTTTCAAATCACTAAGAAACCCACTGTTGTGGTTTCCCTCTGGCAGCCCAAATTTTTTTTTCTGAATTTCCGTTTAATTAAGTGCGTCCACTACCACAGCAGGATACTACTCACCCTACGCAGCCATACCACAATTCCCCAGCAAATACGAATACCCCGGTAGCAGAAATGAGTTTACGTCCAAAGTAAATTAAGCGAAATCAAGTGTCCTTACGCAATTACAGCCAGCGAATTTGTTGGGAATTTATTTTTTTATTTCAAAAAAATTCAAGGACATGGTGAGTACTCGAAATATGGGCGAATTGTTCACCGAATGCAATGCCTTTCTTTCGACTTTTGCTGATTGTTTTATTTGTATTCTGGACAATTCGCATGTATTTTTGAGTGTGTGCACTTCAAATGAAATCAATTTTGATGAGATGCAGTGTTTTTTTTTTGCTATATTCACACTCTTCTGTTTTCACACCATCAATTGGACTGTGCGCGTTGCGAGTACTCTCGAGTACGTAATTCAATGTAACTATAACCACCAAGAAGGAAGGAGGTAATAATGTGTAAGGGCTATTCAATGGACTGTGTATGTGCCCTTGAAGTGGCTTTGAGATGGGGAAGTACTTGTATCTCATTAAATTGGTGACTGACTTTGGATGAAGATGTACTCGTATTTTCGCTGTCTTATACATGTATCCAGCGAAATGATTGTGGGAAACATTGCAAATATCAGAAAGATTACATTACATTTACATAACGCGATTCTAAGCTATTCTTAAAAACATCGCTATATACAATGCACTCTATGAATGCTAAATTTACGATACTACGTCTAAGCTAAGGGCAGTACGAGTAATACATTAAGCACCAAAAATATAGATTCACCCGCTGTACTAAATTGTAGCTGCCTCAAATCTATGGCAAGCCTGAGAATATTTAGATCGCAATTGGCACGGATATACTACTGGGTATTGCAGGAATACAATATTTCTTTTCCCGCAATGTCAGTAAACCGATCAGTAGCAGTTGCTTGCTTACACGACTACTATATAGTATGCAGGTAAAATCGAGTACTAATCTGACTGGCATCTACCTGACGATGATCCATATTTTAATTGTTACTACACATCAATTGTGATTGATATTGATTATTGTCCATCCGGACTCGGCTTGCTAGACTTATTATACTGAGAGATAGACAGCACTAAAAATACGACAGCAGAGCGAATTCGCAAGACCGAATAAACAGCTTCAGCGGGAAGAAAAAAAAACAACTTTATTTGGACTTCTTCGATATTTTTGGAGATCAGGCCCATAAAGACCTCAAAGAATAGGTTTAGTTCTATGGTGGCGGATGAGCCCTTAATGGGCAAATGACAGCACACACATCCCCAAAGTGTGTTACTGACATCCGTTCAAGTGGCCCCTCGTCATAAGGGTTTTACAATTGAACGGTTGCCGGTTAATCGGTTTTGCAGCAGCTCGTAATACAGTGGTAAGCATATTTCAAATGGTCGAAACACCAAGCAAATCGACTATTTGCTAATAGATGCGAATATGCATTCTGAATATGCAACCATTCAGAAGGGAAAAAGTCGACTCCGACCACTTCCTTATTGCAGCCAAATTCAGAGCTCGACTATCCAACGAGAAGAAGCTGCGAACCACACAGGAAAAGAAATTCAACATTGAAAGCCTTAGCACAATTGGAATACAGAGAGTGTCTGAGCGGGAGACCATTCACCATACACACACTCCATTGTGCATTCACCATACACAAATGCCAACAATTTGTGGAACCAGCATCGCGACATCATCAAAGAGGTATCAGCAGCTACTTCGTGTGCATTAGGTAGAGAGAGTGACGGGGTAAGAGGAAAACCCATATCCTGTCAATGAAGAGAATTCCTCCCCACACAACACCACCAGTATAAAAGAGGTTGGTTCGGCTATCAAAAAGCTGAAGAGCAACAAGGCTGCAGGCTCTGATTGTCTACCAACGGAGCTTTTCAAACATGGATTTTTCGTAGGGTGCATCAAATTATCAACCAGGTATGTGTAGATGAAGCCATTCCCGATAACTGGGCTTATTAGATCTGTATGACTATCTTCAAGAAAGGCGATAATTTGTCTTGTAAGAACTATGTCCCTGATATGAATGATGACAGTCGTTATGTAGTATCTCATTTGAGAGACCGCCGCATTTATGAAAATGTTCGGTTCTATCTTGCCTACTTACACGACAAACCCAACTCCGTTTGCATTGATGGCATAACCAAAACCAACATAATGGTTTCGATTCAACGAGAAGGTCTTCCTATTAAGCCAGCGGAATTAATGCAAATTTTCGTTCGCTACCATGAGAGTTTCGACATCTCTTCCGACGAAGTTCATAATGATCTTTCTACGTTGTCTTCGCATGTCAGCTCCAAACGTCTTTCCCATTTGCAAAGAACTCGTTCAAATTTTAAAAACTATTACAGTTCCTAACAAACTGAAATCTGTATCCTCCAGTCCACAATGCCTGTCCATTTACTACCAAAATGTAAGAGGTTTGCGCTCTAAAATCTCCTCGTTATATCTCAATTCTCAAAAGTTTCCCTATGACCTAATTGCTCTTACTGAAACAAATCTAATTCCAGACATTAAAAACCATGAGCTGTTTCCTCCAAATTTCAACGTTTTTCGAAAAGATGGATTTGAAAGAGCTGATAATCCTTATGGCCGCGGTGTTTTACTAGCAATCCGGAACTGCTTTCACTCAACTCCTGTCGATATTCCCCACACTGAAAACTTTGAGTTAGTATGCGCCAACATTACGCTCCCCAAACGATGTCTTTACGTACTTTGTTGCTACATTCACCGATCTCAACCCATTGAGTCTTATCAACCTGTAGTTCACGCAGTTGATTTTTTGACTGAGGATGCACAACCTGAAGATTGCATTGTTCTAGTAGGAGATTTCAACCTCCCTCACCTTATATGGGAGCCTTCCGATGATTCGTCTCATTTTGTCTCTCGTAATTCGACATCTGAAATAGAAATATTGATGGTGGACTGCCTAACCAACTCAAGTCTGCATCAGATTAGTGGAATACCTAACACAATGAACAGACAACTCGACCTTGTCTTCACATCCGATTCAGATAACTGTGTCGTTTATAGGAGTGATCATCTTCTTTCTAAACTAGACCGCCTTCATCCCCCCTTGTCAATTATATATTCATATGAAAATGGCAACACATGTGCCGATTCGGAAAATTCATTCTCATTTGACTTCCGTAGAACCGACTTTAACAAACTTAAAAACTTCATCAGCAACATTAACTTTGACTTTATTGGTGAGACAACTAACACTGATCTTGCCCTATCAACGTTCTATTCGTTAATTTTCTCCTGCTTTGCCCAATCGGTTCCGTATACCTTCCGAAAGGACTGCATATCTGCTCCTCCCTGGTACACAAAAGAGTTGCGCTCTCTCCGTAATAACAGAAACAAGTTGTGGCACAAATTCTTAAGAACTCGATCTGATTCCCACTACAGTAATTGTCGATCGGTATATAATCGTTTTTCTGAACTTTGTGAGTCTCTTTACCTTGAGTACCTCTACCGCATGCAATATAGGTTAGTCTCGGACCCTAAACGCTTCTACCAGTTTATTAATACAAAAAGAAAGTCAGACGGCTACCCATCTACTCTTAAATTTCTTAGTGAATCTTCTGCCGACCCAAAAACCATTGCAAATTTCTTTGCCTCTCTTTTTAACAAATCCTTTTCTAAGAAAACAGCTGAACCCGATCCTAGCTACTTTAGCTATATGAGAAACTATCCTGAGACGTCAGCCATTGCACTAAATATAACAACAACTTTGGTATCTGAAAACATTAATAAACTTAAAGATGATTTCTCGTCCGGCCCTGATGGAATTCCGGCTATTGTAATAAAAGAGTGTGTTACCCATCTCGGTCCTCCTCTTGCTGCTCTATTTAACTTGTCTGTGTCAACAGGTACTTTCCCTTTCCTATGGAAGGAATCTTACATTATCCCTATTCATAAAAAAGGAAGTAAAGCCGAAGTCGATAATTATAGGCCCATAGCGAAACTCTCTTGCATACCCAAACTTTTTGAAAGCATAGTCTATCAACAACTGCTTCCGTACTGTAGGCCAACTATCTGCACAAATCAGCACGGCTTCTTGAAAGGTAAATCAACGACCACTAACCTAACAGAGTTCGTCTCTAGGACTCTTCATGCTTTAGAAGACGGTGATGAAGTCGATTCAATTTCCACAGATTTCAGCAAGGCATTCGATAAAATTTCTCACCAACTTATCATCTTTAAACTAAAAAAACTTGGCATTTCCCCTCATTTTGTGGCATGGACCAAATCCTATTTAGAAGACCGAGAATACAGGGTCATCTTCAGATCTTCAATATCCGAACACATTAAAGCAACATCTGGTGTCCCTCAGGGTAGTCACCTTGGTCCAATCATCTTTATCCTCACAATTAATGATATAAATTTAATTTTAACTAACTCTAATCTATTTTCGCTGATGACATGAGAATTTCCAAAGTCATCTCATTGCCTTCTGACTCCCATTGCCTGCAAGATGACTTGAATAAGTTTTCGGTATGGTGCAAGCAAAACTTTTTGGAGCTTAATGTCAGCAAATGCCAAGCGATAACCTATTCCCGTAAACGTCTACCTCCCCCTCCAAGAAACTACTTCATCTGCGATGAGCCTATTCCTTCCACTACCCAAGTACGGGATCTAGGTATAATTTGTGATAGAGAATTGAATTTCGACTCGCATATTGACAGCATTATAAATAAAGCTAACTCTTCACTCGGCTTTATCAAACGCTGGTCAAAAGAATTTTCCAACCCTTACGTTACAAAGTCCCTGTACATTACTTTTGTAAGGCCTCTTCTTGAATATTGCAGCCAAGTTTGGTCACCCTATAAACTAACTCACATTCAAAGAATAGAAGCAGTCCAACGCAGGTTTATCCGTTTTGCACTTCGTGGTCTACCTTGGGCCGATCCATATGGATTACCCCCCTATGAAAATAGGCTAAAACTAATTAGCATGCATACCCTAAAAAAACGTCGTGAAGTCGCTGATGTACTTTTTATCCACCAGTTACTGACTGGAAATATCGACTGCTCGACAATAACGCAAAATATTGCATTCACTCCCAATCCCCGTAATCTAAGATCTGTCCCAATCTTCCTGATCCGAACTCACCGCACCAACTACGGTCACTTTGAACCCATATCCAGAATGTTGCGTATAACGAACAACTACGCCGAAGTCTTTGACCTAAATAGCAGCAAACAAGAAATAAAAACAGCGCTGCTCAATATGCCACTCCCTTAACATCTCCCCCGTCCACCATTTCTCCTCGCCCCATTAGGTTAAGTATATCTTTGTTAGTTTTTAAGTCTAGTTTTAAGTTTGGCTTGTTAATAAGCTTAATAAAGTTGTCCGGGGTAGACCCGGGCCAATAATAATAATAATAGTAATGTACTGTGTGAATGTTTCAAACCTTTCTGCAACAGACTAATCGGTATATATAGGGTTTTCCAATAAGGACTTGACAATGACTTATGACTTCGATCATATGGCCACCGCGGGCACGTTTGCAGCGGTCGATTCATTGGGCCCAATTTTCAACTACTCGGCTACACATTTCGGCCGAAACGGCCGCTATTTCCAATTCAATGTTGGCTCTGAGCTCTTCCAACGTCGTCGTCGTGTTGGCATAAACCAATGACTTAATGTAGCCCCACAGAAAGTAGTCAAGCGGCGTTAAATCGCACGAAAGAGGCGGCCAATCGACTGGCCCATATCTTGAGAAAACACGCTCACCATACTTACTCTTCAATAAATCGATTGTAGCGTGTGCTGTGTGCCTTGTGGCATCATCCTATTGAAACCACATGTCGTCCGAGTCCATATTTTCCAATTCGGGCCAAAAATAATCGGTAATCATGGCGCGATAAAGCTGACTATTCACAGTAACGTGACAATCGTTATCGTTGACGAAAAAATATGGCCCAATAACGCCGCCGGCATGCAAACTGCACCAAACAGTTATTTTTTGTGGATGCAGTGGTGATTCATGAAGCACATGTGGATTTTCACCCGACCAATAACGCTTATTTTGGTTATTGACGAACCCATTGAGCCAAAAATGAGCTTCGTCACTGAAGATGATTTTGCGATAAAATTCATCATCTTGGCGTATCTTCTCCAGAACCCAATCGGACTTTCAAAACGTACTTCGCTTCAAATGGTCCATCGGCTTCAGTTCTTGAGTCAGCTTGATCTTGTAGAACGCCGTGGAATTGACTGATTTGGATCGTTTGCTACGGGCGCCTGAACGGCTGCGATATTTTAGACACTTCGACCAACCCGTTGTTTCACTGATACGGCAACATCATACAACGAATATGTAGACTCAAATTTTTGCACTAAACTTGTTATTGCCTGTCTACTAGGGCGAGAATTACAACCGAAAATTGGAGTTAACGCTCTTAAAGTTGCAGTCACCGACTCCGAATTTCGGTAGAAAAGTTTTATAATTTGCAGACGTTGCTCGTTCGTGTACTTTACCATGATGAAAATGTTGAGTTTACTGAATAAATTGACAGTGAGAGTTTGATGATTAGTGAAAGAGTGCGTTCACAAATTAAATTCAAAGTTGTCAAGTCCCTATTGGAAAACCCTTTATCAGTGTGACTTCTGTTCCAGCAGGTCGACAATCACATGTGACAACATACGTCGTCTTGAGGTCTACACAGCGCTGGCCGAATTCGGGATCCTGACAAAACTTATCCAGTTGTATCGAACTATCTCAAACATGTACCGGATTTCAGCAGGTAGATGCACAGTAATGTGATTTCTTCAATTTAGTGCTGGAACAAATAGTGCGCAAGGCAGGTGTTAACATAGAAGGCACTACGCAGACGACATCGACATCATCAGTAGTTGCCAACGCGCCATCGAAGACACTTTTGCAGCAATCGAAGAACAGGGGAAAGGAGTTGGCCTTGAAGGCCAAGAAAAGTACATGTTGTCATCAAACAAAGAAGCATCTGTCCACCGTATGGGACAAAATGTCACTTTGACAACAGTAACTTCAAAGTGGTTAAGGAGTTCACTTCGGAGTAAAAATCAACTCCACGAATGACAACCTAATGGAGATTCGGCTAAGACTTAGGAGACCAGTACGAATCGGGGGAAGATACAACAGCGAACACTCTGAGCAGTATCAAGATGTGGCTGTAGTACAAAAAAGCTAAAACACGTCTACACTGGCGCGGCCACATTACACATAAACCCACTGGTACTTAGATTATTAGTGGTTAGCTAGCAGCGAGAACTTTTAAACCAATTCAAATAGAGTCTTGCAGCTTGGCTAATAATCCCTACATCATGCCTCCATGGCACGATTTGAGATTTTCTACGAAGATTTAGAAATATAGAATGTAAACGGCAAGATGGGAAGTCACTCGTATACTACTGCTACTTTGTCGACTAATTTTGGTAATCGAATACAGATATACGAGTACGTAATGATCAAATTCTTCTGTAACATGTAGAGAATACATGTATTGATCGAGTAGATTGCTTTCAGAACATTCTTTCAATTGCAGAGAAATTGTGAACTTCATGAGGTACAACACAGACATCTAAGGGCTGATTAGAACAACAAGTTGAAATAGCATTTGCCAATGGAAAGTACAATCTTATTCTACGATACTTCAGCAAGCTAGTTTCAGGCAATTCAAAGTCCGGTGTAGTGCGATTGATAACATCATTATAGTATTGTGAGGTAACACCGGCCGTTTACTTCGATCCAATGGACAAGCTAGAAAAACCTATCTGCGATTTATGTCTTAACAACATCCAACACACACCAAATAGGGCAACTACTCGTACCTTTACAAGTGAGGCTGGAATAGGGTTCCATACTCTAGTGGTACCATAGCAATATATAGCCGCTGGTAAAGCCTTCGTGAGCTTGCAAGCATTTTAGTATGGAGCCCTTACAGTCTGAGACTGATTGCTAATGTGTTATAAATGTGTTTTTATTCAAGTACCTGCACCAAAGATAGGATTTGTGTATTGAGCACAAGACTAACAACTGCCTTGACCCGAATCGTAGTGCTGAAAATAGGTTGGAGGTCCTATACCAAGGAACTCAAACAGAACGGTGAACCACAAAATCAGTTGAGTCTTATTTAAAATTGAGAGTCATGTGTGAAAAATTTGTTTGCAAATAGAGAAATCACTGCAAATTGTTGCCAGCAGGCAGCTAGAGACAAATAGAACTGCGTATTTTTCTCAAAGTTCAGATTGCAGCAGTACTGTACGGGAAAAGATATTATCGAAGGGGTGCCTGCAATTGAATCGGGGGACGGAGTCCAAAAGAAACTCTGTGAAATGATATACCATATGATAATCAGAATGAATTACTCGTAGCTCAAGAAATGAGAAAGCACTTTGAGATTACGATAAATATGTTGAGCATCTGGACGACAGGGCGACTGTCCGGAATTCGGATAAGCATAAGATTGCATGAGCAAATAGACCCACGATATAGTTTTTTAAACTTATTGTACCAACCAAATGAAATAATAAGTCTATCCCCAAGAAATTCAGTCTGCAGGAGCTGCCTTGGTTATGGCCCAATATGATAGCTAAAGTAATTTTGGAATCAGCTCACATCTGGTACGGTATTTGATGTCGAAGCATGCCTCCTTTCTTTCAAGGCAATATTTGCAGTAAAATAGGTCACTGCAAGACCTTCTTTTCATCGATTTCAGAAGGAAGTTAAAAAGGTTCTTTACAGGCTAGACAGGGAGGAGATATTAACAGCCTCGCAGGGGTGGCGCTTTACGTCAAGGTAAGCTATTCAATTTTTTTTTTTAAATCCAAATCATCTAAAGAGATTTTAGTGAAGTTGTTCACACTACGCTGTTAGAAGGAAACAAATCTATCTAATGAAGAATGACATCTTACCTAAAGCATCCTCTCACTGAACATAACATTATTGAGCAGGAAACCGAGTAATTTGTGAGTTTTAATTATGTGGAGAGCATCGGTGTACACCGAACTCGGTGTTTATTGTGGGTCGGGCAAATGATTCCAAGTTGAATTAATAAAACATATTTTCCTCCGACCAAATCTTGGAACTGAGCCGGTGTATACTGTTTGTCGAGTTATCTGCAGCTTCCTTGAGTAGCTCAGTAGGTAGACGAACAGGACGACAACATTGCTATACAAAAGTTTAGGTGTTGCTATCTACCACCTTGATCTTGGAATTAATCAGAAAATTAAAAATACAAGTTTATTCATCTAAATTTATATTGTCCCCTTCAAAGTAATCCCCATCGACTACAACACACTTATGCCAGCGCTTGATCCAATCTTCGAAATATATTTATATATCCATCAGTGCTTCCTACGATTTTTCCATTACTTCCTCTCGGCTGCTGAAACGCCTTCCCCGTAGTGGTTTTTTAACTCGATTGGACAGAAAAAAGTCATAGGGAGCCAAATCAGGTGAATTTGGTGGCTGTTGAATGGTATTTGTTGCATTTTTCGTCAAAAACTTACGAATAATGATGGCACTGTGCGACGGTGCGTTATCATGGTGCAAAATCCACGAGTTTTCTGCCCACAATTCTGATCTCTTTCGGCGAATTACTTCACGCAAACGTCTCATAACGCCCAAATAATACTCTTTGTTTACTGTCTGGCCCCCTGGCAAAAATTCATGATGCACTACACCGTGAAAACCATGAGCATTGCCTTCTTTTTTGACTGAAAATGACATGGTTTTATTGGTCTCGGCTTATTTGGTGAACGCCATTCACTTGCCTGAATGGATTGCGTGTCGTACTCATAATGATCTTTTTGATGAATGTGGGATCGGATTCAGCCTCGCAAATCATCTCTTTTGCGACGTCAACACGATCTGTTTTTTGCATGAAATTGAGGTCTTTTGGCACCAACTTTGCTGCTATACGACGGAAACCCAAATCATTAACCGAAATGTCTTGGGCGTATCCATAGGCAATGTTTAAGTCCTCCGCTATCTCTCTGCGGTTATTAGCCAACATTTCTTTTACTCCATCAATGTGTTGGTCAGTTTTCGATGTCGATGGTCTGACACTGCGTTCATCATCTCGATTGACTCACGACCACTTTTGAACCGCTCGTGCCACCGATAAACAACCGTTTTCTTTAGAGAATCGTTGCCGAAACACTTTTCCAACATTTTCAACGTTCGCGCACTATTGAATCGGTTTTTTACGCAAAATGTAATACAAGTTCGTTGTTGCAAATTTAAATGAATTTATAAAATTGTAAAAAATCGCCAACACACACAGTAATAGATGTGCTCTTGGCTACGTAACTTTTGCAAATCTCAAACTATGACGCTAAGATTTAGAGGGAATGTCAACAACAGATTTACCAACTTAACAGAAAAAAAAACAGAACTCAAATCGGAACAACGGGAGCGCAACACGGTGGTTATTCCGGGAAGTTTTTGATCAATGTGGTATACTACATTTTGGTCGAGTAGGCAGAAACCTTTGCTTTCATAGTCCAGGTTGAGTCATTCGTTTTGCCTGGCAGTGGCATTTAAGTAATCTTACAGTCTACAGAAACGGTTGTGCTATAAACTCAGCATCAACTGTGACATTACTTCTAAATTTTATTGTAATATTTGAAGGTATCTATTCGGGTCTTGTTGTCTTTACATGTTCTTTTATATTTTTGGCAAAACTTACTTCCTTACTTACCTCTACAATTTCCCGATGGCGAGTTTCTAAAGCTCTTTATTTTTCGTGCGGAGAAGCCAATGTTCTTCACACTTATGAGCCAAAGACGTAGTCGCTCTCCTAGGCAGCTTCTATGCAGTTCCGTAGTCGAAATATTTTGCTACATCGATCCAAGCGTTTCGCAATCCAGCCAGCACATACTTAAGTGGCTGCATTTCTGACGGATTTTTGGCGAAGATGTCACTTTAGTACGTTGTACAGAGCTGGAGGACAACTTTGAATCTCTTCACACTGAGACCAACCTTGTAGTTAGTCGTAAGAGCCTATATTGGACACTCTGGGGACGTCTACAAGAATGGTGGAGTGCCTTTCGTCGATCACAATATGACCAGTTTGATTGATTGCTTTGAGTGAACGATAGTACGCTCATGTTGGCTTAGCCTGCATTTAGATTGAGTGTTTGCTTTTGTTCTGGAACTTCCGAACTTCTTGCTTTTGTCTGTGGTCCTACATGTGGTCGACTTAAGGTTCGAAGATTCCATGTGGCGATCCGAACATTGTTGTCTATTTTTCATCTTGCAAAAGCGGCCGGATGTTCCAGTAACCCTCTTCGGTAATATGAGTAATGCCGACGAATCGGCGACATTGTAGACTGTGCATTGTTTCAAGTACACAATTCTAACAAAAATTATATCTATATGACCGCTTAAATCACTTAACATTCCATATCATTTAAAGACCAGTATAATTTGTCCTGGCACTATAATTCCCTTGTTTATATTGTTTTTCTGTTAGCAAGATTTAGCTGTCTCCAACTGTCTGACGCCTGTCTGTCAAACCCCACCCGAAATATCATAAAATCATAATCGAGCAAAATCCCCAATCCACTGTCCCCAATTCCCCTTCTGAACCGTGCAGCTCATTTAAAAATTAATTTGACCACCAAGAATCGAAATATATTGCCGTGGTCAATTCTAATACGCCAAATTATGCGACTGAATCCTTTTTAGCTCAACAGAGGACCAGATAGAACCTCAGCGTTTAAATTCTCGTATCACTTGACAAAAAGTATCTTCTCAGAAATAAATCAATCAATTAACTCACGCTGCTGTTTCTTTGACGCATGACCGTCATGAATACTTGTGCCCGCGGAGAGATGACCACGAATGACGACAACAACGATCATGATGGTCATGATGACACTGATGATGATGATGTCGCCATCATGCTGATGCACAAAAATGTAAAAATATCAACCTCCTTCCTGGACGAGCATTCGACTACGAGTATTCGTACATGTCAGGCCCTCTTTCAAGAGTTAATCGTGTTCGTTTGGTAATTAAAATTTCGGCTAATACGAAATACTCGTACGCGGACTTCCACCATCGGTATGATGAGCCACTCTGAATGAGACGACCATGTGACCATCATTGGCCTGAAGCTGGAGCCCTATGGAATTTCAAAAATTCCTTTGCTTTTTTTTGCTCTGCCAAAAAAGCGAAAGAAAAAAACTAAATTTCAACAGCGTTATAGGGGGGGCCATCATATTAAATTGTGATGATGATGGTAACGCGACAAAAACGGGCATAACTTATTATCAATCAACGTGGACACGGAACTGTCATTGAAATGCCACAGCCACAGCCACAGCCACAAATTCGGGCAGCGGATCATTTTTGTTGTGTCGCTTTCGCATTTGGTGGGCGCCATTCATCTCCATAATAAATTCGTCAAAATGCTTACAAACCTGGACGAAGTAAGGAAGACTGTCGAGATGAACAACTGACTTAGACAGTCAGTGAAGAGAGTAGGCAATGTGGTCCTGATGGCGACAGTTTTTGTCTTGACATTGCATTTTTGAATGCTTAAACGTTTGACATACCTAATGGTGAATTTGATGGAGGGAAAAACTAAATGTTCTGGTATTCGGATGATGCCACATGGATTTTTAATAAAATCAAAGAATGAATAAGGTTTCAGGCCTCGAAATTGGCAGAAAAATGCAGTTTTGGGATAGACATTTGTCCGTGGAAATTAATTTGAGCGGTTAGCTGAGTTTAGGTTTGGTTCGAATAGGAAAGGAGTTTTGTGGTATTATTCATCTACTAATGCTCTTCTGGTATAATTGACTAGTTAATTTTCGAGTGATTTGTTTCGCCAAAAAAAAAAAACACATATCCTCAATATTTTTCACATCTTCTGTGAAATATCTTATGTTGGGCTTGTTTCTAAATAGTAAAAATGTTGAATCCCTTGCCTTATCTCAGTTAGTCGTTTGTTTTGCTACCAAGAAAACGGCAAAAGACCCCCTAGATGGTGTAACAATAGTAGAAGCCTTAAGAAATGCCCTGATTTTAAAATACGTGATACGCTGTTCTTAAAAACCAGAATTCAGTCTTCCTTGTTGTCTTCAAGTCGTGAGCTGGCATACCAGCATAATTTGGCTGGAACACTGTTATCCATTCTTTTCATGTGACCGGACGATGTGTGTGACCAGATTGATAGTCCCTCTCGCTTGGTAGACAAATTTTTTATTTTTTTTCGAGACGGTGTTCAAAATTTGCCTTGCTTTCCTCTTTATTGTGCACCACGTGACGCTATATTATAAAACTGATGTGATTGATGTTTTTTGCAGTAAGCCTTCTTCGAATCTCCACATGAATGTCATTCGTGGAGTTTAATCCGAGGCTAAACTAAACTAAATTACTTGAAAGTTAGTGCTGTCAACAGTGACTCAACATACTAATCACATGTGTGCTAACACTTTTTATTAAATGTTTTCGAGTCTCAACAGGACATATAATGTAGCAATGCTCCAAGTATACTCTTAGCATATTAGGCGATTCTAACGCAAATGTAGAAAAGGGGGGTAGTGGGTTAGTCGGAAAATTGGAACCTACATACGAGTATTTCACATCTGCGACGAAATGTAATCGAAGCTAGTACCCGGTTTCACTATCTCAACACTTATTAAAGAGATTGCGATCTACAGATCACCGAAGTGTCCATTAATAGACACAAAAATAAATGGGATCGACGCAAGACGTCCATGCTTTAAGCATAAACTTTGATCAATACCTTGTAGTTGTAGTCAGCGGATGGCTATGATGAAAAGAAATCGTAAAAAGTGTTGCCGTGTATTTTTTAACAGCGCATGCTGTCAATGCCAAATATATGTATATTAGAAAACTAGTGGCATCACTATGACTGGACATTATTCTGCCCCACAACAGACCTTTCGCTTGTACAGGGTATTCTGGCGGTCAAATATGAAGCAAAATAAAGTGAGTAATCTTGTACTACAGACAAGATTAGACGTATGAGCAGAGAAAAAATGAAGAAAGTTCGCTTTTCCACAAGAAAAAGGAAAAGCACAAGAGTGAGAATATGGATTTTAAGGGGTGCTATACCAGAATATTATAAGTTTTATTAAATGTTTGGAGGATCATGTCCAAGATTCGAAGCTCAAACAGAAGCCTAACAAAATACACATTGAAGCCTGGTATTAAGATGTACATTTGCTACTCTCAATTTGGAAGGAACCTGTCGCAGACTACTTAACGACGAAGACGACTTCGTTGTCCAGAAGAATGGTTTACTCAATGTAGACGATGACAGCCGAAATTTCCTTCCACCCCAAAACTATGTGCAATTAAGTATATTCGCATTCAAAGCCAACAAGATTTCTGGGTCTAATGGTCTGCCCGACGGATCGGATAAAAATACGACCGACAAGTGAAGCCCCTGTATTATTTACCTTATATATAGAAAAAGAGACCTTCTAACCTGTAACTGGATAAAGAGATACCAGTCTCCTATGCATTGCTTATAAGAAAAAGTGGGTTTGTTTTATGCCGTGCAACATTGTGTTAATTGTTGATACATCGACTTCAGATGTTGAATTTCTACAACGAAACTGAACTACTTGATCTCTCTGAGATGTCGAGCCACTTGGTTATTGAAATCTAATCCATCTTAGTATAGATATATACTCCAGTTATTTTGTTTCTATTTAACATGTGGGCCACACCTCGAACATATCGAGCGTAGTTCTACGGCCGGATATTAGCTGGGTTGGCTTCGTTGAAGAATACCTGGATCTGCTTATAAACACTCAAGACATACTGGTATGCATTCTGAAAGGCCGTTTAACTCTTAATGCAATACTCAGTGGTTGAATGGGCAGATGTAACGGTTGTTTTTATACAGAATCGTGTACATTCTACTAATTCTCCGAAGTCTGTCATCCTTCTATTAGAGATTCCTGTGAGAAACTTCGATCTTCACATCAGATGCAATCGCAAGCACAGAAGACTTATAATGACCCAATGAAAAGTCATTCTGTGTCAAGGTGTATACAACTGTGGAGTTCCTTAATATCGAGGGAGCTTTCAAAAACGTTGACATCTCCTCGATAGCCAACTCTCTTCAAGACACTGTCTGCCCCTGGATCCACTTTATTCTCAAGAGAAGAGCCATAAATGCAGCCTTTGGTCGCTGCTCTACAAGAAATAAATCATATACGGGAACACCGCAAGGGTTGCACTTTTACCTCCGCTATGGAATCTATTCATAATTCGGCTCCTCAGCAAATAATAAAAGACTGGACGAGGTGCTGTAGCTCACGAAGTTGACATCATTATTTATATAATGGCATACAGACACAGCAGATTGGGTTGTTCAAAAAGTCATTGCGTTTTTTTCATTTGATTTTCAGGTGCGTTTATTTAATATACGTAATCAGCATTAACCAATAATGTATTGATCGCTTTGTTCGATGACATTCTGCCATCTCTCGGGCAACTTCATAAAACTTGTCAAGGTGCTGTTTGAAGAGGTCTTCAGAAGCAAGCGTTCTACCATTTAAGGGGTTTTGCAAGCCGCGAAATAACTGGAAGTCTGATGGCGCAAACGCTGGGCTATACGTTGGATGTGGCAACACATCCCAAACAAGCTGCAATCATTTTGCCGAATAACCAAACTTATGCGTTACGATAGAGCAGCTCTTGATGTTTCTGTGCTATGGCATCACTTAATTTGTTTTCTTTTGAAGTAGCTCATAGAAGACTGTTCCCTTGTACTCTTACCAGATTGACAGCATCGCCTTCTTTTGGTGGAGATCTCGCCTGCTCCAATTTTTTTTTTCGGCTGACATAACCCTTTTCCATTTTTCGTAACCCCTGATCATACGATTCAAGAATGGATCGTTTTCTTAGCGTTTGGGGTGTTGATAGCAGACGCTTATGTGCTTCTTCAGATGAATTTCTTTCAACTTTATTTAGCCAAGCGATTTCAAATGACCATGAACTCTTCCAATGTCTACCATTCGAACGGGAGGAAGTTCCCGGACCGTTGAAGGCTCATTTGCTCTCACCAATGCTCTAATTTTATCGTCGTCAATCTCGGAATGTCTACCGGAACGATCAGCGCCTTGAATTGAAAAGTCACTATCACGGAATCTGGCGAACCACTTATGCTACGTTTTTTGATGACAGTTCTACCAAAATCTTTATAAACTTTTCCCTTGCCTCAGTTGCTTGCTTCCCTTTTTTCAAGTAATAGCGCAAAATATGGAGAATATGCTCTTCGAAATTCTCAATGTTCGAATTACAAACATAAAACTTGACCGAATCGCGGTACCTTCCTGTTTTTAGGTTAAGTGCCAGGAACAACACGTGTGCAAACATTTGACATTTGGTATATGTATGCCACACTCAGATACAAATAAATACGAGCAAAGCCATCTATTGCAGAAAAACTCAAATGAATTTGTGAACAACCAATACATTCTCCAGTAGCCTTAGGCATAGTCTTCTCTTCTACACATGGCTGTTTCCGAAACATGAATCCGGCCGAAATAGACCTGACCCTCTTTACAATAAAAATCAAGTTAGCATGCATCATCTCAGCCAAATCAAGTTGCAGTACTCTGATGTGTGCCAAGTATCTAAGCTTCATCCTGACCTACAAACTGAGGAGGTAATAAAATCATGCACAGCCCAAAAAAACCTATTGCTACCCGCTACACGTCCCTGAGAGCTGTAAACCCAAGGTCGGGTCTACAACCCAAAATCATGCACATCCCGGTCATGATACCAATTGTGCACCAGAAAAACGAACTAACATCAACATCTCCAAACTTTGCTCTATCTGCTACCTGTAGACTTGCTTGGCATGGTCACAACACAAGGTTAAAAACCGAGCTTACACTGGGGTCGTGACACCAGCACATATTTATAGCAAAGCCGTTTGGTAGTCTATGCTGGAAAGACCGATGGACTTACATCAATCCGTTAAGAAAAAAAAACTCTGTTCCATTCCCTACTTATAGATTTCTTCGACATGCAGCTTGCAGTTGACGCTAACCTCAGGCTGAGAAACACTGCATAAATTGCACTCCGAATTTCTTACGCATGGAAGAGATATGCCTCCAATGAAGAGTTGATCGACAAAACTGAAGCATATTTTGAAAGGTTGGGAAAAAAACACAACGGTGTGAGATATACGAGTGTTGTCTGGAAAGTTTCCGACCGCAACGTAAAGATAGCGGCACTCGTCAATAAAAGCTAGTGAATGCTAGTTGTGCATCTTTTGACAGTTACTTACCGAAGTTTCAGTCGTTTTCATAGTTGACAGTCGTTTGAGTGAGTCGATGTGAGTGTTTTTTGTGAAAATGGAAAAAATTGGGTATCGAGTAATTCTTGTTCTTGAAAGTCAATACGCCTACGCAAATCAAAAATGAGTTGGACTCTGTGTATGGGGACTCTGCACCATCATTTACCACAGTGAAATTTTGGCCAGCTGAATTTAAAAGTGGTCGTAAGAGCTTGGGAGATGATGAACTTTCGGGACGTCCAAAATCTGCACACACTGACGATAACTAAAGTTCAAAGTTCACCAAATGGCGTCAGACGACCGCCGAATTAAAGTGAGAGAGATAGTAGAGGTTATGAAAATGTACAAAGAACGTGTTTGCTACATATTAAATCAAGTTTTATTCATGAGAAAGCTATCCGCGCGTTGGTTGTCGCGTTTGCTTACGTTAGACTAACGTTTAGGCGCAATAAATTCGAGTGTTGGGGCCGATTAATTACTGTAGATGAAACTTGGATACACCTTTATACGCCAGAAACTAAAATTCAGCCAAAAAAGTGGACTGCAAAGGGCGAGCCGGCTTCAAAAACTGTTTTTTTTCGGCTGGGAAAGTGATGGCGACTGTTTTTTGGGATAGTAAAGGAGTTATCTTAATCGATTATCTTCAAAAAGGAAAAACCATTACAGGGGCATACTACGCATCATTACTTGCCAAGCTGAAGGCAACAATTCCGGAAAAACAGCCACATTTGCAGAAAAAGAAAATCCTGTTTCACCAAGACAACGCGCCGTCTCACACCTCAGCGGTTGCCATAGTGAAAATCCATTAATTACGGTTTGAACTGCTTGTACATCCGCCTTATTCACCAGATTTGGCCCCAAGCGACTTCTTTTTGTTCCCTCATCTAAAAACTGTGCTCGGAGGACAGAGATTTTCGTCAAATGAGGAGGCAATCACCTTCGTGAACAATTATTTTGGAGAGTAAAACGCCAAGTACTATTTGGACGGGTTAGAGAGATGGGAGCATCGCTGGGAGAAGTGTGTAGAGTTACAAGGAAAAATAAAAAAAAATTGAGAAAAAATGTCTTGTATCATTATTCGGTCGGATATATCGACGTTGTTGAGTTCTGACCGCAGAAAGTCGGTTAACATCGCTCTATACCTGAAACCATTGACAGTAACGGTGTGTCCTTTCTTATTTCGAAAGAAGTGAGTTCCGATGATGCCGCCATGCCATAAACCGCATTAAACAGTCAATCTTTGTGAATGCATTGATGCTTATCCGAACACTTGTGGATTATGTTCGCTCCAATAATGACAAATTTGCTTGTCGACATAGCCCCTGAGCCAAAAATGGGTCTCATCCGAGAAGCTAATTTATTGGCCAAAATCCGGATCTACATATGTCCAACATTTTCAGCACCCAACTAGCGAACTCACGGTGTTGCCTATGGTCATCCGGCTACAATTCTTGCATCAGCAGAACCTTAAACGGATATCGGCCCAAATCTAACTGCAAAATCTAGTAAGCCGGGTTGACTCTCTAGAGATGCCCAATTCAGCTGATCGGTGCCGAATCTGGGCTTCTTCGATGTTTTCTATGGCGATGTTTTCGTCATTTGGCGCCAATCTCTATCTGGTTGGTGGTTTAAGATTCAAACGAGTGTTCAAACTTTTCACGGTGCGACGAATTGCCTGAACACTGAAGCATGATGACGACCGACCTCATGACGAAATTCTCGTTGTGTATTTAAAACTGAGCCGAAATTTCGATAAAACTTTTTAGTAATTTCCATACGTTCAGCAAGCGTAAAATGATGCATGATGAAATGGCCAACCTTACTGAATATTTTGACAGATGGATGTCGTTGGTAACTTTGGCAGCTTTGAAACATAACAACTGGAGAAACTATCATTGCTATCTGTTTACAAGAGAGGCATAGAAATATTAAAGCGCCGGCGCTGAAATGAGTGTAACACTTTAGGAGGATAGTACTACATATATGTTGATGAATAAAGTAGAATTCTGCAAACATATTGTCTTTTTATATGTCAGTCTTTGGACGAACCACCTGTTATATTGACAGTCGAAAAGCGCATCTCTTAATGAGATGGAAAAATTGCACAGGATCACACTCTGTGGGTTCGATGGCACTCTGACTTCATAACGAAGTGCGTCGCTGATGATTTGTCTAGAATCGAATTGATAGAGAAAATAGTAGACAAATTGGAATCAATTCAGTCCACCAATATCCAACGCCAAGCAAATGACACACTTTTAAACGGTCTCTAAGCCCAGTTATAAGTGGATTTATCAAGGCAACTGTGAAACATTTAAAACAAAATGGCCTAAACGATGATAAACGATCAAACGAACTGGTCAACGTCAGGGGAAGGAATTTGTTTAAACTCACAAGGATTGTCGCGGGACACTGTGCAATTGAAAGATATGCGCAACGATTGAGTATTGCTCGCAACAATTTCTGCAGGAATTACTGAGATACGAGTATAATGACGAATAGGAATTTGCGGCGCACTGCTTTTCCAACTGACCTACCCTGGCACACATCAGAATGGAGCTACCACTTCCGAGATCTTAATGATCGCTGCTTGATCTTGAGAAATTTATCAAGAAATCTCTTTGGTTCCAGGATTAGCAATGCCAATGTCAGCCAACGCTTTCCCAGTGGTATGAGAGGGAACTAACAACAATTTTAAGTGCACTCTAGCCGAGGTTAGATGCGGTCGAGAATATGCATGTACAGCCCAACGGTTTAATGGAGCTTCCATTTCTACACTACACATACTTAGGTGAAAATAGAAAATCACAATATTTATATTTCTTCTATTGACAAAAACATCTATGGGAGAAAGGGTCAGCAATCTGTCGAACTTTTGTCTCCGGTCCGTGTCTTCTAAGCATTGCAAAACCTAGTTTTGAACAGAGAACTTCGGAACCTTCGTAACCAATTAAATTATTCTTCACCAATCTATTAGATCACCATCGTTCTCTTAAGTGATCTTCAAAAAATTTAAGCAATTAAAACCCAATTAAGTGTGCACACATGAAGCCAAAATCGTATCACGACCGCTAATTATAAATTTATAGCATTTTATCTTTATGTCTAGTCCTCGTACTGCAGCCACTGCCCGTCCCTGAACACGTCCAATATTGAGTGAAGAAAGAAAAAACGTATATGTTCGAACAACAATCGACGGATTATTGTGCAATTAAACAGCCGTTCTAAGGCATTTATTCTCGAATGTAAGAGAAAGACTTTCCACGAAAATTCATAAAATCTCCAAAAGGCTTATACTACTTTCCTCTCATTCGTACACCATAGTGTTCGCCTTGTTTTGTCTCAGTTTTGTATTTGTATTTTGTCTATTTTGGTTTATTACCCGCGTTTATTGATTTCCATTAGTGAAGAAACACATTTCACCCTTTCATATCGGGGGCAAGCCAACGAAATCATCGACCAGCGCTGATCATTGTTGAGAACAATTTCGTTTTATTGTCGAAATATTTTGGAATGGATCGACAAACATTAACCGACCGACCAATAACCACTTTTGGCTATAAACAGTTCACAGGGCCAACACTGTCAGAGTGCGTATCTGTTGGTTTTGTGATGAAAGCGAATGGGTTGCTTGTTAAAACGCGCACCTAATTTAGCTGCAGCTCTGGATATGGACCGCTGGGCTCGTATCCGCGCGTTTGTTAATCTTTACGACTTCATTGGAAAACCACCATCACGATTGGAGATTTATTAGAAATGAAATTCAATATTTCTGTCTATAAAAATAGTGCGATCGCGTTCTGTGGTGATCGTTGGCGATCCATCCATCTATCTATCCATAACCAGGATGTCTATCTGTAATGATGATGACGGTGATGATGATGGCAGTGTGGACATTTGAACAGAATGCAGCTGCAGGTGGACGGTTGACGGTTGACGGTTGACGGTAGATGGATGGATGATCTAAAATGTCATCGTACGCGTTGTACTGTGATCCACTATTTTATAGCTCGTATCTTTCAGATTAATTTGGATGCCTTCGATCGTAATGGTATTGAGATATGCGGATGCAATGCTAGAACAGCGCTACCAATTGGTGTGGTTCTTCATAAAACTGTTAAATACGATTCTGGGAAAATTCATTTATAAGTAGATACTATACATCATTCTATGGATGAGTTTGGCATTTCGTGTATCTATGGGATTTTAGTGCTTACATCTCTAGCTTTGTGTGTTTGTTTTTGGGTCTTTGTGAAAATACGCAAATGAAAATTTGTTTCCTTTGATTGGATCGAATGTTCGGTGGGACTATGCAAACGATGTGTGGAGTCCATCTCTCTCTCTATGTATATCTCTCAGTGTGCTCCTAATCGAATAATAGTGGTGCGTCGTTGATTTTATGATTACAATGGGTCAGCAAATCGGTAGCGATATATTATGGCATATAGTTTGTTGTAACGTGGATGAAATAGTGATGAGGGGAGTAGATGAGATGCAACGGGGTGAGCATTGGGCGTTTGTGCATTTGTGCGGATGCTGGCTCTGTGAATTTATTGATACCAGTATTGTGATGCTGATGATGTTTATGTGTGTACATAGGTTCAAAGTGCATTCGCTAACAATTATGCATGACTTTGTAAATTGGCACTAAGTGCACGTTGCTAGTTCTATTACAGGGTGTTGGGTAATCTGTTAAAATACATCTTTGAAAAAGTCACTCAATTTTTGGTTTATCTCTTAGTTTAGTGTAGTGCAGAAACAGGGAGGATATAGGCGACACTATATGTCTGCATTTCAATGAAAAAATCTCAATAAAGAAAGAGGATAACTTTTCCGCGGCTGCCCTGCAAATCAGTAGAAGAGGGAACGAAAAAACCGTACAAAAATAATGCACGGCACGGTATAGTAGTACATATTTCATAGTCATTATGAGAGTAACACGTCTTTTACCAAGGCACAACGGCGGGATTAGTCGGAATTAGTAATTATGGAAAAAAATAGCAGATAGATCCTTTTATGAGCTGTCAAGCAGTATGAATCACTTTTGCTACAACATTCCTTGGTTTCCCTGGTTGCAGTTTCTAAAGTGCAGGCTCCAATGCAGCATTAAGTTCAAAAGTTCTGAACCCTAAAAGAACCACAAAACTGGAGTGTTCTCTAAGCAATGATGGGCAATAGGATGAGAGTCAACTCTTCTACTATACATAATCTGCAGAAACGCTTTCTGTCAATTTTAGAGGTAGCCCTTGGTCTAGGGGGCACTTGGTTCAACCTGAAAAACAGCTGATTGAAGAAGATAAGCACCTAATCGCCTAAAGAGGCACATGTTCTATAAATTTGTTTACCGACAAGCAAGCGATGGGATGAATTATTTCTCAGACGCATCACTCCGACGACAGTTTCATCGTCGAACTGTCCACAATTGAAGCACTATACGCACAACAATCCAGATAGCCGTAACCGTGACATTGAGTACAGAGCATATGCAAGTCACTATTGAGCGAATAACTTCAAAATTGGCGTTCTGAGGATCACAGTTTCAACGTTTTCAACTATGGAAGAGCTGTTACTCATTTATTCGTGCAAGAACATGAACTCCTAAGCAAAAATAAATAAACGGGGGCCTGTCTGCTCGACTTTAAGAAGGTTTTCGGTGCTTTTGTGTTCCAATTGGCCAGCATGAGCATGACAAAACGTATGCTCAAAATGATTAATAGTAAGCTAATGGGAAAGAAGTTCACTGTCAAATGTGACAATGTCACTTCGAGCAAAGTCGAGTCACAATCCCAATTGTGACTTGTGGGTGGCCGTGGTTTAAGTGGTAGTGGACTGACTTCCAACTCTGAATGTTCGGTGGTCGAATCCCAACCTCGCCCAAAAGATATTCATTTTTTTCTGTTAATAAAAATCAAGTAAGATGAGCAGCTGACTAGAAATCAACAACAAGCCAGCTTCCACTAAGAATTTAGTCTCCCCATTAAATGTTGGATGACACACATGAGGCGAAATAACCACTGAACCATACCTACTTGAGTGTTAAGTTCTTAAAAAAAAAACAAAAAAAAAACCGGCAAGATTCTACGCAAAGATCTTGGTCTAAAACCTTACAAATACAGATCGTGCAAGATCGAACGACTTGGCACAGCGTCGAATTATCGGTGATTGGGCCTTAGAAAAGCTGGAGGATCAGCTTTTTTATCCAAAAATTGTCTTCAGTGACGAAGCACATTTCTAGTTGTATGGGTAGTTAACAAACAAAACGGCCATAATGTGCTAAGTAACCTCAGGCAAAAGAAGAACTGACAATGACAATTGGAAGAATGTGTGGGAGACCACTGAGTACTTAGCTCCGCTTTTTGGATCACAACGAAAGAAAATTGTGGAACTGGGATGTCTCAAACGAAATATTATCAAAAATGCCGCTTAAGGATCTAAGCCGATTGTAGGCAACCCAATTCGTTCTTACTAATGCGGGCTTTGACCATAGACCTAATATGCAAATATCTGACAGATTTTAGGAGTTTCAGATCGACACACACCACATAACTATCGATATAAAATAAAGCCGACTATCGTAGGATATACGGAGACGAGATCAAGGCTATGTCGAACGCTGATAACCCTGCCAAATTTGACCAGAAGTAAAGGATTACCATGCTCTGGAAAAATTTAAAGGAACACTATTGCCAGTGTGATGGATTTTCTTGTTCTGTGCATAACATCCTGTCTAAGCAAATTACAGAGAGCACTTGATGTTAAGTCAGTCAAATTGTTTGCGAATGCAGATTATATACGATAGAAGCCATAGGTAGAAAGCATTAAGACGAGAGTAGCGCGCTTTCCAGAAGAAGTGAAGGGAGCAAATACAAATTTGGTAAACGAGGATAAGATGCAGCATATCTTGTAATTAAAATACCACTAAATGCCATCAAGCTCCACAGTCAACCGATCATTACACAGAGATCAAACACAGAATTACTATTGTCGATCAGTGTGTCTTTATGATGAGAAATTAGCCAACATTGCCTGCAAGTATTGAGTAGAATGAAAATAATGAAGGTTTGAAGCAACGATTTAATTTAAAAGATTTTTATACAGCAAAGATTCTTAGGTTAGATTGGTTTAGCATAGCGCCGTCTACCGAATTTGAGTTTATTTACTTAGTTTACGTAAGCGAATTAGAATTCAAAAATCTTCCTAGATTAACTACGTCACCTGTGGTGAAAGTATCATTCTTGTTGCCCATCTAGGATCTCTGATCTGAAGTCTTTTTACGGAACTCTTTTAAAATAGGACATTCTGCTATGAACTGCAACACATCCTCTCTTACTCTCTGATTGAACAGAGTGTACAAAATTGGAAGTTCGAGCGTTCGAGCTGGTGGGAGATGTAGTTTAATTTCATAAGCTCCTCTTTCATTTTAAAAACAGTCCTTATTTTGCCTAATGGATTATGGTTTAGGAAGCAAATCTTATCCTTAGGTTGTACTTCAATTGATTGTACTATATATTGTGAAGACTGAGCTTCGATAACATTTTATTCGCGCATGTCAAGGCCCATTTTCTCCATTTAAGTGACTAATTTTCTTCTAACGGATGCGGGTTCCTCTGTGGGTAAATTACAAAAGCTACGTTCGCAGTTAGAAGCGAGGCGTCTCAATTCTCGGACGAGGTTTCGTTCTGTCATTATGATAGGAGTTAATGCTATTCTGGGCAACCTTACTTCCTTCATTGCCGTCATTTTATCCACACAGCCGAGATGCATCTTTGTTGGTAATCAGAAAGAACATTTTAGGCAGTAGCGTAGGAACTAATCCACTTCCTCGAAGGAGCGACACCGTACAAGAGTGTCGAGGCGATGTTTGAGCGAAATAATTTTTGCTTCAAGCTATGAGCTATGTATTTGCTTTTAAGAGCGTGGCCCCACAGAGATGAGATTGCACTCTTAGCTACAGATATTTCACCCTCCAGATCAACTCCACTTCCTACGAAGCGCTTAATATCGTTAATGAACAGTATAAAGAGCCAAAGTATGTTGGAAATTCCTCAGATATAGTTTCTCCGTCTCATACGTATGCGACATTGATGCGATGTTGTTCTTCTAAATCCTGCTTGGAACTCTGATAAAATTTAATGACTTCTGGCCCACTTTGTAAGTCTCTTGAAGATCAGGGCCGCGAATAATTTTGTCGAAGTATTTAGAAAAGGAACGATTTTGTAGAGAACGATTATTGCTTTTTGGAGTTTTTCGGTATAGCAGTGGTTAAAGCATATACAAATTCCGTGGCTCAGTCTTTGTAGAATTTAAAAGGAATTCGATCATCTCCAGGGGCTTTCTGTGACTTGACATTTTCTATGACTTTTTTACCTCCCAGGGTATAAGTGGTGCATTCAAAAACTCGTCTAGAAACGAAGGGGCGGCATATTGAGTTGGTGATGAGATATGTTTTTAACGATAGGCTGATCGTATTTGTATGTCCATTTATATACTTCACGGTTCTCCAAAACTCTGGCAAGGAGCTTGAGTTGCTTATCATACCAATAATTTTATGCTCATAGGTCGTCTTTTTCCAAAGCAAAGATGCTTTAAATGTTTATTTGCTGCTCCATAAAGAGATTTTAAAACGGTAGTGTTGTGCTTACTCAATAGCCTTAGGAACTCGAATGATTGTACTCCTACGCCTAAGCACTCGGTCGGTAGAACCACTTTCGCTTACAAATACTTTTATTTGTTGATGAACTACTTGGTGGAGTTGCCTTTTTGATTAATTCAGTGAGCTATTCGACAGTTGGGACAGTGTATAGTATGCTTAGCTCCATGTTTAAGTTATTCTGACCTCCACCGGAATCTGTCTCGCAGCTTCCATTCAAAACTTGATCGCCATATTGTCACCTGAGTGCAAGAACTAGATAACTTGATTTTTTTTTGATGAGATAACTGGGTTTTTTGGCTACCTGGATTCGATAAGAATGGGTTTCAATGACTGGACAACTCATTTTCCTTATTTTCTGCCATCTATTGTGGGGCTATGTTGGAAATAGCTTGTCAAAAATGTTTAGAAAATTACAGGTCTAATTGTTTTTGTCGATTTCTCGAAAGTATAAAAAGTCGAGTTACCTAGTTCTTGCACTCAGGTGACGATATGTATGTATATGTACTGGTACAACTGCAATCTCCAATATTTAGGCCCCTTGTTGTCCCGCACTCGTTCATTTGATTTCAAAACCATATGTATGTTTGGTGATTTGTAACCGCTATCAAAGTCGTTTTGACATAGCCCCAACCGGCCATTAAAATCGCCACCAAGTATTAGATAAAATGTGTTCAAAGTTTGTTGCTCGTCGCTTAATTTGTCTTAGTGGCATTGCCAGTGGTTACAATTTAAATAAAAGGACACTATATAGAGAATTTTGTGGTTCGCATTGACTTCTAGGACGCATAAATCAACAGTCAAGGAAAGTCCTACCAGGATCATCAGTGCTGGTATCTCCAGAATAGCTATGGAAGCTGGGCGTTCTCACTTTAAGAGACACTTTTCTGGATACATGCCTGCACATATGTAAATCGCATATTAATTATGATATCTACGGAGTAATACACAACACAAAACTCCTTCATTGCAATAAGAGCCATCGAAAATGGTTATTCCTTAGCCTAAACGCAATCTTTCAAGATGGTGTGAGTAAGAATTTTGGAGCTAGCGCGGGTCATCACACACTTGAAAACAGAGTTATTCCAAGCTATCTTAAGCTGGGATATTTTCCCAAATCCCATGCAACATATGCGCGTCATTGCACACTTCAGAGTGGAGCATGGCATATTGTCGTGAATAAAACGTTGAGATTTGAAAGCTGGCGATCACACATAAAAGCTTGGCATCATGCATATTCCAGACCATGATTCAACAAAGGGGTCATGTGCAGATTCAATTAGATCGGCGAATAAGTAGCTGACGAAGCCAATATGCATTGGATTTAATCCATCTAGAATTGTGTTATCAATGTATAAAAACATGTGGGGGTACATTGGCTTCAAATGGTGAAAATTTGCAGAGTTATAGTGGAATCCTTCTCAGGTATGTCTTTCACCTAATATAGTGGTCAAGTACAGGGTTTTCAAGTCATGTCCATGCCTTCAGGTTGAAAATCTTAAACAACCAACGTATCACCCTGTTCTATTTCTAATCAACAATTTGAAATGCCAAATACAAAATTCATCTGGGCTTATGTCAGAAATGCCAATATTCGTCGATTATGCTTACCGGTTGAACCCTTCGAACAAGTGCCTCACACCCAATATTCCTACAACACAGCTCATTGGTCTGTGGATGTATCCTCCATTCCATCAGACTGTTGTTTTAACCCATTCCCCCTTCCCAAATAGAGGATGCATCTGAAAAGCGCAGTGTTGGTACTTCAATAGCTTGCGCCAAAACTGCCTTTATAACCTCCATCTTTATCATGACTGGAACCATATCCGGCAATATACGAATCCGTACGCAAAATTCACATTCGCAATAATCCCAAAATGTTCCAGAGAGATTGGGGTGTACGGGCACAGGCACGGGCAACATGCATCTACTTGTACTCATACCCCTTTTGCAAGGATTGTATTCGTATCTCATCCTTGTGCAAAATGCAATCATACACGTTACAAGTTATGCTGCACTAATTTTCCTTCCCTCGATGCCAGCCAGAGTGCATCGTTAGATGGTGGTGGTGATTGAAAACATAAAACAAACGGAGTGGGTGGCAAAGTATAGTTACAACATGGAAAGGACAACTGAGTAGGGGATGTTTTGGAGGCATGTAGAAATTCTAAATTTTGATTGCATGCTCATCACACACACAATGCAAGAGCGTAAATTAGGATTTCAAATGACATTTCGAATATTTACGGCACTCTGAGTGCAGTTAGATTGCACAATGCCAAATCGGTATAATACCTAACCAGTCAGTCATCGTGAACGTAAGGGGGGTTGTAAATGAATTAAGCCAGCTACAGGAGGTTAAGTATATGTTGAGGGGACTACAACCTAAGAGCGGCATTGATTTTAGCAATTCAGATAGATTTTGTGTTGTGTGATTGTTGGGTGGTGATGTTTTTTTTTTTCGTTTCGTTTCGTTTCGTAGTTTCGGAGTGAGCGATTGACCGGTCGTTCAGGTCTATATGGATCAGCATTACAAATGCAGCCTACAGAGGAGGCTTTAATAATAAAGAAGTGTTTTAAATGGTTTTGTTTCGAAATCAATTTAGATATTTACATATTTATTGAGGGCTCTCTATGGCTTGTTCGTTATCAAAGCGAAATGTTTTGTTAGAAATGATAAACAGGTTTTAATATTTTATGAGTAATCGTAGTGCCAGATACAGATGGCTGGATGGACAGAATATTGAGTGATGTGCTTGGCAGTGATAAAGCAGATGAATACGAGTACACATTTCAGACGTGTAAATGGAAATGTAATCTGTTAAACATAGCTTTTGCATTTTAATTAAATTTTTCTGTTTTCCTATGGAACTACTTTTTTGTATTTGAACACAATGGTAAATTTCGAGACATGCCATGTTTTTGTGGTGTCCTTACCATTCTTGATAGTGGAATAGAATATGTTTAAATAAAAATTGTGGTTGAAGACCCTCTCCTTTTGGGTTCGCCAGCTGCGGTGTAGTCTTCCTCTACTACGTTTTGCCTCGGTGATGGATTCCAAGAATTTCCGAGCTGAAGTGCTGGTTATCATTTGTTTTACATGCCCCAGTTATCTAAACAAGTCCATGTAGCTGACTGTTACTGCTATTCAGTTCTCCATTCTCCGTCAATACAGACAGAGTTGTCGATCAACAGAGCCTCTTGAGTTGGCTTGCAAATTTCTCACAATTTCACAGTGGTTCGCTTTTTTGTTGACGCACCAGCAAGTTTTCCCCGTGGTCATCCTACAGGGTTGGACAAATTTAACAGGATTACCTAAACTGGGCATGCCTTCGCATAATCTTTCTCAATACGCTGTCATAGGCGGCCTTAAAATCGACAATTATTCGTAGATGGTAGAGTTAGGAATTCGACGGCCTTTTCCAAGATTTTCTGTAATTTATTGTCTGGTCTGGACTGTCTAAGCCTGATATCGAATACATAATATAATTTAGACGATCTTATATTCTATCTTGAAGAGACTAATGCCTTTTGAACAATTCGAAAGAAAGCCCAGCAGGCTTCTTGGATCCTCGATCTAACGCTTAATGTGCTATTTTTTCTTCTTTTTGAAAACCCGGTGCTTCTCGTTCCTTTTTGACCCTTAGAGCTCACGAGCCAATGTAGTGCCCCTTTGCAGCGCTGCTCTTTAATGCTCTTTGTTTTATTGCATGCGCATTGTAACTTGATCTCAATACACTTGTTCCTAAAATGACAACCTTCTGACAAAGAGATATTCACATTCGAACCTCCGCTAAAACAAGGTAGTTGTCCAAATCGATGCTAGCACCTTGGAATGAGTATTGATTTGGGTTGTTACCATGACCTCGTTCATATGCCTGAAACTCAAGCCTACTTCCATAACTAAGCCGCTAATGAAATTCGCATAAAAATAGCACCCCTAACACCATTAACCGAAATGCCATTAGCCTTTGTTTTTATCATTTTCATCGGTCTTCCGAATCCCGACATTTGGACAATGTGTATTCTTATTGTGGTAAATCTAGAAGACTTTGATGTTTTAGTTTTAGAAGAATATAATCAAACCCAGTGGTTATACACCCAAAAATCGCTAAGAACTATTGCTAATGATATCTTTGCTGCTATACAGTTTAGGAGGGCATTCAACAAATTTAAAGACGGACTCTTTATCAAAGTCAACAAAACCAGAATCTCAGCTCAAAAGTCATCCATCTTTATACGAGTACTTTATACTGGATGAAGCGCCAACTGCAGCGATGGTTGAAGCATTAAAACCTGCGATACTACTCACTAATTTGGGTTACTTCAAGAGCAGTAGTTGCGAACATGACACGGTCCTATCGCAGCTACCTCCAGGCAATCCAATTCTAACAGATGAAATTTCTTCCTTGGTCGACTTCAACATCCCGTATGGTATAATATATCCGGTGAGAGAGGACTGGGAAAAAAATGCAATATTCAGGTCAAATGAAATTTCAATTTTCACGGATAGCTCGAAAACGGAGGAGGGAATAGATTCTGGTATCTTCTCAGAAGACCCAGAACTAGGAGCGTCTATAAGACTACCGGACTCAAGGACTGTCTTCCAATCAGAGGTTTTGGCTGTCCTCAGGGCGACTAAGCTAATGCAGATGAGATCGGTATCCGAAAAAGGTATCGCTATCTATAATACATCGATAGCCAGGTCGCACTCAAAGCAATGGAATCAACCAACGTCAACTCTCATACAGTTAGGAGCTATCGCACAGTGCTCAAGCACTATGCCGTCAGCACCGGCTGAGACTGTGCTGAGTGCTTGGACACTGCGGATGAGCTTGCAAGAAGAGAAGGGCTACTCGATAATAGTGAAGTTGCCAACGTCAAATCATTCCATTGCATGGTAAAGGGCACTATCGAAGAAAAAATCATAAACACTGCCAATCTAAGGTGATCAAGGACACAGGACACAGGGTATCCAAGGCTCTCTGGCAACTTTTTGACGGCATAAGATCTAGGGAGTTAATAAAAACAAATTGGGGTAAACTTAGGACAGTAATAGGAATCCTGACAGGACACTGTCTCCTGCGGCAAAACGCAAGTAGACTCAAATTGTCAGACACGGATATCTGCAGATTCTGCGGTGATCTGCAAGCTGTTGAGGATATAACACGCATGCTGTGTGAATGCGATGCAATATCGCGTAGTTGAAGAAAATGTTCAGGGGAAATACTTTTTCGAAAAGTTAGGAGAAATAGACGGTATGAACTTCAAAGGCCTTCTCGGCTTTTGCAGGTAAATCACCAGGGAGATTGTTTAGGTGTTTGCCATTTGAAGACAAATTCAACTGGTTCCAAAGGGATCGCGATGGGCCTGTGTTAGTGTCTGGTGCCTGTGTGATGGCATATCTATTATACCCCTGTTTAACCTAGCCTAACCTAAGACCTGAAAGATCAGCCGATCGGTTCCAGAGATGATTGATGTTGCAATCTTGAAGAGAATGGGAATTGTGGAATTTCAGGAAAAGGTAATTACCTAGATTTGATACGAAAATCGTGGATTAGGCCTTATCTTGATTGACCCAGTACGTAGAGTGTGGCTGCTTTCTGCATTATAACGCGAGTGAATACTTGTATATGAGGCAAAGCCAACATTTATCTATCCAGATACATTTACTGGTAATTTTGAAAAAATCTCAGTTAAGACATTAACTGATTAAAAACCAGTTAAAGAAATAATGGTTATTCAAAAGGTATGCGCTCCAGGTATAATTCGAAATACCATGGTCTTCCTAATGCCTCTTGCGCAAAGATTCTGGAGGCAGCTAAAATATCCTTCTGAAACGCTTTTTCAAGGACTATCCCAGAAGTCGTTCAGATTTAATCACTTACGGAGATTCCGAAAGCTCCTTCTATGGTACGAAATTGTAGAGAAAAGACCCGGCTTGTTACGCTCATTTTCATCTAAAAAGAGGTAATGGCAGTGGTATCAGAAAACAAGTATTTTGTATATCCACTGAAGAGTATCAATTGAAAAGAACAAAAAAGCTTACGATTGCCGCGATGGGAAAAACGAGGATTTTAGGTGTAATCTAAGATGAAGCAGCATTCCTTTGACGACGACGGACTGCCAGAACTCTAACTGATCTATCTCTTGAAACTACCCATCAGAAACAAGTGTAAACGATTCGAAAGAGTGTGCATCAGTGCAGGTCTTTTCGAGATTCGAGTAAAAAGCGAGAGTGTGGACTTCTAAGGCAGTTTCCTCCTTTTAGTACTCCGAATCACGAAGGATGCTTAAAAATACAGTTAAAACAACGCACTGTGTAAACACTGCATAAATTAGTTTTAGAAACAATCTCTGTTCGTATCCAAACGACGATCTAGACAGCGGAGCAAAATTAACGTGAAGTAAAGCATAATATTATTCCTAACTTTTTTATGTCCCAAGGCAACTCAGGATAATCATCAGAACCCTGGAGTTGGCACAAATAGAGTTGTTCAAACAAAAGCAACTCTTCTTTTAACTTAGTTTTGGACCAAGTTTTTCACATGATTACTTAACTTAGGTGCGATTTAGGTCCATACTTTCGTTTCACTTCTGTGTCAGAACAGAAAGTGATATGACCAATATTTGCTTGAAATTACTAGGCCTGTCTAGTATAAGGACATCTTCAAATCAAAAATCAAAATAAAACAAAAATCGCATGTATTGCCGCAGATGTTTGAAAATCTTAGATGTTTCACATAGTCTGTCTTATTGTGGCAGAGTTGCGCTGAAGTGTGAAGCATCAGAAAATACTAGATCCTTAGTTTCAGACTACCCATTCTAGAGAATCATGAACTGTTTTAATAAATCATACCAAGTGTCTTCGAGTCATTTCGAACAAGAATTGGAATCAAGATGCTTAGAATGGGGTTCGGAAAGCCTACATTGGTCTCTTCATCTGCAAAAAATCAGTGGGATTTCGGCCAGCATAATAAGTGATAGTACGACATATATTGACATTTCGAGCTCTTTTCTGGTAGAGACTCCAAAAAACCACGACAAGCTAAGAAAATAAGCAGAAGTTCGAAGAACGGTCAGCGTTGCCATTACGGGTGCTATATGTATCCACTTAACGAGAAAGTAAAAAAGCATTCTACCCATTCAGACCCATCAAGAAAAGGCTGTTCAGTAAGGGCATTATAGGTATGATTCTATGCTGAATTCCACATCATAAGAAAAAGTGACGTTTCTTCTAGACACGTCCTTGACATCCTCTTTGAGGTTGAACACCTAAAGAATGACTGAATGAAGCAGTGTTACAGTGATGGTGTTATTTGTGTCTATACACATTAATGCAAGATAGTGGAGAAAATGGGCTATGGCACTTTCGCACCTTAATCTGACCTATAAATGTCCTGTATACTTCCAGATATTTGCAGTGCTTTTCAAGCTAGCGCAGATAAGATCAATTTCAAACAATGATATTGTTGTCTACATATACAGTCAGGTCGAATTAAAGACATACGAGTCTGCTATCATTAAATCACAATTGCTCCTTACTAACATGTACTGTATGTACGGTTGTATGTATGTTAGGCTTTCTTTGGTAACAAAACACTTTCGCATAGAAAAAATTTAACTCGCCGACTTGCAACGCAAAACAGGTAGACAAGTATTAAGGGCGGCTTGACTTCTCATTAAGCCACCATCCTTTGTAGTTAAGGCTACTGTCTTTGATGCAGTAATAAAAAAAGCCACTGTAAGTTGAAACTAAAGACCCGTAGCTTCTAAAGTGAGTCCCACAATTGACGCAAGATTTGAATTATGCTCCAATTGAGCGTTAAAATGTGTTGCCAAGGAAGAATAAGACAACGAGTCAGCTGACAGTTCAGGGTAATTAAAAATGGAGCACTACACGAAAGAAGAACGCGTTTTCATTGTTGAGCAATATTTTAAAAAATAATGAAGGTTTGGCAGGTCGCACAAAATATTGTCGGAATAGTGATTCGTTTTCATCAACTGTGAAAAGATTAATTCAAACACTGGAAGACTGGATCAATTAGTAATTTTAGACACTCCGTTGTTCACCAGAAAACATTGATGCAGTGCGAGAGTGTATTGCTGAGAGCTCAGGTACAACCATTCGGCACTGTGGCTAAGAATTGGACATTTCAAGAAATACTCTACAGTTGACTCAAGAGCTGAAGCCTACTATCCACGCACAACGAGGAGAGTTCGTGGAATGGGTTATGGAACAGCAAGAAGTGGATAGTGATTTTTCAAACAAAATTATATTCAGCCATGAGGCACGAGCCTTATCAGCTTGATGGCTTCTGTAATCGTCAAAATTGTCGAATTTGGGGTTCAGAAAATCCACGAGTGATTATTGAGCAACAAATTCATCCACAACGTGCCACTGTTTGGTGCGGATTTCGAGCTGGAGACATCATCGGACCATTCTTCTTTGAAAATACGGCTGGTCATTCATTAGCAGTTAGGCTAGGTTAGGTTAGGTTAATCAAGGTGTATGATGGATATGCCACCACACAGACATCTGGCACCAAAACGGGCTCATCACGATCCCTGTAGAACCAGTTGAATTTGTCTTTAAATGGCAAACACCTAAACAATCTCCCTGGTGAAACATTCTATTTACCTGCAAAAGTCAAGAAGGCCTTTGAAGTTCATGCCGTCTATTTCCTCTAGGTTTTCGAAAAAGTATTTCCTACTACGCGATATTGCCCCGCATTCACACAGTATGTGTGTTATGTCCTCAACAGCTTGCAGATTACCGCAGAATCTGCTGATATCCGTATCTGACAATTTGAGCCTCTTTGGGTGTTGCCGCAGGAGACAGTGTCCTGTCAGGATTCCTATTACTGTCCTAAGCTTATCCCTGTTTAGTTTTATTAACTTCGTAGATCTTTTGCCGTTAAAATGTGGCCAAAGAGACTTGGATACCCTGTGTCCTTCAAGACTTGACCGCCTTACTTTGGCAGTCTTTGTGATTCTTTCGCCGATAGTGACCCTCACCATGCAATGGGGTGGTTAGACGTTGGAAACTTCACTAATATCGAGTAGCCTTCCTCTTCTTGCAAGCTCATCCGCAGTGTTCTAGCACCCAGCACAGTCTCACCCGGTGCTGACGGTATAGTGCCTTGAGCTCTGTGCGACAGCTCCTGGCTGTATCAGAGTTGACGTTGGTTGATTCCATTACCTTGAGTGCGGCCTGGCTATCGATATATTATAGATAGCTATGTATTTATATCTTTTTCGGATACCGATCTCATCTGCATTAGATCAGCCGCCCTGAGGACAGCCAGAACCCCTGATTGGAAGACAGTGCTTGGGTCCGGTAGTCTTATAGACGCTCCCAGTTTTGGGTCTTCTGAGAAGATACTAGAACCTGTTCCTTCCTCTGTTTTTGTGCGTGTGTGCCAGCAAAACCATGGAGGCCATTTACCCGATATGCTACTCCATACACAATCCTATACTGTATACTTTATGAATTAAAAAAAAAATTACTTCTTGCGTGAATTTTGGGACACCATAAATTTCTGCAGGGAAATAGGTTTCCGCCGGAAAAGGTTTTACGTTACTTTGTTTGGTAAAAATGAGCTTGTTAATGGTCTCATTTTGTGTCTAGTGTCCTGTATTTATCTGCTCTTATAGGTACCCAAAAAATATATTTTTTGCTTTGAATTCAAATGAGTCCTATATTGTATGAAATAAAATAACAACTTGAATGCAAAGCTTTGGATAAACAGTACTCAAAGGCCCACTCTACTCACTCAAACGATAAGATCTGTGAACATATCAAATCAAAATAAACTTCCTTAATACGGTAGCGGTCAGAGGAGTACTCGAATCCTAGTGCTGCAGTAAAATAACTGCACAATTTATTAGTATTTTACGCTACAATCCAAGAGTAACATGTAACGTAAATTGCAAAACAACAATACGAACGTTCAAAAGTACTCATAACATATTCATCCTAAAAACGACACGAACTGAAAACAGGTCAAGAAATAAAATCAAAGAAAAATCTGTATAAATATATTTCCGTCTTTATTAGTGTTTGTTTTTGCAATTGTCCCACAATATTGAAATACGACCTTCGGTGCGGCCTGCTATAGGAACTGGCAACCGAACTCGCTCTCTTAACCAATTTGTTGCAAACACATATCCGTATCACATGCCCAAAACACACCATCGCCATCACTACTTAGTCGGATTTAAACAAATTTCTCCTTTCACAACCGCTGGCAATAAAATTTTGATTATTATCCTTGGAGCCATAAAAAATCCCATAAAATGGCAAATTTTTGAAAAATCGCTCATAAAACCTACACAAAGCGATGGGTAATCGAAACAATACCGGTAAAAGCAAACAAACCAACCCTCAGCCTCACCTACCTGTAATTTAGAGTTATGAAGGTGTTTCTGTAACTCCTTTCGAACTAATTACCCTAAAAGTCCAGGTACAAAGACCGTCTCATGTGACCAGGGCGGCAATTCATGTTGAGTGCTCAGCAAAATTCACGGGACAGTGATTTTGCAAAAGGATTTTCGAGTACGATTTGTGCAAATCTGTAAGCTAATAGCTGCTGCTATGAATAAGCAACTGAAAGGATCAGGTAGCTGACCGGAAAATCCGATTGTCCACGATTCTTTTGTCCTACCCAGCAGCAGATAAGCATTGGCAAAATGACAAATGAATCGTGGAATTGTAGGGTTTCCTAGGCGAAGACAATGGGCTGGTCACCATTTAAGCAATTAAGTCAAATATTTTGCGAGCTAATTAAGCGGAGGATCGTTTTGAAAGGGCGATTTGTGAGGTACCCTTCCAACAGTTCCTTCTATGGGATCACCAAAATCAGCCAGACCGTACATATGTCTAAGTCGTTCAAGTCGGATTCTTTTGATAAATGGTTTCAGCTGAAGGGAATGAGGCATATTTAATGTCAATATGCAGATTTATAGCTATTACCCTTTTGTTTCGGTTCAATTCCTTCAACAAAGAACACACACTTTGTTGAAGGAATTGACCATTCCTGGTATTTTTCTGTGGAGAAATTTTCCAAAAATGAAATCCTTTCGACATGCATGAGAGTAGAAACATTGCTTCTATGCATTTCAAACATGCAAATATTTACTGAGATAATTTATCAAAATATTCGAAGGTCATCCGCTTGTCGTCGGACAAAGTGATATTTTAAATCCAGCTGAGTGAAAAGAGTTGCATCCTCAAAACACAAAAACACTGAAAGGATGTGAAATGGATTTGGAATACATATTCTTAAAAGTACGACTTTTTCCAAATTACCATACGGTTGTGTTGTTATTTTAATATCGAAGTGCTTGTCCTTGGAACTTGTGAAAATAATTTCTTGAAATCCACAAATTCACACATCGATTAGTTTATTACGAGGTCAGCACATGTTTTGAGCCGTTAGGGTTAAGCGGCGCTTTTTCAAATATCATTTCCATTATCCTTGAACAAATCCATAAACGAAACTATCGTACGCTCTATATTTACATAAGATAAATGCAGTAAAATATATTGTCGGGTTTCTTAGGCAATATTCTTGCAATATACGTAATTCCGAAATTCTTTATGTACATATCCATAGATACTTAGGGTACGTTCAGATTTCAGGTACAAACGATTCGTTGTGATCTGCACATTCAAGAACCGGACCAGAGCGACTATTTATTTTTTCATAATAAACAATAATAAAATGCATCCTTTCGATAAACCGCGTCAAAACATCAGAATTAGCTCAGTCTCTCAACTATTTTTCCAGGGTCATTCATTCACCATTTTTAATGCATTTTATTTTATTCATCTTAAATTTACTAAACTTACAATGCTAACAGAAAAAATGCTTAAATGCTAGCTTAACATAACTTAATTAACTTACTGGCCCTCCAGACGGGAGCTCTAAGCTAAACTATAATATATTTTTAGTTTATGTATGTATGTTTTTGACGTCTAATTTACAATTTTTAATCTTAATTAATGTTCATTAACATCTTTTATAGTTAAACTAAGAAAAAATTAAGTGTTTAAGAAAAAACCTAATAACTGAGCATTTTTTTCGTATTTACATAAAACTTATACCTCTAACTTAAACTACTTAAACCAAATACCTGTGCTAACTTATATTAAACCTTAAACTACTTAGCCTAACTATACAATCTAATCCAACCTAATTGTTAGCAAACTTCATGTTGCTAATCTAATTGCTAGCTAACCTTAAATATCTGAAAACTACCCAACCCTATGTAAGTCGGCCATTTGCTAAACATAGCAAGGGAAATATGGCCCACTTTGCCTTCTGACCAGGCTAACTCGGATTTGAATCAATCGGGTCTTTTCCACTCAACCACCAAATATTTTGGTGCTGCAAAACAACATCTTTTTTATCGCGTTTTGAAACCGAAGATTAGCGGCACCGCATACCTATCCTGGATCAGCCCTTTTATGTTAAAATAGAGGAACGTTTCAGGGGGGACGAAGCCTTTCAAGCGCACACTCTCATGACATAAGTAGTTGTGGTAGTAACATAGAGTAACTATATCTATGGGTAGTAGTCCCCAGATATCAGGTGAATAGTGCTCAACTTTGCAAATTAGCGTTTCACGAAACAGAAAATGAGTGAGTGATAAGTGTTCAGTTGAAAAGTGATAACTTTAGCGAGGAAGGCGTGTAACAAATCTGCATATCAATTTCGACTTCAATTTGAAGTCATTGAACATAATTTTTTTGGGCGCATTCTCATAAGATTTACGGCATTGGTAGGCATGTCACATCTAGGACAGAGGATCCATTCTCTCTCTCTATTGTCTTTGACATGGAGAAGGAAATCTGACTAATAGGCACAAAGCCCTTGGAGACATTTTTCTGATATTCACTGTTAAGACTAGTCTCACTGTTTACCAGGATTTCAGTTTTGCCAATGCCAACGCAACGCAACACACTTATGCCAGCGCTTGATCCAATCCTAGAAACATTTTTTATATTCGGTTTTCCGCATGTCCATCAGTGCTTCCTGCGATTTTTACATTACTTCCTCTCGGCTGCTGAAGTGGTTCTTTAACTCGATTGAGCAGAAAGAAGTCACAGGGAGCCAAATAAGGTGAATTCGGTGGCTGCTGGATGGTATTTGTTGAATTTGATGGCACTGTGCGACGGTGCGTTATCATGGTGCAAAATCCACGAGTTTTCTGCCCACAATTCTAGTCTCTTTCAGCGAATTGCTTCACGCAAACGTCTCATAACGCCCAAATAATACTCTTTGTTTACTGTCTAGCCTTCTGGCAAAAATTCAAGACGCACTACACGGTGAGCATTGCCTTCTTTTTAGACTGAAAACGACGTGGTTTTTTTGGTCTCGACTCATTTGGTGAACGTCACTCACTTGCCTGATGTTTGGATTCCATGTCGTACTCATAAACCCACGTCTCTTCTCCAGTAATGATCCTTTTGATGACTGTGGGATCGGATTCAGCATCGAAAATCATCTCTTTTGCGACGTCAACACGGTTCTTTTTTGCATGAAATTTATGTCTTTTGGTACCAACATTGCTGCTACACGACGGAAACCCAAATCATTAACCGAAATGTCTTGGATGGATCCATAGGCAATGTTCAAGTCCCCCGCTATCTCTCTGCGGTTATTGACCAACATTTCTTTTACTCCATCAATGTTTTCGTCGGTTTTCGATGTCGATGGTCCGTCACTGCGTTCATCATCTTGGATTTACTCACGACCACTTTTGAACCGCTCGTGCCACTAGTAAGGTAAACGACCGTTTTCTTTAGAGAATCGCTGCTGAAACACTTTTCCAACATTTCCAACGTTCGCGCACCATTAAATCCGTTTTTTACGCAAAATTTAATACAAGTTCGTTGTTGCAAATTTCAGTCCATTTCTAAAATTATAAAAAATCGCCAACACACAGAGATAGATGCACTCTTGGCCACGTAACTTTTGCAAATGTCAAGCTATGACACTAAGATTTAGACAATGGGAGCGTCACACGGTTATTCCGGGAAAGTTTTATGTCATCGATGATACCCGACTTGAAAGAAAGAACCAGCATGTTTGATGGCCTCTTCCGTCATTACATTCAATGATTGTCTTACTGAGCTCATTTACAGATTCAATGGCAGGAGCTAGTTGTGAGTCGTTTCTGATTAGGTAACCTAGAAAATGAGTCTCAAACAATCGATCGCGAAAGTCTGAATGAAGACGTTAGCAGATGTTTTGAGTTTTCAAAGTCTGGCTGATCTATCCCCATTAAGGACTCTGATCACTCAGGCACTCCGAAATAGCACTTTACATTCTTTTTGCTTCCATCCGTCAAAATATCTTCAGTTTATTCCACATTATTCTTAAATGACATAAAGTGCTTTTAAGAAAGCATAGTGTAGCATTTGTACTCCAAAGTGATTCTACTACTCTGAGCTCAACAAGTAGTTTGTTTTTTAATATGAGGTTCAATCAAAACCAACGCTAACATAGGTGCTCGTATATAAGAACGAACTATGTGTACCTACCTAAGAACATATGTATGTTTCTATGTATAAAATATAAAAGGATGCAGAGAATATTCCACACACGGCATTAAGAAGTAGCCCATTTCGATTGGACAGGCTAAACTGTCAAAAACTAGAGCCAAAGTTATAAATTCATTATCGTTATGGTGCTTGTCCACACTTGAACCTTACGTGCTGCATGAATTTTTTGTTTCCTACAATCCACACCCGCAACAGCAATTATATCCTGAATGTTACAAAATATCCTTTCTAATCTTCATCAATGAACTTAAACGGCGCCGAGGGTTAACAAAAAAAGGAAAGGACCTAGCAAATTTTGTTTAAAAAAAAAGGTAAAAACTACCTTTTGATACACGTAGTCATATGTGTTGGTATGTGACCGGGTAGGGAACATGCACTTCGAAACATGACATGTTTTTTTTTTTTTGTCAATTTTCCTTACCTATCAACACAGGCGCCATTGGCTTGATAAAATTTTATTTATGTGTCGGCAATAATTTAATAATAAATTGACAAGGACTAGAAACCCATGAATGAACTAAAAGACAGAATTAGTCGTTGCGACACGTTAGGAAGGAGCATTGCATGGACACTACTCGTAGTTACGAATGTGTTTTGCAGTTTTACAATACGAGTATAAGTATGTTGTTCTCGTATTTGTTGTCCTTATCACAATGTCAATTTTTAACTATAATCTTTGTCTACCTCGTAGATTTGTAAGTTGATTGCGCAAGGTGCTTGGTAGCAATATAGATTGACGTATCTATGCGTGGATTTTTGTAAAGTCTGGCGCCTGAACAATTCCATACCGAAAAAAGTGACTCGATATTGACTTCATGTGTGGACTGACTATTTCTCTATATTTTTTTTCGTACTTAAAACTGACCTAACGAATTGCCCAGATAGAGGATAAGGAAGCAGGAATGGCTGTGATTTAGTTCAGCCGTCATTGGTTTCTGCCATAAAATTGTGAAATCATCTACTGGCATGGGTCCATGACTTGGTACTCGTAGTTCGTTTTGAATTTTAATTGGACAAGGATTAGGGAGAAAATTGATGAGCTCGTAGTGGGTTCTTAAGGTCAGTCAGCTCACTTGGATTTACTTCCTGTACACTCGTACTTAACGTATCTGCTTCCTCCTTTTTACAGCACCCAGTTTTTCTGCAACATAATCTGTTGAATTGTATGGAAATACTTATACTAAGTATGTCCGCAGCCCTTTAATGTTTAGATCAAACAAAAGTTATGTCCTGTGTACGAGGGTCCTTCAATGTGTTCTCGGTATCAGGCTGATTATAAAATAATGTACATATATGTATGTGTACAGATAATTAAAAAATTTAACTATGTAATGGCAGTATCAGCTGTTGTACGGGTTATGAGCCTCCTTTATTGAAGTGGTCGCAGAAAGGGCCACCTGGTTGAGGATCGATGGGAATGCGAGCGGTTAAATATCAATAGCTACGTAAAAATCATACTGTTGCAACTAATGGCCTTAATAATGACGAAATAAGGAGGATAACAAATTATGTTTTACGGCTGGCTACTAGGGGGAACAGCGGCAGCGTTTATTTGGGTGCGAATTTCTTGTATGCCGCAGACTAAAGCAAGAAGTCTTGAATTTGTAACAGGTGAGCGAATGCATTGTAGCAACTCACATGAATGCAATTCAAATTCTACTAGCTCCTCGACAAAACCTGCCAGCAATGTTTTAATGTTTTTAACGTTAAAGGTTTAATGTCGGCGTCTGCCGTTCTCTATGAACAAAAGCTGTGTGAAGAACCGTCGGGAAAATGGAGAGGTGCTTCTCCAGGAACAACCTTCGGAAATTTTACCAAAAGATAATACGAACATGCCCAGCCAGGAAAACAAGCAAAAATAACTTTAGTAGTAAGATCACAGTCTGTGCTGAGGATATTGAAAATTCATTTCTGAAGACTATTAGCGGCAGTAAAAACCCAAACGAACCATTGATGAAACTTTCCAGGTCCATATGACTTACGTCACGAGCTATTTACGGGAGCGGGTGATGACTTGGTGGGGAGCATACAACAAATCATTTCTAGGATTTCGTTGAAGAAATGTGTGCCTTATGAAATCAATCTCAGTATTGTTTGTCCAATAAAGAAGAAAGGAAAGACTATAAACCGGGTCAAACAATGCAGCAACAGACCCTGTCGTCGTATTTTATTAATGCCTGGAACAATTTTCCATGATTTTGGTTGCCCCAAGCAATGCCGTTTTAGATGGAGTAAGACCCCATTTGACTGAGATGGCGGGGAAAACCCAAAAGGCCTAGATCGACATCCACCACCTCCTTATCGATTTCAGAGAGACGAAATATTCAGAGCCATCTATGTTTGGGGCAACTGTTAAACTCTTTCAATTGTTCAGAACGACACAATGGAGAATGGTCGTTGATCCATAAAGTTGGTAAAACAATCTGACTGAGACATTTGATGTAGAAAAAGACTTAAACAATTGTGATGTGATGTCGTGTGACGTCTTTAATTTTGCATTGTAACTTACCAAACTCCACCATTTCCAATCCAATACAGAATTCAACTTTATGTGGTTAAAGTTCCATCTCCGTAAGTACTCGTAAATTATGAATTTTTGCTTTATTTACAGAAGCCCCAAAGTAGAGAGGAATTCGACCTTAAACGAGTTTGATGCGTTGTCCGACTCCATTCAATTGTATCCATGTATCCGCATACTGAAATCACTATGAGGGTTTCGACATTCCTCATCGGATGAAGAGTATGACACCAAAAGAAAAAGCGGGGCATGACTCTGAAAAAGCGAGATTGTCAGGGTTAGAGAAATGTCTTTTCGGTCCTATAAGACCAACCCGACAGAGGAAAATCGAAAAAAGTTCTAATGAGCCAGGAATGAATGCAACGCCTTTCTCAAGCGTGTGAAATTTCATAGTCAAAACAATGATAATTTCCTTCTCATCATCCATCAGAACGTTGATGTAAGCGTGTAAGCCAAGTTTGTACATCCTGCCGATATTCTCTTAATTTATCAGATCTTAGTTGGCATTATTGATTGCCCTTCTTTACTTCACCTTATCTCTTATCTACCCAATCGTAGATCTGTGCCACTTTTTGGGCTCAATCTTTACAGAACGAATTATAGATACCTTGAGCCAATGTCTAGAATGCTTCGTGACATTAACGATATTCTACCTCAGCAAACTGTCCATCAAGAACATTCTCCTTTCCACCTCTGCCTCATGTCCTAACTTTCTTTAACCGCTCCCATCCTTTAATTTTAAGCAAAATTGTTAGTTTTAAGAACATGCTTGCAATAAGCTTTATTAAATCTGTCCGGGGTGGAGCCGGGCCTGAAATTAAATCAAATTCCAGCTCTCAGCTCTTTTAAGAAGCCCAATCTGCTTGCTGTATATTTTGCGGCCAGCTGAACACTTCCAGATTGTGCTTTTTCTCTGCGAACACTTCAGTATGTCGAATCTTCAATGAGACGAATCCACTTTCGCACTCGCGTGGTAGCAAGAGTACTTAAAGGTCTTAGCATTCACAAATCCGCTAGTCCAAATGGTATAACTCCCTTTTACTTTCACGCTGGCAAACCCATTTTTCATCAATCCTTCAGGACTCTTTTTGCGAGCAGATGGAAAACAGCATTTCTGCAGCCCGTCCCTAAAAAGGGCGAATATTTTATTTACGTCCCTTCTGGCCAAAATCATGGAAACGTGGATAAAGCGTCAGCTCATGAAATATCTCGAATCACGAAAACTTCTCAATGACCGGAAGTACGGTTTTCGTAAAAGCAGGTCCACAGGTGATTTGTTGTCATGTCTCTGTGGATCAAAAGTTATATCAATCTGAAGAATGTAGGATAGTTGCACTTGATATTTTTAAAGTATTTGACAGAGTTTGGCATCAGGTTCTTTAGTCGAAAATGCGTGCATTTGGCATCGACGACTCTCCTCTTCGATGGATTAGAAACTACCTTTCGGAACGTTCAATTCAAATTGTCTTGGATGGTTTCAAGTCTGATATTCACAAAATAAATGCTGGTGTGCCCCAGTGACTCTTTTTAATTTTCATCAATGATTTCTTGTCTGCTATTTCTAATCCAATATTTTCCTTTGCTGACGACAGTGCTCTCTGATTTTCATATTCGTTACCGGACTCACATCCCTTCTCTTCGGCTATAGAACGGGAACGTCAACATATGTTAAGCACATCAAATTCCGATATTAACAGCATCACCAAATTGAGAACCGTCAGCAGAGTGGAATTGAATGCTTCCAAAACATAATGCTGTCTGCCGTCGTTAAGGCGAAATTCAAACACCCAGCCATTGCATGTGCATTGTCGAAAGCGAACAATTTTCCATTCTCGATGTGTGTTTCAATGGCAACCAACCTATATATGTACATTAGAATGACCACATGTTCGAGGTCTCCAAAAATGCTGTGAAGTGTCTAGGTTTCTAGAAACGATGTAAGAAATATTTGCTTCTGATATGGCCTCAATATATAAGACATTCATTCGGCCAAAATTAGAGTACAATGCCCACATCTGGTCAGGTGGCACTAAGACCTCTTGCTAAATTCCATCACCGACATAATGTCTCCAGTCTCAATTTGTCCTATAGCTTTTTCACCATAAGAGCTCCACCGAAATTGCCAGTAGTTTGCCAGCCCTTCAAATCTTCAACCGTAACACTCGTCCTCGCTTATGAATGCTTATCAATACACCCTCAAGCCCACATTCAGACGTACATACACTGAAATATCACGATTATTTCCTAAGCCGTACAACTCGCTTATGGGATGCCCTGCCGATATCTTTATTTCCTAGTCATTATAACTTGCAAACATTTAAGACCAACGTACACCAGTATATGAGGCTGCGGCCTGGCATAGCTTGAACCTAATAGCCGCAATATACGAGTACATAATGTACATACCCAGACATTCCTAAATTCGAAAACCAAAACTTCGAGAAAGAATTGCAAAAAATCGAGAGAAACTGTATTTCTAAATGAGATGACAAAGAAGCAAAAGACACTCTGTTGGGTTACGGGACACTCGAACGTCCCATCATACTACGTCGCTAATTAACTGGCTAGATCTAAATTCCGAGGAAGAAACAACAGACAGTTTGACAACGTCAAGGTATGCATACATAATGGGTTAGAGCGCCGCTCTAACATTTCTATGCCTTTCTTATATTATACATAAGGAGATTTTTTTCAGTTCTTCAAAATGCCCTTCAGTTTCGGCGATCCCCTTTACATTGGAGTCATATCTCTTTCAGGCGAGCATTTTTTGAGGTTTGCGAACAGCTAATTGTCACATACCAATCACCCATTGTCACACAGCACATTAAAGAATTATTTTTATCTCGCGTAAATAGCTCAAAATATCAACACGTTGTTGTTGAACAAGGCTTTCGCATACCCAAATTCTCGTGCAAGATATGATGTACACTGTCTTTACAATATCACGCACTCAGCGGGGCTCCCAGAGCGTTCAATATCAATTATGTGTCTGTACGAACGCGTTTGAATTCAGGAATCCATGACAAATTATTGCTTTCGGCGGAGCAGATTGCCTATAACACTTTTCAACCCGTTTTTGAGTTTTGAAAGTATCACCTTCGTGTAACAATGTTTTATCAATGTAGGAAACTCGTTTTTTTCCATATTTTTTAAAATATTAAAAGGTGTGCCACCAAAAATTCAATATCTCGATGACTAATGTTCAAAATGTCATCAAATTTTGACACGTATCGTCTGAAAGTTGGATATGGATATATTTGTAGAATCTCCATCTATGTGTCTGCCTCGGGATATTCCGAACCACCAGTTACGTCCCACAAATGACACATTCTCAAGCACTCTCTAAGGCCAGTAATATAATGTGCTAATTCATCAGGATACGTTTATATGGTTCATACTAACTAGATCTCAGACGATCAGGAGAGCTAATCAACCTCAAGAAAAGAGATATATCCAAACTTATAATCGTAGGCAACTGCCATTGGAAAACAATCGCAGCGATTGGACTTCCACAGAAGCATGGACCTTAACAAATGTAATTTAAGACGTCCCTGGTCATTTCGAACGAAATCTTTTTTAAAAGATTGTTGGTCCGGATAGAGTGAATGGTTACCAACGCTCCGGTCCGATTCCAATCAAAAAGGAGAACCTAGTAGAAGAAGACGGAATTAGAGGGTGCGCAAAATTTGAAGTTGATCCCAACCATCTTTAAGAAAGCAACTGGAAGCAGTTGCCCAAAATTGGCGCTTACTGAAAAGATTTATTGCTTGAGGCCTAGTGTTGTAATACCACCTAAATAAATTAGAAAGTAAGACAACATTATCTAGGATAGGTAACTTCTATTCTATGGAAGAGTGTTCACTATTGCTTGACTCATTGAGGACTCAAATTTTCAATTCATATTGGAGGAAGCGGGGATAGAGGTATTTCAACACGTCGAGATCAATTCTTAGCACGCAGTCATTGAATTGCTTAAATCTACCAATAGGTACCTTCTCATCAACTTAAAACAAAAAAAAACAAAAACATAGAGAACACGGCCGACATATAAGAATACGGTGGTAAAGCTGGCAGTTATGAACAAATCTGTGGTATATTTTGTGTGTTGATAGGCAGGACCATATGCGCCAGCTTCCGCTTTTTATTCCAGTTATAATGTATGATAAAAATGCGAATTTTCTATTATGCTCATCTCAAGCCCAAGATCAAAGTAAAAACCGAGTTCGTTCGACATCCATAGCCGCTAAAGTAGAACTCGAAATTGCTTTCCAATAACCGCTCCTTCCTGATGATAAGCCAACAAATGCTTGTCAAGCGTACTGTTCCAAGTGAATGTAATGAACTAAATTTGTTTGCTCATAATCCACTATTTACTTTCACCATTTCCACGAAATCTTATTACGTTTCCAAGTTACTTCAAGAATTAACTTTAACTACGAGTATGGTAGCGAAAAGTATTCTCCATCAAACTCGTATCTTTGCACTGTGGTCCATTAACGTCCATCGGAACTCATTAATCTAACCACCCCCGAAGGCTTGTGGATTTTCTTGTAAACAACTAACTTCTTATCCTATCCACTCATTTCCTGTCTGTGTGCACGGAATGTTAATCCCTCAATCACAAGGTGTTAATCCTTTTCGCCCAATCAACAAAAATGAAAATAATTCAATTTTCTAGAGTTTCATTCTGCAGCTATCCACATAAGTACGAGTATCTATACTCTCGTACGTTTGTACAGAAAGAAACGCCCTTCGGCATTTAGTAAACTTTATCTTAATTCTTTTGCAGCAATCGATTGGAAAAGTTCCCCCTTTTACGTACGACGTACTACACCTCAATCCATCTGCTGCTACATACCGTTGGCCCTAAGTAAAAGTACGTAGGAAGACTAAACCTCCAAGATGAAGCCTCTCGCAGACCACTTCAAAGTGAATTCCATTCTCGATTTTCCAAAACTTTTTCCCTGAGAAGTTTTTTTCCCAAAGACGTTGCAGGAAACCGCTCCAAGATCTAATATTTTCTAACAAGGGTAGGTGATAAGTGGGTGGTGGTATTTTGCGTTCAATTGGTAAGAGGGACAGATGAAGAGGCTGGAGCATTACAAGACTGTGGTAAGTCAATATCGGGGAAAAACATTTTCCAATTATAAATCAATTTTCGATTAAAATTACTTTGGTTGTGGTGGTGGTGGTGGTGCTGGTGGATGTTGGATTATTGGGTAAGGCGTTTGCGGTCTAAACACCCTCTGTCTGGGAATGGAAGACTTTTTCGCCGATTCTTTGCGCGATAGTTGGCGCATTGCGCTTAATGTCTTTGCCTATCATCATCAGCTTGAAAAATCATATACAAATACACGACTGTGTCTCCTCTGTTGAAGAAGAAGAGTATGCCCCAACCACGGTGCTCTACAGTTGTTCGCCGCAAAAGGAAAAAGTTAAATTGTGTGGTGTAGTAATCGGGCGCTTTAAGGAATTAGTTTTCAAAGAAACTGTCAGGGTGTGATGCAAAGCAACGCAAGACTGGATCTTGAGGAGATGTGGTTGGTGGAGGATCAGATCTAGGAAACTCTTTTCAGTCTTATGCAAAGGAAATGTAAAGATTTTATTATGATGAATATCAGTTGAAGTACAATAGAAACTCTGGCTGCGATTCAAGATCTTGAGACAAGTGCACAGCCATTTTCAAGACCACCGAGAGTGGTGGTTCGGTTATTTTGTCTAATTAACAAGGCTCCCCTACCATGGTGATATTAAATTGAATACAATGCGACGATGACGTAAGGATATATGAAGAGAGCTGGGTGTAAGAAGTCAAAGTAAACAATTAATACCAAGGGATCCAACAATGTCGTGTCCATTTCTTGATAACATAATATTTGCGCGGTTTAGATTCTTGTAAAAATTCGATAATGCCGCGAGCTGCAATCTTGAACAACAGGGACAAGTCCTAGAACATTGGCACTCACTGCAACAGCTCTGTAATAAATATGTATATGTCACCCGATACGAGAATTTTCGGAGCAATAGTAACTGAAATGTTCTGCTGTGTCATTCTGGTATGAGCAGGGCAAACAGATATTCGTATCCCTAAAGTGATATACTCAAGACAGAGTTCGTTCATGATGACGGTTTTATTATCCGGAATAATTTTTAAGCGAACATTACTCGAATTTCTTCTTCCCTAAGATAAGGTTTTTGTGGAAGTCGTATAGTTGGAAACCCGATTACTGTCTGTAACCGTAGCAAGCAGGGCTTCTTAGTATCAGAGAGAATATGAATGTTCTTGTTTGTAAAAGATTCTCTCTCATGCATGGGCTCTATTGATGTATCCAAACTGGAAGTATGCCCATGTAAGCAAGGGCAACCTAGAATCAAATGTTAGTAGTCATTCCATAAAATTTCCATTCCAACTCAAAAATAACTGAATATCAGAAAGAGGACATAATGTTGATGGCTTCAAAAGATAGTATGGCAGATACCTTTTAAGAGCTACTACAACATATTTGGATAAGTAAGGGTTTTTGGGACTTGTCAAAAGATGGTGGCGGATGTACACTAAATGGGTTAACGGCAGCTCTCGTAAAAGGACGGATCTACTGTCGAAGTGCCAAAAAGCAATTGATGTGCTGGGTTTCACTTGACCACCTCCACGAAATCCATGGTTTGATGAAGTATGCAGAACAGCACACATATTGAAGCGGTAATGCATAGAAGAATTGGAGTGGCCCATAAGCTCTACGAGCAAAATTAAAGGAACAGGCATCGTGAAGATGAGCATAAAAAGAGAGCTATGGAAGGAATATAGAGTTCCTAATCCAGGAACAACGTTCAGAGCTTTACATAAAGTAAAAAGATTATGTTAAGTCAACATGACCAGAATAGAACCCTATCGAGATGAGCACGCAAAGTTAATAACGAAGACACAGTAGGTGTTGATGATATGCAAAAACCACTTCTACAGACTGTTCAACTGCCCAGATGACCCAAAATTCGTCAAGCAGAATGAATCAATCAACGAGGATGGTGAAAGTCACCGTTATCCACCCGATCAAAGTGAAGTGAGGATAGCAATATCCAAACTTAAAAACTACAGGGCTGTGGGAATGGTCGGCCAACATCCAGCATGTTAGAAAGCATGTTCTCAACTCTCCTCCAATATTTAGTCAGTAGAAATATGCATGAAGAACGCAACGTTAAGACCGTTTTCCGACGTAAAAAAAAGGAAACCCTCTTAACTGCGAAGTAGATCCATAAGTCACCTTAACGTCACATAATTATAAGATCTTATCTGCCATTTTATGTGTACGCCGGAAGCAATTTTTCAACGATCTGATTGTCCTCTATCAGTGCCCACAATCGACAAAATATTCACACTACGACAGATACTGGCAAAAACTCAAGAAGACAAGATCAGTACGCACCATCTCATTATCCATTGTAAGGCCGCATATTACAATATTTAAGGAGACAAGGCATCCCTAGCCCTGGTATCGCTCCGGAGCCCGACGAATTATGCAGAATGACGATGTAAAAGTAAAGGTCGGAAACAATCTCTCCGAAACCTTTGATGTCAAAAAGGATTTAGGTAAGGTGGTGCTCTATCGTATAACTTTTCAACGTCATACTTGAAAATATTCTGCAAATCCCGGAAGTCAATATGAGAGTCACAAATTTATACAATTACTGGCATGTGCTGATGATACTGATATCATTGGCAGAATTTAGCGAGCTGTAACTGGTGCCTTCGCAAGTATTGGAACAGAAGTGGCAAAAGTGTGTCAGGTTCTGGACCTTAGGGTAGAATTTAGTATATGCTGTGCACAATAGACAGCCATAGCTTTGAGTTACTCATAGACTTTGTATATCCCGCCTCCGCTATTAAGTCCGAGAATAGAACCTTCTTAGAAATTTAATGAAAAGTTACTCTTGCCAATCCCTGTTTCTTCGGTTTTAGAAGGAAAATGAGTAATAAAGCCTTGTTAGGAGACTCCGTATAAAAGCCTCATGATTTCACTCCTACTTTATCGTGCAGAAGCATAGACGTTAGAGATGGTGGATGAAGATATCCTTAGTCGTTTCGACCGACTTTTAGTCCCGTTTGCGTTGCGGGGGTCTGGAGGAGGACATTTAATGACGAACTCTACGAAATTTATATTACAGCAATATTGATGTAGTTAGAAAAGTCCACACAGACATGTAGAGCGAATGAACACCAACGCTCCAGCCCGAAGAGTCTTCGATTCGAACCCAGAAGGACAACATAGTGGAGGAAGACCTTCGCTTAAGTGATGTGCACAAGTTGAAGGGGACCTCTACCAACCTGGCTTACGTCAACTACCAAAACCTTAGCGTTACACCAATTTGAGTGATTGTCAAACTATTGTTGTGGTTGCAAGGCACTTGTGTTTTACAACCGCTGCTGTCGTTCGCATATGCAAAAATTGTGGCTCGTTCGAAGATGCGCAGAAATTCCTTCGTAAAGTAAGGGTATGATTAAAAAAATGTCCTGATTTATAACCTTGTGGAACACCGTATTGACTTTTATTTTATTTGCTCATTGTGTGCTGTAATTTTTGCCGTTCTTCTGGATAACTCTACAGTCACTTGCCAAACACTCCCTTACACCGATCCTGTTTAACGCTCTTATTACTCTGTCACGATTAAATGTGTCAAATACCTTACTGAAATCTACGAACATTATGAGTTCATGATAGTTATTATTAAAGATCGTATTCACAAAGTTAGAACGGCCTCCCAGCCGCGCTTCTGTGCTTTACGTGGATGGATCATACGATGTTACGTATATGACACGGTACGACACGCGAAGACGCGATACGTTACGATACGGTACGTTGCGATGCGATGCGTTACGATACGATACACCATTTTGGTATTTGGTGTTTGGTATTTTTCGATGTAATCGAGAAAGAGCAATATCGATACGAAATTCGAATTTTAATTTCGGATGTATAAATGTGCGAGGAAATAAAAGCGAAGTTGGGTGCTATCTATGGGAACGCACCATCTACGGCAACGGCGAGATATTGGTTCAATGAATTTACACGTGGAGGTTCATTTGATTTTAATGAGAACTGCACAGTACGCCTAGTTATTATCGTTGAAAAGGTCTGTAACAAGATTCTAGCTAATCGCCGAACGGAAGTGAGCGAAGTAGCAGAGGGCGCAGCTGTATTTTTCGGAACGCCAATCAATATTTTACGTAATAATTTAAGCATGAGTAAGTTGTCGGCTTAATGGGTGCCGCGTGTTAGGAGCTCTTTTAGAGAAATCTGCAGGAGTTTTTGGATCGAGCGGTCACCTCTGATAAATTCATTACTATATTACATCCATTACTATATGACAAAGACCACGCGGCAACCAAAACAATGGATTTTCTCAAGCGATCTGCTCCGATGTGAAACCAAATACTGTCTCATCGGCTAGAAAGTTCATAGCAACGATTTTTTGGGATTTAAAGAGAGTAATCCTCATGGATTCTTTGAAAAAAGAAAGAAGCACCATCTCGGAGCAGTACTACAGTGAATTATTGGACATATTTAATAAAAAATCAAAAGAAACACGGTTTCATTTGGTAAAGAAAAAGGTCTGCTATACAACGGACCAGCTTCCCCATCCGGAATTATTATGAATTATGGTACAAATTGTTGCCGCATCCACCTGGCTTACGACTTTTTTTTTGATTTCCAATATGAAGGCGTGACTCACAGGAAATACATTCAACTCGAAAGAGGAGATCTTCGGCTGGACAGAATCCTATTTTAAAGGGCATTTCGGATTATTCTTCAATTTACTGTACTCTTTGTCATTCCTTTTGCGCCGCATAGATAGCTATGCGTTTTCCTCGGTTTTGTTGACGTTTGCCTCTATTAGGCCTTACATTCCTAACTTATTCGTAAATATTGTAAACTTTCTCAACAGAAGGGTTAAAGATGTGCTCAACATTTTGTTCCCTACGGACAACTGATTTAATGACAAAAGTTGTGTATCAGTCTCATCTCAAACTATCTTATATAATTCCCAGTTTTGAATTCCCAAGAGAAAGCGTGCTTACACTGTAGTTCCTTCTGTCGCTTTCCTTCTCAAATTTTATAGACTGCTTTCTTCCCGTTTTTAGTTTTAACTCAGAGCCTGATTTTTTAAAAGGGGCTCCTGCAACGTTTCCCTGTACATTTATTTCATTTTTACATATGGTCCAACGAATCTGAGAGTAATATACAAAAGAACCAGGTAACCGGGTCAATACCTATTCTTTGTCGACTCTAAGCCTTAGCACTTGGGTTCTTACTGTTTAAGTTTCTTTTAGCTAACCCAGAAAAATCACCTGGTCCTTAGTCCTTTTATGTACATACTTAGGTCCAAATAATAAAGTATAAATCAGCAAAAAAAAAATAAAATATGTGGACTATGTATAAAGTAGAACGTGGCATTTATTGAATTTATTGAAAAAAAAAATTCAGTCAACACATAACAAAAACTTTTGATTTTTGTTTTTTTTTTTGCGCTGAATATAACAAAAACCTTGACTTTATCGGTTTGACGAAAGCGTACACAATCCATACATCACATCACACGAAGGTCATTGCAACAACTTCTCAAACAACTACTGCGACTTGGTCGGAATTCGCCAAGATATTATTTTTGATGTACGACTTCCAAAGCAAGGTGCCATAAATTGCACACCATGCGCTGGCAATGTGCAACCATAAACAGACCGCGCGAGATGCGACGATAAACTCTGTATTGCCTGGGCCACAATACAGCCTCCACCGTCACCGTCAACATTGGATCCGTTCACCTATCGATATTAATTTTTCATTTCATCATTATAAACTCACCGATTCGATGTAAATCAATCAGCTCCAGCGCGCAGAGAAAACAAAACAAACAAAACAAAAAATCAGACAACAAAACAAACAAAACAAAAATCAAAAAATCGCGCGTACAACTTATTGTAATCGGCCAAATATGGCACAGAGAATGAAAAGCAGTTGTCCTCTTTACGATCATCGTAAATATCAAAAGAAATAATTCCAAACAACGCAAGTGCAAACTTGAACCTACATACAATATATTCAAAATGTGAAGGCACAGGGACGGGTCAGTGTTGTCAGTTGGAGGGAAATTTCCCTCTGTGTTCGTTGAAATATGGTTAGAAACAAAAGCAGTTTAATAATGTGGGTAGAACCCAAAAAGCACGTTTCAACCGTTGGATCGTTACAATCCCCTGTTCAACTAGCACCCATGTAGCAGGATTTGAGTAAGTGGCGGGTGGAATTTTTGGGATTTTAAGAAAACTATGCCAAAGTGGTAGCTTATATCTATAGATCCGAATGGGATCTGGACCTCAACTAACAAGCCTCTTCATCCAGCTCAATTGAGCTTTCACCTGAGCCAATGTCTGTATCTACCGCGCCATCTCTCACGAATGATCCGCTCTACATACTCCATCCATCGTAGTCATTGTATTCCCTTGCATCTGACTTGGTCGATGTCACTGTACACTGTTGTGTGTTTTCCTCCATTCATCATCTGTGCCTAAAGAATTTTTCAATACCCCTAGGCAATTCTTGATAAAATCCTTGTTTCCCCGCCATAAATCAAAATTGGGACGATTAAAGTTGGATAGCACAAAGTCACTTTAGGGCCTTGTATCTCAATTGCCTTCTTACCTCACAGAAACATGGGCTTGCTACAAGAATAATTCTTGGTTTGATCTTAATGCTTGTGTAGTTGTCCAAATCAATAGCGGGTACGCAGTGTCCCTAATTTAAGTATTTAGTCCTAAGTGGGGTGCAAGAAACCTGATTTTTTTTTTTTTTTAAAGGATATTTTGGTTGATGGTGGATCTTTGTGGACCAATCAGGTTTTTGATCTAATTGTGAGGCTTAAAGTACTCTCACTGTATGTTAGATAGAAATTTAAAAGCGATCTTTAGTTGGTGCAGTTTCAAGCGGCTCGTTCCTTAAAGATCGGGCAGTCAAAGCTGGGGTTTTATTTATCAGGCATACATTCGTTCGACCATATTTTGCAGATAAATTGGTATATGCTCCTTACAATATCATCTCTCGCCGCATTAAGCCGGGAATGCCTCTAGCAACTTTATTGCACTTAAGTTCAGACTTTCATTTAGTCAAGGTCGGGCGAATGAAATTGCTGGATAGCATCATTCAAATTGAATGGTGAACAGTATCTGACTGCTGGATTTAGATCATTGGCACCGTAATATAATCTGCAGACAAGGTCCTTCTTTATTTCCAGCACCGGCTACGATTCAGCTATTATATTCCATTACTCGTCTTTGCAAGCCTCGACTCGTGATTTGTGGCACTAAAATTGAATGGTAACTTTATTCCGGAACTAGAATCCCTCTATTTCCCCGATCGCTTGCCTAGTAAGCTGTTTCTTTTGTTTTTAAGAGCTGGGGCTTCCTCCGTCTCATCTCATCGTAGAGCTCATGAGAAACTCTGATCCTTTTTTGAAAAACCTTTCTGTATGCTTCTTACTCCGCATAGAGCACTTGCCCTTGCAATTGTAGCCATCTGACATAAATGTTATTTGTAGTAAAGGGTCCGCCATCTAACGTTATTTTTTTCAACTAGTGCTTATTTCGTGAATGGTAACACTTAGCTCATGTCTGATTTGACAGGTAATTAGTTTTGTCCTTCCGCTGAACGAATATGGATGAGTATATGCTTGAACAACGTTTCACTAAGTGGGCCTGCGATCGACTTAGAGAAGACGCCGATTTTGCCAAAAAAATCATCTTTTCAGATGAAGCTCATTTTGATCTTGGCGGGTATGTAAACAAGCAAAATTGTCGCATTTGGGTCACAGAAAACCCGCACGCATACATTGAAAAGCCGATACACCCAAAACGAGTCACTGTTTGGTGCGGATTTTAGTCCAGAGGCATAATTGGGCCATTTTTCTTCGAAAATGAGGAAGGAGTGGCCGTTACAGTCAATGGCGATCGTTATCGGGCCATGTTGAACGAATTTTTGTTCACAAAAATTGAAGAGGAGGATACTGGCAACATTTGGTTTCAACAGGACGGCGCTACGTGCCACACAGCCGAAGCTACACTCGATGTTTTGCGCCCTGTTTTTGAAGATCGCATTATAAGCTGATGTCGTTTGGCCACCTCGGAGCTGCGATTTGACACCGTTGGACTATTATTTGTGGGGTGCCGTAAAAGATAAGTGTTACGCCGACAAGCCAGAGACAATTGACGCTTTAAAGGACAATATTCGTGAAGCCATTGGTGAAATACGAGTACAGCTGCACACAATCGATAATGGGCTTAAAAATTGGACCGATCGTGTAGGCTACTGCATGGCCAGCCGAGGCAGCCATTTGACTGAAATTATTTTCCATTATTAACCGGAAGGATAAAACTAATTACCTGTTAAATCAGGCATGAGCTAAGTGTTACCATTCACGAAATAAGTACTAGTTGAAAAAAAAAACGTTAGATGGCGGACCCACCCTTTATAATATTAACTTGGGGTGTTTGGATTATCTGAAACCGTACCCTTTAGAACGAGCGAATACCTATCATACTGGAGGAATGCCCATCCCCGACCGGGTTTTACCTGGACAACTACCATACTCCCTTATTCTACGGAGCGGCTACGCTCATATTGGTATTGAAGTGGGTCAATCACCATCCTGATCTACAATGGGGAATAACCCCTCCATTCAGACTAGTACCAATTCGAAGTCATTGTATAAGCTAGTCTTCCTCTTTGGTTGAGGGTGAGGACTACCTAATACATCCGCCAATATAAGGATCATGGCGCCCTGTAGTACTTACTACATTTTGGGGTTTTCCAACCACATTCGATTTTAAGTTTAAACCACAGTCACCATGACGCTCCCACAAGGGGTCACAGTTACCAAGCCCGGCTGGAGTCAGAGTTCCAGGGACTCTCGGTTCCCATGGTATGGAATTGAGCCTCCATCAGGCTACAAGGGAGCCCCTACAGATTCCTTGTATCGGCAGGGCCCTTGGCGTTCAAATATTGTCGCCGGTCAAATGCCATGCACATTAGTCATTGAACAATTCGCCTGAATCCGAATGTGGTGTCATGGAGGCTATATCTCCAAAATACTACCAAAAATCAGAGATCACCTATACTTAGTAGAAGGAGCTTTGGATGTTGTCGGTTTTTCCTCTATGTGTGTATGCGCTCATATAAACCTGAATTGTTATTAAGTGCTCGTCTTCATGTCGAAAACTCAAAACAATTTTTCTATATCTAGCCTTAATGACAAGTCTGCATCCTTATTAGCGCTACATCTGCTATCGCTAGCGATAGCCGTAGAAAAATACATCAGTCCGGCCTATTCTATAACACTTTTTTGATGGCGATTTTATCGAATATGTAGCTAGAGTGCTCAAACGGAAACGGTGGGCGATAAGGTCTTCATATCAGAAGAAGGTTATCGGCTCATATACATATATCCCAGGCTTTTGTTAAAGGAGTTCTACAAACCTTCTAATCTCCAAACCCTGGAAAAAGTGTAAAACACTACGACGCACATTCGGATTTGGCTATGGAATGATCAGATCGTGGACTGGCTACGTGCATTTAAATAACTTACGGAGCTAGATTTACAGAAGAATATCGTCTGCTTCGACACAAATTCAGTTATGAGGCAGAACCAATTCTCTGATTTCCGTCTACAGGCTAAGATGGAGTATGTTTAAAATTGCATAACAAGGCTGCCGGAGTAGACCATATATCTACTATTCCATAGAGATCGCAGACCTATTCACTTTCTAGATTTGGTCGGAGGAATGTATGCCTGATCAATAAAATCTGAATATCGTCTGCGCAATCCTCTAAACTGAACCAACTACAGAGTTATCAGTCTCATGTAAAAGATCTCGTTTGTGGTTGATGTGAACTCCCAAAATGATTTCTGATTGAAATTATTGTCTACACCGATGACATTAATATCATTGGCATTACGCAGCGAACTCACTAGAAATCAAAGGAAGAGCTACATAGGACCAAACGCTGTTTCGCTGATCTAATATGGCAATTGTCAAGAAACACTTTATGTAAGACTGCATTCATCACAACTCCTATGGGACAGAAGCATGGACGTTAACAAAGGCGAACTATGGACGAATTTTGGGGGAGCTCTTGTACACCTACCTCAACCTGTTCTAAAAAATGCACATCAGTCGCCTGAGATCGCTAGGACATGTAAATGGATATCAGCACCCCAGCCGGAGAGTTTTCGACTTATACTCTGCAGCACAACACTGTAGAGAAACACCTCGTCCTATGCGGCTCGCACAAGTGGGAAATAACCTCAACAATGAGTGCAACAATTGACAAAAATCGCATTTACTGGGGAGGTTTATTGATTTAGGCGCACGTCCCACGAAGAAGTGCTCGGTATTCTAATTTTCTAAAATTTAAAATTTAAGTTCCAATGCACACAATCTTTTATTTCATTACTATTCTTCTTCTTATTGGAAGCGAGCACAGGTGATTAGGACGTCAATAGTTGGAAAGGCATATGTCTTGTCAGGATGCAAGCCGATTACCAATTAGTCTCAAGCTGGTTATAAGATTCATCAGAATCTAATTCGAAATTCGTACTCGTTACGAGTGGAATAGAGTAAAACAAAACTGACATACAGATAGATACATACTCGTATACAGATGAGTTTTTTTCAACCAGCATGTGGGAAATTTTCAATCCAACCACCGACAGCACTGAGACGGGACACGGTTACCTGTACTTGTGGAGAACCTCTATCATCCCAACTTCGACATCTACGTGGCAATGTGGCATTCATCAGATTTCGTCGATCATAACTGGCAGCGCGCGGCCGCCACATACAAGTACCACAATAATAAAAACTGGCGATAATAATATTTTCATCTGATAGATACGAGTACTCGCATTCGTACGGGTAATTGCAACTGTACGCTTTGCTGCTTTATTGCACGCTCCATTCCACGTGATTTATCTGAAGCTAACGAGTAATTTATTAATTAGTGTCGATCATAAATATTGTTATGATTGATGTTGAATTGATCGGTGATCAGTGATCTCCCAGCGGGAGTACTGGTTTTTCTATGTTGGCAACTTGGCACTGAAAATCGTATGCACGAAATGCAAATGTCCCACTTCTGATGAGTCACTTTGGCTGTAGATACTGAGTGTGAGTGGCAATAGGGTGAATGCTCTAATTGGCGCCAAAACCATTTCAACATTATAGAAATGGACAAAAAATAGAAAATATTCTGCGATGACATTCTTGGGCCATTGTCTTATGATGCATTATGAGCCGGTGGGAAGAGACAAATACTCGCACAACATGGACCCAGATGTCATACGGATACGGACAATTGAAAGCCAGCCAACACTATGCTGCTGGCGTGCTCGGCAGACAAAAGCGACACATTCTCAATCTGTCGGTCGATAAATTTGTCGTAATGGCAACATTTATTATTTTTAATGATTTTTGAAAGTATTGTGTATGGTGGTGCGGCTATTGCAACTAAGGCAAGTGCAGCAGATTGTTGTTGACTAATAGGTTGATATTGTCACAAGACAATTAGTGGAATTTCGGCCTCCGAGCTGAGTACGGGGAGCACTATTTTGAGTAAAACGAAAGTGATATGCTTCAGTGTAAAGTAGGCATGTATGTATAGTGGCTTAGTGAATAGTAGCTGAGGATGGGGTCTTGAACAATTATGCGACATACTTATGTGCAGTGTTTTGATGCAACTTAATAGCAAAAACGAGGAATATCTTCCAAGTGTTTCAATTTGGCTATATGCCATATATTTTTTTTTTTTGCAATTTGATCACAGTTGGCTGCGCTAAGTAATCATATCTCTGGGATGATGACGTCGAGACGAGTTATGACGAATGATTTAGTGCAGGGCAAAAACAAAAAGTTTTCTAGGAACGCGACAAATCCTTAGCGTCATACAAAAAATTAGATATACTATCGCAGTAAAGAGCAAAGACACAAATCAAGAGAAAAGTGTTCCTATTTTGGTAAAAGGAAAACACGATATGATGTGTGAGTTAGGAAAATAGGAACGAGGCATATTTAAGAGCAGCGCAGCAGTTTGCAACCTATGTTAGTTTTTGTTAATAGTTTCCGACATTAATAGGGGTTAAAATGTCTCGCTAAAACCATATTTGCTTGGTAACCTAGTTCTTTCCTCCAGCAGTACAGGCGCATGGTCTGCTGTCATCTTATACAATTCAATGTCCTCATTGACATAAGTTTATTAGGCTTTGCAGTTCACGAGTAGCAGCAGTGATAGGAGTTATTTTGTGTTATGGTTATTTTTATTAGTCCTGGAGCAGCCACACTGGTGAAAGTATATGGCACTGTCTTCCTCCAATGTGAGGCTGGAAGTATATAAAACGCACCCGTTAGCTTTTTCATCATAGCTACGAGTATGTACGGGTATATAGATTCCTGTAATATGCTATCTGTACAAGCCCAAACAAATGAATTTCCAAGCGAGTTGTCTAAGATCTCTTTCAAACTAACTACTGATGTGATATGATGGCCAAATACAGCTGACAGAGTATTTCCGAAATAAAAAAAATAGGAAGCATACCAAAGGAGAATCATTCAATAAGAAAGGAGTTGGACCATGATGAAAAAGAAAAGGGTCTAAGCTGTTTCCAAGTAGTTTCAAAAAGTCAGGTAGTTGGAGAACCAATTGAATGCTCTACCAGTATATTGGCTATTTCTAAGCGCTACCCGTAGATGCTAAGTAAGAATCTTAAAAAGATGATTATAAGGAAGTAGATTACTCATCTTAAACCAATGCTGAATACAAAACCTTACATAAATATTATCCATACAGAACCCATTGTTGTGGAATAAACCCATCCGTTGTTTCAGATGTTTACGGGGTTTCACACCACTATATGAGGAGCGACTGGAAAAACCGACAACTTGCCTTTATGTCACTCTCGCCATCTAAAGTTGTATATTTTTGGAACCAGGATTTAGTTGCTGCAAATGCAACGTGAGAGGGAATCGTCTCTTTTATTCATACTACCGTCTGACTTGGTTGTCAACAATATTGGCTCTCAGCCAACTTTTGTTATGTAAGACAGCAAGTCATCGACTTAAGGTTATTCAGCAAGTATACATAGGATATTACCGGCTGGAAAGCACTATTGCAGATCTTCATGTCAGACCATAAGTACATCGTATTCAGAATCGGATGCGAGCTCTCGACCTTATTGGAGGTGAGGAATCTGCAGAAAACCGAAAGGATACACCTTTCTGGGGAGCTCGCCAAGTTCAATAGCGGCCCTCCTAAGTTCAGGACAAAACAAAAACTAGAGGAACCTGAGGGTACCCTCACCAAGTGTTTTCAAATGGCATATTTAGTTAGAAAGCAATTCTGCAGATCGCCCGTTCCTTAATGGAACACAGATCTGCAGCGTAAAGAAACCAGAAAATTTCTAAACAGGTGACCTGTTGGGAGAAAGACTAGATTCTTTAGAGATCAAAGCAAACAAAATTCAAATATAAGACGCTTATTCTTCTTTCGAAGATTGCGTCTTATAAATACCTTTAAGAGAAGATCGAAACTGTCGGTGAAGCCAGTAGGCTGGTCAGAAACCTCGAAAGAGGAAGATCAACCTGGCTGGAATCACTTAGAAAATCTGATGGCAACTACACTGAGCCGAAAGTAGAGAGCCTCCGTCTAATGCATGATGATCACTTCCCAGGTAATCTAATCACAATCAGCTCCTCTTAACGAAGCTGCTAGTGAGCTAAATAACAAAACACGCGGTAGCTTGTATATCTCATCGACTGTGGTGACGGATGAGGTTGTTAAACATGCTGTTTCTTCCTTTAATGGCTTCAAGTCGTCTTGCACCGATTGCATATACCCAGTTATGTAACGAAAAGGTGTAGATCAGCTGCAGATAACTCTGAAGAGAATCTTCCGGACAGCCTGGCACTGGCATACATACCGAAACCCTGCCGAACAGTGAGAGTAGCAGTTATACCGAAAATCGATTGATTGGTGGATTTATCTTCGTTTGAATTACTGCTGTACTCCGGGATTTCTTCAACCGAAGCTAACTTTCTATCTCCAGTGGTAAGTTTGCAGTATTAGCAACACGACCATATGTTTTGCCATTAGCTAAAGTGTTTAAACATTTGGCAAAAAGATTCGCTTCGGTAAATTGCCATACTTTGGTTCTATTACATCATCTGCTGCTCATGGTCACCTCATACGCCATCGACAAGTTATCTACCACATCTTACATGTATCTGAGATGGGATCCATTGTTTGACCAACTTCAGTAATACCCGTTCTTTGCTCTGTAGGATTGTGTTTTATTTTTAACTCCAAAGGGCGTATTATTTTTAGATTCAAAATTGTAGAGGGACCAACAAATCAGTTCCAATGATTCCATGTCCATTATCTGGAAGCTAGCAGCCTACCAATATTGTTAGACGAGAATAGATTTTGTTATAATTTTACAATTCGTTGGCAGCAGACAGATTTTCGGGGGTACGAGATTTCATTGCGCTAGCGTTATGGAGGAACCAGTATCCACCAAAAGTTAACACTTAATACCACCCACGGCAGCCGAAACTTTAAAGTCGCCACTGCGATCACTAAACTTAGAAAGGGAATGTTGCGCTTGTATTCTGGGCCAGTTGTTGCCCTTGACAACTGCCATTTAGACCCGACTGACTCCCGAATTATTGAGCTTTTATTGATTTCCATCGGACTCGTACGACCTTGCTGTCTGCACTCATCTCTAATGTACGTGTTATGTGATTTAACAGTGTACTTAGGCGTAAAGCCTTCAATCCAATAGCTTTAGTCAAAGCGCCTGACAGATTTTTAGGCTCGGAAATACGCCACCTTCACAAACTGACATTGCTTCCCTGCTTTAATCCACTAGCTTTGTGGTTCGTCTGGCTATTAATTCCTTATCGAGTGTATGTTCTGTTCTACTGAGCAGATTTTGAAGCGCAGAGAATTCATTCTTAGAGCAGACAAGCGCACAATGAACTCAAACACTTGTTCTGTGCTAAATAGCAGATCAATGGGCGTACACTTCCTGGCGATTGGGTGGTCAACTTTATCCACTTTCGGTATACTAGTGGATATCGTTATAATGGAAATCCTCGTCAAAATTGACTAACCCAGTTAGAACGTATTGAGTTTTATTTTGTTCGTTTTGAGGGCTTCAGCCAGCCTGCCATCATATCCTTTTTTCAAATTTGATGTTAGGTAGTCTAGCTCAAAGTTTTCAGCTTTCCTTGAGTGTCAGCATAGAACAAACAGTAGGACGCGTTTTATTCAAAACATTTTGTGAGTGCACTATTCAGGTCTTAGACAGCTAATTCTGCCCTCTGCTCTCTGTTATGGCGAAGTTATACAGATCTGCCAAGCTCCTCCATGAAGGGTGTCTAGCTGCTTTTTTTTAATTGTTCTTCCTTAGCAAAGTCGAGTTTTTAAAGAGGTTGTTATCATCAACACCGTCCTTGTTATTTCCTTAGATAATGAGTAAATTTTGTAAATAGTCATTTTGTTTCTACGTAGTCATTAATATTGGTACTGCGATTGGTTTTTATTACCAACCTCACGGTAGATAAGGATCTTTCATTTGCAACTTTAATTGGTATATAGGTTAGGTTAAAGTAGTGCTTATTTGAGGCGCGCTTTGGTCAGTGGTATGTTTGCTTTAATAACACTGGAGGTGAGTGGGAGACTGATAACGAGATTCTCAGAAAAACCCTCCGCTCCACGTCTCGGCTGTTTTAGAGCCGTCTGTGAAAATTGGGATGGTCCTACAGGGAATGACCTCACATTGTCCCCATACGTTTCCTTGTGGAATCAGGTGATTGAAGTCTATGCAGAAGCTAGGGTAATTATGGCTTTGTATCGTAAGTGGATACTCGTAAAACTCGTAAAAATACCAATTGGACAATCTTGCTTAATGGTCGACCTTGGTCAACCTGACCTTGTGGTACTACCAGCAGTGATTTCTTCTTATGACTACACAGTCCACAGTCATATTTATAGAACCCTAGAGACCCTAAAGATTTTCTTCTTTAGTTTTTTTTTAAGGTTAAAAAGGAGAAGGGCCGTGAGAGTGCCATATTTTTGTTGGATTGTGCTGCCTACTTGCTAAAATTAAATTCATAGAAAACTGCTTAAGCGGGGTAAGATCAGATAGTGATGTGAAGCATATGAAAGTACTTAAACCTACATCGAACAATGGCAGAGTATTCGCACGTCGTGTCTTCGATCGAGCGAGGCCTATTTTCTTGAGATGGTATACAAATTTAGTATTAACTGACCTCTCTTGTGTATACCGTTATTTGCCCAGCTTGTGTGTTGGACATTTGCATCACAACCATATATATACGAGTTGATACTATTAGAGCTGTATCATTCTCTGGTGTAGGGAATTGTTATGGGAAAGAAAATATAGATATTCTAATGGTGGAGACTTAACCTTTGCAATCGTCACGCTTGTGAGAACGCACCATGGGGTTCTACATTAGGAAACAGTGAAAACTTATATAACAATATTATTCAATCCAAAGGCACGCTTGTTCGAAAAATATTAGGCGTCTCTGCCACCTTTCGTTCCTTTGCATGGAACTTGCTGGCTACTACGCAAGAAATTGCGTTCAAATAGAGGCGGCGAATGGAAAGATGGAAAAAAGAATTTTGACGTCACCACCCTGTAACCAGACAAGTGTTAAGACTTTTGCTTATGATAGACTCTTGCTTTCTCAATCACATGAAATTAACATGCATATGTACATTTGTATATCTGTAGCTCCCTCCCAAAAGCGTACCAACTTATGAACCGAGCAAGGCCAACTGAAAGTCTTTGGAAGCCATTTCTCTAATGTGCAGATTAACAATTCCGTCAATCATAACGGTGCAATGTGTGACATTTTAGCATACGTGAACACAAAAATTCACTCATAGCCCCATCAATCTTTTTCGCAATATAAAAAACCAAAACAAAAAAAAAAAAACTTGTCACTATTTTTTTGCGCCAAAAACTCATTCAAATGTAAAAAAGAAAGGAAAACCACCCGGTTGTTCTGTCGTCCATGACACATATGTGAATCCAGCCAACATCACTCATATGAAAGCGCTTTGGGACGGCTGCCGATACGCACATACTTGTGTCCTTAAGGATATGCGTGATGTTAGTTCATCATTGATGATGATGATGATGATAATGTGACAGCACGTGAGGGGTGCCAATTTTCCCTCACATTTTTCACTTTTTTTTTACCGACTTTTCCTATTCGCACACACTTCAATGTCGTGTCAAAATCACAGGGATAAGTGGCACTACATTAGACTAATCCAAAAGAAAATAGAAGAGCCACCACGGGATAAAGGATATCCCCGGGAAAATCTTTCAAATGGAATTTTCAAAGTTGACAAAAAAAAAAACGAAACAGAAAACTGAAAAACCAAAAACTCAACTATGAAGGAATAAAATCACGGGTGCATCTCTGGGGATGAATATATTACCGTACGGTGTCAAAATATCTAAAAAATAGAGGAAACTGAAAACAATCGTAACCAAGAAATCGAAACACTGACAACGTACCCGTAAGAGGTATGTACTCGTACTTGTATCTTGGTTACGAACTGTACTCGTACGCATGGAAATGAATATCCTTGAGAGTTTCATGTCACTGAAATTGGGGGTCCGATTTTTTATTTCTATTCTCGATATCCCCACAGAGAAAGATGAAACTGAAGAGAAACCCAAACTCAGCGGTGATGGTGATGGTGATGGAATTGAAAAGGAAACATAGATTCATAACCTGGAAGTAGGGTAGGATATCGTACCTACTACGACAATGTCGCCAAGGATGTTGGTGATTGATCGATGGGCAAGTGGATTTGGAATGGTACCATCGGTTTTGTAGAATTTTTACTTCTTTTGTACAGTCCGCGATGAATTTTCGAGGCAGGAAAAATAATGTAATGACGAAGTCGGTTAGTCAATTTTATGAAACACAAGCCTCTACCGTGGCTGTGTTGGTATTTATGGTCTGTCAATTGGCCTTATAAGATATTTACTAGTATAAGTGCGGGCGTTGGTTGCGGTGACAAAAAACCACAGGACGATTTTGATGGCTTGCAATGAAATGGTAAAACAGAATCCAACAGAATGAAAAGGGTTGTTTTTTTGAGTGAAAAAATAAATAAATAAAGAAATCAATTTTGAATTGAGTTGATGAAACATTCAGAGGGTCAATTGTGGGATCTTGGGAATTGTTGATGGACGACACGTGTATACGATGAATGATTGATTTTCCGTAACTCTAAAAAAAAGCAAAAAATGTATGTAAAGAAGGTTGGAATATATTCATAAGAAAACAGTTTTCTTTTTGTACACCCATCACAGGGAAGATGTAATTTGTATGTAACCATTGGCGGTAAGAGGTACGCAATCCATAATGTACCAGTATATTTGGTCTCGATGTGTATGAACATCACCTGAATGTGTTTCATATGAAAAGTACAATGGATAAGGTCCGATTATTTATTTCTCATTACTCAAAATACCAAGAAATTCTTGATGTCACCTTTATCTCAAATAAGCAATTTTATTCGATACACAGCTGAAAAGTGTTAAATGAACCGTCCTACTCTGTTGAACAACAAACTTAGCTCCTGCCATTATATACCGAAATCTTCGGCCGACAAGCTAGGAGAAACACGACAACATCGTTCATGCCAAACTGAGCGAATGCGAAAGTCACATTCCGATATCCCTACTAGACCTTAGTGAACTCAACAGCGAAATCAGTTTATCTCTAAATCTTTTCTTAACTTCATCTTGTATTACTGGAATGAGGGCAGACTGGCGCCCGTAGTGGTGGATCACGGATCTTCTAAACTGATGGATAAACCAGAAAAAAGTGGGCTCGAAATAAATACTGGGGTAGTTTCTGCGAAAACGTGAATCCTTGCGACTACAGAAATTTCTGTTCAAAACATTACGAAATTTGAGAGTACATAACATAAGCAACTGATACCTGAATTGATTAGGAAGAAGAATCCTTGTATCTGCTTATGAACACTCACTTCCCTGCTTGGACTTTAAGAACCCACCTTCAAACCTACTTTGAGAAAATCTGTCCAAGTCAAAATCAACCTGAACGTGATCTGTGTAAAAAAAAAGTTAAAATGAGCAGGGTGCAGCTTCAAAATTTACAACGCACAGAACTCGATGGCACAAAATAGTGGTATTCCTTGATATCGAAGCAGCTTTTCATAACTCTCTTTAAAAACTGGACATTTTCAGTAGCAGTCATATGCAACATTTTATCGCTGCACTCTCTCCTGTACTATGGGACTTAGTCCCCACAGTGCCTACGAAATTTGAGGACGTGCAATATGGTGAGGAGGTCATTAATTACGTGTCGTGCAAATATCCATACACACTCCCTAATACTCCCCAGTATGGGTCAAGCATACTCTTCTCTTGGCCATGTAGCTGTGGACTCAGCGTTCATCCGGACAAAATGGAGTTAGTCCTCTTCACCAGAAAAAAATCAATAATCATTTCACCATCTACGGAACACCTCTAAGCTTCTGAAGGTATACCAGGTATCGAGACCTTATTCTGTTCGGCAAACTGGTGTCGACGGCAACTTTTGTCTCTCTGTGATCTCAGGCTAACATGTGAAACAACTGGTTCCACACCACGGTCTTGAGATTAGTTCTCTCCATAAAGACGGACTAATATCAACCTAAAATCATGAGAGTGCGAAATAAAATCCATTTATTGTCAATGTAATAAGCATTGCATTCAACACAGTTTCCAATTCTTATTGCGATTAGTAATCTTTTCAATATTGTCTAGAGTGGCTATGCAATGGTAACACCCAATTGGTGAAACTCGCAAAATGGCAATGACTTTACCCTGAAAAGTACGTCAACGAGATAGAAATCACATCAGAAGGGGCCAAGAACAAAATAAATAAAATAGCCGGTAGCAATTTGGCTGATGTTGTATTTGGAGCAGTTAGCCGAAAATAGTGAGAAAATAATTCCTAATAAGAGCATTATCAGAGCAAAAAAGTTAGTACGTAAACATTGGGTCGCATCGTTACCTTGAAGAGGTGACGAAATTAATTTTAAGTTAAAAAACATAATCACTTAAAGTGTACCAATTCAATTAATGAATTGGGCTACTTGATGTCTTAATTACTTACTTAGGTAGCGCAACAGTTAGGGATGAACCTGGGCGTCAACTAACAAGCCTTTCCAGTTAGCCGGGTCATAATTCGGTTCAGGTCCCATTCTATTTGTGCGCGCCAACTAAGGTGAGCTGTCCCTCCGGATTTGATTCGAAGATTCTGTTGACCGGAACATTGGTGTCCATTCGCTCTACATGTCCTAGCCATTTCAGGTGACAGATGTGCAGTTTTCTGACAAGGTAGACATCGCTGCACAGATCGTAAAGTTCATCGTTGGATCTTCTGCTCCAAAGTTCGTCAATGCAAACGGGACCGAATATTTTTCTAAAAAAATTTCTCTTGAAACAACTGAAGATATCTTCATCTGCTTTCAGTAGAGTCCATGTTTCTGCACCATAATGCACGACTGGGATCATAAACATCTTACATAGAGCCTTCTTAGTCTTTTATGGAGGGCCATACCACACGATTGCCTTCTTAGCCCAAAAAAGATTAGCAAGGGTGATTCATCGTTTTATTTCGGTTGACGTGCTATTGGCAGAATTCATAGCAGATCCAAGGTAGACAAAGTCCTGTCGTCGATATTGTGTGATTGTGGACTTTCCTTAAACCGCACAAACAACGGGTTGTTGACGATAAGTTTCACGAGTTCACAGAATATAGCAGATAAAATCTTGTATGCGATGTTGATAAGACTTGTACTTCTACAGTTTGCGTAGTTAAGGGGGTGTCACGGCGCTTAGATTCCATTCGTAAAACATACACTCTTCTGACCAGAGGTCATTTCCAACAGCTTTGAATACGTCGGCTGGTAAGCCGCCAGGTCCAACTACGTAAGTAAGTAAGCTATCCTTACTTCATTTTGGGCAGGAGGACGGACGTTTTGGTAATCATCGTCTAAGTTGAATGTTGGGCATCTTCGTCATTATACAGTCTGCAGAAAAAGAGTCTCCATAATCTCAGCACCGACTATGACTCTACCATAGGGTTTCTTTCTTCATCTCTACAGAGTTTTCCTGCCTAGGATCGTTCATTATCTTCGATCGCCCGCTTTTCGAGCTCGTTTTCCTGGAGAAGCCGATGTTTTACCTATTGCCTTTGCTCGTCGAGCTCATGAGCGGCTCTCGTCCTTCGTTGCAGCGATGTTTTGTACGCTTCTTGTTTAGATGAATGTGCTTGCTGGCATTATTCATCAAACCAGGAATTTTTTGGTGGTAGTCGGGTTGCGGTATCTCAGAGCACGTTGGCAGAGTTGCTACTGGTCCTCGGTACTTGATGCTGTCGGCTTATGGAATTTCCGTTCGGCAGATGATTTTGGCAGTCACTTGCGATTGGAGCTTTTCTGCTGTGTATCTAGGTGTGTTTTGTTGTGGCGCTTAGGAAATCCGCATTCGCACCTTGGCTGCAGCGGGGTGGTGATCCAAGTCAATGTTGACTGCCCGGAACGTTCAGACATCCAGAATACTCTAGGCATGCCTGATGTCTATCGCAAAATGATCAGTTTGATTTAGCGTTTGATGATCCGCAGACCCCCATGTCCCTTTGTGTATATTGACCTGAGGAAACCGTGTCCTTGCTATAAAATTATTTCGTCCCGCATCAAAGCCAATTAGCCTAAGTCTTTTGCCAGACGTGGTTTATCAACAGGCTATGACTATGTTTACCAACTGTTCTACCAGAGATGTTCTCCTTTCCCATCCTGATCATACATTACTCCATCACTCATATGTCTTGTCGAGGAGCTCGTAGAAATATTATTTGGTGGCGTAGTCCTTGTCCGGACGCGTATTAGGCCTCTGTTAGCGAATTTAGCATTGATGTGGATTGTTGTAAGATGCTAGCTCATGTTAGCAGTTACCGGCCTCTGCTAATTGCTCGGCTCTACGTGGTCTGTTAAAGGTTCGAACATTCCACGTGTAGATCGAAACGTCGTTGCTCTTTAATTGTTTGCAGAGGTTGCCAGTGGGCAATCCGTTTTTATACGAGGCCATTAGTTGATTCGTCAGATCTTTCTAGTTCATTTTTGTATAGAGTTGTGAAACTTATAGCGGCATAAGCCAACATTGTGATACTGTCCGAGCAATCCCTTGCCATTACTCATGCAATTACCAAGAACCACCACTGGGAGGTAAAGCAATTACTGCATTGTTGCGCTGCTAGCCCTATACGAGTTGTAGGACACTCAGCAGTTTACCGATCATTGGTGAGCAGGTGCACAGGTAGCTGTGCAGCTAAACGATAACATTCTGCTACTTTGTTAATTATGAACGAAGCAATTCGTTTTGATCAGGTCGGTGAAAGTTTTGAGTATCATCTTCCAAATAAAATGCCATCCTCTGCATCATAACTAAAAGGAAGTTGGCTTAGGAAACCAAAGAAAATGCAGCAGAATTTCCTTTCTAAAAATCTGTTTCAGGACTAGCCTGCGGAAATGATTTAATTCTGAATCCGGTGAAAGTTCTATATACGAGTAACTTAGTCCCTTCTTCTATCATCAGCAATTTAAATTTCTTGTAAGCAACCTTACAAAATAATTTCTTGCAGGTCCAAAGAGTTACACATCTAGTGCCCTCACAGAGAGAGAGATTAAAAGTCATAAAGTGGAGATGATACGGATAGTCTAAGAAACAAGACTGAACTGCAGCGAGGATTTAGATAAACCCATCAATTAAGTCTAGCCAGTCTTTTTGAGCTGTGAAAGACTTTTCAGTCTTCCTTTAAGGATAATAATGCCATGATCACATCTGTAGTTATATGCGCCATGATCATAGTTTCTGCAAGGACCAATCCTGAAAATTGCTTCGCGGTATTGAAATCTGAATGCCTCTTGTTAAAACCTCTGTTCTCCTTAATAGCGCAAAGTACTCGTATCATAATAATAATTCCTATGGCAAGTAGCAACGTGCATTAGAAGGCTTCTTTTTTGTTGTTGAAAATAGCATGAAACTACTGAGATAGATATTAAGGTCATTGCCAATATTTCTTCAAGTCTTTCACACTGAACAGATTTATATTATTTCAACTGTGGATGAGACATACTTAATACTAAATAGAACAAGGAAAATCTTTTGCGCAAAACACCCGTAGATATGACATCCCTCTAATTTTATCCAAGTCCAAGATACAAGTATGTATAGTACGAGTACTTCGTTCCAGGTTTATCCTTATCCCTTGGCGATATGTCGCCGCCGATAACAATTCACTGCTTGAAATCTAATTTACTTGCAACAATGTCCGAATAGCACTACCAAAGGATAAATCACAAAAACAAGAAAACAAAAAGGAAATCAACGAAAATGCAAAACAATATAAGGATACACATGCGGGGAAGAACAAGTAGAACAAGAAGAAATAAAACAATCCTCCGGGGATGGCGAAATCAAAGGAAAGGTCAAAGGGAGGAGAAAGAAAAAAAATCCACGAAAGAAAACGAAACGTTATAAATAATGAGTTGCGCTTAATCAAATGATAACCACCCACCCCACCATGATGATTTAGGGGCGCAATAAACGTAAATTAATTACGAGGACGGCTTACGGAGATTAATTATTCTGCGCCGTTTCGCATAAGCTTCATGTTGTTGCTGTGTTTGGTGATTTGTTTTTCTTCTTCATTTTGGTCTTCTTCATTTCTTTCATCCGTCGTTGGATATGGCCAACAGAATGCTGGAACGAGAAGTATGTATTAAGACTCCAGCGACAACCACGACTACGTTGGCGGTTGGCTATTTAATGTATTTCAATTGCACATTACGTCGGTTACGTTGGTTTGGTCCGACGGTTACAACGATCCTTGGACGTTCGTCTTTGGTCGCTCTGTCCAACCATAGGTAGGTGATACCGCATCAGGTGAGGTCAGACTTTTTGTTTGTTAGAAAATCGAATGAAAAAGAAGTTAATGAGTGCTGCTTTATTTTCGGCTGGTATTATGTGTAACAGGCCATTCTGGCTTTAGCGGTTTTGTAGGTGGGGACTCTATAAGTCATGTCTACAATACATTTTTTTTCCTGCAGACGGAACTTAAATTTATTTGAAGTCTAAATGACATTAAAATTTTACATGAACTGTTATCCGCTGTAAGCATAATTAAGATCCACAACTGTTTGCTTCTCACTGTAGTGATTGACGAGTTTCTTTTTATGGACGGTGATATGAGAATAGATTTCAGATGAATGGTACGAATTAAGTCGAATATTATGAAGCCAATAAGCAACGTTTTGTTTGGGTTTCTACGAAAAATTGGACATTTCTGGGCAACTTGATTCACGATGAAATGTTTTTCTGGAACTATCGACGTTTTAAAAACTTTTACAAAAGATAAGGCTCATCAGACAGGACATCTGCCTCCAATGCCTCACTCCAAGTTGGTTGAAGTCTCCTCCTACTTGCTGCGCCAACTTAGATGCGGTCGTCCTCTGCTGAGCCACCGTCCATCAGGGTTCGAATCGAAGACTCTTTGGGCCGGAGTTGTGGCGACCATTCGCTAAACTGGCTAGAACGATGTCGCTGTACAGTCCGTAAATTTCATGGTTCGATCTACTATTTCCTGTTAATACAAACGGGACCAAACAAATGAAACGCTGTACCTTTCTCTTCAAACGGCCATGGTTCTTCATCTGCTTTCGACAAGGTCCAAACTTCTGCGCCATTGAACAAAACTGGCAGGGTTTTGTATCTTGTGTAAGGCCAGTTTAGTCTTACGAGAGAGGTCTCGCTTCCTCAGCCCAAAGCAACAACGATTGGCAAGAGCAATTATGCATACAATTTCTGCGGAGCGGAGCCAGGGTATATGAAATGCTTAACTACGTTGAAGTTGTGACGGTCAATGGCGACATTCTGACCAGACCGTCGGGGTAGGCGTTCTATTCTGATGACAGCTTGTACTTTGCTTTGCCCTTGCATACAGATTCATTTCGGCGCTTCCAATTTAAAAGCATTTTGTCCTCTCTAGTAGGTTGTAGAATTCGTCTTTGACAGATTCTATAAATTTAAATCTTTTCTCTTTCGACTGACGGCAATAACTTGTTATTAGGGATAATTGGCTAAAGTAAAGGACTGTAGATATTGGTTCTGAAGCGTATGTAGTATTTGTTCTGTAGGTGAAACGCATCGTTTTCTCGTTCCAAGTGTAGATTAAAAAAAAAAAAAAACTCTTTTCACCAAGTCACAAGAAGAATTTTAAAATTTTCAATTTCAATTTAAACTAGCGGTATCACTAACAAACAACGCTAAACCAATACCACAATATCCAATTTGAAGTGCTTCGATGAAGTGCATGTATGGACGTGTCTTTCCCGTATCCGGTCCCGTCGTAACAACAGAATGCATGTTTGGATCAGTTATGTACGAGCTACTGCGTGTTCTTCGAGCTAGTGGCTGAAATTATCCGTCTCGAAGGTGACGTGGCCACCATTAAGGTATACGAAGAAACACCTGACGTCACTGTCGGAGATCCAGTGTTGCGTACTGGCAAGCCACTTTAAGTTGAATTAGGTCCCGGTGTTATAGGCAGCATTTTCAACGGTATCCAACGTCCATTAAAAGACATCCAAGAGATAACGAAATCCATTTACATTCCACAGGTGGTTAATTTTCCCGCTTTATCCCGTCTGATTGCACGGAACTTCAATCCACTCAACGCAAAAGTTGGATCACATATTACCGGAGGTGACTTGTTCGATTTGGTACATGAAAAAACTCTCGTCAAGCACAAGATGATCGTTGAACCTTGCGCCAAGGGTACAGTTCGTTATATTGCACCAGCTGACAACTACCATGTCGAGGATGTTGTCTTGGAAACCGAATTCGATGGAGATATTAGCGAACACAGTATGTTGCAATTGTCGCATGTACGTCATCCACGTCCAGTTAATTAGAATTTGCCTGCTAATCATCGATTCGTTGTTCCCTTGTGTCCAAGGTGGTACCATTGTCATTCCCGGAGCTTTCGCTTGCGGTAGCACTGTCATCTCACAAGCCTTGTCCAAATATTCCAATTGTCTGCGTCGGTTGCGGAGAACGTGTTAACGAAATGTCTGAAAACGAATCTGAAAATTGATCATGAAACGTACCGGTCTTGTTGCCAACACACCTAACATGCCAGTCGCTGCTCGTGAAGCTTTCATCTACACTGTTATCACTTTGTCCGAATACTTCAATTATGTGGTTTACAACGTATCCATGATGGCTGATTCTACCTCTCGTTGGGCTGCGACTCTTTGTGAAATTTCAGGTCGTCTCACTGAAATGCCTGCCGATTCTGGTTACTCAGCATACTTGTGTGCCCGTTTGGCCTCCTTCTACGAACGTGCCGGTCGTGTCAAGTATTTGGGTAACCCAGAACGTGAGGATTCCGTTTCCATTGTTGGTGCTGTATCAGCTCCTGGTGGTGACTTCTCAGGTCCTGTCACTTCTGATACACAGGTGTTCCGGGGTTTGGATTAGAAATTGGCCCAAAGCAAAATTTCCCCTTCATCAACTGACTTATTTCGTACAGTAAATACATGCGTGCCAAAGATGATTACGATGACAAGAAATTTGTCCAATTCGTGTCAGTTAGGACCAAGCTCAAGGAAATCGGAAATTGTAGAACTCGTCGGTAAGGCTTCATTGTTTGGGACAGATAAGATCACTCTCCAGGTTGCCAAGCTGCTCAAGGACAATTTCCTACAACATAACTCCTACTCTTCATACGATCGTTTCTGCCCATTCTACAAGACAGTCGGTATTCTGAGAAACATCATTTCCTTCTACGATTTGGTACGTCATTCACTTGAATCCACCGCTCAATCCGATAACAAGATCACGTTATGCACCGACTGTCTTCTATGAAATTCAAGGACCCCGTTAAGAAAACCGGAACGTTCAATTCAACTTGTTTCGGACGGCTTAAAGTCTGATATTCACAAAATAAATTCTGGTGTGCCGCAGGGCTCTGTTCTGTCTCCAACATTCTTTTTAATTTTCATTAATGATCTCTTGTCTGCTACTTCTAATCTAATATATTCCTTTGCTGATGACAGTATTGTCTGCTTTTCATATTCGTTCCCGAACTCACGGCCCACATATTTGATGTCGCCAAAAATGCTGCGAAATGTCTAGGTTTCCTCAAGCGATGTAAGAAATATTTTACCCCATCTGACGTGGCCTCAATGTATAAGGTATTCATACGCCCAAAATTGGAGTACAATGCCCACATCTGCTCAGGTGCTCCTAAAACATCTCTGCACCTGCTAGATAGGATTCAAAACCGTGCGATAAAACTTATTGACGATACTAATATCAGTCAATCAATGGACACCCTCGAACACCGACGAAATGTCTCGTGTCTCACTTTGTTTTATCGCTATTTCCACCACCAGTGCTCCACTGAAATCGCCAGTATCATTTCGCCCATTCAAACTTTCAACCGTAACACCCGTCTCGCTATGAATGCTCATCAGTATACCCTCAAGCCCATTTTCGGACGTACTCTAAAATATCGTGATTCGTTCCTAAGCCGTACAACTCGCTTATGGAATGCCCTGCCTATCTCTGTATTTCCTGGTCGTTATAACTTGCAAACATTTAAAAACAATGTACTTCGGTACCTCTCCTTTCTTCCTCCCTAAATTTCCTTTGCCCGCTCTGTGTACAATCACTTTAAAGGTACACAAACCCCTTGAGCGCACGCTCATTACATAAAAAAAGCCTTTGTTGGTTATACAGAGTAGTTAAACTTAAAAAAAAAAACGAAAAAAGGTCCTTATATTGTAAATGAAATGCCCAAAATGTCATTTTTGTTGCCCAATCCGTTTACTTGCACTTAAGTACTTATTTACTTCTCTTACGTGTTTTACACACTCTATTCTCACATACTAACATCCGTTAGTATGATAAGAGAACTCTTGTGTACGACTATGTCGGAATTAGGTGTCCCTTCTAAGCTCATCAGTTTTTGCAAGTTTTGGCATTTGAACCAAATTGAGGTCTCAGAAAAGATTCATACGACTTCTGTAACTTGATGATGTAAAAATGAGTCTATGCTGTAGATGTCAGCACCTCCGGCATTGTCCTTTAAAACAGGGTTGTGTTGTTCGCGGATCCAGCAATAATACCAACATAAATTTTAGTCACAAAACAGATCGCAAACAGTAACTGCAAAGTTTAGCCCGCCTGATGAACAATCGACAAGCGAATATCGAGACCTCTCCAAAGGAAAATTATTTGCAAGATCTACCAAACAATCTGCTTGAACGACGAAAACCACCTTTGATGATACCGTGAAATGTACCCCGATATTGACCTAGTCAGCTTTTCTAGGGTTTTCATTTTTAGAGGATTGGACTTTATTCAGAACTTGAAAGGCAGTTGTTTCCCAAATATTCGATTGAAACAGAATGCCACCATACATCTAAAGAGCCCCAACAGAAAGGTTGATAAAGCCTTTATGTAGACTAAATTAACAGCTTAAGTTCTGATTTGATAGTGTTGTGCTGAAGTATCAAAAATGCCCGAAAATTAATAGAAATAGGCTAAGGCTGAGAGCTCTGGTATGATTGCCTAAAAAACGTTGTGTTAAGCTCTGAACGCGTAATTATTATTCTATTCCAACTAGGTCCAGTCTGTTATCTCACAACCAGTTGAAGTCTAGCACAATGATGATATTCTTCAATTTAACCACTTTGTAGTGTCTTCTCATTTCGATTATCTGTGTATCTGTTGGAACAGAAAAGTTGGTTGATATGATTCGTTGCCAACAAAAAGCCAATTGTATTCGTATCCAAAAGAAAAAGCAAATCCAAAGAAAGAAAGACAAAAGATAAAATAAAAACCAATTTATTCTTTCGAATTTATTGCAAAATTAATTAAAAGTTTTTCTTTAGTTGGATTTCCGCCCATTTATTCAAGTAGCATCGTTCCGCCTCAGACTAGTTCCTGTGTTTGGTACTCGTACCTTCACCTTGGTTCGGTGGTAGATAAAAATTCTTTTTTCTTTGAGAATAATTTGCTACCAATTTTTTAACTCTCCCCATTTGGTGTGGAAGGGAAATGAAAGCAAATGAAAATGGTAAACTCACCTTGGGTAGAAAGTTTTTATTTTCTCTATATATACGTACATATATGATATTTTCTTTAATCAATTGGGATTTGGAAAAAAAACTGAGGATACACGGTTTGGCATTAAGAAAGTTTTTTCGAGACAATTTTGTAACACCTAGCCCGGGTGCTGGTTTCGCCTTGGAGTTGTCTCCTTCTAAATGTCTTCGCCCGATTTAATATAATTTGGACACTGAGAATTTGTATTAAAAAAACTATATGGGGACTAGTTCCCTTCTTATCCTAAGGGCACAAGCCCAGGCCACCTGACCTAAAGTGGCCTCGAAATTCATGTAATTCTTCAGAAAACACCTTGCTTTTCTTTATTGTATTTTTGGAGATTTTTTTCTATATTTTGGTACTAATACTATTGGGTTGTACCACATGAAATGTCCGATTTTCGCTCAGTCGGAAATAAGAACTTCTCGAGTGAACATCTGTGCCAGAACGTGAAATTTTTTTTTTTATAAAATAAAACAGAGCTCGGAAATTACTCTCAACCTTTTTCAAAGGTTTTTAAATTTAAAAATAAGATCGCTTAATAACCGATTTGTTTTACCGTACTTTTTTCACTCTTGGTCGGAGAGAAACCCTTACTTTATGTTTTTTAGGTTCTGGTCAATCAATGAGATATATCACTGAGAGAAAAAAATAAATTGCATTTACTGTAGTCGCTTAGTTAGCAAGCCGTGTATACGGAAATGCAGATTAGTGGTTTGATTAGTCATTTATTGTGTAACAAACATTCGTCTAATAAAGTTCAGTGGAAGTGAGTGCAAGTTGAAGTGACTATGGGCAGAAAATCAGATAATACAATTACAAAGGACATTTTGGAAAATACTGTTATTAAAAACAGCACAGAAAATGCCAACGAATTGCCTAAAAAAAAAGTGAAAATATGTTTGGAAGTGAATAAGGAAGATTTTATTAATGCAATAATTAAAATAGTTACCAATGATGATACCTTTTACACATTTAGACAGTGAAGGATTTAGAGAAATAGTTAATCCAATATATGAAGGTTTGGGCATTTTGCCAATATCTTCACATAATATCATAGAGTTTGTTGAATTGAAAGTTCAGTCTTTAAAAAATGAAATTCGTCTTTGAAAATTGATAGAGCCACTCGAATGGATAGATCAATTCTTGGTGTAAATTTATAGTTCATTGAACTTAAGGCGAATTCAATGAATATTGTCGAAAAAACGTTAGGAATGGTACAGTTATTTGAGCGTCATACGGGGCAATTCCTCAAAGAAAAAATTCTAGAAATTCTGGCAGATTTTGAAATTCAGCTTTGTCAAATTTACAGGTAAATTCTTCCATACATAATTAGCTAAAGGTTTCGAGAAGTAATTTTACTTCGATGTTTTATTCTATACATTACTGTTTTATTTTTTTACTATTAGGTATAAAGGTATATAAGGTATAAACTTATCCTATAGGTTATATAAAGTTTGATACATAGTTGCATATAAATGATCAGCACGAATAGCCGATTCGATTGAGTCATGTCCGTCTGTTCTCACTTTTTGGGCCTTCAATTTTGATCTAGAAAGTTGAAATTTGGTGTTCAGGCTTTTCTAAATTGTTTTCCCAAATTTTTACTAAAAATTATAAAAAAAATTGCGTTGAAGTAATATTTTGGCATTAACGTTATCTATAATTCACCCATACATTAAATATAGCCTCGGACACTTTAATAGGGCTGGGTTAAGAGATAGGGTATCATACCGTCCGCCATATGTCAGAAGCATGAATGTGCAAAATTGATAATTTTTGGAAATCGTGTTTGATTGTTGTTTGTTGTCAAAAAATTCGTAGGTTTAATATTGCTTTTTCTACGCTCTCCTCACAATCACAGTTCCGGGACAGCTTGGTGTAAAGAACGATTTATCAAACTCAAAAGCTGGAAATTTGCACATTCATGTTTCTAGCATATGGGGACGATACGATCCGTTACAGATAGATTGCAACTTTTCTGTGTGTTTGTTTTTAAGTATTACTTTAGACAACGGGGGAAAAATGCTGAAGGCAGTAGAAATCCTTAATGAAGATTCCGATTTAAACGAAGATTACGACGAGTTAGAGTTAGAGGAAATTGTGGATCCAGTTATATTTCCTAATATTCACTCAATACGTTGTGCAGCTCATACCCTTCAGCTGTGTGTTAATGACGTACATAAGGATGTAAATATTTGCCAAAAAATTTAAAGTGGAAGGAAACTATGCAAGATTTTAAGAACTGCAAAATATAGGTATATATTCGTAAATATATATATTTTTTAATTTGTTTGGTTTCTGTATGTATGTACCATAATTTAAAAATAATTTTCAATGTCTCCTACATAGACGTATATTAAATCAATCCGATAAATGTATGCCTCCACTTGACGTTTCCACCAGATGGAATTCCACCTCTCTAATGCTCAAAAAGTTACTTGAAATAAAATCATTTCTTGAGGAACACGAGCAACTCATCTTTGAAGCAACAACAGATTGGGAATTCGTTGGAGAGTATATTGATTCTTTAAAGCCTGTATGGATCGCTACTCTTAAAATCCAACAAGAGCAGCTTGTACTAAGTGATTTTTTTAAAATTTGGATGGAGCTTAAATTGAACTACGACAACAGCTCATGCGACCTGAAAAGAAAATTACTAGATTCTCTAAATGAACGTGAAGGTTTGCTTCTGGAGAACGCCGCAAGGTTGAGTGCAATCTTTTTAGATTCTAGGTTAAACTTGGTTTTGACTAATAGTCAAAAATCATCGGCAAAAATTCATTTAAAGAAAATTGAGAAGAATATATTAAACATGAAACCGGTATAAAACAGAATATGAATTTAAAAATCGTTTCTTCCATCTACGTTCGTGTTTGTTTTGCCCTTTCTGTTGGTTTCGTTCTCAAAGAATTAAAAACTTAATTTAAATCTCATAATATTTTCTATGAAGAGTTTTTCCTCAGTTCTTCAAGAAACGAAAGCAATATTCAGCGATGATATTCCAACTACTTCAACTACGAGACAGCGACAGAAGACTCAGTTTTAAGCTTATATTTAGATAGCATTGAAGAACAAGAACGAGAAACAAATCGAAACAGTGACATTAATAAAAGTAGTGAGATCTTATCAAAAATATACGCAGATATTGCAAATTTTGAATTAGAGTACACACGTTTGCCGTTAGATACAAATATCCTTTCACTTTTCGACAAATTAAAGCTAAAGTCTCCTTATATTTCTGAAGTCGCATTGGTTGTGCTTGGCGTTCCGGCAACTCAAGTAACTGTCGAAAGAGCTTTTTCTTCTTTACATTTTATTTAAGGCGAGAAAAGGTATAGCTTAAGTTCTAAAACACTTGAGAGTCTGCTTTTAGTTAAACTTAATTCCTAAAATATTAAAGTTATTATTATTATTATAATTATTATAAGTTTATTGACAACGAATTCAATAACATTGACAATAATAGAAAATACAGCTTGAGCAGCTAAGGCCTTCAGCTAAATATTAAAATTATTCCATACACTTTCACCATATGAGATCCCATAAAGACAACGATTGAATTCTATATATTGAACACATTTGATTTATTTTCGGCGAAAAATGCTTTAGGTTGATCAGATGCATTTAATTTTTATAAAAAAAGTCAATAGAGGACAGATATATTTGAAATTAAAAAATAAATCTCAAGCGAGGAGCGAAAAGGTGAGTACATATATATATATATATCTGAGCAAGACCTAAATCTCAATGCCCAATGCAATATCTCTCAGAGAGAAACCAAATGAAAATAAAGGTTGAGAGTTATTTTCGAGTTCTGAAAAAAAGTGGTATGTGTGCTTGATGTGTGAGTATTTTAGGGTTCGTTACAAGTACCTTTATTTTTTTTTTACTAGGAATTATTTACCCTCGAACCCTCTTCCTTTATGAATTTAAAATGTGACATAATGCGTCATTGGCAATTAAAAACGTTAATGACGCATTTGAGGACGTAGCGCTAAACGAAGGCACTATACGCTGGTTTGGGGCTTTCGCCCCCAACAAAATTAAATTCCGTTCCGAAGATGTATCACGTGGGAAGCCGGAAACGTTAGTTGAGGACGATGTTTTAAGAATAACGGTCGATGCGGACCCAACGAAATCGGTGAGAGAGACTGCACAAAGCATGGGAGTATCCCCAATGATAATAAGTCGACACCTTACTCTCATAGGAAAGGTAAAGAGACTTGATAAATGGGTATCCAATGAACTGAACGAATCCCAAAAACTACAGCGCCTGGAAATCTGCGCATCTCTTAGATTAAGAAACCAAACTAAACCGTTTTTGTACCGGATAGTCACCTGTGATGAAAAATGGATACCGTATGATAATCATAAAAGATCTGGGCAGTGGTTGGGTGCAGATGGACATTGAAGGACCAATCCACTTTTCATATCTTCAACCAGGAGAAATGATAAACGCTATCAAAAATTGTGAGAAAATCTATATATTGCATGCCAAATTGGCTGGAAAGCAACCTCCGTTGGTCAATAGGCACGGTCCGATCCTTTGGCATGACAATGCTAGACCCCATACCCCAAAAGTAATGGTGCAAAAACTGTTGGAGTTGGGATTTGAAGTTCTTCCGCATCCATCGTGCTCTCGTGATATTGCCCCAACGGATTACCATCTTTTCCGCAATCTGAATTCATTTTGCCGGCAGAAGGTCTTCCGGAACCGAGCAGAGGTCATAAAAGCCTTTGAAGATTTCATTGCCTCAAAAAGTCAGCACTTCTACGAAAAAGGAATATTTGACTTTGTATCACGTCTTGGCTTTTAAATGTTTATATAAAATCGGACATTTCATGTGGTACAACCAATATACTGTGGATAATACTCGCGTCTATAAAATCAAAATGCGCTGGATTTCAACATTTGCCAACGAATTGGATGGAAAAGAAGGAATGGACGGCCAGATTTTTTCCAAAATGAAGATTGCCACTTTTCTGAAGCTTCTAAAAATTTACTGCAAAACCAAATATAGAAATCCGAGTAGGAACATTTTCAATAGAAAATTGACTGATGACGGATATGTGGAAAGAAAACAAGCTCTATATTCACTATCGGAAATAGCGGTATATTTTTGTGATGATTCTACCAGCAAGATCAGTTTGAATTCTACCAGGGTAATTCATGTGCTTGTGAAAATTTTAACGAAAATCGAAAGAAAGGAAACCTGATGAAAATAGATGAAAACCATCTGCAATGGGTTTGCGAACTAAAAGCAGGACAACACTGCTTAAGCATGGATTCAACAACGGATCCTTCGGGCGTTGACCAATTCACTTTCAACCTAATGTAGAGCCTGTTAAGAGGTATTTGTAGTTTTCGAAAGAAAAGGACGAATATATAGCAGAAGCAGGTTTTAATTTTTCGGAAGGTCATGACATTGTAATAAAGCACGCATCATGATAATGTAGTAAACAATCAGGAAAGTATTCTGCTCTGCGTTTTTTAATTGTTGTCAAACGTTTTATGAAGGCACAAACGCCGAAGCTTAAGCCTCTACTCTACTCTCTACAGATCACGTGCAGCTGAACAACTCACGAGCGCCTTAGAAAATTCGAGTATTACCGGAAATGGCCAGGTAAAGAGCGGTTGAAAATCTACGACGACTGCTACAAAGAAGGTATACAACGCTAATTTGGATTTGGATTTGCTATTCGTATAAGACTTAAGCAAGAAGTCTATTCAGAAATGTAACAATTGTGCAAAACGCATTGCCCAGCAAAAGAGGCACGATAATTTTTACGTCCACGTACGCGTATGAAATTTATGTGATTGAATGAACACAGCGAGCCATCGAGACGGAAGCGGCCAACATTGATCTCAATTTAAATGAAGGCAAAACAAGGTTGATTCTCTTCCCTTACAAGTTCGTTCGGTCCCTCTTTGTTTTTGAGTGGGAACACCGAGCTCTGGCGGAAGTGGAGGGTAGCCATGGTCCCATCCAGACCATGGAAACCAATCCACGTAGGTTTTATGGTTTTACAGTTTTACGGCGGTTTTCTCTGCAGAGGAGAACGAGGGAATTCTAAAGACCTGGGAGTCACTTTGGCGACGACCAGCAATACCGAAGGTCATAGAAAAAGTTTTGTCATGCGATTTTTTTTCGAATTTGCCAAAGCAAATATCTTGCTGAACAGTAAAAAATAAAGTAGAGTCTCGAGTTAAGTTTTTGGTGAAGAAAAGGGTAAAAAGCAAAAGGAGAAAGGAAAAGGACAGAAAGTGATAAAGGAGTATCAGAATGGGAGAATAAAGGTGTGTGTCAGAAAGGGGCAACGCCAAGGAGGAAAGTCTAAGTATAGTGCAGTTTGGTATAGTGTAGTGTAGTATAGTATACTAAATTAGTTTTTATTTTTATTTTTGAAGTGCGACTACGGTGAGAAAAATGATCTTGAGGAAAGACGAGACATGCGACCCATTCAAAACAGCGTTTTTTTCGAGATTGGGAAAATAGTGCGTCACTCTACCGACGAGTGTACTGTCAAACAAACCAGTTTACAAAAAAAAAAACTAATTGTCGTACTCCAACGGAGCTTTTATAACGTGGAAAACCAGTTTTTTTCTCTTTTTTTTCGTTATTCGGGAAAGTTTTTCCTTTTTTTTAATGTCTTCAGTGCTACCTGGAAGAACCCACCGCTGGGATAGTTGAAGAGTTATTTTTGGTTCTGGACATCATTCAATCGGTCCCTGGGATCAAAAAAGGACACACACCACCAACGGGTGGGCCAGAACGTCAACATTGGCAATTATGTCTCTGACGTATCATAGTTAAGAACTTTGTCTACCATGCGCAGAGGATAACTCTTACTTTTTTTTGGTTTCAGGAGGAAATTGAATAACAGTTCCCATTCTCATAAGACCGAACTGGCTGTTACAAGACCCTGATCACTTTGGTCCTGATGAAGAAACACTTGGCCGTTTAGAGAGAAAGATACTGAGCGTGATTTCCGATCCCGTGTGTATTGACGGAGGATGGAGGAAGAGATACAACCACGAAATGTGGGGGTTGTACTGTGACATCGGCTGAGTAAGTGTATATGAGTACAACGTCTGACATGGTTGGACTTTTTTGAGCAAATGGACTCTGGCACTACACCGTGCCAGCTCCTTTAATTTTAACATCGAGGAACGGCGCAGGAGGGAACCAACGTAGACAGGTTACACCATGAACTTCATATTTTCTAAGTTTACCGCCAGAGCCATCTTCGCCGCTTCTCTTTAAATACTTGCAAATGCCTCACAATCAGACTCGCTGTGTTATGTCTATAAGATCTGTCATCCGCAGGGTCAAGTAGTTGTTACAGTGTTGGAAGATTGTGTTACTGGTTTTACCTTGCGAATTTTGCACAATACTACGATGTTGAAGAAGTCGTATAACCATCATTGACATAACTGTCACAAACGGTCTTAAAATCGCCATATAGGTGTTCGGTGCCGATTAGGAATTCGAGGATCTGTTCTAAGATCTGTTTTAAATCACATTAATAGGAACCAATCTACCATGCTCTCACAAACTACATCAGAGAAGAACTTGTAGCCGATGTTGAGGAGAATGATAGTTGGCGCTGACTAGACGGTTTTCACTCATACAATGATTCGGTTGTATTCGCCTGGCATAATTTCATCCCATCATATTTTAGAGATGATCTACGCAGCTTTGTTGAACTTTCTCTTCTTCTTTTATTTACTGTTGAGCTTAAATTTGGGTGTGGTTTTCCTTATTTCAGCGGGATCTGGTGGGCTTAATTGTTACCCATCATCGTCCAGGTTGAATGCCAGCGAAATGCTAATTATCATCTACATTTTGCGTTTGGCAGGATTAGTTCTCCCATGTCCTCGGCCTCATTACTGATTGTGACCCAATAAGTTCCCTTCTTCGTCCTTGCAAGTTTCCGTTCAAACTGTATTGACCTTCTGTGAAAATTTCCTTGCGTCTTTTCTGTTATCATATCTCTCGATTCCCGCGATCCCAGGCTCCCACGCTTCTCATGGTCTTTTTTTTACTTGAGGCGAGCCTTCCTTTTTTGCTCGTAGGACACATGAGTCGTTCTAGTCTTCCGCGGCGCTGCATATACATATGCTTTTATATCGGAGGCGACATCTCTCATGGCTTGTTGGCAGCTTTTCCATAGGTCTCGGGATAAGATGCTGGCGGCGGAAGACTTCGATCGAGCCAAGGGCCACATGATTGGCACAGGCCTTTCGGTTTCTTGGAGTTTGGTTCTTCTGACGTTAAACTTCCTCATTGTATTTTGTCTTCTTAGCGGCTATAGGGATATTCGTAGTTAGTAGTAATAGCAGTTTGAGTCAATGTTGTTTTTCGGTATACTGGGTGCGCCGATAGCAATGTGATCAATCCGGTTGATGACAGATTATGAATATCGAGATGCGGAAACGGCGTGTATCCTCCGATAACATTTTGACCCGAAGCGAAGTTGATAAGCCTGCATTCGTTGACGCATTCGGTATCATGAAAGCTATGCTTACTAACTATGCTGTCAAAATTGATTTTGATATTATGCTTAGGACAATGACCTTAAATGCATATGTTTTGTCGAGGAGCCCTTAACAATAGTCCGTGGTGTCACTGTTGTCTTTCTCCTCCATTGGAGCGTGGACGCATATTAGATTTAAGTTGGCGAACTTAGCCGTGAGGCGGGTTATCCTTTGACCATGTTTGTTTATACCTTCATCATGCTTGTATAATACTGGCACAACTGAGTAAATGTATAACAAATTATCAGCATAGAGAAAGTATCATCTAAAACGAGAAAAAACTAAATAATAAACTGAAATTCCTTGTACATAAATATTTAATTTTTGTATATAATATACAGCAAAATGTTGATTCCATTAAAAGAAAAATCGAAATTAATTTCATTTGCAATACAAATTGAATTCAATCGATCGGCATAATTTAATTAAGTGTCTTCCCCAGCACCAGCGCATCTCATTTCAATGGACTAATCCCCGTGTCATTAATTTATGAGCATCCTCCCATCATATCCGTGCTTCCAACTCCAATCCAACTTTCATCGTAAAAATACAATTTCCTTAAAAAAAAAAAACAAAAAAATACAACAAAATCGAAAATAATTTTTGAATAATGATTAGCAAAGCATTGACTCCGTACTTTGTACTCCTCCTATCCCAACCAAGGGAACAACGATGATTCGACCCCAATTTATCAAGTTCCCTGCAAACATCAATTGGGTGGATGGATGCTCCATTGACTACAAAATATACTAGATACCAAAAAAATCGTTATATATTCGTACAACATTCAGCAGCGCTGTTTTACTTGATCATCGTTATTATCATTATCATAACGTGCCAGCATCATCCCTCTGGTAGTGGTAGATGTAGATGAATGCCAGAGGGTGGCAAAGTTCGTGCCGAAAAGTTACCAGACGCGATACTACTACGTACGATGTGTAGGGAAATTTTTCAATGTTCATCACCCCACAGAGAATGAATTATGGATTTCAGTTTTTCGTTTCTTCAAGATGAGGGTTTTCTCCGAAAAACATCCCCAAGAAACCGCTATTTCTTGTATTTCATTAGCTTTAATTTGGCTGCTGCCGCTAGCTTGCTTTGTATTGTACATCGCTTATTTAAATTTTTCATGGAGCGGGGGTAGTAACTTTTGTTGGATTTTATTTTTCACTTTGGAATGTCAGTTTTCAGTTTTAACACACCCCAAGAGGCAGCTCTCGATGATTTGTAGATGTTGTAATTGGCTACAGGGAAACCGTGGAGTTTTTGAGTGGCAAACTCAAAATAACCTTCTGGGTATTTGTATGTTGAGGAAGATAGACAGATTCACTGTTTCTCACGATGGCAACTGACTTTCTGATTTCGATTCGAGCGGGTTAATTTTTTAAAACTTTGGAAAATACTTGGTCTATGAATTGAAGTCGAAAACTACTGGTAGGGCTTGTCCTTGAATGTAGCAACTATTAGTAAACTAAAAAAATGTTATCAAATATGGGATGTCTTCAAAGAGTACTAAATTGTTACTGAAAGAGAGTTATTCGGGATCCAATGACCCACAAGGACAAGTAGATATATAAAATATTATTCTCGCTCAGACAATTGGTAAAATGAACAACGAATCTCGTAATCGAAAATCATCATCCAATAACTGACTTTACAACTTTTTAACAACAGCTCTTCGGAGGCAAAAAGATGTACTACCTAATGGTTTATCTGGCATGTGATATGAATATGATTGGTGTTTCCTAGTGAACCAGCATGAGGGCTTTTGCATAAATTGAACGTCTGGCGAAACTCACCTGAGCCTTTGGATCGCTTAGAACTAAAAAGGTATGCCTTCTTGAACACCAGAATTTTTAAGCTAAACATTAAGCCTCATATTGTATAAGTTGTCCACCAGAAACTCTACTGATTTTCTTTTCTCGAAAAATTGACGAAAGTCACTGCTAGTTCCGTATGCGGAATTGCCACCTACTAAGCTAATTCGTAAAGCCTTTGTCTACCAGGTATTGGGACTTTATTCTAGAATATGGTTCAACAGATTATAACTAATATTGCTTATATGCAGTCCAACATGATTCCTGTAATCAGGGCAGTATTGGAGCTCTGTTAAGAACACAAAATAGAGATGGACCTTACAAGGCCCTTCTCCTGTTAATTTATATTGTTACAATATTAGGAATTTCCCGCAAGTAGCATGTGAATACTTTCAGGGTTTTGGTGAGTTAAATTTAATAAATTAAGGGTGACCAGATAAGAACGATAGGAAAAAAATTTAAATAAACCAGCAACAGTGAGAGATATAAAATTGATATATTATGTGTGGAATAGCACATCATTCAAATGGCAACTTCGTCTTCGCTGGCAGTACTTCAAGCAGTCTGTCCAATTTTATTCCGGAAATAACCTCGAGCTCATCCAAAGTGGGTGGCTTGTTAGCATACACTAAGAGCTTGACGTAGCGCCAGCGAAAATAATCGAATGGTGTAAAATCGCATAATCGCGGCGGCCAATTAATGAACGCTCGCCGTGAGATGAGTCAGTCGCCAAATTTCTCTTTCACCACTTGTGACGTTGCGTCGCTTGTATGGTATCTAGCGCCGTCTTGTTGGAACCACTGCTAGGATATATCGATGTCGTTGAGCTCTGACCACAGAAAGTCGGTTAACATCGCTCTACACCTGAGACCATTGACGGTAACAGTATCTACTTTCTCATTTCGAAAGAAATAAGGTCCGATGATGTCGCCATACCATAAACTGCACCAAACAGTCCATTTTTGTGGATGCGTTGATACTTTTCCGAACGCTTGTGGATTGTGTTTGTTCCAATAATGGCAATGATTACTTGTTAACATAGCCGCTGAGTGAAAAATGAACCTTGTCCGAGAAGATGACTGTTTTGACCAAAATCCGGATCTCCGGCCAACATTTCCAGCGCCCAATTAGCGAACTCACGCCATTGTTTATGGTCGTCCGGCTTCAATTTTTGCACAATCTTATACAGGTGTAGGCCCAAATCCAACCGCAAAATAAGTCGGGTTGATTCTCTGGCTATGACCAATTCAGCTGATCGGCGCCGAATTGACATTTCTGGGTCTTCTTCGATAACAAAAAAGTGAGTGCTATTTCGTACAGTTGGAAGCCGATATGAGACAGCAATGCCTTGGAAACATCTACTAAATCCACTTATAAATGTAAAAAATTAGCTGCTAAACGAGAAAAGTGGTGAACTTAAAGATAAGGAATTCTCATTTCGTTTTATAATAAAAAGTGGTATAGCTGAAATAGAGCAAACAGATAGTCAAACAAATAATTGCATTAAAGAAAGATTTTTTCGATCCTAACAGGTGGCGCAAAATTAATCATCCAATTTTGGTTTTAAATTACTTTTTTACTAAATAAAAAAAATTATTTTGAGTCATGGAAATCTTTATCTGGACCTTTACAATTGTTTCTGTTAAGTGTAAAGGATGATATCCGCCAAGTGGCTGCTGCCAGTGTTGATACATATTTTATCGCATTTTCCATGACTTTCCGCAAGATTTCCGGTGATAACTGTTCGCATTCTCCTTAAGGGCTGCAATTGTCTGAGGCTTGTTGGCATAAACCCGCATTTCAAGTAGCTCCAAAGAAAGAAGTCCGGGATGGTTAAATCGGGCGATCTGCTTCCTTCACAATATCCATTGTGGCTCGTGCTGTGTGTGCGGTTGCACCGTTTTGTTGTAACCATATGTTCACCAAGGCCAGCTCATCCAATTCCGTTAGTTGAAGTCATTTATCATGGCCCTGTAGCGTTCGCCAATAACAGTGACCGTGTTGCCGATGGCCCAATCACTCCTCCCGCGTGAACGCCACACCACACAGTGACTTTGTTGAGATTAAAGATGGCTTTCCAGTAATTCGCATACGACTGACCTTCAGGAGGCATTAACTGATGCACTTCGTACGGGAATGTGTAAGTCTTGCACTAAAATTCGCTGTCTGATGATGGCCAATTGCATGGCCCGTCATCTGGTTGATGTTTCTTCGTTCTCAGCGACATCGGGAGCTACAGCCGCGATATTCTCAGTCGAAAGACGACCAGTTCGGTGGTGGCCACGGCCTGTATGGTCTCCTGTGGTTCCACTCTGTTCGAGTAGAGTAGCTAAGGGCCGGAATATTTGCCCAGTTGGCGCGACACGATTAGGAAATCGAAGTCGAAATTCACGCTGCGCTAACACAACCGCCCGATTATTGATAAAAAAACATCGACACAATTATTCCATGCTCCTGTGGAGTATAGCGCTCCATTGCTTATTTGTTTGTATACTGCAGCTGTTTAGTTCACAAATGTCAAATATGATTGACGTACGACGCCATTTGCAAAAATTATACCATCTTCAGATAGGGTGATTAATTTTGCGCCAACCCAACTGAGGAAAATGGAAAAAAGTTCAAGCGAACCAGGAATGACTGCAACGTTTTTCTTAAGCGTGTGAAATGCCCCAAAGGTACTAAACACCTCCCTTGTAAATAGGTGTTCTTCCACGCTGCTAAAACCATAGCGTAAGCTGTTACATCAATCCTATTCTTTAGGACTATTTCCGAGCAGATGAAAAACAGCATTTGTCCAGCCCATCCCTAAAAATAGTGAATCGTCTTCTCTCACTCCCTTTTTTCCAAAGTCATGGAGACGCTGATAAGCCGTCAGCTCATGAAATACCTCGACACATCCTTGCAGGTTGACAGATGGGTTAGGCATCTCAGGTGTCATTGTGGTGTTAAACAAGTTGCGTACATCCATATTCTCCATCTTGTGTAGTAAATATATCAGCAAACTCATCGATTAGTTTTTCTACCAGCATATACTGCTGTTATTGTGTCTTACGTGACTCATTTCCGTTTTGGTCAACATAGACTCTCAATGGGTGCTCATTTCCCAACTATCTCTCCCATTTTTAACTTCACACTGAATGTCTTTGGATTTAGCATCCTTACAGGAATAATGTTGTTCTTCCGTTCCACTAAGATCCTTCCTGCCATGAAGTCGCTCTTATTTTCCAGCTCCATCAAATAGGATCGGTGATTACCAGGACCAGCTTCCACTTTTGCATAATGATTACTTCCGACAATGGCTCTAGAGCCTGATTTCGGTAGATGACGACTTTTAAGACGGAAGTGTTAGCATTTCTATATATCAATATCCATGTTTCCGTATTTCAGGGTTTATGCCCAAAGTCGACTACTAATCCATGTTCTTTCAGGAAATCGTTACCAATGATGTACTCGTCACATAAGTCAGCCACCAGAAAAACGCAAGAGGGGGCTATACGGCTCAGGTGGATTTTTATGCGGACTTCACCGTATGTTTGCTGGTGTTACGCAATCAAGATGTCTGCACAAGATTCCTCCTGATGATTGAGGCCATGGAACCAGTGTCTATGGTCGACATCCATTTTTCCTTTCCACTGACTTAGAAGTAGGAGACTTTTATTGCATCGTTTTGCGAGTGAGACTTGGATGATGGTACCAACTGGTACCAACTTCTGCGACACGAAGTAGGTGTTTAAGAATTTCTCAACTGATGACTTCAGGAAGATTGACCGGTTTGTTGGTAGCCGCTTCTGCTGGTTTCTACCTTGATTTGCTTGTTACCTCAGTGAGGGCATCTTTTTCGACGTACCGGTTTTTACACTGCCTTTGAATAGGTCCTATTTTATTGTTATTCCAGGAACGCATCTTTCGTCACCTCTGCGTAGTATTTCGGTCCTCTGCACTTAGTCTTGCGCAGGATCATTCAGCAAATGATACGTCCAGCTAAGTGATTGGAGGAAAGATAAATGCAGATAAGTACCCGGATAAGTGCCTCACAACATTGGACGATTATGCTGATGCACTTATCCGGGTTTTACAGTACTTCCGATGATTTGCATCTATATTGGTACGGCATCTAGCTTCCATAGCAATCAGCGGTGCTTGTTGAATTTGTTGGCCATCGTCCAGATTTTGTAGATTCATACCAATGAACACGTCAAGACAACATTCGTGTCAATTGAGAATTGTCTGTTAGTGTAAATGTCAGTTGACAACATGAAACACTTCCCTCAGCTCGAGTTGACTCATAAATTCGCCGAATAAAAAAAAATAAATAAATTAAATAAGTAGGCTGTAAATGAAATCATTTCATATTTGTAATCAACAGCCAAACAAACACACAATCATAACAAACTTGTTTTCTCCATTTTTATGACATCGGGTGGCACGTTCCAAGACCAATTCCAACGCCAATTTCAAATCCAATTCCATTTGGACTTGGTCCAGAATCCATGCCGTTTGGATTTTATACTGCAACGAATTAAAAATGCCACTGACCATAAACATACCATGACACGAACGACATAACCATTATGAGTGTAAACGACTTCTCCTCCTCCTCCACCATGGCTCCATCTCTCCATCATCAATTCAAAAATGGTTTCAGAGATAGTCTCATAAAAAAATAAATAAATAAAGAAGTTAGATACGAAAGAAGCGGTCGTGTGGTTACACTTTCGAACGCGCGTTTGTAATGCATTAAATCACTTTGACTCCATAATTTTGAGGAAAATTTTCCGTGAAAACGATAAAATTATTATCTATGGTTCCACCTGAGACAGGTATACAGAAACAGTCAGACAGACAGATAGATACAGCCCGTCCTAGTGCCAAATTCCAGGAAATTCATGAATCCGCTCTGTGTCGTACGAGTATGTCGAATGTAGTTTATGTCGTACTCCACGAGTATGTCCCACATATGCCCCCTTGATTTTTAAACCAAACGACGACACGATATTCGTATCTGAGCGACATACCAACGACTCATTAAAAATATGAACTGCTCGCGCATTCATAAATATTCATTAGCGGTGCCGTTGTCATTGCCCGTTGCCCGTTGCCCGTTGCTATTGCCGTTCATATGAAAATATTGAAATTAAATATCTCTTCCAGTTTTGTTTCAGATTTTTATTATGAATTACGAATTGAGGTTTTTATTTTCGTCTTTGTTACTGCTCTTGTAGAATCTGTCCAGGCCAGCGTGACACCGGTGGCTTGTTTGTCAGAAATCGTAGAGGTATGATCGGCAGTCGACAGAGGTTATGTATCCAAACTTTTAAGTCATATTGCTGGCTGCCACTCGGAATTTAAATCAAGATGAACTTGTTATAGGAATATGAAATCATATTTAGATGTGGTCACCAAATTGATTCAAAAATCTAAAGTGGCTTTCACCGGACTCTGATCGATGACATTGATAATAGTGATTGAAATTTCCTAATTGAAATCGAATACTCTCTACTCAAAAATGCTTTCGTAGCACCGATGGGGCACTTCCGGAAGAAATCAGATATTGGTGCAAGTTGACGCTTAGCCAGGTATGTATGTGTAATTTTCTCAGGGTATGCTAGAAGCACCTTCAGGACACGAACTACTGTCTATCCGGACAGAAGCAGTTGCGAACGCCATTAAAAAATGTAAAAATTCTAGCACAGTAGGCTGAAATTGAGAATGTGAAGTAGTTAGGGCCTCAACTCTGGACTGAATAACATGTTCTGGTGTTCTGCGATACCAAAACTTTGGTTTCTTTATTCCAAAAGGAATACAATGCTTTTGTTCCTTGGCTTTCATAGCCTAACAGAGATTGATTTGTAAAATGTGAAAACCCTCCTAGGCTATAAAAAGTGCAGTTTAGATATTTTGGGAGATAAGATACGATATTGTAGCATGTCGTATGCAACTCTTAAATAACACTGTCTTGCTTTATTACGAAAACAAACTTTCGACGTAACGACAAGAAAAGGGAAGCAGAATTCCTACTGCTAATTAAAAGGGATATCATCATTTGATGGGATGTGATGGTAGACCCCAACACAAACCTTCGACATGTTATTAGAACTTATGGCTCCGATGTCCCTAAAGACAACGGTAAAACATTATTTGGTTTCAGCAACACTGATCGTGTACTCATATAGGAAATCTTATACGAAAATAGAACAGGCCATCATCGGTGCCTACCGAGAATTTTCAATCAAATAGACCATTTCGCCATACGCAGCTGTTTGGAAAGTTTTCTCTATAACATATGAAACGTCTTACCTATGGCATACCCATATACAGATGAAGTATTGTAGTTGTACTTCCTTGTGACCATTCGCTCTAAAGCGCAGCCATTTTGCCTGGATCCATAGAACAGTCGGTTTTGGGTGCGTTGGGCTTTTTCCACCACGCTTGCCTCTGTTCTAAACGGCCTGATGAACTTTCGCCCCCAGATATTCATATTATGGGCTGCATTTTCAAAGCCATCTTCCATTTAAAGAGAAATGGTCATTTGTACGAGTACAATACGTACTGGAGTTTTGATGAACTTTCGCGCCGGCTGTTTTATGAGTCTGGTATTAGGGACATGCCGTTCGATGCAATGACAGTAAAACTCTTGTTGATCAGTAATTATTTTTGACAGAATCTGAGCCAGGAAAGGAATATCATCGCGTCTTCGGATGGCTTCAAAACCGATCAAGGATACGGCGTTAGTTTTCAGTATTCGTTAGAAAGACATTAAGTCTGTTTTCCTGGCGGAGATGTATGCAATCCTGATGGCAATGAACCATATTATGAAGAATCGGTACAGGAGAAAAAGCATCCGCGTCTGTAGCGATAATCAGGCTGCTTTTAGGTCGTTAGTAGGCCCTCTATACGATTCCCGTAACAGGAATACGCAAGCATTCTCTGCCTGAGGCGCTAGGTTTGAGTTGGTTTGATTTATATTTTTGTGCTAAAATATTTACAAACTGTTATATAAACAAAAATCAAAAAGCAAGGCATTGCCGTCTGCCTGGTTGCCAAAAACTTGTTGATTATTGTTTATAGCCTAATAGCAAAGTATAATGAATTAATTCTTTTTGATTATTACTTTGTCTCCTTTTTCTTTTTAGAAGTTTTCGTGTAAGATTCTGTCTTTATATTGTAGGGCAGTTTTGCAGCACCTGGTTAGTAATCAAACGTTGATCACATTAAGGATTTGAAGAACTTGGTTCTCCGATAAGACTTCATTTCCAAATACAGATCTCCTTATTTCACGCACAATTCAGCACCTGCCATCAAAATGAAAAATATTCTCCTTCTCTGCCAAATTACATATGCTGCAGACTATCGGCAGATCGTCCCTCTGGGATATATAACTCAACTTAAGGAGCTCTCCAGGCACCTTCAGCACCATCGCTATTTCTCTCATCCTGTGTTCATAACGAAAATAGTTATTATTCTCCAAATTGTTGTAGAGTGGAGTGACCCTGATGCTTCCTGTCGGAACACAAAGCTTATTATAAGCAAGCAAAAAAACCGCAACAACAAGAAAAAAACAAACTTCATGAATTTAACAACAAATATTTACAACAAATCAAAAAATAAAAATTTAAAACCATTAACGTCGTCAAAAGCGTTACGGCAGCACACTAATGTTATTTCAGATCGAAGGGAGTCGATAGCTTAAGCAGAGCGAGCTATAAAGCCAAGAAAGAAAGCAGAGCGAACAAAGTAAGGGAAACGTCAGATTCCAGAGCGATCTACAGAAGAGACGAGACAAGGCAAGGCAAGGCCAAAACGTGGCAGAGGAGACAATATCAATATTCGTGGAAGAAAAGGGGAAAATAATTAGGTCTGTGCATCTTAAGAGAAAAGCTGTGATTTAGACGTGATCTTAAAATCTTATAAGAAGAAAGCAGTTGGTTGGATACGAAGTGCAAAATTGTGTAAACACTAAATTATTGAAATAATTTTCGAAGCACAAAGTAATTTCTATTGAAAAAAAAAATAAAAAAAATAAAAGAAAATATTTTTGCACCAAGATGGGTTCAGTCAATGTAAATCGTAATGTTACTGACATTTTCTATCGCTATAAGATGCCTCGCATCAACGCTAAAGTTGAAGGCAAGGGCAATAGCATAAAGACCGTCATTGTCAATATGGCCGAAGTCGCAAAGGCAATAGGACACCCTGCAACATATCCGACCAAGTATTTTGGTTGTGAATTGGGTGCTCAAACTCAATTTGATTATAAGAACGAACGCTTCATTGTGAATGGTTCTCACGATGCCACAAAACTACAAGATCTACTCGATGGCTTCATTCGAAAGTTTGTTCTTTGCCCAGAATGTGATAGTCCCGAGACTGATTTATTGGTTTCTGCTAAAAATGGCACTATATCGCAATCGTGCAAGGCTTGTGGTTTCCATGGTCCACTTAAGGTCAATCACAAGGTGAACACTTTTATTCTCAAGAATCCACCGACAATTAATCTGGCTACTCAAGGATCCTCATTAACTGAAGGTAAACGTGGCAGACGTTCAAAGAAGAACGGTGAAAATGGAACTATTTCTGATTCGGCTAATAATTCAATGGCCAACTATTCAGGCGATTCAGATGGTGGTAATAATCATGCCAGTCAAACTGAAGCTGAGATAAATGCTGCTATACCAAAGAAGGTCGACGAAGATGATGATGATGACAATGATTGGACTACTGACACGTCGAAGGAGGCAATTCGTGCTCGTTTACAAGATTTAACTGATGGCGCTAAAACAATGATAATTTCCGATGATTACGATAAGACAGAGAAGGAACGAATTGATATTTTCTACGAGATGGTAAAGCGCAAAATTGACATAAATCAATTGGACTCTGTTGCCGTCCATAAGGAATTGGCCATTGAAGCTGAACGCCTTGATATCGCTCACAAGGGTACTTTGGTTTTGGCCGAGTTGCTTTTCTCTGCGAATATTATCAATGAGGTGCGCAAGCATCGTAACCTACTGTTACGCTTCACCCACAACAATGCAAAGGCGCAACGCTATTTAATTGGTGAGATTGAGCAGGTAATCGCTCTTCACTCTGCTAAGCTTATGGATAAAGTCGCTGGAATTCTAAAACTCTTCTACGATGCCGATATTCTCGAGGAAAAGACCATTCTAGACTGGTCTCAGAAAGTGAGCAAAAAATATGGTTCCAAGGAGGTAGCCACTGAAATCCATGAAAAAGCTAAACCATTCATCCAATGGCTACAAGAAGCCGAAGAAGAGGAATCCTCACAGGAAGAAGAAGACTCAGATCTCGAAATCGAGTACAATGATTGTGCTAATGTTGAGTCATTGAAGAAGGCTCCCGCTCCGGCACCGAAAAAAATCATTGAAGATGATGACGACAGCGAAGAAATCGACATTGATGACATTTAAATGTTGGCAAAGGCGACTTCATTTTAAAAAAAAACAAAAAACAAAACACCCATTCATTTCATTTTTCTTTTATATTTTCCTACTTCTCTTTCTCCACCTCAAGATAGTTATAAACGTATTTTCTAATAAATCTCTTCAGAATAGTTGTCCAAAGCTCCGCGTGTGTGGCGCGCCCTGTTTTGCAATCGACTTCATATTTCATTTTTTATTTTTTCTATTGTAATTTCTTTGCTCAATTGTTGGTTAAAATTTATACATATACATATATTAAAATAAATAAATGCAAATTTGTATTCTTCTTTTGACTTAAGCTACAGTTTACAATGTTTTTTACATCATGTTTCTTATGAGAATAATTTCAATTAATCAAATGATTTCTATGTTTCTTCATTTGAAAATAGATCTTTAATATGTGAACAAACACACACACACATATATATATATATAGGAATATGCCAATATATTTTTTGCAGTTTCTTATATACTTGTATATTCAAGATTTTTAATATGTTTCGGATTACAATAAAGGACAATAAAAAAATCAAAATCAAACCCTGTACTGGTTTACTGATCCACACGCGCGATCAACTGATAAAGTTTGAACTTCCAACTCGCCATATCCTCGACACTCAGTTCCATTTCATAGCCACTAGCTAGTTCCAGCCACTCTTTTCACCATCTCGTCCTACTTTGTATTGTTTGTAGAGCTGCTTTCTTTGTTGTCGATAGTTCGGCATGTTCAGTACTTTGACCACGTACTCCACCTATAGTTTTAGGGCTTAGTAGAGAGTGATGGTAAGCCTGTCTCAAACATGACAAATAGCTTGGCCTATTCTTTACGTAAAACCTAAGCAGTTTTCACACTGTCTCATATTGTTTTCCTCCCCATACTTGAGCAGCCTAGAAGAGAATGGATTTCGTTTCAAAAACTTTAGTTTTCCAACTATGAGCAATATATACTCGTAAGTTACGTACGGACACGTTGGTGAAGTTAAAAAAAAAAAAGTTTTTCTTTTAGGGGACAATCGTCCCGTTTATTAGGATCGGTAAACACAAACTGAAGCTACTTAAATCTAATACAATTATTTATACCTTCGATTACACAGGTGAAATTGTTGGATTATGCAGAATAAACGTTTTCGGTGTTAACATATATGGTGATGAAACAGTTTCTCCAAGCAAAATTGATGGTTGTTTTCGACTTCGACAGTTTTTCTTTTAAATGCTTCTCCTTATTGAGATTAATCGTAAAGTAAACTCCGAGGTACTTACAGTCTTTCACAACTTGAATAGTTTCGCGATTAAAGAAATATTTTTCATTTCAGCAGTTTCTGCCTCCACTTCTTCTGAATAGCATTATTTGAGACTTACTTAGGTTCACCGCCAGATTCAACATTTTGCAGTAGGTATTCGAAGATTGTGTTTATTGTAAGCTGTACAGATTCGGGTGAGTACGCTAACAACACTGCGTCATCTTTAACTCTACACCTCCAGGTAGGAAATCCACAATATCTTCAATGAATAGTACAAATAGACTAAGGGCCAAAGCACAACCTTGTCCTGATCCCTATGGAAACTCTGATATCATCACACAATTCTTCACATCTGCCTTAGTACTCGTATCTGCATACAGGCTTTCAATCACTCGTTCGAATCTTAGCGACATACCCATGCCAACAACGCGCTTCAGTCCGGTGAGTCAAAAGTTGCCTTGGAGTCAACGAAGAATGCTTGTTCCTCAAGAGAAATGATTCCACAATACTACTTGAAAAACTAACACCTGATCAAAAGTGGAGTATTCTGGCTGGAAACCCGCTTGATATCCTTCGAGCAGATTTTTTGTAATTGGGAATGATAAGTGCTTCTTCGAACGCTGCGGTATTTTACCACTTTCCCAAATGTTGTTGAACAAGTAGGTGTTTAGTTCTTCTGTGCCATATTTTTAGCATTCGACTGGTATCCCATCCGATTTTTCACTTTTTCGTTTGTTACAAAAACGTAACAAGAAGTTCTCGTATCTAAAAATCGTTCGCAGTTTGGTTATTTTTTAACTTTTCTACCATCTTGGAGAGTTGAAGCTAAAATGCAATGAGTCTGTAAGGAGAGAGAGAAGATTATGCGCTTTGTGAGGGTCAAGGTCAGGTGCTCTGGTGTTATACCATTAGGAAAGTCACGAAGCGGAGTCAATAGTAACTTTACTTCCTTATAAAATAAAGCAGGGCAAAATAGCAATACTGTAATGACCGGTCAGAAATGACTGAATTTCAGAATCAATGGCAACATCAACAGAGAGCATGAGAGCTGAGAGCAATAATGATTTTTCAGCATAAGTATGCTGAAAAATAGATTGTGGGTGATGTTTTGGATGGCAGAGAACAACGACAGTTTTCGAATTCCCGAAATGAGTTACCAACACAAGAATATGCGGATTCTTTCAAACAAGGTGCAAGAAAAGGCCTGACCGCCTGAGTGGGTAATGCATGCGAAGACAAAAATCTCATATCATCAATATCATTCTAAGGAATCTTAACCCAAATCTGGAAAATGGGGACATCTTTGGGAGCTACTGATGGTAGTAAACCATCAGACGAATTGCTTTCACCTGCAGTTTGGCTTTCACTACAGATGCAGATACTTCACTCCCTCCAACTGTTCCTTACATCGGCATTACGTATGTCTCTGCACGGAAAACAGACCCAAGTGATTAAGTCTTAGATTGTCGTCCTCTTCAGAAACGCCAGAGTTACATATTGTATATCCTAGATTGGATATGGCTGGACCACAGATGAACTAGCATACAAGATATTGAAAAACCAAAACCCGCTTCCCACTGATCGCCACCCTTCCTGTGAATACGAGTACATGTGAATTGTTATCAATGTCAATTTCATTCCCATTTTACACAAAACCCGCCCATTTTACTCAAAAAACGTCATCCACATTACACACACTCGTGCAAATGGCTCTAATTCTATCAACTTTACTTGTAAATTGCTCTCATTCTAGCAAAATCTGGCAGGTTATAGAGATGTACAAAGTGTTGGTAAAATTCCCTTACAGTGTGCCAAAGCGAGGGCTTAGGGTTTGCAAAAATATTAGCAGAGATTGCCATCTTAGTTCATCTATGGGCTGGACCCACACGTGAGTAGAGAAAACTCGACTTGGTATTCTCGCATCTGCGCAGTTGCGGTTATGTCAGATGCCATGACCATAAGATCAGAAATAAATGAAAAAAGACATAGGACTATGAAATTCCAGTGTGGATTGTATTGAAAACCATTTCTTTTTTAAAATAGAAAATGACCTTGAGAGTCTATGGCATGATACGACCATCAAGGGGAGGGAGATATACTCTAAGTTACTCTAAGCTCCCAAACAGCCGAAACGAGCAATTTTTTGGATTTTGGTGAAAGCACAAATGATGTATTTGCGTTAAAGCTTATTTCACCAATACTCCGTGTAAATCCAGTGGACCCTAGCTGCTGACAAGCGAAAAAGTTAATTTGGATAGTCAGAAACGCTGTCAGCGCGTTGAAAGTTTTCGACATGACACGTTTAGTTCATAGAAGTTTGTTATCCAGGATAACACCCAAATACTGAGCTTTGTTGGATAAACGTATGGTGACACCTTTCTGCACTTGATAAGCTAGATCTGTCACGCTCCTTCTTTTAATGATGAAAACAGCCTCAATTTTGAGAGTTTGGGCTTGAAGTCCATTTCTGGTGCACAGGTCGCCGACAACTTCTAGCGAGTACAGCCACTTCAAGTTCATATGCCTGAACGTAGGCGTTAGAAACATTGAGAGCGTTAAGCAGAGAAACACGCACCATTCATCTATGACCAAGGTAAACATGCCGTCAAAAGTAGTGTTGTTGGAGGCCAGCGCGTTACTAGCAGTAGTAACTTTTTTTACAGAAGAACTGGAGATTGGCCGCTGGAGTTTCGCGATTTGAAGCAATCAGTGGACACAGAAAAGTAATTAATTTCAATACAACTTATGCCAGATGCCAGCTACGTCGGGTTGTACTACTTCGGCTATTTGCAAAACAGGTGGTAGGAGCTGGTGATGAACTGCTTCTAAATTGGTTAGCTGGGAAACTAGTTTCAAAGAAGAGATTCAGAGTTTCTGCGCTCGAGTCAGTATAGATTTTAAAGACTTATTTGTCCTTTTTAAGGACATTGAATAGCTTGCTTGTTCTATCGACCTTTTCGAAAAATTTAAAAAAGTGAAAAAAAGAGTGAAAAAGAGTCAGAATAGAAAGCAATCTTCACTCACCGAATAAGCCTGATAGTTTCCTTTTGTTTTGACCTGGAAAGATTCCAGTCATCTCTCAGACAAGTATTATCTAACTTGTGTAGTAGCTTGATATTTTCCTTACGTGGTCGCTGTAGATCTGCATTTCACTTTGGAACAGGTAGTCTGCGGGAGTTTTTCTTGGAAGGGCACGTCTCTCCAAAAAATTTGACTACGGCATCGTCTAGGTTCTGCACAGCTTCCTCTGTCTTTTCTCTCGTTCTGATCATAAAAGATTTTTTGTCGAATTTGCCAATATCATTCGGTAAGCGCGTCAGTCAGATGTTCGTAGAATCCATTTCTTCAGTAAGGTTGGAACTTTTCATTCGACTTCGATGTACCCATAGTCTGACATGGAAACCTCTAATAGAAGAGTATGCGCCTTTTGGAGCTTCGGTATAGAAATGATTAATAACTTTAAGAAAGGAACAATCGATTTTTTTAGTGCAGCGAGTTTCTTTTTATTTTGGTCTTTCACAATTTATGTGAGCAAAACACCGATTGAGTGACCACCTTCATTGCTGACACAAAGTTGGACACTTTTTCCGACGTTTTGCATAACACGGCTCAGGTGATATTGTGGCTATTTCCAAACGAATGATATTTTTGAATTAAATAGCGCCACAGGAAGAAGTCTGGAGAAATCAAATCTGGACATCTTGGAGCCTAGTCCATGCCATTTTTCGACACCACACTGTCATATTTGGTACCCAGTGTGCCATGGCTCGCTGTCATGTTGACACCAAAAGTCTTGTAGACCTTTTTCACATATTTGCGAACTCACAAAGTTCGCCAACGATACCGATTGCAACCGAACGTTTTTATAGCTTTAAAGTAATCCACGGCTCATCAGAACGCACTCCTAAAAATCTGGCTCAGTTCCAATCATTCGAATGACGCTGTTCGCCTAAGACAAATGATGTGACTTGTCTGTTTCCAAAAACCTTTGAATCAACTGCACTTTGCGTCCGAACATGTGAAGGTCTTGCTTCAAAATCGTCCTTAAAGTGGTCCCACTGTTATTTAGTAGTTTCAATACGACACATTTGGATTTTCGGCAACACTCTCTCTAACAGCTTCACTGGAACGGTTATGCATGTGGTTTGCTTTCGAAAAGGATGCTTGATCCTTATAGAAGTCTGATAGGCAACCTACCATTCATTGAATTGTTTTCAAGAAATTGAAACATGCATTCTCCCTGACATACGAGTATATGTCAGCCTGTACCATTTCTGACGATTTTAGAATCTTCAGCATGTGCAGATAGTTAATTTATTTCATGGACTACGAGTATGTTTCAGATAAGTAGAAGCAACTGGTAAATCCTTATTCTTTTTTCTATATTGAAATGTTGTTTTGATTTATTTCAATTGAATATAGGTCAGTCTGTCTGAATCCAAAACATTATTGCTGTCGTCTGTGTTTAGCATTTTAACAAAGAGATCCTATCAATGCATAACCCTTATCCGGTCTACAACATGCTTTTCATCTCTTTCATGAGGAGGAACAGGTGTCCTTATTGATTTTTTTCCCCCACAATTTACTCATGTCCAGCACAGGTAACCTCATTGCAAATGGACAAGATTCCAAGTGATCTGAATCTATGGACATACAGGGCCCCATATTTCATAAAAATGACAAAAACAATTCCAAAAACAAAAGTATTTTTACACATTTCTTTGAAAAAGGCGAAAATACGCGCGATCGCATATTCTGCATGATCAAACCGTGTATAGCTACCATCAATATCACCATCAATCTCAGCAATCAGCATCTCACGTCAATATACGAACATGATTGCCCCACACACGTTAACTGTGTTCGAATTTATGGCAAAGTCAAGCATTTTTATGAAGCATCGCAATCGAGAAGGAGATTCCGCTCTGCCGGCCGTTGCAGCACTTGCTATGGCCAGAGCCCGCCATATCGGGCACACAGTCGCACAGAAATATTACATAAATCGGATATGTGTATACCCCTCGAGATGATGTAGTACACGCAAAGATTTATGTGCTACGCATTTATAATTAATTTTTATATAATCATTGCTTGGAGGAATCATAATTATTATGGCACAGATATTGGCCTTCTTCGGCGGAACATGGATGCAGAACAATCTCGAATTGGGCATGAGTAATTGGATTGGCACATATTCGTGTTTGCACGACAATTTACAGATGGCAGTCTCGAGCAGTTGACCAGTTGGTTGGATACAATAAACAAATGGATTATGGATATGCAACGCTCTGCCCTGAATTTTATCTGCTAAGGAAGCGGGACAAGTAAATTTATTGAATTTTTGCGTATACAATGTATTGGGTATTTACAATTAAATGCAGAGCAACACCAAGAAATGTCACGATCAAATTGCAATAAGGGGGGAAATTTATATTTCCTATAAGTCAAACTCACCGTCCATATATGATTAGTCAGTTTTTTTTTTCCAAATCTGAGATAGGTACGAGTACACTTTGTATTGCTGGAAGTATTTCACGTTCTTGAACACACATTGTTGACGTAACAGTCATTAGTCATATATTAGTAATGACCGTGTACTTAAACGAATGCCTTTTTGAAATGGGAGTTGGTTTCCTTTTCAGTCCTTGCGTGGACTCAAATATTTCCTTTGCTGTGATATCAAAAATTTTCTTTTTTGATGGTACTCGTATTACGTTGGAGTAAAATTTTCGGTTTAAAATTCAACACATTATCTACAATTTGTTGTTCTGGCATTGGTCAATAGAATGTGTTACAGTATGTTCCCATTTCTGAAGATGCTGGAGGAGCCATTAGACATTTTGCACAGCAGGCAATAAATGCCTCTGCCCTTTTAGCCACAGATATCTAGAATTGAAAATGGCCCACTCTTTTTAACATCCACTTTTCACTTTGCAACTTTAAACAAATTATCTCCTGCAAAGTAAAAGTGCCATGTTTTGAGGGAAATAACTTTGGCCTCATTTCAGAACAGCTTTGTAAAAAAGCAAAAAGAAGAAGCTTGGGAAGAAGTTTTGACAAAAGCAAAGTCCTTTGAGATGGCCTCAGCCAACCGAAAGTAGACCTTTGCTAGGGATAATATTTTTGGTTTGTGCATTTTGGGGTTATAAAATTAATACGAGTAAGTGTACGTTTTTCTGAAACCAAAAGAGTTAATAATTTTTTGATTCTGCATTTATGGACCCCGCGTTCCTAAGCGGTTAAATACCCTTTTACTGTTGCCTTAGCGCGAGCGAAAAGGTAGAAAGAAGAGAAAGGAAAATTGTTTTGTAGTGGTTTGAAACTCAGGTGTGTTTGGTTTCGATATTCGCTCTCCTGGGGGGGGGGGGGGGGGAGTCCGAATAGGACGGAGAGTTTTTTCTTCACTCAGAGTGATTCGAGGTATAATTCACAGTATTTTTTTCCGTGCTTGAAACTCTACAAAAGCCAAATCTACGTGTCAGTGTTATGCCTTCACACGCAGAATTTTTCTGTCTGAGTTCCAATTACACAAATGAAAAACTGGGCAGGATTCGAACCTGGACCCTTCGAGTGAGAAGCGATTACTAGTACCACTACACCACGGCCATTAATAGTTGGAGATATGGTCCTCCAAATGGCGTGAATTTCCAGACAATGACGAAGAGACGATAACCATGTCATCAAAAAATAATTTCGTTTTCAAAGATATAGAAGAATCTCTGGAAAAGTTCTCCGGAGAAAAAAGCCGAAATTATGAGGACTGGTTGAAAGAATACGAAGAAATTTCAAGTACGTGTGAGTGGAACGATGTTCAACAACACATATACTCACAGCTGTGGAGGCCACCGGTGGAGTAACTAATTGGACCACGTTGAAAGCAAGGTTGGAAAAAGAATTTGGAAGGAAGCCATCTGCTGTAGAAATTCACAGGATATTGGAGAAACGTAGGAAGACAAATTCAGAAAGTTTGCTGGAATATCTGTACGCCATGGTTTAGATTGCAAGTAGAGGGAACATTGACGAATCATTGACGATCGGTTACATGATATGACAATCATGTACGAAGCATCAACTATAGACGAATTAAAAAGTAAGATATAATGCTATACAAGAATGCAAAGGCAACAACCGCAGCAGAAAGCCGACGCCAAAGCCAGTGCGCCAAAGGTCAGCATGGGAATAAGGACACCAAGCAAGAGGTACCATAACTGTGGATCGCCGTCACATATTGCGCAGGACTGTCCGGATAAGGGAAGAGGAACGAAATGCTTTAAGTGTAATTTTTTCGGGCATGTGTCTTCCAATTTCCCAGATAAAGCTAAGGAACACCAGAGGGGTTCGAAAAGTTCGACGAATATGTTCAGATGGGAACAATGTAAAGGTAACAATATCAGGCGAAGCCTACTACGCTTTTATTGATAATGGGAGTGATGTATCGGTGATGCACGAGTCACTTCATAGGAAAATTAGTGACAAGAAACCAATTAAACCTGGAATGGTTTCAAAGGGATTTGGCAACGCTCCACGACAAACACTTGGTTCATTTTCATTTCTAGTGCATATCAATAACATTGACTACTGGCTACGATTTCAAGTTGTGCCGGATGTAGAGCTTATCACAAGTCACGGAGAAATAGTGAGCATCCGAAAACTGAAAAGCCCTAAAGCACAGAGACAAGTCTTACATGAGTTGCAGGAAAATGATACGTATCTCAAAGATAGAATTATTTGATGTGAAGAAAGATGAAATTGAGACGGACCTACACACTGCTAACGACAACTTTAAAGAAGAAATATCCGGCATTGTGTCCGCGTATTCTCCCAAAAAGGTAAAGTGTTCCTGCATAGAAATGAATTTGATGCTTCAAGATGAAATTCCAATTTACCAAAAGGTGAGGAAGTTAGCCGAACCCGAAAAACAAATCGTTAATAAACAGATTGAAGAATGGCTGGAAGAAGGAATAATACAACTTAGTCGTTCGGATTATGCCAGTCCGGTGGTGCTGGTTAAGAAAAAGGATGGCAAACCCAGAAGGAATGGCTTCCCTCACGTCGATGTTATCGAGGGAAACAGAAAATACACTTCATTGATCACGCCGGATGGACAGTACGAGTTCCTAAAAATCCCATTCCGGTTGTACAATTCACCATCTGTATTTTCAACGGTTCGTAAAAACAATATTCGGAGAGCTAATACGTCAAAAATATTTGTTGCTTTATCTGGATGATATTATTATCGCTGCTGAAGATGAGAACGAGAACATCAAGAAACTTATCGTTGTATTGAAGGTGGCGGAAGACAACGGCCTTAGGATAAAGTGGGAGAAGTGCTACTTCCTGAGCAGGCTCGTTAAGTCCTTCAGACATGTCGTGGAGAATGGAAGTATAAAACCGCCCACCGAGAAGTTGAAAGCAGTTCAAGGATTTCCCAAACCCATCAGCGTAAAACAAGTACAACACTTTTTGGGTCTAATATGATTCTTCAGAAAGTTCGTGCGCAATTACGCCGATCACGCTAAGCCTTTATCTGATTTAACTAAGAAAGATTCCCCATTCCGCTTAGAAGCAGACCAGATCGCTGCAATTGCAATCTTAAAGGATCTTCTGAGCAAAGATCCCATTTTAAAACTCTTTAATCCCGATTGGGCCCCCAAGTAATTAAATAAAAATCAATATAAATCACATGCTGTTTAAATTTTCACTTTTCTACATGTATAAAACCAGCGATTTTACGAATTCGAAATTCCGCATTCCTAAAGTGTAACCAGCCTGCTGAAGCCTAAGTTGAAAATAAAGGTATTGTAAATAAACTTACATCAGTCACCTCTCACGACTTGCATCTGCTTCTAAGCTAGATATGCTGCTAGTACATGAACCAGAGATGGATGAGAATTAAATGAATATGAAGACATGTGAAAACTTGCAAACGGCAAATTGAAAACTTTTTTTAAAAGAAAGAAAATCCTTCACGTAGTATTATTGTAATATCTTATCTGAGCTCCGGCGATTTGATTGGGAGGTCAGGGCGAAAAATGCGCAGCGCATTGGCATGCCTACTTAGCCACTGTGAGGGTATCATTCTCTCGAATTCATTGGGAGCGCTCATATGATATATGCGGCTTAGCAAAATTAAAAAAAAAACTTAGAATGTGACCCTAACGTCCGTCATACTTTATGAGATTGCAGTAAGAACAATTTTAAAGAGGAGGTTTCACTTGATTCCACACTAAAATCCAATCTTCCTTTTGAATGGAGCAAATATAAGCAACGCCCTAGATATTAGCAGTAACAGCGATTTTGCATTCCACTAAAAATAAAAACAGTTCCTTCGCAGTTCATGTTTAAACTGAAACCTCTCGCAGGAGTGGGCCATCAAATAGTTCACCTATAAATAGAGCGTTATCCATTCCCCAAACAAAAGAGGACATCCGACTTGCAACGGGATATTCATGGAGACACTTTCACGAATCTATCGAACGAACCATTGAGATGTCACGTCTAAGGAAAATCCTATCTAAGGTGCTAACGCTAAAACCGTCTATTAACAGATGTGATACCACCTGGATGGACTCCTTTAAGGAGACGCTGCATGTTCTAACAAATGTAATTCCCTGGATGTAAGAACCTTCTTTGTGAGCTGCCTTTAATAACAAATAAATCTTCAGCAATTTAAGTTTTCAAATTACCACAATCAGCTTGCATTAAATTTGACTTTGTTTCGGCCAATGTGTTTGGATAGTCTAGTAGCGCTAAAAAAATAGTAAGTTTGGAAGCATGAGTTGGAGGAAAGCAATCAACAGGGGGACACCTGAAAAGTTAGTGTTTCAGCATAACGAACTACCATGATTAAAAGAAACTCTCCATTGTAATTACAATAATTCTTGCAAAGCAGTCCAGGTCTGGGAAAAAGCGCAGATCGTTTAGTTCTTAAATTCAATTCGTCAAAGAATGCGCAAGGTTGTATTAATTAGGTCTTCCGAGTTTAGTTGCCTTGGAATAGTCCCAATTCTAAATTAGCGTGGAAGTAAGTGATTCTTTTATTACAATTTTAGATGGAATAGCCACCACAACAAAGTGTTCGGTTCAGCTACTTGGGCCGAGTAGGCAAGTTCATAATTTTTCGATAAAAGGTATTTATTTTGTAACTGATAAGATACTCTCTAATATTATGTTCTTTAACGCATCAATGCAGTGGTAATTTGGTTTAAATTGCCTCCTTACATGAAGTGGCACCACTTCAGGTTAGACCTGGGGATCAATCAACAGCTCTCTAGCGTTTCCTATTGCGCACATTTAGTTTATTTAGGTCCATTTCTATGCGCACCACATAAGGAGCAGTTTCCATTTATAGCATCGTCCATCAGGGATAGGTTTATGGACTCTTCTGTTGGTAACGTTATCATGCATTAGTTCAAAATTAGGTCTTAGGCGATAAGTTCTGAGCCCTCTGACATCTTATTTCCAATCGTCGTCTTTGCTCAAAAACAGTTCAGCGATTGGTAAGAGGATTTATACAAAATTATAGCTTCCCCTACTAGCGCAAGCTGTCCGTGTTATTAGTATTGGCTGTTCTTCCTTATCATTAACCGCAAAACGTACCAGTGATAGCGAATTTATTTCCATATTGTATATGAGGGGTTCACAGCACAAGGGGTCTAACTAACAGTAGCACAGTTTTGAGAAATTCTTGTTTAACTTCAAACGAAAACTACTAAATGATGAGTAGTTATCCTTTTTCCCAATAGATCTTACTACCAATCAAGCCTACACTTGTTTCCTTTGTGCACCAAACTTTTAAAAAATTTTCACTTAGACCCCTTGTGCTCTGACCCCCTCATATGTCAACCGGGCAGTTGAAGACGCTTGTAATGTTCAATAAATCATATTACCGGCTTATATTGAGCAGCCAGAATTTTCCGTATATTCGTATATTTCGTATATATATCTGTATAATAAAAGAATGGTAAGAAGACTTAAGCCTTGCATCTCTAGACTCCTACTAAACAAAGTTTTAGGAAAAAATAAACTTTACATGAAGTGCAACAAACAACCAAATAACGTAGACTTAAAAAACAAATATAAGAAATTGTGTGACGAACTGGAAAAAGTGATTCTAATTTTCCCTGATATATATTACCGTGCTTTATTTAATTTAGCAAAGGGAAGCTTAAAAAAGGAATGGGAAATTTTTAATGGCTTACTTAACAAATCTACTTCCTCGATAAAGCCTACAGTTTTATGTATTGACAAATCTGACGTGCACGACAAAGTCGCTATTGGTAAATCTTTCAATAATTATTTTCTTAGTGTTGCCTCGAGTCTGCAACCGAGTTCTATTCAATTGATGTGTTCCACCTGTCCGTCTGTTTGTGACAATGCAGAACCTATGCTTAGCAATACCTTTGTGTTCAATCCCATAACTCCTATTGAAATTTTAAAAGTGATTGGTATTTTACCAAATTCGTAGTCATGCGAAGCTGATGGTATTTCTAACTTTACAATTAAACAAACTGCATGTTTCATAGTTGATGCATTGTCTGATATTTATAATCGTTGCGTGTTTGCAGGGGTCTTTCCAGATGAGCTTAAATGTGCTGATGTCATACCATTACTTAAAAAAGGTTCTGCCACCGAAATCGGTAATTACATGCCCATTTCACTTCTCCCGGTTTTTGGAAAAATCTTTGGATTTTTAGATTTGGTTTTCAAAAAGGCAAATCGACGGAAGATGCACCGCGGGCTTATTCATTGACATTACCAAAGCTTTTGGTATGGTCAACCACAATATCTTGCTAGATAAGCTGTATAATGCTGAATTTCGAGGATTTATACTCGATTGGTTCAGATCGTATCTAACAAATAGGTCCCAAAGTGTTTTAATTGACAAAATAAGGAGTGAAAAGATGTTTTTCAATGTGGGTATTACTCAAGGGTCTGTATTTTGTCCGATTCTATTCTTGGTGTATATAAACTCACTATTTGGTCTTCAATTTAAAGGCTCACCTACTGCATTTGCCGATGACATTGGTTTCTCTTACGGCTTAAACAGTCCTTTGGATCTAATTTCCGATGTCAATTGGGACCTTAATTTATTAAGGCTCTGGTTTGCTAAACACAATCTAGATATAAGCTCAAAAACTAAAATTATGGCTTTTGGGTTATCTACCTTCTACTATTGGGATACAAATGTGTACTTTTCAAAGATATTGCCTTTTAAACTGCAATTGTAACTCCAGTTTTTCCTGTCCGACTTTTTGCTGTAATGTAGCTTGTAGTAATAAATCTTTTTAATCGAGAAAGTGGACCACTTTAAGTATTTGGGGCTCACCCTGGATTACATGATGACCTTTACAAGCCACATAGATGCATTAAAAATATATTTCCGGCCCACTCTCAGACACTTTTACAATTTGAGTAATGTATGTTCAGTCAAACTTTTAAAAACAATTTATTATGGCATTTTTCAATCTAAACTACAATACGGAATTGCCTGTTGGGGATGTGTATATCGAAATAAAATACAATCTTTGTTGACTTTGCAAAAATATGTTCTTAGAAAAATTTGTCGTAAACCCAGTAGATATTCCAACTTTCCCTTATTCCGCAATTTAAATATTCTTCCTGCTCGTCATTTGTACTATTTTAAAGTATTGAAAATGTTCTTTATGAGGTCTGGTAACCGTAATTTTCGTTTGATTCCCAATTATAATCTTCGTGGAAACCTTTTCTATCTTCTACCTATACCAAATTTCCGTACTACTTCCTTCCGTACTACTTCCTTCCGTAACTTATTTTCTGTCTTAACTTTTCGGCTATTTAATAAACTCCTCATTCAATATAGGCTGTTTCAATACCCCACGTGTTTTTAACAAAAGTAAAAAATTGGCTCTTTGGATATAATTACTCTGAAATTGAATCCCTAATTTCAGACGTTTTGGTATAAAATTTTGTTTTTATTTTCCTTTCCTCCTTTTGTTCTTTATAAAACTGATTTTATCTTACTTGAATGAATCATATCTATATTTCTTTTGAGGGTCACCTCACCCAAAATTAGTTCATTATGATAGTAAGCCCATTGAAGTGGCATTCTGCACTATTTTTTTTACTTTAAAATACTAAATACAACCTTGAAAAGTTCCCGGAATTTATTCAGAAAATTAAAAATTACCAGTTTATTCATCTAAATCTATATTGTCCCCTTCAAAGTAATCCCCATCGACTGCAACACACTTAACCCTCGACCCGTGTACTGTAAAATTTGAAGTTATCGTGATTGCATTTTTCAAATGAGCTCAAATTAAAAAAAAATGTTGTTTATTTAAATCTAAATTATATACATACTTAAAAACCATAAATATAAATATATTTTGTACAGTTGAATGTTCAAGTCAGTGATTGATTTCTGCTGCTAATCATCCTGATTAGGAACGTCGATAGCTTCAGCAGGTGATTCTTCTCTTATATAACATTGTTCGCAAATTCTTATGTAGTGCTTTGTGCAGGTGGGAACATAACACAAATCGCAAACTACAGTTATTTTGTTATCCTTCTTTTGTGTGTTTTGCAGGATTCAAATCTTTGCTTTTTTGTGTTTTGCCCTTGTTAAGGGAATGGTATAATCGTATCTTTTATTATATCCTATCATTGCCATCGCCGTTTTCACAGAATTTCGCAAACTTGGTTTTAGAATTCTTTTCTCTAAATGTTTAGCGGCTAATTCTAATGATAGTTCTTTGATAAGGGCTTTTCCTTTTCCCGGTCTTTTCTTAGTTGTATACCATTCCGGTTAGCTTATGTATATTATATGATCTGTAGGCAGCTACGGCTGTAGTATCTATGATGTTGTAAAATAACGCGACGGTTAGTTTTTCGTTTGCAGCTGTAGAGTGTAACCATTTGGTCAAAATTGTCTACGCTTCCCTTATTTCTATTATAGTCTATAATAATAACAGGCTTCTGCGATTCCTCATCAATTTCGTCGCCGTGGTGTAAAGTTGACAACAAAAGAACGTTTTTTTTGTGTTACTCGCATGGCTAACTAACTGCATGCACCGTGAGAAACAAAAAATTGAACTCAATTTTTCCCGAGTTCTTTTGAATTGCCTGACATCTTTTGTAAACTCCATTGGTAATTGTGGGTTGTTGCCTCTTATTGTGGCCACTAGTGTAGTCTTTCTACTTGCTAGCTCTAAAATAGCCAATAGCACAGATGTAAAAGAATTGTCGGTGGTAACGTTAAAATTGTCGTCCAAAAACCTTCTAAAAGATGCATCACAAGGCCGTGTGCTATGTCATCCGAACGATCGTCACCAGGTTGCTGCCCTACATAAATTTTTCCACGCAGAGGATAATTGGTTTTGGCATCTACAACTCAAAATGTTTTCAAACCATATCTACCAGGTTTATTAGGCACATATTGCCGAAACGAACATCTGCCTCTGGTAGCTATTAGTTGTTCGTCCACAATAAGCTCTTTTGATGGATGATAGAGTGCAGTGGGATTTGATTGAAATACGTTCCAAGTATATCTAAAAGTTGTCAGCTTATTATTTTACATGCGGAATGCTCTAGTTCTTGAATCGTCGAACCCAACGAAACGGGATATTTGTTCAAATCGTTCTAAAGACATGGTAGCTCTATAAAAAGGCATATTCTGTTAATCAAATAAGCTAAGGTTCTTCTTTTGACGATTTTTCGGCACCTGCATACAGTAATACTGCAATATATGTATACATCTCGTCTGCATCCGTATCATACCATCGTGGAAGTATCTTTGGTGTTGCTGACAAACGATTGTCTTCGTAGCCCCTCTTCACTTTCCTGTTTGTGTCAAGAACCATAGTACCAATAATTTCTAGGCTTGTAAAACAACTAAACGCATCCGCTTTTTTTGAAAATATTTGTTTGCATCTTGTTTCTTGTCTCTTTCGTTCGTTTTGATCATTTATTGCCCTGGATTTCTGAAATTCATCTGGCATAGACCACCAAATATCAGAATGACGGACGTTCCTAGCTGTGTAGTGCATTCCGCTGTTTGGTCCAACAGGTTCATCCTCCTGAAAATCCTCTTGACGCCGCTCACCAGATTCAATTTGCATATGTATTTCTTCTTCTTGTCGCAAGCCATCAGGAAGAGACACATCTGGAACATAATCAGGGTCAACTTCTGAAAACTCTGCATCATTAATATCTGCTTCAGAATCCTCTGAATAAGCATTTTGCTGACCAAGTGCATGTAGATTGTTATCTAAAAACTCCTGTTCAACATCATTCAATCTAGATGTATAGTGCTATTCAAAACAATTGGCCTGCTGTCACATGCAAAGTGACAGTTAGGTAATAAAATTGAATGGGTGTGCAGGTCCTTTATCGTTTTTTTTTCTATTTCAACGATTATTTTCATATATTTGTTGTTGTAAATATCCTTTTTTTCAAACATTTAAATTTCTATGAGAGCAAATCTCGAAAACCACAATACTGAGAAATCCTGGGCACTGAGTGAACAGGTACACGATAACGGTCTTTTTTTATAGCTCGGAGGTACGAAAACTAAATACAAGATCAGCTCAACTGTTGTTTTTTATGTACTTGGGCATCGTATTCTTTAGGAAATCGTCCCTCTTTTGCATGTCATAGACCAATACATAAAGGGTCCGCCATCTAACGTTTTTTTTTTCAACTAGTGCTTATTTCGTGAATGGTAACACTTAGCTCATGTCTGATTTGACAGATAATTAGTTTTATCCTTCCGATGAACGAATATGGTTGTGTATATGCTTGAACAACGCTGCGAAATATTGCGACATTACTTTGAAAATCATGGTAATGTTGCAGATTGTGTGCGAAAATTGCGTACAGATTTTGGAAGAAGAGAAGCACCGTCAGCTCCGTATGTTCGTTATCTTGCGAAGAAAGTGAAAGAAACTGGCATCCTCATCGATAAACCAAAGCGTGAAAAGCCAAAAACAGTGCGCACACCCGAGAATATTGCTGCTGTGGCAGAAAGTGTGCGTGAAGCGCTATCAATATCAATTCACCGTCGTTCTCAACAATTGAACATTTCGGAGACATCATTGAGACGAATTTTGCATAAAGACCTTGGTATGACACCATACAAAGTCCAATTGGTTCAGGAGTTGAAGCCAACTGACCATCCAATGCGTTTTTGCTTCGCTAAGTGGGCCTGCGATCGACTTAGAGAAGATGCCGATTTTGCCAAAAAAAATCATCTTTTCAGATGAAGCTCATTTTGATCTTGGCGGGTATGTAAACAAGCAAAATTGTCACATTTGGGGCACAGAAAACCCGCACGCATACATTGAAAAGCCGATACACCCAAAACGAGTCACTGTTTGGTGCGGATTTTGGTCCAGAGGCATAATTGGGCCATTTTTCTTCGAAAATGAGCAAGGAGTGGTCGTTACAGTCAATGGCGATCGTTATCGGGCCATGTTGAACGAATTTTTGTTCACAAAAATTGAAGAGGAGGATATTGGCAACATTTGGTTTCAACAGGACGGTGCTACGTGCCACACAGCCGAAGCTACACTCGATGTTTTGAGCCCTGTTTTTGAAGATCGCATTATCAGCCACAGAGCTGATGTCGTTTGGCCACCTCGGAGCTGCGATTTAACAACGTTGGACTATTATTTGTGGGGTGCCGTAAAAGATAAGTGTTACGCCGACAAGCCAGAGACAATTGACGCTTTAAAGGACAATATTCGTGAAGCCATTGGTAAAATACAGCTGCACACAATCGATAATGTGCTACAAATTGGACCGATCGTGTAGGCTACTTGATTCAATCCTCAAAACATTTTTTACGAGTATATTCGGTTTTCAGTATGTCCTTCAGTGCTTCCTGCACTTTTTCCAATCCATTACTTCCTCTCGGCTTCTGAAACGCGTTCCCCGTATTGGTTTTTTGACTCGATTGAACAGAAAGAAGTCACAGGGAGCCAAATCAGGTGAATTCGGTGGCCGTTGGATGGTATTTGTTGCATTCTTCGTCAAAAAATTACGAATAATGATGGCACTGTGCGACGGTGCGTTATCCACGAGTTTTCTGCCCACAATTCTGGTCTCTTTCGGCGAATTGCTTCACGCAAACGTCTCATAACGCCCAAACAATACTCTTTGTTTACTGTCTGGCCTCCTGGAAAAAATTCATGATGCACTACACCGTTGGAATCCATGAAAACCATGAGCATTACCTTCTCTTTTGACTGAAAACGACGTGGTTTTTTTGGTCTCGACTCATTTGGTGAACGCCACTCACTTGCCTGATGTCTGGATTCCATGTCGTACTCATAAACCCACGTCTCTTCTCCAGTAATGATCCTTTTGATGACTGTGGGATCGGATTAAGCCTCGCAAATTATCTCTTTTGCGACGTCAACACGGCCTCTTTTTTGCATGAAATTGAGGTCTTTTGGCACCAACTTTGCTGCTACACGACGGAAACCCAAATCATTAACCAAAATGTCTTACACGGATCCACAGGCAATGTTCAAGTCCTCCGCTATCTCTCTGATGGTTAATTTTGGGTTATTGACCAACATTTCTTTTACTTCATCAATGTTTTCGTCGGTTTTCGATGACGATGGTGTTCCACTGCGTTCATAATCTTCGATTGACTCACGACCACTTTTGAACCGCTCGTGCCACTGGTAAACGACCGTTTTCTTTAGAGAATCGTTGCCGAAACACTTTCCCAACATTTCGAACGTTCGCGCACCATTAAATCCGTTTTTTACGCAAAATGTAATACAAGTTCGTTGTTGCAAATTTAAATGCATTTCTAAAATTGTAAAAAATCGCTAACACACTCAAAGTAGATCTACTCTTGGCTACGTAAATTTTGCAAATGTCAAGCTACTCGTATGACGCTTGATGAGAGGGAATGTCAACAACAGATTTACCAACTTTACAAAAGAAAACAGAACTCAAATCGGAATAGTGAAAGCGCCACTCGGTGGTGGCGGGAACTTTTTGACCCTTGATCAAATTAAATTATTTCAAATTATTTTGTACAATGAATTATAAGAAAAATAAATCAAATCTAAATCTAAAAGAAAAAAAAAACTTTATAAATGGGTATGACAATATTCTTATGCCCCTATAGCCAAACCATTATTATCGATGAGCAATAGTTATCAATTTAGAAATCCGGGGTTTTCTCCTAGGTCACTCATGCCAACCTGCGCTTGGGTAAATATATTGATACGTATGCCACCTAGACAGCTCAGTTCCTGGAAAATAAACAAATAACGCTGGGACTGATGTAAGTGTTGGGTGGTTCAAGTGTTTATTACGCTCCTAACCAAATCCTAGCCAGTCCTACCAGTCTCAATAACCATTTTCACAGGTCAGGTAGCTGTTCTAATTGAACGTGCGTTGCCTATCTATTGAGGCAAGTTCTATGCGCAAATATGCTACCTTTCATAAATCGCCTTGTTATTGCTTGTTATCATACTGATGTTGTCAGGATTCACAAAAGCTCGCACTTAGAGGCCGCGTTTTGTTACCACATGCTTTAGTGCACTCTTATCACTGTCTACATTAATATTCAATTCCCCCATTTTTAGTAGGGCGACTTTTAAGGCGACTCCTGGTTGTCTTTAGAAATTGTCTTTTTTATTCTCCGCTATTACTTCTCTCGGTACATAATGTAATACAAGTTCGAGTACCTCAAAGAGGTTTTCAATACAACTACATGCATATCCTTTTTAATGGTCATCAGAATATGAAACATTCTCGATATATGTTAGGGGAAGGTCATGTACCTTGGACCGATTGTACACTCGGTGTACAATCAATTGCCAATTCCTGGCAATTGGCTGAACAAGTTGCAACAAGTTTTTTAATACATTTTCCAGTATGTCTATGGGACTCATTTCAGTTTGTGTTTATTTGTCGCATAAAACGGACGTCCAAAACAAAAACCTATTTTCAGTTACTCAGTTATTATATTTCTTTGAAGTTACTGGTTTTAATGTGTAAGTTTATGAATATATTTCAAAATTCAATATTTTATTTGTTACAATTCAAAAAAAATAAAGTGTTGAAATTTTGTATTTTTAAAAAAAGTGTAGTGAATGTACTTTGGATCTATGTCTGTCTATGCATGTACTTTGGACCGGTCCAAGGTACATGCTTTTCGAATTTTTTTTAAGAGTTCTGTTTTCCATTTTCCTCAGCAAAAATGCCAAGGTGTAAGTCAGGCGTAAAAAGACCAGCTATTGACGTTGACGCCTTACGGCGAGCTGTGGAGGAATTAGTGGGCAGTAGAAAATCCATGTACACTACAGCAAATATGTTCAACGTTTCGAAAACCATTTTAATGCAGCAAATTGCCAAACACAAATCATCGAACCGTTCTGATTTCGTTTATGAAAGCCGAATCAACCACCGCTAAATATTTTCGCCTGAAGAAGGAGATCTCCTAGCAAAGTATGTTATACAGGCTTCCAAACTGCACTACGGACTACCCAGGGCTGAATTAAATACATTGGCTTTTAACTTTGCTGAAAAAAAAATAACAACACCATTTAGGACTGGTTTGAACAGGGTGTAGAAACTGGCTTACCTTATTTCTTCAACGTCATCAAACAATTGCTACCAGCTACCAGCTTTAATGAAGCCAAAGTAAAAACATTTTTCCGGAATTATAAAGATTGTTTATCCCGATACGGCTTTACACCTGAGCTAATAATCTATATCGAAGAAACAGGTAACTATTTAGCTCTTAATTTAGATTCCAGCTTCAGGTTATTTATTTAACAGCTAATTCTACGGTTCATGTTCCGCCTAAAATTCTGGCTCAGAAAGGTGCTAAACAAATAAGAACAGGAGAACGAGGGTTAAATGTTAGATACTATGATTGCTGCAGTGAATGCGCGTAAATTTCAAAGATCATATGATCAATGGAGCTCCTGCAGGAACGATTGGAGGTGCCAATCCCAGTGGATGGTCGACTGAGCGGTTATTTTTCAAATACTTAAAACATGTCATTTCATTTGTCAAACCAACAGAAGAAAAGAAAGTGCTTTTAATAATTTACAACCACGACACTCATATCGATATTTCGGTAGTAGATGAGGCAAAAAAAAAAAAACAATGTTATTTTGCTCACACTTCCGCCTCATACCTCCAACAAATTGCAGTTACTGGATAGAGCAGTGTTCGGAGCTTATAAAACGTTCTATTTATAATAAAGCCGCAAACGATTGGATGTTGTCTAATCCTGGAAAGCCAGTAACGATTTATGATGTAGCGCAAATAGTTGGAAAGGCTTACCCGAAAGCTTTTACCTGTCAAAATAATATGAAAGGTTTTCAAGTAAGTGGTATTTGGCCGCTGTTTGAAAATATTTTCGATGATGACGAGTTCTTGTCATCATACGTAACTGATAGGCCTCTCGATACTGAACCTTTAAGTGAGCCAGGAATTTTATTATATTACCAACTGTAATTGCTTCGCCGCTTTCATCGCCTTCACATGCAAACGAAATCAACGAACCTTCAACATCTAAATCTGCAGTAGCTCTTTCTTTTTGAACAATCTTCAAAAGTTGTAATTTCGGCGGTGCAAAAACTCGTAAGACCATTCCATAAAGCTGCTCCCAGAAAGTCGGCCAAAAGTGGTGGACGTAAATTAGGGAAAAACAGAATCCTCACAGATACCCGTGAAAAAACATTAGCCAAAAAAGTTAAAAAGAAATTGGTAAACCATAACTCTTCATCTTCAGTAAACGAAACCGAACCCCCAACGGTTGGAATCGCACGCCATCCTACATCGAGAGCAGCAAAGCAAAATGCACAAGACTTTCTCGCCAAAGATGCTAATGATCCAAATGATGATCATGATGATTTCGACGCCGAAAGTGATTGGTCGATTTCGGAGTTGCTTACAGCTGCCAGAAAAGCATATTAAATTTCTAACGTTTTTTTTTCTTATTTGTTTTTAGTCTTTGTTCTTTTATTTTCACTTAAATGTGCTTTTTAATGAATTAATAAACATATCGAATTTTTTAATGAAATAAAATAGTATTTATACTACATCATTTGAACACAATTTCGATCCAAGGTACATACACTAACAGTTCTAGGTACATTCAGTGTATGTACCTCAGACCATTTGAGGTTTCCTTGCAAAAAAGCATTTTTTAGGCATATGGTAAATATAGTACTTAAGATGTCATTTTAACACTATTTAATATCCAAAATAATACATTTTAAACTAAATTGGAAACATTTACGTCGAACAAAAGTTGCAGTAAAAATAGTAAATTCCGGCCCAAGGTGTATGACCTTCCCCTACACTTCCATACTGCTCCTATCACAGCTAAATCAGGGAAAATGAGCTAGAATCAATCGCCAAATATCACATAAGCTACCTATGGGTAAATGGAATATTACGAGTACATAAACATCCCCAAAAGAGTAGTTTGTGTATCGCTCGCTTTGGTGCAACATCAGTAACATTAAGAACCACAAAATTAGGTTCTTTGATCCAATCATCTGCTGCGCAATTCTTCAGATATCAAATGGTAATCGCTTCGGCTCTATCAATGCTCTGGGTCAACCTAATTGCATCATCACACAATCCCAATGTACTGCGTAAGACTTTATGAATTTCAATTATTTAATTCATAACCATAATTCGATGAGCGCGTTCTACTTCTGATTGTGTGATATGTCATCGATGACTTAAAACATGTTTTCTCCACTTGGTCAGGTGGCTTATGCCCAAAGTGTCACACCTGTCCCAAGTGAAGGCATCACTCTCTCACATCCATCATCGTGTGTTGCGCATTCATCATAAGCTCGCATACTGGACAGACATACGGTATCCCACCGATGATATTGATCTGAATTTTATTGATCACCATTTCAGAACAGCAACTATAACATAGGTAGTTACAGATACTTGGACTTTGGCATTCGTTAACTAGGTACCAAGTCCCATTGCGGCCAGTGCACCGGTTACTCTGTGACAGCCTTTCACGGAATGGAATTGCCTACCACTCGCCAAGTACTCGAACATATCTATATTTGCAGGCAACAAATAAAAATGTTGATTGCATAAAAATTTGTTTATTATTATGGAAATTTAACATGAATACTTGTTGCCCGTCATCGTGCATGATTTATATCGGCTTGTAATGTGCGCCTTCGAATACATATCGAAGTACGAGTACTATAGCTGGACACGCACGAGGGGGGAACAGTCGTAGTCGTAGTCGTTCCGTATTTGGCGTCCTAGCCGCATAGAATATGGATTTATGGCATAGAGCTAGTAACACTTAATAAGCGCTGGGAATACTTAGCTGAACAAAATCCAATCGTCTGTGATTAATTAGTCGCGATTTTTAGTGCTATTAGCGGGCTAATTTGGCTTCAACGAATGAGTTTAGTGATGCAGTTCAGTGCATGTGTCGCAAATGGAAAGTGGAGAAGGTTTGTTGCATGTACATGGCACTAAATGTCACAGAATATGGAATGTGCTTGGCGACTTTCGTTCGGAATGCTCATAATGTTTAAGTGTGCAAAATTTTATTCAAATGATGGCTACGGAATCTAGGTATGGCAGCACATACTTGATCGCCATGAGAACATTAATTTCGGATATTTGTAATTCTTAAATGTTCGTAATGGGACTATGCCATGAACTCTCTTGTCATCATGTGTGATTGAATCGCTCTAGAAACAGTGGCTTAGATAGGTGATGGATTCATACTTTCAGATTTGAGGTAAGATTTAATTCCTTTCCGATGGATTCCTATTAAACTAGTTATAAATGCAGACCTTACTGCTCTTCGCCAATTGCCAATTTTCGTATTTTGTGATCAGTGCCACACTACTCTTAATTGAAGTTCGCAATTCATAGCGTTCTGGTACCTCATGGAGGGTTTAAAAGGTTCACTACTTCAGCAATACTTTTTTCCAGCTATTCCTACCACCTTGTTCTAGAATAAGATTAGGTAACACCGGCTGCTGATAAAACCAACCCATTTACGCCTATTGGCCCATTGTGATGCCACGTGCATCTCTGATCCTCCGACGCTTGGAAGCAATTTGACGTTTATTGTTGTTTAGATCGCCTAAGTCATTGTCGAAGAAAGCTCCCAAGTGGAGTTTCTTCTTTGGGAGAGGGATGGGTATGTACAGAGTAGGTGGAGAAGATCGACAATCAAGGGCGGATTTTTTTTGAATTTTGTGAGATTTAGTCCAGAGATATGACGGATTTCTTTAGACAAGGACAAGACTTCTTTAATCGTCAAATTAGGATCCATCCGTATAAAAATGGATTGACTTGTCGTCCATGAAAGAATCTTCCTCCCATAAAGACCTAGAGGGGATGCTTGCATAAAAGTCTCTACCAATATTAGGGCATGATGTCGATATTCTCTGGAAGGATTCCTAGTTTTCTAAGAATATTAGAGTGGTCAAATAGTTTATTTGTCCACTGTTTAGACACTATAAGGCGAATTACTGCGTTAGCAGCCACTTGCCTGCAGAAAGTGAAATAGAATCTAATACCGCAGTGGTAGTAGTACCTAAACCTCCGCCTATGCACAGACATGCTGTCCTTTGGACTTTGCTTAGTTTGCTGCAGTTGACTGCATTGTCTAAGGTTGAAGGCCGCATTTGTTCCCAGTGGCTTTTTTGCAGAGAATAACGTTTCTGTAACTTTCTTTACTTTTTCTTGAATATGAGGGTTCCAGTTTAAGTTCCTGTCAAAAATAAAATCCAAATATTTTGCTGTGCCGAAAAATACTAAGCCGATACCGTTGATTGAAGGAGGTCTATGATTGGAATTTTATAATTCCTCGAAAAGAGGACAAGGTCAGTTTTATGGGGCTTACTCCCAATCCACAACAATCCGCTCAACCTGTTAATCCGATAAAATTTTGCTGTAGTAGGTCTTTTATATATTGAAATGCTTTCCTGAGATGGCTATAGCAAGGTCATCTGCATAGGCAATCACCCTGCTATCACTGCAGGTATATTAGCAGTTTATTGGTCACTAAGTTCCAGAGGAGGGGTGAAAGGACACCGTCTTGCTGCCTACATCTGCTAACACATCTTTTAGCAGAAACCCCACCCAGTTTCAAGTTGATTATCCTGTTATGTAGCATAAGACTAATCAATTCCCCAAGTGAGTCATCTACCTTCGGAGGTGACAGCGCAGTCGTGATTGTGGATGCGTTGATGTTGTTAAAGGCACCTTCTATGTCCACCATTGGGATCGTTCAATGTGGTTAGTCAGTGAATGTAGAGCCGTTTCCACGGACTTTTCTTTGCAGAAGAGATATTGAGCCGTAGACAGTCGTGGATAGTCGTCTAGAGTTTTCAGAAGGAAAGATGATAGAATTATAGGTCTTTGAGAATATGAGAATATTTACCGGCTTGAAAACTACATTAACCTTTCTCCATGAAAAGGTAATGTGGATCATTTATGCTCAGCTCCTCATTATATTCTCTAGCGGAATAGGGAGCTATCTGGAAGATGGGTCCAGTGTTGAATGTTGAATAAGAGGGCAGGAAACAGTTATCCTTGAGTTTCATGTCAAGCTCGCTAATGTTACATGGGAGACTTAAGAGTTCAGAAGAGAGTAGTTTTAAAAGTATTCCTGTGTATTTTGGCTAGTCAGTTTTCCGATAATTCTGAAATTGTGATTGGGTGGGAGGACAATCATTCAGACTAAATTGGATGCATCTGTGATCTGTGATCTGGAAAAGAGTGTTCAGACAATACGATCCAGCTTGTTACCATTTGAGTGATATCTAGCACTTCTTGTCGGTTGCTAATAATGAGGTTGGTATTTATAATACAATCAAAAAGTGATTCACCTCTATCGCTAGTGTCAGTATAGGGCAGCGTGTGATGTGCTTTCTTTTTTGGTTGTCACCAGGGAGAGTGCCCACATAGTCGCGGCCAAGATATCCCGATGCCAGCCAGTAGGTACCTTTGGCAGTCTCCAGTCTAGCAACGGTTATGTCGTGGTCGCGGAGATTAGGAAAAATCTTTTGTATAAAGCGGAATGTATTTAGGTGTTCCAAGTCCAGTTCTTGGATTAGAATGTCTTCTGCGTCTTAAGATAAACGCAGAACGAGTGCGTTCGAGGCCTTTTTGGAATTATGAAAATTTATTTGAAGAAACTGTAGCATCATTGCTACAATGGAGGCTTCTCTCCACCATGGTGTCATTTGAGTCTTCTGATTCTGAAACTGTGCCCAAAAGCTCATCATCATCCTCTGATCGCAAACAATCTCGTTTTCATTCGTCGTCGGTTTCCATTTCCGACAGAATGTTAGAGGTAAAGACTGTCGGCTTGGTTGCCACCTCGGAAAGATTGGAGTCGTCGCTATCCATTTTAGGAAAATATATCGACATTTCGAGATCTGGGGTTTGTATACCCTTAAGGTGATTGTTCACAGCGCGGGCAATTGATCACAATTAAAGTTTGATGATCTCCAGAATGTCTTCTGAAGAGGACATTTCGGCTGGGAAACACATGCGGCTTCTAAGTCTGTTAGGGATATCCTCCTTAGCTACGACCTCGAGCTTTGCACGCAAGCAAACCTCTCCTAATCCACATATGGGCATTGTAGCAAAATCGAAAAATCTTTGATCGGCACAAGCGATAAGCTTGACGTGGCATTGGTACCAACCAGCGTCACTTGTGATGAGAGGTGGGCGGGGTTTTGCCGCATGATAGCCAAGGAGCTGCCCAAAAGCTTTAACATGACCAAATACCACCGCTCAGGTGTTATTCGTACATCGTTGTCGCTTTTATCGATCACCGCGATCGCTTTTGCTAAAAGACGTCAGAGATGTGACATCGCAATACCCAGGGGGAGGTTCTGATGCCTTTGATTTTGAGCCGTTTCGAAACTGGCACATTTTCCCCCAACGATCTCTAGCGCTTGGATGAATCTTTGAACATTTTGGGAGCAGAGAATCTTTAAGGATGTTGTTGGCCCACTCTATTTTGCTCTTCATGTCCGCAATTCTCTCGACCTCGGGAACGAATCCAAAGGTTTTGATAATGCGTACTGCATTTCGGCGTCTGATGTAGAGCACCTTGGATGGGACTTGCCGACGTGTCTGAGCCTGTGATTCCTCTTTTGCGGGAAAAATTTTAGTAGCATCAGGAAGATCTTGACCTATCACAAACTTGGTGTTGCTAGGCGTGGAGGAAGTGGTAGGACCATGGCTTGCCATGCCACTCACTTACCACTGCTTGGAGGTTTGGATTTTGGCTCCTTGCGTTTGCCTTTAGAAATTGCACCATGGCCTGCCACAGGAGTCGGTGCGGTCACTGTATTACAGCTCGGTAATAAAGGAGTACCGATCTCGTGTTTTTATTTATTGTTTGATTCCATGCTAGATAGCACAAGTGAGGGGAGGGGGTGTCCATCTGTATAGGTGGATACATAAATAAGGTGTGATGTGGTCATGGAAATTGTGAGCCATCCAATCTGCTGATGGTTAAAATTTGGAAAGTGGCCAAAAGTGTTGGTCAGTCTAACCCTTATCCTCAGACATTTTTCGCAAAAAAAAATTTATTAACCGGAAATCAGCTCTCTGACAAACTGTGACATATGAATTATCTGCCTTCGATTTGTCCAAGCGAACTATTCGTCAGTACTTGTATCTTCTTCCTTCTCAACGACTTAGCAAACAAATCAAAACGTTGCAATAGATAAATTTCACCTTGTTGAATCGTGTCAAAAACAGTCATTGAATCACTTAATTTGCCGACCGCACCCACGTTGATCTCTCCTTCGAAAACCGCCTGCAGCCACATGAATGGCGCTGGATTGTATTTGTTTTTTGTGCACCCATCCCACGTCGATATCGCCAGCGAGGCATGAACATCACGAGTACAAGCGTTCACTACATAGGTGCAATAAAATAATGATTTTCAATTTTTTATTTGTTTGCAACTGTTATTCACGCTCTGGCGCAGATGAGAAGGTGAACTATGTATATAGTCGTATATGCAGGTAATCTGCTGCATTACGTATTACTTGCAACAGACGATTTACATGACAAAACGTCTGTTAACATGTAGGCTTCAGTTTGACATTTAATTCATAATCAACACTTCCGGCGAATAATTACTTGACATAGTGAGACGTTTAATTTGATAGGATGTTGGAAGTCAATTCGAATTACTTTCAGAATTAAATACTAAATTGCAATGAATGTTACTCTATATAGAAGGATACAAGTAAAGCTACTGGTCAGCCTGTATCGTTTTGCCTTTTGGTAAGGCGCGGGGATTTCGTGGTAGAAAAGTTTCTGGAATCGTTGCTGTCCTCATTTGCATGAACTCTCCTAACTAATAGGGATACCTGTCTAAAGTATAACACCATTATAGTCCACTCTCCCATTTAAGTTATTGCCAATTTACTACGCCACACAGCTGATTCTTTGAAGTTCACGTTGAGTCTCGTTGAGGACTAAATATGTAAATTTGCTCTTGAAACTGCTCATAATCTGCACTTACGAGTAGCTTCCAGCTTATATGTAGTTCCTCTAGTCAGCATATAAAAATTTGAGGAGAATAGGACTGACAGGACAAGTGTTCAATAGAGCACACGTTTCGATCGTAGGTACATCGAATTCGGGACCGGATGCAAGGTCTCGAACTTTTTGAAAATGACGAATCCACAGGAAAATAATTGGAAACGCTTCAAGGAGAAGATCAGGAAATCGTAATGGTCCCTTTAAACTCCGAACAAAACAAAAGCTATAGAAAGAACCTTAAGGGTCCCTTTACCAAGTATTTTAGCCTGCCTTGTCGATCTAAGAAGAAAACAGAATATAAGCAGCTAGTTTCAATCTCGAAGTGTGCTTTTTATAAAGACTTTTTCGAAAATATCGATACACTTGATGAAACCAGTAGGCTAATCCAAGTGCTCAACAGAGGGAAATCAGCAAGATTGGAATCATTCAAACAACCTCATAGCACCAACACTAAATCGAAAGCAAAGACTATATGGCTAATGCTTGAGACTCACTTTCCCTTTAATCAGAACCAGCTCACAGCCAGCTCCTATCAACGAAAATGCAAGTGAGTTGATTAACAGAACACGCTGGTCTCTATCATCGGTTGTGCTGTCATCGTCAAACACGCTGTTGTTTTCTTTGTTGACTTCAAGTCGCCTGGCTCCGATGGCATATATCCAGTAATGCTACAATTAAAAAAAAATAGGCCAAATGCCAATAATTCTAAAGGTAACCTTCACTGGCATACATACCGAAACCCTGGCGAACAGTGAGTGAAACCTTTATACCTAAAATCGGAAACGACGACTGCACACTAAGAGATAGGCAACTTTTCTACTTTCCACCAGTTAAAAGGACTGTAAAGGGCACTTCGGTTTTGCCATGTACGTAAGTTTGCTAGGCTAGTTACCTACACATCATCCTCCGACCCTTGCTGTGAGAGTGATGACGACACCGCCGAGCAATTCTTCAGGGGGTGTCCGGTCTACGCTCAAATCAGGCTGCAGGTGCTCGGCACTGATATAGTGGGTGCTGCTCCTGTAGGAACTTTATCACTGAACCACTTGCTCATCTTTCTACTAAAGACTCCAAAACTTCAATAAAAGGAACATACTCTTACAAGGAGTACATTATATTCAAAAAAAAAAAAAAATACAAAATGCCTTTCGTACTTCGACGAAAGGGCTTGGGACCCAGATATTTTACCTAATCGTAGTAAGAGCACACGAAAAATTTGCAAACTTCGGAAAAGACCTAGTGCTGGCCAAAGTTGCGTGACAGAGATGGATTTATTAAAAATAAAAAATTATGGATTAATTCTCTCATCGCCTTATAGAGCCCAATGCGATGCACAAATTATATCTACGAGTATAGACGAATTTATAAGTCGGATGTACATAATTCGTATAAAACTGCTTATGACAAGATCTTGTACGAGGCCTTACATAAGTGCGTCTATGCAATTTCCACGAGCCAATGAATGGTCTTATTAATATATTAAATCTATAAAGCTGATGTGAAAGTTCTGGAGCATGTACGCATACCATTGTGTCATAAGCATGTCCTTCTCTGGTTTTGAAAATGGTGCAGTCAACACACTCTGCTAATCAGTTGGTACATGAACCCTTTATCCCGGATGGTTTTCTTATAGCGCGAGTTTTCGATTGCCTTGCGCTGAGAGACTGCGCATTGGCATACATTTTTTTCAGCCTCTTTTCATTTGACCGCTTGTGCTCTGGATTTCACTACGAAAAGAAAATTGTCAGAGTCGACGTTTACTGCATACATTCAGAATTTCAGAATGCAGGATCTGCATATCTCTGAAAGCTTAGTGATTTTTTTGGAGCAAAGAAGCTAAGCCGACCGCTGAATCTTCTATCTGAAGGATCAGTCCTGAGGCGGTATTAATAGGCCATTTTGGTTTTGTGAACGATGCTGTCGGCTCAGTAAGGGGTACATGTTACGACATCTGCTTGAATGCCAAAGAACTTTAGCTTTCTATTTATAACTTTTACCAGGCTTATGTCTTAGTGTTGCTACAGTCTTTTCAATATATTTTGCATATCATATCAACGGTGCATATAATTTTTGTTATGTGATTTCCTTCTATAAAAATTCCCTTCGCTCGCCATCTAGTATCAAATTGTAGTCAAAGTATTCCAGCGATATACTCGAATTTTGTATGTAGGGAGGCCAACATGCACTCGAATCCACTTAACTTATTACACAGATCGTCTAAGTATGTGAGCATCCCAAAGGAAATGGTTGTTGACAGCAATGACAAGATATTTGTGTATTACCACGGTTGTACTCGTACTACATCAAATATCCGATTTCTGAGTAACAATTGAAAGGTCACTATAACTTGTGTAATGAATACGTGATCCTTTGGTAACTATGACTCTCTTCCAACGTGGCTCAATGTCAAATGTTCCCTCTTTGTAAAAGTCTTGCTCGGTTTCGAAATATTTTCTGCGGTAATAGTGATAGTCCCTTGGGGATACCAGCAAAGTACGATGGATGGTAAGAATATCAAACCCTAACTGCAGTAATTTTTTCATTGTTTCGCGTAAGATATGAGGCATAACATTGTATCCTGCTTTTGAGCCAATTTTGCATGCACTCTGTAAAATTCCTCACAATACTTGTCGGCGTTTATCGTTCTTCCTTGTTGAAGAAATGAAAAGTGGATTGATTCTTTAGAGGTCCACCCCAGACTGTTACCAAAATCTTTGCCAGGTCTTTGACGGATGTCATATTGAATCCACTTTTCATCACATGTGATTAGCTGTTGTAAAAAAGATTCACTTTGGTGTTTTAGCTAAACGATGTACAAATTTTTACCAGCCGCAGTTGTTTGGTCTCCTTCAATACATATGATACCCACTAGTCGAGTTTGTTTACCTATACTATGATAGAGACGTATCAACATATTTCATATGGGATACTCCCATATTTTGTGCAATGTTTCGCACCGATTTCTGCTCGTTTTAAAAACAATTTTTGAAGTTTCGAATTCTTTTCAAAATCTAAAATTTCCTTCGAAATATCCAATCGCTGAAAAATTTAACACAATATTGAATTTTATAAGTAGACAATATCCAACCATTTCTCAATGTCAAGTGAACCAAAAAAACATTGTATAGGTTTTTTTGGTCAATTTTTGACAACTCACGAGTGTTATGTATGTGAACGATGACATCACTAAAGTTGATCTTAGTGACGACATTGTAAATCCCATTAAAATCCACCCGATTTTAAATGCAATATCTGGGATAAAGTGGGAACGCTTACGCAGTGTACCACTTTACATTGTGTTTCCATCGAAAAGTGAGACATTCAATCTGGGAATAAATTAGTTTAGGTTGAAGAATTACGAGTAGGTTAAGAGAAAAGCAGCCAAAAGAATACAAAATATAAGTAGCGTGATTCGTGACATGTATCAAAGTGAAACATGCTCATTTAGCATTGCTATTTTATCATGGAAAAACTTACACACAAACAATGCTTACGAATTATTGAATTTTATTATCAAAATTTCGTGCGCTGTGACAAATGTCTTTTCCCCTCTTCGACCTTCGTCCCCATAACCGACCCACTGAGCAAGCAATTCCAGCCCATAGTGACCAAATATCACACCAATTCGTCGCCGTTCACATCAATAGGGATTGTGTTACTCGACTACGTGGAAGATTTTACACAAGGATCTTGGTCTAAAAACTTACAAAACACAGCTCGTGCAAGAACTGAAGCCAAACGACATGCCAGAGCGTCGAATTTTCGGTGAATGGGCCTTAGAAAAGCTGGAGGAAGATCCGCTTTTTTATCGAAAAATTTTTTTCAGCGAAGAAATTCATTTCTGGTTAAATGGGCATGTTAATAAACAAAACTGCCGTATTTGGTCCGATGAGCAGCCTCAGACAATACAAGCGCTGGCAATGCATCCCGAAAAATGGACTATTTGGTGCGGTTTATGGTCCAGCGGAATCATTGGCCCGTATTTTGTCAAAGATGACCGGGAGAACAACGTTACCTTCAATGGCGCCCGCCTTCGTTCGAACTTTTTTTTTGCCCAAAATACATGAGCTGGTTCTGGTCGATATGTGGTTCCAGTAAGCCGGCGCTACATGCCACACAGCGCGCGAATCGATGGACCAATTGAGAAATGAGTTCGATGAGCAATTTATCTCTCGTTTTGGATCGGTGAATTGGCCGGCTATATCGTGCGATTTGATGCCGATAAACCAGCGTGAAGTGCAGCCTTGGAAGATAAGATTACACTTGTTATTAGCGAGGTACCAGCCAATAGTGACTCAAAATTGGACTCTCCGTATGGGCCACTTAAAACGTAGTCGTGAAATAATCTTTAAAAAATGAATGGCAAGCAAAATTTTATACATTTTTGCAATTGTTCTGTGTTGTTTTTCATCCAATATATTTATTTGCCATCACTCTTTTTTATTTTTAACGCTTTCAGCATTTCATTGTATGAAAAATCGATTACTACGATGTATGTAGGGAATGTATGCATGGTTCAGCATCCTGGAAGAGGACTATGATTAATAAGGACTTCTTGGATTGACCTTAGTTACTGTAGATAAGGTCTCATAAACAGTTGCTCGAGAAAAACGCAATTGGTAGTTTTTTTTTCGTGCGATTTCTGACGAAATGTCACTTTAAGAAGGAAAGCGGCTCGAGGCAGATGAGATTCTCTTCAGCCCCAAAGTTATGAATGTGATCTGACCGTCCGCGCACTGTGAGGACTCCAGAAACCATCAAAGCCATGCAGGCTGTAATCAGACTCAAACCACTGAGAAAGCAGAAGATCTTGTAGCGGGAAATGAACATTTCGCGAAACTACATGTCTCGCACCATCAAAGAAGACTAGGGACTTAGTGCCTACAAAAGATTCACTAGACACCTACTAACAGTCGCATTCAGGCGAAAACGTAAGACAAATTCTGTTCACCGGCCAAGAAATTTTTTCCGTCGAAGTAACTTTTAATAAGCAAAATGATCGAGTGTATGCTCGGACATCCAAAAAAGATTCACAACATATTCCAGGGGTTGAAAGAGGCCGCCAGCCCGCAAATGTAATGGTATGGTGGGGAGTGAATTACGATGCCATAACCGACCTCCATTTTTGTGAAAAAGGAGTCAAGACTTCGGCGAAAGTTTACCAAACCAATGTTTTGAAAGACGTCGTTAAGCCAAACAATATTCGCAAAAAAGCCCTGGACATTCCAAGAAGATTCTGTTCCAGCCCACAAGACGAAAACCACTCAACACTGGCTAAAAAAAAATGTACCCGATTTCACGTCACCGGATAATTGGTCAGCTGGACGTCAACCCTTGTGGTTAAAAGTTTTAATTTAAATGGTCAGCGATGTCGACAACTTTCCTATGAATGAGTTCCGTAATGCGATTGATGATTGGCCACTACGTCTCAGGTCATGCTATAAGGCAAATGACTGCCACTTCGAATGAAGTCTTCCATAACTTGTAGCTAGGAATTTGACATATAATTTCATTTGGCTGAAGTTTTTCTTTGTGTCAGTATTAGACTAGGTATTCAAAGAAGCATACAAACTAAATCGGAAGTCTTCTTAAAGCATCATGAGGCCATTGCTGATCTAATTAGAGCTGAAAGCATTCATTATTTTCGTCGTGAACATTGAGTCTTAAATTTTTACGTTAGACTCCTGTCGTGTAGCCCTGATAATTGGGCGATGGCCTGTCGTCATGAACAGTCGAGTGAATACTTATACTTCTTCATGATTTGACAAAAGAAAGTGAATATATGGTCGAAAATGACTTTTCCGAACTTTAATGACTCTGATGGACGGAAAGATTACAGTTATTACGTGTAATTCGTTTTACTGGTCTAGAGTTCTAGCAGACTAAATCCGGTATAGCCTCGCCTTATTTAACAGACAAAGAAGTTTGAAGCCGCTTTAGATGAGAATCGATCATATCCACATAATATCAGCTACTATACCTCTTATATACCTCTTAACATAAACTGGCCTTTATAAGAGCAAAGGAAACCCTTTCAAAACACCGTCTTTCTGATCCTTAATCCACACTCCCAAAGGCCCAGCACATTTTCCTGTTGCATACGAACAAGACAGATTTAATTCTCATTCCGAATTCTGAAAAAAAAAGAAAAAATCCGCTTTCGCAACCCTCCTCCAATTTGCCAAGTGCACAAATTCATCAATTTAAAATTCCATAAAGGACATAATCATTTTTTGTAACGTAAGGTGAAACGAATTAACCTTTTTCGCATATTTTCCACCCTCCAAACTCAGTATAAACATCCAATTCATCCGCTCACCACCCACAGCCCAACACCACCGAGAGTCTGCCTTTTCCTCTATGCGAATATTTCAAGTCCTTAATCCACTACCTAACCCAGCAGGACTTTACACTTACCACTTAACCGACAAAGTAATTCATCCCCCATCTACAGTGGAAACACAAAAAAAGGAATCTGTAAATATTCCGAACAATATAATAACTTGTAAGGATAATTTCACACTTAGTTCATTTGACAGATGCCACTTGTTTATATGCCTCACTCACCCCCTTCTTTGTCAACAGTACAGATAGATACAGTACCGTCTGAGGCACTGCATACAGTCTCAGGTCCATCATCAATAATATGCTGCTCGTACGCATGTTAATTCATAAAAACGAATACACTTATCCGTATCCCTTATGAATTTCACAGCTCAAGTGTGAATAAAACTCTACGCCAACACTGTTGTATACTCATGCCTTTGTACGTACTCGTATATAAAATATTGTTTTTACTACAACCTGACACTGAGGGCGGAAATGTATGTATAAATTCACCCCCCATGCATTAACTCCGATGAAATATGCATATTCCTATGTACGTGCTCATAGAGAGCCAAAGAATATTCTTTGACGATTTTGGTTGCACGTTGACTGACATGAATCACTTTTTAAGTGACACACCATAGGAAAGGATTTTCACACATACTCGTACAAGTTGCGAGGGTGAATTTCAAAATCTTACCTACCCCCTTTTCGAAACCGACACAATATGAAAATTCAATTTAATGTCGTCATTTTAATAAAATAATAACCCAGGAAGCACTGGGAAGGAAGTCATTTGGGAATTGTTTTAAAATTTAAGGGTTGCCAGCGACCGCCCGCCCGCCAACCAACTTTCATAAAAACGGCAAGGGAAAGGGAAAAGCGTTTTAAAATTGAATAATTTCCATTTTGGAAAATAACGTCAACCATTCATTGTGGTATGCGAAATCATAATAAAGAATTTTTATTGTCTATGTCATCCCCCATCCAATGGGGTGTGTGTTGATTTAATTTTACCCGCGGAAAGTGTGTGCGAGTACATATATTTCCATTTCGATTGTGTTCGCCTTCCGGGGATGAAATGTTAGACGAGAGTAATTTTCAAATTATTTTGAATATACAATATAATTTGACAAAAATTTTACGGCTCCTGGTTGAAACAGGTTGACTCCGTGACTCCGTTGTATAGAGTCTAGTGACTGTACGAGTAGAGGGTTGATGTTTGCAGTGGGGTGGCTTTTAAGTAAATTTACGCATTAGCCATATGGGTTTATTGTGATGGAAAAATAAATTCATAACGGTGTTAATAACGATGACATATGATTCGTGTTGTCACTTTTTTAAGCCATAGAGTGGGTTAATTTCACTAAGCCGAGCCGGAATGGGGGTTCAGTCCATCTGTTTTGAATTTAATTTTTGACAAATTGGAAAATTGGGCATATTGGTAGCAAATGTGAGAGTATTGGTAGAAGAAAAAAAGGGGTGAGTTTGTGATGAATTGATAAATTTCATTTAAAAGTTGTCATGCCCAGCGGAAGTATTTAAATGGAGTCGTTAATAAGTCATGAGAGGCGAGATGCTCTTAAAATAATCTATAATGGATTCTTTATCTAAATGACTACCATCCACTTGGGATGAAATTTTATTCAACTAAGAACCTCTCCAGTCAGTGCGGCTTTAAGACAATGTGTTCTAGTTACAAACTCCAGGATGGTCTTCTTCCATTCTTCCTTCCTCGGATAGGTATCATCTGCTCGACATGTCTAAACCATCTTAAGCGACTGATGAGCATTTTTCTGACCATGTTTATGTCTATCTATAACTGGTAGAGTTCGGTGTTATTCTCCCCTTTATAAGTCCTTAAACACAAATGTTGTCAAAAATCACCCGAAGTATTTTACATTTTAAAGGACCGAGAGTCTTGTAAAGATTTCCAGAGTGCTTCTTGACTAAGCCTTATTTTTGAAAAGAAACAGCGATTGACAAGTGTAACACTTTCTTATGATGTGTTACTACTTAACCCAGCCATGTAAGATGGGTTATCCCAGCATTTCTAATGAGGTCAATAGTTCGCCGCTGCTGAAACGTCATCAGCATTCGCCGTTGATGCAAACAGGACTGAATATTACCCGAAGAACTTTTCTCTCAAAGGGCTCAAGAGCATTTTATCTACCCTTCGTCAGTGTCCAAATGCGTAAAGCTGGGCTGCAGTAATCAATGGCTTGTATAAAGTCTTTTTGATTGCACAAGAGAGGATCTTCTAAGCCCAAAGAAGTAGCGATTAAAAATAGTGACGGATGATTCGCATGATTTCTGTGCTGGCGTCGTTGATAGCGGAGCTGAGGTAGGTACTACCTCAAAGTTGTAGTTGCCTACCATGACGTTTTGTCCTAGAAGTCGGCGTTGTGCGTCTTTGTTGACAGCATATACGAGTACATACTTTGTTTCTTTCCCACTGACAGCTAAACCCATTTTTGCCGCTTCTTCTTCGATAGTTACAAACGTTTCCTTGACAGCTCGCTCTGTTCTTCCCACTATGTCAATGTCGTCTACGTATGCGTGTACCTGAACAGACTTTTCTAAGATGATGCCCCTGGAGTGCGTTTGCGAATTTCGCACAATTTTTTCAAAAACGATGTTGAAAAAATCACATGATAACGTATGGCCTTGTTTAAGCCCTCTTCATGACATTGGAAGTCTCGTTTGTGTCATTACCGAACTTGACAGAGCAGTGCCATTCTGTCGGATGAACTTGGCAGGGATACTAAAACTAGACATGACTCTGTATTGTTAATCTCTACAAACGCTGTCTGGCCTAGAAATACACTGATGCTGATCAGGTTGTTGAGGAAGGGTCTTAGACGTTCGCATAATAGGGCTGACAGGATTTTAAATGCAATATTGAAGAGACTTATTATTCCCATGTAGTTGGCGCAGTTCAGTGGATCTCCCTTCTTCTGGATCTGAAAGACAAAATTGAGTCTTGTGATTTTAGAGATGAGTTTATGTATCCTCTGTATCTAATTGTGACCTGATTTTTAAATAGCTCGGCAGATAAGCCAACGAGTTCAGTGGATTTGTTAGATTTAAGCTTGGAAATTGCTGCACTTCACTTTATGCGGATGGGCGGAAATACCGCCCAGGTTCTACTTGACAGATGGATGCTGATGCTAACACCATTTAACAGTCTGCAGAAGTAATATTTCCAGATTCTCAACACCCACTGCGTTGAGGTTTGCTTCTCTATCCTGTCAGATTTCTGTTCGTAAAGGGTCCGCCATCTAACGTTCTTTTTTTCAGCTAGTGCTTATTTCGTGAATGGTAACACTTAGCTCATGCCTGATTTGACAGCTAATTAGTATTATCCTTCCGGTTAATAACGGAAAATAATTTCATTCAAATGGCTGCCTCGGCTGGCCATGCAGTAGCCTACACGATCGGTCCAATTTTTAAGCACATTATCGATTGTGTGCAGCTGTATTTCACCAATGGCTCCACGAATATTGTCCTTTAAAGCGTCAATTGTCTCTGGCTTGTCGGCGTAACACTTATATTTTACGGCACCCCACAAATAATAGTCCAACGGTGTCAAATCGCAGCTCCGAGGTGGCCAAACGACATCAGCTCTGCGGCTGATAATGCGATCTTCAAAAACAGGGCGCAAAACATCGAGTGTAGCTTCTGCTGTGTGGCACGTAGCGCCGTCCTGTTGAAACCAAATGTTGCCAATATCCTCCTCTTCAATTTTTGTGAACAAAAATTCGTTCATCATGGCCCGATAACGATCGCCATTGACTGTAACGGCCACTCCTTGCTCATTTTCGAAGAAAAATGGCCCAATTATGCCTCTGGACCAAAATCCGCACCAAACAGTGACTCGTTTTGGGTGTATCGGCTTTTCAATGTATGCGTGCGGGTTTTCTGTGCCCCAAATGTGACAATTTTGCTTGTTTACATACCCGCCAAGATCAAAATGAGCTTCATCTGAAAAGATGATTTTTTTTGGCAAAATCGGCATCTTCTCTAAGTCGACCGCAGGCCCACTTAGTGAAGCGTTGTTCAAGCATATAAACAACCATATTCGTTCAGCGGAAGGACAAAACTAACAGACATGAGCTACGAGTATGTGTTACCATTCACGAAATAAGCACTAGTTGAAAAAACAAAACGTTAGATGGCGGACCCTTTACTTTACAGCTCTTGCATGTTCGCTCTATTTTTTGGTAAAAATCTCAAATTTCATTCTTCTGATAGCACCTCTACGAAGTCTTGATTGAACGCTTTTAGCGTTTTTCCTTTTTTCTTCTGAAGAGCTGATGTGCTTCCCTTCTTTTCTGCTCGTAGAACTCGCAAATTCCTCTTGTCCTTTTTCGAGAGCCGCTTTGTGGGAGCACTGTTTTTTGGGATTTGCCTGACTGTATTCGTCATCGAATTAGGGGTTCCTTTCCTGGGGCGGATTGAAACCCAATACCTCGAAAGTGGTCTCTTTGACTCCTCTTTGGTAGGGACGCCAGTAGTTTTCTACGTTATGTGCCAGCGGCTTTGGACTCCTCGAGACGTTAAGAAAAACTCGATCGGAAAAGGCCTTGACGAACGACTGCGATTGTAGCTGACTTTGGGCGGATAGGAACACACGCATTCGTACATTCGTATCTTAGCTTCAAGAAGATAATGTTCTGAGTCTACATTAGTTGTTCGGCACATTCGGACATTCAAAACACAGCCGATAGAAATATGATCAATTTGGTTGACCCTTTGTTGAATCACATGTCATCTTTAGACTGAAATCGCTATCTGCCTACAAGTTAAAGCCATCTATTGCGATGTCCGATTCGTCAATGTTGTGCGCACTTTCTTATATCTGATTTTGTCCTAATTTTCTTAGCCGATTTAAGCGAATGCATACCTTCATACCTATGCGCCGTGTGAGGCCTTGAAATCAGTAAAAAGGTGGTGAGTATCGATCTTGATTTATGTTTTTTTTTTTTAGAGAATTTTGCGTAGTGAGAACATTTAATCAATTGTGGACTTACTGGGCCTAATAGTTGACAGATGGTTTCAGGAACGTGAACGTTCACAGAAAACGACAAGAAGAAACTTGCTCCCAATGTTAGGTAGACTGCTACTCGTACCTCTACCATATAGTTGGCGCCGCTTAATAAGTCACCTTTCTTGTGGATTGTATACTTCATTTTATTCCGTGTAGGGAGAAATCGCGTGTTTCATTTTCCAGGTTGATGTGATTGCTTCATATGGGTTACCGTTCCGGGGTTAAATCTCCGATTTGTACTTGGAGTAGTACTTCTCGTACTCCTTCTTTTTCTCCTAGGGGAGATAATGTTCTTCTTTCCTCTTTTGCTAGTAGAGAGTACAAGCTGTCCTCGCCTGCATATGCCTGAAAAGTGTATGGATTTTGTGAGAGTGGCCGGGTGGAACCCAGCTTAATGTCCATGGCATTTCTGATGGATAATTGGAGCCGATAGCACTGACTTTGACCATTTCGTACAGGTTGCAGTGAACAAGACGAGAAATTGAGAGATACTCGTACACATCGGTTCTGCAGGTGTGGGTATTGGCGCCGATGTTGTACCATCTAAAATGCCCGTAGACGTATCTTTGCTGCCACTAGGTAGTGGTAGTATAGAGGTGTACCTTACGTCGATTATGAATAAGGTGATCGTCCAATTCCAATATGAATATTTACTTGACGAAACCATGTGCTAGCTATAATAATATCCAGTCCCGCAATAAGGTCTATTAGTCCATGTCCTTTACCAGCCCTGCTGTCATGTGAGCTATGCTTTCTGATTGTGCCACCACAGTAAAGCATTTGTCCTGGAGTTCATGGAAACAGTATGAGCACACCCTTTCTGGATCAATTGGGGAGAGGCGATAACTAGGGTCAGTGGACCACTTGGTAGATAGTGGGATAAAACAAGCACAATTGAGATTTAGGTAAAGTAACAGCACAACCGAACAACACCACACTACCACCAAAGGACTACACTGCGAGACAGTGGGCAGTTGGCACTTTACGTTGAATGAAGAAAATCAAGATTTGTAAGAGACAATACTTCAAATAGAAGAAGAAGCCATAAATGTACATGGACCGACTAAGAAAAAAATCTGTGATGATCTTTCACTAGAAGCTCATTACAAGTCATGGTTTCAAGATCATTACGTTTCAAAAGAAAAGTTAAAAGATGTCATAAAACAGACACCCACGCCACGCAATTCAAAATGAAGAAAAGGCGGAGAATACTTCGAAACATCAGCAAAATGTGTTTGAAAATAGCACCGAGCATGTGGGAGACATTGTGAAAAATGCAATTAGATTCTTATTAGAAGTTGTTTTATATGGCTTTTGTTAGTACTAACCCTGACGTCTTCAGCATGGCCTGGACGCCAACTTTCTTTTAACGTATCGAGTGAAAATTCGATAAGAAACGAATTACGAAGAGGTTTTTCTTTCAAAGCGTTATCTAAAATGATAGCTGGAATAAAAAAATTTTCCCACACATAGTGATGCTACAAAATACTCAAAGGAAGCTACAGGCAGTACGGTAGCTATGCACTTTATCTTAACATGTTGGTCCCTCCTTTTATTAGGAAATTCAATAAATTCAAACACTCGAGATGTTTCTAGGCAAGCACTTCCGAAATGAATATGATGTAACCAATATATCGATTATATAGTTTTAGAGGGCAGCCCTAACACAAGTCTGAATAGTAATCATCCCCTGAATTGATAAAATTTTATTAATTTGGCATTATGAAGTGTTGATATGTTATTCGGTTATTGATGTAAGCACATGTTGCTCTATAACATTGTTAAACCACATGGAAAGCTACGACTACCGCTCGTACCCTAACATATGACGCCTTCTCTAATAAAAATGTTCCAGTCACCTATTAATCCTCAAGTAAGTTTACTGTGAAAGCAGGATGTTTATTTCACTGATATTATTGAATTTAAGGGACACAGATTGCTCAGAGTCATTAAATAACTTGACGTTCAACCGGAAGGCTATCAGAGACCGAAGTGCCAAAATAGAAGAAAATAAGCATTCTTTCATTCCTTCATTGGGTTCATTAGGCAACGTCTGACCCTGAGGCTTAGAAACAAAAATGTTTGAGAATTGTTTCCTACTTTCCACTCATATTTCAAAACACATAAGACTCCGAAGGTATATGTGATAACAACGGCTACCAACCTTTTGATCTGCACTTAATACGCTCATGTTGCTTGTAACATATGGTTAACTTACAATAGAACAATATAAAACTAGAATGCTACTCTCGAATGTGCGAGATATAAGTGAAACTTTGACAATGGCCTTTAGTTGGGTAACTCATCTTCTAGACATTGGAGTTTGAAGAATTGTTTCCCAGGTGCAGTGCTTATAAAGATTAGTCATTCCTACTTTTTTTACTTATGTTAGGTGAACTTACAATTCAGACTGTAGCTATATATACCTCAATCGATTGCGCACACCAAATTGACTGAGGTATCTTCCCATTTAAGAGCGCTGCCTCGAGCTCAAAGCTTTGTCATTCTAATGTGGCCAAGGCAGTAGTATTTATTCTCACAACATGTCCTAGACATCTAAACCGATAGGTACTGGCCTTTTTGACAAGATCAATGGTTGTCGTATCTTTTTCTAAAAATTTACTTTATTCAGACGTGACCGAGTATCACTCGAAGAACATTTCTATTGAAGCAACGAGGACATTTGCATCCCATGAGGTCACAGTGTAGACAAATATACACATAGTTACACAGTAAAATTCGGATGATAAAAATCTCATACAGTTCTTCTGTGTTCGTTAGACGTACTTATTTTGAAGGTGCATCCCAAATTCCAAAGGAACACCGATTGACAAGGCTGATTCTTTGACTAATTCTTTACAGCTGTAGCAGACAATGTCCTTTCCCATCTCAAATGCATATTTCTCTGTTGTTTCGTTCTATACGAGCTGCTGGGGTCGAGATTATTTTCTTGTCGATTGTACATATATGCTTTGTTTTAATGACAGTTCACTGATTTCTTTCCATAATGTCAACGTTGTCTAGATATGCTTGAAGTTGTGAAGATTTTTGGAATATTGTGCGCTTGGCCTGTGAATTTCGCACAAATTTTTTCATCTATGATGTTGAAGAAATTGTCATGTGATGCACCTCACATTATCAAAATCCTTTTTTTACATCAACTGCCTTGGTGGATTAGAGTTCTTGATCTGCCGTAAGGTGATGGTGTACTTACCAAATATGAGACCACACTAACAAGGACCTATCAAATTGTCGACATATTGTTTGAAGTATTCACATAGCGCAGTAGATAAAATTAAGTATTTAATTTTAAGGAAACTGATTCCTCTTCTGATGCTCCTTACTGAATAAACTGAATAAAGTCCGTTCACCTCAGCAGCCTAATTGATCTTTAGTTAGGATACTGCTATCATTCTGCTTGCAGAAGAAATTTTTCTATTTTTCCAGTTTTGGTGAAAGACTGTAAGACGTTCCCTTACAAAGTGCAGATAGTGCATCAGCTGTTAGCTTTTGACCGCCAAGCGCGTGTAACCTACGCTCAAGCCATCCTGAATCTCGACCACGAGGGAGACGACTTTCCATCGAAAATCATCTGTGGATATGTAAATAAGCAAAATTATCACTTCTGAGGCACTAAAAATCCGCGTATAGCCCAGGAAGAGCCATTACACTAGCTCAAAGTTACTGCATGGTGCGCTGTTTACGATGGAGACGTCATCGGGCCTAGCTTTTTCGAAAAAGCCGCTGGCCAAATAACTACAGTTGACGGCGAGCGTCACAGAGCCCTGCTCAACTATTTTCTCCTTCTTCAATTGGATGAATTGTGACTATAGAATATGTGGTTCCAACAGGATGGAGCAATGGCGCATACTACATGGGCCACAATCGAAATTCTGAGGGCTGCATTTCCGGGTCGCCTAATCCCTCGTTTTGGCGGTTTGCACTGTCCGAAAAGATCGCCTGATTTAACCGCTCAAGACTTCTTTTTGTGGCTTTTTTTAAGTCACGAAACCCTCACAAAGAGCCGCAAGTTCTGGAAAGAGTGATGGAAAATGCCACAAATCGGGCCCGGAGTGTCATCAATTCTGGTGGCCGCCACTATTATCGACTTAGTGGAAACAAAGTAAGACATCAAATAAACGTATGATCTAAAAGCAGAACTAAAGTTTTTCATTCATAAAAAAAATTACAGCCAAAGAACATCTGGTGACAACTTTTACGCCACCTGGTATTTGTCCGAGTCGACGTTGACGTTGAATCATCGAAATTCATTATTGCAGTGTAACTAATATTGTTGACGGCTTTTTATCAGGAAATTGTCAGGTCTCTTTGTGGGTGTTGAAGTGTGGGAAGCGCTTTCCTAACATTTTGGTTCACCACAAATGGATTAGCCTAAGTTCGGTGTCATAGCTGGTCTGCTTATAAGTCTGGTCGAGAACCAAGTAAAACAAATCTTTGCAAAGTCATACTTTCCCGCTGTGAAGAATATAGCCGTTATTAAGTTGTAATCAGATTTGCGTTCACATGCCTGAAGCTCAAGACTTTTTGCACAAGTCTTCCTCTTATTCCGAATCCATATCCAAATACGCAATGTTTCTGTTCTTTGTGGCAATCACCACAGGAAGTGTTACAGTTTTTCATTCTTCTTTTGTCGAAGTGGCAGTGATATGCTCTTTGTCGTCGTTCATTGTTTTTACTTCATGTGGACTGTTATGGATCCGAACGTTTTACACTATCTGGAGACGGGAACAGTAATATCATCCTTATCCGAGGCTGTTTGTCGCCTCACAGCGGCTGGATCGACGGAACAGCCCCCCCATCATTCGTCCATCGACTATCGTGGCGAAGAGACGTGTTTGGGATTTACTTGTGAATTACAACAGTGCACATATTAAAAGCAAAGTATTTGACACAAGTTTCAAAAGAGGCAAGTTGGCCTAGTGCAAGTGACAATCGATCGGTGATAAAGTGAACCGAGTTCTTTATAATTAATAAAAGAAAGAAAAAAAAAACAAGACATAAGAGTATCCATCAGGTGATGGATAAAGACGACCGGTCCGCTCACGCAATAGCGGATCCAATATATGGCGTGATCAAATCAGCCGATGAGGCAATAATGCCGGACCAGAGAGGTACAGCAGAGAGCGGAGGGACAGCAAAAAGAAGGAGGAAGCTAAGCCCAACTATAATTGTTAAGCGCCTTTCCCTAACAGTTTCAACCGAAATGCTGCCGGTTGAAGCCAGGAGAGAGGCGAAAACATCAACTACAGCAGCTAGGAAGAAGGACACACCTGTGGTCGCTGAATATCCTCACGTCTCCGACTGTGGTGAAGGCCTATACATGGGTGCCCATAATAATTTCGCCTGTCTAGCTGCCTCCGAATCAGACGACGAAGAAGAAGAGGTACCAAATATAAACAACAGCATACAGCAGCTGCAACAACGAGTTCTGGATATTAAAGCTAAGCATGAGCCACAGAGCTCTCAACAGCAACAATCCCAAACTAAAACTCAAAAACATCCGCAACAGCAACAACAAGTAAAGCAAACAACAAAAAAACTAGCTAAACAGCAACTACAAGAAAACCAACAACAACAAAAGCAACTACAGCAGAAACAACATAAACAACACCAGCAGTAAAAACAACAACAACAACATCAGCAGAAAACAGTCAAGCAAAGGGTGCCACCAATCAACACCTTCAACATGGAATTAAAAGACACCATTGAGCTATGTAAGTCGGCTATAGGAAATAATTTTTTCATAAAACGTTTAAGTATTAATAGACATGCGATCCACTGCAACACAGTGGAGCGCTATAATAAGACAAAACAATTACTGAAAGACACGACGACGGAGTTCTTCTCCTTCACACCGAAGGGTGAAAAGCTGCAAACTATGCTGCTGAGGGGGTTAGAGCCGTCTACTGATCCGGAGGAACTCCTCGCACTGCTGAAAGAGAAAGAGTGCGAAGGGCTCAAATTCGTGGGGGTCAAGCCGTTTGTCACGGCTAGAGCTAAAAGGGAGAAGCGGAAACTACCGTTCTTCCTGGTCCAACTAAGTCCCGACAGCAATCTGGATGGTCTAAGGAGCATCAAAGTCCTAGACTACCAGGTTGTAGACTGGGAAAAATTAAAGAGGAGCGAAAACATTTTACAATGTGTTCGCTGCCAAAGGTTCGGGCACGCCGCGTCGAACTGCGAAATGCAGCCTCGATGCGTGAAGGGTGGAAAGAACCACAAATCCGAGGAATGCGCTCTAGGTAAGGACGGAGCGCCAGAAAAAAGCCAACTCACTTGTGCGTTATGTAGGAACACGGGGCACACCGCAAATGATCGGGGTTGTCCTAAATTCCAGTACATCAAAAGAATAAATCTGGCCCGGCAGCAGAAAGTGGAAGTTAAACGTCCACTCGTGCAAGCACAAACACCAGCCGTTACTCCCCACATTACCTACGCCCAAATGGCGGCAGGTAGGGGTAATACGGCACAAAAAACAAAGGTAGCTTCTCAGGCCCCAGCGCCTAGAGTAGCTGAACCGGTACCTGACATGCTAGCAATATTACTCTCAATTCAGGGGCAGACGGCTCAGCTTCAACGTCAGATAACAGAGCAAGCTACGCGGGTAGATCAAATATACGCGCTGCTGCCAGACCTAACGCACCTACAGCCGTAATGGGTGCGTACATGGCGGAGCAATCCCTGAAGGTCCTTGCTGTGAATGTTAATTCACTGATTAGGCTCGAACGAAGAGCCACACTATTTAAGTTGCTTAAAGACCAAGCCCCTGATGTGCTTTTGGTTAGCGAAACTAAGCTTACCAAGAGACACAAAATGAGGCACAGAAGATACAAAATAGTACGGAGAAACCGGCCCAACTCCATTCAGGGAGGAGGCGTTGCGATTTTCGTACGAAAAGGTATACGTTTTAAAAGAATATACAGTCGTGTAGTACGTAGATTCCAGGTGCTGGAGGCATGCATCGTGTATATCTCCCTCCGTAGTGGAAAGCGGTTGTACATGGTGTCTATCTATGCGCCTAAGGCTACTCAATCCACTTTATTCATCTCAGAGCTCGAAACGCTTTTTCGATTCCTGAGGCTGGAATTGGAAGATAACTATTTTATTATCGGCGGAGATTTCAACGCCAAACATAGTGATTGGGGAAATAATACACCAAATACTAGAGGGAACCTACTATTCAATTGGTGGGGTCAGCACAGTGTGATGTATCGACTCGGGCTTCAGGCGACGGATAGTCCGTCTTTTCCCAGACACGGGTCTTATCTGGATCTTCTGCTGTTCGACTCACGAATACAACTGACATGCACTAACCAACACACTACAAACTGTCTACGCACTTTCGTGTATGACAGTGACCATTGCGGTTTCAGCACCGAAATAACTGTTCCCAACGAAATCGCGGAATTGGATGAGTTTGTTCAAAGGCATTCCTACAATTATAGTAGGGTGCGTTGGACACACTTCACCAGAACACTGACTAGAGCACTCTCCTCGAATTCGCTCTACCCACCGTCCAACAGAAATCTGTCAAACGAGAAGATTGGCAGGTATCTAAGACTAATGGACGAGACAATCAAACGAACAATGGACAAAACGATACCTCGGTACCAACACACTGACGAAGAAAACTTATTCCGCAACGCAACTATTGACGCACTGCACCGACATAAAAGTAGGCTGCTGTCAAGACTAAAAACCTTGTACAGACAGTTTACTGACAGACATAACCCGGAGATCATGACACTGAAGTCGTCGATTAAAAACCTCCAAACATTAATAAAGGAAAATTACAGAGCATCTGTAAGTTTGTATTGGAACAATAAAATTCGGGCTGTAAACACCAGCAACCCGAATATGTTCCCGCAAATAAATAAAATATTTCGGAGAAACAATCAGAACGACCTCCCATGTCTTAAAATCTCCCGAACGACGAACAACGAACAAATACTAGTAACAGCGGGCATAGATCCAAATGAGGCTGTTGATGATGATAACTTCTTTGTGATCGAGGATCGGCAGGAGCAGGTAGAGGCTATAGGTGCGACTTTCCAGGAAGTGTATAAGGCGAATGTTATCATTGGCCCGAACCACGATCTGGAGAATCGAGTCCTTGTGCACAATTTCTACCTTCGAAATGAAATTGCGAATTGGCGATTCGAGAGCTCCGGTTTCACCCAGTTCAGTGACGAAAATATGGCAAATAATGCCATCACCAACGATAGGGTACTACCCCCGTTCATTTCGAAGGAAGAGCTCCAAATGATCTTCGATTCACTTAGAAGTAAGAAATCAGCGGGAACCGATGAAATACCGAACATTGTGCTTCGACATCTCCCTCTAGAAGCGGTGAACATTTATAACATCATGTTTAATAATGCAATGAATAATGCACATTATCCAGCGCATTGGAAAACTGCGGTGGTACATCCCATCCCCAAAAGGGATAAAGACACTTCCAATCCGGCGAATCTCCTCTCGATTAGTCTTCTTCGAAACATCAGTAAGGTTTTCGAGAAGGTGATCATTAGAGTCCTGACTAAGTGGCCTCAACCCACAAACATATAGTTCCGGATAATAAATTCGATTTCAAGGCGGGACATGATATCATTCATGCTGCGTCGAAACTGGTTTCTGATATCCAATGGAACAAAGGCAAGAAACAGTGCACTGGTGCCTGCCTGATTGACTTGGAAAGGGCCTTCGATACCGTATGGTTAGAGGGACTCTTTTTCAAGCTGGACAGGTTGGGCATTGGTAAACCACTGCTGTATATTCTTTTTGATATGCTCTCCAGTAGACAGTTCATCGTGAAGAATGGCGATGTGACTTCTGCTGGAACATTTAACATTAAAAACGGTCTACAACAAGGTGCGGTAAATTCGCCGATCCTGTTCAACATTTACACGAGTGATCTGATAGGTTCACTTCACCATGCCATAGCGTACGTAGACGACATAATCGCGTACAGATCAGGTCCAAAGATTGAGGTCATTAATATGCTTTTGCAGCGTAACTTCGACAAAATTAAGCGATATTGCGATGACTGAAAGTTGAAAATCAACTTTCAGAAGTCGGAAACTATTCTGTTTAGGACGCCTTTGTCTGGGGCCTCTAGGGATACCAGAAAGAATTGGCGAAAGTTTTCTATCGTCGGACAACACGGACAGCCACTTGCTTGTCGAAATGTAGTCAGATATCTTGGGATCTGTCTAGATCAATATCTGTATTTTAACAAACATATAGATGTTGCTCTGGCCAGAGCCAAAGGTGTTTCTGCCCTTACAAAGAGACTGTTTTATAACAGCCAACTCGATGCGAGGGTGAAGGTGATCTGCTACGTGGCCTTTATCCGGCCTATACTTGTATTTGGATGTCCCGTGTGGTTTAACGTGAGAGCAAGTTTATTGGAAAAGATTCGGGTGTTTGAGAGGGCTTGTCTTAGGACTTGTCTTCGCTTATACAGAACACCAGAGTCTGAGTACATAAAATTCTATCCTAATGAGGTCTTATACAATAAGGCGAACCTAATAAGAGTGGACAATTTCGTCATTAAGTTAACTCGAAGGCACATTGCAAGAGCAATGACCTCATCGAACAACCTGATCTCCGGGACTTTCTACCCCAATTATATGTATCACGAGAGAGTTCGCTTTGACGGCTTTATTCCTCCAGAAGCGTTCCTCTATCTAGATAGTAAAGGTCTGGTCCAGGACAGATTGGCGGTTCCGCTAATCTTCCACGTCGCTCGAACAGCTGCGGACAGGCGACTCAACTACGACAGAGACGTCGCACACGGCAGTGCGGAGCGTCTCCGGTTCAGTAGGGCGGTAGGGAGTCGCGACATGAGGGATGTTGCTCGGCAGCACCAACAATTTTGGTGGCTGGTTGAAGGAGGGGAAGTTTCGTCGTCCAATTCCTCCAGTACTAGGTAGATCCATAGGAAGCAAAGTCGGTCGTCTGACTATTTTATTAGCCATGGCCGGTTTACATAGTTTTAGGTAGGATTAAGTTAGTTTTTAAGAAAAAAAAAATATAAAAACAAAAAAAAAAGTAAAAATGAAAAATTAAAAAAAAAATATATATATATATGCATATACTTATATATTAAGTATATAGGTATTATGGATGTATATGTATATGTATGTATGCGTAAGTATTAGATGTAAGTAGGTTAAGTAGGTTAGGTAGTCTATAAGTGTTTAGTTTTAAGTTTTTATAATATAAAAAAAACAGTCCATTTACTAAGTTTTTTGTTAAAATTTATTTTGTTAGTTCTAGTATTAAGTAATGTTAAATTGAGTATAAAATTAGAATGTAAGATTCGTCGAGAGACATAGTTTAAGTGTTAGGTTTAGCTTAGAGCGCCCGCATGGGGCCGGTAAGTTAAAATAAGATTATTTGTAAGTTATTTAGGCTAATTTTTAAGCATTTTTTTGTCTAGCATGTAAGAGTAAATTAATTAGTTAAATAAAAATGCATTTAAACTGAAAACTGAACTGACGGAACAGCCCCAAACTCGGAGGGTCATATCCTTGCCCTCCCTTGGATTCACCACTCAGAAACTCTATTTCAATATTCGAGTATTTATTACGCTTAAACGTAGGCCTTATGATGCCGACATTTCCCACTAGACCAAACCAAACCACGTATTATTCCATTTTATTACTGAAAAGAGTCCTTGTTTGCAGATATTGGCATCTTTCAGACCAGTTCCGAAAATATTTTCTATAGGTATTCACTTTTTTCAAAAACTAATATTAAGACAAATACAAAAATCAATATATCCAATTATACTTCTAATTTATTATTGTACAAGCTTATTCAACATCGAAAAGGAAAAAAAGAACAAAGTTCCACAAGGACTCGAACAGTTAGATAATAAAATGGCATCCACCCTTCTAACGATAATGGCGTCCAGTTGACATTGTTATCCCCTCCGTAAGCACAAGCAAATACCGAAATTCATTTTGGGTATTAATATTTTTGTCATATACACACATGAAAGTGCCACCCAAGCCCGCTCGTCCGTCGTCGATGCCGTCGTCTCCTTGGTTCAACAACAGCATATCATACAAGCTTACCCAAGTCAGGTTCCATGACGAAGCTACCCTCAGCTCCAATACATCTCATGCTACACCATATACTCGTACTAATACAACATACAGCATATGAACGTTAGATGAATTTTGTATTCTGCGTGCACAGCATTTATGCCAATAACAATAACACATTCGTTGCCACATACTCATTCGCAACATACCATCCCTCAGACAAAAACAACAACAACAAAAAAGGGAAAAAAAGAAACAGGACACCCCATGATGCTATGAGATGACAATTTGTGTGCTTTTTGGCTACACTGTCTCCCTCGGAAGTATTGAGCAGATACAATATTGTTCGCTCTCTAGAAGAGGGTGGATAACGAGAACAACACTCATAGCTCCAACTTCAGCATTAAGCGTTGCTAGGATACCAATAATAATGATAATCCCAACATGTCTGTATATTGCCATCAAAATATTCCATTCAGTTTCACCACAAGCTTGACCCAGCTTCCTGCAGCCCTTCCTTCGGCCTCTTTACATGAAAATGGAACACAAACACTCAAATTGTAGCATCCAACCACCTTGCTGCCACAATCCTTGAGGGGGTGGTATTCGTAGCTTTGTGTATTCGTTTCAAATCGCTCGCAATCGTTTTCTAATGTCCACTCTTGGGGTAATGGTGGCTAAAGAGGTGGGGATCTACCCGTATTTGGCACATAGTAAGCTTCTCATATCCTTTTGGCATGTGTAGAGAAAAGTCCAACCGAAAGGATGAACCATGTTATGAGTGTGTGCCTACTGGTCTGCTGAACATTCACACAAGGCTCATAAATATTACTTTTTGGAGTGCCGCCCTGATAGAATGGGGCTACTAGAGGTTTGATGGCTAAAAGTGGTTGGAACTTTTCAAACACTTGTAGACGCACATGGCCGCTTTTTCGATTGGCTTTACATATAGAATAAAACATCACCCTCCCCATGCATATGATATGGTTAAAATTGCGATTCAGGGTGTTGTTTGGTTGTACCCCTTTGTTTTTGTTTTGCTGACATCGCACGTGTGCCAGGACACTGTGATATTTCGAGTGCGTACATGCAAATATAAAGAGAAATGAAATTCTGTTTGACAGCAACGATATGCAGGAACAGAGATGCCATTGTACAACAATAGTCGCAATTTTCCACTTTTACTCGTAGACTCGTCTATCCAAAACGGTATCACACTTTTGGTTCCTATAAGGGCTGTTTCAGACCAGGAAAATTCACAATCGACATCACATCATCACACTCCCGGCCAAGCTATTCCATATAAGCAGAATAACAATAGAGAACACTCGCTGCTCCGTCAAAGTCGACAACGAGACAGGTGAAATCACAGTTTTTTGGGCGAAAAAGGAAATTGAGTAGTATGGCCCTATCCCGAAAAACTAAGCAGATTCTATATAAGACTTTGATCATTCCGGTCCTATTTTATGGCACTGAATCATGGACTCTATCGAAAGTGGATGAAAAAGTGGAAAAAAGAGCAAAATTCTTCGAACCCATTTGCGTTAACAAGCTTTGGAGAGGAAGTTTCAAAGACGAACTATACGAGCTGTACAGCGACATCGTCCTAGTCAGAAAACGGTGCATCAGTCGCCTAAGACGGCTAGGACATGTGAAGCAAATGTACACCAATGCTCGAACTCGTAGAGTTTTCGAATCTAGCCCGGAAGCACAGCGTAGTAGAAGGAGACCTCACCTTAGGTGACGTTCACAAGTAGAAGGGGTCCTCAACGAGCTTGGAGTGCGCAACTGGAGACAGTTATCTAAAGACCGGACTGTAAGTAAGAAAGTAAGTACTATATATAAAGGCAAAAATAGCACGAATAACTGTAACAAGTGGGTGATCTTAATGTCTCATACAATGACAACTGCTATCCAATTCTAAATTGTACATCTACAATAACCTTAATGGCACTCAATACCACTTTTTGTTTGATCTTGTTTTCAGATCTTTCCTTAGGAATGGAAATGTTTTGATTGGATGCACAATGCCATTTACGACCACGTTACGTGTGTTAACCCCAAATTTCCGCCTCTCAATAAACAAATACTTGAGAGTTTAGTGAAAGAATTCGAATCGATTTATTCTTTTCAAAATGTTACCTTGCATGCGCAACAGCGAAACGGCAGGCGTGAAGAGAATATTGAGGCTGTTCAGTGTCCATATGTCGTGACCGCAATCATTTGATTAAGCGCGGTTCTTAAGAGCAAACATACTTGGTTATACTTGGTTATACGTCCGTATGATTGCACCTTTTTTAAAGCTGAAGCTATGTGACCTTCGTGCACGTCGAGCTTTCACTGATTGGGCTCTAGATGGTGAAGGAAAAAGGTCGTCTTTTTCACTGAAATACTCGTATCATCTTGGAAGAAATTTCTGAAAAGTCAGAAGTGGCCCTTTAGCAGTCTTTTTTCTTGCGCGTGCTCAAGGTTAGTTAAGGTACACAGCGCGGGCAAAGGAAAGCTAGGGAGGAAAGAAAGTGAAGGTTATAATGGTCGAGAAATAAAAAGCACGGCAGTGCATTCCATAAGCGAGATGTACGGCTTAAGATTGGATCATGATATTTCAATGTACCTCCGAAAGTGGGCTTGAGGGTGTACTGATGCGCATTCATAGCGAGACGGGTGTTACGGTTAACGGTTTGAAGGAGCGGAATGCTACTGGAAATTTCAATGGAGCACTTCTTCTCCCGTCTCAGCGAGTGATGGCCGAAAAGATCGAAACCTGAACCACATCAAAGCCCTTCTTTTAGCAGATAATGCTAAATCGATGGGAAGTGAAGTATACTCTGCCATCATTTTGCCAGACATCATCAGACGTGATCAACATAATATCGCTACAGCCAAAAACCCCAATTTAGATGGATTTCCAGTAAAAGAGGATCCCAGATCTCCTTGGGAAGAGAAAGAGAGATATCATAACAGAACAGGTCTCTCCTTTCACACTCGAAGAATTGCTGAGGGTAACATTGCGTCCGCTGGTTAGTATTAGCGATTGCCAATATTCACAAATCGAGGAGTGTTGGCATCCAGTTCACGTTCAATGTTAAGAACGCATTCAACTCGCTAAGATGGTCGGATATCCGAGAATCTTTGAGGCGGCAAAGTGTGCCGAACTACTTTAGAAAGATACTGGATAACTCTCTCAGGGATCGAATAGTCCAGTACGACACGACGGAGTGATGAAGAGAGAAACGCGGGACATCAGGAGTAGCCCAGTGCTCAGTGGTGGGCACCGATCTCTGGAACCCCAAGATGGGATCCTCTACCTAGAAATGCCTCTGAGGATCAGACTAATCGCAACAGCTCTGCAAAGGGGAAGTGATTGTTTAAACCGGTTACTATCTTAAGCTTAACTATCGCTGATTGAATAATTCCTTTAATGAAAGATCACAGTGCACTTACTATCCTTTTAGGACCAACAGCTTAGTCCACAGAAAGCTTCTTTTTCGACAGGATAATTGGCAAACAGTTTGCTTAAATGTGTTATTTCCATCTATGAGGCTGAAATTATACAGAATAATGAATCTAGTGCTCCCAGTGCCACTTTTTTGTGACTTTCACAGCTCGTTAATGGCAGCTCTAATCAGAACCACCAGGTTATTGTCGATATTCCATCGAATAAGTTCATATACACGAATACGTGCACGAGTACGAGAACGAGTAAATGAATATTCGATGTCCGAATAGGTTCTGCGACGTACATACCTATATCCGAGCTTAAAAGGAAAACCATCGTCAAAGGTCCATAATACGAATATGTATTCGTACAAATACCCCTTCGAACAACTAGTATCAAGCAGCGGGATACGAGGAATAGCCTTTTTGGCATATTTTTGGGTTCTTGATTGTGTGTAATAAATTTGTTACAATACATACGGCAGCGAGGGGGGATAGGATCAATTTTCTAAATCTGTGCCTGTGGATACGGGTATTACTACAAATATCTTTCTGTGCACACACGTGTCCACATAGCTGTTTCCAATTTTGAACATCTCGTGTTTAATTTCAACCAGAGGTAGTGAAGGTCCTTTGTGGTAGTTTGATAGGATAATTGGAATTTAATTTCTGATTAAACGTTCCGGCTGAGTTTTATTTTTTCACCCCCTCCCCTCTCAAACCATCTCACATAGTCTTATGTGTACGTATACACATGTATTTAAATATTTTTCCTAAGACCTTGGGGGAGTGAAATTTCTCAGGCAAAGTCAAACGAAACCAACCCTCGTCCAATTTAATTTGGAAATGAAATAAAACTTGTAACAATTGCTTTTGGTTTTTTTTTTTTTTTTTTTTATTCCGACAATTGAATGTATGTAGGCAGCACGGCATACTTGTATGATATATCATTTGGAATGTCCTTTTTGAATACAAATCGTTAAATTCTTTTATTTTATTTGAAATGTATTTCAATTGTCTAGACGGAGGTATGGTATCTATTTATTCCAATAGACGTTTTGAATAGGTCTACACGTGTATCCTTGAATTGTAATTTGGAATCATATTTATCTTTGCTTAAAGATCAAAATAAACTTGTTGTATTTTTAAAAGAAGAATATCGAAAAGGACATTTAGAGGTGAAGCTTTTAATGAGGTCAGTTGATTATTTCTGTTCTTGCCTGGACTCTGGGTAATTGAGTGTTTAACTGTGGTATGGATACGATACGATACCACCCACAAATAACGGAGTTCAACGTGTAAAAATACAAGTTTATTCATCTAAAACTATATTGTCCACTTCAAAATAATCCCCATCGACCGCAACACACTTATGCCAGCGCTTTATCCAATCCTCGAAACTTTTTATATATTCGGTTGTCGGTATGTTCATCAGTGCTTCCTGCAATTTTTCCATTACTTCCTTTCGGCTGCTGAAATGCGTTCGCCGTAGTGGTTTTTTAACTCGATTGAAACGTCTCATAACGCCCAAGTAATACTCTTTGTTTACTGTCTGGCCTTATGGCAAAAATTCATGATGCACTACACAGTTATAATCGATGAAAACCGTGAGCATTGCCTTCTTTTGTGACTGAAAACGACGTGATTTTTTTTGGTCTCGGCTCATTTGGTGAACGCCATTCACATGCCTGATGTCTGGATTGCATGTCGTAGTCATAAGCCTCGCAAATCATCTCTTTTGCGACGTCAACACGGTCTCTTTTTTGCATGAAATTGAGGTCTTTCTAAATTTTAAAATTGTAAAAAAATCACCAACACACACAGAGATAGATGTACTCTTGGCTACGTAACTTTTGCAAATGTCAAGTTATGATGCTAAGATTTAGAGGGAATGTTAACAACAGATTTACCAACTTAAAAAAATCGGAACAATGGGAGCGCCACAGGGTGGTTGTTCCGGGAGCTTTTTTATCAAGGTGGCATTTATGTTTGCCGTCCATGGCTTCGCAGACAGAGTACCATCTACACTTAATAACGCAAAACTATGAGTAAAAGATTCTCAGGTGATCTTGGGTGACCCATTAGCAAGTCACCATCGACTTATGCGAGGGAATTTTTTTAAGAAAACCAGAAAAAACCGACTAAAACCGCCTTCAGTCAAAAAAACAACTGACAGACGTTTAATAAAGGAAGAAGCGCCCAATGTGTATGAGCAACAACTTCGAAGAAAAATGTAAGTGCAGTGCAAAATTTCTACTATATATTTCAAAAAGCCGACTCCGTATAAATAAAGAAACGTGAGAGTGGAACTATGAGACGAAAATGTCTATGAGGAACAACAGGCACGCCTTTCAAGTGTCAATTAGTTACAGCGGAAATAGCGAAATCGAGAAAGTTCGTCTTGAGTTGTACTACCAGCGATGCAAATAAAAGCCGAAAACCCCAACGACTGGAGCACGAACAAAAACAGTACCATTGCGATTTATAAGCAAGTAGCACTGCAGTTCGGGGTGAACTTTGGCCTCAATTAACACGCCTCTCCAGTTAGTTCGGTCTTTAGCTAACTGCCTTCAATTGCGCACTCCAAGTCGGTTGAGATCCCCTTCTGCTTGTGCGCGCCAAATAAGGTGAAGTCCTCCTCTACTGCGTTGTCGCTTCGGATTAAATTCAAAGATTCTGCTAGCCTAGGTGAACGTCGCTGTACTGATCGTATGGTTCGTTATCGAATCTTTTCTTCCAAAGCCCGTCAACGCAAAAGGGGCGGAATAGTTTTTGACCGATTGGATCAATCCGAGTCCATTCTTCAGCGCCAAAACAAGATTGCAAGAGTGACTATACTTTTTATTTCTGTTGAGGTGTTGTTTGCAGAATTATTTGCAAAGCCGAGGTAGACAAAGTTCATTACTGCCTCGAAATTATATCTGTGACATTTTGTCAGATTCGTCGATGTTGTGTGTCCTTACTTGTTAACAGCATATACTTGATTTTGCCCTCATTTAATGCTAAACCCATTTCGGCAGCATTCGTTTCAATAACAGCAAACGGTGCAGTGGCAGCCCGCTATGTTTCCCCAATTATCATCGGCGTAAGCTAAAATCATAGTTGCACAGACTTTTGAAAGATTGTGCCTCCAGTGTCCGCTTATGAGTTCAGCACAATTCATTCAAATATGATGTTACAGAAGTCACCTGATACCGCATCAGTTTGCCTAAAACCTTTTTCGACATGAAAAGTCCCGGTTAAGTCGCTACCGACCTTAATGGAACAGCGAGCATTCTTAGTCGTCAGACAGAAGGATGGGCTTGGCAGGGAAGCTGAAACTAGACAAGGCTCTATATATTTGGACTTCTTGAATTTTTCCAGGATCTGCGAGAGTGTGACGATTTGGCCGATTGTGGACATTCCTTGTTTGAAACCGCACTGATAGAGACCAATCAGGTTCTTGGGGAAGCGTCTGAGAGGTTCCCATACATATAAGATCTTGTATTGGGATGTTGAGGGAACTTATACCTCAATAGATGGCGCAGCTGATGGGGTCTCCTTTCTTGTGAATCGGGCATACGGTGCTGAGATTATATTCATCAGGCATACACTCTTCTAACCAGATCTGAGAAATGAGTTGCTGCATGCTCTCCACCAAGTCATTTCCAGCAGCTTTGAATGCCTCGACCTGTAAGCAGTCAGGTCCAGCTGATTTGTTAGATTTTAGTTTCGATATTGCTTCCCTTACGTCGTTCGAAAGTTTTGACTATCATTGTCTAAGTTGAATGGTATATTATGAATGATTGTTATGTTGGACTTCTTCCCCATATACAGTCTGCAGAAATAGTTTTCCCATATTCTCAGCACCGTCTGTGACTCTACTACAAGGTTTTCTTCTTCATCTCTACCTATTCTGAATGGGTCTTCTTGCGTTGACACGTTATTTTTACCTGTTGGTATAACTTCCGTACGTACGAAACGGTAAGCAGCAAAATTGACGATTTACCATTCCACACACAACACCATCAGAATGTCCACTACAATACATCAATTTTGGTTGAATTACTGGAAACCGAAGTCGACCCTCTTTTACCACCACCTCCTCGTCCACCACGTTTAATTAAATCAACAAATTCTCCCGCTGCCACTTCAATCCAGGAGACTGAAACTGTTTCACTGTCAACTCCTCCCGTCGCCGCTCCACGCAAGCTAATCAAACATTTTGCTACTACATGGACACCTTCTGAATGGAGGCGTAGACTGGAAAAAATTTAAACCGATATGAGTACCTTCTTCATCAAAGGCACCCCCGTAAACGCTGATATTTCTTGGATCACGAAATTCTTCGCAGACAAATACGGCATCACCATCAGCAAATGTGAAATGTTCCTGCCATCTCACCACAAAGGTAATCGAAGCTTTAAATTCGACCTCCCTGCTAGATACGAATGGTTATTTAAAAACACTGCTGGTACTAATTTCAACGTTGGAAAGATGCGCATCTGTAAATGGATCGAAACACCTACCAAGAAACAGGATAAAAAGAAGCTTAAATCTAAGTTACCTAATCCCGATTCCAACTCCCATCCCAAACCGGACTCTAATAAAATACCGAAATTCGTCCCAAACCGTAGGAAACCTGACTCTGTACCGAAAAGTGTTTCCAACTCCCGTTCCAATTCTGACTCTAATTGGAGATTTAAAACTAATATATTCCCCAATTTCACCCCTCCCACTCACATCCCGAATCGACTTTATCGGTCTTCTAATTATATTGCACCTGCAGCCTCCGTTCCACCCAAGCCACCGCGTCAACGCGTCTCTTTCAAATTAGCACCAACCGCTCACAATAACCCCTCTGAAATACCTAACCCCTCTGCACGTGCCCTCACTAGCACTTCTTTCCCTAATTTTGACCTTAAAACCGGAGCTAAATATCCCAATTTCGTTAGGTCCAACATTATAAATCCCTCACCTGAACATGTGTCTAATGCCCCTTCAATCACCCCTGCATCGCCTTCAAAATCTTCGTCCACCTGCCCCATTTTTGACCCCTTCTGCCACCCACAGTTAAAATAACCCAACAAACTTTTGGCTCAACAGAATGTCGTTATGCACTTTCTAGGCTTAGAGAAAAAAAGACGTACGAGAATATACGTCACCTTCTAGCATATCTGCATGACAAATCAGACTCAGTTTGTTATGAGGGGAAAACTAAAACAAGCGTCATGGTCTCAATACAGCAGGAAGGTCTCCCTACTGACCTTACAAGTCTGAGGAACTTATACATCAAGTTCCACGAGATTTTTAATATGTCTCCGCAAAAAGTCTCAGACGACCTTGCTGCTTTCTATAACTATGTGCACTCAAAAAGGATCTCACACCTCCAACGAAGCAGAGTTGACAACGACAAATTTTTTCGTCCCTAACGTGATACCATTGTCAGTGTTTCGGCCATCCACTCCTACGCCCTCTCGTAATAACTTTCCTCTTACCTTTTACTATCAAAACGTAAGAGGACTGCGATCTAAGACCCGTGCCGTCTTGCGCCAATCTCACGCTCTCCCATTTGAGGTCTACACTCTGACCGAAACTAATCTAATTCCCGATATTAAGAATCAGGAATTATTCCCCCCTAGTTTCAATGTTTTCCGAGACGACGATCTTACCCGTCCAAATGATGATGCTCCGTGTCGAGGTGTCCTATTGGCCGTCCGTAATGACCTAAACTCTTCACCAATCGCTGTTTCTACTTCCTCTAAACTTGACTACGTTTCAATAAAGATAACACTCCCCTGCAGGTCCCTGTACATTATGTGTTTTTACATCCTACCGGCCCAACCAATCGAATGCTACCAACTCGCTATCGATGCAATTGATCAAATAATTAACCTATCTGATCCTCTCGATGATATCATCGTATTTGGTGATTTCAATCTACCTCAGCTGCACTGGACTCAATCAGATGATAAATCTTTTTTTATCGCTTACCCTATCTCGAGTAAAGAATGTCTCTTCTTGGATAAGCTCACAGACTCTAGCTTATGCCAAGTTAGTGGAGTCTCCAACTATATGGGAAGGCAATTAGACCTCATTTTCACCACTGACCCCATAAACTCCTCTGTCTCGCTCTGTCCCCTTTCACTATCGACCATTGATAACTTTCACCCACCACTTCTTTTTTCTCTTTTCCACCACTCTCCTTTCCGCCCCACCCCATCTGCAGCTACCACTTCTTACGACTTTCATAAAGCGAATTTCCGCAAAATTAACGCATATCTTAGTAAGTGTTCTTTTGATTTCGCCAATATGCCCGTAAAAAGTGCTCTCTCTATTTTCTACAGAGAATTACTTAATTCTATTTCTCTCTATGTCCCCTTTTCGCGTAATAGGACCTCTTCTACGAGCCCCCCTTGGTATAATCGTAAACTTCGCTCTTTACGTAACAAAAGAAACAATTTATGGGCAGTTTTCCTCCGATCCAACTCTTTTTTTGACTATTCAAACTATCTCGGGTCATACCTTCAATTCGCCCAGCTCTATAAGTTTCTCTATCAGCGATACCTTGATAGTGTGCAATCAAGGTTTATAAATAATCCTAAGTCTTTCTACCAATTCGTTAACTACAAAAAAAAATCCGACAGTTTTCCTCCATCCCTCTCATACGAAAATATATCATCAACTGATCCGCATACCATAGCTAACTTTTTTTGCTACTTTTTTTAAGCAATCTTTTGCCGATAATTCCTTCGTACCGGATCCCTCTTATTTCAAATACCTACTTAACTTCCCTATTGGCCCCACTATTTCTCAAAGCTTTGATCATACAGTAATAGAAAACAAATTACGACAACTTAATGATGAATACTTACCCGGCCCAGATGGCCTTCTATCCATATTTCTTAAAAAGTGTTCCTCAACTCTTTCCCGCCCCCTTGCTAATTTCTTCCGATTATCCCTCTCTCAAGGTGAATTTCTACAGATATGGAAGTCCTCTTTCATAACACCCATACACAAAAAGGGATTAAAGAGCGAAGTCACTAATTACCGCCCTATAGCTAAACTTTCCCATATACCCAAACTCCTCGAAAGTATTTTGCATGAAGCCTTAAGCTTCCAGTGTAAATCTTTTATTTCCCCCAATCAACACGACTTTCTGAAGGGTAGATCAACTACCACTAACCTCGTAGAATTCGTGTCCTCTGTTCTCTCAGCCTTAGAAAGTGGTAAAGAAGTTGACGTTATAACAACGGATTTCAGTAAGGCTTTTGACAAGATATCTCATAAACTAATCCTGTTCAAATTGCCCGTCCTGGGCTTTGAACCCATTTTGCTAAAATGGATATCTTCTTACCCGGATAATCGTTTTTATAATGTTCGTTTCAGATTTGTCCTATCGGCCCCTTTCTTGGCCACTTCAGGTGTTCCTCAATGTAGTCACCTAGGTCCACTCCTCTTCATCCTAACTATTAACGACCTTCAAAGGCTCATTCAACACTCAACACTTTCTCTCTATGCTGACGATACCAATTTTTTTAAACCCATTTCCTCACAACAAGACTCCACCCTCCTTCAAATAGATCTAAATAGTTTTTCCACCTGGTGCATCAAGAATTGCTTAGAACTCAATGTCTCCAAATGTCAATCGATTACTTTCTCACGTAAGTGCAAGAAGTCTCCTCAACGAATTTACCATCTCGACGGCCAACCTATACCCCTTGTTGAATCTATCCGCGACCTTGGTATATTATGCGACAGGCAGCCTAATTTCCTTTCGCATATTGATGAGATAACTTCTAAAGCAAACTCATCACTCGGCTTCGTTAAAAGATGGTCCAAAGAATTCAGCAACCCGTACGTGACCAGATCACTATACATCACTTACGTTCGCCCCCTTCTCGAGTACGCTAGCCAAGCGTGGTGTCCCTTTCAACGAGTTCTTGTATCTCGTATTGAGAGCATCCAGCGTCCTTTTCTTCGATTTGCTCTTCGAGGTCTACCTTGGAACGATCCCCTAATCTTACCTCGCTATCGAGACCGTCTCAAACTCATTAACCTGAATACCCTTGAGGAACGAAGGGACGCAGCAGACATTTTATTCATTCACCAACTACTCTCAGGCTCCGTCGATTGCATGCCTCTTTGCAACTCCATTTTCTTTAACACTAATCCTCGTAATCTACGTTCCACCCGTCTCTTTTATCCACCGCACTACATATGGCTCTAACGAACCAATCTCCCATATGCTGCGTAAGGTAAACCCCAACCTTTCCGTTTTCGATTTCACTTTCGACTTTCACTCAAATTCGATCTCCTTCACCATCCTTAGCTTTAAGCCCTATTATTAGTTTAAGTCTTAGTTGTTAAGCTTGTATTAAGCATAATAAATGGGATCCTTAGCCCCCACCAAAATTGGTGAAAATTATTCCTGGAGTACACCCTATCAATATCTTCGATCGCACATATCACTCATACAAAGGTAGTAAAAATTACAATTCATCCAGTGGAAATGCAATGACGGATAGCAATACCCAAACTTAAATCCAACAAATCTACAGAAGCTGGTGGCTTTTCAAATCTACAGGAAATGATCTGGAAAGAGGATTAAATAAAATCGCACCATTATGTGTCCAGTTCATAATAAATTATACTCGTTCTGCCATATTTATAACGCCATACATATGTATGCTAAACATCATAGAAACTAAAAATTGAATTATAATACCCACTGCTAGTTTAGTGTTCCTCAATCCTTTTGCTAATTGCTAGAGGGGAATCATTGGAAAAGCCAATATTACACAATCAATTAACACTATCGATTTAATATCTCTTGCCATTCTGCGTTTTACTACCGGTACTGCAACGACTGTGCGCCTTCAAGTCTTCAATAATGCTATGAATTCTCATTTGTTACATCGATGCTTTCCAAAGTCGTACAACTCGATCATACAATGCCTAGATATCGCCCTATCGATGGGTACATAAAGGAGACCTAACCCAAGGTGGCGCACTCAGTTAGGTGGAATCTTCAACCACCGTAGATACCTATGGCTAGCTAGTGAATTAGACATTTGTAGAGTCCCAGTGCCGCTCCTGTCAGTAAACTTCCATCCAAAGTAAGCTTTAATATCCTACAGAAATTGTTTCACTTTAAATGCAAAAAAAAAAATCATTTCATTTCCCAGCTCCTTCAAATGTATGCAGGCTCCACTCCCACAATGTATACGCATCTTGACTGCATCCCTTTTAACATTCTCCACATTCATTCAATAAATCTTAATTGCACGGCAATCATAAAAAACACGTCTTTAGTACCTGCCTCCAATGTTTACTCACTGTTTTGCCAAAATGTATAACGGGGAGAAACAGTAAAAAAAAAATTGAATTAAAGTGAAATTTGCGAGCCATCGCCGGGCCGAGCACAAAACATTTATTGGAATTTTTTCTTCATTTTTAATTTACCAAAAAATTGGCCCAATTAAAGTCGAAACGTATGAGCCCCCGTAAAAACGTATCTGAATACGAGTAGACCTACAAACGGACACAGCTCGAACCATCCCTAGGTTGCCATAACTTTGAAAGGAGTTAAAATGTTTTACGGTTGAGAGAAACTCTCCACGATTCAAGGGGTCGCCAATGCCAGTATAGTCTCGATACTCGTATATACGTAAGCAGTTGTATACCCACATAGAGACGTAGTATTCCGGACATTTGCATAAAGGGGAGACCATTCTCATATGAAATTTCATTACACATATGCGGCAAGTGATGCCATTTTCATGGATACTCTTTTGAAGAAGAAACGTTGTATGTATTTACAATGTTTTTTTTTTGGCATAACAAGCTTGCCCCGATTTAGGCCTCAGCGTATGTAGGCACTTCGACGTCTCAATTCTGCAGCAGTCGTTCATAGACCTCCACGGAGATCAGAAGTGTTTTGTGCTTCGGCTTAAGAAGGCAGAAAAATAAGAAGCATACTTTTAGCCAGTGAATTTTCAAGTGTTCGGTAGCCGAGGTAGTAAATACCTGGACGACATCATACTTGGTGTGACGATCCCGAGGTCTGGGTTCCGATTCCCATCGGTAGACAACTGTTTTTATTTCCAATTTTTATTCAAATAATAACAAGAGAAATGTACAAAAAAAAAAAAAAAGTCACGTAATGGATTGTGGAGAGCGGTCCGATATGCCAATAGCGGGACCTGCTGAATTATTATCAGGCGAGGCTTCAAGCGGTTCAAGCCAAACACCCACGGCTAAGAGAAGGAGGAAGCTTAGGCCAACTGCCAGCGTAGTTCAAAGTCCCTCCCTACCAACTTCCACTGTAAAACTGCTTGGTGGAGTGAGGGAAAGGAACAGCTTCGCTTCATTGGCACAGAGCGAATCAGAAGATGAAGAGGAAGAGATGAAGGCCATAAGTAGCAGCATCAAAATGCAAATCAAAATCAAAAACAAATGGTACTGGCCATCAAAGAAAGGCAAATGACAAGAAGGAAGAGGGAAGAGGAAGAGCAAGCCCAGCAACAACAGCAGACGCTGCTTGCTCAAAAGCAGACCCAGCAACAACACCAACAAAAGGTTAAAAAACACCAACAACAACAACAAGAGCAGCCACAAAAACGGCAACAGCAAAAACAGCAGCAGCAGCAGAAGAAGAAGGAGAAGGTGTCTCCTATCAACACCTACAAATTAGAGGTAAATGCAACCAAGGACCTGTGTAAGTTGGTCATTGGAAATAGTTTTAAAATTATGAGATTGGGGAACGATCGCCATGCCATCCACTGTAATACAGTGGAGGGCTACGCGAAAGTGAAAGAGCTCCTAAAGGAAATGAAAACGGAGCACTACTCATTCACACCGAAAGTGTGAAAAGCGGCAATCGGTGCTGCTGAAGGGGTTGGAATCATCTACTGATCCTGAGGAGATCCTGGCGCTGCTCAAAGAGAAGGAGTGCGAAGGACTCAAGTTTGTGGGGGTAAAGCCATTTACCACAGCTAGAGCCAGGCGGGAGAAACGGAGTCTGCCGTTCTTCCTGGTGCAGCTCAGTCCGAAAGCCGTCTGGATAGTCTAAGGAGTATCAATGTCCTAGACTACCAGGTGGTTCACTGGGAAAAACATTATACAATGCGTTCACTGCCAGAGGTTCGGGCACGCCGCGTCGAACTGCCAAATGCAGCCTCGATGCGTGAAGTGCGCAAAGAACCACAGTTCCGAGGAGTGTGCTCTGGGTGTTGACGGAGCATCCGATAGGTCGCAGCTCTCGTGCGTGTTATGTGGAAACGTGGGACACACCGCAAACTATCGGGGTTGTCCTAAGTTCACTGACATTAAGAAAGCAAAACTGGCTCGGCAGCAGAAGGTGGAGGTCAAACGTTCACCTGTTAGGTTCCAAACACCAGCCGTCACGTCCCAAATTTCCTATGCCGGAAATGGCGTCAGGTAGGGGGGCTACGGTACAGCAAGCGGCTGTTGCTTCTCCGGCGTCAATGCCGAGAACAACGGAAGCTGCACCTAACATGCTGGCCATCTTGCTCGCAATCCAAGGGCAGATGGCTCAGCTGCAAAAGCAGGTACAAGAACAGGCCAAGCGGGTGGACCAGATCTACACGCTGCTGCCGGGCCTAACGCAACACATGTCGTAATGGGTACGCACATGGTGGAGCAAACTTTGAAAGTCCTTGCGGTGAATGTTAATTCACTGATTAGGATCGAACGAAGAGCGTCGATGTTTATATTGCTACAAGACCAAACTCCTGACGCGCTTTTCGCTAGCGAAACCAAGCTAACCGATAAGCACAAACTGGAGTACAATAATTATATTGTTAGAAGACGAAATCGGCCCAGATCCAAACGTGGAGGCGGTGTCGCGATCTTCATTAAAGAAGGTATAAAATTTCACAGAGTGTACAAGGGAGTGTTGTGCAGGTTCCGGGTGTTGGAGACAGTCGTCGTTTACATCCCGCTCCGCAGAGGAAAGCGGCTGTACTTGGCCTCTGTTTATGCACCTGAGGCTTCACAATCCACCCTATTCATTACAGAGCTCGACACGCTTTTTCGAGTTCTGAGGCTGGAATCGGGGGAGAATTATTTTATAATCGGCGGGGATTTCAACGCTAGACACAGAGATTGGGGAAATAATTTGCCAAATACTAGAGGGAACCTACTACTCAATTGGTGGGGTCAGCACGATGTCATGTACAGACTCGGTCTTAAAGCGACGGATAACCCGTCGTTTCCCAGAGGCGGGTCTTATTTGGATCTACTGCTGTATGACGAACGTATACGACTGACAGGTACGAATTTACAAACATTAAACTGTCTGCGCACATTCGTGTATGACAGTGACCATTGCGGTTTTAGCACCGAAATTACAGTTCCCAACGAAATTGCGGAATTGGAGGAGTTTATCCAAAGATATTCTTACAAATACAGTAAGACTCGATGGACACGCTTCTCCGCAACCTTGACAAGAGCGCTCTCCTCAAACACGCTCCACCCACCGTCCAATAGGAAATTGTCAAACGAGGAGATCGACAATTACCCAAAACAAATGGACGAGACAATTAAACACACTATGGACACTACAATACCGCGGTATCGACGTACGACTAACGAAAACCTGTTCCGCAATCCTACTATTGACGCACTGCACCGACAGAAAAGTAGACCTCTGTCAACACTCAAAAACTTGTACAGACAGTTAACTGACAGACAAGACCCGGAGATAAGGACACTGAAGTCGTCGATTAAAAATATTCAAACACTAATAAAAGAGAATTACAGAATTTCTGTAAGTTTGTATTGGAACAACAAGGTTCGGGCTGTAAACACCAGCAACCCGAATATGTTTCCGCAAATAAATAAACTATTTCGGAGAAAAAATCAAAACGACCTTCAGTGTCTTAAAATAGCTCGGACAACAGACAACGAACGGTTACTGACAATAGCAGGTATTGATCCAAATGAAGCCGCTGACGATGACGACGTCTTTGTGATCGAGGATCCGCAGGAGAAGGTTGAGACCATAGGGGCGACTTTCCAGGAAGTATACAAGGCCATTGATATCATTGGCCCTAATTATGACCTGGACAACGGCTCTGGTTTCACCCTGTTTAGCGACGAAAATAATGCAAATAATGTCATTTCCAGAGAGGGTGACCTACCCCCGTTCATTTCGAAGGAAGGACTCCATGAGATCTTCGACACAATCAGAGTTAAGAAATCAGTGGGGACCGATGGTATTCCGAACATCGTGCTTCGACATCTTCCTCTAGAAGCGGTGGACATCTACACCACCCTGTTTAATAATGCAATGAATAATGCACATTATCCAGCGCATTGGAAAACGGCGGTGGTTCAACCTATCTCCAAAAAGGGAAAGGATACTCGTATATCCAATCCGGCGAATCTCCGGTCGATAAGTCTCCTTCCGAATATCAGTAAGGTTTTTGAAAAGGTAATCAATAGAGCTCTGTCTAGGTGGGTTGAGGACAAACATATAGTTCCGGATAATCAATTCGGTTTTAACTCGGGACATGATATCTTACATGCCGCGTCTGGGCTGGTGTCCGATATCCAATGGAATAAAGGAAAAAAACAATGTACTGGTGCCTGCCTTGTTGATTTGGAGAAGGCTTTCGACACCGAGGGTCTTTTCTATAAGCTGACTAGGCAGGGGATCAGTAAACCTCTCTTTTACATTCTTAATAATATGCTAACTAACAGACAGTTCATCGTGAAAAATGGTGATGTGACTTCTGTTGGACTATTTCAAATTAAAAATGGTCTTCAGCAAGGCGCGGTCAATTCGCCGATTCTGTTTTATAGCCGCCAACTCGATGCGAGGGTAAAGGTAATCTGCTACATGGCCCTTATCAGGCCAGTGCTGGTATTTGGGTGATCCGTGTGGTTCAATGTACGAGCAAGCTTAATGGAAAAGATTCGGATGTTTGAGAGGGCTTTCCTTCGCTTGTACAGAACACCAGAGTCGGAGTACAAAAAATGTTATCCTAATGAGGTCCTTTACAACAGGGCGAACCTGATACGAGTGGACAACTTTGTAATTAAGCTAACTCGAAGGCACATTGCAAGAGCAATGACCTCGACGAATAACTTGATATATGGGGCTTACTACCCCAATTACCTTTACCACGAGAGTGTGCGCTCTGACGGCTTCGTCCCACCGGAAGCATTCTTCTGCCTTGATCAGATAGGGTTTATCCAGGATAGATCAGCGGTCCCGTTAATCTTCCAGTCAGTTGGCAGTGCATCTCAACTCGACTTACCTTTTTGTTTCGTGCCGAAATTACAAAACGAAAACCAGGATAATCTTTACAAAGCTACGTAAATTTACGTTGACTAAATGAACGGACTCAAAAGACAAGAGGAGAGAAACATGATAGGAAGAAAAGGAAGAAAGGAAACAAGAAGATCACATCTGTGATGGTACACCACTGTGCAAGTCGAGGACTTACGCGCTTAAAACTTACTAAACCTAAAGCTAACTTAACCCTATATACCCTACACCGAATAAAATTGTCCCAGTATCACCCAGCGATGAAGGCTCGTCACGACGCGCACTTAAACGTAAGCAATTACTACCATTTTGGCCAAAACTGTGAATGGATCTGTGAAGATCCCCTCAGTCGCCTTAGATTGTATATTTAGACTAAGTAGTTTAAGGTTTAGTATAAGTTAGCAAAAATAGTTAGTTTAAGTAGTTTAAGTATTTAGACCTCTAGTATAAGTTTTATGTAAATACAAAAATATGCTCAGTTACTAAGTTTTTTTTCTTAAATAATTAATTTTTTCTTAGTTTAATTATAATAGATGTTAACCAACAGTAATTAAGATTAAAAATTGCAAATTAGACGTCGAAAGACATAAAATAAAATATAAAAATATATCATAGTTTAGCTTAGAGCGCCCGTTTTTTGGGCCAGTAAGCTAGAATAAGTTAATTAAGTTATAATAAGCTAGCATTTAAGCATTTTTTCTGTTAGCATGTAAGTTCAGTAAATTTAAGATGAATAAAATAAAATGCATTAAAAACGAACGAAACGATCCCCTCAGTCGCCACAAGCAAAAAAAGAGTCAGCGGAAGTCAGTCACTTCATTGCAAAGTTATGTCCCTTTAAAAGGTCTAGTAGGTTTTGGATACTTGGGCAAACGGTCTGTTGTCGTGCCGTATTATTATCAGAGTTTCTAGTATTCTCTTTAGTCGTCGTGTCCGGGTGTGTCTGCACTGTAGTGCCGTAGGGTCACGATGAAAGATGCTTACTGGCTGGGTTTGTCTTGGTTCGTTGGGGTTGTGGTCGGTATCGGCGGATGAACATCGACATTCCCGCCGATCTGCAGGTTTCCCGACACTTAGTACAGTAGAAGTTAATATTCCCTGAAGCAAGTCAGCGTGTCAGCAAGTCATGCCTGTGGATTCGTCAAATTTATCGTCGTCTCAGTTTTGTAGAAGTTCGTTCTTTCTGTGATTAGTTGGTCAGGTTTACCGTGATTATTAGGTCTACTTGTTCTTGAGTTTTGAAGAGCCGCTACATCGAATTCGTCATTGTCCGAGAAGTCTTGTTGGTGTTCATGTCTTGTTGGTCTTCCGCGTAAAGGTGCTTCGTCAATCTCGGTCAGTTGTCGCTTATATCGTTGGTATTTAGATACTAAGTACCTTTCCCGTCTTCTGCTCTCATCGCGAAGGTCCTGCATATTCCGTATGTCGCAGCCGAAGATAAGTGTAGTGACTCGGTGTCGCAGTATGTTTACCAGATCCAGTTCGTGCGGTCGGTTGGTCATATATATTTTCATCGACCGTATGTCGGCGTAAAAGTCGTCAAAGATTTCGTGGAGCAACTGTTTTCTATTCTTTATAGACCTTAGAATTTCATAGTCCCATCGTTCGTCTCTAAATTGTTTGATCAGCTCACCTTTAATGTCATGGTAGCTGAGCTGTTCATAACCCCCGATTTCTTCTAGACAAGTAGCATCTTTTCGCAGAGCCTGAAACTATGTGATAGAACTGGGCGAGCAAAAACGAGCGTGCCACTGCCGTCTACTTCTGCATCACGGATGCCTCCAATGCCAACTGACTCCTTACAGATCATTTCGGTATTATTTACTCGTAGTCTGGAATATAAAAATGCGGCTTTAATACAAATCTTCTCCACCCAACTTGACCCATTTCCAGCTGCCTCCAGTTCTGCACACCAGGATGGTTAAGATTCCTTTTCACATGCGAGATATAATTTGGCAGATTCTCCTGCCATTTTGTCTTACGAATAGAGCTCAAGGACTACCGGGACTTAGCCATTCGCACTCATATACTTTCCGTGTCCAAACCTCCTAATGCTTGAACATCATTAGGTGCTCTCTGATTAACACCTTCTCTCCTCTAATTCATTCTCAATAACAACACTCATTCATAATGACATTCCAGTTATCAGCCCTTTAGACAAGGCCGCCAGCTCGATTATGTCGTTTCGCGTCGAAAATTATATGCGACAAATCCTCTTTCGCTGGTCCAGGTAGAATGTCTCCCATTCTTCTAAAGGGGTGCTCTCTCATCTGTTAAACTAATCCAACATTTTAGGTCTCTTACCGTGTAGAGTAGCATTTGCCTACCCCGTCTTCACAAAAGGTGAATTTCCAATCTCTTGCTACAAACCCATGGCACTTACATATGTCTTTTCTTTCCAGCGTCATGAAAACGCTGATAAACCGTGAAAAGCTCAAGAAGTAACTCGAAATAGGAAAACTTCTCAATGACCTGCAGTGCGATATTTTGTCGCAATAGATCCACTGTTAATATGATGGCATGTGTTATCGAAAAGTGCAAGCGTAGCCTACATTTGACAAAGTTTGGCATCTTCTACAGTGGATCGTACCTTTCGGAACGTTTAGCTCAAGTCATATTGGGTAGTTTGAAGTCTGATATCTAGAAAGTAAATTTTGATGCAACCCAGAGCCCCGTTCTATCTCCTAGGTGCTACCCTTAGTCTAGTATACTGAAATACTCTCTGTCTACCTCAACATGGCTTGCCATCTCTAAACACGCATTCGCATTTGATAACGATGTATGTGTTGTGTGTCGATATTCCTTTGTATCCTAAGTTTCCAGCTAAATCTGTGAAATAGTTACTTTTTGGTATATATATATAGACTTTCCTGGACTTAAATTGCACTAACTAGGACCAAACAGGTTGTCAAAAATCACTTTAGATCGCTGCTATGATCTGGTTAAGAGATTCATTCTATACTGCGTACGGCTTTCTCTGCCGTAAAGCAGTCTGTGAAAATGTTCTTTTTAGATACTCACCACCAACTTTGAAACTAACACAACGTACGTATTCTTGTTCATCTCTAAAGGCTTCTTTTTCTTTAAAGTTGACGAGTTTGTATTCACCTGCGAGGGGCGTTCAATATATTCTCGGTATCGATATGAAGGAAAATGCGAATTCAATTTAAATTGTTTTTATTTTTCAATATAATCTCCCCTAACATCAATGCATTTGTTACATCTTGATATAAGCTTTTTTAAACCCTCAAAAAAATAAATTTCCTCTTTCTCTGCAAAATACCCATTTATTGCCGACTTGAGTTCTTCATCATCCGAAAATCTTTTTCCACGAAGACATTTTTTCAAATCCGGAAACAGGAAATAATCACTAGGGGCAAGGTCTGGAAACCACAATCTCGCGCAGCAGCCTTGGAAACTCGCGCCGTGTGAACAGGAGTGTTGTCATGAAAAAGCAACACACCCGCTGCGAGTTTACCCCGTCTTTTATTTTTAATTTCCTCCCGCAAATTATGCAAAGTGGAAGCGTAGGATGTGGCGTTGATGGTTTCACCTTGTTTTTTATACTCAATGAGCAAGATTCCCTTTGAGTCCCAAAAAACTGTGGCCATGAGCTTCCCGGCAGACGGAGTGACTTTGAACTTCTTCGGGGGGTCTGTTCCTTTTTTATGCCACTGCATGGACTCTTGTTTGCTTTCAGGGTCATAGTGGTGGACCCATGTTTCGTTCCCAGTAACAATTCGATCCATAGCACCGTCCGCATTCTCACTACACATCTCCAAAAGCTCTCTACAGCATGCGATTCTCACTTTTTTCTGAGGCTCTGTGAGCATTCGTGGCACCCACATTGCACTGACCTTTGAAAGGTTAAGATGGTCATGAAGAATGGTGTGAATGGTACCAATTGAAAGCTTGGTGATCTCTGCCATCATTTTCACCTTTATTCGGGCATCCTCAAGAACAAGTTTTTCGACTTCTTTGATGCTTTCTCCCGTACAAGCAGTAGCCGGGGCCCCGGAGCGGGGGTCGTCTTCAATGCTCTCTCTGCCTCTCTTGAACTCACTTGACCACTTTTGCACAGTTGATAATGAAGGTGCGGAACCCTGATAAACAGCCACCATCTCTTCATGAATAGTTTTTTGACTTTTTCCTTGCTTAGTGAGAAATTTAATGACAGCGCGATGCTCAATTTTCACCATCATCGTCTCAGTTGCCATTATGATTCTGTTTAACTAGAGATAAAACGCGAATTAATAATCACATTTATATGAAATCTTACATGAATGCACTAAAATAATAGTATTACTTGATAAATAAGTCAATTTATATATACAACCACAGCTTCATCCCGATACCGAGAATATGTTGAACGCCCCTCGTATGTATGTAGGTGTCGTTGTGAAGCTTTTGTAACTGTTGATATATTGTATTTTGATTATACGTTCAAATATCGGACTCGTTTGCACTCCTCAATAAAGTGGAGTGGAGAGCAGCCATATAGTGTGAAGGTTCCGTATGCTGAGAGCATGCATCCTATACATCCCAATCCGTTGTGGAAGGCAGTTGAATACGGTCTCTGTTTATGCGCCTGAAGCTGCTCAATCCGCCTTATTTATATAAGAGCTCGAAACCCTTTTTCGACTCCATGGGTTAGAATCGGATGACAGTTATGATATTTCATAATAGACTATGAAATAGCTCTCCAAATATCTGAACCTTCTGCTGTTCGACACACGGAAGGAACGTGTATATAGTACAATATAATAGTGCGCGTTTGTCAATCTTCTCCAGAACTCTTTGAATTCGGTTTATCTATTGACAAGTAACTTAAACAAGTGGACAAGACTATAAAACGATCCATGGTCAGAACAATACCTCAACATAATGACAACGAAGGCACATTCCACAATGCAACTACTAACGCAATGTATGAACTCAAAAGTACGAGTAGATCGCTGCACAGGCACATAACTCGGAGGTCGTGATACTGACTAAGGTCGTCTATCAAAAAGCAAAAATACAGAACTTCTCTTTGACGCAAATTGTTTGTTTGCATTGAATTCAATGATAATGCAGTGTTTTTGAGTTTTCAATGCTAATGCGGTATCAATAATAATGCTTAAGTTCACATGTATGCTGTTTGGAGAGAGACCGACTATACCCGAGATACGGGAACAACCACAGAAACGAAGAGTACACAAGCGAATTCAAAAGATTTCGAAGCAATGTGGATAAACAAATCAATAACGCCAAGTCAACTTACTACAAGGAACAATTTTTTAAAGCAAAAAAACAATCCTAGAGAAACTTGGAAAATAGTAAATTCTACGATATTTTCGGCAAAAAGGCAGTAAACCTAGATGACGCTCTAGCGGAAAACTTTTCAACCAACAATTAAGATGTTATAGTTAATCACTAATTACTTGTAATCACAAGTCCAATTCCGGCCCATCAGGTAGCATCCAACATTCAATGTATTTCTCTGAAGTCAGTATGGAAGACCAAGACCATTACTGTATTAAAGGAGAACATGCCGGCTGGTAAAGATGCGATAAGGCCCAGAAGTTTAAAGTATAATGCAGGTGGCTATAGTTATAAAAAAGCTGGTTAATATGAGTTTTGAGCAGCCATCAGTACCTGCAGCTATTAAGATATCTGTTCAATACATAAAGACGGAAATCGTTGTCAAAAGACAAATTAAATACTACTGAATAAGTCCTTGCAAGCAAGCAATTTGATTTTAGACCAAACAAAAGTATAAATCGGCTAATTGGAGACTTTGTAAGAGTGAAGAGAAAAACCAACACACAATTGTACTTTTTCTAGATTTTACAAAAAGCATTTGACAAGCTATTCTAAGAAAACATTCCAAGGGCAGTTGGAAAAAACAGGTATACGAGGAGAGCTACTACTATGGTTTGAAGGATTGTTTAAAAAACCGAAGTGAAAATAAAAAAAAAACCTAAGCGACAAAAAATGCTCAAACTATGGCGTCCCGGAACGTTCCGAGCTGTGCCCTCTACTTTTTATTATCTATTGGATTAGCCACTAAGTAATTGCCGATTTCACACATCGATGTCTTTGGCCATATTTTTTAATATCTTCTATCAATGACATTTTTTTTTTCTTTTGACATTTGTTAGCTGTCAGCTTTATTTTGCTTTAGAAGTAATTGCGCTTATTTTTGTGAAAGGTATTAGTTTGGCACCAGTTTTACTATGGAGTGCAAAAACGAGCATTTTCGTTATATTTTACTTTTTTAGCGCAAGCTGCTAAAAGCATAGGTGATGTGTATGGTGAAGAAGCCTGAAAAAAAAGACAATCCCGGAAGTTTTTTTTGGCAAATCTTGTCCCGGAAAGATGAACAACGATCAGGACGATCAGATGAGTTTAATGATGATCAAATTAAAGTCATAATCGAGTCAGATCGTAATGTAACTGTACGAGAGGTGGAACAAAAAAAAACATAAAAACATAAAAAAATCGTTAAAAAGCTTAGTATTTGGGTTCCACATGATTTGAAAGAAATTCATTTAATTTTGCGATTTGCATCTTAGACGCAATGAATCTGACCCTTTTTTGAAACGAATTATCACTGTCGATGAAAAATGGATTGTTTAGAGTAACGTCAATCAAAAACGATCATGATCCATGCTTGATGAGCCAGCACAATCCACTTCGCAAGTTGATATTCACCATAAGAAGATGTTGCTCACAATTTGGTGAAACTGGAAAGGGGTTGTATATTTTGAGCTACTTTCAAGGACTCGGATGTGTACTGTCAACAACTGGATTGATTAAATACAGCGATCAACGAAAAACGGCCAGAAATGGTCCATCGAAAAGATGTCATTTTTCACTAGAACGACGCTAGGCCACATACTTACATACGAGGACATACATCTTTGGTCACTCGCCAACAATTATTGGAGCTTAGTTGCGAATTGACGTTACATCCACCATATAGCTTTGCCCTTGATCCATCAGATTACCATTTATTTCGAATTTTTTCAAAACTGTTTGAATGGTAAAACTTTCAATGATGATGACGCTGTGAAATCACACTTGGTTCAGTTTTTTGACGATAAAGGAGAAAAATGTTGGCAATCCACTCTCCTTTCCATTTGAGCTGTAGATGTCCATACGATATTCATCGGTAGGTGCTACTTCAGCTACTTAGGAGGAGTCGCACTTTAGGTATGACATGCACCACATTTCCAAAAACTGAACACGATTCATAGAAGTATTCAGGAAATGATGATGGGATGAACGTCAACAAGGTAACAACATTAGAACGTGTCTTTTCAACTTTCCATCAATCAACTGTAGACACTCGCGGACACTTTCAAGGACGACAACACAAAGAACTCATGTTTCACCATGTTCAACGACGAAAACCTGACAAAAATAATGCCATCACCGACGAGAGGGTATTTCAGGCACTTAGGAGCAAAATATCAGTGGCAAGCGATGTCATACTGAACATTGTGCTTCGACGTCTCCGCAATCCGCTTAATGGCTTTGGTCCGGCCTATGTTTGTACTTGGATGCCTTGTGGGGTTTACTGTGAGAGCAAGTTTATTGGAAAATATCCAGATGATTGAGAGGTTTCTTCTCTTATACAGAATATTAGAGTGGGTTCTGATCCAATTCCTCATCCAAATCTCATCCAGAGGCTTCTTGTGGGTTGATCCAGAACAAATCAGGGCTGCCGCTTTTTTTCCACGTCGGTCGAACACCTAGGGACAGGTCTCACTACGACAGGAACTACGCACTTGGCAGTGCGCAGCATTTCCGGTTGAGTAGGGCTGTAGGAATTGTGATAAGATGGATTTTACCCAGCATTACCAGTAATTTCGGCTAAATGATGCAATTTCCAGATAGTCTCACTTGGAGGCAAAGTCGGTTTGCTCCCTTTTCGAAAGGGCTCGTAGGGTTGATGAATAATGTAATATACATTTTCTTCGACTCCCGGTGAGTGTCTATTTATTGTCCCGGGGGCCTTGGTGTAAAAAAGCAATACGTATCCTTAAATTAATTATTTTTTTAAAAAGATTTTTCCAGTTTGAAGAAAAAAAAATTCTACAAGTGGCAACACTGCATATGAACTGAGAAAAAAAAATAAAATTACAAAGAAGAAGAGAGAAGTGAAATGTTGCCTTTGCCGGTAGCGAAGTCCTGTGGAATATACAGACAAAAAAATTTCGAAAAATATTTATTCATACCAAGTTTTCTGGCAGGAAATTCTCGTATACATTCTCGAGTATACTCGTATGTAGAGAAACGAAAAAAAGCTGCTGAACCCACCAGACTGCTGAGAAAACAGTGAAAAACGAAATTCCACTTACAAAAAATATAACCAAAAAAAGGAACAAGAAAATCATTTCCAATTGGATACCGTTTCGGTAGAGTCCGAGATAAAGGAGCCGTGAAAAAAAGTGAGCAAAAACAACATACGAGTACGAGTATAAGGACATAAATAAAATCCTACTTCGCATTATTATCCAATTAACGAAATTTATGCATTGCACAAGTGAATGCGTACGCACACAACCAGAGGCAAAGGCCAGGATCCAGGATCCACTATCCATTTGGGGTTACTCGTATCTTTTGTTATTCCGTTGGTGTTTTAAATAGTATAACAGTGCCCTGCCAGTTCAACCATAATGATATTAGATCCTTTTTGCTTTCATTGTATTATACTCGTACATAAAATAATTTCCCAAAACTTTGAGCATGGGGCGAAAGTAAAAATTCCAATTTCATGCCAATCCAACGTGCAGTACATACATACTCGTACATATACTCGTACCCCCATGAAGGATAGACAGAAAGGACAACGATTAAAATACCGAACAATGCCAATATCAGGATGTAGTTGGATATTTAATTTGTATTGGTAATTAATAGAATTTGCGTATTGAATTTGTAATTAGTGCCTTCGTGCGATGACTCTGTCTTTTATTTCCTCTTTTTTTGTTATCTTATTGAAATCACAAAAAAAAAGAATAGGACAAAGATTTTGAAACGACAAGAAAAGAAGCGAAATTTTTCCTTGATTAATCCCAGAAATGTAGCAAATTTTGCCTTAATCCTTATAGTGGAAAAGAAAGAAACAAAACAAAACAAAAAAAAACATTAAATTCAAATTGTGCATCCTTATACAGGGCTAACAAGAAAAATATGCAAATTTTTTTCTTTTTTTTTTCCTATAAGGATAAAAGATTTTTCTGTTTCTATGTAAATGTTAGACGCCATCTTTAAAACAAAAATGAAAGAAAAAAAAAATAAAGCAAGTAAAATTTTTATCCCTGTAGGACATTATTTTAAGATACTAATCCAGATCACCTTTTCTAGTTTTCCTTCCTCTTTTTTTGTTTTTTGTTTTTTTTTTTAATAAAATCCTTGGCATTCATACCCACACTTAGTTTCATAGATGGTGACATTTTTATTTGTTTTGCTTGTTCCTTTTTTTGGTTTTGTTTTGCTTTGCTAGATTAATAATAAAAAACAGGAATAAAGGTGGAGAGGAAGGAAAAGCGATTTAAAATTCACCCTTTGGAAAAATAAACGGGATAATTAAAAAAGGAGAAAAATCGAAGGAGGCAAATCAACGAAAATAAATAAAAATTCTTATGAAGTGCAGATAGCGTGAAAGAGGATATTTAATTTTTAAGAATAAAAATATTTTCCTAAACTCTGTTTCGTACTTTATTTTATAACAATTAAAGTTTTGAGATTTTTTTAAAAGTAAAAGCATTTTTCCACATTCAAAGTATAGAAAGTCTTGATCAGTCCTTATGAAACTTGTTGTAAATTTTCCATAAACACACGAAACTTGAAATCAGAGCATGGTATATTGAATGTGTACTTCCGAAATACGTGAACACAGCATCCGGGTTACTAACAAATTTGAAAACATCATTACTCTTTTATTTTTGACTACTTTTTAACTACATCACTTTCGGGAAGACCAAGCGCATTGAATTTAATTTGGCAAATGTCATAATGCTTGCTACTTAAGTTTTGAGATATGGCAATACCTGTGTAGATACTTCGAATCTGACATCATTATGAGTGCACGTTTTGTCATACTAGCGCTATTTGGTTTTTTACCGAGACTTGAAAAATTCACCTCAGTCAAAAGATAGAATTAAACCCAGAACATTTTCGTGCGAAGATATTTTATGATTTTCGATGCGGATTAACTCGACTTTTTGTGATGAAGCACCATCCCGGTGTTTCGCTGGTTTCCGGATTAGTGAAGATCGTTCAAAATCTTTTTTTACGGAAAAAATCGATGCTTGCGGGAACTGATATTACAAGATCGTCGTGTAACTTATCGTGAAATTGAGGCATGATTGGGCATTAGTTCCACTTGCATACATTGTTCATTACATGAGGAGACTTGACCGTCAAAAAGATTTCATCGCTTTGGATACCGATTAATTTGACAATCGCTCAAAAAATAGCTCGAAATGTTGAAAATATCCGATAGCGTTTCTTCAAAAGGCTACAAGCGACAAATCATGGATCTATGAATATGAGCCCGAAAATAAAACGTAGTCCACTGTATGAGTCCTTCAAGATGAGTCAAATTCAACCAAATTTCGAAGCAAATGGTAGCCTGTTTCTTCGGAAAAACCGGACATGTCGCCACTGGTCTATTAGGGTAACGTTGAACGATCAATTCGGAATAATGCCACCTTGATCAAGTTCCGTTTTTTTTGTTAAGTTGGAAAATCTGTTGTTGACATTCCCTCTAAATCTTAGCGTCATAGCTTGACATTTGCAAAAGTTACGTAGCCAAGAGTACATCTATCTTTGTGTGTGTTGGCGATTTTTTACAATTTTAGAAATGCATTCAAATTTGCAACAACGAACTTGTATTAAATGTTGGAAAAGTCTTTCGGCCACGATTCTCTAAAGAATACGTTTATCAGTGACACGAGCGGTTCAAAAGTGAAGATGATGAACGCAGTGGCAGACCATCGACATGGAAAATCGACGAAAACATTGATGGAGTAAAAGAAATGTTGGTCAATAACCGCAAATTAACCATCAGAGAGATAGCGGAGGACTTGAACATTGCCTATGGATCCGTCCAAGAGATTTCGGTTAATGATTTGGGTTTCCGTCGTGTAGCAGCAAAGTTGGTGCCAAAACACTTCAATTTCATGCAAAAAAGAGACCATGCTGACGTCGCATAAGAGATGATTTGCGGGGCTGAATCCGATCCCACATTCATCAAAAGGATCATTACTGGAGATGAGACGTGGGCTTATGAGTACGACACTCAAAAAAAAACATTAAAAACATTAGGCAAGTGAATGGCGTTCACCAAATAGCTGAGACCAAAAAACCACGTCGTTTTCAGTCAAAAAAGAAGGCAATGCTCACGGTTTTCATGGATTACAACGGTGCAGTGCATTATGAATTTTTGCCAGAAGGCCAGACAGTAAACAAAGAGCATTATTTGGGCGTTATGAGATGTTTGCGTGAAGCAATTCGCCGAAAAAGACCAGAACTGTGGGTAGAAAACGTTTTGGATTTTGCACCATGATAACCCACCGTCGCACAGTGCCATCATTATTCGTAATTTTTTGACGAAAAATGCAACAAATACCATCCAACAGCCACCGAATTCATCTGATTTGGCTCCCTGTGACTTCTTTCTGTTCAATCGAGTTAGAAAACTACTACGGGGAACGCGTTTCAGCAGCCGAGAGTAAGTAATGGAAAAATCGCAGGAAGCACTGATGGACATACCGAAAACCGAATTTAAAAATGTTTCGAGAATTGGATCAAACGCTGGCATAAGTGTGTTGCAGTCGATGGGGATTACTTTTTAGAGGACAATATAGATTTAGATGAATAAATTTGTATGTATAATTTTCTGAATAAATTCCGGTTTATCAAGGTGGTATAACACTATTTGTTTGCCAGAAGTCTTTAGAGAAATAAGGATCATTCTAAACCACGGCAATGCGAGCTCTCACAGATCGGCTGAAACAAGTGACTTTTTGACCACACAAAACTTCGTATCCGTCATGCACACTTAATTTTTTATTACTTATTATTTTTATTCCCACACATAAAAAATACTCGTAAATCGCGAAGTCAAAGTTTTCGACGCCTAAATAAGGGGTTGATGCAGTTAAAACACAGGTTTTGTAGTTACCTTCTTGGTGGGTGGAAAAGCAGTTCGAAGATTGGGTCAAACGCATGAAAAAGTTTATTGATCTTCGTGGAGAGTATTTTGAAAAACGATAAAACCATTTTCGATGACAAATAATTGTTTTACTTGTTTTTCTCAAAACTTGAGCAGCAACCCTCGTATCAGCATCGTTTTGATATGCCAAATACATAACATGAGCTGGGCACATGATTTCTTCTAGAGGAGCCATCACTGATCTTTTCCGAACTGGGAGACATCGTATTGCTCGAACTGATGCGAATGTTGCAAGTGTTGTAAGAGCCTAGAAAAACCTCCCTCCTCAGATTATTGTAAAGAGTTTTGAGAACCGTATTACAGATATTTCCATATAAAATTCAGTTTGGGTAAGAGTTAAAGCCAGAAGGTCGTCAACAACGAGTTCTTTACACAGTTCTAGAAAATGGTCTTATTCGTCACCTGATATTGGGATAGTTAGTTAGATAGTTAGATAGTTCTGATTTTGTGTTCTTCTTTTTTTATTTTTTTATATTAGTGGACCTCAGACCTGTAGAACACTACAGGCCCAATTATTTTTTAATTCTTGGTATCTGTTTTGAACCTCGACTACAACTATAGCCGCTATTGGCACTTCGACCGGATTTTATGACTTCTGAAGCATAGCTTACCCGCTCAACTTGAAGCTTTTCCGCTATTTGTTTCTGTGTGCAGACTTCAGGTATCACTCTTTCTTGCACTCGCTGACGTTCGTAAGATTTTATATTTCAACATCGTTTTGCTAATGTTAAAGATAGTATCCACAAACCAATAATAACGTCCACCATGAGCCGTTGGGGTCTGAGACTTTAAGAACAAGACTTTCTTTCATCTAGTTTTGTACATCAAATTGGTTGGCATCCATTTCATCTTCCTTAGGTTTTTCTTTTTCATTTGAATTGATGAGTTGTTATCCATATATGCTCCAACTATCTTATTAGGCCCGGATCAACCCCGGACAGTTTTTTGTGCTTAATACAAGCAAAAACTTAAACTTAAAACTAACAATTTAGCTAAGTGCTGTGGGGTTGGAGTACTGGATGAAGATCAAAGATAGGTTGATTAGAGTCGACTTCGCAAGGCATTCTGGACAAGGGTTCATGTTGTCCATAATTCGTTCGGTGAGGATTTATACCGAAAAGAGGAACCGATAAAAGGTTTGGTGGGTTCACATTCAAAGAGATGAGTCACAATAGTGTGGAAGAATCAATGTCACCTGTTAAAAGCTGGTGAACAAAGAGTACTCGTAAGTCACTGACTTTACCACGTGTTGCAAGGGGTTGTAAGCCTATCGAGATAGGGTGGAAGGTTGAAACTGTCAGCCTAGGGCAGAACGTGTAACGCGAAATGGATATGGGTGGGTTGCCGTGGTTCAAGCAATATTAGACTGGATTCCAAATCGAAAGGTTCAGTGTTCGAATCCCAACCAGAAGATCAATTATGATGAGTAGTTGACTAGAAATCAACAACAAATCCAACTTCCACTAAGAAGTTAGTCTCCCCATTAAATGTTGGATGCCAAAATAACCACTGAGCCCAAACATCTTTCTTTCTCTCTCTCTATCTTATTTTTCAAAAACCTTAACATATGCTGAAGTGTATTCATACCCACTTCAATGTTAAGTTCTTTAAAAAAAAAATAAAAAATTTGACCTTCGCTGTAGGTACAGATTCTACGCGCAATACCATATATGGGTGCTGTAATAGGGTGAGCAGACTTGACTGACGTATTCGAGAAGAGGCCGTAGAAAGGTTATATAAACCGATCTGTGTGGGTACGGAAGTTCACTTCAATGTCACAGAAAATACCTATGTATGGCATATTTCTGTTTCTATTGGGACAGATTCGTTATCAAAAATTCTCAGCCTGCTGGATGCTGTTTAGAATTCCTTGTTCTGGTAGAATTCATGAATCAGTTTTTTCAGGTATTTAGCTTTGGGCTTGCACTCTTCAATTAAGTAGACAGTTCTTTATGCCGATTGGAAAGTGCTTGCTCTTTGCTAACAACTGTTTCCATTACTTGCTTCTTCTTTTGGCTGTAATGAGTGGCCGCATTTTATTTTGCTCTTTCTTACAGTTTTTACGATCCTCTAGACACAATCATGATGAGTTTGTTAGGGTAGTTCAGCATATAAATCGGGTAGTTTTTGCACGATTTTCAAAAATCATCAACGATTTGACATTTTTGGGTAATATCAGATGATGGTGTGTAAGTAATTGGCGTAAATGGGGATGGTGCTGGAACCTGTACCGCAACTGTATTAGCAATGTTTTGAAAGACTTCAAGAGTACGAGATGTCTGCACCATAATATGTGTAGCTGCGGTCGTTGATGCTGTTGCTGTTGATACTGTTGGGCAATCTGTTGCAATGAGAAGTAAACGAAAATCTCTTTGATATCCTGGGACTCCTGTGGCAGCGATTGCTGTTGCGTTAAAAGAGGCTAAGGAACTGATTGGGGTGTTGTTAACTGCATTAAAATTCCCGCATTGTTATATAATGGTTCGCTGTAATTTTCACCCTACATGCAATTTTTACTTTTGTTACCATAGTTGGGTGATTAAAAACTGATTCAAAAACTGACGATTCAAAGTCAATCATTGGTTGGGGTGGGGATGATTTGACTTTAGACCATGGTTCTCCCTTAACATCGAAATCTAATACAAGGAGTTCTTCAATGTGGTTGTAGTCATGATTCCAATATTATTTGCAAAGCTATCTTCTAATAGCCAAGTCTCTACTGAGTCAGCAGAGGTCAGAAAGAGCTCACTGAGAAGTTAAGGGACACTCAATTGACAAAAGCTTTAGTAAATATTTTATATTTGGTTAAGCAGCGTTTGAGACATCCACACTCGATGGATGTAACAATCTATAGCTCTCTAAACCGTTCATGTTGGATCGTTACAATACTTACCTTATGGTGGTCGAAATATGGTCAACTTTGTCACCACCACCAAGTCCCTTTACGAATCTTGAAAGTTTATGCATCCATCACGCGTCATTCAGAACACGTATCTACGAGAACATGATCTATTCAACACTAGTTTTGGCATCCTTTCCAAACTGGTCACCAGTTTGAAAGTTTGAAATCAATCTCACTGAGACTTCTGCCGTCACAAAACGCCTTACTATCATCGGATTGTTTTAACATTCATACTTCAAAACATTTTGCAAAACGCGCACTGCTTCACCACGGACATATTTTTCTAAAAGTCTCTGCAATTATTCCCGTACTGATAACATTGTTGTCATTGGCAGAACACAGCTAGCTGTCATTGATGCGTGTACAAGTATTGAAGCAGAAACAACAAAAATGTGTTTAGCTTTAAATGAGGATAAAACCAAGTATATGCTGCCAACAAGAAGGAACGGACAATATCGACAAATCGAACAGAACGTTACAAAGGGCAGTTATTAATTCGGAGTAGTTAGGGGTGCTGCCTACCCCGACTTCGCAGTAACTCTCATAATGGAACCTCATCAGAAATCAGACAAAAATTTACTCTTGAGAATCACTGTATCTTTGGCTTTAAAAAGCAATTGAGTATGGAGTTCTTCAGAGAGAATACTAAGGACACTCTATGTGAAATATTCCAGTCCAACACTTAGCTTAGAAGCATAAACCCTGACAAAGGTATGTGTAGATATCCTTGGTGTTTTTGTACGCAAGATTTACAGAGTAGTTTTTGATCACATTTCGTTGATTTATTTGTTAAAGCCCAGGTCTATCCTCTGGGGTAGCACCATCTAGGTAAATAATTATGATAAACAGGGAGTGTGTCATCTGCTTTGTAACAATTTTTTTGAGGTGTATGTACTTTCTCCGGAGCAGGGGTCTAACTTTATACTCTACTCAATTGCAAGAAAATTAACGTACAGTCAACAAAAAAAGAATCAATTTTCTTTCTGTATGCACCCATTACAAATATTAGTGATCATTTTAGTGGAGTGAGTGTTGATACCACCTATCGCATGAGAGGCACTGCGACCTAAAAGATCTTTTATACTACGAAATCAGTATTAAGAAGCCAAGAGAAGCTCAAATCTTTTGATGAAATTGGGCATTTCTCTGGTGGAGTTTTTGAGAAATTCCCAATGATTAAAATTTCTCTTAAGAAATGTCGTCTCCTTACGGCACTTAGAGCCATGCATTCATATAAAATGTGTTCCGACGTTTCGTCGTCTTCCATGCAAAGACGGCATTCAGTAAATAAGACCTATTTTGTGTAGGTGATATCGAAGGCAAAAGAGACTTTAGCAAAACTTTGCATTTGCAAAGTGTCCGGCTGAAAATTCAACCAGTCTTCTGACATAGATTTTAAGTTGGGATCTGACTCTTTCAATTTTTTTTTGTGAAAGGATTTGATGGCTCTTGTAGCCTGTCGAAGTCCTGGGGGGATGTTTTCCCAAAATGCGATATACATATTTTGTTCTCCCAACTCTTTATTCCTGAGTTGATTGCTGAATTCGGGATTTTACAGACCGCCTCAGGACCACTTGCAGTGCATGACTGATTTAGAGTCAATGAGATTAGAGCATAAGCTTTAATAGCTGTTTAACTTAATTGTCCGGTTGTATTTGGATCGGGACCATCCGCCCGAAATACACTGGTACTTTTCCCCATTGATTGCTAAATTCTACTATTTGGACTAAAAATACCAGCACCCACCCCGCTGTCCTTCCGTATACCACTTGATACATTTAAGGTTTGAGGTGGGGTTTTTGTAGTTCCATGCTTCGCGGCTTGGGATCACTATATTGAACCTTCTGCCGAAGCACAGAATCTTAGGTAGACAGTCGATTACCGCGTAGGTCAGGTCAGGCTCGGAGATTTTGGAGAGAAGATTCATTTGATCCATGTGATCTGAGTGATCTGAGTGTTTAATCTTTCCTGTTTTTAGTAACCTAACCGTGCTGCGAATATCAATCCTTTTGTAAAGAGATGGAGTGGCGTTAAACCGATGAAGGCTTGTATAGCTGATGTGGGACATGTGTGCATTCCGCCGATGATGCCAGGCATGCAAGTCTTTGTAGTTGCTGCAGCTTTCGTCCGGCAGATTTCAATTTTGTTCTGTTAACGTTCTGAAAAACGTATCTTCTGAGCCTTTTCTATCAAAGGTATTTGCGATCTCTTTTCGGTGATCCTATCGTGTGGCCTGATGTCAACTGATTGCAATTCTTTTATTTGTAAGTTTCGGAAGTGGTTTAAAGTAATGTAAAGCTTGACATAATACTCGTAGATCCTATGAAGTCGAAATGCTTTTAGCGTATCTTTCCCCCTATTTTATTGTAATTTAAACAAAAATGGCTTACAAGCGCAAATTTCATTTTATTTCATTTTCACTTGAGACACTGGTCACTGCCTGTAATATTTTACTAAAAATCAGTTTAAAATGTCAAAATACACGAAATCAGTGCCAATGAAGCACCCGATGAATGTACTATATAAAGACCAGGGAAATGATATTTCGCCTTGTGCAGCACTGGACGTGCTGGTAAGTGAAGAATGCAGTCGAGGTATATACAAACTTATGATGCCTGGTGTAAGGAATGACTTAGATGAGCTACAGAGCATTTCTCTCTTTCTTCTTCCCAGTTCCACACTCATAATTTCATTTTCAACTATATCCACGGTCTTACAAAGGGTTCCATCCTTTTTATAGCTGTACACCATTTTGTTGACAACAATCTAATATTACATCACAAGCGCACATCCCATCTCTCTGAATGCGTACCAACCGAAATTCAAAACCACGCCCAGTAAAAATATGAAAAAAATAAAGAAAATATCATAATCCATAAAGCATAACAAAAATTCCTGCCTCCATACAGTCGAACCATCAAACAAACCCCTCAAAACCAGGATATTATTATACAAACTCCCCCTATACAAGAACCCTTCACGAAAGCACCCCTCATAGCTTCGTGTGCTTACAATAGATTCACTTTAATTTCACTCGATAACAATAACAATAACCATTGTCTTTTACCCCCTTCCTCCTCTCAATGAAATTAAAACGAAAAACGAAGATATCCTTTTTTGAAGAGTGGCCAGTCAAAAGGAAACGGAAACATAATACTTACTCGTATATACGAAGAGATACGAAAAAACAGGTCGTCCACCCACCGCAATAGTCCGCCTCATATGACAATGACTCATACACAAGCATGCGTTGTTCCCTCGCCTTTTGCTGTGGATACTCGTATGTATAGAAAACGGTACTAAACTAATAAAAGTATGACATCATATTTTCCATAGATATCTCTGACCCAACCACCCTCACATTTTACGTACGAATGTAGATAGACACCCAGTCATACCGAGGGGTAGTTTTCTTTTCTTTCATCCTGTTATGAACGACTTCGACGCAGCAGGGAGAATTTTATATCCTTGATGGACTGGACGAAACAAACACAAATGCGACAACGACTACGACTACGACTACGTACTACCAACTAAATGGGTACGGGTACGGGAGTATAATAAAAATTCTCATATAAAATATTTTCAAGGATATTGCGCAATGATCCACACCACCACGACGACGACGACGTCGACGACGTCGAGGATAAGGAAGAAAAAGGCGAAGAAGTTGGTAGACAACCAGAGCGATTTCTACCATCCCAATCCCCACCGAATGCTCGGCCACAAGTACAACATCTTTCATCCTGAAAGTTAAGAAGGAAGTAGCAGAAGAAGGTGTTGTGTATAGTACACGCGAACGTGGTGGCTATCGACCAATAATATTTCGTTATGTCCACTCCATCTCCATCTCTACCTCCACCTCCATCTCCAACCCCCACCATCACCACTCACACCTTCACTCCAAGGATTAATAAGAATTTCGTTTTCGTTTTCTGTTATTTCCTGTGTGCTTGTGTTTTTTTTTTCCTTTTTTTTCATTTCCTTTATTGTATATTTTTCTTTTCTCTTATCGTGGTTTGGTGCTTAGGTATGCATTTATATAAAGATCCAGGATGTACGAGTACTATACATCGACTGAGGGGGTGGGCTGTGGTGGTGGCACGAATATAAACTGTATCCGAATGTAATTCTAGAGAGAATATGAGGAAAAGAAAATAAAATGAAAAACAAAAAATAACAGAAAAAAAACAACCGGGACATAGTCATAAAAGCTACATACAGTCCCTACTAACCGTCCGTCCATACAACCATCAGACCATCGGACCAACGTATTCTCGATATTAATAAAATGTCAAATGGGAACGAGAAAATTGAATGCTTGAAACTGTGGGAGCCGAAAAAATAACGACGAAAAGGACGAAGGACGAGAAAAACATGAAAAACTCTGCTGAGCACAGCCCAATGCTGAAAAATTTATATCTTCGTTTTTCTCTTGGGTTTTTTTTTATCATGAAGTTACTGCTTTGGTGCGGTCCTTCTTCATTCGTTTGCCCACCTTTGACAGTTATAAATTTGCAGCAATTTTTCATCCCCACGGGTAGTGACTTTGGGGCTGACCCCCTTCGATAGCTTCATACCTACATATTCCTTTCATTCATTTTACCTACAGCACATGTCCTTTGCGCTGAGTAAAGGATTTAATCGAATGGTCACCCTTTTTTATTTATGGATTCTTTTTTCTGCATTTAAAATGAAAGCCACACACGGGTTGGAGTCGGGGGGTTGTGTTTCCCTTTTTTTTATGCAGCCCTTGGGGTGACCGTTGTCCTGATTATGCGTTTTTATATAAACAATTCATAGACACACGGACATACGAGTATGTACATACATCCAGTTACAGGTATGAATAAGTGGATTTCTGAAGACAATAACTTCTTTTTTAGTCTGATAATCTGGTCATGGGAAGAGAGCAGACAGCGATTTATTAGATTTTACTCCCAATGATGACATCCTGGGTCCTTTTTGAACAGAATGTTTGAGTAGTTCAAAGGGATTTGTTTCAAATGCTAATGTTCAGTGCTTGTAAATTTTTTTTCTTAAAAGAAGTCTAGGTTGGACATCGTCTTACCCTTGCCGAATGTGAGGAAATTTTTAAAAAATATTATCGAAATTCCAGCTCAGTTGTAAATACGCAACGTGGATTTCGTAGTGATCATGGCTTCAGGCATTTCGTCGCATCGTGGAACAGTTTGAGCGTGAGTGCACTCTCTTGGATCTTAAGCCACCAACCAGACAGAGATTGGTGCGAAATGAAGAAAACATAGCTGCCGCATCGGCCAGTATCGAAGAAGACCCATACATGTATCGGTTCGGCGCCGATCAGTTGAATTGGGCATCGCCAGAGAGTCAAACAGGATTATTTTGCAGTTGGATTTGTGGGTACATCCATATAAGATTGTGCTGATGCAAGAATTGAAGCCGGACGACCGTAGACAACGCCGTGAGTTCGCTAATTTGGCGCTGTCCGGAGTTCCGGATTTTGGCCAAAAAATTATTTTCTCGGACGAGACCCATTTTTTGGCTCAGCGGTTACGTCAACAAAATTGATGTTATTGGAGCAAACATTCCACAAGCGTTTGGTCAAGTATCAATGCATCTACAAAAATTAACTGTTTAGTGCGGTTTATGGCATGCTTTAATCATGCGGACCTCACTCATATAGGAGACACCGTTAACGTCAATGGTCTCAGGTATAGAGCGACGTTAACCAACTTTCTGTGGTCGACAACATCAACATATCCGAGCCGTGGTTCCATCAAGATATCTCTACATGCAATACAAGCGACGCAACGCTCGAAGTTGTGAAGGAGAAATTTGGCGACTGGGTCCGATCATGCGATTTTACACCACTCGATTATTTTCCCTGGGGCTATGTCAAGTTCTTAGTCTACGCTAACAAGCCAACCACTTTGGACGAGCTTAAGGCCAACATTCGACACGCTATTGCCGGGATAACGCTGAGAAGTACTGCCAGCGAAGATGAGGTTGCCATTTGAATGATGTGCTATTCCACACATAATGGATGTGGCTTCAAAATAAAGCCAGCAATTAATTTTATATCTCACACCGTTGTTGTTTCATTTAAAAAATTTTTCTTATCGTTCTTATCTGGCCACCCTAAAGATAATTATTTCAAATTTAAAATTAGTCGGCAAAAGGTAGTAATGAATTTAAAAATCTGTATTACAATAACTTTTTAAAAACTAGATAAGCTTTAAACATTGAGAGCGAACTATATATGTTGTTAATAGATTAATTGATATTAAAGACCAAAAAGCCATTCCGCGCAGTAAGAAAGCGGACCCAAAATGGTAAGATGAACTCTTCGACAAAGACATGTTCGACGAAATGATGAATGTCAGGATAACTTATCGCAACACTTTACTTGCACCACAGCATGTGGCGCAGCAATGTTCAGACGAATACCCTGTAAAAGACGTACACCGTGCTACTGGTGGATCCAAGAAATAAAAGTACTCAAGAACGACTAGACATATTCCTAATGTCTTCAAAGAAGCAAAGCAAGACGCTTAAAACGCATGTGCGGTCCAGCGGACATAAGCCCTTGGGGCACGTCGTACAAAATGATAATCACTAAGCTGAAGGACTGTAGGCCTCCACAATTGTCAAGTCCAATAAAGCTAGGGATTTTTGTAGAGCAACTATTTCCACAGAGACCATCGACTCTGTGCAATATAATCCGGGAAGACAGCACAGGAGCAGTTCCAATAATAACACCAGATGAACTTTTCAACGCATGCAAGTAGATAGGGATAAAAAAGCGCCTGGACCCGATGGCATCCCAAATATGGAACTGAAAGCCGAGGTTCAAAACAAACCAGACATACTTATAACATCGATGCAAAAGTGTCTAGAAGAGGGGATTTTCCAGAACAGTGGAAGCTGCAACATTTGGTACTCGTACCAACTGGAATCTAATCATCTGGAGAACCAGCATCATAGCGTTTAATACGAGTATGTCTGCTGTAAAATACTTGAACGGATCATATATGAGAGATTGTTTACTGTGGCAGATTGGTAACAGAAAATCGCACTCCTCCGTCGAGGCCATAAAAGCAGTGATGGATATAGCAGCCGAAGCAACAAAAGGTGGTGTGATACAAAGGAATATTCTGTAGTAGTAGTGACGTTGGAAATCAAAAATGCTTTTAACTCAGCAAATTAGTCATTTATAAGAAGGATATACCATACTACTTGCGATAGATTGTATACTTTACCAATAGAAGTTTGAGATATGAAACCGACGATGGAAAAAAGTTCCATAAAATCTCCGTGGGAGTCCCACAAGGATCGGTACTGGGGCCTCTACTCTGAAATATCATGTATGACAGAGTTCTGCAATTAACACTACCATCAGGAATAAAAATAATAATGAAGAATATTTGTGAGATAGAGTAACCAGCCGGAAAAATGCGGGATACTTGGGCACACGGGTAGGGAGTCAAACCGTTAGAACAAAAGACTACATAAAATACCTAAGCATACGAATAATACGAGTACTTGACAATAGACTAAGCTTTATTCCTCCCATGGACCATTCGCGCAAAAAGGGCGTAAAAGTTCCAGGCGGCACATTATGGAATGCTGTCAAACATCAAAACACCCGGATATGCTAAACGAATCTGGATATCCTACGTAGTAGGCTCAGTCGTCTTATACACTGCCCCAGTTTGGGAGAACAGAGCCCTAGCGGCAAAGGAACCAAGGAGAAATTTATCATCAACATATCGACTTAGCGCAGGGTAATCACTGGCTTTAGAACGATTCCGGACGATGCAGCTTTTGTTATAGCCGGGATGATTTCCATCGATATCCTTGCAGACGAGATGCAAAGAGTCTATAATAAAAGAACTTCTAGTAACCAAGAGGCGACAGTCGTCAACAACATCAAGAAGGAGAAAGAGCGACTTCAATGACCAGGTGAACCTACAGATTGATTCCATTTATGGACGTTTGGACAAACCGAAATCATAGAAACTGTAGCTACGGTGGCCATAAGAAATATCTACACCACTTCGGGCATACCGCATTCATTTCACATTCATAACAAACCTACAAAACAAGCTGCGAAGGATCGAAAGAATAAGACGTTTGATGCAGCAGATATAGAAGACATACTAGCATAGACTGCTCACCAGCACCGTGAAATAATACCTAACGCCTATGGAGAATGGTCTAAGTGTGTAGGATGTGGTTCACTATTTAAGGGGTATTCCTGGAACTGAGCAATCAGGCTAGCGTATCGTGCTTGTTGGTAGCCCGGGCTAATGGTATCTTTGAAGATCGACGACGTAAGTATATTGGTATAGAATTTAGAAGTCTAATAGTATGGACAGAAAATAAACGTTGACTGTTTAAGAAGTTGACTGATATTTGGAGTAAGATTTAAATGAGCCGAGCTAAAGGCCAACCATAATCGACTTTGGTGAGCTTAAGCCAGCTTAATGAAATGTCTCATGACATATAAATAGTAGTCCATGACTATAATGGGATTTTACTCAGATTCGTCAAGTTTCGTTAACTTTAATTGGACAAAGTCTCAATAGAATGGGACATATAGTAACACAAAATAAATTCTTTCTTCTTCCATTTCATCGGAGGATACCTATCTCTCCGATTGCAAGATGCAATAATTTTGACATTTTTCATTTTCGGAATATATTTTCCATTTTATTTTTTCCAGCTATGAAACCAATCCCGATGCAAGCAACTTGACAGATTATTAACTTTGCTCAAGCACATTATGTGTAACTTGAACCCCCTTTCACAGAAATTAAGTGGGCTTTTCGTTCAGTTTTGACGTAAGATTAATCCCACTGAAGTCTATTATGGTTACGTTTTAAGTCTCCCGAAGAGATACTCGTCTGTTGGTTGTTTTCGTTTTTAATACTTTTTACGTGGAAGGCAGTTTGAATTACAATGTGTTGTCGAAGCGTACATCTGGTGACTTGTTGAGAAAATCTAGAAATGTGGTCCTATTTTCGGAGATCAAATATGTTGCGGATCGCTGCATTAAATGCTAACTCTAATTTTTTAAGCGACAAAGCATCGACGTCACTATAAGCTACTAAGCTGTAGTTTATTATGTACATAAACAGAGCTGACAGAAACCCCCATATATTCTTTGAATTACATAACTGATATGGATTTCAGGAGACAATTTGTAATTAATGTATAATATAATATATCCCTAGGACTTTTACCTGATTTTCATATGGAATCCCATTTACCATTAAATTTATTTTCGTTGCTGACAACAATTTCCATGAATTTAGAAGGGTTTAGGGAGTGTTTATTGAGAATGGACTAATTGTAATTTCGATTTAAGCCCTTATTGAGACTAACTGCACAATCATCGATCAAGCCCATCAGTCTAGAAAGGCAGAGATAGTCATCGTCTACATATGTATACATAAGTGCACAGGCAGACAATAGTTAAGTCGTTAATAAACAATGAGAACAACAGCGGTCTTAAAACCGATCTTTGCGGTAGACCTGAATGCACATCTAACCATGTTGAGCTTGCAAAGCTAGTTTGCACTAGTTGAAACCTGCCGTTCAAATATTAAAGATGAGTGCTGCAGCTTTGTTACCAAAACTGAATTGTCACCTCAACTTCTCAACCAATCGTTGATAGTCCACGCTGTGGTTTTCTCTACAGCCTGATTGAGAAGGAGATAGCATTAGATTTAAATTTATATGTAAAGGGTGTTTTTTTATGAGGTATACAAATTTAATATAAAATAAAATTCTTAAAGCTAATGTTAATGTCTATGATATTAGCTTTATTTAATTCATAATTTTATGCAATTAGTGCTTAAATATGATATCGGGCATGTACGTACGGCTAGCCTGAATGAAGAGCAATCGTGAAGTCAAATTTTCGAAAATTTTATCGACTAACTGGGGCTGTATGTCAGCAATAACACGGCGAATGTTGACTTCCACATCGTCCAACGACTGTAGTTTATCGGCATAGACTAGTGACTTCACATACACCTAACGAAAGTAATCTAAACGTGTGAGATCACAGGATCATGGAGGCCCGTTTACAGATAAATTACGCGAAATTATTCGCTCAGCAAATGTTACCCGCAATAAATTTATGGTGTCTCGAGCCGTATGGCATGACTGAGGAACGAAAGAGTCAGAAATCATGTTTCTATTGCGCTCTTCATTGACGGTAACATTCTGATGATTCCACCAGCCCATAAAGCACACCAAATAGTGAGTTTTAATGGTTGTAAGGGCGTCTCGACAAAGACTTCTGGGTTTTCTCCACTCTAAATTTTATAATTTTGCCTGTTTACAGATCCATTTAACCAAAAATGGGCCTCATCGGAGAACCAAATTTTGCCTTGAAAATGAGGATCAAGCTGAATCATGTTTTCGGCCAATTCACTGAACCTACGACGCGTATAATGGTCACGTGGTTTTAACTCTTGCACTAGCTGGATCTTATAAGCTTTTAAGCCAAAATCTTTCCGTAAAATCTTCCACAAAGTGGCTGGGCAGCTCCAATTGCTGTGCACAATGGCGAATCGACTCATTCGGATTCTCCCCACTACGCTCCACAACGGCAATAACTTCTTCTGTTCGCACTGTTTGTCGTATTTGGGGATGCATATTATCCACTAGAGTGTACGCGGTGCGAAAACGATTCATCGTGTTCCGAATAACTTGCTCAGATGGACGATTATGTCGACTGTAAAATAAACGTAGCGCACGATAAATTTAACGAACCGAACCACGGTTTTCAAAATAAGTTTGCACAATTTGCACGCATTGTTCTGGCATTAATCTATTCATCGTAAAATGGCAAACCATACTAACCACAAATCAAATTCTAAGTGTCAAATTGACAATCTGTAGAAAGAGTGCTGCCAGTTTAAAAATCAAACCTCTAAAAAAAACACCCTTTATTGTACATATGTTTAATGACTTATTTTTTTGACAACATCATTTTGGAGAATCGCGGCAATATGCTAATAGGTCTGTAATCTTCCGATTGGTTCCATGTGGTATCCATAGGCACTGGTATAACCTCAGAATAAGTGCAAGCTGTGGGAAACTCTGCTCCCATGATACATGCATTTACAATGTATGTAAGAGGCAGCCAAATCAGGTGAATTCGGTGGCTGTTGGATGGTATTTGTTGCATTTTTCGTCAAAAAATTACACATAATAATGGCACTGTGCGACGGTGCGTTATCATGGTGTAAAATCCACGAGTTTTCTGCCCACAATTCTGATCTCTTTCGGCGAATGGCTTCACGTAAACGTCTCATAACGCACAAATAATACTCTTTGTTTACTGTGTGGTCTTCTGGTAAAAATTCATAATGCACTACACCATTGTAATCCATGAAAACCGTGAGCATTGCCTTCTTTTTTGATTGAAAACGACGTGATTTTTTTGGTCTCGCTCAGTTGGTGAACGTCTTTCACTTGCCTGATGTCTGGATTGCGTGTCGTACTCATAAACCCACGTCTCGTCTCCAGTAATGATCCTTCTGATGAATCTGGGATCGGATTCAGCCTCGCAAATCATCTCTTTTGTGACGTCAAGACGGTCTCTTTTTTACATGAAATTGAGGTCTTTCTAAATTTTAAAATTGTAAAAAATCACCAACACACACAGAGATAGATGTACTCTTGGCTACGTAACTTTTGCAAATGTCAATCTATGACGCTAAGATTTAGAGAGACTTAAACAGATTTACCAATTTAAAAAAAAAAACACAGAACTCAAATCGGAACAACGGGAGCGCCACACGGTGGTTATTCCGGGAATCTTTTGATCAATGTAATATATCCAAAGCATAATTTGTTTTACTAACTTAATAGATATACGAGTACAGTCCACTCCTACTGCATTCGATGACATTTATGTGTATACAATACGAGGTGTGTTCATAAAATAACGTTAATTTTTAAATTTCGCTGGTTTGGACAGTCCGATTGTCAAATATTTTTATTTTGTATTGGTATACTCGTATATGCCCCAAAAGTATAATACAATTTTCAGCTGTATTCATTGTTTACTTTGTCTTTGGTAGCCGCTAAGGTTAGACGTGTTTTTATAAGCTCGGCGATCTTCGTTTGTCAAAAGAAATGGATCACAGAATTTGTATCAAATTTTGCGTAAAAAATTAAATAAAGTGTAACAAAGTGTTTGAAATGATAACAAAGGCTTATTGTCAGTCAGCTATGAGTAGATCAAGAGTTTACGAGTCGTACAAGCGTTTCAAAGATGAAGACTTTGAAGATGACAAACCCCCCTGTTGGAGAAGACAACAGATGTACCTTACGTCACGGAAGACAGCGACACCACATAACGTCAGATAAGATAATCCACAACACCCATCTAAGTAACTAGTAGAATGAATTTTGTATAATACATATTGTAACAAAACCATATAAATACAACGTTAAATAGGCAATAAAACACAGTCCAATTTACAACGTGAAAGAACAAACAGTGTATTATTTTAAATACAGCAAGTCAACACAACACCGTACAATACAGTATAGCCCCGGACGGTGCAGCACACCAACAACCGATGAAAACGTGGAAAAAGTGAAAGAAATGGTTATGAACGATCACAATCAGAGAAGTCGCTGGCTCATGCCATGAAAGCTTTTCGAATTTTTTGCGTATGAAACGCGTGGCAGCAAAATTTGTTCCAAATTTGTTGAACTTTGAACAGAAACAGCGGGGAATGGAAGTAGCTCAGGAGTCACTAAATGAAGTCGTATTATAAATGTAGGCGTGCCGCAAGGATCTATTCTTGGTTCGATTCTCTTCTGTATGTTCGTCAATGACCACCTTATATTTGTAAGCACTTCTCTGTCCAACTTTATGTAGATGATGTCCAGCAACCTTAATGAAGATCTTGCCAGTATTTTCTCTTGGTTTTCAAATAAGGGATTGCTTTTAAATCCAAATAAAAGGTCAAGTTATTCCTATTTCTAATAAAACTTTATTCCTTAGCTCCTTACCAGATGTCCTACTCTCTGCCAATAAACTTAAAATTGATAACACTCTTACTAGTCTGGGTTTTGTCATTAATTGTCAATTGTCAGGATACGATCATATTAATCATATTATAGGGCGAATATATGGGAGCCTTCCCAAACTCTGGATATCTGCAAGTTTTACTCCTACTAAGGCCAGACAAAAACTAGTCAATACTCTAATTCTATCTCTTATCACATATGCTGAAGTAGTATACAGTTGCAATGACTCTCTGTCCCAGCGTGATCTGATTTCTTGTGAATCTTTAACAAAAAAAACTGCAGCTTTCCAATTTTGCAGTAGTAAAGGTGCCATCAGTCTTTGCCATTGTTGTGATAACAAAAATACGAAATGATTACAGAAACGTTTTATTTGGCAACACTGACTCGAGTAATCTAAGCCTTTTTTGTCCACCATGGTCTGCTTTAGACAAGGGAAAATATTTCGCGAAATCCCCGCACATGACATCGGAAACAAAACGCTCCGCTTCATCCATTCAACTTGGACTTCCTAGACAGAGGATTACAACCCACTGTATGGATGGTAAAATTACTCTCCTTCGAAAGAGATTTTTCGCACATGGGTTGTTACTCGTAGTTGTTAGATCCTTTTTTCTGGTTCTGTCATCCTCCCCACACACAAGAAGCAGACGATGACACGGAGAAATATTGACTATACCAGAAGAAGAAGTGGATGCCATGTATTACAAAAACAAAACAAAACGAAGGCAAAGAAAAAAAATTGTAAAATGTCCAGTTGGTCAGTAAGTGTAGAAAAATATTACCACCCCCTTGGTACACAGAAATCGATAATAAAAAAAAAATTCTTTCCTTTTCCTTTTGTTTCTCTTTTCATTGCAATATTTCTTTTACTTTTTCTGTCGGTGGAATTTTTCTTTTATTGTAATACTCCCAGATCGTCGTACACGTTTTTTAAAAAAAAAAAGGACGTGACGAGGGACTGCTGTAGGTGATTCCAATATCGACAATACAAATGGCGTACGAAAAGGATACCCAACCTGTTCATATTGTGAGGAAAAATGAAAACAAAAAACTGCTACTCCAGCAGTTAGATTTCTTTTGCTCACCTTTAGCAATAAAAAATGGAATTCCATTTTATTTTATTTTTACTATACTATTTTTTGACTGTGCTTTTATTTTTCTTATTTCATTTTGAAAAAGGACACTCTGCAGCTGTATAATTTATTCGATCGACCAAACTGGACATCTGTCTTTGAAATGCTCACTGTGATTATCTTGGGGTTGACTGATTTCAACTCTTTATTTTTTCTGTTTTTGTCTCGGCAGACCACATTTGTGGTCGACACTTTGATGAAGTATCACCGATTAGAATTATAAAAATATATATCAGGCATACATATGTGCATATGTATATACTAGACATACACTAATACTTACATATGATCGAAGCTAAATTTGATTTAAGGAAAATTGCTATTTTTGAAGGAAAAGATTGTAACCGAAGGTTTGTCCTGGAGAAATGCTCTGGAGGTTCTTGTTCCTGTAAGGATAGCGCGTGTGAGATTCGTGACATGTGTCAAAGAAGTCAAACATGCTCAGTTAGAATTGCCATTTCATCATGCAAAGACTTACACCCGAACAACGCTTACAAATTATTGAATTTTGTGATCATAATCGACATACTGAGCAAGCAATTCAAGCCATAATTACCAAATCTCGCACCAATTTCACTCTATTGGACATCAAGTCACCTACCCGTATGCGTAGAGTGCGTACAGAGGTAAATATTGCTGAAGTATCCGACAGTGTTAACGAAGACAATGATTTGTCAATTCATGCAAGAAATAAATCGAACGACCTGCCATAGCATCGTATTTTCAGTGAGTGGGCCTTAGAAAAGCTGGAGGAAAATCCGCTTTTTGTCTTCAGCGACGAAGCTCATTTCTAGTGGTATTCTAGTTATATTGTATTTGAGCAGGCAATACAAGAGCTGCCAATGCACCCAGATTGTCCGGTGCGGTTTATTGTCCGTATTTTTTCAAAGATGACCGTGAGAACAAAATTGCTGTCAATCTATGATTTCGAGTTGTTTTTGCCCAAAATGCACGAGCTTAACCTGGTCGACATTTAGTTCCAGCAACACGGCGCTACGTGACACACAGCACACGAATCGATGGACCAATTGACAAATGAGTTCGGTGAGAAATTTATTTCTCGTTTTGGACCGGTGAATTGACCAGCTAGATCGTGCGATTTGATGTCGAAAAACCAGTGTCAATTGCAGGCTTGGAAAACAACATTACATGTGTTATTAGCGAAATACCAGCCAATATGCTTGAAAAATTTATTCAAAATTAGACTCTCTCTATGGAGTACTTAAAACCTAGTCGTAGTCAATATTTACATGAAATATACTTTTCATCACTCGTCATCTGATAGTCGTGGAGTGAAGTTGTGCATTTTGTCGGTCCTCTTTACCTTAGTAAATTTGTTTCCATAAAGCTATCATGTCGAAAGTTTGTATAAACAGATTCGGACGTATTGGACGCTTGGTCCTCACTGTTGACATCTTGAAAGGTGCCACCGTAGTTGCTGTTAACGATCCCTTCATCAATTTGACCCGCGGTAGTTTCAAGGGAACTGTCACCAGCGAAGGTGGATTCTTGGTTGTCAATGGACAAAATATGGCTCTCTTCTGAGAACGTGACCGCAAAGACATTAAATGGGGAAGAGCTGGTGCTGAATACATTATTGAATCATCTGGTGTTCTCACCACCATAGAAAAGGGATCAACCCATTTAAATGGTGGTCCTAAGTAGGTCATCATCTCTGTCCCTTCAACTGATGCACCAATGTTCGTTTGCGGTGTCAACTTGGAAGCCTGTGATCCATCAATGAAAGCTGTGTCTAATGCCAATTGCACTAGCAATTATTTGGCTCCATTGGCTAAAGTTACCCAAGACAACTTTGAAATTGTTGAAGATTTAATGACCAGAGTACACGCTACCACCGCCACTCAAAAGACTGTCGATGGTCCATCTGGTAAATTGTGATAGACGTGGTACTGCACAAAACATCATCCCAGCTGCCACTGCTGCCGCCAAGGCTTTTGGCAAATTCATTCCAGCCTTGGATGGTAAACTTACCGGTATGGCCTTCCGCGTCCCAATCGCCAATGTGTCCGTTGTGGTTGAACTATCAGATTGGTTAAACCAACCAGTTATGGTGCTATCAAGGAATAGTTTAAGGCTACCGCTGTAGGTCAACTCAAGGGAATTCTCGATTACACCGAAGAGGAAGTCGTCTCATCTGAATTCATCAGTGACAATCATTCATCGATCTTTGACGCCAACCCCGGTATCTCATTGAATGATAACTTTGTCGAACTTATCTCATGGTACGATAACCAGTTCGGCTACCCCAACCGTGTCATCGACTTGATCAAATACGAGTACATGCAATCCGAGGATTAAGCAGCTACTCTACGAGTATATTTATTTATTATTTATTTTTATTTTTCACAGGTACGAATACAAATAAATTTGTATTGTCCGGAATATAAAGCCGGGAGTCTGTGCCCATATGGCTGTTACTTAAATGTCGTACTATTTACAATTTCTACAAATATTTACAATATTATATTTACACTGACCTTAAGAGTCACAATTCTTATACATATATGGATACTAGATTTAGATTTTAGATTTGATTTCAAATTGAATTTAATTTGTGTTTAGTCAATAATGGAAATAATTTAGAATTCTGTGGCGGTAAGGAGGGATCAAGTATCTGCGATAGCTACAATTCCTATCTTTAGATGCGTGATCATCCGCCAAACAATTTACGCAGAATGTTCGCTTACATCCTTCTTTGTGTGGGGAAACTTCGGCGCATACTGCACAGATGTTACTTGTTTGCCGGCAATGCCTTTACCTATGATAATTGGGTTTCGGTTAGCAATTGGTGTTTTATCACTGTCCATCACTGAGGGCCCCCGCCCAATTATCAAGGCTTCGCCCTTTAATGACGTTGTCTAATAATGAACGGGGGCAGAGCAAAGTACTGGTCTTATCGTAAACATCTTCAGATGACGCTACCGAAGGTTGCTACGATTTGATCAGTCACAAGCTGCCGGTCATAGGTCTTGTTGGCGGCTGGACCACCGGTAGTCCCTACCAGGACTTAAATCACGGTACCATGGGAGTCAGGAGCCCCCCGGATCTCGGTCCGGGCCTGACTTGTTAGAGGTAGGCCCCCTTGTGGGAGCGTCATGGTGGCTGTGGTTTAAACCCAAAATCGCGGGTAAGAGTCTTCCTATGGTTTTCCTTGGTTTTCCTTTTGGTTTTCCTTGGTTTTCCTTGGTTGACTCAATGTGGAGTTGCAATAAGTGCTGGGTGCTGTGACCCTAAGAACAGTAAGAGGTTTTAGGTCGGCCTCGACTCATACCAAGGGTGGAACTTGTGCCGGCAACACAGTTCCGAATTGGTATCAAAAATGAATTATCATTGTGAGCGATGGCAAGGCGTATCCTTGCTCCCATGGATGTATGGGCATCCCGTAAGTTTAAGCCCACGCGGCAGGCACTTACGTTAAAAACAAGAGGCATCTGTCCATCACTGAGTTAGTAATAACAAGGAATCGCGTAAAATCAACGGGTATTTGCGATTTAGAGATTAGAATTGGCCATTGTTCACTGTGTGCATGTGCTCCTCTGTCTATTTTTTTTCTTTTCGCCGTTTTGTTGGTTTGCATTGGGTCGTCCGGGTTCAGCCCATCAAACCGGTTTGTTGTTTTTGAAGCCATATCGGCGGGAGCAATTGATACAACTTTGATGTGTAGTTTTTTCTGTAAAGTTTTTGGGAAAATTTATATTATGAAAGAATTATTTATAAGTGGAACTGTTTAAGTTTATTGAATAACACTAGCAACTAGGTCGTTAAGTATTGTGTACTAGAAAACAGTTGGAACAATACTTTTTTTTAACAAAATACACTCAATGGGTGATTTAAAGAAAAAATACCGCGCTGCACTTTAAGTACGTGTGTCACTTAGAGGAGTTTGCTTGGTACAGTACGAGTATATTGTTAGAACAAAACAAAAAAAAAGCTAGAAGACACTGCGAGAGTTGCACAAACATCACCACCATCATTTACCATTGCGCTTGCATATGTACAACAAAAAAGAAACTTTCACAAAATTAATTAAAAAACAAAAATTTTCACTTGTTCCTGCGAACAAGAAAGATTAATACGCATTCGCTAGTTATTTTTTTGTTTCATTTTTGGCTCAATGGGTTCGTCAATAAGCAAAATATGCGTTATTGGCCGGGTGAAAATCCACATGTGCTTCATGAATCACCACTTCATCCATCCATCATCCATAACTGTTTGGTGCGGTTTGCATGCCGCTGGCGTTATTGGGCCATGTTTTTTCGTCGACGATAACGATCGTCACGTTACTGTGAATGGTCAGCGTTATCGCGCCATGATCACCGATTAGTTTTGGCCCGAATTGGAAGATATGGACTTGGACGACATGTGGTTTCAGCAGGATGGTGCCACAAGCCACATAGCATACGCTACAATCGATTTATTGAAGAGTAAGTATGGTGAGCGTGTTATCTCAAGAAATGGGCCAGTCGATTGGCCGCCTCGTTTGGCCGCCTCGTTTGTGCGATTTAACGCCGCTTGACTATTTTCTGTGGGGCTACGTTAAGTCATTGATTTATGCCAACACGCCGACGACATTGGAAGAGCTCAGAGCCAACATTGAACGCGAAAGCGGCCGTTTCGCCCGAAATGTGTGGCCCAGTCGTTTAAAATTGGGTCCAACGAATCGACTGCTGCAAACGTGCCCGCGGTGGCCATATGAACGGAGTCGAGTTCCATTCATATATGTTTTGATTGTACTTCAAACCGATAATAAAATTTTTGAAATATCTCAAATGGTTTGCGTTTTATTTAAAAAAAAAGTTGTCAAGTCATTATTGGAAAATCCTATAGAAGATAGGTTTAAATTTCTGAGTATTATTGGAAATATATTATGTGTCGTAAGGTAAGAAATAAATGGTAGCGATTGTTTTATCAACTCAAATAAAAATTTTTGCAATTTTCCTGTGTTTTTTATGACAACTAAAAGCCAAACGCTAAAAAAATCACCCATTATAAATGATGCTGTAATAGGTATAATAATGTTCTACGAGTAATATGGCATCACTTAAGGGGAGATATACGAGTATATGTACCTAGCAGCCGGACAAAAAGATTATTTTTGTGTATTTTTTTTTAGGAAAACTACTTGAAATTTCGGATGGGAAGTTTGTTTTTGTTTGGAATTTGTTTTATTCAAAAATATCAAAAATATACAGGGTTATTGTATGATCCTTGGAGCGTCGAAAAAAAATTTGCGTAAACGGTACCCACTGCATTTCTTCAGAAATCATCTGGAAAAAAACCAAAAAGATTATTAAATTAGACACTATAATCTAGTACTTGTTATAGCCGATTTTGAAAATATAGATTTATGACAAAATAGTGATTTTTGGACCAAAAATTTGTTATTATTTTGCCTATAAAACAAAAACTAAGTAACGAAAAAATCCTATGACAAGTCGATAATTATTGTAGATAATGGTGTACAGAATAACCACAAAAAAAATCAAGCCAATCGGTTCATTGGTTTTCGAGAAATTTTTGAAAGTTGGCCTTATTTCACGGCACCATTTTGGGTACCGATTTGAAAAACGTGCTTGAAAATTTGGGAATGGATAAATCCTGAAATGTGTCAACTTACATGGAATCGTCGATACCAGGCCCATAGGCAAATAATAAAAGTCGTATGATATATCCGTTATACCTGGAGCCGCCCAAAAACAGAATAGAATAATAAAATAGGTCTAGGGACGCTCTGTTCGAAGGGTCGCTTGCCGCTACCTGGCTCTCGGTGCGACGTCGCAAAACTCGTTTCACTCTCTCGGCTGTAACTATCTTATTTATTGAAATACTGACTCGGCGTTTGCACCATATATTATTGAGACTTCAAGCTTCTAGAAAATGCCAAAAAAAAAATCGAATTTTTCGACCATGCTAGGTGTACGAGTATAATTTTCCTAGATTTTTTCGTATAATTCGGCCGATGTTGCAGCAATTGCACGTCACCTCCAAGTCGTCTAAATTTTCTGACTTGTTTCTTGTTATGGATTAGAGACTTAATGTAGCCTCAAAGAAAAGAGTCCAAAGGTGTTAATTTGCATGAGCGGGGCGCCCAATTGAGAAGGCCATATCTGGCAATAAGACGATCACCAAACTTTGTCTTCAATAAGTCAACTGTGGCATGTTCTGTGCACATATCCTGCTGAAATCACATTACCTCCTAGCCTTACAGTTCCAATTTAATTCTATTAAACTTGGCTGAAAGGAGCGACAGCATTCTTTCGGAAAAAGTGCGGCCTAAGGCAGGGTCGGGTATGAAAATCACGCCAAATAGCAATTTTTTTCATATATGGTGTGTTCAACAAAAACGTGCGTGGAATTTTATTAAATCATATTTTTATAGTATCTCATTGTCATACGGGAGAGTTTCTATCTGCGAAAGCACATCCAGAATTTCCTCTTTATTTAGAAGGTTGGTGTTAATGATCTCTTTCTTTGCCAAGTGCATTGCTGAGACGATTTCACTGAGTTCTTCTTTTATTAGGCCGAGCTTGTTAAAAATCATCTGCTCGTACTTATCAACGCTGGAATTGCCTAGTCTTTTAACAATCCTGTTGTAACCTTCCAATATCCCTCTAGTAATCGATGTTAGGCGTTCATTAATCTTGAACTGGTTGTTGTTGTTATCTATTATGCCATTTTGGTTTTTTAATAATTCATCCCCATCTGTCGCTTCGGGGGTGCCGGCTATCCATTTCCAATCCGACCCAATCCAGTTAATTGATGTTCGGTTTCTTGTGTTCTTACAACGTAGACTGACTAATAATTGGTCGATGTAATGATGGATCAGTTGTGGACGTAGAATACTGGCCTTATCGATTTGATTCGTTATCATGGGAGTGAGGTTGCTGATTATATCTTCGTAGGTTGTCAGATTAATAATGTGCACCATTCTGAAGGTTCCACTGGTTATCTTGCCATTTCCTAACTTTAATGTCACTATAGGTGTGTTGTATTCGTACGAGAATATGTTGACTGTTCCGAGCACCAAACGTTGCATCATCCTGAAATTAAACAGAGTCTTTATTGAGAAGTATTTTTAATTTGGGATTTGTGGATCTTTTTTCCGGATTCGGTTATTACCGTAACCTTGTTGTCTTTAAGCACCTTTTCTTTTGTGTACAAGGGCTTTTGTTTACCGTCGCGGCGTTTAACTGCTGCATAAATAGTTACTCCTGGTTCGTACTTTTTTGGAATGTTTCTTTTACGGTTCTCTCTGCTATTTTTCCTTCTTTGATTACTTTTAATAAGTTCGGCAAGATCTTCGTTAACCTTTGCTTGGAAATCAACAAGGTTTTGATAGTTGATCCATTGGCTCCTTCCGAAGAAAATATCACTGGGCTTCTTTTGTATCACTGAGTGAATAGTGTTATTATAGCGATCCACTCCAATTTCTATGATTTCTCTCATCATAAGATCAGGATACTCTTTCCGCAGACACCTAAATATTTCCAGAATTGTAGAATGGATTCTTTCCACCGTCCCATTTACTTCACTTTTTTGAGATGGGGTCAAATAGATTTTAATGCCAAGAGATTTGATATAATTTGAAATTATTGGGATTAAAAAGCTGCCTTCGTTGTCTGTTACAATAACTTGGGGTATGGAAAAATAGTGCAGAATTTTAATTATTTTTTTCCTTAAGTAAAGAGCAGATTTCTCTTTTATATGGAAGAATTTTGTGAACTTCGGGAACTTATCTACGCATGTTATAAACTTTTCCCGGTCAAGCTCGAAGATATCCATATGTAGAATCTCCGTAGGAAAGGTGGGATTGGGAGTTTCCTGGAGCTCAGGTCTCAAAGGATGTCTATCATACTTACTAGTTTTGCATATCTCGCAGGTCCTTGCAACCTGTTTCACGAGCTTATTCATTTTTGGAAAATAATATTTTTCCAAGATTTGTTCCTTGTTTTCCCGCTCGTTGCGATGCGCCCTGTTATGTTCTTCTTGAATGACTCTCATTTTATTCTCTTCATTACGTAGGTCTTCTACTATTCTCTGTGTTATACGGATTTTGAATTTGCTGAAGTTTTCCTTATATATTTCATTCCGGAGGGGGATATAGAGTTCTGGTATTTTTATGCCATTGATTATATTATGATTGAGCTTCTCTTTGAGAGTCCTTGTCAAATTTTCTTTCGTGATATTCTGGAGCCGAATGTAATGTCTATGGAAAGTCGGATGCTGTTCTTCATGGGCAAATAACTCTCGTCCTTGAGAGATGACTAACTGGTTCCTAAAAACGTTTAACGGCACATCGCGGTGAGGAATCAAATATGTGCTGTCTTCTTCAGCACTGTGTATGGTTTGTGAATCTGACGTTAAGGTGTTGGCTTCTGTTTTGAGCCGCGATAGGGCATCCGCGACTACATTGGTTTTTCCCGGCTTATAGATGAGTTCATAGTTATACTCTTCAATCCTGGCCTTCCATCGTTTTAATTTAGCATTGTTGTTACGGTTGCTTAAAGAGAAAATGAGCGGTTGATGGTCTGTCAGAATTTGTATTTTGCTCGCACCGTACAAGTAGTTCCTTAGATTATCGAGTTCCCATACTATCGGCAACATTTCTCTCTCATTAGTTGCGCAGTTCTCGTCGGCCTTACTAAGTGATCGTGAAATGTATGTTATCGGTCTATCTTTACCGATCTCTCCTTGAGAGAGTACGGCTCCAATAGCCATGTTGGACACGTTCGTGGTAAGGACGAAGGGCTTTCCAATGTCTGGAAATGCTAAGACTTCTGATGACATCAAGAGCTCTTTTAGGTTATTAAATGCTTCTACTTCTGCTGATTCCAAACTTATTTCAATTTTTCTTGATTGGCTGGCCTTTACTTCGGCTCTCTCCCCTCTCGTGAGATTTGTTAAAGGCTTTGCTATTCTCGCAAAGTCTTTTATAAATCTTCTATAATATGAGGTAAGGCCCAGGAATCCCTTGAGTTCCTTTAGGTTTTCAGGTGGCTTTATTTTCCGAATCGCATCTACCTTCTTTGGGTCTGGTCTTATACCCTTTGTTGTAACGAGATACCCTAAAAATTCCGTTTCTTGTTTCAAAAACTGTATCTTGTTGAGATTCACCTTAAGATTCGCTCTCTCCAATGCGGTCAAGATAGTTTCTATGTTTTCTAGATGTTCTTTTTTGCTTCTACCGAATATGATGATGTCATCGATATATACGTAGCATATTTTCCCTATATATGCCTTTAATACATCATATATTGTCCTCTGGAAAATGGACGGGGCATTCTTCAGCCCGAAGGGAAACCTTGTATATTCGAATTTTCCGTTCATTGTTGAGAACGCGGTTTTGGGAATATCTGTCTCCTTCATTTTAATTTGATGGAATCCTGAAGTAAGATCCAAAGTTGTGAAGAATTGAGATTTTCCTAGGCTGGCTATTGTATTGTTGATATCGGGTATGGGGTATGTGTCAGGAATAGTCACGGCGTTAAGTCTCTTAAAGTCTACTACGAGTCGGTATTTCTTTTCTCCTGTGCCATCCGATTTTTTCGGCACTATCCACAGTGGGGAATTATATGGGCTATTCGAGGGTCGTATAATTCCGTCCTCTAAAAGCTTCTGTATCTGGGTGTCGACTTCCTGCCTTAGATGTACTGGGTAGGGATACGATTTAGTATACACAGGTTCTTCCGTTGTGGTTCTAATCTCTGCTCTAATGTTGGTGTCGATTATTTGTTCATCGCTTATTGGTCCGAAGACTCCCTGGTGTCTATTAATAATGTCTTGAAGATGTTGCTTTGTTTCCATGGCAAGATGGTCATGTTTTAATCCCATATTGTTTACCTGGGCTGACTTTTTCTCTTCCAGCGGTATCCTTATTCCTGGTTTTATTATTAGGAAGTTGTTCTTCCTATCTATGATGGCTTCCATCTGCTTGAGGGTGTCATCACCAATGATACCGTCGAATGTTCTAAGTCCTGGAAGAACAAAGAACTCTATGACAGTTTTGTTTCCGACGCTTTCAAAAAACTTCCCGCTAATTTTTTTGTCGATACGAATTTCTCCTCCGGCTGATTGGATGGTAAAGGGTTTTTGAGCCAAACGTGCGTTGGTTGCTAGTTCTGGTTTCACAAAGTTTTTGTTTGCGCCCGTATCTACCAAAAACTTTAGGGTGCTGCCCGTTTTAGTGACATACCTTACGTATGGTATGCTAGACAGGCGTCTATCATAAAATTTAACTCAGTAGGTTCCGTCTCTGGTTCCTCTGGTTGAGGTTCATAGTAATCTTCCTGGGTGAGCTCTTGCTCAAGGTTTTCGAGATATTGTTCTTCATCCTGGGTTTGAATATTAAACAACCTTTGCTTTCTGAGGATAGTAATTATCTGAGTTGTTTCGGGATTGTTCGTTATGCATTTGTTGATAATGACCGAGCTGCGCGGGTATAGCAGGTTTGTTCATATAGTTGGCTTGTCGAGTCTGTACATAAGTTTCCATAGGAACTGGGGGTTTAGGCTGAGTCGGTCTTGGAGGAGGAATATCGGTCCTTTGCGGCCTCGGTTGTTGGGGTTGGTTCGTACGATGTTGATTATGATGGATATTGTAGGCCAAGTTCCTTTGTTGTGGCGTTAAGGTTCCCTGAGGAGGTGGCGAATGGTATGCCGGTTTGGATTGCCCATTTCTGCTTCGCGATAGGATCTGGTTTATCGGAGTGGTTATGGCGTTATTACTGATTTTTGGGTGTATTGTCATACTCCTATAGTTTAAGTTTTGGATTTCTAAACACGAAGCATAAGCTTCCGGAAGAGTAAGTGGTTTTTGGATAAATAGCATTTTTGACAGTTCCCCATTTAATCCTCTGATGAACACATCGAGAGCTCGATTCCTGTAATTATCTACAAGAGCTTGAATGGTTTCAGGACTGTAATCCTCCGTTTTTATTTTATTGATGATCAGTGAAAACTGATGATTCACCGAAGCGTAGAATTCGTCGATATTTGAGTTGCCCTGGGATAAGGTGTTGAGTTGATGCTCCAGGGTGCGGATGTCCCTTTTATCCGCATAGTGCAAGGATAGGCACTTCTTGATCGAAGCCCAATCGTCATCGAATATATTGTATGAAATTAGGGCGGCGTCAGCCCCACCTCTAATTTGTTGCCTAATACTCTGCAGTATGGCTCTATAGAGGGGTTTTTCCCTTACGATCTCATAGTCCTTTAATATGTTTTCAACGTTGTGGATCCAGGAGATATATTGGATTGGATTGCCATCGAATGTCTGAAGGTCCTTGACTCCATCGGGTAATCTACTAATCTCCTTCAGATCTTGCTCACTTCTTGGAATTGCAGGTGTTATTGGGTTTGGGTTAGATGATGCATTACCGAATTCTATTGACCTAAGCTTTTGTTCTATTTCCCTAATTTTTTCGATTTGCGCATTCACTGCACCGGTGAGATGGACAACAGCTCTTTGAAGTTCTTCCATTTTGCGAAATAATAATTGTTTATGTTTTTGTAGTTATGAAATTACGTTCGTTAGGTATGACGAAAATTGAGAATATAATTTTGTTTATGTGACAGTATGCTATGTACCCGAAACTATATTATTATGTCAATAATAGCTTTGAAAATAATATATATGTTAGATGATAATAATTTGATAACTTAAAACTAATGAATTGAATTTTTGCAGCTACGACTGTTCGATTTTATAAAAATTACCACAATTAAAAATATATTCACAAAAAATAATTGCTTTTTCTGTTTCTTTGTTAAAATTCTTTAGGTTCTTAAGGTTATAAGATTTTGAGGTTCAAGTAATTGACTTACATTAAGATTATGATATATATCATGTCTCTTCTGGGTAGGTTGGGATGCTGGAGAGTTGGTGAATGTTGTCAAAAGATGAGTTCTTCCGTGTTGACTCCTTCGTAGAAGTCTTCTGTTGAAAGTCGCCCTTGGTGGTTCACTCAAATTTTATACAATGCACTTCGGAAGGGGTGTATTGCTCCTTTTTGGCTTATTTCGTAGAGGTATTGGCTCTGTTGTAATAGCCTACTGCGGTACACTTTCACTGTCATGTAGCGCGTGAGTTCACTTTTAAACAACTCCTTTATTCGCGTATACTTTTACATTCGCGATGTCCCTGCTGCTCGGGCGCCAGTAAACGATTTTATTCGTTAATAAATGAAACAAAAACAATTTTTCCACTTTAGTGAGACACAAGTCTCTTTATTGAAGTCAAACTTAAATCTAAACATAATTTGCTCTTGTCATCTATTTATAACATTATTGTAATTATTGTAATTGATGAGCTTGCAATTGTGTGGGAAAGTATTCCAGACGGAATACGAGTCCTATTCAAATGCACCTGAACAAGTATTCAATTACCGAAGGTCTTTAGGTAAGCGCGTGTGCTGACCTAGCAATATCAAATATGATGCATGTAGGATTGAATCGGCGCGTGTGCTGCATCAGCAGGATTTGGTGTGATAACTGTAACGTTGGCCGTTGACGATAACTCGAACTCTTGTCTTATTTTTGAAAAAAATAAGAACAGATGATGCCACTAGTGAGTAAAGGGGTTTGTCTCATTCCATAAATGACAATTTCGCTTTATGACAAACTCATTGAACCAAAGCAAACCTTTTCGTTAAACACAGTTTTTCAATAAAAATATGATTCAAGAACTCACTCCGTGAACACGCGTCGCACGTCAAGGTTTCCTGGCCTTATTTCCCGCGCCAGTTGAATCCTATATGGATGTGCTAAGATTTGTTCGTAGAATCTTTAACTTAACGAGGGCCAAACATTTGCCACACTTTCACCCACAAGGGCTACAGTTTCGTCTTTATTTCTACGTTGACGGATGTTGGCTAACTAACACAGTTGATCGATTATGAGAAATACACACCACCAACGGACAAAATCGTCCACCTCAATCCTCACTATGAATAATGAAATTACGACAACAAATAACCGACTTTACTCAGTTCAACAGAGCTTTCTACGTCAGGGGTCGACCTTGTTGGGCTGAAGAAATCAGCGGAAGACCGCTTAACTCAGAACAAAATAAAAGGCAGAGGAAACTTTTCCGAACTTGAACGGTGTCGTCAACGAGTGTTTTGAGTTGAAGTGACTTCTTTGGCACTTGCATCTTGCAGATAGGAAGTTCCATGGTGAAACGCAGATTTGCAGCGACTATATAAGGAAACTAGACAACTTAGTGGAAATATAAGAAGCTTATTCGGATTTCGTGCCTCTCACTATTGGCAACAGATCAAAACACTTGGTTAGCCACTAGCCCTCAAAAGGAAGAAATCAGCCAACTCGAAGTCAAAAGTACAGACCCTCTATATCAGGCTCACATCCCCTAACCTAACCAGAACGAACTTACAACTAACACTTACCAGCGAAACTACGAAACTAGAAGCGAACTCAGTAACACAACACTCCGAAGCTGATATCTGTCATCGGTTGCGGTGACAGTTTAGGGCATCACACTGGCGTCAAGTCGGCTGGCACCATTCGTACACACCAGCTCTGCTACAAGAAGGTGTAGACCAGCTGCTGTCAATGTTAAGGAGAATCTTTACTGCTAGCTTGGTACTGGCAAATATATCGAAGTCCTAGCAAACAATAAAAGTAGCCTTTATACCGTAAATCGAAAAAGATGCCCACACACTCACCAGGAGCTTCAGACCTATCGATCGAGCTTCATGTATGCAAAACTGCTTTGCAAATTCATCTTCTGTCCAAAGTGCAACATTTCACATTTGCGACTGCGTGTCAAAATCTTGTGGTCAGAAGATGCACTCTATAAGAAAGTACATATGTGGTGCACATTTAGCGTGCTTTCGCACACATGCGTAATTCAACCAATGGTGGTTGAAGAATCGCTAGTTTTGTAGATAAAGGCTATGCTGGTACATAGGATATTGTTGACTGCGGTGAATATATGATAGCGGGGGTAAACAGGGGTTGTCACAAAGGGATATTGGTCGGCTCACTATTTAATGCTCTCAATAGCTCTAATGTCTACTCTCAGGTATATGATTCAATTTCGTGCGCAGTAACCTTTGATATTATTGCCAACTTCCTTCTTACAACTTCGAGGGCATTTCGTTCTAGGCAATCATTTGATTTTGGATGAATTTTGTTAGATTTAGCCAAGGCTGACTCGTGTGATGCATGGTGGACTCTTGAGCACCTCATCGATTGGTTTAATTGACATTAGATGGGACAACGATGGAGGTTTTTGTATCCTAGCTTTCATTTTATGTTCTTCACTTCGATGTGAAAGTTTTCAAAGTTTTTATATTGTTCTGTTGTTCTACCTTCTCGCCGAGAAGATTAAATATGCTGCTGCTTGCAGGAGTGGGTATTACTGACACAGGAAGCGAGGGATTCTCAAATGGATTTACACAATACGACCGTTCAAGGATCGACTTTTTTATATTTAAAAATTGTGTCGTGGTAAAGTTTTTTCTGGCAAAAGTCTTTATCTAAGCTAATGTCTGACGGAAATTGTGGCGGAGGATCTCTTGTATGGTTCTTATTTCTGTTGTGCTAACGCTGATGGTAGTTGCTACTATTTGAATCTTTGTGATGAGAATGTGATTATAGTGGGGAGGATGATGACTGTGCTGATGGTATTTGTGTTGGTAATGGAGGTGGTGGGTTGTAGCTACTGGCGAGCTGTAGCTAAAGAGCTGTGCTCTTTATTGGACCATTCCTAGCAATTGTCTCTAAAAGCAAGCATCCATAGACGTTATCGACGACTGATGTAATAGAAAAGGTCTTTCAAGCAATAGTATTAAAATTGAGAAATTTTTGTTTTACAAGAAGCAGTAGGTCTAGCTCTTCCAGTGCATAAAGTCATGATCATCTGAAAACTTTATTTGTGTTTGCAATTAAAGAGGGTCCTCTGTATCTGCACTGGTAAAACAAGTGTTCACGAATTACATCACTGCAGCTTTTACAAGACATGAAAGTCCGCCTTTCTCGAAGGCTTTCTCTACTTGACCTGGGTATTCTGTAGAATTACTGATGGATCTCCCTCATATTGTTATTTATATCCTAGTCTGCACTCTCAGTGAGATCTTTCGTTTAGTTAGAAGGCGTCATTGGTACAGCATGCACTGGTGTTTGGCTGACCTTGCATATCAACTATCTTTCGACTCTGGGCTTATGGACATGCAGTCCAATACAATGGCACCAGAACTCCTGCAGCACTATCCCTGTGCCCAGGTTTCTCGAGCATCTGAGCCAGGAAAAAAGTTTTGTTGGGTGATCGTGGATGACTGCAGAACCGATTTAGTATGCTGTGCTAGTGCCTTTCTGGACTTTTAAGGTAGTTTGAGCTGTATTCACGGAAAACTGAGACTTATTTGGGATCGTGAAATCTCCAATGAACTTGGTAGGCAAGGCATAGAGTAGAGTTTTTTATTACGCGCAGCTGTGTTGAGAGTAGGATTTCATATCAACGTAAGATATGAATTATGATAACAGGCTAGGGCTTTCCTGCTATCCCTTTTGCGGCGCACCTAAATATTATCGGCATAAGTGACACATTATACTGCGCCAATTGCTGTGGAATTGATGACGACTAGGATCATCTCTATGCTCTCTGCAGACTGCAGGCACACTGCTCAGATAGGTAGGTATTGGCAGAGTAGGCGCTTTATTATCGCTTGCTCATCTTTCTACAAAGGACTGAGAAAAGGAACATGCAAGGAGGACAATGCACTAGTCTCTCAGTCGTTCATAGACCTCTACAGAGGATAGACGTGTTTCGGCTTCTTTTCAAGTGTAAAAGTAAAACAAAAGTGACAAAAAAACAAGTAGAAACGTTTAAGCCATGTGCTTCGGTGGCGCAATAGTAGTGATGCCGGCCGAGAAACCAAGGGTCGTAGGTTCGATCCCCGGAAAAGGACGGACTTTTTTATTATTAAAAATCGAAGAAAATAACTATAATATAAATTAAAATAAGTTCAGTGAAACCAGAAGATGAGTGGTGGTAAACGGTCCGCTATCCAAATAACGGGAGATGGCATGATGTCATCTGATGACCAGACCGTAATTTCGGCCCGTTCGGAAATTACAACTAAGAGAAGGAGGAAGCTGAAGCCAACTCCAAACCTCGTGAAGCGCCCTTCAATATCAGCTGCCCGGTGGAGCAAGGGAAGAGGCGCCAACAACTTCAACAAAAGCAGCAACACAACAACAACAGCGAAAAAGGCAAGGTGAATACCCATATGTTTCTGGCAGTGAGGAAGGCCACTACACAGATGACGAAGAGGACGAGGTCAAAGCCATAAATAGTAGCATCATGCAGATGCAGCAACAATTGCTTGCTATAAGAGCGAAGCAAGTGGCAAGGAAGGAGAAGGAGCTACAGAAATAACTTCAGATCCCTCAGAAACAACAAAACACCAACGTGAGCTACCACAAGAAAAACATAACCAGCCATTAAAACAACAAAAAAATACCAAAACCAGTACAAGAACTAACAAAGGTGGATCCTAAACCACAACCTAAAAATAAACAGCAAAAACAACAACAGCAACAAAAATCGCAGCAGCAGTAACAGCAGCAACAACAGCAGCAGAAGCAACAGCAACAACAACAACCACTGAAATCAACTAAGCAGCGGGTACCTCCAATCAACACTTTTAAGATGGAGTTGAAAGAAACAATTGAACTATGTAAGTCGGCCATAGGAAATAATTTTTACATTAAAAGACTTAGTTTAGAAAATAAATAAATAAAATAAATAACTTATTGAAGGAATCGACGACGGTGTTCTCCTACACCCCGAAGGGGACAAGCTGCAAACAATGCTGCTGAGGGGGTTAGAACCGTCGACCGATCCGGAGGAGCTCCTTGCACTGCTCAAAGAGAAGGAGTGCGAAGAGCTCAAATTCGTAGGGGTTAAGCCATTCGTCACGTCTAGAGCCAAAAGAGAGAAGCGGAAACTACCGTTCTTCCTGGTTCAGCTAAGTCCCAACAACAAACTGGATGATCTAAGGAGCATCAAAGTCTTAGACTACCAGGTTGTACACTGGGAAAAATTAAAGAGGAGCGAAAACAATTTACAATGTGTTCGCTGCCAAAGGTTCGGGCACGCCGCGTCGAACTGCGAAATGCAGCCTCGATACGTGAAGTGTGGAAAGAACCACAAATCCGAGGGATGCGCTCTAGGTAAGGACGGAGCGCCAGAAAAAAGCCAACTCACTTGTGCGTTATGTAGGAACACGGGACACACCGCAAATTATCGTGGTTGTCCCAAATTCCAATACATCAACAGAGTAAATCTGGCTCGGCAGCAGAAAGTGGAAGTTAAACGTCCACTCGTGCAAGCACAAACACCAGCCGTTACTCCCCAAATTACCTACGCCCAAATGGCGGCAGGTAGGGGAAATACGGTATAGCAACCAAAGTTAGCTTCTCAGACTCCAGTGCCTAGAGCACCAGAACCAGTACCTGACATGCTGACTATCTTGCTCTCTATTCAGGGGCACATGGCTCAGCTTCAGCGTCAAATACAGGAACAGGCTAAGCGAGTAGATCAAATATACGCGCTGCTGCCGGGCCTAACGCACCTCCAATCGTAATGGGTACGTACATGGCGGAGCAAACCCTGAAGGTCCTTGCAGTGAATGTTAATTCACTGATTAGGTTCGAACGAAGAGCCACACTATTTAAGTTGCTTAAAGACCAAGCCCCTGATTTGCTCTTGGTTAGCGAAACTAAGCTTACCAAAAGACACAAAATGAGGCACAAAAGATATAAAATAGTACGGAGAAACCGACCAAACTCCACTAAGGGAGGAGGCGTTGTGATCTTTGTAAGAAAAGGACTGCGTTTCAAAAGAGTATACAGCCGTGTAGTACGTAGGTTTCAGGTCCTGGAAGCATGCATTGTGTATATCCCTCTCCGTAATGAAAGCGGTTATACATGGTGTCTGTTTATACACCTAAGGCTACTCAATCCACTTTATTCATCTCAGAGCTCGAGACACTTTTTCGATTCCTAAGACTGGAATTGGAGGAGAACTACTTTATTATCGGCGGAGATTTCAACGCCAAACATACAGATTGGGGAAATAATACACCAAATACTAGAGGAAACCTACTATTAAATTGGTGGGGTCAGCACAGTATAATGTATCGAACCGGGCTTTAGACCGACGGATAGTCAGTCGTTTCCTAGACACGGGTCCTATTTGGACATGCACAAACCAGCAAACCATAAACTGTCTACGCACTTTTGTGTATGACAGTGACCATTGCGGTCTCAGTACCGAAATAACCGTTCCGAACGAAGCTGCGGAATTGGATGAGTTTGTGCAAAGGCATTCCTACAACTATAGTAGGGCGCGTTGGACACACAGCACTCTCTTCGAATTCGCTCTACCCACCGTCCAATAGAAATCTGTTAAACGAGGAGATTGACAGGTATCTAAAACAAGACAAAACGATACCTCGTATCAACACATTGACAACGAAGACTTATTCGCAACGCAACCACTGATGCACTGCACCGACATAAAAGTAGAGTGCTGTCAAGGCTAAAAACCTTATACAGACAGAGATAACCCGGAGATTATGACGCTAAAGGCGTCGATCAAAAACCTCCAAATATTAATAAAAGAAAATTACAGAGCATCTGTAAGTTTGTATTGGAACAATAAAATTCGAGCTGTAAACACCAGCAACCCGAATATGTTCCCGCAAATAAATAAAATATTTCGGAGAAAAGATCAAAACGACCTTTCGTGTCTTAAAATCGTCCGAACGACGGACAACGAGAACATACTTATAGCAGCAGGCATAGATCCAAATGAGACTGTTGATGAGGACAACTTTTTTGTGATCGAGGATCCGCAGGAGAAGGTAGAGGCTATAGGAGCGACTTTCCAGAAAGTATATAAGGCGAATGACATTATTGGCCCGAACCACGACCTGGAAAATCGAGTGGTAGTGTGTTGGCTTCCAAATCGGAAGGTTAGGTGTTCGAATCCCAGCCTCGTCCGAAAGACATTCTTTTTTTCAGACAACTTAATTCACATAAGACGAATGGTTGCCTCTAATACAATAACAAGTCCAATTACACTAATAATTTAGTCTCTCCATTAAATGTAGGATGCCACCCATGGAGCAAAATAACCACTGAGCTCAAAAAATCTTTCTTTCTCTCTCTGTCCCATTTTCCTAAAAACTTAACACGTGCTCAGGCATTTTAAGTGTATTAATACCCACTTGAGTGTTAAGTTCTTTTAAAAAAACAAAGTCCTTGTGCACAATTTCTACCTTCGAAATAAAATAGTGAATTGGCGATTCGAGAGCTCGGGTTTCACCCAGTTCAGTGACGAGAATATGGGTCATCACCAATGAAATGGTACTACCACCGTTCATTTCGAAGGCAGAGCTCCAAACGATCTTCGAATCGCTTAGAAGTAAGAAATCAGTGGGAACAGATGAAATACGGAACATTGTGCTTCGACATCTCCCTCTAGAAGCGGTGAACATTTATACGAGTATCACCCTGTTTAATAATACAATGAATAATGCACATTATCCAGCGCATTGGAAAACTGGGGTGATACATCCCATCCCCAAAAGGGATAAAGACATTTCCAATCCGGCGAATTTCCAGTCGATCAGTCTTCTTCCAAACATCAGTAAGGTTTTCGAGAAGGTGATCAATAGAGTCCTGACTAAGTGGTTTGAGAACAAACATATATACAAACATGATATCATTCATGCTGCGTCGAAACTGGTTTCTGATATCCAATGGAACAAAGGCAAGAACCAGTGCACTGGTGCCTGCCTGATTGACTTGGAGAAGGCCTTCAATACCGTATGGTTAGAAGGACTCTTTTTCAAGCTGGACAGGTTGGGCATTAGTAAACTACTGCTGTATATTCTTTTTGATATACTCTCCAGTAGACAGTTCATCGTGAAGAATGGCGATATGACTTCTGCTGGAACATTTAACATTAAAAACGGTCTGCAACAAGGTGCGGTAAATTCGCCGATCCTATTCAACATTTACACAAGTAATAGTGATAGTGATAGGTTCACTTCACCATGCCATAGCGTACGTAGACGACATAATTGCGTACAGATCAGGTCCAAAGATTGAGGTCATTAATATGCTTTTGTAGCGTGACTTCGACAAAATTAAGCGATATTGCAATGACTGGAAGTTGAAAATCAACTTTCAGAAGTCGGAAACCATTCTGTTTAGCAAGCATTTGTCTGGGGCCTCTAGGGATACCAGAAAGAATTGGCGAAAGTTCTCCATCGTGGAGCAGCACGGGCAGCTACTTGCTTGTCGAAATGTAGTCAGATATCTTGGGATCTGGCTAGATCAATATCTGTATTTTAACAAACATATAGATGTTGCTCTGGCCAGAGCCAAAGGTGTTTCTGCCCTTACAAAGAGACTGTTTTATAACAGCCAACTCGATGCGAGGGTAAAGGTTATCTACTACATGGCCCTCTTCAACGTAAGAGCAAGTTTATTGGAAAAGATTCGGGTGTTTGAGAGGACTTGTCTTCGCTTATACAGAACACCAGAGTCTGAGTACATAAAATTCTATCCTAATGAGGTCTTGTGCAATAGGGCGAACCTAATAAGAGTTTACAATTTCGTCATTAAGCTGACTCGAAGGCACATTGCAAGAGCAATGACGATGAACAACCTGATCTCCGGGACTTACTACTCTAATTACATGTATCATGAGGGAGTTCGCTTTGACGGCTTTATTCCTCCAGAAGCGTTCCTCTACCTAGATATGTGAGGTCTGATCCAAGACAGATTGGCGGTGCCGCTAATCTTCCACGTTGCTTGAACAGCTGCGCACAGGCGACTCAACTACGACAGAGACGTCGCACATGGCAGTGCGGAGCTTCTCCGGTTCGTCGGTAGGTCGGTAGGGAGTTGCGACATGAGGGATGTTGCTTGGCAGCACCAACAATTCTGGTGGCTAGATGAAGGAGGGAAGTTTCGTCGTCAAATTCCTCCAGTACTACGTAGCTCCATAGGAAGCAAAGTCGGTCTTCTGCATATTTTATTAGCCGTGGCCGTCTTACATAGTTTTAGCTAGAATTAGGGTAGTTTTAAGAAAAAAAAAATTAAAAAATACAAAAAAATAATAAAAAATAAAAATCACAAAAAAAAATTATATTAGAACAGAAGTGGGTAACACTCTAAAATACGGTATAGAATTAGATAGTTTAAGTAGGATTAAGTAGATTAAGATTTAGTTTTAGGTAGTTTATAGGTTTAGTTTTAAGTTTTCAATTATAACAAAGTCCATGTACTAAGTTTTTCTACTTATAGTTTATTTTCTTAGTTTTAGTTTTAATAAATGTAAATACAAAAATAAAAATAGTCTGTAAGAAACGTCAAAAGACATAGATTAATTCTTATGTTTAACTAGTGCCCGCATGGGGCCAATAAGATAGAATAAGATTATTATTAAGCATTTTTTTAAGCATTTTTTGTCTCGCTTGTAAGTGTGAATGAACTCCAAAAATAAAAATGCATATAAAATGAAATGAAATGAATGCACTAGTCTCTTTCTGAGTGTAAAGAATGAAGTTCTGCAAGTATACTGAGACTAAAACTAAGGATGTATGCATGAGTATTTACAAGAAAGGGTAGGGCTCTCATTATCTCTACATTTTAATTACCGAATGATTTTCAGCAAAGAAAGCATATTGTGGGTTATTTATTTTTTTTTTAATTGGATAACAAGTGAGAAAATATATGTCCACTGCCTGTTTGTCCTTGCCATCCACATAATTCTACCAACAATTCAGCTCTCCCGTAATCTCGACTTATTGGTATCGCGCATTTTCCTCCTTCCAATTACAAGTGTTTGTCTCGTCTTTTCTGTTAAAAAAAATAAGAAAAAGCAGTTCAGAAAGAGAATCATGTTCTCTAGATTTTTTTCCTTTCTTCCTACTAATTTCAATTTAATTTTAATTTTTCCAGTTGTAAGGATACAAAAGGACTCTTTTCTTTGAATTGTTTGCAATCTTTTAGCGAACAAAGCTATAAGGCGAATGAAAAAAGAAAGTAAGCAAACGTAAAAAAAAAACACAAAACCGATCTTCAGCAAATTGAGGAACAACAACAGTGCAGCGCAGGCACGACAACAGAAGAAGAACAGAAGCAATAGGAAACAACAGAAAAGGAATCAAATAAAATAGCGAAATCTTTTTTAATTGCGTTTTCTGCTTGAACTGAACTAATTAATTTGTTATTGCTCCGCCTTCTCTGTACACAAAAAAAGAAGGAAAAACAAATAAATAAAAGAAAATTCGTGCAAAAAATCATTTCGTCTTCATTCCTTCGGGCAGTGCAGATAAATAAATGTAATTATTTCAGCCCTCCCAAAAGGCTCACAAGCGAAAAGAAGAAAAGATGGCAATTTGTCTGAAAGGGCTCACCAACTCAGTATCCGATATACAATAGAACAGGGCACAAAACAGACTACAACAATAACAAAAAAAAAAAAACAATAGTATCCAAGTGTCGTAGCCAATAATATAAAAATAAAGGACCTTCATAATTTTCAGCGCAAGATTAAAACAATTGCAATGGATTAAAATTGACAGACATTTTTATGTGTCGTCGTTCGTCCTTTTTTTGTTTTCTGTTAATTTTTTTTATTTTTTATCTTATATCAGCTTTCTTTTCAGTGCCATTGTACATTATGAGAATTTAAAAAAAAAATAAAAAATGCAAAAAAAGTTTTCCAGCTCTGTGATATACTTTTTCCAACAGCAATAGCAATAGCACTCAAGAGTAGTCTTCGTGTGTAATTAAATCGAATGAAAATGTCTTGTGGATTAAATTAATTTTCATTTGCATAAGAATTATATATTTTGCTGGTACTCGTACTCTTGTAGTCGTATATTTGAACTCCCTCTGTCCATCCGTTTGTCAGTGTGTATTCGAATGTCCTTCTGCGTTAGTTGAAATGAATGGCAGGCGACTAATTATTTTCTTCCCTTTTTTTGCAGCCTGAAAATAAAATTAGTGACGAGGGTTTGCATTTTTTTCCCCTAGCCCCGGGACATTTTTTTTTTTTTTAAGTAAAATAAAAGTAAGTAGGACATCAAGTCAGTTTTACATTTTTTTTTTCCAGAGCTTCTAAATTTTTGTGTTAATCCTGTAGGAGAAAAGTTCTTCCCATTCATGACCACTTTTGAATATTTTATTATGTGGAAAATCTCAAAAGAAAATAGCAATTCGGAAAAATACCGTGTCAGACAGAAATTGTTACATAAATTTGTGTTACTTTTAAATTTAAAAAAATACGTGAGTTTTCCTTATAATTATAATGAGTACGTGTCGTGCAATAAAGAAGGATTTCGACTATGGCAATAATACACATGTTTAGTGAAAAGAACTTGCGGACTGGCAACTCATTTATTTCTTCCAGTGTACGTTCGTATTACGTCTAGTGCCTGACATAATACCCAAACAAGTAATCGGTTATTTATGCGTTTTAAAACTTCTTTTTTGCCACATAATACATTCTGTCAAAGTAACAGGGACTGAGTCAATAGGCATATCCCGGGATCGTCTTCAGTTCTCTCAGCGAATTTCCTTCCTTTAATGTCTTGAATCGGCTCAAAACGGGTCCCATGAAATAGTAACTTGAGTTTAGCAAATAGGATAAAGCCCCAGGCTGTCATATCTCGAGAATACGGTGCGATCATATTGGTAGTGTTTTCGATCAAAAAGTCTGCGTCGTCATCATCAACATCAATCAAAATGTGGCGAACTGATTCATGAGATTTTTGAGCACCATTTTCTTCACTAAGTCGATGTTTTCTTTAGAAACTGCCTTTGCAGATCGTCTCGAATGAGGCAAGTTTTCAACAACCTGACGGCCCCCTTTAAAAGCTCTGTAATACTCAAATGTTCTTGTTTTCGAGTCCCCGTAGGCTTTCTCCAACATTTTCAACGCTTCCGAATAAGAAATTCCGTTTGCAAAACAAAGTTTCAAGCAAACTCTTTGCTCAACGTTTTTTCCATAGTAAAAATCGCCGATAGCACTTGAGCTTAACCAATGTCTTTGACTACTCACAACAAACTAGTTGACAGATGAAGCGCAAACTCAGCTTCGAAATAGATAACAGTTATACCAACATAGAAGAAAAAATTGTTATTTAAGAAACCATGAACGCGGGCCGTTTGAATGACTAAGTCGAGGTTATATTTTGACAGAATGTATATTTCATAAATATAAAGGGTATATTTTTTAATATTAAATAAAACACTTGAAGTTAATGTTAGTGTCTATGATATTAGCTTTATTTAATAGATAATTTTATGCCATTAGTGCTTAAATACGATATCGGAAATATGCGTGTCACGGCTAGCTCGAATGAAGCGCAATCGAGAAGTCCAATTTTCGACAACTTTATCGAGCACCTGGGGCCGTGTATCAGCAATAAAACGGCGAATCCTGACTTCCAATTCGTCCAATGTCTCTGGTTTATCAGCATAGACTAGTGACTTCACATACCCCTAACGAAAGTAATCTAAATGTGTGAGATCACTGGATCGTGGGTCCTGTTTACAGAACCATTACGCCAATGATTCCACCAGCCTATAAAGCACCAAATAGTGAGTTTTAATGGTTGTAAGGACGTCTCAACAAAGCCTTCTGGGATTTCTCTACTCCAAATTTTGCAATTTTGCTTGTTTACATATTTATTTAACTAAAAATGGGCCTCATCGGAGGACAAAATTTTGCGTTGAAAATAAGTATCAAGCCGAGTCGTGTTTTCGGCTCATTCTGCGAACCTACGACGCTTATAATGGTCACGCGGGTTCAACTCTTGCACAAGCTGGATCTTATAAGCATGAGCATATCTACAATTGTGCACGATGGCGAATCGACTCATTCGGATTCTAATCAACACTGCGCTCCAGAATGACAATAACTTTTTCTGTTCGCACTGTTTGTCATCTTTGGGGATGCGTATTGTCCACTAGAGTGTACGTGGCGCGAAAAATATTCATCATGTTCCGAATAACCTGCTCAGATGGACGATTATGACGACCGTAAAATGGACGTAGCGCACGATAAGTTTGGCGAATAAGTTTGCACAATTTGCATGCGTTGTTCTGGGGTTAATCTATTCATCGTAAAATGATAAAACGTTTAACCACAAATCAACTTTCTGCCAGTGCTGCCAGTTTAAAACAGAACCTATAAAAAAACACACTTTACAAGAGTCCATTATACGAGTACTAGGCCAACGATGATATCACAATTCCTTACAGTTTGATACAAAAGTTACTCTGTACAAACACAAAGTGTCCAAATACATCCTGGCTCCAAAAACATCAAAGGAGGGCGTTAGAATTCTTGTGCAAGTCACAAATTATAAAGCGTCCGTAGTTGATGGCATGCTATTGAAGGCCACTGAATAACAACACATTGAGTATGTAGGTCTCTTGCTTCAGCAATAAAAATAAGCTACGCCGTATCCCATCTTGGCAAAGGTACGTCCAAAATTCAATTTTTCTAAAATATAAAACTTTTAGATTCCCTGGATTAAGAAATATTTGGAGCTCTTGTAAATTGAGAAGTAATTTCATTTGAGCAATTTTTAAGGTCATCTTAACGAGATCGAATTTAACATGTGTAATATGCCTGGAATAAATTTCAGCCCGATGCATGTCTCAATTATTCTGTGTTAAAAGCCCGATATTTGCCCACGCTATTGAGATAATAACATCATTTGCAAAAGCAGCGTGCTGTCACCGATTAATTTGCCAGTATTGAGGCAGAAGCGGAAAAAATTGATTTGTCTCTGATGAGGGCAAGTCAAAGTATGCCTATGCTGTCAACAAGAATGACTTTGAGATATTTAGGGATATTGTCTAACTCTAATAATGAAAGGTTACAGTTGCCAATCGCTGTTTCTTTGCTCTAAGAAGCCAATTGGGTAAAAAAATTTTGTCAAGAAACACCATGGAATACATGCATAAGGCCATCATGTTAGTCCCGTTCTGTTGTACAGAAGCACGAAGGTTAAATAAAGTGGATGAGACATCCTTTTTCGTATTAAATGAAAGATTCTTTGAGTAATTCATTGGTTTTGGAGGAGGAGATGTAACAACGAACTCTACGAGCTAAGCTGGGACATCGACCTTGTCAGAAATTGAGCATGAGCCGCCTGAGGTGGGTAGGACGTAAAGGCGGTTTTGGTGGTAATTATTTCTAACATTGCTGGAGGAAACTTAGGTTTTCGCAGTATTTTTGGCGACTTTGAATACGCGGCACACTGGCGTCGGTTATAATTACACTACACATACCGATTACGGAAGGTTTTTCGATTTGACTTAAACGACAGCGGTAAGCATTGTCATTTGAAAACATTAAATTCAACCCTGTTTGTGGATCCCTAATTAGTTATGCTACTTATATCGGAAATTAATAATCTGAATAGCAAAGACGTAAGTTCAGAAACGAATGAAAAAAAAGCAGACAGAACTGTCGTCGGTAAAGGTGTGTTGAATTAGAATTAGCAGATAAGAGAAAATTAATGAAAATTAAAAGCGGCAGAGACAGAACGAAGGTCTGCGGCATGCCAGGATTTATTTTGTTGATATCAAACTTAAACTGTCCAAAACAACTTCAATTAATCTTTCCGAAAAATAATTTCTAGTTCATTGCAGAATAGATTCATTGATCTCAAAAGGCACGCAATTTCTTGAAAAGAGCCTGATGCCAAACTCCGTCGACTTTAAGAACTCCTACATTTGAGTAGTATATTATATATACCAGATTGCCGTGAACACTTTTATGTGAGACATGCCTTCAAATCACCAGTAGACATGTGGTCACTGAGAAATTTTCAGTGTTTATCAGCGTTGGGGCCACCTAGGGTGGATTCAACTCCTCCAATGGCATGAAAATGTGCAGGGTAAAGTTCTAAACGCGCTCAACTAGGATAGATGCCAGATACGATCCCTGTCACTGTATAGTTCACGCCTCCACGTGACGCTGAACAGTGAACTAATGTATGCAGCCGCGTTCTAGGTTATTCTACCCCGACCGGATTTAGAAGTTCTGCGTGGGGTTAACGGCCCAACCATGTAAAAAAAACCCCATTGTTACGAGAGAACTAACTGCCTCGGAAGAAAACGGACTCGTTTTAAAACGACGACATGGTGCGAAAAAGGACAATGATTTACAAGTATGCTCCTGGAATGTTAGAACATTATACGTTCCAGGAGCTTACCCAAAATATCCTCACGCTGTATAAAGCAGACATTACTGCGATCCGGGAAGTGCAATCGATACAACCTGGAATGTGAAAAAGAAAGGAGTGCAATGATCGCTGCCAGAAAAGGTTGTACGCATTAAGATGCAAATGTCTGACCATTACTTAGTTACAGCCCAATGAAAGAAAGCTGCGCCAAACAACAAAAAGGAGGTACAACATTGGATCCCTGAGCACACCGGAGATAGCCAGAGACTATATATATAGAGCAACTGGACTCTGCAATATACCATTGCCTATCACAAGCGCCAACAACATGTTGTTATAATGCTATACTAGTATTCAAGAACTAGCCGAAACAACTCTATGCTACCAGCTATCCCCAAGAAGAGATCCATGGTATGATGGCGAGTGCATGCAGAAGAAGATGCCAACAGATGAAGCATATAAAAAGACGTTCCAAAGAACAAAGCTAGAAGGAGGAAGGAGAAAAAGTTACTGCGAAAAAAGAGAAGAGCTATAGCAGTCTCCCAGCTCAAGGATATCGAAAAGTGCAGGAGTAATAACAAGATGCGAAACTTTTATAAAAAAGCTAAAAGCCTGGCTGCAGGGTACAGACCAGGAACTCAGGCACTTCGATACACTGACGGTAATCTTGTCGCCGACCCGCAGGTGTCATGTGGTGTTTATTTAAGCAGCATTTCCAACAACTGCTTGATGACTGCTCATGACCAGGAGAGAGTGATATGGTATGAAGAAAACTTAACTCCAGTTAAGACAAAGTTAGCACAGCCATTAAAAAGCTGAAGACCATTTAGACCGCGGGTTCGAATGGATTGCCGTCAGAGCTCGTCAAAACTGGTGGCAATATTTTGGTAAGGAGCATCACCAGATCATCTGCAAAGTATGGGAGGACGAAAGCATGCAGACGGCTGGATTATTAGCTCTATCAACCCGATCTTCATGAAGGGCGATCCTTAGTTTTGTAAGACCTACCGAGGCTTATCCCTGCTAAACGGAGCCAACATTATCCTATCCAGCGTACTGTATAAACGACTAAAGCCGTTTTGCACCACACTCATCGGCACCTACCAGTGTAGCTTCCAGTCCGGCAAATCGACGATAGACCAAATCTTCATACTGCGGCAAATCCTGGAAAAGACCAACGAATTCCAAGTTGATAATCACCATGCCTTGATCGATTTCAAAGCCGCATACGACAGAATTCATCACACTGAATTATATAACGCGATGGCCGACTACGGGATCCCGAGAAAACTGATCCGCTTCTGTCGCGCCACACTAGAGAATTCACAATGCACCGTGCAGCTTGGAAATAAAACCTCCGAATTATTCCAAATATGCACCGGATTTCCGCAAGGAGAAGCGCTGTCGTGTGATCTCTTTAATCGTGTGCTGGAGCACATAGTGGGAAAGGCCGGTGTAAACACAGAAGGCACTGTATTCAACAAATCTATCCAGCTGCTGGGCTATCCAGATGATATCGACATCATCGCTCGTTCCCAGAGTGCCATTATTGAGGCTTTCACTGCTTGTACAAGCCAAACGAGTTGGAATCATGATAAATGAGGATAAAACAAAATACATGCTGTCGACCAAAAACCGATCAGTCGAACACCGTCGTTAGGAAACAACCTAACAATCGACAGCTATAATTTTGAGGTAGTAAAGGAGTTTATCTACCTCGGATCAAATATAGATTCCACAAATGACATCCTAGTGCAGATTCGACGAAGAATACTTCGGTTTCTCAAAAAAAAAGGTCCAAACTCCTAACTCGGAGGTCAAAAATCATGCCCTTCAAAACCCTGATCTTGCCAGTCTTGCAGGACGAATGGAGGGGAAGATGTAGCTGCGAACTCTACGAGCTGTATAAAGATGTGGATGTAGTCCTTAAGGGAAAAATCCATCGACTGCAGTGGCTCGGCCAGGTCAAGCGAATGGACGAGAATGCTCCAGCTAAGAGAATCTTCGAATCCCAACTAGTTCGCGAACAAAAGAAGTATCGAACCTCCGGTTTAAAGATCAAATTATCGCGGACGCTAGAAACATTGGTCTAGTAAACTAGAATAACGTGCCCGGGACCGTGAAGGTTAGAAAGCAACATTAGTTCAGGCTCAAACCCTCCAAATGTAGCTGGCCGGATAAGTAAGTAAGTAAAAAAGAAAGGTCGTCAGAACAGTGGGTCTGTAGGAGGAGAAAGAAGAAGATTTGCATTTTTTAGAAACCTGCTGGACAAATGTTACTCGCAAAAACTCCTACAGAGTAAAATCGATGAAAAAGCTTACCTCTCCAGGAGAAGGTAGTTATTATAATCTCAACCAGCAATCTTAAAGTACTCTTGCTACCGCGCGAGTGTAACAACGTTTAACTTTCTGTGAATTACTCAGTAAGCAGACTGGCTTTAATCAAAGAGCAGACAATTGCCATGTCACACATAAGAAAGGTGTTGTAATCACGCATGGCTCATTTGAACTCTTTCCCGACATTCTTCTGTGGATTTGGTCTTTTAAGACCGAGGACTTTACAGCTAAGCTTAGTACAAAAGTGTTTTTTGCAAATCAAAATGATTCAACGTTGCTACTCTCTTCACCAATAGCCCTTCTTTCATGAATAGGGAAATGATAGCTCTGTTTGATGGATTTCTTTGATTCACTTCATGGAAGGATGATGCTTTTACATTTTACGCTTTTGCATTATACTACTCGTATGCGAAATGAATATCCTTGACACAGTATATCAATAACCTCTTATGACTTACATACGACAGGGCTATCATACACATATGTTTCAGAGTAGTTTCAGCGTCCTCCTATTTACTTCTTTACTTTCCGAAGTAACCAAATTGAAGGAAGGACAGTGATCCGAAAATACTGTATGTACACATGTACGAGTACATACGAGTACATACATATGAAACTAATAGAATCAAACAATTTTAAGAGATTTTTGAAAAAGTTAAAATGTCTCATCATGTAAAGCCACTACGTCTAAAGGACGAGCAAACAGCTTTCAGGATATGCCTACAGCTCTTTTATGTTACTTTTCAAAATGGTAACAACTTAAGCTACTCATCGTCGAAGACAGTTTCCTCTCCTTTCATTTATTTTTGCCTTGAAATAAATTGCAAAAAATATTCCCGGGCGAGAAAGTTATCCTGAAAAATATCCTTTCTTAGCAATTGCCTATGTGAATGTAGAAGGGAATACTCGTACGTACGAATACTTGTCTTCGTACTCGAATGTATCCATAAAATAGAATTACTTTTATTCAACGAACAGGAAGGCGCCAATAACGTATCAAAATCTTCAACAACAATAATGTATCCGTATCCTTGGGCCATTTTGCATTTCAATACTTTGAGTTCTTGTTTTTTTTTTTTTTTTTTTTTTTTTTTTTTTTTTTTTTGAAAAAGAAGTACGAGTACATACCTCGTATCAGGGTGGGTGAATTGAAATTGAATCAAAATCCTTAGAAAGAGAGATATCCTCATACCATTTCACTGCGCGTTCGATTCAATGGGAAAAGGAAGTTTTATATGATGCTATGGAGTATCTATGACAGGATACGGTTATTGGTCGGGATGACACGGGTAGATATCGTTTTAAAGAGATTTTCAAGATTTTTTTTTTCTTTTTTTGCTTTTGGGCTTTTTTGTATTGAGTTTGTGATTTTATGTTGTTAGCATAAAATTTCACGAGGCGGATTACATTAAGAGTTTCGTTGAAGAGTCGGAGGCTTTTACATTGTCACATTGTGTTTTTGGGTTTGGAAATTCGATTTTTTATGATTGGAAATCATACTCGTATTATGCGACATTTTTTTGTGGTACAGTTTTGAGTACTTTCCGGTTTAATGTGGATCGTAAATTGAGTTATGTAGGCGAATATAATTTCGCCAATTTACTGCTAGCCTGTAAATGAAACCACAAGGGAAATAGTTTGGAATTGATTGCTACGTTGCGATAAGTTTTGGAAAGCACATAGTTTCACAAATCAAAATTTTGTATATGGAGAGTACTCATCAGCGTCACAAACTACCTCCATTCTCACAAACTGCCTCCTTGGATCTACAGGATGGATAAAAGGTCAATATTTACAAAGGATGTCTCTTCTTCGATTAGTGACCATAATAATGCCAAGAAAGGAGGTAAATAGATTTTGTTGAGAAATTCGCCTTAAATTTCGATCAACTAGAACCTAGTCCTGATAAAGCTCGTCCGAAACGAACGATTTCTAAGATCAGCATGTCTTCTTTGAGAGGAATTTTGCCTGAAGTCGTTCAGAGTTTGCAGAAGTCTAATTCCGCTAACGTGTTGGTTGTTGTATCAATGAAGGACGACTAAACCCGCACTTTGATTGTCGTATGTATGCCAATGCATACGAAGAGAGTGATATTTTGGTGCGGATTTTGGAGTGCTGGCATCATTAGCACATTTTATTTCGAAAATGCTGCTGGAATCGCCGTCTCGGTCAACGATGAACGCTACAAAGGCATGATTACCGAATTTTTGTGGGTTGAAATGGACTTGGAGGATCTTTAGTTTTAGCACGATGGCCCGCATTGTCTAATTGACTGTCAAACAATCGATGTTTTACGCGCTAAGTTCGGTAATCGTGTTATCAGCCGTCTTGGTGATGTCAGTTGGCCGCCTCGAAGCTACGGTTTGACCCCGTAAGACTTTTTTTTGTTGGATGCCGATCGAACTTATGCTCCGTTCGACAAATTCATGATATAGAGTCAGAAACAGTCAGTAAGTTGTTCTGAGAATTGGGTTGACAGGATGAGCTACTGCGAACCCAACTGATATATCCACATGAATGAAATCGTATTCCATAACTAATGGGACTGTTTGCTCTTTCCAATGAAGCCATAACATACTGAAAATACTAGAGTTTTGTTCATTTTATTTTATTTTTAAAAAACTGGTGCATATTTAATATGAGTATTAATTGTGGTGTTTTCTCGTCAGCATTAAAAGTTGCAGAAGTTATTCCTTTTAGGTACATAATGAAGGATTCAGTAAAACTGAATGGAGTTTTTAGTAGATTTGAACGTACGTATTGGTGTACCTCAGGGTTAAATTTTTGTTGGAATGTTTTTAAACTTTATGTTAAGAAGGAGGCCATTTTACAAAAGAAAGCAAAGGGTAAGGATAATTCGTATAAAAATGTCATGGCAGAGTGCTCCCAAAGCGCTGGTTAAATTCTTGTTTTAACACGCCACAAACAGCGTATATGTAGGTACCTCATACATCGATAGTGTGCTGGTCCAGGTAATGGTTTGGTGAACACGTCCGCATCATTTTTGTTGGAGTAAATACGACATTTGGCGCACAAAATGATATCTGGTTACAATATGCTTCGTGCGGGAATGACAAAGTGGGGGCAGAGCAAGGCACTGGTCTTATCGTAAACATCTTCAGATGACGCTACCGAAGGTTGCTACGATTTGACCAGTTACAAGTTGCCGGTCATAGGTCTTGTTGACGGCTGGACCACCGGTAGTCCCTACCAGGACTTAAATCACGGTACCATGGGAGTCAGGAGCCCCCCGGATTTCGGTCTGGGCCTGACTGGAAGAGGTAGGCCTCCTTGTGGGAGCGTCATGATGGCTGTGGTTTAAACCCAAAGTCACGGGAAGGGTCTTCCTTTGGTTGACCCAATGTAGAGTTGCAATAAGTACTGGGTGCTGCGACCCTAAGAGCAGTAAGAGGTTTTAGGTCGGCCTCGACTCATACCATGGGTGGAACTTGTGCCGATTTGGTATCTCAGGAAGCCGGCAGAGCTATGGCAAGGCGTATTCTTGCCCCCATGGATGTATGGGCATCCCGTAAACATAAGTCTACATGACAGGTGGTTTACGTTAAAAATCAAACACCATGTCCTAACTGGTGTCTTCTTCTCTAGCTGATTCGGATAGTGCAACATATTCTATTTCCGTTGTTGAAATAAACACTGACTTTTGCTTTTGAGATTGGAAATTAAATTCTGCTCCATTTAGTGTAAAAACGTATCCCGTATAAGATAGCATTTCTATTTGGTCATTAACATGATAATCTGAAAATCCTCGAAGACCACGTTTGTTTTTTGTATACACCAATCCGTAGTTCTCTGTGCCTCGTAAATAGCGTAGAACACGCTGACCAATGAACATCTTGTGAACTCTCGTTGAACTATGCCAGTCCATTCATAGTAAACGCGATGTATGGCTTTGTCACAATCGTAAGACGCCTAAGTGACCCGATGAGCTCCAAATATGGTTTTTTCACTTGACATCCTACAGTATGGCGCTCTCCATTTGGAAATTTTGCCTCGGTACGCCAATCGGTTTCAGCTCGTCCATCTTGAATTTCTTCAACAGCTCCTTGACATATGCCTACTGCTTTAGTCTTGTTTCACCATCTTGAATTATTTCGACGCCTAAACAGTACCGAGCCAATCCGAGATCCTTGACTTCGAAAACAGCAGCTAGTTCGTCCCTTAAACCCTTCAACATATTCTGACTTCTTGATGCATATAAAATACACCGACATACACTGCAGCAATGGTGAAGAATGCTTCTTTGCTTGATCCAGAGTAGAGACATGTGTCATTAGTGGCCGATGTCCAGCTTTTTATGGCACTGACGTCCAGCCTGTCGAAAACCGTAAAGTGCCTTTTGAGACTACATACTTTGGTACCTGCTCAGACCTCTTGAAACATTTGTTTGGCTATTGTTCTTACACTATTCTTTTGTTCATCTTCCTTTACTGACATCTTTAACCCCTGCTCAAAGTGTTTCAGAGGGTCCATGTAAATCACGTACGCCATTGAGATAAGCTGCAACGACATCCATCTGATGAACTGCCAAGTTTACACGAACAGCCAGTGCCATTAATAGTCTAATGGATTCAAGGCGTGCGATGGGCGCAAAAGTATTTACAAGGTCTATTTCTTGACGTTGTGAAAAACTTTTGGCAACAGCACGAGCTTTATTCCGATGCATTGATCTATCTGATTTGAATTTATTGCGCCGAACAATCTTGCTTGTTACAACTAGTCTATTCGCTGGACACTCAACCATGTCCCAAGTATTGTTCTTTATAAGTCCTCAAATCTCTTCATTGATTGCTTTCAGCCATTCTTGTGCATCTGTTCCAGACATCGCATCCTCCAATGATTGCTCTCCAATGTTCACCATTTCAATAATTCTGGAGCCATCAGTGTCTATTCATCTGTTTCGTCGTCCTCATTTTTGTGAACTCCATCCATGCTCTGTTGTTCGATAGCCTTTTCTTTAGTGTGCCACGATACAGATCTTGTTTGATAAATTCTTCGAGCGTTCTTGTACTGTTCTTGGCACTCGGTGCCGATTTTGGAAACTCGCTCATAATCATGTGGTGCCGTGCTTACCTCGAGCTCTTCATCTTCTTCTGATCTTTGCATCAGTGTCTGCACTGATGTTGAACCGTATACGCTCAGAGGTTTTTCACCAGGAACTTCAATATATTTTTCTTGATAATTTTTCAATCCCTTGTAATAACCACTTTTCCTTTTTCAGGGACCCATACTCAGTAGCCCTTCGATGCTTCTGAATCACCTGAACGCTCCTCAAATTTTCTCTTACCAGAAACTTTGTCCAGAACAAATGCCAGTGCGCCAAATACCTTCAGATGTCTCAGGTTTAGTATTCTTCTGTTCCAACATTCAAATGATGTGTCGCCATCCCCACTGACCGTAGGACATTTAATTTAATGGTGCTACTGCTTCTGCCCAAAAGACCTTTCCAAAGCCTGAAGGAATGACCATGTACCTCGCCATTTTGACGAGCGTTCGATTTTTGCATTTCGCCACCCCATTGTAAGTCGACGTTATATCCAATTCTTTCTCAGGAAATCATCAAACTTGTGGTTACGGAATTCTCGGCCAGTATCCGACATCAAAGATTTAATTTTGCGACCAGTTTGCATCTTAGCACGAGCTTTGTAATCCCTAAAGGCACGAAGAAAACTTCGCACCATCAGCTGCTGTCATGGATGAAAGTGATGAAGTATCTCTATTGAGACAATGGCCATAAGACATCAGTGTGCACCAGATCCCAGAACTTTGTACACCCCTTCCAACTTTTTGGAAACGGCAATGTTGTCATTTTTCGGTCGTTGCTAATATCTTGTCCTATCGCCAACATTTTTCGACACATTTCTGCGATGCCATAAATCAAAATTCGAGCTTATTTCATTGGTCGCGCACGCTTATTTCGCCTTAATTTTCGCAAAGAACTGCTCTTTTCTTGTCGAATATGATGATATTACCGTGGTCCATTATCCTCGCAACAGAAAGTAGATTAGTCCTCAATGACTAATAATGTATTTTGGAGTTCCACTGATCTTTCAGGCTTCCCGTCTGTTTTGATAATCCCATCTGTTCCCATTGTATCGACACTTGCGCTAGCATCATTTCCCAGTAGCAGCTTGCCTTGCATCATCGAAGGTGACGATGAAAACAACGTTTGTCGTTGCGCATATGAGACGTGCAACCACTGTCCTGGCACCATTGTCCTCCACCCGAACTCTTCAGAATCACCAAAGCCTGCTCTTCCGCTTCCTTTGTGTGGAAAGTACTTTCTACTTTATTAGATTCACCTTTTAGGTAGCCATGTTGTCTCTTATTTTCCGGACATTCAGAAGCCTTGTTATACTCACTTAATAATATCTGTAGCACTTACACTTGAATGTTTAAAATTTGAGCTGCTCTAAAATGAGCCTCGTTACACATTTGGTTTTGGTTTTGGTTTTGGAAAACTGTCATGGAATTCCATCGCAAACCGGAACGGCTCAGAACTAGGCGGCAACCCGTTCAGTAAAAATATCGACATTAATTTTCCCTATATCAACACCCATACACCTTAGCAGCGAAACTCCGTTGAAGAATTCCATTAAATTTTTACGCAAATCGTCGGCTTCCTACATTTGCTTTTTAGCAATATCGCGTTCTTAACTGGTCCTCTGGAAGCCAATTCAGATCTCAATCGCATACAGACATCTCTGTTGGCTTTCGGGCAATATTGCCGCTGGTCTTGGATATTTGATGCTGGCGACATAGGATCTTTTAAGAGATTATTGAAGACTCGATCGGATTTGGCGATCTCTTGCGATGGTAGCCGTCGGACGTCGAAGTTCCTCATAGTATTAGCTTACCTTTGCGATCGATCGGGATATCCACAACTGTACCTTGACTACAACAAGGTAGTGGCCAGAGTCGATGTTAGCCCCTCCGAACGCTGGGACATCCATACCGGAAACTCAAGATTTCTTGCGTAAGTCTGCCTCTAACTCATCCAAATAGGAGCTGCTTTTGCCGTCGATAACAATCGCCGTAGTAGAGGCCACAGTTGTTCATCCTTAGATGGCGTTAATATCTGCTTTGCAGCAGGCTTCCCCTAATTATTCAGCTGCACGTGACAAAGTTCGAAGTTCGTTGTCCTTGTTTGGTTTGCATTGGTTTAGGACGAAGGCTCGGTTAGACCGAAGGCAGTAACCAGTTCAGGGATGTAAGTACTGCAGTTGGTTCATCTGTTTCCATCTCTTTTCCAAGACCCTGACTTAATCTCGCAAATTCTTACCCGCCTGAGCTCCAATTATGTCGGAGTAGCCCGGATAAGTTCCCATTTGTGTTATTCAGGGATTTTATTTCACCTTTAATTCCATCTGGGGAATTCATCCGCTGTATCGTTTATAGTTTTGTTTGCTGCATCTTTTAATTTGTATTATTATTAAAATTGTTATTTTCATATAACTTTTGTAAAAACAAACCGCACAACAACTGTGTATTGATTATTTTGTGGGTCATTCGACTCTAGGCCTTTAAATTATTTAAGAATAAAGAGCGAGATATTGTGTAAACCATTTTTTTCCTTCATAATCCTTTTTTACTCTTTCATCTTATATAAATATTTATACAAATACATACCTTGCTGGAATGATTGTTTTGTTTTGTTCCTGCGCGTCCATCTCTTTCCGGTGACACAAATTCAAGTTGTAAGTATTTGTTTGTTTTACAAAACCACCAAAATAAACTAAAAATAACAAAACGACAATCGAGAACCGTAATAATATTATAACGTACAAAACTTTGTACAGAATATCTTGAAGAAGAATCAGCTAACAAAAAAAGAATGATTTCCGTGTATTGTATTATAAAACGCCTACTTCTGAGACAACAAATTGATGATGTTAGACTTCAAAATTGACTCATATCAGGTATTTCCTTTACAGTTTCGTCAGCATTTGATCGCGTGTGCTGACCAAAACACTGGCATTTCCATACATACACACCATCAGGGGAATATTGGCCTTCCAATACTCAGTTCGTACTTTTGTGCCCTTTGGACGGCATCTCAATTCAAGGGCAAACAGGCGCTAAAAAGTAAATAAGAAACATTAAAATACTGCAAAACATCCTTTTGCGATGTCAAAGCCATTGTGCATAATTAATACTCGAAAATAATTTAATTTCCTTTTGGTTTCACGCATAGCTCACACTTAAGTTGCAGCGCCTCTCTCAAAAGCGGCAGCTCAAAGTTGAAAGAATTTCCCATGCCTGAACGCAAACAACATCATACCTACAACTCGTCATTGACGAATAACCAAAAAACATCGTCACCAACTTGATTTCGATAAAATATTAACGAAAGTGCAAACGAAAAAGAAATACGAATACGAATACGAATACGAATACTCGTACCTTCAGCACAAACAAGTCCCTTGTAAAATTGAATAAAAGGAACATCTTCAGCACTCCCTGGACAACTACTTCGAAAACACTTGTATTTGGTGCAAATATGAGTTTAATGGTGTCCCTCGGGATTATAGAGCACATAAACTTTTTCCATGCCACTCTCCTCCTTTTTTACGCACGCAATTTTCATCTTCTGTTCATTTTTCATTTCACTAGGTCCTTCTTTATCCATCCTGTCAATGTCCAACATTCAACATTCATGTAAAAATATCCAACAACAGCAAAAAAAAAAAACAACAATCGCCATGAAACTTTTTTAAGTGCAAATCCTTTGAAAGGACATATTCTTCCAAAAATTAAATTGATTTGCCCAAACATTGATAAAAGTTCACAAAAAAAAACGAACCAGGGGCCAGCGGAATAGGAAAAAAAAAGTTTTATTGACTCAAGTCAATACTACACACAGAGGACAACATTAAAACATGACCCCATCGTTGGTTCCCGAACTCAAGGATGATTTAAAGAAAACGAAAGCAAACAAAGAACATCAACAACAATACCAGTAAAAAGAACAGGACTCCTTGTATTCGTACGAATCCCTTTTGGAATGGAATAAATTTTTCATAAAATCGCTGGGTCATTTTCAACATTCAACATTCACTGACGATGACCATACAAGAAATCTTCCAATAACCATGCAGGACTACCGAGTATGTACGAATAGGTATTCCCAGTCATAGTCAAAGTCGTTTGTATCCTGTTTCTGGCCGATGTACGAGTATGTGTACAATTGTTAAATAAGTTAACATTACATGACATGACAACAATAACTTTATAGACTTCAAACTATCTTGACTCCTTGATTTGGCCTAATTCATCCTTTACAAGTTGTCCTTCTACACACACTGTTCAGTGTTCGTATTCGTATCCATAGTACTTGAATTTAAGGATTTCAAATGCCATCTTATACAATAAATGCCAAGGATGTGATATGAGTATGAGTGTGTTCATAAATGTTTACCCTACTCGTATGCAACAGAAAAGTTTCCTATTCGAACCCCACCATGTTATCGTATCCGTATTCCGTATTGGGTGGACATTTTCAAAATGAATATTTAATATGGCAAGCGACGACGACTATCATTCCATTGGTATCCTGAAATGCGGATAATATGATTTTGTATTTGGAAATACTCGTATCTATCCGTCGACTATACGAATACGTGGACAACTGCCGTTGTTGTTCGGAAACCCAAATTTCAGGAGAACTAGTCACAGGAATAATATCTTTCGAAACATATTCGTATCTGCACACACATATCAACGGGTACTTATGCCAAATGGAGACATTTTCGAAAGCATAGGTTTCGATTCATCTTTTCTGCCATCGGATGTACGAATAGAAATCTTCATGTAGTGGTGTAGAACGAGTATACCATCTACCGTATCCTGTTGTTGTTTAGAACATTAACCAATTCCCAGTTGAATTTTGCGAAACATTTTCCAAACTAAAAGTCGAGAGGGCTATTTCTGTAGCTGGTGCTGATACTTAAGTACTCATAGTGTAGTGTTGGTGTTACTAACCTTTTGTGCGTCCTCAAATGTACAAATGGACAACGATGAATGTAGACATGTAATCATGTATGCATGTCCCATTGAAATTCAAGTTTGGACATCATACATTATTCCCTGTAATCTCGGCCTTGTCCATTTCGGTCCAAAATTCATATATTGAATATGTAATTGTGTAAGCATTTGATGCGGTCGAGATACGAATACCAAAACGAATATGTGCATGGTACGTCTAGTTAGCTTTCGAGTTAGGAATATGTTGTCCAATGAGAAGCTGAGTAATGCAAATAACATTGTGATTTAATTTCTTTTTTTTTTGTTGTTAGAAACAAGCTGTGTATTTGAATCGAAGAAATTCAGTAGTCTCGGATCATCTTTGCATTTTGACTTAAAAGGGGTATACCATTCGCTAGTGCATTAAATCAGAGCACTCAGACAAAGAACCGTACCTTCGTATCCTTTTTACTGGAAGTAATTTGGCTTTGACCGAAAGGTTAGCAATCGCTTCAGCGATAAAGTGACCCTAGTAGTAGTAGTGCCCAACACATGAGGGCCTAGTATACAAATGAATGTGGCGTTGTCTAGACCTCTCACACTTACGAGTGGTATGGTCAACAAGAGCGTGGTGCTCCCATTAAGACGAAAGTAGAAAAACTTCAACCAGGCCTGCCAAATCCCAGTAGAAATTGCTAAAATTTCAGATACACCCGGAACTATTCACCTAAGGTTGAACACATAAGACGAGACCCTACTGTCAGTGAATGCCTTTAAAGGCAGCCCCAACGCAGGTTCAGGTCGTGAGAAATCCGTCTCTGAGTCTCCCCTGGCAATTTCATTAACAATCTCGTTTCCCGCGATCCCATTCTGACAAACAAAATAGTTCATTGCCATCGTGATTTCATAGATCTTCGCTTGGGAGACAGATTCAAATTTTCCTAATGAGGAAAGAGATCTAATATTTTCTTTCTTAAGAATAACCCCAGAGAAGCGAGTCCATCAGTCCTATGAAAAGTACCCAGACAGTCGGAGTCTGGAGAACGCAGCGGTGACGTATTTGTATATTAGAATTGGTCTTATCGTAGCCATATTTCCAAAACTCCTTTAGAATGACAAAAAAACTTTTCGGAAACATTTCGACGCAAAATTGTTAGTCCAAAGATGTTTGCGATCCAGAATAACACCCATATGCTTGGTTTCCTTGCAGAAACAAATGGTAACACTTTCAGTTCTATGTGAATCAAGCTCATTAACTTTCTTCTTCTCGTGAAAACAACATCTTCAGATTTCATAGGAATGACTGAGAGCCCATTTCTGTTGCTCGTAGATTACCCCTAGGGCAATCACTAAGCATAGTGCGACCGGCAGATAATCGGCCGACATGCACCATAGCAGTGGAGATAGGACGAAGGCCAGCTGACAAGCACTGTCCACCACCGCTATCACATAATGACCACATTTATCATCCCTAACAAAATTTCTTTGGCGGCTGTATGCTGTAGAAATAGAGTAGGCACTGAGAGGTATCGACTTGGCGATGCCCAGTGTTTTAACTGTTTCTGCGCATAAATTGTTCTTATTTTACCTACAAGTGGTAATCATTGGGTACTGGTCGATTTCCGTTCGGACTTGAATTGAAAAACTTATAAGCGTGAGTGCTGACCAGTAGACAAAAATAGCAGCACTATAAACGATACAGCGGATGAATTCCCCAGATGGAATCAACGGTGAGGTAAAATCCCGGAATAAAATAAATGAGACCTTATCTGGGCTACTCCGACATACTTGGAGCTCTGTCCGGTAAGAATTGTCGAGACTAAGACAGAGTCTTCGAAAAGAGATGGAGACGGAGGGGCCTTTATTGGACCAACGGCAGCACTCACATCCTCGAATGGGTTACTGGCTTCGGTCTAACCGAGCCTTTGTAATGGGGGTATCTACAATGAAACTGGCGCTCCAGTTTGCAACAAAAAGCAAAAGCAGCTCCTACATCATCTTTCAACCTAGATGATGTAGACCAAAAATTTCGTCCACTCGACCTGGATGAAGTGAAGGTAGTCATATCTAAAGTTAAGTCCAACAAACTGCTATAGCTGAAGACCTGACTGCCGAGCTTTTCAAAGCGGTAGGCGATGACTTGGAAAAGAGCATACACCAACTCATTTGTAAAATATGTATGGTCGATGAATGGAACTACTGCAATGCTCGTCCGATCCTGGAAAAAGGAGACCTTGTGGGTCAACTACAGAAGTAGCAGTCTTCTTAACTTCGCCTACAAGATCCTCTCTGCCGTATTGTGTGATCGCCTGAATCCGTTCGTCAACAACCTGATTGGTCCATATCTGTGTGGCTTTAGGCCGGGAAAACAGGAAATCACAGACCAAATATTCGCACTACGCAGATTTTGGAAAAAACCCATGAGCTCCAAATCGATACACACCGCCTGTTCATCGATTCTCAGGCTGCATATGACAGCATCTTTAGGGCGAGCTACATATATAAAGCAATGTCTAGTTTTGGCACCCTTGTCAAACTCGTCGGTTTGTGCAGGATGATGTCGGAAAATACAGGCTGCTCGTTCAAGTTCGGTAAAGAACTCACCGAGACTTTTGATGTCAAAAAGAGATTTAGACAAGGCGATGCTCTATCATGCAATTTCTTTAACATCATTCTGGAAAGAATAGTACAAAACTCAATGGCCAATACAAGAGGCACACTCATTGAAAAGTCCGTCCAATTACCAGATGACATTGACATAAACGGAAGAAAGAAGCGTGATCTCAGTGGCGCTTGTGTGAGTTATAGTTAAGACCTTGTCTACCTAGGTTCCGCTATTAATTCAAGCAACGACACCAGCGCTGAGATCAAACGAAGAATAACTCTGCCAATCACTGATTCCTTGGGCTAAAAAGACAATTGGCTAGCAAAGCCCTGTCTCGAACAACAAAAGTGATAGCACAAAATACCTTTTTAATCCCAGTCCTGCTCTATGGCGCAGAGACATGGACTTTATCATAAATGGATGATTGTGCTCTTGGCTGTTTGAGAACAAAATTCTCTATAACACGATTCAATGATACCGGCACCATTGCTAAACGTTATGGTTGTGGTCGAAAATAAAATGCAACTAGACCCGCAACCGCGCAAAGATGAGGAAGAGAATTGCACAGTTTGCGCGACAGAACACAAGGAAGATGGCAAAAGAGCTGCATGTATTGGACCGAAGCATTCGACGCATATTGAGAAATGAACTTCATATCAAGCTAAACTAGACACGATAGATGAACGATTTCAACGATAAGCAGATTCCCAAATATTCTCCTGATGAAAAATTGTTCACTATTCAGTAAGTAGGAAACAAGGAATATTTGGTTAACGGGAAGATCGTTTGAAAATTTGAGCTCACGGATAGTGAGCGGATCGCAAAAGCCCCCTTTGGTATTGGGATGAGCTCTAATGTCCGCCGAAAGTCGCACTCCACGAGTATTCTTAGCTTCTGGCTTCACAATTAACGCATCTGAGTATGACGAAAGGGCGCTGAAAGGAGCATTGAAACAATTTGAGTTGTCACCATTCACGTTCATGCAAGACTTTGCACTGTCTCTCAAGCCAAGGGGAACCAAGAATGGTTGAAAAGCACGTTCCATACTTCATTCCGCCCGAACTATAGCTCGCGAAGAAATGCAATGAAATTCTGCCTTTGGATTGCGTTGGAGGCCAGGTCAGATCTTAAAAATATGAAAGTATGGACGAGCTGAAAAAAGGTCTTCGCCGGGATTGGCTCAAAACTCTATGATACAAGCCTATTTGAGGTCGTGTCACTTACTTATTTTTTGTGGTGCTACGGCCCACTCTGGACCTCAACAGCTCTCTCTATTTAACGTTGGCCTGTGCTAATAGCCTCCAGTTGCGCTCTCCAAGCTGTCTGAAGTCACCTTTCACTTGCTCTAAGCCTAAGATGAAGTTTCCCTTTACCACGTTGTCTCTGAGGTATGAGTTTGAAGATAGTTGAGGCGGGAAGGAAGCTGTTCTTTCGATCAACTTGTCCCACTCAACTCAGCCGATGATTTCTTGTCGTTCTAGCAAAGGCAACGTTCTTCTCTAAATTCCATGTACCCATGAGGTTTCCTCTTTAAGGATCCATGGGTATTTACCCATGGTACATATTTCATGGGTAATGCCCATGCTTAAGCGCCATTCAGAGGAACTGACCGATAGATGTGCTTATGCTTAGTCTAAGGAAACAGCGATTGGAAATAGTGGTTTTTTACTTGATCTCTAAGGCTATGTCATTGTTAAATTGATAGCGGAACCCAGTGAGACAAAGTCTCCTACCACCCCAAAGCTATAGTTTTTTATTGTGAGTGTTCTTTCTTGTCGGGAGTACATACCTGATTTTACCAAGTATTATGTTGAAGAAACAACATGACACAACGTCATCTTGTCTCGTTGGTCGCATTACAGACTTTTGTGAAGAGGCAAGCGTTCTCATTGCCATCGTAAACATGCGGATGACATACCACTACATAGCTCGTTTCTATAAATGCTGTCGTAAGCGGCCATAGAACCATAAGCAGGCGGTGAGTATTGATTTTAAGTTTTTGAGTTTTGCGATGTTGGATTTACCAAGTCTAAAGCCACACCAATCGGGACGAATCAGATTGTTAATCTAGGATTTCAAGCGTTCACGCAATACGGCAGAAAATATCTTGTGCACGATATTAAGGAGACGTATGCCTCTATAGTGAGCATAGTAAAGAGGATTCTCTAATAGATTTGGATGAGGACCCATTCACCAGTCATCGTTTGTCAACTAAATATTGAAAATGAGTCTGTGTATGCTTTCTACCAAGCTCGGCACGAAGCCTTGTTATCTTTGCTTCAATTTTGTCGAATAATCCGAAAGCTTGGCTGTCATCTCATAAGTTGTATGGTTTGTCTTACTAGCAACAAAATATGGGTTGCCCCATCGTTTAACAGTCTGCAGAAGTGGTTTTTCCATGTCCTCACCACCGACTGTTCACTTTCTACAAAATTCCATGTTCATCTCTTAAAGCTTAAGGTCTTGTTGGCCTTAGAAGCGCTTTTGATTTTCTTTCGATAGTAGAAAACGCTTCTCTTTTTGACTCCTTCTGATCATAGAGCACACGCTCTGGTCTGTCCGTGTAGTACTGTTTGCTTTATAGTCGTGTTGCCGTGCTACATGCACTTATCTGCAGCCTTCATCAAGCCAGGAACTTGGTTTGGATGGCCTTGTGAAAGTTAACACCTCAGTATAGGCAAAAGCTCCAGCAGTTATTTGTGATTGCAGCTGTTTAGCGCTCTCTCCATTATTGTAGCGTCTCAGATAATCGTAGACATACCTTAGCCGCAATTATCATAGATATTGGTTGTCAGCTCAAAATATTCTGACCTCTATAATTATGGAGAAGTGCCTTTCTTCCACTGTAACATAATAAGTTTGACTGGCTGTCTTATGGCAGGTGACCGAAGTGTTTGGAATATTATGGTGAGGAAACTGTCGACTGGCTGTTCCGGTTCACGTCCACTACATGCACTTCCAAATCTGGTGCCATGTAAGCAATGCTTACCGACCATTCTACCGAAGATATCCTCCCTTTTTCTTCTTTTTCTTTTGGCGTCAAAATTACCTAAAATGATTCTTACGCCCTACTTAGGACTTTGGACATTGCGCCTAGGTTTTGTCGAGTAGCATCGTCTTTTTCTTCTACGTGGGTGCGAGTGCATATCGGGCTGATGTTGGTGTACATGGTCCTGATGCGGATGCGGATTATTTTAGTCATTCATTCAAGTGCCGAAAAATTCTTACTTTAGTCCCTGGCTTACAACATATACACAGCCAAATAGACGCTGCTCCTATTCCCTGTAGCAGTCATCGTAGTGTATATCACAGTACCGTATCTTAGATGGTACAAAATAAACAAAAAGCGAAAGAAAAGAGAAAGAAAGCCAAATCGAAATAACAAACTGCCATAATTGATTTGTAACAAAAGGACACACAGCGGCAATCCTGGAAATCAACCAACCATTCACCAACCACAAAGTCCACAACGACCTCTCACTTTTAACCCCAAACTAGTGTGGGCATACGATTCAATTGCGTTGTGAAAACTCTTACCCCAGTTGGAATAAATACACACAGTAACACTTATAGAACGTCAGTGTCTATGCACTAGATTCAATGCTCCTATCCTAACCACGGATTTTTCGCCAATCTCCTGGCCCCAATAACCCTCATTCAATCACTTCAGGCTCCAACTTCACATCCAACTGTGCAACCATATTGTGTGCACGCAAAATGTTGACAAAGAACTCCGAGTCCGTGGTTTATTTGAAATCAACTTCGGAAACGGGACTGCTGCAATTTCCATCATTCTCTCCACCGATATTGTTATATCGTACGACCACCGCCAGCTTTGCCAGCCACCCCAAGCTTCAGATGCCGCCCCGCATCAGGCTAACAGAATCCAAGACACACCATACGAATACAATGTCTGTGGCCATTATGACATCATGGCAAAAAGACGACGCATCCTGGCGTAGATACCTACGTGGATAGTTGGCAACAGAATTGTTGTTTTTTTCGCGAAAAAGGATTTTTTCCGTTTTCATTTTTTTTTCAATTTTTTTTTTATGAAATGAAATGAAAGCGCGCGTGGCGGCATCGACCAATAACCGTCGAGTTGCATACAGAAGACACTGGTTACATAGACATCCTGGTAGATCGCCATTGGTCGCAGCATAACTCAAGCATTATTACCGTCGCCGGAGTAGAAAAGATGTCCCACCTGCATACATACTGATTCGTACTCGTATGTCGAGAAAGCACCTTTCTCTCCCTTTTGCATCGATTTAATGTCGATGTGGAATTTGAAAAAAAAAAAACCGAGGAGAATAACGGCGAGGCAAGTCACTGGGTCTTGGTTTTATTTTTTAATTCAACAAGGGCTAAATAAAAAATTCTTTTCACACACACACACACACACATTCGAACACATGTGCATTACACTTTACCTGACCACCACCACCACCGCCGCCGCCGACCTGCTGGCTGACCGCATACCAACTGGGGCTACAGGACAGAGTCCTGTAGCGCACACATGAGCATTCTAACGCCCATATCGATAAAATAAGGACTAAGGACTTTGAAGAAAGAAAAAATAAAAAATAAAAGTAAAAGCCGTTGTGTCCTTTCACATATCAATACATATTTTCTTTGGCCATCCTTGTTGAACCATAATATTGGTCAAGGGATGTCTTATTTCAAATCGAACGGATGGACTGGAAGGGAAAAATAAATCCACCAGAGACGAATGGACTTCGAGTACCAACTAGATATTGGGAAGAGAGTAATAGAGAGTAGTCTCGGTCTTTCTTTATCGTTTGTGCCACCCATCAGCCGAACACTCACCACCCACCACCCACCACAAGGACGACGACGGAAATAAAGGATAAAAGTACCAAGGCGAGGAAAAATGTTTAATGTGCGACACGAAAGAGAGAAGATTTTTTTCTCGCACACATACACTTTCTACACTTTCTGCTTACTCCTACTTTGCCTTCCATCCAACTCCCAAGGATAAAACATTGAGTATCGATTGTTTTTTTTTTTTTTTTTACTTCATCCAAACTACTCGTAGGAACAATAACTCACACCGAGACTAGATTCGCCTTTTGTAGGGAGCAAGATGAAGACAAACGTACAGCATCCGGGGTAGAATGATGCATTTGCTGGATACTGTGGTCATCTTTTGGGTGTTGAATATAAACTCTGTGAACGAACGAACGGTGTAGATAATCAGTTGCGGTGCGATCGTGGTTGAGGAGGCAATTGATAAGTTGAAAGGTGAGAATGGAAGACTTGTGCATGCTTATGCATGATTTTGAAGGGGTTCACCATGAATTTCAGGTAATCTGTGTTGAGGTTCACTCATCTGGAATTCTAAATTGAGCAATGAAATTGCAGTACGAAAGGATCTCAAATCCGTTTAGATTGACATTGGAATAATTTGTAATTAATTCAAATTGTGGATGCACAAGAAATTCGACATAAACAATGAGTTGAGGAAGCCGTTGATAATTCTCGAATTGATCGGGTTAAAGAAATGTATCTAAAAATATTATCCTCGTAACGATAGACTTTAACCAAGCTAAACCCTCTCAGTCGAGAGTTTGAATTTTATTCTGGCTTGTCAGACGGTGAGTTATTAGTACCAACCCATCAGAGTGCGTAAGTGAAACACATGTGGTAATATGTACTTTCGTATATTGTTGACGCGATCAGATGTAATACGCGCCTCAAAAGTCATAGGAAAAAGCGATAGATGTTGCAATTAATCTACAAGAACTACGACACATTACACCTCACTTTATGTAAAAGAAAATTACGAAAAGCTCTTCAGTCACTATCTGAGGAACCTAAGGGCGAGATGAAAAGATGACCAAAAGCTGTGACATTCACCACGGCCAACGCTGTGTGCGGCTGAATTTGGATATGAATTTATGTATCAATGGAAGTAGGCTTGAAGATAAACCTATGAGCTTACAGTACGCACAAGTATATCAACGAGCAACTGATCAACTTTTATCCCAAAGACGGTGAAAGTGAACGCCGCCATCGAAGCTTCCACAAACTCCTAGAAGATTCTACTCGTACGGGCTAGACGGTGTCTGATACATGACGTGAAAATCGAAAGAAGGCTGCTTTTGATAGTACCATAGTACAGCCTTCACGACATCACATCCAGGAACAGGACAGGATTGAACATTGTAATACCAAACATGCGTTTCTTACATTTTAGGTCCACAAGGGCACCTGTTGATCATACAGTAATACACGAAAAACATGCGTGCAGTATTCTAGACGTTCATGCATTTCAGTGGGCCAATGTTGATTGAGAACTCTGCCTGGTAGTAGCCAAAATACGAATGCTGGTATAAAAAGCAATACAGCCTCTGGCAGCATCGCTGCGGAGGACCAACAGCGATGCTGCCAGAAGGCCAAAGTAAGGCATTGGAAGGTGAAACGAACGAAGATGCTACTGTGGGAATAAGGGTACGAAATTTTATTAAAAGTTAAAAAAAAATGCTAGGGCAACAAATCGCAAACAGGATGATCACAAAAACCTTTTAGCACAAACGAAGTTGGTACTGAGAATTAGAAACAACTAATTCTGCAGACTGTTATGAGATGAATATGATGAATGTACCGCGGCCAAGTAGAGCTCTTCAATTGGGCCAAACGAAGACCACGATCATTCTTAGTTCTAACATAATATAGTGTTTTCCAATAAGGACTTGACAACTCTTTTTTTAAATAAAACGCAAACCATTTGAGATATTTCGAAAACTTTATTATCGGCTTGAAGCACAATCAAAACATTTATGAATGGAACTCGACTTCGTTCATATGGCCACCGCGGGCACGTTTGCAGCGGTCGATTCGTTGGACCCAATTTTCAACGACTCGGCCACACATTTCGGCCGAAACGGCCGCTATTTCGCATTCAATGTTGGCTCTGAGCTCTTCCAACATCGTCGGTGTGTTGGCATAAACCAATGACTTAACGTAGCCTCACAAAAAATAGTCAAGCGGAGTTAAATCGCACGAACGAGGCGGCCAATCGACTGGCCCATTTCTTGAGATAACACGCTCACCATACTTACTCTTCAATAAATCGATTGTAGCGTGTGCTGTGTGGCTTGTGGCATCATCCTGCTGAAACCACATGTCATCCAAGTCCATATCTTCCAATTCGGGCTAAAAATAATCGGTGATCATGGTGCGATAACGCTGACCATTCACAGTAACGTGACGATCGTTATCGTCGACGAAAAAATATGGCCCAATAACGCCGCCGGCATGCAAACCGCACCAAACAGTTATTTTTTGTAGATAAAGTGGTGATTCATGAAGCACATGTGGATTTTCACCCGACCAATAACGCATATTTTGCTTGAGCCAAAAATGATCTTCGTCACTGAAGATGATTTTGCGATGAAATTCATCATCTAAGCGCATCTTCTCCAGAACCCAATCGGAGAACGTACGTCGCTTCAAATGGTCCATCGGCTTCAATTATTGAGTCTTGTATGGGTGTAAACCAAGATTCTTATGCAAAATACGCCATAATATGGTCTGAGCGATGCCCAATTCTTGATAATGCCGTGGAATTGAGTGATTTGGATCGTTTGCTACGGACGCCTGAACGGCAGCGATATTTTCTACACTTCGACCAACCCGTTGTCTCACTGATACGGCAACATCACTCAACGAATATGTAGACTCAAATTTTTGCACTAAACTTGTTATTGCCTGTCTACTTGGGCGAGAATTACGACCGAAAATTGGAGTTAACGCTCCTAAAGTTGCAGTCACCGACTCTGAATTTCGGTAGAAAATTTTTATAATTTGCAGACGTTGCTCATTCGTGTACTTTACCATGATGAAAATGTTGAGTTTACTGAATAAATTGACAGTGACAGTTTGATGATTAGTGAAAGAGTGCGTTCACAAATTAAATTCAGAGTTGTCAAGTCCCTATTGGAAAACCCTTTATTAGAAGCAGATGGCTTAGCCACCGAGCTTTTCAAATCTCAGGGAAATAATTTGGTAAGGCAGATCATCTGCCAAATAAGTTGGAGAAACGCATACTCACAGCTCAATGAATGAAATCTCACCATCGGCTTCCGGTCCTTGCTACGGAATGTCTATGTAAATGTCTAAAACCAATATTCTTAGCAGCTAGACTTATATCAGTGCGGTTTAAGACCTGGTAAATTCAACATCGAACAAATATTCATGTAGCGGCTAATCTTGGATGAAACTGAAGAATATTATATTCACCACCTCTCAATCCATAAGAGCCATCCCTGCCAAACTTGTTCGGTTGTGAAGGATATCCTAATCCGTATGGCGCCTTGCGTTTGCAGATTTCATTGATCATTCGGAAAAAATCTGCGATCTTTAGGGTGACATTGTCACTGAAAGCAAACCGTTATCAATAAAGGATTAAATCGACATGGAAGAAGCTAGGATCTTCAAATCCACTTCTGTAATACAATGCAGAAAGAGAATGTTCATGCCCACTTTTACAAAATCCTGCATGTTCATACCTGCATATAGTCAGCCAGCTTAGGAATAAACTGGCTGGAGCATTTTTTTGGGTGAGACCGAGGAACTCCTCGGATTGTGAACTGCTGGCAGAGTAAGTACGAGTATACCTATGTACGATTTAGTGTAGGCCGAGAAGCTATTTGCCCTCTGCACTCACACCTTTGTCCTGAAGTTATGATGATGACTGGCCAAGGAATTAAATTCTATCAGGTCCACGTGCTTGTCTTCACTCTTAGACAAACGCAAACCCTCAGCCTTGATCACACGAGTAATTCATTTTTGGTCGGAACGAATCGTAGCATAGTTCGGTTTGGGAAAGAAAGATCACCAAGATAAAAAAAAGGGAAAAAGTATGAGGTTCCGGCAAAGAACGGTTAAAGTCCTCCCGCTGACGGCTAGAAATGATCAGGGTCTAAAACTTTCAGGCTTGGAGCACAATTCACTAGTGCGATCAAATCAGTATTCACTGATATTTCGTGAAGTAGTGAAGTAAAGTGGTGTTGCCTTTTCCGTTTTTGAATTGGTTCATCTCAGGGAAGCGACCAGCTGGGTAGCGTGAAAGTGTAAAGAAAAACTGGCAAAATTCAAGTGTATTCACTGCAGCTGTTTTCAAACCATCACTTCCAGTAAAGGACAGCAAATAATTTCGCATTTCTTGTCCCCACAATGGTCAGAACAAATATTTGGCAAGTCTTGTCATCGTTTTACCTGTTTTACAGTGGAATCGGAACCCTAATGCCGAAGCAAAGTTCAATCAGTCTCCCTATAGTTATGGAGTTCGGGCAGATATAGATGGCTCCTTACAAGACGTCGTTGTCAGCTTTAAAGTATTTTAGTCTAAACACGGCATCGCTAATTGCCGGGTTGAAACTACGAAAATACGTCATAAGTTGTCCGATGAAACAAGAACAAGGAACAATGAGCTGCATACAATCTCTGAAGGAAAGGAAATCTCATTATTCCTTACGTGATACGAGTAAAGTATGTATATTTACCTAAGGAACTTGATGCAGCCAAACCCCATCAAATGTATAATGATTCAAACAATAGTAACAAAGTAGGGTACATTATATTTCATCAGATCTTTGAGACTAATTTCAATATCTCAATGACTATCCACGTAGATACTTCCAAAGCTATCATTGCAATCACTACGAATAAAATGACCAACTGTACTACCCAGGAGACAGGGGTGTGCGATGAGAAGGTCCATTTACTGAAAAGTTATTAGGTGTGCAACTAAGTTATCGCTGGTTTTTTTTATGAAAATGCAATTTTATTGTGAAAGAATGGTTACAAATGAATCATTCAAAGTATTGTCCATCGCTAACTACAACTTTCCCATCTTTCTGACAGAGCTCGGATACCAGTACGGTAAAAGTGTTCATCTTTTGGGGCTATCCGCGAATGAAGTCATTTTTTGATATCTTCAATTGCTGATCTGCCAGACCATGTGCCATTGAACGGAAGATGTAATAATCGGACGGCGCAATATCTGGCGAATATGGCGGGTGTTGTAAGACTTCCCATTTAAGCGTTTCCAGGTAGGTATTAACGGGTTTGCCAACGTGAGGCCGAGCGTTGTCATGTATTGTAGTAGAATTATTTTTTCATGACTCTGCTCGTATTGTGGCGGGTTTTTGCGCAGTGCTCTCCTCAATCGCATCAATTGAAATCGAGTCGAATTTCATCACCCGTCACGATGAGATGAAGAAAACTCTTTCTTTTTTGCCGCCGGAGCAGTTGTTGACAGGTGTAAAAACGACTCTCAAGGTCCCTTGACTTCAAATCATAAGGAACCCAAGTTCATTGTTTTCGAATCATTCCCAACGCATGCAATCGCTTGGAATTGGCTTGGCGCGTAATTCTTAATGCCGAAGCAAGCTCTTCTTGCGTTTGACACGGATGGATTATCATAAAAGATCTCTCGACTTCCAATACAAATATGAACACCTGATGTTAACTATCGTCGTCAGCTCAACTTTACATCATTCAATGTTCATGTGTTGTCATACTCAACTTCGTAAGGGTACTTATAATGTATGTTCTAGGTTGAAACACTTTTTTTCTAATATTTTGGATCCAAGCATAAGTCATCTAATAATTGTTGGTAATTCGTGCGCGGGCCTAAATAAAAATTATACGGTAATTGCTTTTCTTCCATTCGTGGTACACAAACTGCACCGCGGGCATTCTTACTCGTACATAAAATGTGACAAGGACATGAGTCTTGTAAATGCGAAATCTTGTACTGAAATATCTGAAGGCAGGAGAGGTGTACTGAGCCATCACCATTCAAGGTAATAAACTGTGCAAAAGAAGTTAATTTCCACATATGGGTTGAATTTTTGTCAAATTTTTTCGTGTGCAAATGGCCAGTGTCGACTATGCCCATCAGGATTCTCAAGCTAACTATTATATTTCGGTAGTTATCTTATAGCTGTGGTGATTGACTAGGGTCACCGCCTTGTTGCAACCAAGGAGAAGATATAATGTACAAAAGCTGCAATCGCAAGAGACCACCAGAATCTTGGCCGAACATGTATCCCGAAATCCCTCAACAAAACTCCTATGTCGCTAGCATCAAGTACCGAAGACCAGTGGCAACTGATGTGCTCGGTTTCACTCGACCACCACCAAGAAATCTCTAGTTAGACGAAGAATGCCGGCAAGCACATACAGCTAACCAGAATCCTACAAAGCTGTACCGGAAAAAAGACCGCGCTATAGATGATATTGTGAGGTTTTACCAGCAAGGCAAGCAGACTCGTACAGAAGTGTGTAGATGAGAAGAATGAAACCTTGTAGTAGAGTCACAGTCGATGCTGAGTATATGGGAAAACTTTTTCTGCAGACTGTATAAAAAAGCCAAGAGACGATGATAACCAAAATTTCTGTCTAAGAATTGCAAAATCTAAGCTGAAATCCAACAATTAGATAGACCTGACCGCTAACGGGCCAAGGTATTCAAACCTGATAGAAATAACTTTGTGGAGAGCATGCACCAATCATTTCTCAGATCTGGCCAGAAGAGTGTATGCTTGATGAATGGAATCTCAGCATCGTATAACATATGCACAACTGGGCCAGAGGTATAGGTCCCTCAACATCGGATACAAGATCTGATCTGCATCATTGTGTGAACATCTGAAACCCTCCCACAACAACCTGAATGGCCCCTTTCATTGCGGTTTCAGATCAGGAAAGTCCACAATCGACCAAATCTTCATACTCCGGCAGATCCTAGAAAAAACTCAAGAAGTCCAAATTGATACCCGTCACCTTTTAAAATTCTGTGCATGATATCGATGTAATTGGCAGAACTTAGCGGGCGGTCTCCACTACTTTCGCTGGTATTGAAACGAAAGCTGCCAAAATGTGTTTAGCGGTAAATGAGGGCAAAACGAAGTAACAAAAAGGAACACACAACATCAACGAATTGGACAGAATGTTACAGTTGACAGCTATAACTTCGAGGTAGTTAAGGGCTTTGTCTACCTTGGCTCTGCTTTAAATTCTACCAACAACATCTCCGCAGAAATAAAACGAAGAATCATTCTTGCCAATAGCTGTTTTTTTTTTTGGGGGGGGGGGGGGGGGAGTTAAGAAGGCTAGTAAGACTCTATACAAGACCTTGATTATCCCAGTTCTACTTTATAGCGCAAAATCATGGATCATCCGAAAGCGGATGCAGATACCTCAGAGAAAAATTCTTTGATAAATATTCGTTCCCGTTTGCGCGTTGACGGGCTATTGAGCAGAAGATTCAACGACGAACTATAGAGCTGTGGAACGACGGAAGACGGAAAGAGAGGCTTAGATTAAGTTTATCTTATAAAACACCGCCACCAACTCAGCTATCGGTTTTAGATGCATCTGTGTAGAGATGGATTGACTTGTCCTCCCTGAAAGCATCTTGCTCCCAGAAGGATCTAGAGGGCAAGTCTTTGTCAAACCAAAGTTCAAGTATGCTGTAATCGATGTTCTCTGTGAGGGTTCCTAATGTATTAAGAACGCTAGAGTCGCCAAATGAATTATTTGTCCACTGTGTGGTCGCTTTAAGGCGAATAGCTGTTTGGGTTGTTACTGGCGGAGAATTGGGCGCTATCTGGAAAGTGGGTGTAGTAGCAGGTTGAGTGATTCATCACTTGAAGTTGTCCAAGAGCCATCGGTTTTTTTCAAACAGCTAAGCATCATAGGATTTGTAGGGAGGATTTTTCTTAGCCGCGATGCCTCAGAGGTTTCTGTGATTTTGTGACCTCCAGGATTGTTGATTTGCCTTCCTCAGTTCTTTTTTGTATAATTTGAGGTATTCTTTGTATGTATGAGGTTGAATAAGAGGGCAGGAAGCGGCCATAGTCTGATTGAAAGCTAGAGTGAATTCCTTGAATTCCATGTCAAGCTCAATAGTTCAGAGGATAGCGTTTCTGACAGTATTCCTCTGTGTTTTGGCCAATCAGTTTTCCGGTAGTTCTGGAATCACTCGCATCACAAGCATCACTCAGGCTGAGTTGGATGTATCTGTGGTCTGAAAAAGAGTGTTCAGATGATACCATCCAGTTCGTTAGCCTTTGAGTGATGCTGTCGAAGACAAAAGTTGTATCTAGCACTTCTTGTCGGTTTCTAGTTATAAAAGTGGTCTCATTGCCAATGTTGCAAATAAAGAGGTTAGTACTTAAAATATAGTCAAAAAGTGACTCACCTCTATCATTGATGTCGGTACTGCCCCATACCGGGGGATGAGCGTTAGCGTCGCATCCGGTGATGAGGCCAGTTTTTTGCCTTCAAGCTTCCAGTAGGTTATCACCAGGGAGAGGGTCCACATGGTCGTGGCCAAGGTAAGCCGATGCCAGCCAGTAAAAGCCTTTGGCAGTCTCTAGTCTGGCAACGGTTAAGTCGGGGTCGCTGAAGTTAGGAAGTAAAAATACATTAAGGCTCCGTTTCACTAATATACAAGTTCTGATCTTACCTTTGTCTCTTATATAGAGCGGAGCATATACGGGTGTCCTAAGTCCACGAACCACGTCTTCTACAATCCATAGTTTCTTGACTAGGATAATGTCTTCTGCGTTCTTTGAAAGACGCAGAATGTCCTGCGGCCGAAGCCTTTATTGAGGTTCCTATCGATTACAGGGATAACTATTGCGTCCTTTAGGACTTCACTGAAAGACCTGAGAAATGTACTGTTGGATGGCCCAGGGGTTTTGGTACTGTGAGTTTTGGGCCTCGTGGTCTGCCACAAACTTGCCTCAAAGTGATAGGCTTGCCACAGTCTTAACACTCCCTGAAAATTTCTTTTTAGGGTCGTTGCGCTTCCCTTTGGAGGATGGTGCACCATGGCTTGCCACAGTTTTACCTCCTGTCAACAATGCAAGAGCCTTGCCGGTAGTCGGTGCAGTCACCATTCTACCGTCCGGTATTAAAAGAGTACCGGCTCCGGGTTTGGTTTTATTTATTGGGTTTTACATAATGTGGTCCCACAAGTAGCGGAGAAAGGGTGGTCCATCTGTACAGAGATCCGCTGTATACAGATAAGTCCAGCTGATCCGGAGGTCGCCAGGTATCCGGATACTCCGCTCGCGACTGAGCTATTTTTGGAGATGCTGAGCCCTTAACCAGGTTGAACTTCGGCACGAGTCGTATGACACCTTGATCCAGCTCAGGTTAAAAAGGATTGGTTGGCGGGGGGGGGGATCCTTTAGTTTCCTAAGTAAGTAAGTAATCGCTGTTGCTTTGGACTCAGAAGGCAAGACAGAGCCTTTGTTGGTAAGACCAAACCGGATTTATCCAAAATCGACACGTTGAGCGCACGGACTTTGCAGCTCCGGCCCAAATAGCTTTCGAGTTTAACTCTTAGTCTAACAAATGGCAAATGGTCGTGCTAAATGGAGATGCTTGTAGGGGCCAGGTTCCCCTTTACCTATTGCCCTACCAAAGCAAGTAGGTAAGTGTGGCTATAGAGATAATTTCTCACTTCAAAAATAACAAATATTTCCTATCAACTACAAAAATTTTTGAAAAACATTCGCTATAGTTACATTAGATATATACACGCATACTCGTATACACGATATTTATATGAATGTATCAGAGTAAAAGAAAATAAATGTAACACTGTCATCATGCACATGCCTTCAAACATACATACGAGTACATACAGGCCGGCAGTATAATGTAAAATAAAAACTCGGCTATAAAATCCTTCACGTTTAGAACCAATCAATCACAGCGGGCGAACAAAAATGTTAATATCCCATCAGTTCGTTCGAATTGGGTCACCCTGTTTGGCCAGCCATTTGAACCCTGTTTGAATCCAGCTGCCATTGTGTCCTTGTACGCCTGTATAAAGTCGAATTATATCGCTGAATATAAAATCCCTCTATGCAAACATCGTGATACTCTGTGCTATTGTATTGAATTCACCCCCTCGCTCGTAGGGCTGCGTAGCGGTTGGGGGGCGTTAATAAAAGGATAATGTAAAAATTTCTAGATTACCATGTTGACACATCAATGGGTGGTCCAATGTCCCAACTAGTGCACCCAGTACGTTCGACAATTTGATCGAATCGTGCGTCGACCACGGTTTATAGCGAATACTGAAAGCCGGGTGGGGGAGGTGCTGTTCAATTTGTTTTCAAAGCAGTTTAAGGGATTTTGCGCAATTTATGTTGTTTGTCAATTTTAATGAAAATTTTATTATGTCCTGTTTGGCGGATCGCACCAGACGAAGGGAAGACTGGGTGGCATCGTCTAATGTCCTCGCATCGCATCTTTTCGTTTTCGTTTTCTTTTTCTTTTTATTTTTCTATTGTGGATTTTTTGTATTGTATTTGTTCTCTTTTATATTGACATCCTGCTGTTTGACACCTAGAAATGGGATCTCCCATTCTCCTTGTCGACTCCGGGCCGACTAATTCGATGTCGTCGACGAATTCTGTTGATGTATAGTATACTACAAGAGGACGAGTACTCGTATTCGTACATTTACCAACATTTTGGGTGGGAGGTAAAGTTTATGTGAATTTGTCTGGTTTTATGGTGTAGATGATGTGGTGTTTGGTATTGGTAATGCAAAGTTTTACCATCGTCAACTCGGTAAGGAGGAAATGTCCTTTTTTTTGATTTTGTTATTCGATGGCCGGCAAACGGACTGTTGCTTGTTTATTTTACTACTACACATGACTGGAAATTCGTCTTGGGGGTGCGGCATCGAGCACATTGGCAGTAAAGATATTTATATCAGATGAGCGGATGAATGGACAAACAGACATTATACTATAATGACGTGCCTGGCATTGGATTGCGATCAAATTTATTATATTTCTAACTCAGGATGGTGAATATGAACATTAATGTTGTACTTGTACGTTATGTACTATGTCAAGCAAATACATGATATACTATATAGCCAAACTTAATATCAATTAATTTGCGGAAAATGATTTTGCGAACTGGAGAGCACAGGTCTTATGAAAATTCTTCATTCTGCCTTGCCAGACTGGCTTACAGACATATTTTACAATAAGAGACTAGGAAGACCATGAGGATTTCGAATATATTTGAATCCCCTTCACGGGCAAAATTGCATCATCATCGGCCTGCCTTCAGCTATCTTGTAGTCGATGGAGAACAAACCCACAAAGCCCAATGGAGCAATTCTTGAAGACCTTGATTGAAAGAAGACTTTTAGAAGAATATTAGGAGCTTCTCAGAAGGTAATAATAGCTCCTTCTACCTCTGGTCTATAAGGGTTTTCAGAGCTAACTGAAAGATAATGTGACATGATTGCGAACGAGTTCTTTTCGATGCAACAGTAGTGATCACATTTCCTATCTGGAGTCTGAAACTATGTTACCGGCCTACAGATAATATATAAAACTAGACTTCTAGTCTCAGCAAAAATGAAACTAGAAAAACTACAATAGCATGATGGGAATAACTGAGTCCTAGAGCGAGACGTACAGAGAATGAATTTTGGCGATTGTATTATATCAACGGAGGCGTCAACAGTCAGCGTGGAAATGCATTTGGACCTGAGATCAAGAAAATATTTCTTAGGATTAGGCAAGGTGCTGTCATTGCAGTATACTCTTAGGGGCAAACGACAGCTCTCATATCTTTGAAGTGGGTGTTACAGGCCATCCGGAATATCTAGTTTCTAGTTGCGGGAGGCCGTGGCTCAAGTGGTAGTGGACTGGCTTCCAAATCGGAAGGTTCGGTGTTCGAAAACCTCCCATCCCATTTTCTAAAGAACTTAACACGTACCCAGGCACTCATATCCAAACTGGGATATATACAATACATAGCTCCTTCCGGGCAAGTCCCTGACCTCCGAGATTGATGGTTGTGCGTGAGATAAACTACCCAAATAGGTAAACGTAAAAACCTCGGATAGAGTCAGATTCACTGTGGACGACTTATGCAGACGAGATCAGGACAATGAAGTCGAATTTGGATTTTCTCTTAAAAGAGCGCCTAAATTGAGCCTCTAAATTGCTAGAAATTATACCGAACCAACACAACAACTAAGAAGTATGATGAGGAAGAACTGCGTTGTATAGTATACTGCTGCGATTGCTGTTGACAACAGAATCAGCACCTGTTTCGATCGAAATTTGTTATTGGAGCCAGATTTAGTCAGGAACTCTTGAATTTTCGACAAGTGAACGAGGGTCTTAAGGCAATTCATATTAACATAAACCCTACATGATCTGACAGGGCAGACAGACGACAATATCAAAGATAACTTCAAAGAAATCCTTGACTAAACTTACGAGTAGTGGACATTAAAATTGTTCTGGGCACAGTACGGCATCTTTGGTGGTTCTGTTGGAATGTACTCGTATATTTACTGGATATTCGATAACATAATGAACTTGTCCAGCATGATTCGATGTCCAACTGTTTTGAGGACCAAATATATACGGGGATCCAAAATCTTATTGTTGCTAAAGTATGGTTACGAATGACCAGTGGTTACAGATTGACTAGCGCGGGCGAAATTAGGGAGGGAAAAAAGAGAGATACATGTTGGTTTTAAATGTTTGCAAGTTGTAGAGACTAGGAATTAAAGAACTCGGCCGGGTATTCCATAAGCCAGTTGTACAGCTTAGGAAAGAATCACGATATTTCAGGGTACGCCCGAAGTTGGGCTTGAGGATGTATTGATGAGCATTCATAGCGAGACGGGTGTTACGGTTAAAAGTTTGAAGGAGCGGAATGCTATTGACAATTTCGCTGGAGGACTCGTTACAACAAGGTGACACAGGAGACGTTACGACTGTGTTCGAGGGTATGGAATGACATTGGCATCACCTATAAGTTTTATCGCACGATTTTGGATCCTATCTAGGAAGTGCAAAGAGGTCTTAGGGGCACCTGACCATATATGGGCATTTTACTCCAATTTTGGAGGGATAAAGGCCTTATATATATATTGAGGCCTGGTCAGAGGGGGTGAAATATTTTTTACATCGCTTGAGGAAACTTAACATTTCGCAGGATTTTTGGCGAAATCGAATATGTGGTCATTCCAACGTAAGTTGTCACTGACACTCATACCGTGAATTGAAAGTTTTTCGTGGATAATGGCTGGGTATTTTAATTTCGCTTTAACGACAGCAGACAGCATTGTATTTCTTAAGCATTAAATTCCATTATGTTGATAGTTCCCCAATTCGGTATGCTGCGTTATGCTTAACAATCGTTCCCGTTCTATAGCCGAAGAACAAGGACGTAAGTCCAGGAACTAATATGAGAATCAGAGAGTAATGTCATCAGCAAAGGAATATATTGGATTAAAAGTTGCAGACAAGAGATCATTGATAAATATTAAAAAGAGTGTCGGAGACAGAACGGATCCTTGGGGCACACCAGCATCCAAAAAAAACTTGAATTGGACGTTCCGAAAGGTAGTTTCTAATCCATTGAAGATGAGAGCCGTCGATCCCAAACGCACGGATTTTCAACAAAAGAGCCTGATGCCGAACTCTATCAAATGCCTTAGAAATATCAAGTGCAACTATCTTGCTTTCGCCATAATAGTGTAGATTTTGGTTGAATTTTTTGGTAGGACATGCCATCAAATCACCAGTGGACCTGTGGGATAAACATGATGATGACTTCATAAGAAACATATAGATTTTTATACATAAAAGTTTTACAATGCGGACTTTATTTGTTAATAACAATGTTGTTTAAACGACAAACGGTTCATTCAAGACATTCCCGTAGCGGAACCCTTGGATTCGTAAATATTTGAGGGCTAAGCGTAGGTGCAATGACTACATTGCACCATCCAGCAGGAAGGCCTCCCTACCGACCCTATCAGTCTCAGGAACCTTTATGTCAGGTACCACGAGATTTTTAACATGTCCCCTCAGAAAGTAGCAGACGACCTTGCTGCATTCGGCAACTATGTTCACTCTAAACGAGTATCACACCTACAGCGAAACCGAGCCGACCACGACAAATTTTTTCGTCCATAACGTGCCTCCCTTGCCAGCGCTTAAACCATCCTGCCTCACTCCTCCGCCCCACAACATCCCTCTTACATTTTACTACCAGAATGTAAGAGGTCTTCGCTCTAAAACCAATGCTGTCCTACGTCAATCGCATGCTCTTCCCTTTGATATTTACGCATTGACCGAAACCAATTTGATTCCCGACATAAGTAACCAGGAATTGTTCCCTCCTACTTTTAATGTTTTCCGCGACGACGATCCTACCCGCACAAATAAAGATTCCCCCTGTCGAGGCGTCCTACTGGCGATGGACAACAGACTTAACTCTTCCCCCATTACAATTTCTTCATCCTCTAAAGCCGACTTTGTCGCAACAAAAATATCACTGCCTCTCAAGTCCCTTTACGTTATATGTTGCTACATCCTACCAGCTCAACCTATCGAATTTGATGCGATCGATCATTTAATTGACCTGTCAGACCCTATTGATGATATCCTTATTTTCGGCGACTTTAATCTTCCTCAGCTACAGTGGCCTCCATCAGATGATCAATCGTTTTTCATCGCTTCAAATGCCAACTCAGCTAAGGAATGTCTCTTCTTAGATCGCTTAACAGACTCAAGTCTATGCCAAGTCAGTGGTATATCCAATTTTATGGGCAGGCAATTAGACCCTATTTTCACAACAAATCCAATTAACTCCTCAGTCTCACTTTGTTAGATAACTACCATCCCCCCTTCTACTTTCATTTTTTCATAACTCTTCATTCCAATCCACTCCCCCCACAACTCTCTCATCCAACAACTTTCATAAAGCAAACTTTCACAAAATCAGTGAATATCTCAGCAAATCCCTCTTTAACTTTCACAACTTACTCGTAAGTATAAATGATGCCTTATCCATTTTTTATAAAGAAATATTTAATTCTTTTTCCCTTTACGTTCCGTTTTCCCGCCTTAAAACATCATCTACTAGTCCTCCCTGGTATAATCGCAAGCTTCGTTCCTTACGAAATCAGAGAAATAAGTTATGGGCTGTTTTCCTGCGTACCAGATCCTTTACCGACTATTCCAACTATCTTGGTGCATTTCACCGAACTTTACGATTCTCTTTACCAGCGCTACCTTAACAATGCGCAAGTCAACCTTATAAACCACCCTAAGTCCCTTTTCCAATTTGTTAACTACAAAAGAAAGTCCGATGGTTACCCTCCTTCCCTCTCTTTCAACAACAGGTCATCAACCGATCCACTCACCATTGCCAACCTATTTGCCACATTTTTTAAATAATCCTTCACCAACGACTCCTTTGTACCAGATCCATCCTATTTTAGTTACCTACTGAACTTCTCCGATGGCCCACTTCTTTCTCATATTTTAGACCCGTCTTTCCCTTGCCCTTTCTAATCTCTTCCGTCTATCCCTTTCACAAGGAGAATTTCCTCAGGTTTGGAAAACCTCCTTCATAACCCCGATCCACAAGAAAGCATCAAAGAATGAAATAACCAACTATCGTCCCATCGCTAAACTCTCCCATATACCCAAACTCTTCGAAAGTATTTTGTATGAAGCTCTAAGCTTCCAATGCAAATCAGTTATTTCCCCTAGACAACATGGCTTCTTAAAGAGTAGGTCAACCACCACAAATCTCGTTGAATTCGTATCCTTTGCCCTCTCTGCCCTAGAGAATGGCAATGAAGTCGATGTAGTTGCAACCGATTTTAGCAAAGCCTTCGATAAAATCTCTCATCGGTTAATTATCTTTAAATTGTCTGCCCTCGGCTTTGAACCCATATTGTTAAAATGGATATCCTCTTACCTCGAAAACCGTTTTTACAGTGTTCGTTTTAGGTCAGCGCAGTCCGCTCCATTTTTGGCCACCTCTGGAGTTCCACAAGGCAGTTCGGTCCCCTTTTTTTTATATTAACCATAAATGATCTCGATATGATCATCAAACACTCGTCTGTCTCCCTTTACGCCGACGATACCAAATTTTTCAAAACCATTTCCTCTCCCCATGACTCTTTCCTCCTTCAACAAGATCTTGATAGTTTCTCGATCTGGTGCCTCAAAAATTCATTGGAACTTAACATCGCCAAATGCCAATCCATCACCTTCTCACATAAGCGGAACCAATCTCCTCCCCGACTCTATCTTCTCCATAACCAACCTATCTCCTCCGTACAGTTTCTTCTCGACCTCGGCATTTTGTGTGACAGCGAGCTCAACTTCCGTTTACATATGGAGGAGATAATCCTCAAAGCCAACTCTGCACTAGGTTTTGTAAAACGGTGGTCCAAAGAATTCACCAACCCATACGTGACCAGGTCCCTCTATATTACCTTTGTTCGCCCCCTCCTAGAGCTCGCCAGTCAAGTATGGTCCCCATATCATCGTGTTCATATCTCGAGAATCGAAAGCATTCAGCGTCGTTTTCTTCGATTTGCTCTTCGAGGTATGCCCTGGGACGATCCTTTTAATCTGCCCCCCTATCAAAATCGTCTCAACCTTATCAACTTAAACACCATCGAAGATCGCAGAGATGCAGCAGACTTTCTCTTCATTCATCGACTCCTTTCAGGTCACGTTGAATGTGCGTCCCTTCACAACTCCATTTTCCTCAACACTAATCCTCGTAATCTACGTACCCCTCGACTCTTCTATCTACCAACCCACCACACCTCCTATGGCGCGAACGAACCAATCTCCCGTATGCTACGTCAAATCAACTCAAACCCTACCGTCTTTGACTTTCACCGCACCACTTCCTACCTCAAATCTGTTCTCCTTCACCACTCCAACCAACCTTAGTTTTAAGTTTTAGTTTAAGTTTATTTTTTAAGTTATAGCTTGTATTAAGCCGAATAAATGGGGGCATTCGCCCCCACCAAAATTAAATTAAAATTACAACTTCACGTTGGATATTTTATTAGACAGTCTGAGTCGCTAGAGTAATATTTTTGTAAGCCTTCGGCTTCAGGTATTTCCACAAACAAGCGAAAACTATCAGTGCGATTGCAAAAACTGTAGCTTATTCAAGAGCTAATCTGACTTTCGAGTTTAGATAAAGTTATGCAGAAATAGCATCCAGTTATTTGCTTAGAAAAGTAAGAGACATTATCACTCTGCCTGATGTTGAGAACGTATCTTGCAATATTGTTGAAGACAACGTTAAGTTTTCTGAGGCTGTTGTGGGCAAGTTTGCAAAATATCGTATCCGTGTAATAAAATTGGTAGAAGAAGAGCTTTTGCCAAGATTGATTTAGTTTTTGCTGATTGAAAATGTTGACTGACCCATAGGGCACGAAGTCTACTGTAAACTTTTCCGATGACAGAATTAATATGAGTATCACTCGAAGTATCATAAGAAAACGTAGTCCACGTATTCCAGGTCATTAGTGTAACTCTGTCATATGTCTTTAACTTACAATGTACACTATTAATCCACTTTGGCCTTTGAACAAAGAATGAGAACGAAATCCCCTTATATCCCACCAGTTTCCACCATGTCCCAGATTGACCCTATTCGGTAACTTGACTTACGAGTGCATCTCTATATTCCTTACTTATGAAATCTATTATACCAGTAAGCCTTGGAGGATATGCTTAAGCCGCTTTCCACTTTGACCTTTGACCGAACGTAAGGTTCGGTCACCCTATTTTCTATGGACTACGCGCCCAACCGAGTATGATTGACAGCTGTTTGCTTTATGGATTACATCAACATCTTCCTACACCTCGTTAACAGGACCACACACTCAAGGTAAAACTTTTGTTTCTTCGCTGTCTTACTCATCAACAAGCATTTCACTTCTTCCGGCAAGATTTCTAAGATCAGCTTTGTGTAGAGCATAATCCTTTTACTACAAGTTAGAAGTTAAGGTCACCCTACGTCGAATTTCTTCCATGGTGTAGTCGTAGAGTTAAGCGTCTTGAGTAATTCACAGAGTACACTGGATAGAACCTTTTGGGCAACATTGTTCATAATTCTCGGTTGATTTTGAAAGAGAAGAAATCGCCGTTCTTTAAGTTGGGGCATTCATTCTACTTCTTGGCAAAATGATGATCTCCCTATGCGCTGGCTTCAGTAGTTCTGCCGCTATATTGTACTTGAGGCAATTAAAAAAATTCCGTATGCCGCTAGTGCTCACAGATTTTAACTTGTTGAGGGCCTTGGAATCGGTGTACATTCAGAAATTTGTAGCTTTGAATAGCTCGTTCATATTCGGGACCATTAGGCTGTCGAATAGATGTCCCAACACTATCGCGGAGTGCTGACTCCATCCCCTGAGTAATCGTCATTTCCAGTTGTACACAAAAATATAACTTGTCTTATTGTCACTCCGATCTGCTGCATCTTTGGCCTGTGCCGTTAGAACATTGATGTGATTACGCTTGTAACATCTTACAGTACACCGTATATCCATTCTATTCATACGATACTGGGCTTTATATTCAGATTTTCTACTGATGAGGCTTATGCAATTTGACATTTGAGTGAACGCATTTTTCGATTCGTCTCCAGGGGTCCTTTGGTAACCATGTCCTGTTGTTTGTCTGCCCATTAATGGGCATTCCCAATTGTTCACATGTAGCGCTTATTCCCACTTCCAGATTGAGATGGCCCCTATATTATCCTGTCGTCTGACCATATTGTATCTTGAATAAGTTAACTGTTGGGTGTTACTTACTGACACAATGCGAAGACTTACTTAGCTTACCTTACTTTTCTTAAAGTAGTGGTAGCGTTTCATTTCAATGCTTCAGAACCAGTTTTGGACGCTAGTAAGATAACTTCTAAATCATCGGCTGATCGAAACATGGCCTACGGAGTTCAATGAACATCGTCTATCAAAAGCTTTGCAGCTATGCAGAAATCATCAAATTGCTTGCCATTATGGTTCAAATCTTCCATCATGACTACCATTTCACCGTTTTTGCTTAAGGTTTACATGACGTTTAGAGTCCTCAATCGATGTGTCCATCAGCACGCAATACGGTAAGATTGTAATCTTTCTAACTATACTCACAAATCTAGACTGTATGGCTAGAAGGAAAGAAATGCTAGTATTTCACTTGATCTGTCTGCTACTCTAGTTTCTAGTTTCTACTCTACATTCCAATAACTCAATAACCAAGCAACTAGGACCAACAAAATCGGACCAACTTATCGACTGCAAATTAAATTCTTTAAGCAAATAGGTATAGTGCAAGGTAACTTTAAGAAGAAAACATAAGTCAATACTCGTTAGTATTGTAGTTTCCCCACTCAACCGCTTTGAATAATTCCTCATTCACCCGTTGAATAAACTCCATCTAGAATGAGTCCTCTGTGGCACCACCTTAATCACAAAAACGCTTTACAAATATGCCTACCACTGCTCAATCCGATTCGCTTCATCCAGTATACATCCAATTGAACTTTCTAAAATGGCAGCCATTCATTTTGAACGCCTTCGACAGCCGCAGAATGCGCGTATTTTTGACCCCCACCCATCTTGCTGCCGCCAACGTTCAATTGATGCAGAGCGCGCGAATTCGTTGCAAACAATCACACATTAATCATTCGGTTTGCCAGTGCCAACAAACACACAAGAGAGGACACGCAAATCCTTGCAGCATCAACGGCTACTACCACCACCAATACGGCCAAAGCCAATGCCATCAGCATCACCATCACCATCACCATCACTAACGCCATCGCCAAAGGACCATTTCAAAAACCATGCATACTCGTAGCACTAGTTCGTAGTTCTGCACATGGATCCGTCGTCGTCTAAAATACTCCAAATCCATAAAGTCGCTCACAGAGAGAATTAGAATAAATTCGCGAAAGTGGGTTTTTGACAATAATTGCAAAGAGTGAATTGCAGCAACACTGCAACGGTATGCCAGACACCCACATAAGCATATCTATATGCAGATACGAGTATGTGAAGGATGCATAGATGCAACTGCAGCACAGTCCATCTAAAGTGCTTTACCATACCAAGGGACCTTTGAAACATTTTAAAACGTCCAGTTGATGGACATTCCCATCAAAGAGAGAGGCCAAAGCAATCGAATCTAACGCACAGGCTTTGCTTTTTCCACCAGATGGAGTATGGCATACAGACTACGAGTACGAATACGGACAGAAAACAGAGTACGGAGGTATGGAGTATCAGCAAAGCCACCGCAGTAGTATGAACGCAAACAATACTGAAGTGGACCCCTGCACTCGTCCACTTATCTACGTCCTGTGGAGTCAATTCTCCTCTTCAGCAGCTAGAACAGTAGGATCCAGAGCAGGACCAAAATCAAAAGCAATAGAAATGCGCTGAGGAATTCGCGATTAAATGCGAACTAGATTGTGGGCAATAGTTTGGATACACAAAGTGCGTATCGAATCGGATTGAGTTGGGTTAGCTTGCCTGGCTTGGCTCGGCTTAAATTGGGTTGGGTCATGGCCTCTCTCTTAAGCCATGGGAATGATTTTTCGGCCTGCTGAACTCAGTCTAAATTTGATTTGTAAACCTTTTGCAAAGCGGATTGAATTGCTAAATAAACGAAGGATTTTTGTTTGATAGTGTGCGCTTACCACATTCTGCATCCGTAACTCAGCATTCAGCCTCACCAGTTAACCAAATTTCAGTTAAACAATTTCTTTTTTCATTTTGAAAATCCACTCAAAAATAAATTTGAAATTTCACAAAGAAAATTCAAAGTTTCCTGCTTTATTGAATAGAACTCTGGAATGACAACGAGAATTCATCTTCTCCGTCGAGGGGAGGAATTAAAAATGAAGGAAAGTACTTATGCCAATGGATTTAATCGGAACAGGATGAAGGGAATGGGAAGCAATATTAAAAGGAAAATCTTGTGCCATTTTTTCGCCAGTACGTACTTGAGATAGATTGCAATTATTTTTCACTTTTAGCTCTTAGTCGTGGTCCTTTTCGATTTGATTGTCCTCTGCAGTTGACTCGAGAAGTTAAGTGCACTACTTCGTTATTATTTTTCAATTAAATCAAATCAAAAAAAAACGTATTGTCCTTGTAGATGGTGGTGGATGAATTGTCCACTCGTATTGTTTGTTCGATAATTTTTACGTACAGAACAACGGAGGATGTGTTAGTTTGTCACTGGGTACCGTATACTTTTTTCTCTCCAGAGACCGACTTTATCGACGTTTATGGCTGTAGATCTTTCTTGTCCGGTCTACCCTATGATCATTCTGAAACCCTGTCAATTGCACATCAAACTACTCGTAGATCCAACTTAGAATGATTGCAGAGCTACAGCAACAACGCCATAAAGCAAGACCTGGTTGATAAGGGCCTTGTGTGAAGCCAGTTTGGTCCTACGATAGATGGCTCTATTAATCGATTGCCTACTGAGCCCATTAAGGGCTCCCGCCAAATTATCAAGGCTTCTTCCTTTAATGAAATTGTCTAACAAAAAATAAGGGTAGAGCAAATGCTGATCTTATCGCAACGGTTTTCAGAACTGAACGCTGCTGAAGATTGCTCCGATTTGACCAGTTACAAGCTGCCGGTCATAGGTCCTGTTGATGGCAAGACCAGCGGAAGTCCGCACCAGTACTTAAAACACGATACTGTGGGAATCAGAGCCGCCTGGATTTCGGTCCGGACCTGACTTGTTAAAGATGGGCCTCCTACTGGAGGCGTCACGGTGGTTTAAAATCGAAAACGCAGGAAGGGCCATCCAGTTAGCTTCGATGTAGACCTGCAAAAAGTACTGGGACCCTAAGAATAGCAGGATGTTGTTTCTGATGCCAAAATGGTTCTTTTCTGATCTTTCGGACAAACGATTCTGAGATTCCATCTTCAGGCATGTTTTCGTATGAGCATATCTTACAGTGCATATTCTCCACCAGGTCATCCCCAACTGCTTCATTAGCTCAGTCGGCAGTCCGTCTGAACCGTAAGCTTCGTTATTGATACCATAACATAGTCTATTTGCTTGATAGCGGGATTTTGACCATCGAGGTCGTAATAGCATCTGCAATAGTGGTCTTCCCATATTCCCAGGATCGACTGCGACTTTACTGCACGTGGTTCATGCTCATCATTGCAGGCTTCCATTCTGGGTTTGTAACCCTCACATATTCTCTGATAAAGCTTTTGAACAGCATTTGTTCGAGAAGCATTTACACTCTTATTTCTTGCTCTACGAGTAGCTCTCGTCCTGCAACAACAAAGATTCTAGAAGTCTCTTACGATTGCGCCTTTTCAACGTCGAACTGTGGTGGTCTTATTTGACAAATATCCGCAACAAAGTAATGATCCGAGTCGATGTTGGCTCCTCTGAAAGTTTCGACATCAAGAATTCTGAAGGAGTGCCTACTGTCGATCCCAATGTCTGTTTATGGTTGCTGATACGAGTATAACCGCTTGCTGGCTGCTAAGACGTTACGCTGCGCTGCAAATTCTAAGAACTTGAATTCCTTTTCGGACGTGTTGCAAGCTATGTTTTCTGCTGACACAAAGACGGATTCTTCACTCAACTTTGCTTTAAGTTATCCTAGTCATCCAATAAATCAAGACATGGCTCCATATGGCTCGTATATGCCGTTGTGTGAAAATTTGGTCAATTGGAGGCCTAAAAGCGTCTAATAGTAGCCAATCAAACAAAAGTATAATCAAAATCTTGCACACGATTTCAAGGAGCCTCATGTCTCTATTGTTGACAGTTTTGAGGGCCACCTCTTTTATGGATAGGAAAAACGATTTGGGGATTCTATTCCTAACTCTACCTACCGCTGCAATGAATAGCTCGACATGTAGATCGTCTAGTCGGGAAGCCTTGTTATACTAAAGTTTGGTCGCGTAGGCAAATATACGTTGTACCTGAAAGTGGAATTTGGGAATACATATCGTCTAAGTTTCCTTGCTCATTTAAAATTTTCTTTTCGGGTCTTCTTAGCTTGAGACGTCCTTTTTTAATTTTGATTAAAGCACCGAATCTTCCATCAGACACTTCTCATACTCATTCTTTCTTCTCCTAAGAAGCTCAATTAATGGCGCTTCATAGTCGAGTTCTTGCATCAAACCAGGGGTTTTATGGGAATGATCGGGTGAAGTTCTGTAGATCAGTAGATAAGCGATTGGCAGAATTTCTCACAGTTTATTATGATTTCAACCGTTCGACGTTAAATCTACTCACAGTTCTGCCAATATTATAGTAAGGACACAGTGTGCTAACTGCAGCGATACTTACTCGTATCTTCGCAACAAAGAAATTTGCCCAACACCGCTTATAGACGCCGTAGGCTATGCTCTCCGACTGTACCACCAAACATGTCACCATTTCTTATTTTAAGTGCTTAAATCACCCAAAATCGATGTTAACGTCATACTGTCTCTTTTTTTCTGTGGAGGCGTGCATGCACATCAAGCTGATGTTGGTGGATCAAGCCTTGAAGCGGATTATCTGCCTAAAGCTTACAATTTCCTGTTTTAGTCTGATGCTTACAACAAATCCGTTCCTAAGCCGACACTATTTCTGATATTTATAGCAGTGATCGTTGTATGCCTCACAGTTTAAGATCCCACTCCGCTTAAGTAGCAGTTTAAGGCCTCCGCGTGTTAAGTCTGACTGAATGTGCTCTGTTAAAGGTCCCAATATTCAATGATTCTAAAATCATTTTCCTTTTTTTACATTTTGCAGAGTTGTCAACAGTGAACCTGTCCTTATCAGAGGATCTTACTTTCACGGGTAATTAGAGCTAGGGATTTACTGCTACCTCTTGGGCAAAAAGATTCTGATATTCCGAAATCAATATCATTCAATGATAAAGAGTCGTAAACCTGCAATTGCATAGCAGAACCTTCTCTTAATTGATGGTCTACTATAGGCTATTGCCTAGTATGATAAAAGCATATCCAATAACTTTATTTTCCTGGTTTGTACACATACTTACGAGTACTTACTTAGGTGGCGCGACTGTAAATCGGTTGAGATCCAATCCTACTTGTGCGCGCCACCTAAGATCAGATTTTCTCGTACTGCGTTGTCCGTGAGACTCGAAGACCCTGCGGGCCGGAACATTAGTGTCCATTCGCTCTACATGTCTTAGTCATCCCGTATAGTTAGTTTCTCATTGAATCTTCCCCTTCAACGCAAACGGGACCGAATGTTTTTCGAAAAAATTTTTGCTCGACACGACTAAAGTTATCTTCTGAGCGAAAAAGTAGGACTGGGATGATCAAGGTCTTGTATAGAGTCTCCTTAGTTTCCCGGGACAGGACCTTACTACTCAATTGCCTATTTAGCCCAAAGAAACAGCGATTGTCAAGAGTGATTCTTCGCTTTATTTCTCCGGAGGTGTTGTTGACAGAATTTATAGCAGAGCCAAGGTAGACAAAGTCCCTTACTACCTCAAAATTATAGCTGTCGACCGTTCTGTCCAATTCTTCGATGTTATATGTTCCTTCTTGTTGACAGCATATATTCTATTTTGCTCTCATATACCGCTAAACCTATTTTGGCCGCTATCATTTCAATACTACCTAACGCACCGCAGACAGTCCGCTGAGTTCTCCCAATTATGTCTTGTTCCACAGACTACATCAAGGCTATGTCGTTACCGACTTTGACGGAGCAGCGAGAGCTGTGCAGAATGACACACTGACGGATAAGCTTGACAGATATCCCAAAACTAGACATGGATCTATATAAGTAGCTCGTCTCTATAAATGCTGTCATATGATGCCTTAAAATCGATGAAAAGAAGTCGGCTATAGATTTGGAATTGTTGAGATTTGTCCATGATCTGTTGGAGTATGAAGATTTAGTCGATTGTGGACTTTCCTAATCTGAAACCGCGCTGATTGAGGCCAATCACGTTGTTGACGAAGGGTTTCAAATGTTCACACAATATGGCAAATAAGATCGTGTATGCGATTTTGAGGAGACATATATAGCACAGTTGAAGATCCATTCATCAGGTACACACTCTTCTGACCAAATCTGAGAAATGAGTTGGTGTATGCTCCTCACAAAATCATTTCCACCAGCTTTGAATATTTCGGTCGGTAAGCAATAAGGTCCAGCTGATTTGTTAGTTTTCAGCTTAGATATTGGTGCTCTTACTTCGGTTTGGCAGATCTACGGAAATTTTGGCTATCATCGTCTAAGTTGAATAGCCAATTCTGCCAGACGGCAGGATGTTGCGCTTGTTTTCTCATATGCTCAGCACCGGCTTTGGCTCTACTGCAAGGTTTCCTTCTTCATCTCAACAGACTTCTCTAAAGGTCTTCTTGCCTTGACACGTCCTTTTTACTTATTAGTAAGACTCACAGTAGTTCTTCTTTGTTGTGAGATCCGGGATCTGGGGAGATCCGTATTCGTAACTTGGCTGCAAGTAATCCGAGTCAATTTTGGCTGCCTCACGAACGTTTGGACGTCCAGAATACTGGAGTTTATTGCATTTGATTTGACGTTCCATGATCTACAGACCCCCATATCCGGTTGTGTATATTGAGATGAGGAAACCGTCTACTTGCTATAGTGATATTTTGTCCGGCCGCAAAGTCAGTAAGCATAAGTCTATTGCCAGACATGATGTCGGGTAGGCTATGTTTATCAATTATCGTACCAGGGCATCATATTTCGGACATTGCTCATATGTCTTGTCGAGGAGCTCACTGAAACAGTCTTTGATCGTCCTGTCTTTGATTAGGCTTATGTTAGCGAATTTAGCATTGATGCGGATTGTCATAAGACGTTCGCTCACGTGTTGAAAGGCCAAGATTTATTGCCTAAGTCTGCCGCATATGGCAAATCCGAATATGCGCTGTTTCTTTTCCTTATATATCACAGTTTTTCTTGCTCCATATTTCCGGGTCATCCGAACATTCCACGTCGCTGTCCTTTAAACGTTTGCAAGGGTAGTCAACATTGGATCCGTTACCATCCGAGGACCTTAGCTGGTCCTTCACATCTTTTTAATCTCTCTCTTTATATGACTATTTGTCTTCGGCAAACTGAATTCCTCAGATAACTGCTTGCATATTTAATATTTTAACAAAAGAAGTAAAACTCACACAGATTTTACGGCATTTCCCTTCAAGATTTATGGAAACACCTATTTTTACAATTTTAGAACCTAAAGCAATATCGATTTGTAGATCATTTAATTAACATGGTTAGTCAAAATAATTGAGTAAAAGCCCCCAAATCATCTTAAATGACCACTAGATCTTTAAATTCGCAACACTTTTGGACGTAATTCCAAATCTCGTTGCTTCATTTACCTAACGACTGCTATTCGGCAGCTTGCTAAACTTTTAAATGGAAAAATCTAAATTATGATGATGTCAAAATTAGCAGCAAAACGAATAGGAATAGGTGTATGTTTGAGGACAAAGAAAGGTTGAAGATCTCTAAGGATTACCATTATTTTGAGTCCCTCAAATGAACATTAAATACCATCAACATATGCAAGTGTCAAGTGTCTATGTAACTTGGGGTGGATCCATCCTGTTTAAATGTAGGAGGTCAAGTTAATAGCCACCACAGTGTAGTCCTTCGATTGGACGTCTTTCAAGACATTAAAGTTCCTTCCATAGAGGTGGCTCAGACTTTACATAGCCTACCTACTCGACAATCTACTTCTCCAACACTCAAGTGAATTAAAACTTGAACGTAAATCCATCTGCAAAATGTACTCGCACTTCTCTTGTTACAGTTCTTAGACGAATTTTTTTCCCGTAAACTAATTTGATTTTCTTCAACTCATCAAGGTAAATTATTCTACCTGTACATAGTCAAATTTTCCAATTATACAAAATCTACCCCCGGGGTAAACTCTCATCACTCCTGTGATGAGAAACAAAAAAAAAAACAACACTCCAAGTAATACAATTATGAGAAGACGAAGGCACGGCGTAATGCGTTTTCTAAATTATTATTAAAAATTTCCCAACGCTAGGAATTCGAAATTAATTTTTCACACTTTCCACAATGAAGAGCAAAAGTATTTGTATCTCTGCGTACGGGATTGGCATTTCCATCCACAGAACCTTGAGCGCTTTTCAAAAACGTGCAGAAATTCCAGTCCAACTTTATGCCACACCTTTGTGTTCTTCATTGCTGGTTTCAAGATAAAATTATGTCCTTAATGTGGAGATTGTAATTTGAAAATATATTATCACGATTCAACCCTTCTACGGGAAGGAAATGTGTGGCAGGTTTAAGATGGCAGGTGGGTGATGACTGTGAATGCTGATTGTTATGGCAGGGCTTACAGTAGAACAAAGATTTTTTTTCTGTCACCACTTTAACAGATCCCTTATACTAATTTTAAGAGATCTGTTAAAGTTTACAACAACATTAATTTACAACATCTATACATAGGCAGTAACACTAGTATCAAGCTTATTTGTATACAATTTTTTTCTCGGTGTAATAATAGTAAAACCCTGATTATGCAATAAGTCCATATCTGCATAAGCCCCTACTTGTATGAGACCATTGTAACTTAAATTTAGACTAACAAAGATGTTCTTAAACTAAATGGTCGAGGGAGGTGTTAAGGCAGTGACAGATGCATTATTCAAAGTGACCATACTTGGTGCGATGAGTTCCAATCTGTAGATAGGGGACGGATCTTAAATTGCTGGGATTGGAAGTGAATGAAATATTTTGCATAATTCTCGGGCAGTCGATGTTTCCTGTCATTAACTGGCGGATAAAAAGTATTATACACCAGCGACATGGCGACGTATTTTTAAGGGTATGCTTGCTAATTAGTTCTAACCTATTTTCATAGGGAGGTAATACATGCGGATCGGCCGAAGGTGACCACGAAGTGCGAAACGAACAAACCTACGAGTAGGTGGGACGGTTTCGATTATTTGAATGTGATTTGTTTATAGGGTGACCAAACTTAGCTGGAATATTCGAGAAGAGGCCTTACAAAAGTGATGTACATGGACCTTGTAACGTGAGGGTTCGAAAATTCATTTGACCTGCGCTTGATAAAGCCAAGTGCAGAGATAGCTCTATTAATAATGCTGTCAATATGGGAGTCGAAATTTAGTTCTCTGACACAATAGCCCGTACTTCGGTTGTGGAAGGAATTAGCTCATCGCAGATGAAGTAGTTTCCAGTTGATAAACGTCTGCGGGAATCGGTAATCGCTTGACATTTGATGGCATTAAGCTCTAAAAAGTTTTGCTTGCACCATACCGAAAACTTATTGAAGTCGCTTTCCAAGCGATTGGAGTTAGAAGGCAATGAAATAACTTTAGAAATTTTCATTGTTGTACTCGTATACCTATTCCTGCGCAAAAAGAGTCGTCGGCTTCCAGGTGGGCGCGGAAAAGGTCCACTTTCTCTTTACCTCCCTCGGCCTTTTTTTTTTTTTGTTAAAATTCCATTTATTGCTTTCCATGCGTGTAATTGGATCCTTTTTCCATATGCATACATACATACACAAATTTTGGGTATTGAAAAACGCATTTTTGGTTTCGTGTGTTTGAGCCGCTTCTCTCCAATGTATGACGAGTGATTTACAAAAACTGAGAGTTTTTTTATTGCACCAAATGCAGTCTCAGGACGTACTAAATTTGACCAATTCTGCAACAAAGATTTACTTGCTGAAGTCATAAGCTACAGTACGGAAGGAAAACAGCAGAGGTTCGTTGTTATGTCAGGTTACTTTCAATATGATTCAGTATTACTGCCACTACTCAAGGGAGTAGCCGAATATTGTGATGGGATAGTAGCAACTGATACGTGAGACGCAATCGTCAGCTGGATTTCGTAAAATCGTCTAACTTGGTAATCAACATTGTTGGTTCCCAGCCATCATTTGTTGCGAAAGGACGGAACTGAACATTTAACTATCTTCAGGCTTCAGGCTTATCTTCTCCACTTTCATGACGAGAAGTAATCTGAAAAAAAACTCTTAAACGAGGAACTATTCAGAGCTTGAACGGTACCCTCATCAAATGCTTTAAACTGACGAGCAATGCCAGGAAAAACTACTTCCATAGTTGAATGCAGACATGCAGTTACTAAGTAAAACCAGAAAACTTATGAACAGAACATTTAAGACTTATTTGGATGATGACTAAGATCTTTACAGATCAGAGCAAATGAACTATTTTAAATTTGGAAGAAAGTATTCTATACTTATTCTATACTCATTTCCGAAACTCACTTTCTGTGTAACCAGATCAGAACTGGTTCACCCTATCACAAGCTAGCCAATATAGCTGACATCGGTTGTGCTGATAAATTGGGCCATTACATAATTTAATGCCATCAGCCATCCTTTGATTGTATCAAATAAGGCGACAAGGGTGGCAGTTATGATAGAAAAAGGTATAGATGAGTTGCATCAATTCTGAATACAATCCTCTTTGCTAGCCTGCCAATGGCCGTAACAGGGTAATAGCATTTTTACCGAAAGTCAGTAAAGATTACCACTCATTCGCTAAGAGCCTCAGACCTATTAGTTGGACTTCTTTAGTCCTAAGGAACATGAAGAGAAAGTTGGACTTCCATTTCCTTTTCATTTTGTGAATGCCTAAACTACAACTGACAAGATCTTGTGAAATTCCACTTCAAAGTCTGGTAAGCAGAATGGAATGTGCACTGATAGCAATGCTAGTGAACAGGACCTTGACTGATTTCGATTGATATATTGTACGTGTGCGATGGCTGGCGTGAGTCGCCCACAGGCTACTGCTATAACGTATATTGGTAAGCTTTCTAATTAACGCTGTCATTGATTTTAACCTCTACCCATATACAGAGGGGCTATCTGTCAGATCATGCCCAGCAACTGTCCATAAGCAACTGTAGACATAATCCACAATTGATGCACTAGAAATGGGATTTTAGTTCTCTTCAATACATGGTTAATATCATGTATAGCAAAACATTTTTGGATTAAGCATGTCACGAGGAATTTCATATGATTTGTTGACTCAGAACTGACTTCAACCACAGTCTGAGGCCGGAAAGAAATACAGTCTTTGTAGAGGGAAAGAAATAGCGATAGCCAACCAACGCTTAAGACCTTACTGTATCCACTTATCACTTTCAAGCTAGTTCCAATTTGCAAAACTTGTTTGGACTTAGTTGAAAATCTCTGAATTCACTGAGATATTTCTTGGGTCTCAAGACACAGTGCGATTGATGGAAGTGAGATCGCCTGTGACGACGCTTAGATAAAGGCTTTTCAGGAAATAAACCCTCACTTCAAAATTATATTTAACTTTTTTCTTGAAGCCTTTCCAAGTTATCTTTTCACTTATTCACTGAAAAATCGTCAGAGCAAAGTGCTTTCGTTCACTTTTATAACATTTGTTGCTATTCCTTGAGAAATCAAGGAGTCGATTTGATTTTTTTATCGCCAGGACATTTTTCTTGCAAAAGAGCAATGGCTTCGGCTCCTTCATGTGGCAGGAAAGCGCCGTCTTGTTGGAAATAAACATCGCTCGCGTCCATATCTTTAAATTGCGGCCATACAAATTCATTGATCATCTTTCGATAAACCATTGTTCTTGGTAATAGCCACTCCATTAACGTCGAATATAAACAGGGTTCTAGTCAATCATTCTTATATTTTCAAAAACCCCAAGTGCGGCAATTCTGCTTATTAACAAGGCCTTGAAAATAGAAATGTTGTTGATCAATATCTTTCATTTCGAAACACAAGTTGGCAAAGTTGCGGCACTAGTAAGGGTCAACAGGCTCAAGTGAATCTTATAGGGTTTATGACCTATGTCCTTATCCAAACTTTGGTGGATTGTTGTTCGTTGTGGCATGACAGAATCCTAAGATTTTCGGATTTTCGGCAATACTTCGAGCTGCAGAAACAATATTTCTAGTTGGTCTTACTCGACAGTCATGATTTCGGTTCTCCACGTCACATACTTGTCCCAATAGCTCAAATCTTTGAATCAATTTAACAATTGCTGCTTTACGGGCATCAAAGAAACTTTTAGCTATTCGAACTATTGTATTTTAACGAAATTTTTACCAATTTTGTAGTGAATTAAGCTATTTCGAGCCGTTTTCGAAGCGTGTATTGTTCAATTTACAATATATGTATTAACGGCGTTCTTTTTACTATTATAGGCCCTCACATATGCTCACATAATAGCTGAATATTTGAAATGAAACCTTTTATTCGAAAGCTCTGCACTCTAATTCGTCAAGTTTTGGAAGAGTGCTGACGGATTCCGAGTAGATGAATTGATAATTTTTTTTAATAATTACTGCGCTTGTTGTTATAATGATTTTTGATTTTAATTAAGGTTTCAAAAAATAATAGAGTACCTCAAGAACAATAGGGAAAACGTGTGTTTTAAGCTTTTGCTTATATGATGGCTACCAGGTCCCGATGGCTTTTCTTCTGCTACTGCTACTTCAACGTTCTTATTGTAGTCACTACTATCTAATTCCGAGTGTTGCTTTTGGGACTTTAGGAAGGTATTCTCCCCCTTTGTGGCTTCAATTTTTAGCAGGCTAAGTTTTGAAGCGATTGGCATACGTTGCCGAAGTTTTTGGGAAGATCTAGGTTCTTCTACGCCTGTTAACAATTGCGGTCCTGTTTAGCTATACTTTTTCGTGCAATTGAGTCCTACGTTCGTAACGTTTGAGCTGTGGGATTGTTCTAATATCCTTACTCAAGGCCTCAAATTTCAAATTTCAATTCCCATATTAGTTTTCTAGATTCTCAAAATTATCGATGGCTGGTATGAAAAGAGAAAGACCAAGCTTAACTGAATCGTTGCTTCTCTTGTTTAATGATGTTAACATCATCAACAATTTTGAAGGTTTGTTTTTGTCTTCGTTGGGGCACGAAGCATGTATTCCGACATGTACCAGCCTCTCCGATGTGTTCTCATACTCCTTAGTATAGCATTGTACGAGTATTTGCTCGGCACTTAACCTACTCGTATGACACACTTATCGGTAGCTGTCACACGAATTTTTGTTATGCGATAAATGGTAGTAGTATACTCGTAATTGCAACATTGTTCTGTGGAAGGTTTTCAATTGGCTATAGTCCGCAATCCCGATCACTTTGAGTGGTGATGGTTAGTTGCTTAGTACGCTGGTTTTCTTCGGAAAACCTCGTAATGTCGTTTGTAACGTCGTAATGTCAAGTCGGTTTCACAACTTATGTCGTCTTCATCTGCTTCAAAAGTACCTTTATCGACAGAACTAGAACTTAAGGCAAATGCTCTTGATGTTGCGACGTATCTTTTTCAGTAATGTCTTTGACTTAAAGTTTGTGTGCCTCTTTTACTATTCTTGACAAAGCAGTTCCATTTTAGTTGGTCTGCTTCGAAGCAACCTGTTTTCCTTCCTGAGGACTTTATTGTTCGCTAAAGTGACGCTATCGTTGGATATCGATATCCTTGTACTTCTCTCAAAGGTGTTACAGGAATACAATAAATGGCTCTCCTCAAAGTCCAAAGAAGCAACTTCGGAAGGGGATGAATTTTTCAATGTGCTTTGCATATTTTTGAATACTCCACACGCTCGGTAGAGATTTTAGTCGGTTTTTACAAACTCCATTCCTACCTCGACTATATTCTAACTCCCATGAAAGGAATCCGTCTAGCATGTCACCAGATGTTAAGCATTTTCTTGAATAGATGATGCCGGGCGCCGTTGCTGGTGCTAGAAGGCAGTCTTTTTCTGCAGTTGCCGATAGGGATCGTCCTTAGGATCGTTCTCGAACCTAGGGGTTCAAATCTGACCACCTGCAGCAAGCGATATACTACGAGTATTTCAGGAGCTAAAAACAGAGCCCGTAAGGAGCAGCTCCTAAAATGCCCATTAAGTTACAAAGACCTTATCTCGAAAACTATAGAAGTTTTCGAGATCTTCTGATCAGAATACCAATGAAAGTTCTATAAAGGGATTGACTGCCAAATCTCATGGGAATCATCAGATCAAGGAAAACTCTGACAACTTTTTACTAGAAATGGATTTTGCTTGTCCCACTGTTAGGAGCACATCACAATACAGATGAACTCTGTCATTTTTGTATAAATCTCCCGACATTCAGTTGATGAGAACATCGTCCTTCGATATACCTTGTCAAAAGGTAAACAATTCCACTTTTCAGCATTCCATTCTGTAGTATATTCCCGTACAGCGCACAAAGAATTATGCCGTCTACGTGTTCTGGCAGTGAAGAAAGCAGCCTCTGCCATTCATGTAGAAAGTTCCTTTTCTGTTATTTGATTAACATCCTTTTAAACTGAGGAATATTCCAGAAAGAGAGCTACGTTCGCATAAATTTCAAACCCTCTTATCTAAGAATATTTGTGTGTGTCTCGTAATTTTACTAAATGAATCGTCATATTTGAAAGAATCTTCCCTCCTCCCACCCTCGTCATTTTCTTGATGGCGAAAGGGATGCTTGTTTTAACTCACTCGTACATTCAAATGCCTACAACTGCCATGACTGTATCTATAGCCGGATGGTTATGGTGGATATCATCTTCATCTGCATGAAACCAATCCGAACCCAAACGAAACGAAAGTTTTCTGCGGTATCCTTTATTTGACACTTTTTGCCTTTGCAAGGACGACAGATAGATAGGTTTAGATACTTATAAAGATGAGACACTTAAGAGGGTTGGTTGCTTGGTCGGTTGAGAAGTTTAAGAAAATCCTTGCTACGCCATTTAATTGTTCCATCCACCCGAGATTAAGATGGTGTTCTCTTGGCATTATGATAGAATTGGTAGATAAAGGATCAACCTTATGAATTTTGTAGCAGACACTTGTCTATGTTGGCGTCGAAATTTTCATTAATAACTGGTTGCTGGCAGCAAATTTCAACAAAAGGTGGGTTGAGCAAAAGACACACTTTAAGTGTGAGTAAAGGATGTAATCATCAAAGCCATCTCGGAAAGAAAAGAAAAAGAAGAAGAAGAAGAAGAAAATGAATATAGTGGAGGAGTTGTGTGACTTTTTGTTTGTCCACAGTCTAGTATCGGGTTTCTTAAGAAGATGTTGAAGTGTACACCGCAAGGAAACACAAGTGAAATGAAGGAAAAACTGAATAAGGGATTAAAAGGACATTTTGCGTGTCGAATTACTATATTTGAGTTTTTGGGGAAATTAAACTTGGATTATGTTTTAATTGAGTTTCTGAGATAGTAGTATGGAAGTGGCAACGAAATTCCTTTGCCATTACAGATTTATAGCAATTTTGTTTACCAAGGTTTTTTTTTGTACGCTTTCAGAAAATTCTAGACACCTTATGGAGGAAACGACGGCCCTGGACAAGCTCTGGGGAAGAAAAATCTATACAGGGGCCGTATTCATGCTACATGCAAGTATTTTCTGCTCTTTTCTTAACTAATGAAATCCGCAGTACCTAATATTTGTCATCTCTGAAAATTGAAATACTGAGTGAGGCCATTAGATATGTTGTTCCGTCCCCTAGCTCCAAAGAGCTGTCTATTTCAGCTGCATGGAGATTTTCTACATACTCGTACACTGACGAATCTTCTTCTTCTTGATGTTTTTACAACCGGCTGCACTCTTGGACATATTTGAAAAGATGTGATCTTTGGTACAATACGCCCTGGAGTTTCATGAACTTGCGAGCCCTTTTTTGTTTTTTTCCTCTAGTCTTATGGAGAAATCTCTGTCTGAGTACTCTGTTTCGACAAAGACGATAAAAATTCCCGAGGATTTTGAATTCCAAAGTGGAGTACACTATGCATGCATACTGTTACCGCTCTTGTTCTTGGTGGCCATCATCAATGACACCATGCGTCAATTCATAGAGCAAAACCGATAAGCTGAGACAAACAGAGTGGGGCTTTTTAACGCGGTACTTAAATTTATGCGTACGTCAACATCGGGAGAGTCGAACTTGCATTCGGAATGCTATTCAAAAATTGATGAAGCAATCACACGAACCAAGCTGCGACTATTCCGCTTCAAAGAAGAATGTTTGCTGCACCAATAGAATTCATTTAATCTGGGTGACAGGTCGTAGTGGTTATGATGGTAATAAAAGAGCAGACGAATTGGCAAGAAAAGATTCGGCCTCAACATTCATGTTGCCACGACCATTCTGGGAGTTACCAATTATCAATACATAACTTGCTAAAAACAAAGGCATTCCATTACTGGACAGAAACTGTAGGTGACTGGCAATCTAAAAGCTTTTTACAAACCCCTTCCAAGATAACAAACAAAAACCCTTTCAGCTCTCTACGGTTACACGCAGTAACCGGATTCCTAAGGGGTCACTGCAGAGACAAAAACACCTTATGACCAGTATGGAAATAACATAAGCCAACGACTGTCGAATATGTAACGAAGACGAAGAAACAGCAGAGCATATCCTTTACCACTATAACCGCTTAAGAAGAATACGTCAAAGTTTTCTAGGTAAGCCATACCTTGAGGTAGAAGATATTACTGTCAGTTCACTCGAAGATATAGCCGAGTTTATTAAAATTTCAGCCATCATGGGTGAGCTCTAAGTTGAGGAAATCAGAATAGGCCTGATTTGGCCGCAGTTATAAGGTACATAGTCCCACCTCCCCGCTTAATCTAATTTAATCCAATCTCCAAAGAAGAAATTTATCAGATGATCCTAATCGCAAAATTAATCATCCTATCGGAAGATGGTATAATATTTGCAAATGGCGTCGGTCGTACGTCAAGTCAATCATATTTGCCATTTGTGAAGTAGACAGCTGCAGTACACAAACAGACAAGCAATGGAGCGCTATACTCCGCAAAAGCGTTAAATAATTGTGTCGATGTTTTTGACCAATAATCGGTCGATGGTGTTAGTACAGCGTGAATTTCGACGTCGATTTCCAAACATTCAAACAGTCCGGCGCTTAGCTACTCGACTCGAACAGAGTGGAACCAGAGGAGACCACGCAGTGCCTGGCCGCCACCGGACTGGTCGTTCGGCCGAGAATATCGTGGCTGTGGCTGCCGATGTCGCCGATGTCGAGAACGAAGAAACATCAACCAGACTACGGGCCACGCAATTGGGCATCACCAGACGAACCCTACACCGACTTTTAGTGCAAGACTTACACATGTTCCCATACATAGTGCAAACAGTGCATCAGTTAATGCCTCCTGATCGTCAGTCGTGTGTGAATTGCTCTAAAGCCATCTTCAATCTCAACAACGAATAGGACGAATTTGTGTCGAAAATCATCATGAGCGACGAGGCGCATTTCCACATAAGCGGTTGCGTCAATAAGCAAAATCTTCGTTTTTGGGGCACTGAAAATCCGCGTGTGATGCACGAAGAGCCATTACATCCACTCAAAGCCACTGTGTGGTGCGGCGTTCAGGCGGGAGGACTGATTGAGTCGTATTTTTTTGAGGACGCCATCGGCAATACGGTCACTGTTACTGGAGAACGCTACAGGGCCATGACAAACGACTTTTTGCTGTCGGGCTTGGTGAACATGTGGTCACAACAAGATGATGCAACCGTACGCACAGCACGAGCCACAATGGATATGCGCGATTTAACCACCCCAGACTTCTTTCTTTGGGGCTACTTGAAGTCGCAGGTTTATGCCAACAAGCCTCAGACAATCACAGTCCTTAAGGAGATTATTAGACAGGAATTCGAACAGTTATCACGGGAAATCTTGCCACGGATCTGACGGATCTAACGGATATCATCTTTTTCGCTTAACAGAAACAATTGTAAAAGTCCAAATAAAGACTTCCATCACTCAAAATAGTTTTTTTTTATTTAGTAAAAAAGTAATTCAAAAACAAAATTGGATGATTAATTTTGCGCAACCTGTTATAATGGACGTTCTTGCACACATTTTTAATTGCTGCATTTTTAAGTGGGTTTTTCCAGAGGAGCTCAAGTATGCAGATGTTGTTGCCTTATTTAAAAAGGGTTCTTCTATAGTAATGTCTAATTAATTAGATATGGAGGCGGCAGGTATTCAAGAAATGAGAAATTTACATACGAAGGAGAATATATAAAAGTGGTTAACCTTAACATGAACAAACACTTTGCAAGCAGCAAAACGAGCAATCAGTTCAGTAAGGGAAAGTCGTATCAAGAATAAATTCATAGAAAACAGTTCTAAGCAAAAAAGAATACGTTCTACTGCAACATTTATAATGTTGTACGGAGCCTCAGGTATGTGGATACTGCCCATTCGACACGGTAGACAAATTTATGAGTTACTGCATTAAAAGACCGTTCAGATTACCGATTAATACCCCCAATTACATGATTTATCGGGAAACCGAGATGCATTTCGAGTTATAAAAGTTGTAAGGGTAGAAAATTAAAGACTGCCATAGTTTCCTTCTAAGTAGGGGTAGCCTCATTTGTTGCCACAGGCGGTATCCTTAATATTTTGCCATAGATAGAATTAAGGCAATTTTTAGATTATAAAAATAAAAGTAAAAAATAAATAACAAAAAAATGAAAAGAGAAAACCGAGAACTTGGGATAATAGGGTACCAATACCACTCAGGTGGAAGTTTTCGAGATAATGGCGAACGTTGGTTGGAACGTCACCCAAATGGACCGAGGAAAATTTGCAACTAAAGCAGGATCAGCGCTCCCACTTCGGATATTCATCTGGGCTGGGTTCGTACCAAATGTAATTAGAGAAAGGTAGTGGCTCTGGGCTTAGCTCTCTGAACTACCTTTAGGCGCCACGCAATCTTTCGAATGCACAAGGAATTGCGAAACCTCGATTGACTTATTGGACATGGGGAAAAATCCGTAGAAAGCGAATTCACAAAAAAATAAAGAGGGGATGGATTAACAGATGATCCGGTCAAGTGGTAACGAGCAATGTACAATCACCTTAAGGGTACTCAAACCCCTTGAGCGCGCGCTCATTATAAAAAAAAAAAAAAAAAAAAAAAATTACTCGAACAGTAAAAATGAAAAAATAACCGCTTGACGAGAGTAAAATTCACGTTATAATACAGGTCGCGTGTACCGCTTTCCACCCGGAAAATTTTCTTATCGCTGCACAAAGGCCCACCGGGTTTTAAAATCTAGAGTCTTAACACGTTCGCGCTTATTACGGCTATAGCCGTCGTTTGAATTTTGTGTCCTACGTAACCATTTTTTTATAATTTACACGTACTCGATACGATACCATATGATGTGGCAACACTTTTTGCGTTCAAGTTCGGTTCGAATGTGTTGCGTTTTACTTTTGAAATGGGAAATCCCCTATGTCCAACGGAAATTTAAATTTGAAGTTCGTTGAACGAAATGACTGCATCAGTCGTCATATTCTTCATTTGATTGAAGTAGTGCATGTTGGAAAAAAGTGTGTTTTTAGGAACTTTTCTGGTAAGGATAAATTTAATAATTTAATAATAGTATTTAGGAAATAGATTTTCTATTTATTTTGAATGTAGAATTATGGAGGAATACAATAAAAAGAAAGAGCAGCTCTTAAGGTGTTTGAAGAAGTCGACAGTGATTGCCCATCAGAAATTGGGTCGGAATTGGAAACAGATTCCGGCTGTTTCGCACCCATTTTGTGGCGATGGCACATTTGGTGATGATCCAGACTACGATCCCGGTCAGCTGGAAGAAGAAAGTGAGGATAGCCTATGTTTTTTGCAAGGAGAGCATCCCTGTCCTACTATACTACAGCGTTTTTCAAACCATCATCCGTTGCATTTTAATCCTATTTTTCCATTTACCATGAGTGGTCGCCGTTTCCAACAAATTCTGCGATATTTAAATTGTCATTATCTCTATTCAACAGAGACTGGGAAATTACAAAAAAATCGCACCCTTGTTGCGAAATTTTCAAAATGCCTTTTCGCCAGAAAAAGAGCTGTCTTTGGATGAATCCCTTTTACTTTTTCGAGGTCGGTTAAGTTTTCGCCAGTACTCGTACATGAAGGCTGTCAGACGGCAGCGTATATCTGAGCAACTCCACGTATTTAAAAGTGAGCGCGAACGTGTTAAACACTAATCTCTCAACCAGCGTTATTACAAAAAAGTTATCTTCCAAATATAGAATAACTCTACTTTGATTTTTTTGTTATCAGAGTTGCCCTCCTGCTTCCTGCTTTCTTGTATTCCTTGTTTCGCTTTTCTTTCCTTCGACAAATCTGCTCCTCTTGCTCTTGTTAAAAAGTTTATTTTCTTTTTTTTCTAATTCCTTTTTTTGCCACTATCACTTTGATGGCAAACCGAATCTTTTTTCTTAAAAACCTACGGGTAAGACTGCCGCAAACCAAGACGTATTATAGTCCCACTATGCTCAATCTGACCGTTCGCATCTCACCCACATATTCATTCGTTCTAGTCAATCAAATTTAGCTGGAGCGTGTAACCATGGCTTGAGCATCCGCTAGACCACTCTCACATCCACGCAGGCATTCCAATTTCAATACCCAGATCCTCAAGAAATTCTCGAGGTCTTTGAATTCCCCTTGGTCCCTTTTCCATTTAACCAAATATTGTGTTCAAACAACCACTTTTCCCGATAATCAATCAAAGTGACAGATCATACTCGTAGTTTTTTATTATTATTATTTTTTTTTTTTTTTTGACTTGGGAAGGAGGCAATTCGAAGCTATGAACCCTCTTTTTTTTGCAATGAAGGAAGAAGGAGTTGCTCGTATACTTAAATTATCGTACATTAAAATATATAACGAAGTTGATCGTAAGCAGATCAGGGACCCAGTGGTCTTTTGTGCAGATTTTGGGGCAAGGGTCTGAGCGACAGCGTCCCCGTCTTTACACAACAGGTATTTGTTTATAATATTGATATTCTCGTGTTCGTTTTCATTTTGGGTATCTGGTTGCTGTAGTTCTCGATGGACCTCGTTCTTCATATTTTCGAGTGTTCCAAGTGGTCCACCAGGTTCAATACCAGCCGTGCCCGAAAAAGTTTTTTCCAGGCAACTAAAATCTGGTGAGATGAATGATTGCTTAAATGCAACATCAAGTTCATTTACACTAATAATTTAGTCACCCCATTAAATGTTCGAAATAACAAATGAGACCAAACATCTTTCTCTCACTCTCTATCCAAAACGCAGAGGTTTCCACACGGTCTATCTGGCTCCAGTGCCCTTGTGTGACTGTCCGTCCCGTATGCCGATTGCAGACCATCCGTTTGGCTTCGTCATTCTCGCGTACCTGCTTGTTGTCACCTCCGAGAAGCGTAGAGGCAGAAGTATGGAATTGGAAGAAACCTCAAGTCATTCCACAAATACGTTCCTCCAAGGTGACAACGAACGAAAAAGGTGGCGTTGCGACAAAAGCGACATGGTCGGAATGCATTAGTTCTACATAAAGTTAGAGACTACCCAGTAGGAGAGACAAAACAACACAGGGATCAAGAGCCGACTCCTTGGTTCCTTGGCCCTTGACACCACCTCGTTGCCGTACCTAGCTCCTATCTCGCGCTTCCTCTATTTCGTAGACCGTCCGTCTACTCTCTATTTTCCAACGATTGACCGTCCATCCTATCTATTTTATTGAACTTCCAAAGTCCTACGAGAGTGCGCCGATAGCTGCCCACCACTCTCCCAGGATATTGAAAAGACCACTGGTTTCAGAAAAAAGGAAGGGTCTTAAGGAGGATGTCAATAAGAGTCCAGCTTGTAGTGGTGAATTTTACCGCAACAAATAAAGATAGCTTACGTAGGTTAAGATAATTATTAAGATATTGTAGTTTGTAAGTTTTGTTTAAATGTAAAAAATAAATCCACGTACTAAGTTTTTACAAAAAAAAATGATGTTCTTAATGAAACAAATAGATTAGGTCCTAGGTTTAGCTTAGAGCAACCATAAGATAGTACAAGTTATTTAAGCTAAATTTTGTGTATTTTTTTTTGTGTAGGTTGTAAGTGTAAATGAATTCGATATAATAAAACTGCATATAAAATGAAAATAAAAATGTCATGTTGAATTAAGTAATAAAAGCAACATGTCTCATAATTTTTGTTTGCCAAGTTAAAAACATAAATCTGCAACTGGACACCCTGTGTGAATTTAAGTCTACCTTTCTTATTCTGCAGACCTGGGGACCCGTAATCTCGCATACAGACTTAGGTCTTAAAACCACCTCAGGGTCCTTTTAGGTGTAACGACCCTGGAATAGATCCCCTCCCATTAAACCGACTTTTAGGAACCGCAGGAGACCGAACTACGGAAATATTACATACTCGTAAGCCGTTACCTAAACGCAATTGTGATTTATTACCAATTCGACATCCAGCTTTATTATGAACCGTATTTTGTTGGGCCTACGATAACTCATCATAGTACGAAGCGTATTCTATAATTAATATTAAGTTAATAGTGACTTGGTAGCCTTCTAAAATGTCTATTGAACCTTCGTAAATAGGATTACATTTAAATAAGTTTTCCAAATTACAATGTAACATACGTACTCACCGTTATATCTTCCATCGAGTGCCCTCAAAATGAAAATTTTTTAAACGGCCAATGTTTCAACCAGTGCCCCAACACTACCCGACTACACATACAAAGAGTAACCTCATTAAAAATGAACTAAAAAAACTGTTCTTTGAAAAAAGGTTTAACCATAATCCGGGACGTAAAAACGCCAGTCAAATACGTTTACCCAATTCAGCTGACTTCTGTGTCTAAAGATGGTTTATCTACCTACCACTGCGGTTTCGTAATTTTTACTCAACCGAATGCGATAAAATTCCCCAATGCTTCCATAACAACCACTGTCCATCTGCTAATTTATCTGGATAATTGCCAAATGGGGAGGTTTATTACTTGACCCTTCAAGTTGATGTACGGATATGAACGAGTACTCGTACATACTGCTTTCGATTCTTCTTCTTTTTTTTTCTTTTTTTTTTCCTTTCCCGTTTAAGGGAAGGCAGCACCCATGTTTCCTTCTTAATTATAATTCATAAATTATCGTGTGATTGTGGGAGTGTGATTTGTTGGAAGATGAAATACCACTAGAGATGAATCAGTTAACGATTCTTTAGGGAGCATACTGTTCAAGTTGGTAAGGATACGAGTATAAAGAAAGGAAGGACAGTTCACTGCACTGCCTTGGTGTGAGTTAAGTAGTTCTTTCTAATCACCAGACCAACGCAGGCAAAATGACCAACGATATTTTCTTTTGATTTATATTGCGGAAATTATTCTAGGTTTAGTCCACTTGGCATGGATAGCTTTGTATAGAAGAAAATGATTGAAGGGTCGATAAAGGTCACGCTCATTTTTACGCAGTCAGGACGGAAAATGGAGTTGAAGCTGGTAACTCCTTCATTCCTGGATCCGCATAACTGATCGCTTACTAGATAAAACTAGATGGCCTCCTGACTATCTATTCTTCTCTGTGTCCATGCCTTGTAGCTTCGCTAAGGACTTGAACTTAAAGCCGAAAACTGGATCCCAGAATTGTGTTTTAGATCTATTAAGCGCCATATCTCGTTCGTTAATCTGATAACTTTAAATACAAGTGGCCGAATGGCCGCTTGCTCGGATGATTGTGTCCGCTATACATATAAATTACAGAAATTTAGTTAGTCAAATCAAGAAGGAATGGATGGCGCTCTAATGTCTGAAGTGTAACGAAAAGATTCAAATGTGCCACGCATTTCTACACTACAGCTCGTCGTATGTTTTATAGGACGAATACACCTTCGGACTCGGTCTCAATATTCACAAGTATTATAGTATTTTCATTAACCTTTCTCTTTAGGACGCTTTCGAAATAGACTAAAAACAATAAGTCCCTAAAGACTGGCGAATCTTATTTTCTCTGCCCCTACAGATAATCTGCAGTAACACCATTCATTTCAAGGCCATGGAAACACTGATTAACCGCCAGCTCTGGCGAAAGAAAAATAATTGTACTTGATATTTCAAAAGCATTCTTCAATGGACTGGAAATAATCTTTCGGAATGTTCAAGTTATTTTGAAGAATCTCGAATCTGTCATCCACAAAATAAATGGTGGTGTGCCCTACGGGTCCGTTCTGTCTCCGACACTTTTCTTAATTTTCATTGATGATCTCTTTATGATCTCTTGTCTGCCGCTTTGAAAACAAAAACGACAATTCATTTACTGACGATGTTCAAGCTTTCTCATCTACAACATACGAGTATTTATGTATGAATCGCCCGAGAACATTTTTTTCCGCTTTCTTCAGTGTTCAAGCTTCTGTACCCTAAAGTAATACTGAGATGATCAGGGTCCTGTATAAATCTTTTTTATTGTTCGAAAGAGAATCAATTGCAATTCAAGAGTGATTCTTCGCTTGATATCTGGTGTTATTGTTGGCGTTGGTAGCTGAACCGAGATAGATAAAGTCACTCACTACCTTAAAGTTGTAGCTGCCTATCGTGACATTTTTTTATTTATTTATTGTTGACTGGGGAAGTTATCACACCAACTCCTGCTGATGCAGCACACGCGCCGATGCAATCCTACATGCACCATATTTGATATTGCTAGGTCAGCACACGCGCTCACCTAAAGACCTTCGGTAATTGAATACTTGTTCAGGTGCATTTGAATGGGACTCGTATTCCGTCTGGAATACTTTCCCACACAATTGCAAGCTCATCAATTAAAATAATTACAATAATGTTATAAATAGATGGTAAGAGCAAAATATGTTTAGATTTAAGTTTGACTTCAATAAAGAGACTTATGTCTCACTAAAGTAGAAAAATTGTATTTTTTTTCATTTATTAACGAATAAAATCGTTTACTGGGACAATGAACAGACTTTTAAATGATGGTGGTTCTGGAGTTGGGCTGCGAGTCTCGCACAATTCTTTCAACAGCGATATTGAAAAAATCACATGGCAACACATCGCCTTGTTTAAGTCCTTTTCCGACATTGAAGGCCTCGATTCTTAACGGATCGCCGTTAGAATGCACAGTTGAATGAGCTTGACCAGGATGCCAAAATAATGAAGAGATGGTGTGTATCGATGTGGATTTTTTCCCGAGATATGCAAGCTTTACCTATAGGAAACTTTCCTGGTCTTAAACCACACTGATAGAGCCGATCAAACTATTGACGAGGGATCTTCGACCTTCATATAATGCGACAGACAGGATTTAATATGAGATGTTGAGAAAACTACTTCACTGTAATTGGCACAGTTCACGGTATCTTCCTTCTTTAGGATCGGATAAACAATTCTGAAGTTTCATTCCACTCGGTCGTTACTTGAATCTCTTTCGTCGGCCTAGATTTTAGAGATGAGTATTTAATCATCATCGTCTACTGTTTTAAAGAGCTCGACAGTTAAACCATCGATTCCAGCAGCTTTGCTCGACTTTCATATTGGTCGTGTGTGTTCTTTAGTTTGTCACAGTACTTACTCTGGTTCTGAGATTTAATTCACCATCCTTAAAGATTTCTATTCGGGGTTTGAGGCTAGGTCATTTTCGTCTTATTTTTTGGTAAAACTTCTGAATTTCATTCTGGAAGAACTTGTCTAAAGCTTCGGTCGAGCCCTTCTCGTGTTAGTTTTCTTTCTTCTGAGCGGTCTACGTTTTTCCCTTTTTTTCTTGCTCATAGAGCAGCAGGCTGCTCCGAACATTCACTCTTCTAAATTCGCCTACCTGCCTACATTCGTCACCGAACTGAGGTTTCTTTGTTGGAGCGGGTTGAAATCCAGTACATTAGAGGGGGCATCGTTGCCTGCTCTTTGGGAGTGATGCCACTCGTCTTCTACTTTTGATACCAGCGGCATCGTACATCTCGAAGAGTTAAGGGAGACTGGATCGGAAAAAGTCTTGGCGGTCTCTCGCGATTGTAGCAGTTGGACGTTGACCTTTCTCACAATAGTTCACTGCCGTTGGGCTCTTACGAATATACGCATCCGTATCTTGGCTACAACTAGATTATAGTCCGAGTAGATGTTAACTAGATGTTAGCTCCTCGGAGATTTCGGACATCTAGAATGTTGGAGGAGTGCCTAGCGTCGATCGCAATATGAACAATTTGGTTGATGGTTTGCTGATCAGCGGTCAGCTCGTTGACATTATGGGTATCAAGGCATGTGGTGGCTTTTATGATACCACCAAAACTGTACTTTCCTACCGTATTACCAAAGATGCCCTTCTTGCTTAAGTTGACATTAAAATAATTCTTCCCAACAATTGCTAATTAAATGAATCAAATTGCCAGACTGGAGTGAACCTGGGCCTCAACTAACAAACCTCTCCAGTTAGCCCGGTCTTTAACTAATTGCCTCGATTTGCGCTCTCCAAGTCGGTTGAGGTCACCTTCTAACTATATATCAGTTTTTTAACCTCCTTATGTCCGGCCCATCCCACCGCACTTCCTGGATTGGGGTGATATCTGCGTGATAGCAGTCAAAGGCCTCTGCTAATTGCTCAGCTGCACATGACCTGTTAGGGTACGAACACATTCCACATGCAGATCCGAAAGTCGTTGTCCTTTAAACATTTGCAAGGGTCGTCAACAGCGAATCCACTTCTATCCGAGGCTATTAGTTGGTTCGTCACATCTTTCTAACCTAACCTGTATAGGGTTGTGAGCCCTATGAAGGCCGAGCATTCCCCTGCCATTTTAGCCTTCATGTTCAAGGGTTTACTTCCATTGATTAAGGGTTTACTCATGCAGTTATCGGGCACCACCAGTCCAAGTTATAGGACAGTCACGATAACATGGTTCGTCGCCTGACTTCTAGTTAAGACAGGGGAGCCAAAGATATCTTCTGGTAAACTTAAAATTAAATCAATCCAATGGTATAGCCTTACAAAAATCAAACACAGACACCTCCCTTAAAAAAATTTATTTCATCTCTTAGCCTTCGACAGGGGCAACAGGAGTAACCTGTTCAACCTGCTTCGTCTTCTCCTGAATCAACAAAACATCAACTTTATGCGGCAACAAATGCTTAAGTGGCTCCAAGATAAGCTTCTGCTCCAAGAATGTTATCCCCTCACTCTCCAGAGTTATCAAATTAATACCCAAGGCAACTGTCAGAGTTGCTTGAGGGAAAATCACATGAATACACCTTTGAATGTACGGAATCAGATCGTAAGCAAAACAAGAACAGAGTTTGACAAAATTCTCTCGCTCACCGCCTGAGAAAGCCTGCTGTTCCTGACGGTAGAAGGAGAGAATTTTCCTCGCAACAAACTCTAAAGACGATTGAACGTTTCTAATAACGTCGTTAGCTATCGCAATAGGGGCACAGAGGCGTAGCTCATTCAAGACATTCAAATATCCATTGCACAATGCAGCAAGTGGATGGAAATCCAACAAAGTCTCTGGCGGATTCAAGAGATCCTGTTCGATTTTCCTGTTATGAATACTCGAACTGGTTTTGTTGATGAGAGTGTACTTCTCCAAGTCGCGTTCGAAGTTTTGATTAACACCGACGACAGAATTGGCAAAATTCAGCTTGATCACGCGAATGAAAATCGGCGCCATAAGAGCGCGGAAGTCGGCTCCTACCCTACTGAACGAGAGACCGAAGTACATGCATTGCCCAAGGACAGTATCTAGGGAGTTGACACCCTGCAAAAGGTCGGATTCAAGCGTTACCAGGAAGTTGTCGATCTAAAAGGAGAAAAAATTCCTCTATGACATGGACCGACGACAGAAGACTTTTGAATTTACCTTTCGGTGAAGCCACGACTGAAAGAGGCGTCCGCCCTCACTGGTCAGGTTGGAATGCAAAGATTTCACGCTTAGGGTGGCATCTTCGTCGGGGAAAATCGCTCGATATTGCGTGATGATGTTGAACAAATTGATGCGCGTTACTTCTATCGTTTTGGTCAGATGCTGTTGAGCTGAAAGAAATATTGGTCTCAGCGTTAGTGGTTGCGATATTTACTAAGTATTGAATGGCCAAACCATGAAAGTGCAGACACAAACCGAACAGATGCCACCTGTGTGTCGAGACACAGAATTACTTACCATCGTCCCTTGGTATAGCGTTAAGCGAATTCGTCAACCAGGCATCCCTCGCTTGGAGGAATTTCAACTTCAGCTCGTTGTTACCAAATGCCTGCATGCGCCTGAGGTATCCCACAATCTGCAAACATTTCGGCAACTGAAGGTCCGTCTTCAATTGGGCCACGAGTTGTGCCAGCATTGTGTGCCACAAAGACTCTACGGCTGCGACAATACTCTGCAAAAGGTAATTGGTTTTGGTTATTTCGATTTTAAGCAAAGTCTTGGGCTTACATTTATCACAGCGATGTGCCCCTGATTCTGTCCCAACTTCTGCACGTAACTAGCCAATTCCAACGCCTCTTCATAGCGTCCCTCGCGAATGCATCGTTCCATCAACTGTGGCAACTCCAGTATCTCCAACAGTTGGGCATTCTTCTTCAACGTTATACTGTTCAGACGACGATTTTCATTAATTTCACTTGCCTCACTCAAAAAACTCTCACATTTCCCACTAAAGTCCGGCAACTTGCCAATCAGTTTGCCAACCTGCACCTCGGCATTCTCGAATTCCGAGAAAATCGAGCGCGAGCACTCCGATGTGTGTATGAAAGTTTTGTAATTGGAAATCGCTAGATCCTGTGTCTGCTCCACGATACTTTTGTTTTCATCTTGTAAGCGGGATTGCTCTCTTTTGAGTTGATCTATTTTGTAAGTGCCGAGTTTGTTGAGGTATGTGACCAGTTCGGGGTTGTCTTGGAGATTTTCTGCAAGGTAGAGGAGAAAATGGAAATTTAATGGATCGCGGTTGTTTGGACTATGTAGTACCTGGAACTCCATTGGGGAAAATCAATTTAAGAACCCTCTCGTTGTCCAAATCCATAATTTTGGAAGAAATAAATTGTTTCCTTAAAATTTGTGTGTTTTGTAAACGTCGTCGTCGCAAGTTTGGATGACGTTTAATCAGCTGTTATATTATATGTCACAATAGACATAAAATGGCAACCAGGGACTCCCAAACTGCAATTTTAATAAGGGCGAGTGTATCAGTTTACAAGAGAACCGCATGGTTATAATTTAGACAATAATTTCAAACGCCGATCGAGTATGACAGGAATGGGATTCGACAAGATATACTCAACGCTAAAGTTAAAGGTTGAATGTAATAAAAGTTTGCTGACCAACCTTGATGATTATCTTTAGTAACGAAAACTGCTGCAACTGCATAAGGACCTTTATTTGAAGCTGCCCCAGAATGTTTTAGTTTGTGTGACCATAACACATTCCAGAGAGCTGATTTAGCCAGGAATGTTGACTAATATCGCAGCCTTAATCCAGGGAAATGTTTAACTGACCAACTTCAGACATTCATTAGGCTCTAAGAAACGTGAGCTCATGATTGCTTGTTTATCTTCCGACCGCCCCAGACCGGTGCAATGTAGGACGTTACTGGCGCAAGTAAGAACTAAATACGTAATTTTCGATTACGATTTTACATCTACACGCAAAGCGACGGGAACAACCAGAAACGTCACAAGTAGACGTTGGTTGAATAAATTTAGTTGAGGAGATGTAAGCCTTGATAACGAGTCTCTTATTCACACCATAACCGCCATAGACAATGACGTGCTAAGGGTTTTAGTGTAATCCGATGAACCACAAACTGATAGAGATATAGCGCAAAAACTACGCGTTCACATTACCAAGAACCCTACTGAAATAAAACTCATTACAAACAATGGAGAAAGCACTGTAAGAATCTTATCGTCACAGTCCTGCTCTATGGCCCGAAGGCAGGAGTATTATCAAGGTCAGATGAGTGATTTTCGGCCCTCCATCTGCCTCTAGGTATGTCTCGATGTCATACAAGTCTTTAGATGGGACAGATAATATTCCAATCGTCAAACGTAATTCCATTCTCACAAACTTGACATGTATCTCCTACCAAAATATTTTAAAAATGATCTCCTGTCTGCTACGTCTAATCCAGAATATTTCTTTTTTGTGAACCTTTTCAGAACTACCAATAAGGATAGAAGTATAAACTCTATGCACAGAAGATCATGACTTTTAACAAGTAGAACAGAACAGTCTCAGAGGATACAATCAGCATGACATCGATGCGAGTCACTATCGATCTGGAGGCCAAGTATCAGATCAATATACAAGTACGTATACAAGGAAAAAAATGCAGTGAAGATGGCCATCAGATTGCCTCGATACGGCGGTATTAGCGATGGGATACTTCAAACAATGTGCTGAAGTGACAAAATATATTTAGTGTTTTACGTGGGAACCTGCCATGTTGGCTTAAGCCCACTGAGCGCCTACGTTCATCGGGATTGAAGTGCGTCAGTTGCCACTCTGATCTATTATACAATGGAAAATAATCCCTATTCGGGATCATTTGATCATCCTGGGGAAACCCCATTCGGGCCAGTACCAATTCGAAGCCATCCCCTTTGGTCGAGGGTGAGATCCTTCTCCAATCTTAGGATCATAGCGCCATGTAATATTTGCAACATTTTTGGGTTTTCCAACACAGTCGGAGTACGACTTTAGTTTTAAACCACAGCCATCATGACGCTCCCGCAAGAGGGCCTACCTCTACAAGTTAAGCTGAAACCGAAATTCCAGGGTCTTCTGACTCCCATGGTACAAAACCTCTGTCGGGCTACCAGCACATCGGTCGAAACTCTTCAGGTTCTTTTGCATAAGACGAGCTTTGCTGTACCCCATTTTATTATCAGACCGCGCCATTGAAAAGACGTAGCCTATGTAATTGAGCGGGAGCCCATTCTGAAAGAACAAGTGTCTCTTGTTATTAACGTACTCGTAAACGCCTGTCGTGTAGACCTAAGTTTACGGGATGTCTATACATCCATGGGAGCAAGTATACGTCTTGCTATCGCTCTCCGTCATTCCATTGATACCAATTTGAAACTGTGTTGCCGGCACAAGTTCCGCCCTTGGTATAAGTAGTGGCCGACCTAAAACCTCTTACTGCTCTTAGAGTAGTACTTATTGTAACTCTACATTGTGTCAAAACCAACAGGAAGACCCTTCCCGCGATTTGGGTTTAAACCACAGCCACCATGACGCTCTCACAAGGGGACCTACCTCTACAAGTCAGGCCCGGACCGAAATCCGATGGGTTCCTGACTCCCATGGTATCGTGATTTAAGTCCTGGTAGGGACTACCGGTGGTCCAGCCGCCAACAAGACCTATGACCAGCAATTTGTAACTGATCAAATCGTAGCAACCTTCGGTAGCGTCATCGGAGTCATCGGAAGATGTTTACGATAAGACTAGTACTTTGCTCTGCCCCCGCTTTTTATTAGGCAACGTCATTGATAGGCGAAGCCTTGATAATTGGGGGGGAGCCCTGTTGAAGGGACAGATTAAGTCGGTGTTTTACGTGGACACTTGTCGTGGAGACTTGTGTTCACGGGATGCCGATACATCCATCGGGGCCAGGATATACGCCTGGCCAACGTTTACCATATTTCGCTAATACCAAAGCCGGAACCTGCTGTGTTGGAGGTACAAGCTCCACCCTTGAGTTGAGTCGAGTTAATTATTAGCCTTGGTAATTAACCGGGGGTCCGCTGTAGGGACAAAGCAGCTTCCGAGAATATATTTAAAAATAAACCAGATGCGAAAGCAAACACTAAAACGATGAGCTCTTGGTGCTAAAATGGCTTAGAAAAAGAGATGGGCAGTATCGTGACGCTTTGAAGGTTTACAACGTTTATGCATGGAAGAAATGCCCTCTTCAGTGAGAAAATCAAACAGCAAGAACTGAATTAGATGAAAACCCTGGAAATAACTACGAAAGGACATGATGTCAACACCTGTTCGAAACAATACCTAGGCAGACAGCGACGTAGTGGAAGGATAGGAAGGAGATACATATGTTAACTCGTAAATGTCATTGCACCAACATTTTCTAGATTATATGGAAGGACTACTTCATCAAATAAAGTTAGGATTTCTTAGTAAGCTACAACACTTTCATGATAATGTATTTTTTGAGTACCAACTAGGAGGGCTGGTTAAAATGTTCTGGTGAAACGAGTATTGCAGAGTCTTTTGCTTTATTGGCCTCTGACTATTAGGCGTCCAATGTTAAGCCTCAACTAGGAATGGTAAGAGTCGATGTAGTCCATCTAAGGTCAAAACATACGATGTTCGTTGGAAGTTGCATGTCTTGCTACAATCAGCGCGTATTCAGTTTGGTTGACGATAAGTTCCGTAAGCTCGGTTCAAATGATCGTAAAAATGATATGATCATGCATAAGATGCCTCTTTAATACGAATTCCATTTGGATGTGTACTACAGCGAGACAATCACTTATCGAGTTGAAATTGATGACCTTCTCCCATTCGATTTTTCATGTCCTACTTTTACTTGAACAGCTTGATTTAGTGATTGTAGGTAATACCGGAAAATTAAGACGACCCTTAATTTAATTCTCATCAGATCTGCGGAGGATGAGCCAAACTTTTATCTCAGTCCGCTCCAACCCAAACCTATAATGTTTAAGGGCTATTTGCCCCTCTATCTGATATCATATATCTGTTGATAAGCATGTCTTTTATAACCAACTTACCGGAATAGATTTTTTTAAACACAAGCAGCAACGACATTAGAAATTACTCTTGCCAATCGCTGTTACTCTGGTCTCAGAGAACAGGGCGTAATAAGCCCTCTGTCATGAGATCAAGCTGGCTTTTATAAGACCTTTATCACCCCGGTTCTGCTCTATGGCGTAAAGGCTTGGACCTTGTCGACCACCGATGAAGAATCACTTGGCCGTTTCGAGAGAAAGATATCATGCTTTATTTTCTGTTGCGTTGTTAGTGACAGAGAATGGAATAGGAGATATGAGTCCAGCCAGCTGTCTACGGATCCAACGTCTGAGTTGGCTTGGTCATGTTGAGCGAATGAACGCCGCAGCTCCGGCCCAAAGAAACTTCGGGTCTAACCCCGAGGAGGAGCTGAGGACGACTCAAACTGAAAGGGACCTCAACCAACTTGAAGTTTGACACTTGAGGAAGCTGACGGGAGAGCGTCTGAGGTGGAGAGACTTGTTGCTTGAGGTAAAAGATCGCCCTGAACTGCAGCCCCACCCAAATAAAAATAGCCGGCATTGAGTGGCACTGTTAGTATGGGCTCTACTCCGATCCTGAAGCAAGAAGGCCTTTAAATAGTTAAAAATGTATGACAGCCCAGTTATATTATCTTGAGATCCAGAGTCTCCTTCAAGTTCTAAAGGTTGACTCAGGAGTTCCTATCTCTTTCCCACTTTTACTTAATTAACTCTTGTGAATGTGCATACGGTTCATTGAAAATCATTCAGTTGGTCTATTGATATATTGAAACTTTTTCCCAAACCTTGATAGTATCACCAGTTATTCACCCAACTTGTCTCAAGCATCCTCTTGATGATTGCCCTTCTTTTGTGGCCGCTTTCAATTTGCATAACCTTAACGCTTATACCAAACAAAGAAATATGCTGTAGTGTTTGCCCATGATTCAAGTTTCAAAGACTTCACACTCGAATCCGTTGCGTCAATGCACTGTCACAACTACGATGCATCAGCGCTGCTTAGGTACTTTCTTCTTGGAATGCAAGTGCTCCACCAAAGTGTTTCTCTATTTTCCTATTGACAATTTGCAAATGCAAACACCAATCGCTGTTAGAGTTGCGGTGAAAGTAGAACGTCAGATACGAGTACTGGAGAAGTTGTCGTTACCAACGACTATCTGTACACGCACCTGTCGCGGCGCAGTCGCCGTCGGGACTACTCCCAACTACAGCAATAAGAGTGTCTGGAATCGTAGACTAACCAGCGTATAGCCAAATGACCCGCAGCTATAATATCTCGTAGGTGCTGAATACGTCTCTCGCCATCCGATATTGAGTAATTAAATCTACTTCAATCTTCAATATTACGAGCATGTTCATGATGGATTCTCAACTAGCGTCTGCTATTGGGTGCTGTTAATCTGGAACACGTTCTTCGACTTCGCGTTCTAATGTACGAGTAGTTACTCGTACTAACGATCACACAGTGTTGACAATGTCATCTGGAAGTTACATCATGTGAACGCATACGCTTCTACGTCGGCATCTGCGTCTGCGTTAGCGTCTGCGTACTCGTACTCGCACTTGTACTCGTATGTGTCTGGGCGTTTGTTCTACTTCGGAAATTGTGTTGAAATTGCAAATTTGCATGTTTACGACTTTGTTTGTTTTTGAATGGCACTTTTGCGTGGAGCATGCAGATTGTTCTCATTCTTTTGGCGGGAATTTCACTTGTTTTACGGTAATCTTGTTGGAGGCAAAGTGCATCTTGAACTGACTCATCCGGTATTCTGGTCAGACAGAAAGTCGTCTTGATCATCTGCGGTTCGCCTTTGGATTTATAGTTTGCTGTTGGCTTGGTAGAAGTTCTGTAATGTCATGCAGCGCTGTGGCATGATCCTTGCTGGTATAAATTATTTTGACATATTTTAAGTGTTCGAGTTTGTTCTTCCGTGTAGGATGAAGTGATTTAATAAATTCGAAGGAAGTCATCTTCCTAATTGGAAATTAACTTAAGCTTAAGTAAGACGTATGTAAGTGGAACAGTGAAATTGGAGGATGTGGACGACGACATTTATTCGAACTGTTAATTGTACAGCTAAGGAAGATTAATGAACTAAAGTTCATTTATTTAAAAACTTTTATGTGATTCAATTAAGTTTTTTTTTAATTCGAGGAACACTGTAGAATGCTACTTTCATAAATCTGACAACAGATGATTAGTTGTCGCTTCAAAGCATGACAACGATTAAAGGTTTGTTGACTACGAGTAGTTAGCTATGACTAACCAGGTACCTGACAGACATGTCGATGCACCAACAAAACTCAGCGATGTGTCTAACTTATAGGATCTATTCCGATATATTCTTAGATAAGCTATAGTCTGCATAAAGATGCCTAAACGCTTGATGGCTGTAGCAGAACCTTCAAATACGCAAATGGCCAAAACAAAACGATGACACTCAGAATGCAATTCAATTGTGTTTGTTTTACTTCCTCTTGGTAACTACCGGGTACTAGTCTCGATAGGACTTAGTAACAGTATGTAGGTCGCGGTAATGAATTCAACATTGGCGAATACAAGACGTTGATAGTCATACCGCCAATAGCCTGGACTTGTTTTTAACCTTTCACCCTGATAAGTACACCGTTGATGTGCTGTCCCCTCTAGGACCGTCAGACCATTGTGTCATATCAGCTCATTTTTCGTATGCTGACCACACAGTTAGACAAAAAATTCCTAAAAGAACCGTATGACAATACGAGAAAACCAATTGGTGCGGACTAAACAGCTTCTTTTGAAAATTTAACCGGCAGTTATGTTTCCCCGATAACGACGTGGATGCCGCTGCTGATATGGTCACTGACACTATTATTCTTGGAATGAAATCCTTTATTCCTTATCGGATTAAGAGTATCAGACCAAAAATTGAGGCAAAAAATGCTACAATGTCCCAAAGGTAGTAAAAATTGTTAGTCGTTCGTCAAAAATATTAAAAATTCTGCCTCATTCTCCATCCCAACGCTCATTTAAAATATAATGACATTCCAGCTGTCAGGTCTTGGACAAAGCCAATCTGCTTGCAGCACACTTTGCGGCCAGTTCAATACTTTCAGATTGTGCTTTGTCTCCGCCTACACTTGAGTGCGTCGAATCTTCAATGGGAAGAATTCACTTTCGCACTCGTGTAGTAGCATTAGTACCTACTTAAAGATCTTAACATTCCCAAATCCGCTGGTCCAGATGGTATATCTTCCTTTTTTCTGAAGAGGTGTTCTTCCACGCTGGCATTAGCTTTCATTTCATCAATTCTATTCCTAAGGACTATTTCGGAGCACGTGGAAAACAGCATTTGTCCAACTCGTCCCCAAAAAGGCGAATCTTTTTCTCTCTCCTCCTACAGACCCATTGCGCTTACGTCCCTTCTTTCCAAGGTCATAGAAAATATCTTGAAACATGAAAACTTCTCAATGACCGGCAGTACGGTTTTCGTAGCAACAGGTAGACTGGTGATTTGATGCCATTTCTCACCGAAAAGTAGAACCAAAGTCTACACCAATCTAGCGAAAGCAAGATAATTGCACTTGATATTTCTAAGGCATTTGAGAGAGTTTGGCATCAGGCTCTTTTGTCGGAAATGCGTGCTTTTGGGATCGATGACTCTCTTCTTCAATGGATTAGAAACTACCTTTTGGAGCGTTCAATTCAAGTTATCTTCGATGGTTTCAAGTCTGATGTTCACAAAATAAATGCTGGTGTGCATCAGAGTTCCGTTCTGTCTCCTTTTAGTCTTTTTAATTTTCATCAATTATCTCTTGTCTGCTACTTCTAATCCAATATATTCCTTTACTAAAGACAGTACTCTCTGCTTTTCATATTCGTTTCCGAACTCACCCCCTGCTCTTCGGCTGTAGAACGGGAACGGCGGCGTATGTTAAGCTCATTAAATTCTGATATTAGCAGCATAACCAATTGGGTAACTATCAACAGATTGGAATTTAATGCTTCCAAAGCACAATGCTGTCTGCTGTCGTTAAATCGAAATTTAAATACCCAGCCATTGTCCATAAATGGTACTTGCATCGTTGAAACCGCAAAACTTTCCATTCTGGGTATGTGTGTCAATGAAAACTTACGTTGGAATGATCACGTATTCGATGTCGCCGAAAGCTCCGCGAAATGTCTAAGTTTCCTCAAGCGATGTAAGAAATATTTCACCCCTCTGATCAGGCCTCAATATATAAGACGTTTATCCGCCCGAAATTGGAGTACAATGCTCACATCCGGTCAGGTGCTCTTAAGACCTCTTTGCACTTGCTAGATAGAATCCAAAACCGCGCAATCAAACTCATAGGTGATGACAATATTACACAGTCATTCGACACCCTCGAACACCGACGTAATGTCTCTTGTCTCACCTTGTTGTATCGCTATTTTCACCACCAGTGCTCCACCGAAATTGCCAGTAGCACTCCACCCCTTCTAACTTTTAACCGTAACACCCGTCTCGCTATGAATGCTCATCAGTATACCCTCAAGCCCACTTTCGAACGTACTTAGAAATATAATGATTCGTTCCTAAGCCGTACAACTCGCTTATGGAATGCCGCTAAAAAAAAAAAATATTATGGCCAATGAATAATCTTTAATGGGTCATTGGCAGATCTCACATTCGGGTAAATCACAACGAAATATCCGGCGTTTTTTACAGAGGTCACAGAAAACACCTGGCATCCAAGGTTTAGGTTTGTCCGGCCGTGTGAAAAAAACCATCCGGCAACTAATGGCCTCGGATAAGGTAAGATGGATTTACTCTTGGCTATACTGCAACACAAAAAAACAACAAACCTTAAACAACTCACAAGCAGTCAAAGAACTAGCGACTGGGCGTAACAAAAAGAGGATGCACAACTCTGATATGTACTATGTCAGACAACTGACACAACAAGGACAGAAGTCGCAGAGTTTATTCGGATACGATTTTGCCGTCAGAGGAATACTAAAGGAACAAGTCTTGAGCCTCAATCATTTAAGTGAACGTCGGACGATGATTTAGGAAAGGCTGAATTCGCTCTGACAGAGATGAAGAACGACATTTCCAAAGATTGCTTCTAAAGGGTTTACCAATAGGGACTTGATAACTTTGAATTTAATTTGTGAACGCACTCTCTCACTAATAATCAAACTGTCACTGTCAATTTATTCAGTAAACTCAATATTTTCATCATGGTAAAGTACACGAACGAGCAACGTCTGCAAATTATACAAATTTTCTATCGAAATTCGGAGTCGGTGACTGCAACTTTAAGAGCGTTTCGGTCTAATTTTCCGTCGTAATTCGCGCCCTAGTAGACAGGCAATAACAAGTTTAGTGCAAAAATTTAAGTCTACATATTCGTTGTGTGATGTTGCCGTGTCAGTGAGACAACGGGTTGGTCCAAGTGTCGAAAATATCGCTGCCTTTCAGGCGTCCGTAGCAAACGATCCAAATCAGTCAATTCCACCGCGTTCTCAAGAATTGGGCATCGCTCAGACCACATTATGTCGTATTTTGCGTAAGAATTTGGTTTACACCCATACAAGATCAAGCTGACTCAAGAATTGAAGCCAATGGACCATTTGAAGCGACCTACGTTCTCCGATTGGGTTCTGGATTTCATCGCAAAATCATCTTCAGTGACGAAGCTCATTTTTGGCTCAATGGCCAGTAAGCAAAATATGCGTTATTGGTCGGGTGAAAATCCACATGTGCTTCATGAATCACCACTTCATCCACAAAAAATAACTTTTTCGCTTGACTATTTTCTGTGGGGCTACGTTAAGTCATTGGTTATGCAAGCACGCCGACGACGTTGGAAGAGCTCAGGAACAACATTGAACGCGAAATAGCGGCCGTTTCGGCCGAAATGTGTGGCCGAGTCGTTGAAAATTGGGTCCAACGAATCGACCGCTGCAAACGTGCCCGCAGTGGCCATATGAACGAAGTCGAGTTCCATTCATAAATGTTTTGATTGTACTTCAAGCCGATAATAAAGTTTTTGAAATATCTCAAATGGTTTACGTTTTATTTAAAAAAAAAGTTGTTAAATCCTTATTGGAAAACCCTATATAAGCTTGTCGACAAAATCTACGAGCAATGGCCTTAATCGCAAAAATCGTCCCTGACGATTTTAATACCAAGTTAGCATGGAGGGCACCTTTGGTAATACGGTTGAAAAGTGCAGCCTCTACGACCTTACTTATAGCTTATTGCTTTGTGGCGGGACGCAATATACCTTTAGCCACCACAAGCCATGATATTGATAATGGAAACTGGCTGACCCCTGATTCAACAAACCATCAAATAAATTCATTATATTGCGATCGAATCTACATACTACTCCAGTATTTTGGATTTGCGAACATTCAGCTAACGTCGACATGAACCAATATCTTGTCGTAGGAAAGATACGAATGCGGATATCCGTAGCAACCCAAAGCCAATGAACCATTGTAAACAAATTCAACGTCAAACAGCTACAATAGTAAGAGGCCGTCCGGGTTTTTTCAGATCGAGTCTCCCTCAACTCCTCGAGATGTCCGATGCCGCTATCGTCAACGTGGAAGACCAGTGGCATAACTGCCAAAGATGAAGCAGAGATGCTGCCTCTAACAACCCGCTCAAACAAAGAACCCTCTGGTTCAGTGACGAATGCAGGCAGATAGGAGAATTTAGAAAAACAGCGGATATTCAGAACAGCCTAGCAGAATAAAACATAGGCTGCTTAGAAGAAAAAAAACAGCACGAGAAGTGCTCAAAGAAGAATGAAAATCAGAAGTTTTACCCAAAATTATAACGAACATGACATGTCTGTACAGTCCGAAGGAAATCTCCACGAAATCTCTGACAAACACCACACCACACATCCGAAGGTCAGCTAGAATGAACCATTCAACTTGGTCAGAGACAATAAACACTTAACCAATATGAAGTCAGGAATTCAATTTCCAATCTTGAGTCGAACAAAGCTGCTGGACCCAATGGCTTAACTGACGAGCTGTTTAAAGCAGGAGATCATGACTGGATATGGAGCATACATCAATTTACAATATTTCTAAAATCTGGGTCGATGAAGCGATGTAAGTAACGGCGAATGGCACCTCGGCATTTTTTGCTCGATCCTAAAGAAGGGAGATTCACTGAACTGCCCCAATATCGCATATAAAATCCTGTCTGCCTTATTATCTGAACATCTAAGGTACTTTGTCAACAATCTGACCGACCGCTATCAGTGTAGTTTTAGACCAAAGATATCCACCATACTAGAATTCCAAATCGATACACAAGACCTCTTTAACGGTGTCACAGCTGTAGGTGACAGCATCTATAGAGACGAACTATACAAATCCATGTCTAGTTTTGACGTCCATGCCAAGCTCATTCAACTATGCAGGATGACGATGAACAATGCACGCCGCTCCATCAAGGTCGGTATAGACAATTGAGATTCTTTGAGAACTTTATTTTGAAAAATGTAGATTTTGCTTGAGCAGATTCTCCAGATTTGACGACGCCTGATTTATTTTTGTTGTTTTACATGGACGAACCAGAAACAAGAAAGATATTCGTGCATAATGAACAAATTTGGAGTTAAAAACGTTGCGTGCCGTAATGCAATATGCTTTAGAAAGATGTGAAGATAGCAACAACTATACTTAAATACAATAAGGATATTGGACTGGATGGCCTCTTCGATGAGGTATTTTAGAAAGCAGAAGAATTCTCTCTCAACAGCAAATATCAGCTCACTTCCTAGATTTGGTCGGAGGAAATATTGCCTGGCAAATCGTTTTACCGTCCCACTACAACGGAGACCATTTAAACTGCCCCAACTATAAAGACATCAATCTCCTCATCAGTGCGAGAATGTGTGTGCTGTATGAATGTTGTGTGAACGCCTAAAACCATTTGTCAATGATCTAATTCGCCCAAAAAAAACCTGGTCAAACATTTACATTATAGCAAATCCTGTAGAAAGCCCAAGAGAAGTCCTCATCGATACACATCACCTCTTTATCGAGTTCAAAGGCGCATATGAAAGCACATACAGGGAAGAACTATACACAGCCATGTCTGGTCCTGATATTCCTGCTATACTCTTCATATTTTTCTACTCGGAAACAACTTGATCGAGACCTTTGATGTTCAAAAAGGGTTCAGCCAAAATGATACGCTGCCTCGTGACATATGTATTTAACATAATATTTGAGAAAATTGGAGTCCTGCGCGGCGACTGATCGGGAAACTACTGAAAGTCCTATAACTTAGATTGAGAAAGCAGCGCAACTTGCCTTACCTCCCAGTAGCGGTCCTAGGTAACACCTTGGCCATCCCAGTTCTATTTTATGGCCCTAAATCATATAGAAAAATCCTTCAAAAAATATTCGATACCGCTTGCATTGGATTAAATTGGATTAAATTCAATGACGTACTATACGAGCTGTACAGTGAGAAAACTGCTCATCAGTCGCCTGGGATGGCTAAAACATGGACACCAATGCTCCGGCCCGCAGAGTCTTTGAGTCTAACCCGGAGGGACAACGCTCAGACAGACAACGACAGCTAGTTAGTTAGAAAAGGGGACTTCAGTTAAATGAAATGGCCACGACATATAAAGTCAATGAATATTAACGCTCTGACCTGAGTAGTCTTCGCAGTAGATAGAGACCTCCCCGTAGGTGGAGCGCACAAGTTGAAGGGGACCTTAAACATTTAGGTGTCCGCAACTAGAGCATTTAACTTAAGCTTAACTGGGGAGATTTGAGCGGAGCAATTTCGTCCTTTTTTTTTTTAATTGGAAAAACTCAGAATTATCTGTAAGAAGCTGCTCCTCCCAGTGATCCGAAATCACCTCGTCAGAAATGCTGGTCGGGAATATAGTTCATCTTGACAGAGCCGCCGCCGTATTGTGGTAAGGCATTTTCTTCCAAGCGCCAGGAAGCCAGCTCGTTAGCTCGTTTGTAAAATAAAATATTGCTCATATTGCCACTAGAATTAGGGAAGCCTACACTTATTTTTTCAGAACCTCAGAACAAGTTTTGTTTGACACGCGAGACCCTAAAGGACATGAACTACTCGTATTACCCCCACATTGACATAATTCATAGTCATCGGTTATCGGTCGTAGTTCTGCCTCAGAACCGCATTGAGGTGGCTAGTTGTCGCAGCCACGGTGTGATTAGTATTCGTTGATTCTATCTGAGAGGTTTTCCCCTCTTTAATAGGAGAGAATAGTTGTAGAATAATGTAGATAATAGCAAACTGGACTTGTATACTTGGACACTGTTCATATCTTCCTTCCTCATTTACCAGAAATTTAACTCCAACATGTGCCTAAAGTTTAAGGACTCCTTACTATGTGTCATAAAATAAAAAACAAACAATTAGAATCAAATAGAATTCTTCAACTACCAAAATGGACAAACTCAATTAAGCCGTTCCAGTCAATTATATGTTGTAGAGTAGTACTAATTCCTCTTTCCAGGGTAACAGGTTTTCATAAATTAAAAAAAAAAACACGCAAATGAAACTTTCTTGTTCCCAAAAGGTGCACACTACACCGCTTAGAGAACTTAATGAGCTACTTACGAGTATTTCTATGCCACTGTGACTTTGGGAAAATAAAAAATAAAATAAAACTCTCAACTGTTAGCCACTCGACGACGACAAAGTAAAGAAGAACAAACAACTTAAAGAGGATGATTTACCTACTTTAACTGCATGATGAGCTGTAAGTGGTAAGTGGTAATGCAAGCATCACCAGTAGTTGAAACTGAAGACTGCTGCAACTTACCCTTATCCAGATTCACCTTTCAGACTTTCAGACCGGGAAAGATAGATTACACTCTTGCATATGTAGTCAGTATACTCGTATCTATAAGTAGAAACCTGCAAGTTAATCCGAAACTCGTACTGTTTACCTTACAAATGCACCATCTTCTGCTCCTTCTTCGGTTACTTATTCTTTTTCTTCTACTGCATCCATCATCTTCTTTCTGATTTTCTTTGTCGGCTGTAAAGTACGAGTATTCTCACATCTTACAAGCTCCAATGGTGAAAGACTTTCTTTTACACAGTTCCCATGGATGGCGATAATGTATAGCAAGTACCAGCGACCATTGTAGTTGATGATGACGACAATGATCGAAGATCGGAGCAGAGTCGTGAAGAAAAATAAGAGGATTTTTTTTACACCTCTATTTATCGATAGGAAGAACATAAGGCACAGCGTCGCATTGGCAGTAAGAATATTCCATGGTCTGAAGAGGTGCTATTTACCAAAAAAAAATTCTGGTAATGCCTGTAGCAAACTGGAAGCAGTGGTATTTCTACTCGGAGTTGTAACTGCAGTGGTGTTACCATTTTCACAGGTTTTCTTAAAAAAGCGTAGATTTGATGTTATTTGATAAAACGGATTTGGATTATTTTGAAAAAAGGATTTGGCCTTCTGGCACCATCACCAGGGGTCCTCCACACTTGGTCTTGGTGATAGAGGATTATGAGAGAGGTAGCCGCCCGAAGTCAAACTTTCTCACAGTATTTTCTGGCTCTGCACTTATATCCTAATGGGTACACTTGTTACTACTAGGTCGTAATCCGTGTAAATATAAGCACCTGGGAATCTGCGGACGTCTAGAATACCAAATGCGTGTCTTCCGTCTATCGCAATATGAGCAATCTGGCTTGTGTTTCTTTTATTAGAAAAGCACCACCAATTCAAATGTGATCTTCTGAATACTAGGATGCGGAATAAGCATTCGTGCTACGACGATGTTCTGTGCACTTGCAAAATTAATTGTCTACCTTTCCTTTTTGGCCTTGAAGTCATCAAATACGATTTTTACTTCGAACTTATGATGCTGCTTATATTGTAGTTTCTCTCTAGGAGTTCGTATGAGGAAATCCCCATATTGCCGTAGTAGATGTTGCGGGTTTTTATCCGGTCGGTCCCATTGCATTTCTTGGATGCAGGTGATATAGTCTCATAGGCCTTCAATGTCTCCACTCGATATTTGAGAGTATAGGTAAGTAGGAGAACATGATATCTTATTGTTGCTGCCATTATTTTAAGCAATACCTGAGCTCAGAGAATCCTGTACTTGAAGCAAGGTGGGATTTATTACATTTTTCTAAAGAAATTACGAGTTTAACATTTCTATCTGTCACACTAAAGGTACATCAAATTCCGTATCAAACATGAAGTTGCCAGAGCAGAGAATAAATCGGAGGAAAACTACTAGCCAACTTTTTGAAGGACTTAGGCAAATCTGGCAAAACTCCGCCTAAACTTGGAAAACTGCGACTTTGCTGGCAGTGTTGCAGTGTTTCAAACGGTCGGTCCAATTTTTGATGACTTGGTCCAATATGTGCGGGGTTATTCCGCCAATGGAGTGTCAAATGTTGGACTCGAGCTAGTCCAGAGTGGTTGCTTTGTTAGCGTAGGCTAAGGACTTGACGTAGTCTCAGAGAAAATAATCAAGTGGTGTCAAATCGTATGATCTATTGATTAACGCAGTCGCCAAATTTCTCCTTCACAACTTCGTGCGTTGCTTCGCTTGAATGGCATGTAACGCCGTCTTATTGGAACCACAGCTCGGATATATCTATGTTATCGAGCTCTGAACACAGAAAGTCGGTTAACATTGCTCTCTACCTGAGACCATTGATGGTAATGGTTTCTTCTTCCGCATTTCGAAGGAGATAAGGTCCGATGATGCCACCATGCCATAAATCGCACCAAACGGTCAATCTTTGTGGATGCATTGATGCTTGGCCGAACATTTGTGGATTGTGTTCGCTCCAATAACGGCGACAGCAGCTGAACCAAAAATTGGCCTCGTCCAAGAAGATGATTTTTTGACCAAAATCCGTATCTCTGGCCAACATTTCCAGTGCCCAATTAGCGAACTCTCTGCGTTTTTTATGATCGCTCTGCTTTCAATTGCGTCAGCACAATTTTATTCGGATGTAGGCACAAATCCAACAGCAAAATAAGCCGGGTTGACTCAGCGACGAATCCACATGTCTGGGTCTACTTCGATTCTGGCCGCTACGGCGGCTATGTTTTCTACATTTCGCACCAATCTCTGTCTGGTTGTTGGCTTCAGATCCAAGAGAGTGTAATCATGCTCAAACTTTTCCACGGTGCAATGAATTGCCTGCCCACTGAAGCCATGATGACGACCGACCTCACAACTAAACTAAGTTCACGTTGAGTATTTACAACTGGGCCGCAATTTCGATAATATTTTTTAAAAATGTCCGCACCACACTCTTATGATTGTTTAGATCGGGTTTCTGTGCGATGGCATCACTTAATTTCTGTAGCTGATCACAGTAGACATCTAATTAATCGTTTTATTTTTTGGAAGTAGCTCATAGAAGACTGGTCCCTTCCAATCCCACTAGATTAACAGCATGACCTTCTTTAGATAGATGTTCACCTTTGCTTGCTTTTCCGATTCATTCAGATTACATTTTTCGTCACTCGTGTTCATACGCTTGGAGAGTGGATAGTTTTGTTTGCGTTTGGTGACTTGATCTCTTCGTCAGATGAATTTTTTTCAAATTTTTTCAAATATCGAGAATTTTTACAAAGCCCAGCGATTTCAAATAGCCACGAACGCTTTCAATGAACACTTTTAGAGCGGTAGCAACTGCAGAGCTGTTGAATGCTTATTTGCTTGCACCAATACTCTGATTTTATAGCCCTCAATCTCGGAAGGTCTAACGGAGCGATGAAAAATCACCATCACGGAATCGGGTGGCCGTGGTGTAGTGGTGCTAGCAATCGCTTCTCACTCGGAGAGTCAAGGTTCGAATCCTACTCATGATAAGTTTTTCATTTGTGTAATTGGGACTCAGTCAGAAAAATCTACGTTTGAAGGCAGTCAGTGTTACTGACATGTAGATTTGGCTATTGTAGAGTTTCAAGCACAAAACAAGCGTGAAAATTGGTAACCTTCGAATCATTCCGAGTGAAGAAAAAACTCTCCGTCCTATTCGGATTCCCAACCCCGGAGAGCTAATATCGAAACCAAATATACCTTCTATCTTTCCGCCCGCGCCATGGCAACAGTAAAAAGGGTATCATAACCCCTTAGGCACGCGTAAATTATAAAAAAAAAAAAAACAGTTCTGGAACTAGCGTTTTTCGATGACATTTCTGTCGTAAACTTTACGCAACTTTTCCCTTGCCTCAGTTGCACTCGACCAAATCGCGCCAACTTTTTTTTGTTTTTAGGTTAAGTGTCAAAAATAAAACGCGAACACACATTTGTATGTCATGCTCAGATACAAAGATGGCAAATGAACACAATGACTTTTTGCACAACCCAATAGATAGCAATTTCGTTTGACCTTGTTATGGCATTTCTTGGCCATTTGGCTCTCTTCGGAAATGATACATCGAACAGAATATCGAAGTCACCCACTGTGCCATGTTTAGTGTCACAGTTAGGAAAGTAGCCTAAATTGGTGAGCGATAATGCTTTTGGCATTGACACAGTGTGCTACGTTCATCTGTACACTTATCCACTGGTTTTTCGTGTAATTTGAATTTTAACTTTTAATTTAAAATTTTGTAAACCTCCAAAATGCTGAGAGTACAGGATTGAATCTATTATGTCATCATTGGCGTTTGCAGAGGATAGTAGCATACCGGATAGTGTCATTCTTAGACACCTGTAATGATATCTATTTTTAGTTCTATTTCAAATCTACCGAGGCACCTAATGTCAAGGTTTTTACCCTTATTATATCAGGACCATATCTTCTGAGCTTATGTTCATAATCGATTGGCTGTTAGACCATCCGGGGTGAACAAGATTGCTAAGTAAACCCTTAGCAACATGTATTTGTAAAATTTGCCTGCCAGAGGCCACAAACAGTTGCCGTTCTGTAAAAGAAAAACTTCCGAACTTCCAAAAAGTCTTTTTGCAATAAAGCCCCTGAGAACGATCTTAAGGCTCCACTGGGTCTTAAAAGACCATCTGAATAGTATCGTCCACTTCATCGGTCGGCGCGTATACGCATATTAGACTCTTGTTAGAGAATCTTTTATACAACAAACGCAAATTTATTAACAAAACGATCTTACATTTAAAACATAGTGTTTGAAAGACTTTCTTAATGATACGTAAAACGGCAACACCATGCTACCGTTCCATATGATGGTAGTATGAGTAATTTTAAATGGGAAATAAAGGATAGAGGCCCACACCGGTGAGAGACAATGTTCTTTATTTGCATTTGCGTACAGATGATGCCACCTGATCACAAGCGCACCTGGGAACTGGGAACTACGAGTTCCTATGTAACTATGTAGCACTTTGTAGAAAAACCACATAGGCGGCGGTGGCGGCGGTGTTGTTGTCGTCGTCGTAATCCCCATCGTCATCGTCATCGCCATCGACCAGCATCGTATGTATCAACATGGTGCGTATGGGTGTAATTCCAGCGTGTCAAAATGCTTAATTCCATGTTCTATTCAAATGAATCAGTTGAGATGGTATATTACCACACTGAGTGGGGGGTCTTCATCGATGACGATACTCTTAACTATGAACGTACAGTACGACGAATGGGACGATGACCAAGACGCGACTTAGACTAAGACGACCATGATAACTTCCCGATGGCGCACGATGAGGACCATGGTAATTTGCAACGATGTTATGAATGGCAGCAGTACTGGCTTAAGGTGTTATATGCGATAGGTTAGACCTAGACCCATGAGAGACTTTTATTGTGGGAAAATTAATTTTCGGTAAACTAACTCCTTTAAGTGATTTCTCCATGTGATTGGAGAGGAGATTTTAGGAAGCCAAACTTATGTACATAGGTACTGCTTATGTGTAGGTACTCCTTTTTCTTAGCCTTAAGCTAGCATTTAAGCATTTTTTGTTAGTATGTAAGAGTTAGTGTTAAGAAAATAAAATGCATTTAAAACTAAACTAAACTGTGTAGGTACTCGTATATGAACATTCGCAGGTTGTCATAAGTAGACGATGCTGCTTCCCATGCCATTTGTAATCTCTATAAATACTGTCAAATCAAGAATGAGGTGATGCGTATCTATTAGAAATACGAATGTTCTTTCCAAGATCTCCTGTCAAGAACATCTTGTCCATGATAGGCTTATCAAGCCTACCACATCGTTACAATTCACAGAGTAAAGTCGATACGAACTTCTACATGATGTTTTGGAAACTCATCCTTCTTTTCTTGAAGTATATGTGATTCCTAATCAACTCCCAACTTTCACTGCTTCGAATAGTTGGGACAGGTTCTTCTGCTCAAAAACATTCTTGGTCTTAAATTTGGACATTGGTTTCCAAACACATTCTTTCTCAGGTGGGCGAAACTATTTTCACGTTAAATGGCCGTCTTCACTGTGAATAGTCCTTCCATCATTCCTGTGTGCTTTTATTTATAATTAATCTCCTTGGCCTGTTCTTTTTACCTTCAGGTATGATGTACGTATACATTTCCGGAGTTGCAACACTACGTGGAGTTAATTGGCAGCTTCTCTATCACCTCTCTTTGGGAGATCCCAAAGGCCCCGTCCCCCTCCCCCCTTTTACTCTGTGCGTATTGTGATCAACTACAGTCTCCCTTTGCAACATCACGTTAAAGTTTTCCTATGCGTGAGCTCATGAGCACTCTTCGTCAAGCCAGTGTCTTTGTTGCGGTCAGAAATACAACACATCAAAGGTAGGATGTGGTTTGCTAGCAGTGTATCTTCTAGTCTTCTTGTTGCGGACATCAAAGGGCCTCTAGAGCGGTCTTAGAAAACTTGAAAAACTCCTGCAGCTTGTGATTGCAACCGTTCGATGTCAAATCTCTTCTCAGTACTTTTCGGTGGTCTAACATCAAGGATATACGTACCTTGGTAGTGACCTGAGTCTTTGTTGGTTCTTTATAGGCCGAACATTCGGATATCAAGAATACTGAAGCTGTGTCGTGCATTGATCGAAATGCGATTAATATGGTTGATTGATCAACTAACTTTCTTATGCCTTTCTGGTTGTTAAAGTATGGGAAACGCATGCAAGCTATAATGTCATCTCGCCCGAAGACGATCAGTCTGAGTTGATGTTTCGAGCTGATGTCAAGATGCACATCAATTCTTACTTATGAAGTAGAACTTCAAAATGAAATAAATTACATAACACTCGTATTTATTCGTATTTATTGATTTTGTTGGAAAGACAATTTTATGTCAAATGATTTAAGACACAGTAGCTGCCTCGAAATTGGAAGGACAATTTTCGGGCAGCTGTGGCCGTATATCGTCTGTACCGCAGTGCAAGTTGGCTTCCAAGTCGTTTATCGTCTCCGTTCTATCGACGTAGACCAGCGACCTCAGATATTCTCACAAAAAATAATCCAATGATTTAAGTCACACGAACTGGTGGCGAGCACTGTGTGGCGTGCACTATGTGGCGTGCACTGTGTGGCATGGTAAGCCGTCTTGTACAAGCTCTTCCACTTTAATGTTATTAATTAATTGGGGAACGAAAAAGTCAGTAATCATGAATCTATAGAATCGACTGTAAGGTTCCGGTTGGCATCATTTTTGCCGAAATATGAACCAATGATTCCACCAGCCCATAAAGCATACCAAACAGTTGCTCTTTGTGTATGAAACGTAATGGCTTGTGGATTCTTCACACCAAAAGTGACAATTTTGCTTGTTGATGTAGCCATCCAACCAAAAATAACGCTCATCCCCGAACAAAGGTTTGTAATGAAGAAGAGAATCAGAAGCAAACACGTGTTCGGCCCGTTCGCCGCCTACAGTTCTTGCACGAGCTGGATGCTGTAACCTTGTGTATCAAAATTTTTCATAAAGTCGATGAACACATCTCTCTCCACGATGACTAATCGAATTCTTCGAGTCCTCCGTAGTACTGCGCTCCACAGCAGCTCTCTTCGGTGAGCATTCTACAACGTCTCTGCGGATGCGTACGAGTATTACCAATTAGAGTATGCGTGGTGCAAAACGTTTATGAATTACTTACTCAGATGGACGATTATGTTGACAGTAATGACCGATTTTAAACATAAATCTACACAATTTGCAAGCGATGTTATGGCATTAGTCTATTTATAGTCAAACCAAACTGAGCACGAGTCAGCTGTCAGCTTCATGTTACATAGTCACTGTCACTGGAAAAAAAACAAGCAATTTTCGCCAAATTTGTCCTATTCCTATGTGGAGATGTGATTGCATATGCGAATTTAAGCTTTTTTTCTGTCGGAACAGAGCACACAGACAAAGAAGTAGTCCATTGTATTCCTGCTCAGTCATTCGAAGAAAGACGAGTTAGCACCTCAGTAATAAAGTGCCTACAGTAGCAACACCCACCACGTCAACGCCGACTACGTGCAGCCTGATGAGAGCGTAAGCCGGATATTCACAGAGATGGTAATCTGCGAGATAGTGATCGCAGCAAGCATGGCAGGATGTTGTGTCACTTATGCACAGCACATTTAAGTGCTTAGCAAAAGTGTAATGCGCTGTCACAACGGTAGGAAGCAAGCTGCAGGCTTTCCTGCTGAGGGAGAGTAGAAAGGCCGCTGACTTCTTAGAGACGTCGTTGAGCATTCGTTTGGTCTGCCTGCAACCTGGGGAGTTATGCCATTTGCAGTTATGCTCATATGAGACCCAACTGTCAATGGAAGTCTTTACCGATGACGCAGGCAGACCTATCGGCAATTTCATTTCCCGTGATCCAATTGTGACCTGGGACCAAGAAATTTAGACTTCCCACTGCGTTCGGTAATTTCTTGTATTATTGAACTAGCTTGGAGGTCGTAAGAGGGCTCATCAAGAGTCTAAGCGCAGCTTGGCTTTCAATACAGATGCAAATGCTTTGCTCTCCACAATATAGTTCGATGCCATTAAGATTGCGTAAATCTCCGCTTGGAAGACAGATACGAACTTTGCTAACATGAAGTGAAATCGTACGTTGTCGTCCTCCAGAAAGACATCAGTGCCACATCCTATATTGGTTTTGGAAGCGTCCGAAAGTCGATTTCATATTTTTTCTGCAACAGGATTTCTGGTGTCATTGCATCGAACGGCATGTCCCTAACACCAGAGTCAGAAAACAGCCAGCGCAAGGTCATTAAAACTCCAGTGCGTGTTATAACAAAGAACACTTCTTTTTAAACGGAAGATTGCATTGAGAGTGCAGCCCATGATATGACTATCAAGCGGAGGGAGATTCATCAATGTGTCTAGAGCGGAGTCTGGAGTGCTGGAAAAGCTATCATGCATCCGAGGCAAACCTTTCTTTGGAGTCTGGTAAAAACAGCAATCACGTAGTTTTGCGAGAGCGTATTCCACCATACAACCGACGCATAGGATATAATTGGCCCTATCATAGCCGTGTAGATCAAAAGGATCCTTCACAATAGCAGGCCCCATGTCTTTCCGATAGGTCCTCTGTACTGCTAGAAGGCCGACAGCGCCTTAGAGACCTTCGAGGTAACATGTTTAGTCCAGAGAAGTTTGTTATCCAGAATGACACCCAAATACTTAGCATCCTTAAAGAATTGGATGGTGTTATCTTTAAGTACTAGATGAGAGATTCCTCCTTCTCGTAAACAGAATAACCTCAGTTTTGAGAGGATTGACTGAAAGCCCATTACTAGTGCACAAGTCATCGACCACGTCTAGGGCTGCCTGCGCTTTAGTACCCCCGGCACCACATATTGGTGACAGCCAGCATTCGCAATCAATGTCCTATTCACCGGCATTGCTTTTATCTACAAAAATAGTGATTTGTCTACGCCGTATTGTCTGGCCGAGTTACATATGCAGTCAAAAGTTGCGTTGTCGAAAGCACCCTCAACGTCGATGAAAATGCCCAAGGCGTATTCCTTCTTGTCGAGTGCGTTTCAATTCTGCCTACCAGATTCAGAACCGCACTCTCGCAGGATCTTCCGCGTTGGTAGGCGTGTTGCAACGCCAGCAGAAGATGAGGTTTTGCGCACATAGAACTAGAACATTCTCTCCATGCTTTCCAGGATGAAGGACTTTAGAGTTAAAGGTCTGAAACTCTTGGCCAGCTGGTAGTCCTACTTTCCGATTTTCGGTATAAAGGCCACTCTCATTGTTCGCCAGGATTCCGGTATGTATGCCAGTGCCAGGCTATCAGAAAAAATTCTTTTCAGAGTTGCCAGCAGCTGGTCTATATTTTTTTGTAACATATACCGCCGGTGCCAAGCGACTTGAACCCATCAAAGGAAGCAACAGTAAGCTTAATGGCCTCATTCATCACCACAACTGATGAGGTGTACCAGCTATGGCGTGTTAAGTTGTTCAGATCACTAGCAGCTTCGTTGATAGGAGCTAGTTGTGAGCTGGTTCTGATTAGGTTACCTGGGAAGTGAAACTTAAAAATGAGACGAAGATTCTCTACTTTCGACTGAATATAGGTACCGTCAGATTTTCTGAGTAATTCCACCGATTGATCTTCCTCTTTAAAGGACTTTGACCAGCTTACTGGTTTTAACGAAAGTTTCGATCTTTTCGAAAAAAACTTTGTAAGCCTCTTCTATTCTTTTTGCTTCGATCTGTAAAGATTCCAAAAAGATTCCATTGTTGGCAGCCAGATCAGACGATAGATACCCCAAAAAGGGTTCTGAGCATTAGTATTGCAGCATATGATAAGTCCCATCTTCCTGGAATCACAATATTCAATGATTTCTGCTACCACCTCCGGTGGTGGCGGCAGTAACGAATCCTAGAGAAAATAAACAGACGCTACGGTTACAAAATTGCATAAATTTAGATGGTGAGTGTGAGTTCGACACATGAAGACAAGCTCTCGACCTTTCCGATCGCTTGTAATAGAGTGGTGTGAAACCCCTTAAACATCTGAAACCACAGATGCATTTATTCCACACCCATGGTTCCTGTAAAGATATTATGTGGGGTTTTGTATTCAACACATAAAGCCTCCTTCATATGGATGCAGTAACAGAAATGTTGAAAGTTGATTTGAGTATACAAAATAGATGGGTACTGGGGTCGTCATCTCCTATCCGCACTCATTTGGAAACAAATTGAAAGTTAGCCCTTCCAAGGTGCAGATAGGAACGTGAGTCACGCTCATACCTAGACTTATTGTTCTCGACAGAAGCTTTGTCTAAGACCAAAACAAGAGAAGAGCCGTCCTCGTTTTCCGATTCTTTCTCTGCCTGTTAGAGTAGATTTGCCACTTTTCAATGTTGAGTACAGAGTTCTGGGTATGAAGATGCATCAGAACATCTCCCGTTTCTCTGAGTTGCCCCGGAACCCAGAAGATAGCGCGCGTCAAAAGTTTGCTGCGTGGGCACTTCACTCTAAGAGTTCCATTCTCCATATCACAGCCCTCTGCTTGAATGCAAACATTCTCTGCGCTTTGGCTAACCCCAAAAATGATCGACACAGTGTTTGCACTCAGCATCGTTCAGACAAAGTGCCAGAGAGGGGATAGAAGAATTTTTGTAGGTGCGCCGCCGGTCTCATCCCCTTTGCCGTTTCGGGTTTTTTTTGGAGGTTACTTTTCCAGCGAGTTGTTTCGCAGCGGGGATTTCTCCGCTTTGGACCTTTTATGGTCGTGTGAAACCATCCGCTTCATCCGGGCATCGTGCGCGGAAAGATTCATCGGCAGGAGTGCCGGAAATTTTCTTCCTCTTGGACCTGTATGGGACAAAAGAAGAGGGGGAAGTTTCAGATTCGCTGATCTTATCGGTTTCAGTTGGTGTCACTTCCACCTTCCTGTTCCTCTTCCCCGTCCTCGCTGTGGAAGTGAAACTTTTGGCACTCGCGTCTTACACGACACTTGTCATATCTTTACGCCGTACGTTTGCCTCGCGTCTCCGTCGTTTCTTCAGCTGCCCCTTAGACGGTAGTCCTTCAGAGTCTGTCTGGAGCCCGTTCCACCTTTTCGTTTTCCCTATACAAGCCATCAAAAACAGTTCCCTGACCAACTACTAACCGTAACAGACAAGGCCTCTCCGATAAGCTCTCCATCGTTCCAGCTCAATCTACCGAACGTGTCGTAGAAAGAGCCGCAGGAGTCGTCAAAGTGTAAGCTCTTCTTCGTGTACAATTTTTATAAACTATCCACTTTTTGAGGAGAAATGTTTGAGGTACATCTGGAAATTCAGTCCATAGAATTTGTGTTTAACTTAATAAGTGTTGCATCCCTACAAAAAGTTTTGACACCAAGCCAAGCTCTTGATGTAATCCAACGCAGTTGTCTCTTTATCAGGAAGTTCTTGGTGTAACCCATCGATCAAGCCCATTTCGATTAGTTTATTCATGCTGTCGAAATCTGCAATAGTCTCCCCGATCACAAGAAGTCTGGAATCGACAATAGAAGATTTCAAGCAGAATGCTTTGAGCACCTATCCAGCTTGAACTGATTCAGCTTTTGTTGTAAATTCTAATTACTTAGTTGCATTCTTGATTTAATTTATTTAATTTTCTAAACGTTTAAATTTATTGCGACTTACTCTGTATATATTTGGTCATTATATGTAATATAATTTTTTGCTAATCTGTATCCTGTACAAATTTACAAGTTATTCTAAACGTAAGGAGTTTTTATATCGATAAATATCAAATACGAGTATCAAACGCTTTTCCTTTCCAAGTCTCTTACAAAAAATAGGCCAGCCTACAGTTGCTATTTCCTTTCCCTCGCAGCTGAAACCATGATCGTTTTCGATCGTTTTTCGTTTCGCAGCGTTCTCATTCATTTCCAATTTGGAAAATCAAAATATTCCTTCACACATCGCCTCGTTGAAAGTAAAAACCCCTAGCTGCGGCAAACGAATTTCAACATCATAAATTCCTAAACGCATTTTACACTTTCACTTTACCACGCGCACCGCGGTTTTAACCGCAAAAACAAAATTTTTTTGCGGCCAAAGAAACAAAAAAATCACATCCAAGAAAACATAAGAAAAACGAAAAAAAAATAATGGATCGCGATAAACTTGCCTCATCTAGCTTAACTATTAACGGATGATGACAAGGTGGCACGGTGCTTCATTATTATTAAATCACATTTTATTAAATTAATATTTGTTTTTGTTGCTTTCCATTCCATGTTCGATGTGGTGTTTGCTTAACAATTTCGCAACATAACGCTGTCTAAAATCAAATTATATACCATTGCCATTTGTTCCATCTATCCTCTATCATGACATACACCACATGCGGTCGTGCAGTCGCTTTACAAGTACGAATACGAATACCCTGCATGCAGTTGGAGTACCAGTATGTATCTTCTTTTTTTTCTTTTACTTGATTCCTACTACCAAGAATGGCTAAAAAGGCAATTATTCGTGATTTCATGTGTACACTTACCATATCTTACCATCCGTGCGCACCTTTCTTTAAACGACTCCGATCCGGGCGAACCATTCGGTGGAGAGAAGAAAGAAAATTAAATGCAAGACTTGCTTTCTTCTTTGACAGTTGGTACTGTGGTGTGCTATTGCTTTAGTGCTTTCTTCGATATCACGGTATTCGTCTTCGCTGAAAAGAAAACCCTCCCTACCGTGGGTTGGTTTGGTTCCTTGTCTTGATGTACTGACACTTAGTAAGACCGGCAGACATTAACAATTAGTCCCTCTCTCTCTCTCTCACTATTCGTATGGGATCCACCAGACTACCACTACCACCAGTGTTACCCCAGAGATCGTCGTCGTTTTCAGTGTGACCAGAGTTTAAAAAATTCTTCAACTTAATCTTAAAACTAGCAAAGCGATGGTGTCTGGGCTTAATGTCGCGTACCAGAAAGATTTTCACCATACGCCTCCAGCGTTTTCAAGTATTAATAAGTTCCTGCAGTCCCGGCACTGTTACGTGTCTATTTCCAGTCACTGTCCCTGAATCACTCCGCGTAATATAATCGGTGACTCACCGATTGCCTAGATTTTTATCAGTTGGATTTTTCGGGAGACATATTATTATATTGATCCAGCTTCACTACTTTACCACTTCTGTCTTTCGTTTCGCAGTCGTCTTCCTCTCTGTCATTTCTGCTGCATACGCAACTTTTTCTGCTCCGCTTCGTGGGAATCGGGTCCAAGAAGTTCCGTGTAGATTATGTCATCCTTTTCGAATTTAATTCGTTTGAAATTTAAGTTATTGTTTTTTAGTTATGGCTAAATTCAATTACCTCAGGAAAAAATTTCTTTCATACGTATATGATATCCATTCTTCTTTAAGCTTTGAATGGGATAACAATAGAGAGCTTCCGATGGTTATATGTACCTCTTGTTGGGCGGTTTTCGAAAATATTTTAAGCATAGCTCTGGTAGACGATCGTCTGATTCTTTTATACCACTTAACTGGTCTGTCCCGTTTTCTTTGCACCGATTTAAACTCCTTAAATTCACCAGGGCTGACTCCCAACAATACGAGTATTGATGACAACCATACACGTGCACATGCTTAGCTCAGTCGTTCGAAGTTCGAATCTTAAGATCCAGGTCTTTGAATGAGCAAAAGAAGATATTCTAAGCACGTCTAGAAATCTCACCTGGATCCTAGCTGAATCTAAGCTGAACTTCACCTAAATGAACAAAGTTCTCAAGATTATTAAACTTAGCAACCTTTCGCTTCCGACTCACAACTCTAATCTCAGAAGAGTCATAAACATGTATAAACGCACTTGTTGTCATTAACTAGGTGTCTATTGTTCTCTTGGCGAAAAATGCATAAAAAAATGCATTGCATGCAGATAAACTGCTCCCGCATCATGTAGACTCAATTCTCACAGTCCTAAAACCTGGGTTCTGACCTTTAGAGAACCCAAACTCCCTACAAGTCACCTGCTACCATCAGTCACAATTTATCAGACATGAATACGTCAGCAAGGTTGTTTTGAGTGAGGAAGAACTTATTGGTTATCTTTCGGTATTGGAAGACCTGAACAGCATCGTAGTGGAGATTTCTTTGCCTAGTTGTTGGAATATGAGTAATGCCGCAATTAGTTCAGATTAATCTTTGATACTCGGTAAAAGCTTCGGTCACTCCATTTTCCGTCTTTTCAAAAATTAGGTAAGACATTGCCATTTTACCTCCATAATTTCAACAACCGAGATATTGAACCTGCCAAAAGTACATTCTGGCTAGCATCGGCTTGTCTTCCCTTATTACAGGGTAACACTGACATCAACAACTTGTGACACGTCGAACGTCCTGGACGAACGAGTCGATGTGGCCATTTCTGGACGATAAATATACGAGAATGGCTCCAAAATGCCATAAACGAAGAGGGGGAAAACTTAGCTCGGAAGGCATGTACAAAATAAAAATGAAAAGTCGGCTCCTGATAAATAAAGAAAGGTAGTGGTGGAAATATAAGACTAAAGTGACAGTGAATGTATTGAAGCAGGGACGCCTCCTAACGGGGACAACAACATTTTAAAAAATCTCTCACATTGTCAATCCCTCGGTTGTCGCAGACCAAGAGGAAACGGCATATTTTACAGAGCCAAAATTAACGAAGCAGCGGTCGCATACCCTTCCAAGTGTGGGTGACAATCAGAAGTCTTGAATCTAAATGGCTCGCGATTTTGCCTAACCTAACCATACTAGTCCAGAAATTTAAACAATTACTAATCGGTATTGGGTGTATGCCGTATACTCGTACAATGAAAATATAGGAGAGAGTTCTAGATAGTCGACACCGCAGTCCATGCAGTCAATGCTGCATTTTAGGATGTAAGTTGACATATGGAGCAATTCAAAGCTTACGGATAATGATACGTAGTATAAGGACCGAATATTTGCATTGTCACTTTTCCGAAGGAGCCATCGTGATAAAACGCGAAAAATGTTAATACTTGAGCTCTGTCGGTAACAATGGAGAAAATTGCGACGACGATGTCATGCATAAGGTCTTGAATTGCGCGAAAACTCCGCGTTCCAGAAAAATAATTCAAAGAGTTTCGTCGGAAATTCCGTTCCAAAATGCAATAGGTCCTCAAGCAATCTACTTAAAGTTCGAAGAAAGGGAATAAGGGAAGTATTGAAGCCGCTTGAACATGCTGTGCGCCATATGTTGATATGAATGGGCTGAAGACGAAATTACTCTTGATCCTTTTTTGCACCACAAAATTCAGCTATTTGGTATGTTCTACCGGTTAGTGGAATCACAAGTCCATATTTCTTCAAAAAATTTGCCAGTCGCAAAATAGATGGGATGGACCGGACAAAAAGAGGATGAACAATTGCAGTGCCTATTTGGTGGCGGATTTGTTGTTAGAGGCAGACTTAGTCTTGAGTTCCCGGCATGTAAACCAGCGCCTCGTAACAATCCGTTTTAAGGTTAAATTTGCCAACGTAAGCCTTGTATGCGCGCATGCCCCATACGGAGGAAAAAGATACTAAAAATGGCTTCTATGAGCTCCTGGATAAGACCTACGAGCAGTGCTCTTGCTCTGACATAAAATTTGTCCTCGGCGATTTTAATGCAAAGTTGGGAAGCGAGGGAATCTTTGGTAGTACTATTGGAAAGTATAGCCTGCACGACACCACCTCCCATAACGGATTCAAGCTAATCAAAATAGGTAGGTAAATAACTTGCCGAGACCTTTGATGTCAAAAAATAATTCAGATAAGGCGACGCGCTCTCATGCGATTTCTGTAACATCATTCTTGAAAGAATAGTGGAAAACTCACGCGCCAATATAAGAGACACAATCTTCCGTCCAATTACTCGCATACGCGGATGATATTGACATAATGGGAAGAAAGTAGCGTGATGTGAGTAACGCTTACGCGAGTATTGAACCTGAAAATGTGAATATAGTTTCAACTGTCAACGAGGGCAAGACCAAGTATATGAGAACACAACACCGACGTCTCGGATAGAGCGTTATCCTCGATAGATATGACTTTGAGGTAGTTAAGGACTTTGTCTACCTAGGCTCCGCTATTAATTCAGACAACGACACCAACACTGAGATCAAATGAAGAATAACTTTTGCCAATCGCTGCTTCTTTGGTTCTTAGTCCAAAACCCCTAACAAAACCCTGTGTCGAATAACAAAAGTGGCCCTATATAAGACCTTAATAATCCCAGTCCTACTCTTTGGCTCAGAGACAAGCACTTTATCAAAAATGACTGAGGGTACTCTTGGCTGCTATGCGAGAAAAATAGACGGCTAGTGGAGGAGGAGATACAACGACGAACTGTACGGGCTGTACAGCTACATCGACTTAGCCAGAAAAGTGGTTGGGTCATGTAGAGCGGATGGATACCAATGCTCCGGTCCGAAAAGTCTTCGAATCCGCCCCAGAAGGATAGCGCAGTAGAAAAAGACTGCGACTCAGGTGGCGCACGCAAGTGCCATCAGCCATCTTGGCATACGAAAGTAGAAACAACTCGTTAAAGATTGACCTGGCTGGAGACGGTTCTTGGTTGGGGCCCAGATTTACCTCGGACAGCAGCGCCAGCTTAAGTAATAGGTCCAGAATTACTCACCTTATCGTTCCCCAACTGAACGATATTCATTTGGAAGAACAGTGTTTCAATTCAATTTATTGAATGAAACATTTGTCGCATTATTGCCGATATTCGGTCACAGCTGCTCTAAAAAGTGGTTGAAAATTATTATAGATTGAGCTATATTCAAACCAGGCTCGCCATTCATATGACTAGAATTATATTTCAACACAAATTGCATATAACTTTCTTTGTAATAACCCCAAAACCTTGGACATTCTACGATTTTTATGTGTTTTATATTATTTTCAAGTTCTCTACCTAAAAACAAATTCTTTAATTATGCGCGTAATATATTTCAACAATTAATAATTTTGACATTTATAATACTAATAATTAGAAACTTAAAGATATCTCACCTGTTACCACACAATGTGTACAATGGCTGCTGTTGGAACACCTATGGCTGTTCTTTCATTATAAATCGGCGGAAGTCCGACGTGCACGATATCCATTTGGCTTTAGCCCTTGCATCACCACGATACTATACGGACGTATAATGGTCGTGGCTCAAGTGTTAGTGGACTGGCTTCCAAATTGGAAGGTTCGGTGTTCGAATCCCAGCCTCGCCCGAAAGACATATTCATTTTTTCAGTTAACGAAAATCAAGTAAGATGAGTAGTTGACTAGAAATCAACAACAAGCCAACTTCCACTAAGAATTTAATCTCCACATTAAATGTTGGATTCTACCCATGGAGCGAAATAACCACTGAGCCCAAACATCTTTCTTTCTCTCTCTATCCCATTTTCCAAAAAACTTCAAAACATGCTGAGGCATTATAAGTGTATTCATACCCACTGGAGTGTTACGTTCTTTAAAAAAAAATATTCAATAGGAGGGCAAACAGGACAAGACAAGGCTTAGCTTAAGACTGATTTATCCCAAAGACGAAGGGTAAACATTTTCGACCATAGAATATGTTTTCCTAAAATATGGTATGTCAAGGAATCAGCCGACACTTTATCCGGACTTCCTGGTATAACTCTACCGATGTCGGCTGTTGTATCACCTTTGTAGAAAAGCAGAAACTACAAAAAATATTCAATGTTAACTGAATTAGCTAAAATTCAAAATTTTGCAAAATGGTATAGAAGTCAAATATACTCGTAATTCTGCTAGTAAATACCAAAGCTCTGGCCCTGCCTGGTCACACTGGCTTACGTTGCACTACCGTCATATGAACAAAAGCGAATTTCAAGTTTTCAGTTGCGCGATGGTAGTGCGCCTTACCACTCTACCACTTGGCTACCTTACCGCAGCGGTGATTCTGTACACTCTTCGGTTTATAGCAGTAGACTTTGCTCTCTGCTACTGCAACTAAGAAGCAGTTGGTGAGCAAGGCGAAGAAGACCACTACTGACCTACTAAGGTTTGTCTCACTATTCCGGGCCTCACTTTTTCTTCTTCGTCACAGTCAAATGTGCGACGTTGGTGATGACGGGACGAATAATAATAAGAAAGAGTTTTTCTTACTTTTCTTACTTTTTTCTACACTTTTTATGAGTGTTCTCCTTTGCCGATCACCGGATCGGAGTTTTACTACTTTTTTTTCTCTCCGGTTTTTTTTTGAGTAATTTTGAATAATTCCTCTTATTTCGGATTGGCCCGTAAAAACGAAAAAAAAGGGAAAACCCAAATCGCCTTAGCTTTTGAAGTGATCATCGTTATCGATTTCGTATTGATTTCGAAAGTAAAAATTTTAAAGAAAACAAAACAAAAAAAATAAAACGAAAATGTAATCCGTGCTGGCAAACATGTTCCCGGTGTGTTTCTTTGAGAAATTCACGTGTGAAAGTTAAATGTGCGAAAAGAGATTGTATCTCAAGAAATTTGAGAAATAGTGAAAAGTTAACGAATAAATGTTTAAATTGCCAAACAGTGGTGAATTGTACGCTGAGGCATTGGCGAACGAGGAATACATTCTGATGCGGCATGAAAACATGGAGAAAAGACTGACATTTTCTAACAAATTTACAGTAAGTGACTCTTTTTTTCCCTGTGTTACTTTTTTTAATCTCATTGATAGTGGGAAGACAGTAATTACTGATTCTTGAAACGTCCACGTCCAAGTGGTTGAACGATTTACCAAGTTTATATATGATGATTTTGCTCCCGACAAAATTGGAATTCCGACTCGGTTGGAATTGTTAACCGCAGTTGGTCTACGACGCTTTCAATACGATGGTTTTTTAGTCTAAATTGGGTCTGACTGTCCATCAAATTGGAAAGAAATCTTGTATCTAGATAGATCTACATTGTATGTTGAAGTGGCCTCTAATCACACTAAAGTGCTGCTGTGAAAACTGCCAAGATTTTTGAAGAGGTATTACAGATCTTCGCTGTTTCTGTTTCTACTATACTTGTACAGAAATATTGATATATTCCATTTATTATATAATTAAACTTGAGTTATCAATCAGAAGAAAAATCTTAAGCTTAGTAGACTACCACTACTCTTTCGTGCAGAATCCGAATATTCTCAATTCATAGGGCAATTCTTCAACATCACTACGTTATTTTACAACTGAAGAACAACAAATAATTTCTGGAATATATGATACTTATACATGTATACTAGTATGTATGATTTGATCAAACTTGTCTTTGTTTTTTATCACAGCAAAGTAGGCAGACAAAGAAATAAGATTTCTTTTAATGCTATTTACTGCTTTGTGTAGAAAGGTAATAATCCATTCAGTACCAGCAGAACCATATCGCCTTTCATACCAGCAACCTAATACTCTACTCTAAGCCAGACACTCATACTCGTAAACTTTCAAAGTCAGACTCGTAGTAGTGTGATAAAAAGTACTATCACGCAGATCTACCATATTTAGGAGTATATCAAAACTTCGAACGCTTTAAAATTCCAGGGGAAGGGAAAGAAAACCGCCTACTTTTTACAGTCATCGGAAACATCTACTTGGATTCTCTACATAGAACATGTTGACATACATATTATTCCAAATATGTCCGAAAAATTTTTGTTACCACTCGCCATCTCCTACAAATAGAATCTGGTCATAGATTCGTGGTAGTAGAGTGGCGCAGTTTGCCACGTTCGGTTCGCAGACTGTGCATAGAGTACCTAAAGCTGCATCTGACATCTAAATAGATAGGGATAGTCACAACGTACAAGAGCAGGCTACACCCATAGATCAAATCTATTTTCTGTTGCCAGGTATAATGCACCTCCAGTCGTAATTAGTACGAACATGTCGGAGCGACCACTAAAGGTCCTCGTTGAACGTAAATTTACTGACAAAAATCGAAGGAAGGGCCTCACCATTTAAGCTGGCTCACTCACCAAATTCTTAATATTCTCTTGAAAAAGCACAAAATGAGGCGCAAAATACACGATTTTTTTATTTTCTTTTTTTCAAGGGTATTCCTACTTCTCCAGAACATGAACTATCACTTCACCCACAGTTCAGTGTGAATTTGTTAAACAAGGATATTGACAGGACGAGACAAGTAAGCGAAACGAAAAAAAGATCATACGGTTCCTCGATATCGACACACTGATAACGAAAACAAGTTTCGCAATTTTATATTTTATATTATTTTATGTATGGACACAAAATTAGACTGCTGTCGAAACTAGAAACTTAGTACAGATAATTACTGGAAGGCATATAAGGTCACGACACTTATGTTGCCAATGAAAACAAATCCAAAAGGAAATTGCACAGCATCTGTAAGCTTGTATCGGGACAACGGAACTCGGGCTGTTAACACCAGTAACTCCAATATTTCGGAGTACAGATCAAAACGACCTACCCTGTCTTAAGATTCCACAAACGATGGACAATGAAAAAAGATGCTTACATCAGATATACAATAAATCCAGGAGAAGCTGTCAATGTCGATAATTTTTTTGGGAGCAAAGATTGGCCAAACTATGTACTATGTACTCGTATAATCGAGTCATCTTGCACAATTTCTACCTTCGAAACGATATACAGACCTGACGATTCGAGAACCTAGGTTTTACTGAGTTCAATACCGAAAATATGACAAATAATGTCATAGCCGACGAGAAAGAGTTACCCCTCTGCATTTTAAGGGAAGAGCTCCATTCAATCTTCGAATCACTCAGAAGTAAGAAATCAATGAGAATAAATTGTACACTGAGCACTGTGCTTCGACATTTCCAGATTGAAGCGGTTTATACTAGTAAACAAAGGTCCTTAAATAAAACGCTAAAACTATGTAATTGCCTGCAATATAGAGAGAAAAAACTCCACTTCAATTCAAAACGTGTCAAGTGGTCGAATGGTTTTCCAAATGTTTATACCCCTCTCAATGGGGGTTTCACACTGACGTTAGGGAAAAATTCTGCAGAAAATCAATTCCATGGTTAGTAATATTTACCGATCAAAACAAAAGGATTTCGTTTAAAAATCTTATTTGGAAATCGAAAAGTTATTTATGGGTTCTTCTCGAATCACTAATTATGACACAACTCTGGGTTTATCTTTACTACTTCCTGTTAAATCAGATCACAGCCATGGAATGTCTAATTAACCAATTCCGCCCTTCCGTACAGTTGGAACGTTGTCTAGAAAGTGGAAACACACAATTTGAATCCCCTACCGTCAATGAAATGGATCTATAAATGGTGCGACTAGATATGGGGCCATTGTATAGTATCTTAATGCTCAGCTTGGTGCTGGCTTTCATTCCAACTCCCTGACATGTATTCTCCGATGCAAATTGTAAACGAAAACCATATTTTTGTGAAAAGTTGTAGACCTACTTGTCTACCAGTCTTCCGCTGAAAAGCTGACAAGCTTGCAGTGACAGTTGCGAGACTACACCTTAAAAACAGCATAAAGGGTCCTAAGCGTGATCGGTTAGTAAACTCAACCAGCACTTAAGATTGTTACGAGAACTGTTTTCGAATATTTCGAACAGGTGGAGATTGATAATAGTGATCAAAACAGAAGTTTGAAATAGTCGAAAGGTACATTTTCGTTTATCATGACAACTACGCTTCACTTAAGGCGTTACTTAGCTCTGCGACCGTCTGCATAACTTTCTTAGTGCTCAAGATTGGTTCGAATTCGAATTGGGTTATCAGACTGAATTCTTGTTCGTTCTCCAAGTCACACTAAAATCCTAAGAAATAAAAACACTGATGAACTTGATAGAGTTCAAGAAAAAACTATTCAGGACCTGAGACATCTTTCCAGCTGTGATTTGCTACTACTAAGATTTTAACGACAATTAACGAATTTGATCCTTGAATAAAACAACCGTCGATGGCAAAACTAAGCGACAAAACTGACTACGTAAGGAGCACAGCTTTTCTTACGAGAAACATTTCTTATGCCAAACACAAAGCATATGCTCTTATCTAGAATAAAATGAAAATGTAGAACACGTTCTCTACTATTTTCCTATCAACTGTCAATTCTCGTCGGGACTGATACTGTCAGCTCCGCACGTTTAACTCCTTTATCAGTAAAGTTATAATATTTATCGCTTTCCTTACCCAAACGGAGAAAATGCAGTAAAGAAAAGTGTCGGACTGGTACTATGAAAGACAAATATATCTAACTGCTTGCCCCAGAGCATAGTGCTTATTAGCAGCCTTCAAATAAACGACATTTAGAAACCACACTACGCCAAGCTCTCTGGACTGAGAATGAGTTTCCTTCAAGATTTCGTGCATTGCATCTGGATTCCACGCACTGAAGTCGCAGCAATAGAACACTGAAAGTTGGCGATTGGATTTAGTCTTCCATATCATTTTTTAGCATGACTTTTCGGACAATATAATATTAGCAAGTTCGTCTTTAGTTATATTTACTCCTTTCTTAAATTTCAGCACTGGCGACTTTACAATGCAGTTACATTTCCCGTAGATTACTTTTAACCCTTGTAGTCGGTGTTACTGGATGAAATTAGAAATGTGTTTTCACAGTACACACACGATAGTTCTTCCCCAAGGAAAGGGCCAGTCAGTGGTATGAAATAGCGCGATTCAAATCATCATACATCTACCAAAGATCGTAATTTTACTGCTAATTAGTATAATATGGGTTTATGTGGCATGGCAGCGGCTTCATCTTCGAAACCTTCGTCGAGATGAAGAAAATTGTTGACGTCGCTCGTAGAGGTCATTATTATGTCTCTTCCTCCAAAGCCTGCCAATGCAAACGAAACCAAATATCACTAGAAGAATCTTGTGTATTGGAATTTACTGTTCATAAAATGTATTTGAGTGTCCACCAGGTTTCCTGCTGGAGTGACATATAAACGGTGTCCCATTAACACCTCCTATTTTGCAATTTAAAGAAAAATTCTGCGTTTATTTGAAAAGTTCTGATGTTATTATTTAATAAAGAGTGTAGACATGGAAGTTGTGTATAGAACGCAATATCCGATAAATGGCCTTTTGACGAAATTTTCGATGGCATTTTGGCATAGTGTCAGCTGTTCTTGGGTTATTAGCATACACCTTTCCTTCAAAACAAAACCCAAAGAAAGAAATCCAATGGCGTCAAATCGCATAATCTTGATGGCCAATTCACACCGCTACGGCGCGAGATATCTGTCCCTTCAAATTTCTTCTTCAACAATTCTATTGTTTCGATCGCTCTGTGCCACGTTGCACCGTCCTGTTAAAACCACATGTTTTCGAGATCCATTATCAGTAATTTGAGGCCAGGAGAAGTTATTTATCATCAAGTTACCAAACAGTTTCTTGGAAAAATCACCATTCATTTGTTGTTGCTGTAAAATCCATTCTGCGAACGTTTGGTGATGCGCATTGACCACTGATTTTAGATCTTGTATCAACTGAATCTTGTAAGCATGCAAATGCAAATCTTTAGTTAAAATTCACTATAAACTGCTCCCTGAAAGTCTCAATTGCCTGGAACGATGGTGAATCGATGTGGAATGATTTATGTCAACATTCTCACTAACTGCTGCAATATTTTCATTAGATCGAACTGCATGAACACGGACAAGTCTCTTCTGGGTTTGAATTGACTAAATCGATTTTCTCGATTAATCGAACCACTGTACGACGAAAGGCTGCATTATGGTTACCGAAAAATCCACGACATTTTTGAACCCTTCTTCGCAAAAATCTCACCATTTTGGTAATGGATTTTCACGATTTCTATGCGTTATGCGTCCATGTAATTCTCCATGGCTAAACCTTAATGTTCACTTCTGACATCTGTCGAACGAAACGGCTGACACAAAAAAAAGGATAAGGATAGAAAAGTCAGCTTCGGAGAATGAAAAACATGCTCGACTTCAGTATAGAGACCAACCTTTTGAAGAGTTAAGTTATTCTAAACATTCCACCACTTTATCTGGAACTCATGAAAGAAGCAATGGTAAATGCCTACATGCTCATCACAGAAGATGAATCCAATTCCAAACTAGTCCATGCCGAAATTCTTCATGAAAAAAAAAAATCGGCACAACTTTAAGGTTACATTTCCAGATCGCCTTAACTGGGAATAGGGAAAATAAACATTTTCCAAGGACTCACATGTATGGTACACAGACGGATCCAAAACAAATGAAAACATCCATACATCCCAGTATGGATACAAGCAGCTAAGTATTCCAGGCTGAAATTCATGCAATAGAGCTATGCATTCGGGAGAATCTAAACGGACATACGAGTATAACAAGTAAAAACATTTATATTCTCTCCGACAGCAGAGTAGCCCTACTTGAAATTAACGCCTTTGAAATAAAATCAAAACTGATATGGGACTGCCTTCAGCTCCTGCAACTACTGGCCACCACAAATCAAGTTCATCTGATTTGGGTGCCAGGACACAGCGGACATGAAGGCAACGAAAAAGCAGACGAACTAGCCAGGAAAGGATCCGCATCTCAATTCATGATGCCAAGACCATTCTGTGGGCAATTAATTAATACAGTTAAAGGAAGTATTAAAACCTGGCTAGAGGAAAAGAAGCTTCATTTCTGGAGAGAAACCGAAGGAAACAGACAAGCCAAAAACTTTATGCTAAGCTGTTGCCACAAAAAAGCAAAACAACAACTACTCGTAAGTAGAAGTCAGATTCGAGTGATCACAGCTTTCATCACAGGACACAGTCGTGTGAAAAAAAAAACCTGATGGCCATGGGCATAGCACAATACAATACATGCAGACTGTGCAACGAGGATGTTGAAATATCAGAACACATACTATGTGACTGCAATAGTTTAACCAAAACATGTCAACGTTAAATAAGTAAATTCTACCTTGAAGTGGCGGAAGTGAAGTGGCTCACCTAAAAGCGTACCCTCCTTCCTAACTAATTGCGGCATCATGGATGATATCACAATAGGCCCATTTGTGGCCACAGTAATCTGGCCACCTCCCACTACAATCAAAATCTAAATCAAAATCTAAATCAAAATCTACCATCTGTTCAGCTAACTGATAAAATAAGAAGTACCATATATCAAAGTCCCAAGATAAATGCACAAAAATTAATCAAGCCCTGGTCATAGACCAAAATTACTCTCCATCCATCTTGCTCATATCTAACTCACTGTAATCCAGTGAGGATAAGCCCAAAATCCCCGCATCTGCACTAATGGTAATACGACCAGTTTAGAGAAAATGATTTGAAAATTGATCAACAAGCGCCCTAGGTTACTAATTATTTTCTTAGAAAATAATCAGTCCAACCCAATTAGTAATTCAGCTGTCTCAGTCAAAACTTCAATTTGTTTTCATTTTCATTCGTTGACCTCATTCGACACGGTACATCTGTGAAAAAACACTACAAATTGGGAAACTTTCTAATGCATCACATGAAAATTTAGGTAATCCAACCGCAACCAATTGTTATTCTCTGTAAGTGGTAAACCATCATTTCAAGCACTTAGTCTGACCAGAAACAAACAAATGGTTTCTACCGAAATTAGACAGCGCTTAGTACGAATCGTATTCCATTCAATTTCACTTTTTGCATATGAAAACAAAGTAACGGAATTAAAGACGCAAAAATAAAAAACAAATAAATAAATAATCAAACGCAAATACAAAGATTTGGCCATCATAAATATTTTTAACTTTTACAAATACTCGTACACATGCGAAACTTAGGGAAATGAGTTTGCTCGGCTTAGTTTTGTTGTGGTTGTTTGCTATTTCTGGCATAGTCATCCTTAGTGATAAGTGAAATTATTTACTTAGAACGTCATTCGTTTTCATTTCATTATATTCGGCTTGGTTGGTGTTAAGTGTTACCAATTTGGGTGGCAAATCGAGTTGAAATCAAAAATAATTCATGTAAAAATAAAAGAGTTGAGAAGCGAACTTGGTATTTCAATTTTTTATCAAACGACCAAAAGTTACAAGGCTTGTTCTCAATTCAAAGATCAAATTTTATGTGTAACATATTCTTTAAATAGACTGTCGTATGCATTACCATGTCTGAATGCAACGTTGAAAATAAATTATAGACCACCAGCACTGTGAGTCCTCGTTTCATCAATTACACCAACCGAAGATAAAGATATATTCCAAGTGGCATTACCTTAGACCGACTTATCTTCTACTTCTACTTCTACTCCACTGTTTGTTTCTGTTTGTTTAGCAGTTAAGCAACAAACGCAATCTTACAAAAAGCAATTATGTACTACAATTGCCATAAAAAAATGTGTATAAATGTGTAAAGCCAACTAATGTCGGCTACATAATCCGGATAGGGAAGCGAAAAAAAGTTTACATCGTCACATATATGTCGAATGACAAATGTTTTAAAAGAGACAGATACAAATATTCAACTCATGGGTTTAGGATTGTGTGTATAGATTTATTCTGTGATTTTATGATGTCTACTTACAAGTACGTCTTAAGTGATGAACTGTTGACTAAGTGACTGACATAATAACCGCGACGCGATTTTTTCTGTGTGACAAGTGAAATGGGTCGGTTATGAAATTATTTCTTCTATTTTTTTTATTGGTTTATTCATTAGCACTCTTTGTGAGAGTTGTGTTTGCCCATGTGGTATTACATTCGGTTAAGATTTTTGGCAGTGAAGTGCGTGTTGAATTATTTATGCGAAGTGAGGGAATTGAAGAAATGTGAAATCTAAACTAATTTCTCTCTGCCAAAATCCCTTACTGACATATTGTTCGATTCCGTAATGAACCGGAATCTCCTAATCTAAAACAATTCATTTGCCTAGGCAAGATTTCATGCTGCTACAACATAAACCTGAACTGGGACGTCGCTTAGTCCCTCTCAAAAAAGCTTTGTTACGCAATTGCCTTATTAGCCAAAAAAAAAAAAAAAAAAAACGTAACTGGTAAAAGTAACTCTCTCTTTAGTTTCTGTACTGATGTTCAAAAATTTAACTGCGGAGCGCAAGCAGATGATGTATTTTATGTAACAAACCGCTTATCTTTGGAGGAATCCGAACGAATGATCTGGTTTACCCAATATCATATCAAAATATGCAAATATCTGCACCAATTCAAAGAGATTGTACCCCGGATCGTTGACTGCAGTGTTTCTTTAAACATTTTCGAGATTGGGGCTTAAAAGACCACGAAAATGCACTAACTTATCTTAATACTTTTCTGGAATCAAAAACGATTTTTTTCAGTTGCTGGAGTAGACGGGCTATTTTTATAGAGATGTCGAAAGTAGGTGTTCATAGCTCCCCGCAGGCGACATTAAAACGATAAAAGTTTGTGGATAACAATCTGGGACTATTCGTTTTTTTTTACTAAGATATATCGCAAAATACAGATTTGGTTGGTGGGTGACCAAACTGATAGTTAATTAACAAAGGAGAGTTTCCTTTCTTATGGTTCGGGCATCTGATACCGAGAGTCCACTCATCACGCATGCCAAACAAACTTCGCAATTGAAGTGAGAAGATTTTTACAATCTGCTTTGATTTGGATTAACTAGATATCCAGGCCGTCAGATCCAACAGACTTTTTGATATTCATTTTAAATAAGGGTAGCCTTCCCAAGATTTAGTGAGCCGAATTGTTAGTTGTCATCAATCACATATTGAGTGTCTGATAAATGAAAGTTGGTCGTGTTCTCCATTTAATAGTTTGCAGAAGTGTTAGTTCCTATTCTTTTGGGGATGTGTGTTTCCTGCTAGATGATTTTCGATAATAAGTTCTTTTTACTTTCTACGAATAGTAAAACTTTATACAGTATAGCACCTCTTCATATCCTCGATCACATATTTTGCGTGTTCATTCGTTTTCTTACTTCCTTCCCTACTTATATATTTCATTTTGTTGCATTGTGGGAGTCGAATGAATCGCAGAACATCGGACGTTTTCGACCGCCTATTACACGGGTGTTCTATATCTGATATAGTCAGCATATTGCTACTCTGAAACTTAAGAGATCCACTATGGATAAAGTTTCTTACGGCCTTTTGAGATTGTCACCGAACTATACCGAATTTCCTCATCGTATTTGGCCTTTATTGATGTACCTGAGATAGAGTATGAAATGTGTTAATGTTTGCAGATGTGCCTTCCGTTAACCGTATCACCAAACTTGCATTGCAATCGCGGAAAGCGATCTCAAAGCCTTATTTAGGATCTTAACTCTAGGTCTTGTCAAAGGCCTCCCAGAAGCAATCTTTGGTAACGTCAGTATTCAACGTGTATAGTTCTGAACCCGATTTATGCGTATCACATCTCATATGTGCCTCTTTAGATGATTAGTGCTAAGCAGGATTGGAGAACGCAGAAAATCGTTTCTTGTGTAACGAAAATAGTGTGTAGCATCCATCCTCAATAGAATATGGGAGGACAAATGCATGTCCGATTCTATATCTTGCCAGACCTACCGAGGCACATGTCTGGAAGTTTAAGACTCTTTTCCATTACACTCATCGCCGAGGACAATCTAAATGTGATAGCCAGGGCACTGTTCGTAGGTGTTGTCCAAGAGCTCGTAGAACCTATCTTTGGTGTCGTCATCTTTCTCCTCTGTAGGAACGCGCGCACATATATGGCCAATATTGGGAAACTTAGCTTTAATACGGATGGTTATGAGGCGTTCTTTAACATTCCGCAGACTCAAAATGTCTGCCGCTAACAAGAAATCCGCATCCAAATAGGCGCTGCTTTTGCCGACGATAACAATCGCCGTAATAAATATTGCAGTATTGCATCCTCTTTTTATCCGGCCCATCAAATTCCATTTCTCGGATGGTGGCAACATTCCACGTACATAACATTCGAAGTTTGTTGTTCTTTTTTCGTTTGCAGGGGTTGTCAACAGTAAACTCGTCCATATCCGAGGCTTGTTGTTGCTTTGTAACTGTTGGCTTTTTTCCATGGCCGGCCAGTTACTCAGACGGCACAGCCCCAAACTGAAGGGCCACTTCCAATGTAGGTATCCCTAAGGGTTGATTACATCGAAGTCTGTAACCCATTAGGGGATGTAAGCTCTGCCGTTGGTCAATTAAGGGCTCATCCGCCATCATCTCTTTTTCAAGACTTTGACTTAGTCTCGGAAATCCTTACCGCCCTTAATCCGGAAAAGGTCTTATTTGCTTTATTCAGGGATCTTACTTCACCGTTTATTCCATCTGTAGAATTCCACCGCTGTGCCATTTATAATACTGGTCTACAGCATAATGCCTGGCCGAATTACACTAGCCATCAAAAATTAGACTGTCGAATGCACCCTCAATGTAGATGGAAATCCCCAGTGTGTATTCTTTCTTGTCGAGTGCGCCTTCAATTCTCGTCACATGATTTTGAAGCTAGCTCTCAGTAGATAAATGACCTCGTTCTGGTTTAGCTCGTTGACAGTTGATTGACTACACCCATGTACTCGTAGTGTTGAATCGAAACAGCCTCAGCTTGGGGGCTTTTGCTTTATTGATCCTGCTGTCCACGTCTAGATCGTTGCCTCCCCCTTCCGAGACCATATTTTCATGATAAGAGAAGCGTCGACTTCTTGTCTGGAAATGTTGATTTGAGCCTTTGTGTTATTTTACGTGTTGGAGACTAAAATGCGTAGCACCTTAGTTTTTGTCGTATTTATTCTGTATTCCCATACGATGTCATTGTGTGTCTCAGTCCCATAGTTGCACCCGACAGCGTCATACTCTAAGTATTGTTCAATTATAGTCCACAGTGTGTTGATGTGGTCGATGCAAGAGGATCTGACCTGAAATCGAGCCTGTTCGTAATCGAGTGTTAAATCCAGATGCGCTGTAACTCATTCTAAAATTACTCTAGCTATTAATTTGGCTACTGCTGGTTGTACGCATACTGCTTTCCAGTTTCCATTCTATCAAACGGGATTCTGAAGCAGAAACTTATTTACCTCCAATCTTCGGGAAAGGCTTCATTTTCCTATGCTTTCTTATTTAGTGAGTGAAGATTTATGATAAGATGTTGCGCCTGCTGTGATCTTTTCTATCAGCCTTAATAGCCTATATAATCGAAATGTTACTCGGAGCGGAAGTGTGTATTCAGGAATTTGTATCAGCGCAATACTATCAGTTCGATACTTGGTAGATGTAGTGCAAATGTAGCTGCAAAATCTAGTTGCCTGTTTCTCATCCGAAGTCTATAGGTAGCTGTCTAAGCCTTTTACAAGATGAGATGTGGAACTTTGGCCACCTGTTAGTTTTTTTGTGATATCGTAGACGGTCCTACTGTTACACCTACTGGGTATTTCTTCTGCTTTGGTGGCTAGTTCGTTAAAATAATTACGCTCTACTGCTGAGGCCGCTACAATCCAAGTTTTAAAGCTGCACGCTCTTCGATCCGTGTCAAGATATCTGCTGAAAGCCATATCCTTTGGCTTTTTGGTCTTCCACCATCGATGCGGTTCGAGATGAAAGAAACATTTTTTCTGGAATCAACTTACCCAATCAGACAGACGAGTGGGCTGCTCAAGGCAAACTTATGTGCATTGCAGAACTCCGAACATAAAGGCGCGTAGTTGTTTTGTACGGCTTATACTCCGCAAAGTGTTCGAGGAACTATACAAACAAATACAGCCTCTTGGTTCAAGAGGTAAAAGAAGTGCGAAGGAATCAAGTGATCATCGATATCGGACAACTTGATATAACAAATTCCTTTAAGGAGCATGACTTGAAGTAAATATGTTATAAGAGGAGTAGGTGTAGAGTTTGTTGCTTGATATTAGATACAGCGAACAATCCTGAACTGTCAATAATCGTAATATTGGTCCTTTCGTTAATATACCCGTAATTGTGTAAGTACTGCTAAAGGTGGAATGGACCAGAGGAGGCTATCATTAGATCAGATGAAGATAAAAAGTATTCATTAGGTACATTTCAAAAATAAATGGGGGTCAAATACACTAAGCCTATTCCATGTCTAAAGAGCTAAGATTCACAGAAACCACACTATTGGCCTCAAACTCGACTCAAAAGTCAGCACCAAATGTACAATTTTCCCTGAAAGAAAGTAATAATGCGCATCTCTGGATAACTAACTGTCTCTCACTCTCTGATCTGCCATAAGTCCAAAACTACGTCTACTACTATCCGTTAAACATAGATATGTATCTGGAACTCTTTGCATTCAAAACAATGGACAAACATTCCCACATAGCACTTTACTGAAGTTCAACACCCTCCAAGACAATGGAGAAACGTACTCTCATAAACGTAAACAAAAAGCTCCCAAGTTATTTACATTTTAATTTCTTCAGATTGACTACAAAAACAGAGGTGAAATTGAAAAGTAAAAGCCAACAAGTTGGTCATGCAGACCTTCTCTTGAAACTACATAAACAATTAAATTCAATTTCTCTGGAATTTTTATTAAACAAATAAGCCACTACGACTACGACACCAAAGAATACGGCCAAGTTGACAAGATTAGGAACGACTCCATCATTTGTCTTGCGTAACGTTCGATTAGTATCAATCTGACAAATTCTCTGCCTCATCACAAAGTCCGATCCAACCTACAACCTTTGTCCAAAATTGTTACCTAACACCGTTTAATCGTTTTGATTTCATTTTTTTGTATCTTCGACTCTCGTTTAACACTCTCGATAGTCTAGGAGGTTGAAAGCAGAGGAAGAAGTGAACAATTGGCCATCTTATGCTGCATATCTTTTGATTATTGCTGGCCAATTGAAGACGCAAAACCCACCGAACATAGCCGCCAGAGCATTGAAGTCAAAGAACCATTAAAATGCAATAACAAATTCCGACTCATGGAAGTGGTCGGTACCCGGTGTAGCCCCGCTGCCCGTAACATTGTATTGCCCAGAGTCAGAGAGAAAAACAAAAAAACATTGAAATGGAAAGTTTCCGGCTACTTTTAGTTTTTTTTTTGTTTTTTGTCGATTTTATTGACCATTTTACCGGTGCATACAGCACACTTCACCATCGTGGTCATCGTTGTCCAAGTCCAAGTCCAAGTCGTCATCATCGTCGTCGTCGTCGTGATCGTGGTCGTGGTCGTTGTCGTCGTCATCGTCAGATTCGTTGTCTTCTCATAGTCATCGTCGCCATGGTTGTCGACATTTTCAGTGAAAGCCAGCAAGTACATATTTCTTTTTACTTTGTATCTGGAACCTTTCCAACTACATTTCGACTTGTTACTTGTTAAATGCGCAAAAGATCGTATAGCCACTGTCTTATAATGACGATGATGGATGCCAGCGAACTGAAAGTGCCAGCAAAATGCACCTCAACTCTTGATTTCAGTCAACGTCTCCACATCCAAGATCCACCCATTGTTGTTCGGCTGAAACGCACTTTAATCGCGTAGCATATCAATTTTCATTGCAACACTTGTAGGAGAAGATGATTAAAATTGTGTTTCTCTTATTCGGCTTCTTTCAGGTGATTACACGGAAAGGGCGTTCCGGTACTCGATTAATGGTTAAAGATGGACTTGCAACTCATTAAAAATTCGTTCCAAAAAAATATAGGTTAAGTAAAAGACTTTCTTTGATCTTGGCACTGTCTTCAGTTGATGGCGATTTTGGGTTCCCTGTTTCGCATGACTTAATTCGCGGATTCCAATTTCCCCTGTGTTGTTGTTCCGGTAAAAGAAATTAAGTTTGATTGTGGTTTTTATTTTGGGCCTTTATTGCACTTGGGTGGATATTATTGGGAAACTTTTAAGCCGTTATACAACCGAGTGACTTTATGTTTCTTGGAACATTGTTTGATGTCTTAACATTGATAGAAGGATGAAGATTCAGTCAGAAACTGGGCAAGTATCAAAAAAACCCAACTGGAATCACAGACATAAAATTTACAAAACTTTAGACACATAGATGGGCCATGACTCAAGTGTTCATGTTCAAATCCACCTGTTGGAGTTCACCAACTCGATGGGCTGTAGGATTTTATATCTAAAGGGCCTGGCTTTTACTTCTACTATCAATATGACTCTACATTCTCTGTCTTAATCCAGCTAACCGACTATTATCCAAAGCTCTAAGCTAAATAAAAAACACAGGTACGAATACTTGACAATTTTTTTATTTTTATTTGGAATCAAACTTATTTACGCTACTTAACTTAACTTATCACCACCCCCATTGCATTTTCGAGTAGTCTGTAGTCGTTAACATGTGATAAACTCACCGCAGAAGCTTAACTCAAGCCATTGGACACCGACAACCACTCGGAGGCACTTATTTATGTTGGCTTCTCCCCGAATAGCCATAGCTAACATTAATCCAACTAAGAGATATAGGCTTTATAAGTACCCACCTAGAAGAGCATGTCGATTTCCAAGCTAACATAATTCGGTGTAATGCTTATCAATATGCATCCGATCCCTGTTCGCAGCACTTAAATGGAGCAGCTCTAGATCGTCGTAAATGATCAGGTTCTTTCTCGCACCTCTGCGGTGTTGATGTAATACCGGTATACAATCTCCATTTTGCACCAACCCTTGGTATCATTGTAATGAAATGGCTCCAGCGCGATAAAGCCATATTAGAGTGTACGCTCATGATGCACAAATAAGCCATAGAGATCAGATTATTTTCGCTGTACATAGTTCCTGTGACGTGTCTTCGAATCACCTTAATGACGAAATTTTCAATCCTACTCGTATTTACGAGTAGTACTCGTAAAAGCCTTTTATAGCGCTGGTAATCTATACATTGAACCACACGAGAGAACCATAAACGATGATTAAGGCCGCGCCTAACATATGACCTTCACTCTGGAGTCAAGTTGATTGCTGTGAAACAGTCTTCTTGTCATGGCCATGAAAATACAAATACTGATCAAGTGAGAAATCAAGGTACAAAACTATGCGTTCCGCTGCCAGTGACAGTCCGAGCTATGCAACCATGCCCACTTGGAGATGATGTCCCCGATTTTTTGGTCTGATCTGTATGACACTAAATCTTCGACTTCGATAAAATTCGATTGAGGTGTCTCCCATGTCTTTTAAGAATAGTTCACCAATATTGTTGTGCCTAGATTTGGGGCAAGTACTTCCAGCTACAACAGAGTATTGCCCAATTTGGTGGCATGAATGCCAATGGACCAGTGTCCCATTCTTATTCCTACGAATCTCCCAGACTCGGTACGGGTTCTATTTAAGAGGCCAAGCATATATTTCATGTTAGAAGTTCGCCAAAGCTACCTAGATATGATACATTTTTCGTTTCCATCTATGTTGCTTTTGACAAAAATCCCCTAGTTTTGATGAAACGGTTTTTGAGCAAAAATATTTGATAGCGGCCTTGCTCTCAACAAGATTTCCATATTGGAGTACATTTTTGGGATAAAACCGGTTAACTTGCACATGTTTCGGATATCTCGTATTTTTTCCTGAAATAAACTAATGGGGTCAGGAAAACGGTAAGATTTAGAAATGCTCAGTTTAGCTGAGAAGACGCCTTATTCTATTCCACACTCTATCGGTGAGTCGTATTTGAAGATGATTGTGTACAAGATACTCGTATATCTGGAGGACTTAATGGAAGGGAGAATAGGTTTTTTTTTATTGAAACTTAGTTTGCGTGTTACTTAGTGAATGCGCATTTAGGCTTCATGCCTGGGGCCTAAGGCTTGCTACGAGTACAATCACATAGTTTTGATGTCCAGTGCCCAGGCTATTGTATACAACAACTATACGGTGCAGGAGGTGAAGGAGCGAATAAAGTGTATCAGTGAAGCCGAATATTAAGGCCCATTATTGTGCACATATTATGAACCCCGTTGAGCCTTTCTTCAATACACTAATTAGCATGTATCAGTGCGGCTCCCGGCCCGGCAGATCGACAATCGACCAAATTTTTCCACACTAAGCTAAATCCTGGAAAAGACAAATGAATTTCAAGTCAAGGCTGAAAGGATGAAAAGATGATGTTTCATTGACTTCAAAATCGCATATGACAGCATTCATCGTGCTGGGCTCTAAACGGCGATGGATCCTCGGAACTATTCAAAACCTGTACCGAATTTCGTCAAAGAAATGCGCTGTCATGAGACTTCTTCAATTCGATGCTGGAACAGATAGGGCAGGTGTTTACACGGAAGGTACTATCTTAAACAAATCTGTCCAGCTGCTAGGATATGCGGACAGTATCCACATCGACATCATCGGTCGCTCTCGACCTCCGATTTCGCAGTCTAAGAACAGGCGAAAAGAGTTGGTCTTGAAGAAAAGAGTTGGTCTTGAGGATAAAGCCAAGTAAACATCAATTTCACGAATGACTTACCCTAGGAAACCGCTGCTACTTCTGTTTGGCGAAACAAATGGGTTCAAAACTCCTAACTCGGAGGACGAAATGCATCCTCTACAAAACATTAATTCTGCCAGTTTTACACTATAGAGCCGAGTGCAGGACGATACGCAGGGGAACAGCACAGATATGTACATATGAAACAATTTCGAGAGAAAAATTCTTCGTCGAATATTTAGTCCCGTATGCGATGCGCACTGGAAGCAGAGTGTGGGAAGCTGCTGTGTTTCAGGTAGAGACTCTTCTTGGCTCGTTAAATAAGTAAGTATGAACTCTGTTAAGCTCAACAATATTGTATACTCTACTTAGGGTGCACATTAACGTTGAACGGCTAGGATAGCAAAAACTGCAAGAACCTTTGCCATTCACGTATCCCTCAGCCTCTCGTCAATGCTTTTACGATCTGCATTAAGTGCTGAAAATCAGTCGCATTAATGACAAAAAGGCTTGAAAAAATTGTGCGAAACTCACAATCCAACACAAAAGTCTCTGTAACTACTTATGTATGTACGTTGGATTCATTGATTTTTCATCAGAACTGGCGCATTTGTAACCGCAAAAAACAGGTTTTCCTGATACTGAGGGGAAAACCAAATATAAGACGAATCAGACAGAACGTCACAACAGACCGCTATCACTTTGAGTATGAAAGGCATTTTGTCTACTTCGACTCTCCTTTTAAGTCTTATAATCATATCTCGTCAGAAATCAGATGAAGAGTCTATTTTTTCGGCAATTTCAAGATAAGTGAGTAATAAAGGCTTGACGAGAAATACCAGGAAGACTTTTTATAAAGCCTAATCATCCCAATCCTGCTATATTGTGTAGAAGCATGGACGTTAGCTCTAAATGCAATATTTCGAGTGATTTTTAGTCCAATTTCCGCTGACGAGCTTTGGAGAAAAAATATAACAAAGGACTTTACGAGCTACACAGCGTCCACTGTCTGATGAATGGTAAATATCATCTCAATGTACACAAAATAATCCAAATATTAGGAGAGATTTGGCCTTTGTTCCATGCAGGACTTTCGCCCCAAACATTTTTTTATTTATTTGTTTAGTACAACTAATTCGTAACTCGGAGACCTGCGTGGCGATTCATCGGGAAACTGCTGACTGTCCTATAACTTGGATTGGGTCACAAGCGCAACAGTCAATAGCAAAGTGCTGGCTTTACCTCCCATTGGTAGTTCCGGTAACTACATTAGTAAACCTTTGCTCATGCAAGCTAAAATGACAAGAACATGCTCGGCCAATACAATAATACTGGCTTATCTCGTCATAGGGCTCACAATCCTATACGGAAGGGGTTAAAAAGATGTGACAAACGATCTATTGGCTCCGGATAGAAATGGATTCACGGACGACCCTTGCAAGCGTTTAAAGGGCAACGACATTTAGATCTGCACGTGGAATGTGCATACCTTAAAAGGCCACGTGCAGCCGAATAATTGGCTGCTATCCGCAGAAATCACAGCCATCCAGGAAGTGCGATGGGATGGACCGGACAAAAAGAGGATGTTTTCATGATTCCCTGATCTGTATTATGGTGAATGCTATTGGAACAGGAAACAAACAGGAAACAGCACTTATTCGAGTGCGGATTTGCCTTATGGGGCAGAGTTAGGCAAGAAGTCTTGAGCTTCCGACACGTGAGCGAGCGTCTTATCATAATTCTCATCAAGGCTAAGTTCACTAACATAAGCCTAATATGTGCCCATACCCCACCAAAGAATGTTTCTATGAGATCCTCGGCAGGACATATGAGTATGACGTTAAATTCGCCTAGCACGACAGAAAATGAGGAAAGGAGGACATCTTTGGTAGGACAGTTGGTAAGCATAGCCTACAAGACACCGCGTCTGGCAACGGATTTAGGTTTATAGACTTTGCGGCGGGATGAAATATCAGGTTACCAAGCACACGTTTTCCTCATCTCAATATACACAAGGGAACATGGCGGTCTCGGGATCATTAAACGCTAAGTCCAATCGAGCACATTGCGATAGTTGTAAGCAACGTTTCCTCCTGCAAGCGTTCCGGCCAGTCAACATTAACTAGGATCAGCACCTTCTTGCAGCCAAGGTGCGAATGTGGTTTTCCCAATCACCACAACAAAGAAGAACCACTATGAGAAGATATAACGCAGAAAAGCTGCCATCGTAAGAAGAATGCGTATATCAAAATCTCTCGACAACTCCTATGCCATCCAGCATCAAGTACCGAAAACCAGTGGCAATGCTGCCAACGTGACATCAGAGATGCCGCAACTGATGCGCTGGATTTCACCTGACCACCAGCAAGAAACCCCTGGTTTGATAAAGAATGCCGGCAAGCACATAGCTAAAGAAGAAACGTATAAAGTGGCGCTGCCACGAAGGACGAGAGCCACTCGTGATCTCTACGAGCAGAAGAGACGGGAAGAACATCGGCTTCTCCAGAAGAGAAAACAAGAGCACGAGAAGTGCGCGATCGAAAATATTGAGAGGCTGTTCTCCAGGAATAACGTACGGCAGTCTTAAAAGAACATATCAAGGCAAGAAGACCCGTACAAAAGTCTGTAAAGATCAAGAAGGAAAGCTTTTAGTATAGTCACAACTCACAGTCGGTGCTGAGCATATGAAAAGTGAAAAAAATAGAGAAGTGTATGCCCGATGAATGGAATCTCAGTATCCTTTGCCCGATCCACAACGTTTGGAACGAGATCTCATTAACAGCGCCAACTATAGAGGTATAAGTCTCCTCAACATCATTGCTTATAACAGCAACGATGATTCAATAGAATATCTTGCGCGACATCAGGAAGCCACGAACCTTGAACACTGCTTTGGTGAACTCCCAATTTAACTTTGAATTTTCCTGTTATTGGCCCCCTATGCCTTTAACATAATTGTTCTTATACATATACATATTCTCATACATTTGTCCACACATATAAGATCGATTCATGTAAGTCGATATGCAGGACGAAGACTCAGGACGTTCCTCCATCATTATATTTTGGTAAACTTTGAGTCACGTCATATGTCGGCCTGCCTTACACAAAGCCACATTGACTGGCATGAAGTTAAATGATATTTGGCCGCCTAGAATTCTCTCACATATTTTCATAGCATACGATATTAGCTTCACGGGTCTGTAACCGCTACAACTGTTCGTGTCGTTTTCGCCTTTATACGGTGGCACAAGAAGCTCCAAGGGTTAGACATCCGATCGTCTCTCATCATTTCCAATTATCTCCAATATTTAGCTTTTTTCTTCGAGTGCGACACCGAAACACGGTGATATTTAATTAAGAAATGCGATAAATTAGTCTTTCCAACTGTTGCAAATTGCGTTGTCCCAGTTAACAGTCGTCCGTCCCAGCTCCTCTATATATTTAAGCAATTGTATCTACTGTGAGTTTTTTTCTTCTTCGTTGCCGCAACCGTCAAAATGTTAATTTCAAATTAAAAATGAAAATGAAAACTTAACAACAACTTCGCCTAATCAAAATTCATGGGAGCAACTCTATCGTTTTTCGATAGAGAAAGCATTTCCCATTAAGGAACAGCGATCACATTAAGCAGCTGCAGCCAAAAATCGAACTCCCATTGCGAAAGTAAAGTGAAATCTTCAAACTCATTAATGCGGAAAAACAATCGACAAAAAGGAAACCAAACCAGAATACTGTTAAACAAGAAAATAAGACCCAACCGGCAGAAAGTTCACCAAACATACATAAAACAAAAAACAAACAAAACGACAACGACAACAAATCAAAAAGGCATTCTTTAACTTTTCCGGTATACCCACCGCTTTTTTATTAACTTTTTAAATGTCCCTTCTCCACTAACTTACAAGTAAAGGGTAAAGTTTAATTAACAAGAAATAAAAAAGTGGTTTGATTGGAATATGCTTATCACAGGCCAATAAGTCCAATCAGTCTTCGGCCACTTGTTGCCCAGATTGCCTCCGTTGACCGTTTTGCCCTGCGCATTGGGCTCATGTTACATTTGGCAAACGATAGTAAAAGTTGTTCCCAATACTCTTATATACTCGTACCATTTTGTAGTTTCTCTGTTAACCAGATCAACTGATCTGATGTGGAACGCATAAATTTTGGAAATTCGATTCTGGATTAAGAAAATTGGAAAAATTTTATTGGCAACGATCTCTGCATTTGCCAACGGTTATTACAGCATTTGCATAAACAGTTTCTTTGAACTCTTTTAACTTTCTCTAACTTGTTACAATTTTCACTGCAACGGACCGTAATTGTATCTTAAATTTCAAATTTGTTTTCTTTCTTTATAGGGGCATTTCCTGTTACTATTATTCCTCTTACTGTTCGCCATCACAGTTCATCAATCCGAGGCATTTGGTTTTGATTCGGCCAACTCATGTAGTCCAAATAAGATGTCAAGACGTGGGAGAGCTCAGATGTTGGCTGCCATACCATGTGATCTGTCAAGGCAGGCATATTGTCATCTACCAGGAGCAGCATATCCATGGCATGCGGTACGAAGGTTTGTGCATGAGAATCAGGGGCTAATGAAGAGGATGTATGGCGACGTTAGACATATCTCCATACTGAGAAATGAAATTCAGAATAACGACATTGATATGGAAGATGTAGAGCAGACTGCAGCAAGATATTCCAGAGACGGTTTCCGAAAAACCAAAATTATGCATAATCAATTTGAGAATGCTAAAAACAATGAAGTCCTAAAGGAACCACACTTTAGGCCGGTAACTCTTACATCGACACAAAGCAGCAGTAGTAGCAGTAGCTCTACAACACCAACGACAACGACCACTGTAACACCAGTTACAACTGATGCAACTGTAATTCCAACAGAGCCAGCTACCACACCGAATGACGCAGATTTTGAACAGAGCCCAAAAGAGGCCACCACAACTACGACAACTCTGAAGATTACCACTCAGAAAGCTATCACTCCCCCAGTAACTAGTGAGGCATCTAAGAGACAAACGCCTAAGTTGGACGATGTCGAACTAGATTCTGACGATGAAGACGACGACAGTGATGATGATGATGATCGTAATCTTGAATCAAATAGTGTCTACGAACCAACTTCTCCGAACTCAAATTCTTTGGGTGACAACATCAAAATTGTGGAATCCCCAAATCTTGGAATCAACATCACACAACCTGCAACTATATCCACTACTCTGAAGGTTGTTGTCCCACAAACAACAAAGAACGAATCACCTGCTTTGACAACATCAGCACATCCAATTCATATGCACAGAATCTCTGAAACAATCAATCAGATTGCAAATATGACAAAAGTCCGAGTCAATGGGCTTATGCCTACAACACCCCTAAAGCTAACCACGACCAGTAACACGAACACCAGCAGCAGCAACATCCTACATAATCTCTACAATAACTCACCAACGGAGCCAACTTCAAAGGTCAGTGAAATCAAAAAACCTACTGTTGCAACTATCGTAACAAAACCTGTACTTCGTGATGGTCAACTTTTTCAGGATACCGTTCACAAGGACCCACTCCCACAAACCAATCTTAAAGGAGTGTAAGTTACAGTCACCTTCTTCCATAACTGGGAAAGATTGATTTTTGAAAAAAAATTCTAATTTTTTTGTTGTTGTTGTAGAAATGCCTGCCCTGTAAAAGAAGAAGTTGTTGCACCATTTTGGGCCAACAATACTCGAGGTGAAGTCCTAGCTCTGCTGAATCTCTATCCTTTCGAACAGTATGTCCATTGGGAGAAATGCACTCACGAACATAAGCAAATGTACTGCCGAGATGGTTGCCGCTGTGAACAACAATATCGACTACATCGTCTGCTCGCCTATGATCCACACAATGAATGCCGTGGCATCTTCTCGGATTGGTTCCGATTTCCATCTTGTTGCATCTGTAAGTGCTATGATATTCCGGCCGATTTTCGGGCAACATCAAGAAGTCCTCGTTCTGAAGCCGATTACCGACATCCGGCGGAAGTAGCTGAAGCCGAGGTCCGTAAAGCAGTATACGAACATGCTTCGGAAAACTGGTACCGTCCCCGGGATGAGTTCGATTTATACGATTCGAATGATCATTTTGTTTAGATAAAATAGTTTGCACGTACTTGTGATTTTGTTAAAGTGTTTTAGTTGTTTAGATCAAGTTTTTTTTTTTTTTTTTTGTAAATTTATAAAAATTTAAATTTTTATTTATTGTTATCCTAGTCGAATTAACCCAGAGATACACGAAGTATGAGAATCGATATACGATACTGTAAATATATTATTATCTAGAAGAGCGAATGTACCTTAAAACCAAACTGACTTTTCAACTAAGTAGGCTTTGGATGGCCAACTATTTGAAGGTTAGTTTATTAATTAGTTAGTGGCAAGTCTTTTGTACAATTCTAACAAGATCACAGATTCTATCTGGCCATATATGTATCTTACTCAAATGCAAAGTATTTTTTTTTTCTTTACTTATAAATATTTTATTTTTATATAGACATACATATATAAGAGTTTAAATTTTGACCCCTTTACTGTGTAATTGGTAGTGTAAAGTGTATTTCGTGGTTGCTACGAACTCATTCATGGAATGCCCCTAACTCAGAAGGGCGAAAGGCCTTTCAAAATCAACAGATGAACAGAACACTCAGACATAGAGGTAGTGCTGTATGTTCCTTATTATTTCAGTGATAAAATACCTGGCAACACATCAGTGCCGACTACTACCTGATGCGAGCTTGGGCCGGACTCTCACTGACCACCATCATCACTCTCACAACACTGTGTCACTTATGCGAAAAATATTTAGATTGTTAGCAAAAGCGCAGTGCTCCGCTACAACACTAGCTAGCAGTCTCCAGTCTTTTCTAGCAAGAAAGTCGTTGGCCCCTTAGGGACATCCAGAAGGATTTGTACGGTCTGCCAGCACTCTGAACATTCATGTCACCTGTAGTTACCCGTGACCCAGAATTGTCAATGGACGGCCTAACCAAATACGCAGGCTCTAAGAAACTCTGCTCTCCTTATCGTCAATTACCGCGATTCCACTGTGACCCTGGACCTAAATACGATTTGGTGAGCTCAGCCTTTCGACTACGTTCATTGAGAGCTGCTATAGACGCCACTGCTTCACATTTCCCACTGATTCTTCACTCATTCATTGGCATGATAATTGCGTATATCTCCACTTGGAACACGGACGTCAGTTTTCCTAACGGGAAGTGAAATTGAAGTTCTTCAAAAAGACACCAGGGTTACATATATGGCTATGGAAATCCATTATGGCATATTCATGAAGATATGAATCAAAAAGTCCGCTTGTTCGCTCGAGACTACTAGCCCACTACACTCGAGCGTTATTGCCCATTTTTTCAACGAACCATGCCTGTCTACTAAGCGAGTTCTTACTCTTTCGACTGTGTAAATGTACATCTTCGTACAGCTCCTAGAAATCACGATTATATCTTCTTTTTCTTTCGGCTTACACAATACACATGGGATCCATAATTAGATGGACGATTTTTCTCTGGAAAGTCTCCAATATGTATTCCGTTTTTCTAGTTATGGTCCAACTTTCGGCGTCGTGTAGTAAAGTATAGGACTTGCAGAATCAGTGTTTTTTAGAGCATCCATTTCTTCGTCCGAATTAGTTGTTTTGAACGCATTTGCTTTGCCATACCGAAGTAGCAACGGTCTCCTAGGATATGCTGTCAATCGTAAAGTTTACGTTACTCTGAGGAAAGTAAATTCCTTAACTACCTCAAAGTTACTCCTGCCAATAATGGCTTAGTCACTAGGTTTTTCCCTTATATGTATAGTAACAACCGTATAGTAACGTCTAACTCGTTCCATCTGTTCCTCGATTTTCGTAAAAGCCTCTGTAACGGCACGTTGGAATGGCACGATGATGTATATGACGGCAGACTATATGTTGAAACCTGCACTGGGCACTTTCCGTTTCACCACTAGATTGATGAAGTCATATATTAGCGCATATCCTTGCCAAAATCGGATACACGTTTGGAGCAGTTTCGAGAAGTTCTTTGTACACTGTTCATTGTTTTCCAGCATTACCAGGGATTCAAAAATCGCTCATCGCTCTGTACAAGACGATGTTAAATGCTATTATATGCAGCTTTAAAGTCGGTAAATTGGTGGTCGGTCTTTTCCAGGATTTGTCTTAGCCCATAGTCTGTAATCGATCTGCCGAGCTTGGCTCCAAGTGGCATTTACCAAATAGTAGGAAAGCTATGAGGCGCGACTTTTCAAAGGCATATGCCTCTATACTTCTTAGAGGATATAGAATCACCTTCTTTGTTGATGGGTTATATTGAGCTGAGGTCATACTTTCGTCCACCCTTTTCGTCTACTAATGATGAAGTGCAAATCACCATCGCATTTCTATAGCTCTGCTTTAGGATTGTGTGCACATGTTGAGAAATATTGCTCTGATTTAGATCACAACCAAGCGAATACGCATACTATCATGCCTAACACATCCATCCTAACGTGTTTTCTGGCTGCAGTATTCGATGTCCCAATTTATATTTTTTTCGATATTTGAATATTGTGTCTCCTGAATCGCCGTTATACATATCTATGTACCTCATTCCGCTCTAGGACAACTTTAAGTTTTTAATAGCATCTGCGACATAGAAGTTGCATACATTTCAAGGGCATACTCTTAGGTCATATTTTATGAACGTCCCGGCTTGTGATCCTATAAAAGTGTGATGCTTCTGAAGCTAGTGTCTCCAACAAATTCCCATGTGGAATACCCCTAGGATGAGTGTTCGGTTCATACCGACCAACTGAAGTTGGACCAGTGTGGCTTTATCCGCCTCCATCTCTGTTCGAAAACCCTGGCTAAATCTTGTAGGTACTTGTCGGCTTAATCTTCGAATATACATGTAGGAAAGATCAAAGATCCCTTACTAACATTTCGCGTTTTTACGGATGTCAAAAAAACAAATTGTTCCTTTTCCATCTATTTTACAGTTTTATTTAAAATGGGAATAAGTGAAAGATGACAAATTTACAACAAACAACTTAGCGATGACCGAATCGACCTATTTGCTACATGACAAAAACAAGACTCTGTTCTTAACTCCTCTGTTGTTAACTACTGCCATCGCCTCGTTTGGAAATTCTATTTAAGGATATAGCAATGATTATCTTGTAACACGTACCGTTTGCGTGTTATGGATACGAGAATTAATATTTTGATACATACAAAATTAGAAGAGACAAAACGTGTATTGTTAATAGAACTTAACAATTCAAAATGGCTGCATCCCACCGACCTCGACTATGTTTTTCGATCTTCTTTATGTCCTGGTGAAAGCGTTCTCCTTGTTCGTCACTCACCGCTTCAAAAATCCAAGCTGCTATTTCCTTCGTATTTACATAGTTTAGGGTCAAAATTGACATCGCTCATAAGTTTTCGTATTTGCGGTCCAACAAATATGACTTCTTTAAGTCTCGCATCACTTAATTTAGGGAATACAGATTTTAAATGTAAAAAGCTTTCACCAGTTTCGTAAAGTGGAGGTGGAAGAAGATTTGGTGGCTCAATCAGAGGTGCACATTTGACATTTGATTGTCCAGCAACAAATTCCGATCTCATCGGTCAATCTTTAAACAAGTAGTGTTTCTCTGTAGCTCCACCGTCCCACATACACAAAAAGCAGCAATACTTTGTAAAACCACCCTGTTATCCTAGTAACAAGGCTATCACGTTTAAGCCAGTACAAATTTTCCTTGCGTCTCTATACTTTATTAAGTTTAATATGAATTGCATAGTATCGTGTGTGTCTTTTAAAGTGATTGAATATGCTACAGGTGTGGAGGGATATTCGCTAACATTATTTAGAAGAACTGCTTTTCAACTCATAAATCTTTTCAACTCCATCAATAAAGAGACGCCGTTCATTTGTTCTGTAAGTGATCCGTAATTCATTCATCAATCTGTTAATGAGTTACAGTAGCATATGGATTCGTTCTATGTGAAGAAGGTAGCTGAATGTTTGTTCTTTTTCCTTGGCAAAGATATCTTCAATATTGGTGAGTTGCAGCCTTAAATCTCCGCGTTCGTTGATTTTCAAACGGTTTCTTTGTTTTGTCAAAATCTTTGTAACCACACTGAAGCCTTTTTCGACTCGGTACTCGTATGATGACGGAAAAGCAATGTTCCACAATGCAGGATACTATGTTTCAATGTTTCGTTGCAACCAGAACTTCTGATAGCCTTGGTTGAAATTCAGCTTAAGCTCCTTGTCTGTGCTGATGCTAATCAAGTCTTCTTGGATTATCACATTGGTGTCTTCATGGCTGTTTACGGATTTATTATCCAATGAGGAATTTGTAAATTTAAGAGATCCTTAAACCTATTAGTAAAGTCCTTCTGTGCAAGTGATATATATATATGATAAAATAACATCGTCTTGAAGCATTTCTGGAAATTTTGACAAATGCGGAAATTGTGAATATTCTTTTCTGCTTAAATTTTGTTTATAAAGGATGAGTTTATCCACAAAGGCCGATATTATTGATTTTGTTTTAATCAAGTTAAGATCGTCACCCTGCAGCTGCAAATTAACTTTGATATCAGTCAAGTAATAAATATCTGTTTTACAATTGTTCAGATTTTCTTTCAAATTCGCATCTTTTTCTTATAAAAACTCTAACACAGATTGAAAAATAGCTGAAAATCTTGCTAAGCAAGAGCCTCTTGATAACCAGCGAACTTCAGTGTGCAGAAGTAATCGAGTAGACTTCGTCGTTTTCCTCACATAGCATAGAACAAATAACCAAGAGGTCAAAGAACTGCTTCGAATCTTGTTGATAGTATTTACTAGGTGGAGTGAAAAGTAACCTCCTTGCGAATGAAAAAATTTTTTTTTTATTTTATTCAATATAGTCCCCTTTTAGCTTGATACACTTATTCCAACGATTTTCCAACTTCTTGATCCCGCCCGAAAAGTAATTTTCCGGAAGGTCTGCAAAATAGTCCTCCGTGGCGTCGATGATTTCCTCGCGTGATCTGAATTTTTTTATTGATGAGCCATCTTTTGAGGTTTGGGAAGAGATAATAGTCTGAGGGAGCCAAATCGGTCGAATGCGGTGGATGCGACAGCAATTGGAGCCGTAAGTCATTCATTTTAGCCGTGGCTGCGATGCTCTTGTGCGTCGGCGCATTGTCTTGCAAAAACCAAATTCTTTTCTCTTCATGTGAGGCCATTTTGCAGCGATTTCGACCTTCAATCACTCCAATAATGCACAGTAATACTTGCTGTTGATGGTTTTTCCTTTTTGGAGGTAGTCAACGAAGAGTATGCCATGACAATCCCAGAAAACCGACGCCATAACCTTTCCGACCCATCGAGCCTCCCTCGGCCGCTTCAGAGCACTCGGGCCGGCTTCAGTCCATTGCCTGGCACTCATTCTGTTCTCTGGTGTGTAATAGTGGACCCAAGTTTCATCAACAGTTACCATCAGTAAGTCCAAACACTCTTTCGAAGTGCTCTCGCGTTCGTGTCTTTGGTCAGGAGTGAGCATGCACGGCACCCAGCGGTAGGATAACTTTTTCATATGCAGAATATTGCCCAAAATATGGCGTGTGCGCTCAGTACTAATCTTTGTGTTATCTGCCAGCTCGTGCACCTTCACTTTCTGGTCAGCCAACACCATTTCATGTATTTTTTTGATATTGTCCTCTGTAACCGCATCGGAGGACCTGCCGCTGCGGACTTGATCGGTAGTGGAGTTGCGGCCACCACGAAACTCTCGAAACCAATATTTGACGGTGTAATCTGACGGAGCATTAGCCTCATAATATTTATCCAACTTTTCTTTTGTTTCCTTCGCCGTTTTGCCTCTCAAAAAATAATGTTTTATGAGAGAACGAAAATCGTTTTTGTCCATACTCAACATGATGCCAAACACGTCAACAACAATCAGCTGTCAAAACAAAACTAAAGACAGTATCGCATTGAAATTTAGCACATGTTCCTAAATATGAACGGACTTCAAGTCACCATAACCTTTTTTGCAGTAGCAGCACATTCTGGCGGTCAAGGAAGTTACTTTTCACCCCCCTAGTATAACATATTGTAAAGACTGATTCAATCTAGGACTCAGATTTTTTGCTACTAAATGCTGTCTGTGAATCACGCAGTGAATGACCAGTACCTCAGGCAGTTGTCGCTTTAAGTGGGCCATAAAACCACGATGACGACCAACCATAGATGGTGCACCGTCAGTCGCAACAGAAACAGCGTTCTTCCATGGAATAGCTTTTTCCACGGCCTGAAAAATCGATTCTCCTCTGGTATCAGTCTCTAAATAAGTGGCAAAAACAGGTTCTTGGCACATATTTTCATCTTTAATATATCGAACATATCCTAACAACAGAGCTTCAGAGCCGGGTAATGTAGACTCGTCCAACTGAAGAGAGAATCTGTTGGTCTGTTAGAAATTGCATAAAATGTTTTCCACGTCGCGACCCATCTCATCTATTCGTCTCTGAACGGTGTTATCGCTCAAAGGAATTCTCTTAATAATATCATGTGCGGGCATGTGCAATACATTGTCGAGGACCTCCGCAATGGCTGGTAAAATAAGCTGCTCTCCAATTGTGTGGGGTTTCCCCGACTTCGCTATTAGTAAAGATATATTATAGGACGCTCGTAAACTATCGACGTCTTGTATAGATGACGCAAACATCGATCTTATGAATTTCCTTTTCTCTAGTTTTTCTTTAAATGCTTGAAAGAGGCTTACTTTTTTGTCAGCATGTACTCTTGATAAGTGGTCCTCCATTTTTGAAGGCTTCATGGCGTCGTTACTGAATACTTTTTCACATACATATGTATGTATAAGACACATCAGCAAGTGTTGATTTGATAGAGAGGAAAAATAAATCCAAACTGCAGGTAGCCCTGTATTGTCTGCATTTTTTTTTCGTATCTGCCATATGATGGCATTCATAATTTTAAGTAACAACTTTTCTAAAGTAATTTCAAAAAATACTTAGAAACATATTAAAACGGTTTTTTTTTTTTTTTTGGTACTTACCCTGTTACTTTTTCCTAAACTACAGAAATGTATGGTTACGCTATTAACGCTCGTAGGTAACTAAGGATTTTGTAAAAGAAAATTTCAATCACTTTATTTTAATTCACTTTATTTAGCTATATAACAACTTTGTAATCTCTTGAAATAAACTAGTAGAATAAACGAATTTCAAAATGCAAATGCATTTTTTATATGGTAAAATATCAGGAGTATATTTGGACTTGAACTTGCGTTCGTGTTAAATCACGTATATGCGTCAAATGCAGAGCAAGTCACAATGTGTCTGAATGACTTGTACGCTCGAACATATTATCTTGCACGAACTTGTGCACGCTTATCGACTTGTTGAGTTTTTTTAAAAGTACAACAATTATACCGATTTCGACCCCAAGCGGTCAATATCGACCACTTTGGGAATCCCTGGTGTGACATAACACAGGATGCAAAACAATTTCGGAATCCATTCTTTGTCTAGAACGATTAAAATAAAGTTGATAAGCCTGCTTTACTTTTTCGGTTACAGCCCTTCCTTGGGCTTTTACAATATATCAGCCACACACATAACAAAATTTATTGGGGCAATTTTCACAAGTGCGACGACCAATTTTCTCTATATTTGGTGTATAGATTGTATTGTACTTTCACTTAAAACTATATCAACACATCTTCAATCACTTTTTCTAAATTATTCCGATTGCCAACCGACCGAGCAAGACAACTAAATTGAATTATTGGTGCAATTAAGCACATGACGGTAGCTTTCATAAATGCGTCAATAACACGAGAAGTTGACGTGATGGGACAGATATCCCTTGTGTTTTACGTAGGCACCTGCCGTGAAGGCTTAAGCCTACGGTGCATCTTCGCACGAGATATCAAAAAAATGCGATGATAAGCACCCTTCGGGTAGTACAAGTACTACCACCAGTACCAGTGATGAGTCGAGGCCTATCTAATACCTCCGCCATTCTGTGGGTCATGGCACCCGCTTGCAATGCAACTCCACATCGAGCCGACCAGTTGGCAATCCAATGGTTGAGCACAGGTCGTAGTACACTACAACATATGCTAAGCCATGAGATGTCCAAGCTCCATTCGGTCTACTCTCCCCGCGATTTTGGGTACAAACCTACAGCCAGCAAGATACTCTCACAAGGGGGCCAACTCCTAGGTCAGACCGGAACCATAGTTCCGGGGGCTCCTAACCTCCCGTGGTGCCAGAATATAGCTTCCGGTCGAGCTTCGCAATCTTGCGGTCACTTCCAGTTGGGCACCTCAATGCCCAGGACTGGCGGCCTTTATACAAAATACAACATTCTTAAATGCCACCCGCTAACTGCCTACTACGTCTTCTATTAAATGCTTCTTTTGCAAAACTACGGGTTCCTTCGAACCGTACGGTATCAGTGATAACTTCACTGACATCGTAGGCCTCACTATTAAAGATGATGCCCATAGCCTGCAAGATCCTAATGTCAGAGTAATTGGGGCACTCACATAGGACATGAAGCCAGTCCTTATAAGTGGCTCCACATGAGCAGCTCGCAACCCCGCTAAGCCCTCTCTTATGCAATAATGCATTAAGAGAGCCATGCCCGGTCAACAAAAAGCCCAGGCTGAGGGTAAAGTTCCGTTCAGGAAATACTCTCATGGTTAGCACATGCTTTAGGAAGTCGTAAGTAACCCTGCCGTTTTCACTAGCATCCCATCCCATAGAACACATGCGTGTAGCAAGGTTTTACGCTGCTTCTTCCGGGGAAACCCAATCTCGCCCATTTAGAGGGAGACCTTTTCTGATCTTGAAAGCAATACCACGACGTATTGCTTCCAAATCCAGAGGTGGCACTCTCAAAAACACCTGCATTGCCTCTGTGAACTCAGTCACACATCTAATGCTAACGCCGTTCAAATGTATCACATTAGCCCGACTTCTTGTATTCAATGTGCCCTTAAGCTGCATTGAAACAGTCTTATCCTGCGACACACTTACCCCAACGCTTTCTCCCCATTCAGCAACAACTACTAGAGCTCTTTCTCCTAATTCCTCGAGGATGAGGAGCAACTCATCTGCATAGGCGCAGCACCCACAGAGCTCATTTAGACGCCACAAGAGTGGATCCATCATCAGGTTCCAAATAAAAGGACCACAGATGGACCCCTGGGGGCAACCTCTCTCGACACTAATCGAGACGCTGTCGTGCGTATTTACCACACTCGCTTTTCTGTCGGAAAAATAGCTTCCCCAATTCCCAATTTCCCGACAGCCCAATTCTTGCAACCTGGTTAGTATTCTCTGCCAGTTCAGGCTATCAAATGCACATTTGAAATCAATAAAGATGCCTATAACCACCCTGGCGCTGCTTCTCAGGACTCTGTCTTTTAGGAAAGACCATGCATCCTAAACGCACTTACCTTTTGTAAAGCCGAATTCGAAGGGGGACATTGATTCGGTCATGCTCTCCGAAACCCTTTCCACCATAACCCTTTCCAGTGCTTTTCCTAGTACCGGAAGCAGGCTGATGCCCCAATAAAATTTAGGGTCAGACCTATTCTTACCAGTAGACTTCAGAAGCACGACCACCCTTGCCTCCAGGAGATCTCCTGGAGCGAAGAAGTGAAACACCATTTTCGACTTCTTCAGTCCTTAACTGCGGAGGGACCGGAGGCTCTTCCTCAAAGAGTCCTCAAAGCGCTCCTCTCGACGTGATGGGACAGTTTATTTCCATCCATTAATATTTTCAGTAATCCTTTGATTGAACGCACGTTTTTAATTATTCTAGATCGGATCAATCACGTAAATACCTTTTCGTATACGAACTTACACAGAACCGGTAACCTGCTCACTAATAAGAAAAATGAAATAGCTTATCTTGAGCTTATATAAAACGATACAAGTTTATTAAATTATCTCCTTTATGTATAAAATCTGTTCAACAAGTGAATATATTCATATATATTTTTATTTATAAGTATTTATATAATTCATTAGTATCTATTGTGTTTTTTTGTTTTTTTTTCTTTTTCCTTTTCTTGTAAAAGTAAAATAATCTTGTATATTTATATATGTATGTATTTAGCGAAAAATCAAAGAAAAAAACAAACAGAATAGGAGATGTAAACTAAACAAAGCATACAATAAACGAGTTTGCATAAGAAAAAAATTCATAAAATATGCATCTATGATAAAGTAAAACTAAAACAAAAATACAATATATCTGAAATATAAAATATAAAACATAAAACATTAAATGTAAGGCTAGTGATAGATAAATTTATATTTAAAATTGTTTCTAAGGCATTTTTTAAAATGTTTATTCGTTTCTTTTTATATATATATATTTAAACTTAATTGTTATCATTTTTTTTTAATACAAAAAAAAACTTTAAGGCAAATAAATATATTTTAAAATCGATTTTTCTTTATATAACAATTTTTAGTTTTTTTTAATTGTTTTTGTTTTTAAGAATTTGGAAGATTTTACGTTCATTTTGTGTAGTTAAACATGCTTGGAGCATGGGATAATTTATTTAAAATGTATTGAATACCAGTCAATTTGAATAGAAGGCACTTCAAGTATTGCATTTGATAAAGGCAGACAAACAAGAAAATACATTAGTTAAATTAAAAATACTTAAATTATAGGTACAACACGCTGTACCTAACAATGAGCTGTATGCAGCGTTAAAGAATAAAATGAAAATTAAAAAAAAACAAAACAAAGAACAAATACAATAGGCAAGGCAGGGAGCGTTTGTGTTTAAATACGAGTAGAACATTTCACTTTCACTTTAAAAGCTATCAACAACCCTAAGCACTGGAAACAGGAACCCACAGAAGTTTCTCCTGTTCCTTGTCCACTGAATCTTTGATTTGTGTGCACATGTGTTTAATGCTAACTCCAGGTATTACAGCTATAAACAAAATAAATATCAAAATACTTTATTTGTTGTTATAAAAAATGAATATTTCTTACCAGATATATACTGTTTGTAGTCAGATTCTAGTTTGAGAGCCCGTTCGTACATCTCTTTTGCAGCCTTAGCCGATATTTTGTCAGTGCCATAATGTGGATCTTTTATCTCTCGAATTTGTTTGGCCGACTTAAATCGCAACAGCAACACTATTGGATAGATTTGTAAACGTTGTAAACGCTCAACAGCAGAGATAGATATGTCAAGAATACAATGACGACGGTCCTGAAAAATTAAACAAAACAAAATTGGTTAGATGATCTGTAAAAGTTAGGCTTTCATATTCATGACATACAACTGAATGATCATTGATAAGAAAATCGATCCTTGAACTGTAACTGCTCAAAGATAAAATTAAAATCCTTTTCAGGGATTTGTAGCTGTCAGAGTTTGTCTTCCGTTGCAACAGCCTCGAACTTTTATATTAAACAAATTGTTTCAGTCCAACTTCTCGCATATGCAGAGATATTGACATTACAGGGAAAAACCAACGTGAACATTGAGGCACGATCAGCGAAAATGGGTTTGGGGGTCAATGGAAACAAAATAAAATGAATGCTGTCGTTAAAAAAGGACAATCAACATCGATACCGTAAGTAAAATGTGACTGTCGACAAATATAATTTTGATGTGGTAAAGGAATTCATCTAGCCATACTCTTCAATGAATTCCAGTAATCACACGAACGCCGAAATTAACGGAATAAATTTTAGCAACCAACGATTCTAGCCCATGGGCTAGACAATTGAGCAGCAAAACCTTATTTCGAACAATGAAGAAGACACTAAACAAGACGCTCACCATCCCTGTCCTGTTGTATGGCGCAGAAACACGGACACTCTTAGTTGCTGTGAGTCCGAAGAATCTTCGATTCCACTTCACTGGAGCAACATAGTATATATAAGACTTTACCTAAGGTGTCGCACGCAGTTAGAAGGGACCTCAACAACTTAGTTTTTTCAACTGGAAGCATCAATGTAGCTAGGGGTCGAGCTAGATTGACAGTCATGTTGGTTGAGGCCCAGGATCGCCCTGGTCTGTAAGATGCCATCAAAAATAAAGCAGAGTAAATCTCAGCACAATAAGTATGCCGCCACGACGAACAATTTCTATAGTTTATACAACACCTACAACCAACATCATTTACAGTCCGTACTACCAGCTACAATTCGCCTGCCTCCCACATTCAGCCTAAGAAAGCTGTAATCCAAGCCTAGCCTGGCTTGGCAATTGCAACCTCTCAAATCAGCACTCCCAATCAATGGCGCCATTATTTAACGCTTTTTATAATCACTAGGGAGGGTAGATCAATAAATTCGTAACTTTTTGTATTCCCCGAGTCCGATCACAACTCCCTTCAACAATCCGTCAGTCGTCTACTGATTGAGCAAGCTGCGTCATTAAGTTTGTGTGTGCGTTCGCGTGTTTAACCGCAGCCCGGACGAGTTTTTGCGCCGTTTCATAACTGTAGACGACACATTGATACACAAAAAGACAGCGAAATAGTGGTTTTCTGCCGGCGAATCGGCGCCGAAGAAGGTCAAAGTGAATCTGTCTGCCAACGTGGCCCTAGACCGGTTCAGCGACATTTTAAAGAAAAACGATAGCATGTGATTAAAAAGAGCAATATCGGCCAATAATTCAATTTTTATTTTCGATGGAAAAATGTGCGAAGAAATAAAAGTGAAGTTTTGTGCTGTCTATGGGACCCATCTTGAAATATTGTAATAGTCATTACTAAAAAAAATCGTTGAAAAGTTCCGTGGCCGTGAATCGTGCAAAATAACAGAGACCGTAGGTGTTTCGTATAAACGGCAATCAACGTCTTACATGAGAAAGCTGTCAACCCAATACGGGTGCCGCGATTGATGACAGAGGACAACAAGCCGATACGGCTGTCAACTTCGAAGTAGTGTTTAGAGCTCGTTAAGCGGAATTCGCAGGAGTTTATGCGTCGAGTCGTCAACGCTGATGAAATCTGGATAAATTACTACATTACCAGAGACCTAGCGTTAATCAAAAAAGTGGATCTTTCCATGCGAATCTGTTCTGAAGAAAGCGAAGAAGTCCCATCGGACGGAAAGGTCATGAGTACTATTTTTTGGGATTCGAAGAAATAATCTTCATAGACCTTTTCATGAAAAGCGAAGTACTAAAGTAAATTAAGAGATTAGCAGAGGCACAGAGCCATTGAGTAAAAAAAAATAGAGCTGTTCCACGCACCAGCTCAACCACCGTACTAGCCCGACTTGGTTCAACTCATCGGCGAGGCAAAGGCCTATTTTGAAGAAATTTTTTAAATGGTTTAAAAAAATGGCAGGAGCATTGGAAAAAGTATGTCCTTAAAGGAGATGACGTTGACAAAACATAAATAGTGAAAAACTTGCGTTTTCATTCCTAATACGGGTACTTGTTGATCCACTCTCGTATGTTGAGAAATAAAACATTTTGCTGATAAACTAACTTTCTTCAAAAAGTTACGAACTTGTTGATGCACCCTTGTAGCTTGTGTCATTATTATAATCGAAAGGGAGCAGAAGTAGAGCAAGAGGAGGACTTGCACAGAAAGTCTACAATCAATGCTCTGAAGAACAAACGAGATACCATTTCTCATTTAGGATATGAAAGAGGAACCAGGTTAATAGATGATGAGGACTTGGCATTTCCTATTGTATTCTTGGACCAAGAGTTCAATATGTTGCATAGGAACATACAAGCCCATCGAATTCTTCAGGACTTTTACCCAAATGGAGGTCTACCATTATAGTATATGTGGGCTTTCTTTCCTTGCCCATATTCTACTTTAAGAAGCGTAAGAAATATGTCGAAAGAGTTGCGATGTCTGGTGAAGGTATCGGTCTGACGTTATTCTCAGTTATCCTCTAAGTCACTTAGGAATGATCTCGATAAGATTTTTTATGGGTCTCTCGTTGCATCACTTTAAGATACCCAAAGACATTCAACATCTCAAAAACCAGAGGAAGAAAATAAAGGAGGAAAACACAGCAGTTCATAGTCAAAAAAAGATATCGCGGCGGCTACTTCAACAACTGTAAATGTGCCTATGCTAAGACCAGCTGTATACGCTTATATGGATTCAAATAGCTTCCAAGCATCGTTTCTGAAGGTTGCAATGGCTACAAGGTTTCTTTCCTTTGTATTGGGTTTCCGACCGCTGTGCTTTTTATGCACATTCATTCAAAATGTTTGCTTTATAGTGACAAAATCTTTTAAAAACACATTGAGTCTTATAAGGGAGTACGTGTCGTGTGGTGACCATTAACCATTTTTTCAACGATTACTCTCTAAAGTACGGAGGAGCAGGATACTACATATGCTTAGCTGTAGCCGCTATATTCGTCAAGCACCAGGCTTGATGAAAAGTTTCGCAAATGGAAATCTACGATGTCAATGTGCTACTGCTCATACAATAATATTTTCGATCAATACCTACTCAATTATAGTTATATTAACAACATCCTGGTGCATGGATGGTAGTTGTCATTCTTGTTTAGTCATCATGCTGAGAAGATACCAAGCTGAAGGAAGCAGTCGTTTTCTTACTTTACAGCCAACAACATTGCTGTTCGAAAATCATTGTCTGACCTCATAAATATAGTAAGGAATAGTCCGATCGACTCAAGATCGATATCAAACACGGAAATGTATCATTGGATCAGGAAGTATTGAAACCCATGTGGGAAAACAAACAGATCAACACTCAATCAATTGTCTTCAAATTCGGAGCGCAGAGGTTTATCGGTAAAACTCAGAGAAACCACAGTACATGGCTATCAACTGACTACTGGAGATGGATCGAGGAGCGTATTTCACTCAAAATTCAGATTGCATCAGGAGCAAAGAAATCTGAACTTGAAACCCAATACCGCCTGAAAAGAAAGGATAGTGTAAGACGAGATAAGCCTAACCACATCAATGCACAAGCCAAAGATGTAGCAAACCGGTGCGACCGTAGGACCGTTTATACTGTTTTACAGAAGGACGTAGCACCAAACAGCATCCTGTAAAAAATGTTAAAAAAGGTGGAGAGAGCACTTCGCGATGATGCTTAACCATATAGACGACAGCGCAAGTGTCCCAAGCAAAAATGAACCATATGAAGTAACGAACTCCCGAACCGAACCGCAATAAAGCCTCTCAAGAAGAACAAAGCATTGATGGAATTTTTCCAAACTGCACCAAATACATCGGCAAATTGAGACAAATCATAGCTAATCCATGGGTAAATGAGCGTTTTCTGAAGGATTGAAATCAGAGGATGATCGTCAAGTTGGCGAAAAAGGACAATCTGATGGATTACGGAAGGTAGCAGGGGATATGCATTCTGCCGGCAATCGCCTAAATAATAGCGAAAATAATTCTAGACAGGATCAAAGTACATTTACATTCAACTCTCGATGTCCTTCTTTCTTTCGCTCTGCTCTACCTGCTTTTTATCGATTTCAAGAAGGCTTTTGATACCGTGGACTGGGAGTTTGTATGGAAAGCCTTGTGCAGGAGGGATATTCCTGCTAAAATCGCTCCTATTATAAGGGCTACCTACGAAGGTGCAAAATGTCATGTTCTACACAACGGTGTAGTTGTAAGCCTTTGCAGTTATCAGCGCTTATTTCCCTGGTGATAATAAGCGATGTTATCCGCGCAACACTGTCGGAGGAAAGCACCTTACCTAAAACATCTTGATCACGCTGTATTTTGGACTTAAAATAAATACAGCTAAAACTAAAGTCTTTGATATTTCAAACTCTTTCTCCCAACTTAACATTGCAGGACAGGAGGTCAAGAAAGTTAATAGCTTTCCTCATCTGAAAAGCACCATATCGACTGGCGACGGCACCGAACTCGGGATGTTTCCGGAATGTTGTTTAAGGCGTGGAAAAACAATGTTTACAGGCACTAAGACCAAGCTGCGACTATTATCAAGTCAGTACTGCTTGATAGGTTCTGAACCTGGAAGGTGACCACAATAATCACTCGGAAGCTGCAGTTCTTCGTTAACCTTCGTTAACAGATATCTGCGGATCATTTTAATAGTATCTCTTAATCTCAAGCGCAGGGCTCCATATTGGAACAGGACAGGAACCAATCAACTACGCTATAAGAAGAAGGAAATGGTTCTGAATTGGTCACACCTTAAGGTGCGGAGACAATTCCACTACGAAGCACGCCATGCAATAGAACCCACTTACCCTGTCAGGAAGAAGAGCTAGCCGCCCAAGGCAGGCATGGCACAGAACAGTTGTGAAGTAGTCTAGAACAAATGGAAGGAGCTAAAGAACGTTGCAGAAACCCGAAAAAGATGGCGCGCAGGCGTTGTTGACGCTCTATGTCCCACGAGAGTTCACTAGTTCTTAACAAAAACAAAAAAGAGTTTCCTTGAGAAGAAATTTCCTTTTGCGGTAGAGATTAATTTATCCCTAACATCTACACCCTAAATCCACTGTGATATCGTTTAAACAAAAATGGGAACAATATTAGTTACAGCCCATTTACGCCCGGGCCCAAAAATAAGACAGACAAGATCTTGTATTAAGAACTCTGTGGATCGGGCAAACAATGCTAAAGTTCTATTTATCAATCCGACCAAATCTTGGAAATGTTCTGGTGTATACTCTTTATCGAGACATCTCCTGCTACAGTACCAAAACATTGGCGTCCTTCGTCCAGGTTGAATGATTTGTTCGGCCTAACAGCGGAACTCGGGTCATAACCGTGGTTTATAGTAACTGTCTACAGAAGTGGGTTTTCAATATCCCCAGCCCCAGTTGTAAGTCTACTACTACATTTCTTTCTGCCCGTTTTTGTTCAGGTTTTGCTGGTTTAATACTCGTACGTTGTTTCTTTACCTTTTAGTTTATCAGGTAAAGATTATATTATAAATCAGAACGTTGTACTTTGAATAGGACGTATTCATTGAATCGATCGCTCGTTTCCAATGATATCTCTGGACACGCGCATGTTTTTCTCCCCTCCTTTGCTCGGTGGTGTTGCATCGGCGAATAGCTTTGCTTTGGCTGCCTGATATCCAGCACATCAGATGATCGACATGATCCATAAATGTTGTTGTGATTTTAGCCATTAAACGTGAAATCTCCTTAGAAAATGTATGTGCTATTGTAGCATCTGTCTCCATGAATAACGATAAGAGTCAACATTACCCGCTCAGAATGTGCGGAAATATATTATAATGGAAGAGTGCCTTGCTTCGATCGCAATTAAATGAGTACAGTTTCGCAAAAACACAAAGCGCAAAATGGAGCAGATATCATCTTAAGGCGAAAATTAGGAAAAATTGTATTTGGGCAGAAGAAAGCAACGTCTAGTGGTCTATTATTTGAGCTACTTCAAAATACCATATTCTGAGTGCAGGTCCTTTGCGGATTCTGCAGCATATTATTGGATAAATTCGTAGCAAATCAACAACAGCGCTCGTAGTCATAGAAAGCTACTGACACTATTCTTTGAACGATATGGTCCTCCAGTTAGGAGGTTAGGCTACCAGAATAAATGGTCAATCATGTAAAATTCTACATGTGTATATGCTGTTAAGAAACAAACAACCTCAGACATGAAAAATCTTGCTCTTGACGATTAAAGCTAGAGAATGGCTAAAGGACAAAGAAAAACTTTAACATATACTGCGACGATTGCGTTCAAGAAGACAAATAACGAGACACCTTTTCGATCCATATGTTTACGATATAGAAAAGATATTGGATTAATACCGTTAGTTTTCAGTGCTTAGAAATATTCTTAGTTGTAATATTTAACACAAAAAATAAAAACAGGGAGAAACTTACATTCTTGCAAGCGTTATTGATTGATTCCACAGTAGTGCATTCGAATTTATTGCTTCTTCGTCGGAAGTCCACGAAAATATTTTCCTGCAGTCCCTCTTCCATGGCTTTTTGCGAACAGTCCATGGTTGTTACTTCACATGTCTTGAAAAGATTAAAGAAATCAATTGTCAAACGATCTATCACACATTCAGAAAGTGGACCAATTATGAGTACCGGCCGACGCATTGGAGCTACAAAAAAAAACAAAAAAACAACGTCATTTCAGAATTAACCAAGAGTACTCTTATATGAATATATGAATGGCAAAACTTACAATCTAAACGCTCGACACGTTGATAACTTAGAATACCACCGTCATCATTCAACATTCCGGAATCGGGAAAAAAACTAAGCTGTGTGTTGCTAAAGCTGGCGATCTCGGTAGAGTCTCTAGACGAACTGCGCTGATGTTTTTTTCGACGAAAGAAAGATCTTCGCGCTGAAGTACTGCCACGGCGAGTAGTACCACCGTCGCAATCGACATTCTCACCAGAACGAAGTTCCTCTTCAACCCTTGAAAGAAGAATTTCATATATTTTCGTAAGCCTAAACGACAGAATGGGGTTAATTTGACGACTCACTTTGATTGACTTGGAATAATGCCACATTCTTTGCGATGCCCTTTAGCATCAAGTTTCCAGGCCCGCCACAAACCAAATGTCCCTCCAAATACTGTGTTATCCACATAAAGTACTTCGTCCTTTACAAACTTAAGCTCACCTTCATTCAGATCTCCTGTTCTGTCAAACCCCACTCGAATGTAAAAAGAGTCCCCCGATTTATCCTTGATCTGCTTTAAAGCTATCAAAGGAAAGAGATCACCATTTGAGTAGATACGCATTCCTCAATCAGTAAAAATTAGTCAAAACTTACTTTGCAATTTATTCTGCACCAGCATAGTCACTGTTTCAGTCAATTTTGATATTTCATTGGCAGCCTGCTCAGCAGTTACACATCTCAAGTCGACTCCGTTATATTCCAGAATTTGATCACCTTTTCTAATGCCAGCACGATCAGAGGGCGATCCTGGTGTAACATCGTGAACGAAAATACCAACTTTATTGCCGCCGAACAACTTAATCTCAAGGTTTTTTGACTTGTCCATATGTAGTGTTACGTAACGTGCATCTTCCTCGTAGATTGTTGTCGGAATGTCTTGGCTGCTCACATCCGATTGATTTTCCAAGCTATCAGCAAAACTTTGATCTTTGATTGGAGTAGAAATCAGAGAAGTGGACGGTGGCATAATGCTGTTGTTCGTCAGCACACTAGAGGTGGTAATTGATGATGAAGCCAATATCGAACGTGCCGGTGGTCGTGGAGAGTTACGTGGCGTTGGTGAACCAGAATGATTTACACTTTCCGGTTCAAGATTGTTGCCCCCATCATATTCAGGAGGAAGAAATTCTACAAAAATGAAAAGAAAATCACGCAAACACACATCGTTATTGGCATTGGCATACATTTGGGGACAATTCAAAATTTAAAATTACTCACTTTCTGGATTATACTGCACCAGCATGGTGATTGAATTTCCACATTGGCGCAACACATTCGCAGCAATGTCATTTGTAGCCGAGCGCATATTAAGTCCGCAAACTTCTAAGAGTTGATCGCCCACCTGAAGACCGGCACGAGTAGCAATACTCTTCTCGGCTACTGTTGAGACGAAAATTCCACCACCATTATTGTTGCATTGGATGGTGATTCCTAGGGATTTGTCGCTCTTTTCAATCGTGACTCTTCTCAGGTCTCCAGGGCAAAGAAAATCCGACGGTACATTCGAATTTCGTTTACTTCCTCCATGGCTAAGCACCTCAACGTGCACTTGTGGCATAGGTGATCCACGCTCACTGCCACCGTGATGATCAATAGAACCAGTGCTATTCTTTACGCCACTGCCTTTGCTGGCTACACTGTGATTCGATGGAATACGCAATCGTTGATGCTCTTTTTTACGCGGAAAAGTACCACCCTCATAAACTTGTGAGTACATAGACGGTAAATCATCATGATCCCGAGTTGGATGAATACTACGACCACCACGGTTATATGGGTAATCAACTGAAGAGTTGTACGCATGGTGCGGCAACGGCAGTGGCGGTGGACTGCCGTAATCTAGATCAAATTTATCAGCAGATGAATGAGCTACATGCTGTGGTTCCATCGAGTGCGGCAGGGTTAGAGGACTAGAATGGCGGATCTTATGTGGATGATGTGAATGAGGCATATGAATCGGATGCATTTGAGAACTAATTGATGTAAATGTCGGGAACAATTGTGTATGTCGATGCTGTGGGGCAATACTGTTACCATTTCCACTGTTTATTTGATGATGAAAAAGAAGCGCGCCACCAGGACTCGGTACAGGATGGCTGGTGATTGCAACTCCTGATGCTATACTTTCGCTATCACTTGGGTATTTTGCTACGTTTTTTGACTGCATGCCGGCAGCTGGAGCCGCCGGACGTTTTGGAAAATTTGCATATTCACTAATTGGCGGACTTTTCTGCGATAGAATTGAATCAATTGAGTTTTGGGACTTGAGCGATATCATGTCTAAAGAATTCTGCTGTGCGCTATTACGTGCAAAAGCCGTAGTACTAGACTGTGGCTGACAAAACAAAGGTGGCTGTGGTGGTGGACTTTTGATCATTTCAAAAAGTTGCTGCTGCTTGGAACCAATTGTTATTGCTCCTGGAATCACTTGTTGTTGTGCCGTCTGACCGGTAGTCTTGTACAGCATGCTATTTTCCAAAGGAGTCAGATTTAAACTGTAACGATTCTGATAATGATTTGCGTGATGCTGTCGCTGATTTGTGTGGGTAGTGTACTTTCCCATCAAGTCTGACGTTTTTATTCGCATATTTGGCGCCACTAACGGTGGACTACCAATACCAACTGGTTTCGATTGTTCCAAAATGATTGGTTCTGATTCTAAAGCTGTTCCGTAAACTGAATGACGATAGGGGTAACCGTTGGTGGTGGCACTTCCACTGTTTTGAAAAAGACTCGAAGCAGGTATAGGATTTGAGTTACGGTTCGGATTGTTCTTTGATGATAACAAAGTGCTGGAACTACCCGCGATGCCTATTTTCTCAGGCTCTTCTTTGTCCACGTTTATTGGAGCAGCAGTAAATAGAGAGAGTGGTGCGCGTTCTTTCTTTCGATGCTGCACAATTGTTCCAGTGGGATTTTCTTGTGATGTATTAAGGATGTTGGTACGTGGCCAAGTTCCCATACTTTTCGAGGTCTCCTTTTCTTTTTTACTGCTGCGCTTACTGCGTTTGAAGAGATTTTCTTTACTCTTTTCAGAACTTTCACTTAGCACCGAATCAAGAGCAGCTAAGGCATCATTTTCCTGACTAAAATCAGCGCCCGGCTTAGAAATGTGCATTTTTTCACGGAACTTACTTAGCATTTCTGCGATTTTTGATGGATGTTTTGCGCTTGTTACTTTGTGCATTGAGTCGTTAGAGTCAGTTTGGGCGGAAGTTGTTGTCATGCGACGATGGGCTTCGGGGTAGCTAACATCTTGGACGTTTTTCAAAGCGAATATGGTTATTGAATCATTTCGATGATCATTCAACACATTCATAACATCTTTCACATTCTGAACTCCCTCCATGGACTTATTGTTAATACTGAGCACACGATCACCAACATCCAGTTCTGGTTCGAATGCGGCCAATGAATTCGGTTCAATCTTTGATATGAATACACCAGTATCAAGATTAAGACCGTGATTGTGATTTTCCTGCAGATTCAAATGAACTGTGTAAAAATGCCGCTTACTCTGACGAGTACGAGATACTAATAAACTACATCTTGGTGCGCTGGAACGTATTTCATCCAACACAACTCGCTTAGTCATTGATTGACAGTCTAAATTGTTCACCTTCACAATGACATCGTTTATTTTTAAATGTCCAAATGCAGGAGATGTATTTGTAACACCACATACAAGCTGCCTATTGTTGGTGTCATCCAAAATGATTCCAACATCCCCATCCTGATGATAGTTGCACAACTCGATTTCAATCAAATCATCCGCATCGTAAGTGCTAAGTCGAAAACTACGTCGCAAATCATGAGACTGTGAATTTTCGATTTGCTCCTTGAGACCTTCGATTTCTCTTTGTGCTTCATCTTTTTGTTTCTTTATTTTTTCACTATCCCGAATAGCTGAAAGCAAATCACTTATTGCCTTATCTCTCTCCTTTCTTAAGTTATCACAGAGTGTTTTCACCGAGTCACGTTCTTGTACGATTTTCTCTCGTTCGGAGATAGCCCAATCGCGATGTCTCTTCGCAATGTCTGTCTCCTGAATGGATTTCTCCACCTCAGAGTGGGCTTTCTCCAGACATTTTCGCAGCTTTTCGATTTCTTTAAAATCATCCTTACTGTCAGAGAATTCTTTACTCCACGACGACTCACGTGATTTGAGGACTTCACGCTTCTTCAATTTCATATTAAGATCCTCTATGTTGTGCATGAGTTCAGTGTTGGCTTGTTGTAAACTCTTCACTTCGTTCTTTTCTTTCTTCCTCTGAATTTCTACTTGATCGAATTCTTTTTTAATTGCCGCCAAATCATCACTCATTTTTTGTGTTTCTTGTAAAACATTATCTTTCTCAGAAAGAATCTGATTTAGCTCCTCTTCCACACGATTTCTGTGCATGCTTGTCATTAATAACTCATTTGCCTTTGCAGCCAGCAATGCTTTTAATTTCTCTACTTCCTTTTCCAGCTGATCTCGCTGAATACTGAATGTCTCTCGGGCTTCTCTATAGTAGTTTCTCTCCTTTTTCACATTGTCAAGTTCGTTTATGACTGAGCTGAGATGTTTTTTAAACTTCTCTCTTTCGGCTGAAATAATATTTCGATCCTTTGACAATTCAGCATAACGCTCTTTGAAAAGTTGTAGTTCCTCTAAAAGCTTCTCATTCTCCACACAGCCGCCTTCACATTTTCTCCCACTCATTTCGCTGTAATGCTCACAATAAAACGAACCAGATTGCGGATTCCCATTTTCATTTTCTTTTTGCTTTACCGATTCGATAACTTGACGCAACTTCCGTTCGAGAATTATATTTTGTTGAGTTAGAAGAGCATTCTCCGCTGCTATATCAGTGAATTTATTACGATCCTTTGAGGAGGATTCTAGTTGATTCATCGCTGCCATATACTGTTCCTGATAAAAGGCTAATTGTGAGGCCATCTCTTCACATCGTCGAACCGTATCATTATGCTGGTGACGCAGATTATTTAATTCCATGTCGTATTGCTGCTTCATTAAATCGAAGGACTTCTTAGCATTTGGGTTATTGTTGGCAATGTTGGCGGCTGTTGTACTGCCGCTGCTATTTGACGAGGGTCTAAGTGTTCGGTCATAACCGCCCACATATTCAGGACTCTCTGCAATAGAAAATCGTTTAGGTTTAGATGGTCATTTAAAATTTACTTTCACAAAGCATACCTTCTTGGCTGCTATTGCTGGTTAAAGAAAGATCTCCTGAAGCCATTTCTTCAAATCATTTTCTACGACCAAACTGGTATAAACAATGAATAAATCTGTAAAGAAGTTGACAAATTATTGATTGCTGTAGGATTATGCATCCACTAATTTCAAATATCATTTCTTAAACCCTACATCCAATATAGCTAGAGGGAACGATACATAGTTTATATGGGATATATTCTTGCTTTTCATGGTACGGAAGAAGGACATGTAACGCTTGTGCAAAACAACATATTCAAAATAGATTTGCAAAGAAAGTTGTAAACAACAGCAACTTAGTAGATTTTAAAACTCATCATCCTCATTCGTTAAAATAAATGAAAAGATAAAGTTTGTGGACAGCTACGTACTGTCGGGATACCATCATTTCGGAACCATTCTATGCTTCAAGAACTCAGGAGTCGACGTATGCGAAATTCTGTATCGGTTGAATGTTGCGCGATTGCAGTCAACCTGTCGATGCCCTGTGTTATATCCATGTCTATGCCCGAATCTTGTACTCGTGCAACTGGACTTTACTACTTTACTGTCAGAAATGATGGGCAAAGAGTGGACAAAAACCGGCGACATGTACTCCCGTGGCTGCAGAGAAAGAAAACCAGCGGTGATTTCAATACGTATTTGGCATAAGACCCAGACTGAGGCAAGTAGTCTTAAGTTTTCGACACGTAAACGACAATTCGTATCAAAGCTATATTTTCCAACATCAGCCTAAAATGTGCGCATGCCGTCACAGTAAATAAAGGCGACGAAATCAAAGACAGCTTCTACGAGTTCTGCACAAAACTTATGAGAAGTCCACTAAATATGAGATTGAAATTGTCCTGAGCCCATCTTAGGTGGAACTTAAAAAAACTATAACACAAACCACCTCCGATAACGGATTTAGACTTTAGTGACAAAGGGACATTTAAGACTCCCTATCAGTCAAAGAAACCAATGAAACGGATCACTTCTTTGGTATAATCGGAGTACGATATAAAAAATCGTGTCAGAGAGTTCGACGTTTGACGGTTACGATCACAAGAGATCACCAGAGATTTTGCCGACCGAGTGTCCCTTAATCTCTCCAGAGGCCCTACGCACCAAATACTTAAGACAAGTGGCAGTCAAAATCATCGAAGATGCTACTTCTGATGTAAAGAACCAGAGTTGCCCGCTAGCAGACGAGATGGGCTAAACACCGAATTCTCAAAAGAAAATAAAAGGAGCTTGAGAAGTGCGTGGTCAAAAAATATAAATGCTATGTGTGGTAGTCCGCCGGGCTACAAAAGACCTTAGGCTCAAAACCCGGCGGAAAACAACAAACCTGCGAAAGTGAAATCTCTTGGCTTCATTCTTTCATTCTCTAATTCTTCCATCGTTCGAGACGACAAACACAAAAAAAAAACGAATTCCCTTTCACTGCGTCTTTTATACAACACGTACAACACAGTGAGTGGGTGAGACTAGGCCTCGATGAACCCCATACTATCGCACCAACAATGTTTTTTTTTTCAGGAGTGAGCAGTATTGTTTGCTTTATTTGCTATTCTCAAGAAGTCTTCTCAACATCGACTCAAATCTGTTGTACTGTGGGTCATTAATGCCAAACATAACGCATTTGGTCAACAATATATTGTAGTTGGTTCGCATCGGCTAACTTAGACTAAATTTTCAGGCTAATTCCAGCACATATTGGAGAAAACCCACGAATTTCATACCGATGAAACCTTTAACCGTTATACTTTTTAGAGAGATGATATATAGAGTAATCTCTGAATGATGAAGGAGACTGGACGCTGTTACACCAAAGTTGGTAAAGACCTCTATGAGACCTTCAATAATAAAACGGATTTGGATAGAAGCCGCCCTGTCATAGCATTTCTTTAACATCGTTCTTGAAAAAATTGTGCAAAACTCACACACCAACAGCAGACAAGGAATAACTCTTGCTAATTGCTGTTTCTTTCGGCTAAGAAGACAAATTTGCAGCGGAGCCTTGCCCCGAGATACCAAAGTGAATAAGAACCTAATCATTCCAGTGCTGCTCTAAATCTTAGAAGAATGGACCTTGAAAGAAAAATTCTTCGTAATCTTCGATTCCCCGTCTGCAAACAAGAAGAATCGAGGCGAAGATACAGCGACGAACTGTACAAATTACACAATGGGAAACGGTGCAGTTTCAATTTGAATTTCAATTTCAACTTGGTGTGCATAGAAGCAACTACAATCGAGTTTGGTGGACACCCTTCTTGGTTGAGACATATCTCCACATGTAAGTAGGTGTCAACACTGATGAAGGCAAAAACGAAAAAGGACGGGAAACAAGAATAATATCTCACCTCATAGATTTGATTCGGATAAACTTATGTAATTAAAGCAAGGGCATCAGGTTAGAATCTCTTGTGGCTGAACGTCGGTGCATAGTTCTCAAGACTATATATCTTGATCGCAATTCGTACAGACTGTCTGTTCACAACAGACAATGTGTTACCGGATGAAGCTCTGCGGCTCACATAGAGTGAAAATAAGAACAATTGACGAATAAAAAAACTAAGCTGAACTTGGGATGGACAAAATTGCAAGGCTGTTGTGTGCAAACAAGCAAATCAGCAAAATTTCACAATCACAACACCTTGCAGTACTGACTTTTGCTTTTCGACGTCTATTTTGCCTCGTCCAAGGTGAAATTCATTTTGTTCTCGTATTTTCAGAAGCAAGACAATTTATTAGAACTTTCTCTCGTTCTTTTTTCTCGATCTTGCTGACAAGGTTAATCTTTTTGTTTTAAATCGCCTCCAACATTACAGAATCACATTTACCTATGGAAGCTAGGTTAGGTAATACGTGACGTGCTAGTCCCTGAGATACAAGCATACACGGATCCCAATTGGTCTATTGTGATTATTAATATGGTGGATCCTACCCAGATGGTTTGCTGACGTCCTCAAGTTCTCCAAAAATGCTGTACCCCAGGTGTTTTTCATGGCGTATATGGAGGTTATGGCAGTGGCAGAGCAAGTGTGTGAAAGTCTCTATTTCCTCTTTGTTCCTACAACTTCTGCAATAATCTTGAGAAGAGGCTCCTATTCTGCTGTTCATCCTGCCCATGAGGCAGTGGCCAGTTAGGACACTGGTAGCGATACGGAGGTCTTTTTTGTTGAGTCCGAGGAGGGTACGTGTTCTCTAGCTGTCTAGATTTGGCGAAAGAGAGCGTGATATGACGCAGTTACTCCTGCAGATCCACACTTTGTTCGATCGTTCTTTGGCTATAAGTTCCATTTTGCGCTTCATATTTTCAATTGATATATTTATGTCGTTGTGTGTCTTATTCCTGTGCAGAGAAGCAACTGCTCTTGCTAGCTCGTCCGCTTTCTCACTCCCTTTCACTTTTGTGTGTAATGGTAACCAACAGATATCCACTCGGTGAGATTGGTTGGTTTTAAATGTTTGCAAGTTATAATGGCTGGGAAATAAAGAGCTCGGCAGGGCATTCCATAAGCGAGTTGTATTGCTTAGGAACGAATCACGATATTTCACCTGGAGTTTGACAACATTTTTTTACCTCCATTGATTTGGTGGTTTCAATTGCCAAAGCTTTTATGACTGCTTGACTGTCCACAAAGTTGAGATCTCTTCTCTGTGCAGCTTTACGAATGGCATTCATTTCTGCCTGAAAAATACTATATACGTCCGGAGTCTTGAAGGAGTCCTGGATCTGTAGAATTTCACAGTACATACCAGCTCCAGTACGTTGTCTCCATTTTGGAGCCGTCCGTGTATAGATAGAGTTTGCCATTGTTGGTGGCAGTGTGTGATAAACAGTCATGTCTGCTAGGGGAAACTTAGCACGATATAGTCATTACACTTCGTCAGCTGTGATGATTCGTACTTCTGTGTCCAGGACGCAACGACGCAACGACGCGTGTCCTAAATCGCGGTGCGTCCGAGTTTGATCGAGTTTTGCAAGCCGTGCAAGGAATTGAATTTGTCTACAGGAAGGAGGTTGAGAATTATTTTTAGTGCAGCTTGAGGAGTAGACCTAAACGCTCCTGTTACTTCGACACTCGCTAGTCTTTGAACTTTTGTGAGTATTCTGAGATAACTAGTACAGCGCACAATAAACAGTCTTATTCCTCAATGTTTACCAATGGCTCTTTGGCATGTGCAGAATGCTCTTATTGTATCGGACATCTTTGAAGAACCAGCTTGGTAGAAATAATTTTATAGCACGACAAGAGACGGCGACGGCTTCCGGAAACACCACAGAACGATACCTCTAACAATCCGACTAAATCCAGATGAGCGAACAGCTAAACAAATGCATCACGTTCTAATAGATACGGGTACAAGCAGTGTGGCATGGCGCGACGTCTTGGTGAAGCGAGAATCTTGTAGAACTTTTTCACGCAGTTACCGACACACAAATTATGCCAACATCCTCCGATACCGATTGACATCCAACCTTACAGAAAAATGGCCCAATGAAGCTTTTGGAGTAAATACCGACCCAAACAGCCACTTTCTCATCATGCAATGGTGTTTCATTAATCATGTGAGGATTCCCAATTTTGTTTGTTTACTCCACCAGGGAGGGTGAAATGAACCTCGTCTGTCAGCAGAATTGTCTCCCAAAAATCCGGCTCAGTTTCAATCATTTGAATGACGATATTCGCGTAAGCCAAATGGTAAAGTTATTCATAGTTAAAATTGTTAAATATTTCACTCTTTAGAAGCACGACAATAGAATAGAAGAGAACATCTAACACCAGCAAACGAGTCAATATTTTTAAGATTACGGCAATGCGAAATTCGAAATCAAAGTTGGAGTACGCCAAGCAATGTTCAAGGTAATTTGCATCCTAATGTCAATCACGATTTTTTTATTGAAGCAGGGGAATATACAGCCCGGAACTAATTCTCTTCTTTTCTCTGATTATTACGCTTTCAAAAACAATCTCGTTGCAGCCCTACAGGCAACTCTTAGTAATTAGATAAAGACGCTACAAGATAACAGGTTGTACCAAATGCCAACGGGGGAAGAATGTAAATACCTAGGCTCTGTCGTAAACCATTAGGAAAATGTAAAAACGAACAATTACAGGGGCAGAAATGAAAATGTTGCGCATATCAGTGGGTATGGCAAAACGTGATCTAATAGGAAGTACGCGCATTCGCGCGAAACTGATAGTAGACAAGCTTCTGATTCAACTTTTCAGCTAGTTTCGCCAGCACTCAAATGCAAAAAAATCAACAAAGTCTTGGCCTAACTAAGAGGATGATTTATAGAATGGTACTAGGACTTATCTCACAAGCGACGGAGAAGCAATTGTGAAAGAAGTATCTAACACAATATGTAATTACAAGCTTTACACAGTTCAACAGTTAATAAAGGGAAAAGAAGAAAATAGTTCAAGTGTAGTTCGCCCAATCTCTTGTTGGTGAAGAAAACACAATACAAATTTCTCACAAGCAATAGATGTGGCTCAGCCTTTCGTTTACAATTTAGGAGTACTTGTCCGAAACCAGGATGATCACATGGTAACTGAAGACCGTCGAATTAAAGCCATTGCTCTTCAATATTATGTTCGTCTACGACAAAAAGCCAGATATATGTTCCAAGGACTCCTCTCGGTGGAGTTCACCTGCACAGCTCTTTTCTGAACTTTTTTCGAGTTGATTGTACGCGATTTGAGTATCTTCGTATGCTTGGCGCCCTCCTATCAAGTGGATAACTTCATGGCTGATTCAAAAGTGAGGTTCAACGACCAACTTGAGTTGCGAAATAGCTTTCCAATTTCCGCATTTCACTTCCGAGACTGTGAAGGAAATACATCTAGAGGGTCATCCAACAACAGCTGTCATTTTAAATTTTGGGCCATAGTTCAACTGTCAACATACGACTATCATTCCGATGACTTGTAATAAGTAAAAACTATGATGTTATTAATAAGGATCACTCGCACACGTATTTAAATAGTGAAAATTCACGTTCGTAAAGTTCCTACTGCTCTTGGTCATCATCAAGCGTCTTCTCGCACAGTTATAATGAATTTATACGACAAATTTGAACGTCTCGGACAGGCGAGTGGTGTGAAGACTCCAGCTCGAGTTCGGCCGAAAAGGTCAGCTGAAAATATCGCCGCCGTAGCTAAGAGTGTGACTGAAAACCCATTTCGAGACGATCACAGGAATTGGGATTACCCGCAACTACTTTGCACCGCATTTTGCATAGAGCCTGGGCTACATGCTTATAGGGTCCTGTTGACACAAGAATTGAAGCCAACAGACCACACACAACGTCGTACTTTCACTGATTTGGTGCTGAAAATTAATGAACAAGATCATGACTCCTAAAACCAAAGAGAAATAGTGGAACCACCATCTACAACGAGTGACAAGACAGTTTGGTGCGGTTTTTGGGCTGGCATTGTCAATCGGCTGTATTTTTTCGACAATGGTGCCGGTGCGACCTTTACAGTAAATGGACTGCATTACCAAACGATGTTGCCTGTTTTTTTTTTTTTTTTGCTGAACTTGATGATATGGTCGTGGACGACGTTTATTTTCAGCAGAACGGCGCCACATGACACACAACTGGTGCAATAATAGTTCTATTGCATGACAAATTTCCTTAACGTGTGATTTCTCGAATTGGCCACCGAGAACGTGCGATTTAATACCATTAGACTTTCTCCTTCAAAGCTACGTTAAAGATAAAGTTTACACCGGTGCATTTATTCCCGAAATACAGCCGCAATTATCCGAAAACCTGATGAAAAATTTCATCAAGAGAATGACTATGTGTACGCATAGCCGAGGCGGACATTTGGCAGATATTGTACTCCATTACTAACCTCAAAGTTCGTAATTTACATTAAAATAAGAATATCACCACTTTTCATAAAAATGTTGCTTTTTCCTCTCAACTTAAAATAACTTCTCTTGTTGGGTGACCGCATTTTATATTATTTGTCTACAGAAAACCGCTTTAACAAATATAGTCACAATTGGTATAGCGACCGTGTGCAAGGAGTCGTACGCCTCTCCATCGCCCCATCAAGTCGAAATGTTCAACTACAATACATTGTAATCCCACATACAGAAAATTCCAATTGATTTTGCCGCAGAATTTAAAAATGATGTGAAGCGCTCCAAAGCAGGTATGCGCTGAAACAACATTATTCTCGCAGACAGTGCCAGCCTGGGTTACAAAAATGTCCTGGTTACATGAAATCCGTATATGATTTGGGGGGGAGTTACTAATAGGACAACCCGGATGCCCGTTTCATCTCCCTTTCTCGACTTAAACTAGTGCATCGTCTTCTGAAGCTTTATAGAACTGTGACCGCATGTAGATGTTTAGTTCTGCTTCTGCGAGTTAGAGATACGTTTAATGCGTTGCAGGCTACCTGCATATCTCTCATCTCAATTCAGTATGACACAAGCTCGATTTATTCTAGTTTCAGACTTACAGCAATCGACCTGTCTCAGGAAGTCTTTAAAAGGCTCTGGCTTCATTGCGTTGGCTTCATTACATTGTTGGTTTTTGACTTCAGCGGCGAAATTACATATTTTCTACAGCTTCGACATGTGTTTCTATTGTTACTAAGGTGAAGAGTTTCCATTTCTTAAGCTTAAGCTGTTCCCTTAAATGATGGGAACTTACGCCTACCTTGGTAGATCGATGTTGTATTCTTCTGCTGTGGAAAGTCCGAGCTGAAGGAGTACGCAATTTTAACCAGACCAGATGGTCTGGCAATATTTGGTCAAGCTTTGATAACGATGGATTTTATCAGCAAATAAAAGTACGGACCTCAGGTCAAGAATCGGTTCTGATAAGAGATTAATCTGAAAGTAGAGGCTAACATTAAAGCAAAAACAATTGTAGTGAAAGGTGTTAAAACATATCACAGACACACCCATCCCCCGACAGCTGTAGACCATTCAGCCTTAGATAACTACTGTAGATACTATCGCCGTTGTCGACTAAGCACCTCTTTTTCGTCGATAACACTTATCAACTCGTGCGCGATGCGTGCAAACTTTAGCAACATCAAATACAAACCACAATTGCTATCGAATCGATTGGCTTCTACAATTGACTTCGACTGAACCCAATCAAAACACCCCCCTCACTCATCCACTTGCCAAAGTTCCACCAACGCCACCAACATGATGCCGAATCAAACGAAAACCCACCAAACTGTGCCACCCACTATCAAAGTACACACGTACACAGTAGATACGCAATTAATTAACCATCGGAATGGATCCTCGACACTCCAAGATCGGCCAACAGTGCTATTGTTCATGTTCCTGTTGCTGTTGCTGCACTTTCTTCTGCTTCACCAACACAAACTAAAACTAATAACCCTACAAATAAAGCAAAATCTAAATAAAATAAAAATTTCAAAAAAGAAGTTTCTTCATGTGTTCATGCACCAATTAGCAAATTCAAGTTAATTGAAAGGTGCAGGCAACAATAGTCGTGGCACCAGAGAGCCATCGGATTGACAATGCCGAGATGGTGCTGGTGCTGGTGCTTGCGGAGGCGAATGAATACGACTAGAAGGAGAGGAATACGGGCAGCGCACCGAACAGATCGGCCAAATATCGAGTTACAATAGAACTGGTTTTTTCGGTGGCAATAGACTTGTTTCTTTTATTTTCGTTTATTTTTTTACTCTTCTCTCCATTTTTTGTTCATTTCATTTATATGTGAAAATAACTTACCAAAGTAATATCTCCGTGTATATATATAGAACAATAAAACGGCCCAACGACCGAGCGACCGAACAACCGAACAACCAAAACCGAACCACCTCCAGGGGCAAGGAACTGGGAAAAGTCGTGCAATTCTCCGTTTTCGTTGTCGGCTATTCCCTCACTTTTTCTTTTGCTTTTCCTCTTTTTTGTAATCCTTCCAGGAGGATTTGATTTTAAATAATTAAACTTAAAACAATTGTGGTTCCGCACCGAATTGGAAATTGAAAATAAATAGGAAATACGAGTATGTACAATCAAGAGGGGGGAGCAGAACGGGCGAATAGAAAGAAAAAAAAAGGTAAAGTAGAAACCAATGACGTTAGCTGCTTTCGTTTTGAATGCAAATTAAATCACTTTTTGTGGCGAATTTCACAATTAAAATACACAATTAAGCAACACTGGCACTGGTATCATTATGGTGTATCGTTTTTTGCAAATAAAATACAACAAATAATGCTAAGAAAATTGAAATTTAAATAATAAAAAAAAACTGCGAAGGAGGAAAAATTTTTTTTCTCCCTGTGGCACTGCACTTGTGTTAAAGTTGGAAAATTTTCCTTTAACTTCTGACAGATGACGGTTTTGTTTAGCAACATCTTTCTAGTGGCGCTTGCTGCCCACTAGTGTAGTGACAACGAAACTGAAGAGCTTTTTCGAAATGTAAGGGCCGATTAGAAGAAATTAATTTAGTTGGAACATGTTGATGCCCGATATGAGAAATCGATTTCAATTCATTATGGTAAGGAGAAAATTAAATTTATTTCACAAAGTGCATAGTGAACTATAGTTGGGAAACTTTCAATACTATCTTGAGATGAAAAGATCCAAAGGGAATCGTAGACAACATTTTCCCAAAATATGTACAAAACTCTCAGTCACACTACTGAGAAAACTCTATCGAAACAACTTACTTCACATACTTAGGTGGCGCTACAGTTCGGGCTGATCCTGGGCCTTAGCTAACAAATCACTCCACTTAGCCTGGTCTTAAGCTAACTGCTTCCAGTTCGAGTGAGGTCCTCTTCTAATTGTGCGCGCCCCTAATCTGTGGCTTTCTTCAAATGCGTTCCCATCCATTGCGATCTAAGCGCAGATTTCGGACTAGGTCGATGTAACTGTACAGCTCGTATAACTCGTCGTTGAACCTTTTACTACAAAGCCCGTCAACACAGACGGGACCGAATATTTTTTGAAGGATTTTTCTCTCGAGAGGACTGATGATATCTTCTCCACTTTCGACGGGGTTCCTGCTTCTGCGCCATAAGTTAGGACTTGGATGATCAAGGTCTTATATGGTGTACCCTTAACTTTTCGGGATATTCGATTGCCTTCTTAGCCCAAAGAAACACCTATTGACAATAATGATTCTTCGCTTTATTTCTGTTGAGGTGTTGTTGGCAGAATTTACAGCAGAGTCAATGTAGATAAAGTCCATTACTACTTCGAAATTATAGCTGTCGAATTCGTCGATGTTGTGTGTCCCTTCTTGTTGACATCATATGCTTGGTTTGGCCCTCATTTACCACTAAACCCATTTTGACAGCTTCCGTTTTTGTACGAGCGAACACACCGGCGACAGCCCGCCGTATTCCGCCAATTATGACGATACCATCGGCGTACCCTAGCAGTTTACAGACAGTTTTCATTTGTGAGCTCCGCACAATTCTTTCAAGTTTGATGTTAAAGAAGTCACAGCACATCGTCGTCATTCTGCACAGACGGACGGATTTGGCAGGGATGCCTATAGGCATATTCCTCTGTCATATACGCCCTTAAAATTAACGAATCGATTTGGACTTCTTGAGTTTTTCCCAGGATTGTGCACTTTCCCCGACAAATATGGCAGACAAAATTCTTTCTGTGATGTTGAGGAGGCCTAGTTGAGGGGGTCTCCCCTTTCGTGGATCAGGTAAACGATACTGAGATTCCATTCATCAGTCATACACTCTTCTGACCATATCTGAGAAACGAGTTGCTCCATGCTCTGCTAAGTCATTTCCAGCAGCTTTGAATGTCTCGGCCTGCGACTAGTCAAGTCCAGCTGATGATTTGGCTATCATTGTCTAAGTTGAATGGTCTATTCTACCTGAAGGTGGCATGTTGGGCTTCATTGTCTTTATACAGTCTTCAGAAAAAGTTGTTCCATATTCTCATCACCGACTGTGACTTTGCTACAAGGTTTCTTCTTCATCTCTACGGTTTCTGTATGAGTGGTCTTGCCTTGACACGTCTTTTTGTCTGTTTGTAAGACTTCCTTTAGTTATGCCTGGAGTATAACCTCTTAATATCTTCGATCGCTTGCTTCTCGTGCTCTTTTTTCTTCTCCTGGGGAAGTCAATCTACTTCCCATTTATTCTACTCGTAGAGCTCACGAGCGGCTCTTGTCATTCATTGCAGCGCCGCTTTGTAGGTTTGTTTAGCTTGGGTGAAGTTCAGCACATCAGATGCAACGTCTCTGATGGTACGTTGGCAGCGTTGCAACTGGTATTCGGTGCTTGATGTTGGCGGTATGGGAGCTGTTGAGGAATTTCGAGATACGCGTTCGACGAAGATTATGTCGGTCTCTTGTGATTGCAGCTTTTCAACTTTATATCTTCTCACCGTAGTTCTTCTTTGTTGTGGCGGTTGGGTAATCCGCATTCGCACCTTGGCTCCAACAAAATCACCATTTTCCGAGTCAATCTTGGCTGCTCCCGGAGAATTCGGACGGCCAGAATACTGCATGCCTTATGTCGATCGCAATGTGATTAATTTGACCTAGACTTTCATGATCCGGATGTCCCCATGTGTATATTGAGATGAGGAAACCGTGTGCTTGGTATAGTGATATTTCGTCACACCGCAAAGTCAATAAGCCTAAGCCCATTGCCAGACGTAGTGTAGTGTATGCTATGCTTACCAACTGCACTAGTCTATTTTGATGTCGTACTTCAGACATTGCTCATATGTCTTGTCGAGGAGCCCCTTGACGGCGTCGTCTTTGTCTTCCGTAGGGGCATGGGCACATATTAGGTTTAAGTTAGCGAATTCAGCCTTGATGCGGATTGTCATAAGACGCTCGCTCACGTGCCAGAAGCTATAGACCTCTTGCTTAAGTCTGCCGCATGTGGCAAATCCACACCCGAATAAGCGCGGGATCACCATAGTACAGGAGTTTTTCATCCTCCTTTTGTCCGGCCCATCCCATCGCACTTCCTGAGTGGCGGTGATATCTGCGTGATAGCAGTCAAGGGCCCCTGCTAATTGCTCGGCTGCACGTGCGCTATTCCTTCAAGCGTTTGCCAAGATCCTCGACAGCAAATTCATTTCTATCCCAGGTCATTAGTTGGTCCGTCACATCTTTTTAATCTCTTTCGTATAGGGTTGTGAACCCTATGGCGGCGCAGGCCAGTATTAATCTACTGGCCGAGCATTCCCTTGGCATTTTAGCCTGTATGAGTAAGTGTTAACTCATGCAGTTACCGGGGACTACCACTGGAAGGTAAAGCAAGCACTTCGCAACGAACTTGATTGTTAAGCTGCTGGCTTAATCCTAGTTATAGGCCACTCAGCATTAATCGATCGATAATCACCCGATTTATTGATGCAGCGCAATTTTATATTTCTTATTTGGCTGCGTGTGCCTGCCTAGATCCATCGTCAAACAAGAGATTTCGTATTGTCAGCGCTTTGAACACCTGATGGCTCGATGACAACATTCCCATTGGTCTTTTACGATTTGTATACGGTGATCATTATTTTGAGAAAGCTTGAGTGAAAGTAGATTGTAGTATTTCAACGCCAAACTTTGTTGGCTTTACTTGACTCCGTTGTGCTTGTGATATCTGCATTCGTACCCTGGCTGTAACAAGGTTATGATCCGGGTCGATGTCGACTCCTCCGAAAGTTAGGACATCCAGAATTTTGGAACAGTGTCTACTGTCGAATGATGTTGAGATGTGGGAACCTGGTTCCATATCAAGCCTTGCGTTATTGTCTACCTCGAATCTACATCCAAATTTGTAGTGGTCGCAGTTGGAATTTCATGGCCATTCTAGGAATGGGGTAGTATCTGCTTAATAGCGGTCTAGGGCAACTACTCTATATGCAAAGACGGGATTGTCAACATTATATCCGCCTGTATCTGTCTCCACTCTCTACAAGTATACATTTTTTTCCATTTTAAAATTGCAAAGATTCCCAATTAATTAGTTTTGGGAAGTGATAGCTCTAAATCTATCAGGTGTACAATATATAGCCAAACTATTTGTGATTTCTCAAAATTGTATTCCTATTTAAAATTTTTACATTCGAAATTCATAACAGCCCTGTTTTAGGTAAGAAAAAGCTCTTTCAAAGTTATCACCATTTGACAGCTGTCAATGAATATATGAAAGAAACGAGCGAAAAGCCATTCACCACCAGCATCAGATTCTCTGGTCGCTTCATTGAAATTTTTTGCTTTACTTTCATGCACCAAATAAACATCAATTTATCGGTGAAAAGTGTTGAAAACCCCTAAACAATCAATCAGTTAACTATCCAGCAACGTTTTTCAACATTTTCTGCTCAAAATTACCCCACAATTCACTCAAATCTATTGAACGGCTAAAGCTGTGATAACTCCTAAACCACACATCAAAATGGTGAGTAATAATTTTTTTCCACACTTTTTTTTCCTTTTTCATTTTTTTTTATCCATTCCTACATCCCACTTTGGATGAGTACCCCGTACGGGAAAACTGAAAACCGAAAAATGTATGTCACACCCAAAAGGAGGCACAACAAAAACAATAAAGAGCCACACAACGACCACAAAAACGATAAAAAGCAAAAAAAAGAAATGAACAACATTTAAAGAGACGGAACAATTATCTATGTTTTCATGGACATAAATGGTAATGGATTTATTTTCTGGTCATGATATCGAAAAAACCTTTGGAAAGGCAATTTATCTTATCGAAAAGCGCGGGCTAAACGCGAATGCCGTGTGGATTGTCGATAGTTGATTCTGATTCACATGGACAAGGTAAACATCCGCAATGAGTTGGAGAGTCTATCGGTGTTTGGATTGTTGAAGATAAACTCTGTTAGAGATTGCATAGTTATCTGTTGCAAACGAATCGATTAAAATTCCTTGAGATGTGACAGTCGATTGGTGTTGTGTGCGATTTATGGTGCTGTTAAGTGAAATCAAAAAAAATGTGTACATATAGCATGGACTGTCTGTTAGCCTGTTAGTCATGCATGCATAAATCATTAGTTTGGCCAGAGGAGAGAAATCGGGAAGAAAGCTTTCTGTGTCTACTACTAAAGGTTGATAACCGAGAACCTGAATTTGGAAGCATTTTGCAAGCAAATTTGATCTATTCAAGGCGATGGAGAATATGATGGAGAAGTGAATATTGGAAAGCCACGTCCCAAACAAGCACAGAAGGCCAACAATTAAGAATGACAACATCGTTTTTGGTGTTCGGGGAACCGGTTTTCTCGAGTTGCATTGATGTCAGTGGCTTGCTGGCTGCATTAATTACCAAATCTGATTTCATGTGCCACTGTAGGTTATGTTTTTGTTTGAATTCTACGTACGAATACACACATCTAGTACCCGTTTGGGGTACATTGAGGAGAGTGCAAATAATTCGCTACTTGCTATAAATTTTATTTTGTTTTATCACTTTAATGGCTCTGATACTATGACGTGAGCGAGAGACCAAAACACTTGATACTCACGAAAGCCATTGGCCAAGTTTTAGAATACATCCACCACAGATATGTTTTATTGTCAGGTTTGTAAAGAAAATAGTCCACAAGAGGTGCCTTATGATAAACATTCTTGCAAGGCGCTAATTGTAGGCGTTATTGTGAAGAGAAGGCGCACTAAGGGAGAAACTCTAATAAGCGAGTGATTTTTATTTGAAGTTGATATTCGAAGGGAGCAGCAGCGGTATTCCTAGAGATATTGCATCTTCGCTTTTTCGCTTGTGTAGTTGGCTAAAGTCGCGCACCTTAGTACTACAAGCTGCTTTCCCTCGATTTATTTATTAATAATAGTCCCCTTCCAACTCAATACAGCGATTTGTACACAATACATGTCGAATGGGTGTTTTAGATCGTCGGGCGGGACACTACAGGATGTCGGTACAAGCCTTTTGGATGGCTTCTACATTCGCAAAACGCTTTCCTTTCATTGGCAAATGCATTTTTCCAAAAAGGTAAAAGCCGCACAATGACAAATCAGGCGAGTGCGTGACAGATGAAATGCGATTTTTAGTCAAATTCTTTTTGCGCGATATTCTGATCTCATACGAAGAATACCAAACGCTTCAAAACACCAAGATAGAATTGTGGGTTAACTGTTTGGTCCGGTGGAATGAACTCTCTGTGGACAATGCCCTTGGAATCGTAAATGCAAATTAACATTGACTTCTCCAAACGAGATTTTTTGGGGTTTTGGCTGGTCCATATTGAAAACACCACGCTTCATCACCAGTCAATGTTGCAGAGGAAGTTCCTGTTCTTTTTGGTTTTTTGGCCTCCTTTATGATGTACTTCGGATGTTGTATTCTGAGCAAGTTTTCGTAGTTCGATAAACATTTTTGTACCGATGACACAAACTTATTGTCACGTCGGACGTGGTAAATCCGCTTCAATACGTCCAAATGTCATGAAACTTTGGCAGTACATCAGAGAAGGATATACCTTTCCGACTCATGTAATTGCTCTGTTACACACGCTGGCATTCGTAGCATATTAATTTCCGTCGCTTTCATCTATCTTTTATACTTCTCGTACATCGTCCACCACTGCGTCGCGAATGTAGAAGCCGGAACGGATAACTGTCGTATATATCAAACCTTTATGTTTTTTAATAGTAACTTGTTGTGTGAAAGTCTTTTAATCGAAAACATGCAATCATTTGATCTACAACCGGTAATGATGTTCCTACTCATTTCACCAGCTTTTCCAGCACCCTATTAGATGTGTTTTTTGTAAATAATACCGACAAGGTATTACTTTACGATCAAGCACCAGCCTTTTCTAAACACGATGTATTGTTTCTTACATACGATATCGGTGATTGCGTAGACACATCAAATTATATGTATAGGGATTTTAAAAATTTTGATAGGCCTTCTCTTGAACAGCATGTTTATTCTATTCCATGGAACCTCATTTATTGTATGCCCTCACCAGATGAACAAATCGATTTCATCAATAAAAACATCAACCTTCTTTTTGATACATACATTCCAATCAGAAGAGGGATTGTAAGAGACAGAACAAAAGCGTGGTTCACGAATGAAACTCGAGAGTTGATGTTGCAACGTGATCAGGCGTATCGACGGTGGAAACGTTTTCGGGTGGAAGAGCTTCATCAAATCTATAAAAACTTGTGTAATAGTGTTATCCGTGAAATAAGAACTGCTAAGATGCAATTTTATTCCAACCGCTTCTACATCCAACGGTCGTAAAATATGGAATAATATTCGTGAACTAGGAGTCGGTAAACAAAAGTTAAGTTGTCCTACTAATATCGATCGTAATGACCTAAATCGCAAGTTCTTATTAAATCCAAATTCAAGTGCCTCTGTTGATAATTGTGTGTTTGATGGTACTGTTCTACCAACTGCAACGTCTTTTGCTTTCAAAAGGGTGGATGATACGGACATAGTAGAAAGTTTCCTGTCTGTTAAATCAAATGCTATAGGAGTTGATGAGATTCATCCGATTTTTGTTAAGCAATTTTACCATCATTGCTACCATTTATAACGCACGTCATTAATACAGTTTTTATGACTGGCATTTTTCCTTACCAATGGAAATTAGCAAAAATAATTCCTATTCCTAAAAACTCTATAGGTGAAGAATTCAGGCCAATATCAATCCTGCCTTTTCTTTCAAAAATATGTGAACGGATTATGCATAAACAACTTAATAAGTTTCTTATGAACAATAATTTGCTGCTTCCGGTTCAGTCAAGTTTCCGTGCAAAGTATAGTTGTACTACAGCTTTGGTCAATGTAGTTGAAGACATAAGAGGTAGACCGGATAATGACAATGTTACGTTCTTATTACTACTGGATTTTTCTAAGGCTTTTGACATGGTAAATCACTCTATTCTGATCAATAAATTAAGGCACTACTTTTCCATTTCTCCTTCTTCAATTAAATTAATCTCGTCATATCTTAATGAAAGAAAACAGGCTGTGTCAATAGATGGTGTCCTATCTGATTCTCTTCCCTTAACTAAAGGTGTTCCCCAAGGATCGATCTTAGGGCCTCTCTTATTTTCAGTCTATAGTAATGATATAGCTTCTGTAATATTGAATTCATCGAAACACATTGACGCTGATGACGTTCAAATTTATCAAAGCTGTCCCTTAGGCCTCATTGAGAATTGCGCTAGTGATTTAAATGAAGAGCTTCAACGAATTTCAAATTGGTCGTCAAAAAGTAGTTTAATACTAAATCCAGGAAAATGTAAATGTTTAGTTATCTCTAAAACTATTCTTGATCTTTCCTATTTCGCACATTTAATGCTAAACGGCTCAAAAATTGAATTCGTTGACTCTTCGAAAAATCTAGGCGTTGTCTTCAATAGAACACTAACGTGGAACATCCATATAAATTCTATAGTGGGAAAAACATATGGCGTTCTTCGAACACTATGGACTGCCCAAAAGTGTACACCAACTAAAACCAGACTGCTACTTGCCAAAGCCTTAGTTATTACTCTGCTGGTTTATGGATGCGAAATTTTTTATGAATGTGACGCCGAGAGCAAAAGAAAACTACAAGTAGCATTTAACACCACAATTCGATATGTATATTGTCTCAAAAGATATGACCACGTTTCACACTTAGCCAAAAACTTGGTAAAGATGTCATTTCAAAATTATATAAAATTTCGTGCCCTTTTATTTCTCTTCAGCATTATTAAAAGTAGGCAGCCGACATATCTATACGAAAAAATTAAGTTTCCGGTGTCTAGCAGATCCGCCTGTTTATTACTTCCGTCTTTGGAACACACTCCCACGTACTATACGAGAGCTAGACGACGCGCGACGATTTAAACACGAACTTCAAGATTTCATTGAATTTCAGAGCAACTAGGTTCACCCAACCCTTTCCCCTCCCCTTTCCCCTTTTCCCTTCACAGGTAATTTCAATCAAAATTTTACTTTTTGAATTAAAGGATAAAATATTAAATTGACAAAGTTTCATTAATATTAAACTTAACTTACTTCTACTTTTAATAAATAGTTTCACTGGAGTTAATATGTAAATTCTACATTAAAGCTTAAGCGCAATAATGTTTATCTTTCACAGATTTATAAGTGAATTCTTACTGTGTTAGCAAGTTTACATAAATAAAATAAATAAATAAAATATGATACATGACAGCTAGAAGTCTATTCGGTTTCCAAATTGGTAACACAAATATATTCCTTTCTGAGTCTGTTATATACTATGAGTGAACGAATAATAAGTTTGGCTTCAGCTAAACAAATAGATTAGTTTAACTATTGTCAACTTGTATATTCCCGCAACAATTTTTATAATCCCTATAGCAGAAGCCAACAATTTCTTATCATGTCTTTTAGGTCATAGAACAAGAATATAACTGTTTCTTATGAATTGTCTCTTTTTTTTTAGACGGAGCTACAAATGGACTGTGCACTTGATCTAATGCGTCGCTTGCCTCCTCAGCAAATCGAGAAGAACCTCATCGATCTTATCGATTTGGCACCAGATCTTTGCGAGGATCTTCTCTCATCTGTGGATCAACCTCTAAAAATTGCTAAAGATAAAGAAGTTGGCAAGGATTATCTATTGTGTGATTACAATCGAGATGGTGATTCATATCGCTCCCCATGGTCAAACACATATGATCCTCCACTCGAAGATGGCCAAATGCCATCTGAGCGATTGCGTAAATTAGAGATCGAAGCGAATTATGCTTTCGATCAATACCGCGAAATGTACTACGAAGGTGGTGTATCATCTGTTTATCTATGGGATCTAGATCATGGTTTTGCTGCTGTAATCCTGATTAAAAAAGCCGGTGATGGTAGTAAGAAAATACGTGGTTGCTGGGATTCCATCCATGTTGTTGAGGTACAAGAGAAGACCACCGGTCGAACGGCGCACTATAAACTCACTTCGACTGCTATGCTATGGTTGCAAACAAATAAACAAGGTTCAGGTACAATGAACTTGGGCGGATCACTTACACGCCAACAAGAACAAGATGCCAACGTGAGCGAATCATCACCCCACATCGCCAACATCGGTAGAATGGTCGAGGAGATGGAGAATAAAATCCGTAATACATTAAATGAAATTTATTTTGGCAAAACAAAAGACATAGTAAATGGACTGCGAAGCACACAATCACTGTCCGATCAAAGGGCGCAAACTGCGATGAAGCAAGATCTCGCCGCTGCCATTTTGAGACGCAACGTAAAACCCGAGACGAACTGAAATGAGGGCCACCACGACGAGCTTAAGGACGATCACTACGAGGAGAACTATGACAATTTTTAAACCGCCGCCGCTGACGCCGCCGCCAACGCTACCCTTAGTCGTCCTGAATACCCATACACAAACAAATACACACAACACATTTACCGGTATCCAATAAAGTCCCTGACAAAAAGTGAAATCAAATCAAAACTCCGATAAACAGACAAACAAAAAAAAACAAACAAAAACAACTGCGAACACAAACGAAACACATTTTGTTTGAACCTAATCGTAACGCGAGTGAGGTCCATCCAACGACAGAGAGTATACCTCGCTTGTTAAAGATGTATTATTATAATTAATATTATTATTACAATTATTATTATTAATATTAGAAAACTCTTTGCATTTATCGAACCGCTATAATGACGCCGCCGGCCTTTTGTTGATGCTTCGCAAAACTTCCAATTTTTAGTTTCTTTACAAACAAAAAGATTATAACAATAATTACGAAAGATATTTTATTTCTTTTCTGTTTAAACATGTTCATCTTATTCTCATCTTTGTTTCATTTTAAAGTTTTATTTTATGTGTATATTCAGAGATAAAAGAATAACAAAGAAAACAAACATACAGAAAGTTTAATCGCGTTGGGTATTTATTGTGAATGAGTTTCTTTTTTATATATATATGTTCAGTTGAAAAAAAAAGATAGAAAAATTTCAAAATTTAAAAAAAAAAATCTATATATATAAACGATAAATAGATAAGAAAAAAAGAAAAGATTTAAGGAAATGAAAAAAAAAAAGAAGAAATGAATTAAAGAAAATTTTATAATATTACCAATATTATTAACTAAATAAACAATTTAAGAAATTACCCCTTTTTTATGATTATGTACGAGTGTTCATCTTACAGTTACCAGATGAAATCACAAAACTTTTCGCTTTACTCAAGGTCAAATGCCAATTCCAGCGAATGCAGCTCTAACACGAACAAGAAGACATATCGTTTTCTCACCTTTTTAGCTTGAAGTTCAGTTCACAAAGTCAATGGAAAGAACTATAGGGTTTCCCAATAAGGACTTGACAACTTTCTTTTTTTTAAATAAAACACAAACTATTTGAGATATTTCAAAAACTTTATTATCGGCTTGAAGTACAATCAAAATATTAATGAATGGAACTCGACTTCGTTCATATCGCCACCGCGGGCACGTTTACAGCGGTCGATTCGTTGGACCAAATTTTCAACGACTCGGCCACACATTTCGGCCGAAACGGCTGCTATTTCAATGTTGGCTCTGAGCTCTTCCAACATCGTCGGCGTGTTGGCATAAACCAATGACTTAACGTAGCTCCAGAGAAAATAGTCAAGCGGCGTTAAATCGCACGAACGAGGCGGCCAATCGACTGGCCCATGTCTTGAGATAACACGCTCACCATACTTACTCTTCAATAAATCGATTGCAGCGTGTGCTGTGTGGCTTGTGGCATCATCCTGTTGAAACCACATGTCGTCCAAGTCCATATCTTCCAATTCGGGCCAAAAATAATCGGTGATCATGGCGCGATAACGCTGACCATTCACAGTAACGTGACGATCGTTATCGTAGACGAAAAAATATGGCCCAATAACGCCGCCGGCATGCAAACCGCACCAAACAGTTATTTTTTGTGGATGAAGTAGTGATTCATGAAACATGTGGATTTTCACCCGATCAATAACGCATATTTTGCTTATTGACGAACCCATTGAGCCAAAAATGAGCTTCGTCACTGAAGATGATTGTGCGATGAAATTCATCATCTTGGCGCATCTTCGCCAGAACCCAATCGGTCCATCGGCTTCAATTCTTGAATCAGCTTGATCGTGTATGGGTGTAAACCAAGATCCTTACGCAAAATACGCCATAATGTGGTCTGAACGATTTCCCGATTCTTGAGAACGCCTGATTTGGATCGTTTGCTACGGACGCCTGAACGGCAGCGATATTTTCGACACTTCGACCAACCCGTTGTCTCACTGACACGGCAACATCACACAACGAATATGTAGACTCAAATTTTTGCACTAAACTTGTTATTGCCTGTCTACTAGGTCGAGAATTACGACCAAAAATTGGAGTTAACGCTCTTAAAGTTGCAGTCACCGACTCCGAATTTCGGTTGAAATTTTTTATCATTTGCAAACGTTGCTCGTTCGTGTATTTTACCATGAGGAACATGTTGAGCTTACTGAATAAATTGACAGTGACAGTTTGATGATTAGTGAAAGATTGCGTTCACAAATTAAATTCAAAGTTGTCAAGTCCCTATTGGACCCTTTATTTGGTTGTACCACAAGAAATGTCCGATTTTATAGTAAAAATTTAAAAGCCCATATTATTTTTCCGTAAATTTTTATTCAATCAAAATAGGATTCGTTGGCATCTATGACATTCTGCCAACGTGATACAAGGTCAAATATTCCTTTTTCGTAGAAGTGCTGACTTTTTGAGGCAATGAAATGTTCAAAGGCTTTTATGGCCTCTGCTCGGTTCCGGAAGACCTTCTGCCGGCAAAATGAATCCAGTTTGAGAAAAAGATGGTAATCCGTTGGCAGGGCCGGGCCTTGCATTAGAGCAAGATTATATAGATTCGTTAAATAGTGCTTTGCAAACATCGTTTTTAAATACATTTCAAAATTAACAGAAAATATTTTCCCCACTAACCTAATCGCAACGCGGCAACACTTCATAGTTTACATCCTCAAAATAATAATACGCCCACCAAATGTACACTGATACCTAACATCAGCTTAGAGCCTTTTCCACTGCCTGGGTCTGTACTCTGTACGCAACTTAAACAGCATAGTAACGCAATTGCAGTTCATCCAAGAAAATACCCTCTATCATCGAACCTATAACTTAATGTCCACGGCTGTTTTGCTGTATGTGCTTCTGGAGCAGTTGTATCATGCCGCTCCATACGTCACAGTTTCTGCGCCATACGTCATAGTTTTTCCAGCTGAAATCACAGAAAACACTAACAAATTAAACTTCCTATGGAGCAGAGTTTCGGATCTGCGCCAAATGCAAGTTATTTACAACAAATAAAATTGGTTCCAACAAACTAAGGCAGATGTGTGAGAACGTGTTGTTAGCTTCAGTTGCATTGAGTTGTATATTATACGAGTATGTACATATGTATGTATATTTCACAGTAGGTACGCACTTGTTCTGTTAAGATGTTATGTCAGAGATTTGTTTTTGGATAATTTTAGAATTGTCTTTAATTTTAAAAATTTAGAAAACCCAGTCAGTGTTAAAGTAATATGTAAATAGATTGTCTCTTTTTTTGTAATTGTTTATTTCTAAAGTGTAAAAAAAATTTCTTGTGTACAACTGAGTTAAGTCGGTTTAAAAATATTTTCAAAAAAAGTGTTGACCTTGTGGTCGGGACTCAGAAATGTATTCAGGAAAGAAAAAAGGGAGTGTAGGAGCAAACGGAAGGCGATCGAGGCAGCCAATACAAAACAGGCGCTGCAGTTCAGGAAATACCCTTGTGTGTGTCCTTAAACATCGGTAAGTCTAAGTTGCAATAATTTATTGCCTACATAAAATATTGCAGAGTCAGTTCAGGCAGAATCAGCCTTACATGTGTTAGATGATGTTGGAAAAAGTAGTGCAATTAATGTTTTACCAGCATTTGAAGATCCTAAATGATGGCCAAATTTGAGTGATAAAGTTATTCAATTATTAGTGGATCAGGGTCCTGTTCAAGTAGAAAATTTTGATTTCCCTCTAACTAAAAGCAGGAAGTTTAGTACTCGTTGTTACCAAAGAGATTTAAAAAATGGTCGCTTTGTTCAGAGCAGCCTATAGTGACTGGAGTAACTTGTCAAGGGCTATTCAGGAGCATGAGACAATTCCCTTACATACTCGCACAACAGCTTTTTTGGCTTGGAGAGATTTAGGTTTGAAAAAAGGCAAAACAATAGACTCTGGCGAAGGAAACTGAGCATTGGAGAAATGTCTTGAAACAGATTATAATTCTCGTGCAATTCCTTGCTACACAGTCTTTAGCATTTAGAGTAAGCTCCGATGTTTTATTCGAGCAGGACAACAGCAATTTTCTGCAACTCGTGCAAACTGTAAGCTTTGTTCGTCTCATGCTCCTCACATTCGCTGAATCTAGTCATCCTTGATGCAGTTCAATATTCTTTTGACGGTTGAGAGTTTATATGTTTTTTCTCTAGCTCTGTAAACAGATGGCCAGTTCTGAGAAAAAAACATCTTATAAGTTTGACACTAAGACCCCTATGTATGACCAGATGGGAGAGCAGAATACATGCGATCAGTCCATTATACCTCTACTTAGGAGAAGTTTATGAAGCCCTTGTTGAACTATAACAAACTGACGACCCTAAATCCAAAAATATGGCGCAGTCCCTTGGCGACAAGGTGACTGATTTTGGATTTATTTGCTGCGCTGTAATTTGGCACTCAATTTCAGATAGGATTAATATTGCCAGCAAGTTCCTTCAACAACGGAATATGTGCCTCAAGCTGGCAGTTGAAATTTTGTGTTCAACAAAAAAATTTCTCATAGAATTGAGAAATTATGAAAAATTCTCCTTGTTTTTAGATCTAGAAGTTCCTTGCACTTTTCCAGTTTAAAGTTTTAGATCAATCCATTTCATCAATTTCTGAAAGATGTGTATATATAAGTGGCTCAGAATTTTATCGAGAAATCATCATGCTGTCAACTTTGATTAATGAAAATGATTCCGCGATAGACATTTTTAATTTTATTCATAACAGAAATATGAAGACTCTTTTTCCAAATACTGTTATAGCCCTAAGAATAGTTTTAACTTTACCGGTTACTATAGCATCATAAAGCATCAATTTTAAACTTTCTTTCCTATGGAAATACCTAACTTTAGTTCTTTTGTTTACGTTTTGTTGTGACTTCTTTAAAGAAACCTTATTCTTGTAAAATATGTGTAATTTAATTTTAGCTTAAAGCTCTTTCATATTTTTTCTTTTACTGGGCAATATCTTTTTATCAACAAAAAAAAACCCGCATGTGCAATAATATGTGTGTATGGTTTATTATTTATTCAATAGTTGCGTGAACGTATTTAATTTATATTTATTAGTTCCTAAAAATTTGTTTCGTTGTTGATTTTTTTGGTTATTTTTAATGCATAAAATATTTAAGAAGTAAACCTTATCTGAACTTTTTTAATTTGTATTGATATGTATAGAGGAATATGAGTACTGGGGAAACCGCAAAAAAAATGCATTGGTATTCTACTTCCTTGGGTGATGTGGTAATGTATAAATACATAATTAAATATTTTCTGTTTTGCGATAGTTTTAAAATTTACTCATCTAGTTTAAATCTACATTTTTAATTGGCGCTATTATTATTCTGCGCCAGGCGCCAAAATTCATCAAACCGGCCCTGTCCGTTGGGGAAATATCAGGAGAGTACGGTGGATGCGGAAGAATTTCAAATCCCACATGCAACAGTTTTTGCACCGTTACTTCTGAGGTATGGGTTCTAACATTGTCATACAAAAGGATCGGACCGTACATATTGATCAACGCAGGTTGCTTTTCAGCCAATTTGGCATGCAATATGTTCACAATATTTCTATGGTGCGCGGTAGAAGGAGTATAAGTCAAAAATTGCAATTTTTCAGCAGGGAAAAAACTTAATAAAACTTTCAATTTTTCGATTTTTTTTAACTCAAACTGTGAATTTGTATTTTTACACCAGATTGAAAGATACAAAATGATTTTTTAATATTATGTAGTAAATAAGGAAATAAGGTGACTTGTACTCATTTGACCATTAAGTTTTTGTTCAAAAGGTGACATACCACCTTGATCAAAAATAACCACCGCGTGGCGCTCCTATTGTTCCGATTTGAGTTCTGTTTTTTTTTTTTTGTTAAGTTGAGAAATCTGTTGTTGATATTCCCTTATGGTATCTTAGCGTCATACCTTGACATTTGCAAAAGTTACGTAGGCAAGAGTACATCTATCTTTGTGTGTGTTGGCGATTTTTTACAATTTTGGACATGGATTTAAATTTGCAACAACGAACTTGTATTAAATTTTGCGTACAAAATGGATTTAATGGTGCGCGAACGTTGGAAATGTTGGAAAAGTATTTCGGCAATGAAACAGTCGTTTACCAGTGGCACGAGCGGTTCAAAAGTGATCGTGAGTCATTCGAAGATGATGAACGCAGTGGCAGACCATCGACATCGAAAGCCGACGAAAACAGTGATGGAGTTAAAGAAATGTTGGTCAATAACCGCAAATTAACCATTAGAGAGATAGCGGAGGACTTGAACATTGCCTATGGATGCGTCCAAGACATTTTGGTTAATGATTTGGGTTTCCGTCGTGTAGCAGCAAAGTTGGTGCCAAAAGACCTCAATTTCATGCAAAAAAGGGACCGTGTTGACATCGCAAAAGAGATGATTTGCGAGGCTGAATCCGATCCCACATTCATCAAAAGGATAATTACTGGAGACGAGACGTGGGTTTATGAGTACGACACGCAATTCAGACATCAGGCAAGTGAATGGCGTTCACCAAATGAGCCGAGACCAAAAAAACCATGTCGTTTTCAGTCAAAAGAAGGCAATGCTCACGGTTTTCATGGATTACAACGGTGTAGTGCATCATGAATTTTTGCCAGAAGGCCAGACAGTAAACAAAGGGTATTATTTGGGCATTATAAGACGTTTGCGTGAAGCAATTCGCCGAAAGCGACCAGAATAGTGTGCAGAAAACTCGTGGATTTTGCACCATAATAACGCACCGTCGCACTGTGCTATCATTATTCGTAATTTTTTGACGAAAAATGCAACAAATACCATCCAACAGCCATCGAATTCACCTGATTTGGCTCCCTGTGACTTCTTTCTGTTCAATCGTGTTAAAAAAAACTCTATGAGGAACTCGTTTCAGCAGCCGAGAGGAAGTAATGGAAAATCGCAGGAAGCACTGATGGGCATACCGAAAACCGAATATAAAAAATGTTTCAAGGATTGTATCAAACGCTGGCATAAGTGTGTTGCAGTCGATGGGGATTACTTTGAAGGGGACAATATAGATTTAGATGAATAAACTTGTATTTCTAATTTTCTGAATACTAGAACTTTTTGATCAAAGTGGTATACTGGTAAAATCAAGTAACAGCATTAGAAATCAAAGTAAACTATTTTTATTTCAATGAAGTATTTATGCAGGGAAAAAACAACGAATGCTGTGTATCAACTGTAGAATTTTCAGTGTAAAATTCATGAAACTCAGGTCTTATGAGAGGCAGAAGACTAATTAGGTCGTTTTTCTTTTATTTTGAAGTAGGCAGAGTATCTGTGTGGAATTTTGTTGGTTATAGTATTTTATCCGTGTTTGGTCGCCCTAAGAAAGATACGCTTATCAATGGTTCATCCTCCTGCAAACTAGTTTTGTACAAAACTTCTCCAGGTGATCGAGTATATCGTAACCATTTTGCTTTCTACCAGCTGTCGAATCTTTTTTCTTAAGACCAGTACGGACTTCAGCAATGATGTGTAATCATAAACATAAAACTTGTCATGTGATATCTTATTAGCTGTAAACTTCTTCTTTCCAACAGTTCTGAGAAGTTGATACCAGTCGTATGAATGCGATATAGGATATTAATTTTTTTTTTCAATGAGGCCATGATCTATAAACTTATGATCACTGTTTTTAATGTGGTTGTGTGTTGCATAGCCGTTAAAAACACAGCTGCAACATGTGAATTTTTGTTTTGACCACCACATGCATCAGAGCAGTTTTTTTTTTCAGTTTCTATGCATTTTTATTTATGTCACTTAAATTACTCTTACTTGCTAGACAAAAAAACGCTTAAAAATAAGCTTAAATAACTTAGAAATATCTTATTATAACTTACTGGAACCATGCGGGCACTCCAAGTTAAACCTAACACTTAAACTATGTCTTTCGACGTATCTTACAGTCTAATTTTATTTGTATTTTAACATTAATTAATACTAAAACTAAGAAAACATTTTTTAACAAAAAACTTAGTTCCATGATCTTTTCCATGAGGTCATTGCTCTTGCAATGTGCCTTCGAGTCAATTTAATAACAAAATTGTCCACTCTTATTAGGTTCGCCCTATTGTACAGGACCTCATTGGGATAGAATTTTTTGTACTGAGACTCTGGTGTTCTGTATAAGCGAAGACAAGCCCTCTCAAACACCCGAATCTTTTCCAATAAACTTGCTCTCACATTGAACCCCAGACAAAGGCCCTAGAGGCCCCAGACAAAGGCGTGCTAAACAGAATGGTTTCCGACTTCTGAAAGTTGATTTTCAACTTCCAGTCATCGCAATATCGCTTAATTTTGTCGAAGTCACGCTGCAAAAGCATATTAATGACCTCAATCTTTGGACCCGATCTGTACGCGATTAAGTCGTCTGCGTACGCTATGGCATGGTGAAGTGAACCTATCAGATCACTCGTGTAAATGTTGAATAGGATCGGCGAATTTACCGCACCTTGTTGCAGACCGTTTTTAATGTTAAAAGTTCCAGCAGAAGTCACATCGCCATTCTTCACGATGAACTGTCTACTGGAGAGCATATCAAAAAGAATATACAGCAGTGGTTTACTAATGCCCAACCTATCCAGCTTGAAAAAGAGTCCCTCTAACCATACGGTATCGAAGGCCCTTTCCAAGTCAATCAGGCAGGCACCAGTGCACTGTTTCTTGCTTTTGTTCCATTGGATATCAGAAACCAGTTTAGACGCAGCATGAATGATATCATGTCCCGCCTTGAAACCGAACTGATTATCCGGAACTATATGTTTGTCCTCAACCCACTTATTCAGGACTCTATTGATCACCTTCTCGAAAACCTTACTGATGTTTGGAAGAATACTGATCGAGCGGAGATTCGCCGGATTGGAAGTATCTTTATCTCTTTTGGGGATGGGATGTACCACCGCAGTTTTCCAATGCGCTGGATAATGTGCATTATTCATCGCATTATTAAAGAGGGTGGTATAAATGTTCACCGCTTCTAGAGGGAGATGTCGAAGCACAATATTCGGTATTTCATCGGTTCCTACTGATTTCTTACTTCTAAGTGATACGAAGATCGTTTGGAGCTCTTCCTTCGAAATGAACGGGGGTATTACCCTGTCGTTGGTGATGACATTATTTGCCATATTCTCGTCACTGAACTGGGTGAAACCCGAGCTCTTGAATCGCCAATTCACAATTTCATTTCGAAGGTAGAAATTGTGCACAAGGACTCGATTCTCCAGATCGTGGTTCGGGCCAATGATAACATTCGTCTTGTACACTTCCTGGAAAGTCGCTCCTATAGCCTCTACCTTATCCTGCGGATCCTCGATCACAAAGAAGCTGTCATCATCAACAGCCTCATTTGGATTTATACCCGCTGTTACCAGTATTTGTTCGTTGTTCGTCGTTCGGGCGATTTTAAGACACGAAAGGTCGTTGTGATCTTTCCTCCGAAATATTTTATTTATTTGCGGGAACATATTCGGGTTGCTGGTGTTTACAGCCCGAATTTTGTTGTTCAGATGCTCTGTAATTTTCCTTTATTAATGTTTGGAGGTTTTTAATCGACGACTTCAGTGTCATGATCTCCGGGTTATGTCTGTCAGTAAACCGTCTGTACAAGGTTTTTAGTCTTGACAGCAGTCTACTTTTATGTCTGTGCAGTGCGTCAATAGTTGCGTTGCGGAATAAGTCTTCTTCGTCAATGTGTTGGTACCGAGGTAACGGTTTGTCCATTGTTCGTTTGATTGTCTCGTCCATTAGTCTTAGATACCTGTCAATCTCCTCGTTTGACAGATGTCTGTTGGACGGTGGGTAGAGCGAATTCGAGGAGAGTGCTCTAGTCAGTGTTCTGTTGAAGTGTGTCCAACGCACCCTACTATAATTGTAGGAATGCCTTTGAACAAACTCATCCAATTCCGCAATTTCGTTTGGAACAGTTATTTCGGTGCTGAGACCGTAATTGTCACTGTCATACACGAAAGTGCGTAGACAGTTTGTAGTTTGTTGGTTAGTGCATGTCAGTTGTATTCGTGAGTCGAACAGCAGAAGATCCAAATAAGAACCGTGTCTGGGAAACGACGGACTATCCGTCGCCTTAAGCCCGAGCATAGACTAACTATACCTAGATATCAAACTTTCCAGATATTGGAAAATCAAAACCGGTTTTCTTCTGAACGTCCCTATCCGTGCGAACCTGTCCGTGAATACGTTAGAATTGTCAACAATGTCAAAATTTGAAAAGTTTTACGAGTGACGTCACCATATAAAAATGACGCGGTGAATTTCGATTTTGACATTTCTCATATTTACAAATCTAATTTCGTGTAAGTTGCAAAAAAATTTTATGTTGAACAATAATTTTGTTTATTATATTTTCTAGGACAACAAAAGAAGAAAAATTTACACATTTGGAGCAAGAAGAAAACATTTTCCACAGAATACTGCGGCCACGAACAGATTGCCTTGGATTGGAGGTGGCAAAAGCAGTTGGAAAAGTTTGTTTACATTTTCTTGTGAGTAACTACAAACATTTTAATTTCAAAATAATTTATTTTACTTCTTTTTTACAGTAAGAACAATGAATCTAAATGCACCATTCAAGAGCTTTAAGAAATGTGGATGAGTGATCTAACTAATTACATGTAAGTAAAAAGAATACATTTTCGTATAGCTATACATATAATGCCTTTTTCCTTGCAGATCCAACATTTGAAGTGCAATGGTTTCAAGAAAAGCGTTCCCAGTGTGGAACCATCGTGAGCTGATCAAATAAACTTAAAGCATTTTTTCGATTTTTGTTTTGTTTTGCTTTGGTTATCCAATAAATACAATAAATTTAAAGAAATTGTTTTTTCTTTCTTGGATTTGCTGCTTCTTCAATAAATTATTGATATTTGTTCATTTCACCACGGTGTGGGTAAGTTTTTCGCTTCACCATGAATGTTTTCATCAGGAGAGCATGTTCCGAAAAAATGTAAATTACAATTCATGAATAAATTGGATTATTAGATTAAATGGAAAATATTGTATTAACTTTTCATACGAAGTAATAAATAATAATTAATGATTATTTTGACTGTTTTTATTTGTGAAAATAGAACAATAAATAGAAAATTAGTGCTTTATAGGTCCATTTAGTACGACAGCGAATTGACTAATTATTTTTTGAAAAAATATGGATGTGGCTGGACAATTTAGCTCATATTTAATGTTTTTGTATTACTAATTCCATTACTAACGCAAAATTTCCATATACTTTGCTCAATTTTTGCATCAAAAAATTTCCGAAAAGAAGAAAATCGATGTAAACACAACGCTGTACGTTTCACAAATATCACGTTGTAATTCTAAAATTTGGTTGGATTTTCGTGAATGTCAACGACATCAAATCGGCGTATAAATTTTATACCGTTAGAAAGAAACCTTTCGTCAGCGAAGCAAATAAAAAAAAAAACAAAAGGACTTTGCTAATAAATAAAAAACAAAGCATTTGTCTTCTAGGATTTTTTCGCATGGAAATGGTGGTTGTGTAATATGGAGCTAAGTATCCACTGTTGAGATCGGTAATTTAGTCACAGTAATTCAGAAAAAGAAGTATACTAAAATATTTAGAGCGAAAATTTGCTTCAAAGGACACAAGCAATGCTTATTGCGAAACATTTTTTACTCACAACAGGACAACGATTTCAAGCATAAGTCCATATCCACATAAAGTCCCTCACTTGCTAGTAACGCCACCACATAGCCCCGATCTTAACCCGTTCTCTTTGGAACGCCTTTGGAATCATTAAATGATGAGGTTACGAAAACATGTCATCACATCGAAATCTCAGTTAAAAATTTTAATTTTTAGCGGAATGGCAAGAAATAATATGTGAATATATGGAAAAGTTGACGCATTCTATGCCAGACCGGCTTAAAGATGTTAACAGCATTAAAGAATACTCAACAAAGTAGTAGCAAAATCTGTTGAAAACAATTATAAACAAAAATTCCCTTCGACAAAACCAAATTAAGTTGGGATATCATTTCACATTGTTTGTTAAATTCTGGAAATTATTTTTAAAAAATAAACAATTAAAATACCACCGCTTTTGTACTTTATAATGTGTGAAAAAAAAGATTCTCGAAATATTTTGGAAAAGCTTTAAATTCAAATAGAAAAACAAATATTTTCCTTAAAAAACTAAAAAATGATCAAAAATGTTAATTGTACTTATCAGTATTATTTAATTAATTTATTTACTCAACACATTCAAACTAAAAGAACAGCAAGGAAATTGATTTTAAAAGTTGCCATTAATTAATAATCCCTTTCATTGATGTCCAGAGTACAGAGTTTGTGCCTAAACATAAAAAATGCTTATACAATTGACTCTCAATACAAGCTTAAGATTGATTTCAGAATTGTAATAGTTTCAATTCATTTATATCTTCAAATGAAACTTTCAAAATATAATCCTTAGGTCCTTTTTTAATTTTATTCTGAAACGATCCCCTTTTTGTTCAATTGAAACAAAAAAAAGGGTTTTTTTTAAATATATTCTATTATCTTCACTTTTTCACCACGTTGAATTAAATATTCACCAGCGAAAAATATTTTTCCTTTTATTTTTGCCTTTATTATATATACTTAGCGAACATTACGTGAAATTTGTTGTCATTTTAGCCATTCTGACAGGTTATAGAGATTGAGAATGTGTTGGTGATTCACTTACAGTGTGTCTGTGCGAAAGTTAAACGTTTGCAAAAGTATTAGTAGAGTTTGATATCTAGGTATAGTTAGTCTATGAGCCCGAGTCGATACATTATACTGTGCTGACCCCACCAATTGAATAGTAGGTTCCCTCTAGAATTTGGTGTATTATTTCCCCAATCACTATGTTTGGCGTTGAAATCTCCGCCGATAACAAAATAGTCGTCTTAAAATTCCAGCCTCAGGAATGGAAAAAGCTTCTCGAGCTCTGAGATAAATAAGGTGGATTGAGTAGCCTTAGGTGCATAGACAGACACCATGTACAACCGCTTTCCACTACGGAGAGGGATATACACGATGCATGCTTCCAGCACCTGGAACCTACGTACTACATGACTGTATACTCTTTTAAAATGTATACCTTTTCGTACGAAAATTGCAACGCCACCTCCCTGAATGGAGTTGGGTCGGTGTTCCGGACAGATCTTTCGGGGACGGCCAAATAAAAATACCCAAAAACATTTGACGTTGGGAAAATTTTTATTTTTATTTCCTGTTAAATAAGTTAGGAAAATAATTCTGAATTATATATTTACATGTATTTATACTTACACCTTGTGTGCGTCCCCACTGCCTGTGATCATCCAAGAAATGAAATAAAAAAAAACATGTCGTCTTCTTGGCTTCATAGAAAAAACGAAGAAGGAGCCACTGAACTATAATCGGAAATGTTCACTGAACACGACTCGAGCAGTGGGAACGTTCACAAGGTGCTTACAAATGATTGGAAATCCGTAATCGGAATCTACAACATCCCGGACCCCGTGAATCTAAAGCAACTTAGGTTCACCAATATCCAGCTTGGCCACGCTACACACAGGTCGCTTGAAGGTGACGGCCTTGGTTTTCAGCTCTACAGCTCGGACTTGCATGTCCTTTCCCGGAAATGTTCGTGTAACCTTTCCCTTTGGCCATTTTGACCGATGCATGGTTCCGTCGCACACCAAGATGACGTCACCGACCTCTAGCGGTCTAACTGGCCGAAACCACTTTGTTACAAAGATCGGGGAGATATAAAGCTATCCACTTCTTCCAGAACCGTTGTTGGGCTTGTTGCACCTTTCGACACTGCTTCCTCGTCACTGTGTCTCTTCATGTGGATGAGGTGTCTGCTGTGAATTAGCTGTGCCTAAGAGGAAATGGTTAGGGGTTAAAGGTTCATTATCGTAAGTATCTAATGGGATTTGTGTCAATGGGCGTGAGTTCACAATATTTTCTGCTTCGCACATTAAACTGTAGAGACCTTGTTCTTGAAGATGCTCGCTAAACAGCGCGTGCCTCATCGCTCTCTTAACGCTGCGTACCAGCCGTTCCCAGCATCCTCCTGCATGTGGGTTGTGAGGACAATTAAATATCCATTCGATGTTTTTTGTTGCCAGGGCATCCGCGAACTTTCCTTGATCAAAGTCCTTCCTCTGTTGTTTCAATTCTCGGTCGGCTCCGACGAAGTTCGTCCCGTTGTCGGATCGAGTGCGGACCGGGACTCCCCTCCTATTCATTAAGTTTCTTATACACAGTAGACATGTGTCTGTCGACAGATCTCTAGCAAGCTCCAAATGTATCGCTCGCGTCGTCATGCATGTGAATAACGCAATCCATCGCTTTTCGCTTCGCCGTCCAGTCGCGATAGAAAACGGACCCATATAATGCAGGCCTGTATAGGAGAACGGTCGTACATATGGCATCAGCCTATCCTCAGGCAGCTGGTCCATGAAAGGAGTCGCTGGTTTCGCCTTATCGATTTTGCATTTTTGGCATTCTTTGGCCGCGTGCCGTACCACTGTTCTGATGTGTGGGATCCAGAATTTCCGTCGTATCTCTGCGATGATGGTTTCCTCGTTCTGGTGTTTCCACTCGCGATGGTATAAGTCTGCGATGAGTCTTGTCACTCGATGGTCCTTCGGAAGTATAATCGGCCTGCATGTACTTGGTGACACTACCGTTGCTCTATTGATGCGCCCGTTCAGACGTATCGCGCCTCCTTTATCCATACAGGGTGTCAGCTTCCACAGACTGCTACTTCGTTCTATCTGTTCCTTACCCTTAAGCGAACTGTATTCGTCCGGATATGCCGCCTTTTGTGCGCAACGAATAATCGTCAGCTCCGCATTATTGAGCTCTCCGACGCCTAGACTTCCGTACTCCCCTCCGGATGCGGCCCTACCACAATTTTTTCGAAATCGAAGAATCCAGGCGACGACTCTTTTTAGCCTTCAAAAACTCGAAAATCTATCCCAAAGGTCGTGTCCAATGTTGACATGGAGAAGAATGGATTTCGACCGCAGTTCCTCATCAGTATCTTCGTTGCCATTAACTTGAGGCCACTTCGCCTCGCCTTCCATTAAAAATCCTGGATCACTTATCCATAACGACTCACGCCTGTTATCCTTAACTCGCGTGCCAAAGTCGGCCGGATTCAAAGCACTCGGTACCCAGCGCCAGTCTAAAATTGACGTAAAATTTCATTTACCCGGTGGGCGACGTAGGGTTTGTAACGCCTGTGGTCCGATCTTATCCAAGTCTTTAAGTCATTCCACATAATGACTCGCACCGCTTTCACATCGTGACTACATAGTATGGTTAGGCGCTCCTAACACTGCCGACTGTAGCTCAAGGCGTGGGATGGAGACCAGTACCAGCGGAGCACACTTGGTCTTCCCAATGACAAACGCTAAACTAACTTGCGAAGGGTCCGTGCCTGCAATACTCCAATACGCCACCGCAGCGTACGCTGACTAGCTTGCGTCAGTGAAAATGTGTAGCTCTAGCGGCACTGTCGGGAAGAACCTGCTGTAACACTGAGGAATGCTTATCTTCTTCACCTCTTCAAGCAGCTTGATCCATTTCACCCATGCTTCGCTTGCCTCCTGGGGTATGTGTTCATCCCAGTCTACCCGTTTTCGTCAAGTCGTCTGCAGTATCAGTTTCGCTGCTAGTGAATACTCCGCCGCCAGTCCGAAGGGATCAAACACCGACATCATTATTCGTAGAGCCTCGCGTTTCGTTGGCCTTCTCGCACCTTTCATTAACCCTGGATCGACCCTTCCGAAGGCTAGTACGAACTTTAGACTATCTTCTTCCGTATCCCAGTGCATGCCGAGTACCTTCTGGCTATTTTCGACGTCGCTCTTGTCCAGACTAAGAACAGACGGCATAATTTCGTTGGGGTTTAGTTTTCGATTGACCAGCTTTGAAATAGAGGCGAACTTGTTTTGCTCGAAACCGCCCTGCGCGTGAATCCATATGATTTGCCTCGTCACACGTATGGCTTCGCTCTCGTTGGCGAAACAATGAACATAGTCGTCGACGTAATGATTGTTCCTGCTACAGCTTCCGGATACTTCGCTTGAAAATCATCTGCATTGCGGTTTTTTACGTATTGCGCCGAACATGGAGAACATTTTAATCCGAATGTCATTGCCGCCATCGCATTCTTCTCGATCGGCTTTCGTGGGTCGTCTCTCCACAAGAAGCACTGCGCCATCTGACCCTCTTTCCGAATCTTTATTTGGTGGAACATCTGCACAATGTCCGCACAGACTGCTACCGGTTTCTGCCTAAATTTCATCAGAACCGTACCTAACGGTTCACACAAATATGGTCCATTGAGCAGCTTGGAGTTAAGTGATGTACCGCCTACTTCTGCTGCAGCGTGAAACACCAGCCGAAGTTTACCTGGTTTGTTAACATTGTATACGCCAAAATGCGGCAAGAACCATTGACGACCCCGTTTAATCGATGCTTCTGCTTCAGTAAGCTTCCTAGCGTACCCTTTACGCTCGTATTCGGCTATCGTTCGCACGTACTGATGCCGAAAATTTTCGTCGCGTTGGAATCTTTTTTCAAGAGACAAAAATCTTCTTTTTGCCATTTCTATACTTTCAGGAAGTTTGACGTCGTCATGCTTCCATAATAGACCAGTTTCAAAACAAGAACCCACGCGCACCGTTGTTTCAGCTAAAAGCCACTTCGCTCTTTCTATGTTGACAGGCTCCGTTGACTTGTCTACGATGCTTACCCCTAAGCTCTCATTCGCAATATAATCTTCCACTAACTGGTTCAAATTGCTGTCGTTCATACTTCCAACCTGGACAAGGTAAGCAGAACTTCTATCCCCCGAAACTCCGTGGACGACTCATCCAAGCTTAGTACGCGTAACGACGGGTCCCGTTCCTCTGCCAACGAAGGCTCTCTGTGCCACACCCAAGTGCACGTTGTCTAATCCGATCAAAAGCTCGGGAGTAACCGCGTTGGAGTTTGATGTAGGAAGTTTCTTCATATGACGGTACCTCATCTGCAGCTCGTTGACATCCAGCGACTGGTTTGGCAGCCTAAGATCACTTACCGTTCTTACTCCTCTGAGGGGAAACCTTTTGGCATTTTTTCCCGCTCCTGATATCATTACATCAACTCGACGCGATCGCTCCGTTGCCGTCACGTCCCCAAACCACTGCAACTGCAAATTCTCAATTGAACCTTTAACACCGAGTCGATCGGCCAGACTGTTGTTCATTAATGAGACGGCTGAATCCTCGTCTAGGAACGCGTAACAATTTACCTCCTTGCCGTTCGCAAACAACTTCACAGGTAGAATTAGAAAAATCGGCAGTTGCCGCTTCTCCCTTTTGTGTCTGGCTGTGGTGAATGGGCTTGACCCCCACGAATTGGAGCCCTTCGCACTTCTTCTCTTTCAGCAGTGCAAGGAGCTCCTCCGGATCAGTCGACGGTTCTAATCCCCTCAGCAGCATTGTTTGCAGCTTGTCCCCCTTCGAGGTGTAGGAGAAGAACTCCGTCGTCGAATCCATCAGTAATTTTTTGATTTTATAATAGCGCTCCACTGAATTGCAGTGGATCGCATGCCTATCTAAACTAAGTCTTTTAATGTAAAAATTATTTCCTATGGCCGACTTACATAGTTCAACTGTTTCTTTCAACCCCATCTTAAACGTGTTGATTGGAGGTACCCGCTGCTTAGTTGATTTCGTTGGTAGTTGTTGTTGTTGTTGCTGTTGGTGTTGCTGTATTTGCTGCTGCTGATGTTATTTCTGGGACTTGTGTTGTTGTAATTGCTGTGGTTGTGATTTTTGTTGTTGTTGTTGCTGTTGCTTTTGCTTCTGTTGTGTCTGTACTTGTTTTCTCGTTTTCCCATGTGCTGTTTTTTGTTGTTGTAGCGGCTGTTCTTTCTGTTTAGCCTCGCTATTTGTGGGCTGTTCCTTACAAATCTGGAGTTGTTGTTGTACCTCATTTTGTCTTCTCGCCACTTGTTTGTTTCTAATGGCTAGTACTTTTTGCTGCAGCTCTTTAATGCAGCTATTTATTGCATGTACTTCTTCCTCTTCATCCTCTGACTCAGTAGCCATCAGAGATTGGAAGGTATTCAAACTACCCATATAGTGGTCTTCACCACCATCAGACACGCATGGGTCTTCGTCGTGGTCTGAATCAGCTGCCGCCTTTGTTGACGTTGTTGGCGCCCCTTCCTTTACTCTACTTGGCAGCTTTTCAGTAGAAGTTGTTAGAGAGGGGCGCTTTACAAGCTTCGGAGATGAATTCAACCTTCTCCTCCTCTTCTTCGCACCATTTTCCGATGACATGTCATCTGCTGGTCTCGCTATTGGAGTAGCGGACCGCTTACCATCACTCATCGGTACGATCGCTCTTTCGTACTTTATTTTATTTGAACTTTATTTATTTAAACTTTTAAAAATAAAAAGTCAATGTAATTTTTTGGGGAAACGAACCCACGACTCCTGCTTTATCGGCTGACACCACTACCACTAGCTCACCGATGCACTTGGCCAAAATGTTCCTAATTCACTTTTATTTTACTTGCTTATTTACTTTTTCACTTTGAAAGCCGAAACACGTCTATTTCTCACGGAGGTCTATGGACGACTGACACATTCATCAGACTAAAATATAACATGATCGACCTCATCAGACAAATTTATGAGCTCCTCATATAATGAGTGGCTATTTGATTAGCTCCCCGTCCTTCTTCTGCTTCATGCCACATGTAATATTTAACTTCATACTCCCAAGGTTATGAACAGTCGGATGGACTTTTACATGGTTTCGTAGGAAGGAAATGAATCGGAAAGTTTATTGTTACTTCTTTATCCTCCCCTGTTTTGCTTTGGAACAATCGAGATTGATAACGTATTTTTTTTTTATAACATTAGCCACAAACAATTGGCTGATATCGTAGGTTTTCATAAAGCCTTTTCGGCAAACCTTTTTTCTTTCTCCATTTATTTTGGAAAAAAAAAGTGTTTGTTTTGTTTCTATTTCTTTTGTTATCTTTCAGAACATCTTTTCTTTTCCTTGTTACCTTAGTCCCAGAAGTATCAATCAAATTTCGGAAATGTTTAGTAAATTGTTTAGTATGATCCGCCAAGGACCAATACTCATCAAAAAGCTGTTACCTTACATTTTCCGGAAAATTTTCATTGCATTTAAGACGACAATTTCCTAGAGGTTTAATTTCTCTTTGTCAATATATTCCTCTCAGGTACATCGTTTCAATTTCCGCTCTGCCTTAATTCTTCTGGAAAATTTCTTTCTCGGATTATTTAAAAGCAATTTTGCGTCTGTTCGTCGCCATTGGAAAAAGTTTCATTACCATTTACTGACCCGCAGCTTAAAAGTAGACGAATCAGGCATGTAGTCGATTTCTTTTACTGAATTGTTACTATCAAAATCAGTTGGCTGGTTTAGATCATTGCTCGTTGACGGAATTTCATACACATCTGCATTAGTGTTCGGCTGTGGCAGAAACATTGAAAATTAATAATTAACATTGTGAATGACTTTTTATGTGCTTTTCTATTGGACATTTTCTACCCAATGAAAAATGTAACTAAGCAATTGTGGATTTATAGTTTTATGATATTTCACGTCATAAAAGTGTACCTGTTCGATTTACGCTCATTGCAAGTGCAACCATTTTTGCAGCTCAATTAGTCTTGGAAAACATTTTAACTTTTTTTTATAATAAAAAGAATACACTATGAACTGCTTACTTTGTGTGTTGGACACACAGTCTAACTGCACCTAGATATCAAACTGTACTAATACTTTTGCAAACCCTTAACTTTCGCTTAGACACACTGTAAGTATAGTTAGTCTATGGTGTTGGAGAGCTACTAACGAGTAATGCCTTAAACACATGGAACGCCGGACTGCAAGCAGTTCGTCGTGCAGCAACGCACTTAAAACACATGTGCAGTTGGTTTATGACAGTTCATCGAAGATTTTTTTGACAGTGACAGTCATTTTGTTAGAATTTCACATTGTGATTATTTTTCTTTTGCAATATAGACAAATGCTTGGTCCTTTAAAAATATATTTTTGTGTTTCTTATCAAACAAGGAACTGTGTTCTCTCACAAATTCTATTAATTTTTCTTCCATTGTTTCACGAATTTAAATTATATATATTTTCAAAATTGACATTCCAACTGTCAATGTACCAAATGTACTAGAGTATAAATCTACTACACGTGCTGGATGCATCCAATTTAGAATTAAAGTCCCATTTACAATACTGCGAGATGCGATACGTTGTTCGAAAACGAGAGCGCATGAACTGTCAAAAATATTTCCGTAACATGTAATTCAATCTGTTGGTTTACAATAATGCGAGTCACGCAGCGAGAACTCTCGCATCTCGCAATGCGTGACAGCTAAATTGTTGTTGTTTTCATTTTGAGCTTGTTATTTGTGAGTGGTGTTTTGACTCATCATTGTAAACAGACGTCCGATGTCTGAATGCGAGGGCTCTCGCATTCGAATTCGAATGCGATACGTTGTTCGAAAACGAGAGCGCATGAACTGTCAAAAATATTTCCGTAACATGTAATTCAATATGTTCGTTTACAATAATGCGAGTCACGCAGCGAGTATCGCAGTCAATTTTGAAAATCTGGAAAACTCTCGCATCTCGCAATGCGTGACAGCTAAATTGTTGTTGTTTTCATTTTGCGCTTGTTATTTGTGAGTGGTGTTTTGACGCATCATTGTAAACAGACGTCCGATGCCTGAATGGGACTCTCGTATCGCATCTCGCAGTATTGTAAATGGGACTTTAGAGACATCTTGCATCGAGGCAAGGACGAAATAATTGGACGAAACCATTCAGATGTAAAATAAGCACAATTGATGTGTAGCCATTATGTACCATTCGGGCATAGTCAGGTTGATACTGTACGCCTACTCTAAGTGTACAACACTCAGCTCACATAGAGTCTTCGTCTTAAGAAATAAAATTAGACCTTCATCATTATTAGTTTACCGTAGATACTTCCATCTCTCAGAAAGAGACTCACGTCATCTAAAATCTTTCCAAATGTATATGTACCTAGTACTGCCATAAGTTGTGTTACACAATTTTCAGCGCTTATCGTTCAAAACTTCTTGCGGGAATAGAACCGTTAATTTTCTCTTCAGAACACATGCACTGATCAGTGAAGAATACCAGTCACTTTGGTTTCGGTTTGCAATTTATTAACACAGAGTGGGGCGTTAAAGATAATCGAATTGCGGTAATAGCGTTGCAAAAGTGCAGAAAGTGTGCTGGCCAAATTTTCGAGTTGCTAAAACCACACGGAATATCGAGAATATTCGTTTATCGGACTAGTGCTCGCTTCGGTGAAGTGTCTGGAGTAGCGGTCGCATGCGCGTCGTCCGTACGAATGCGGTAGTAAAGGCAGTGCGTGAACGAATTCGGAGAAATCAGAGGATCATGTCACAGGAATTGTATATATCAACCAGATCCATGTCTAGGCTGATTCGGGACGATCTGCATATGAAAGCCTATCATCGGTCCCACGGGTCAATCTTCTAACTTCTTAACTCAAAAATATTAGGCTGGAAACGTGCAAGCGATTTTTGCAGTGGCACGCGGACAATGGCCATGAAAACATTCTGTTTACGGATGAGAAAATTTTTACCGTGGAAGAAGTTTTCAACAAACAAAATGACAAAATTTATGCCAACATCATCCCGTTTCCGTAATGGTTTTGTGGGGGGTCTTTCACCATTTCTGTAAAAAAGGCGTAAAAACTGGTGCAAAGTTTAATCAAGAAGATGTGTGAGAGAGTGTTATGAAGGGTTTGACCAATACTCTTTTCAACAGATACAGATGAATCTTCCAACAGGACTCTGCTCCAGCGCACAAAGTCAAAACCACGCAGGAGTGGCTCAGAGTAAACATTTCTGGCTTTATAGCAGCAGAGGATTGACCGTCGGGGAGACCAGATCTGAAACCACTGGATTATGGTTTGTGGTCAGAATTGAAGAACATGGCCTGCAAGGCTCCCCACAGAAATTTGGAAAGCCTTAAAACAGCATTAACCAGAGCAGCGTCCACGATCTCCATGGAAACCGTACGTGCCGCTATAGCCCAATGGCCACACCGTTTGGAAGCTTGTGTTAAAACAAAAGGCAGTCACTTCGAGTGAATTGCATTTTTTTTTAATAATCAATATTGTGGTCTAATAAATTAAACAATTTTGAATACAATATGTTTACTGGTTTTTGTTTTTATAGCGTTTCATATTTGTAACAGAACTTATGGCAGGACTAGGTATAAGGCTCAGAGTGCGATTCTTCAGGGCTCATACCAGCATTTACGAATTCGATATGGACTAATGGAATTTTCAAGAACTAAATCTTTAATGTAGAAAAAAATTTAAGGCTAAAGCCATACCATGTGTCCGGTCACCTTTATTTTGATTATGTACCTAAACTTGTTAAGTTTAAGTGGCACAGATATCTACTTATCCTGTGGACAAGAGAATGCCGCATAACAAGATTTTCTATGTTATTGTTTCTGTCCTTGTTAATATCCGAACGCACATACGAATTGTGCAACTAACAAAATGTGGGTCAGCCTAAAACACTTTCCTTCTAAAGTGTACTTAAAATTCTTCTTCCTTCCTGCTCACTGAACAGGCATTTGAAATTGCATTTACCGTTATGTGTCAATCATTTACACGTGTGTACGTTGCATAATGTGTGCCGTCCTAATAATTAAAAATATTTGTTTAACATGGAATTAAGAAAGTCTACAAAAAGTCAATCGCAAGAATTCCAAACCCTGCTTGAAAAGCTTGGTGGTAACGTGTGGTCGTAGCCAGACATTATTCTTGTTGTTCACACCTTTCTTGCTCTTCCAAATAGACCTCGGACTGTACGAAAAAGGCATGAACTTGGAAGAAATGCGTCAGGTTATGGGAGCTGTTCATGAGTCCATCAGCGAAACTTCCTTTAACGAACAGGACATTGAATGCGCTCTTAGGGTAAGAATACATTTCTAATAGGATTTAGAAGAATTCAATGAAAGGAAAAGTTTAAATTCCAGGAAAGTGAACAAGATTTCGAGTGCGCCAACATATACAATTCCACGATGGTTGGGTAAGAATTTCGGTACTGTTTCTGTGGTTTTGATTCGAAAAAGTTTTGTTTATAGCTCCGCGGGAAATACCAGCAATTCGGGAAACTCTTCACTTTGGTCCCGTAATCTAAGGTACATTCGAAACCAGTGAGGAGTTACTCACTTTTTCTCACATTTTCGTCATTTTAGAGCCTTTTCGTCACCATTCAGTAGTCCGGAGGTGAGTTGCGTCCAAAAGGTGACTGTAGTTGCAGAAGTTCATCATGAACTTAATTGGACTCCGAAAAGGCCTCAGAGAGCTAAAGAAGAACGTAAGTTCATATCTAATAAGCGTGCACCAGATGCTATTTCGCAGGACGATTCTGGTGTCATTCTTTCGTCTTGTAATTTGTATGAAACGACCAGCGTGTAAGTGTGTTAAGTCGGTAATTTACTTTTGTTTTCTTGTTTTTTTTTATTGTTAATTTGGCTTCGTGTCGTAATATAAGTTAATTCACAATGAATGGAAAATGGCTTATGAATGTGGTTTGTATCCTTGTTTCCTGGTCTATTCCGCTGAATTTAGTGCACGCTAAAACCAATAGAACTCTGACATTGTGGTGATTGAATCAAATGGATGTGTGTATGTAACTGAGGGCAGTTGACCAAAGAACGCGTTTACTGATTAAGATCCAGGTCCATCAATTTTATAACATTACTCCGTCTTCAGAGCAGAAAGATCACTGATTTCTTAGAGATGTTCTGCAACCCGGAGAGTCATGGCAACAAAGGTTGTGCGCATAAGAAACCCAATTGTCGCTGGAAGCTGGAGCATGCAGGCAGAATCTTACCCGTCAAGGTCATTGGTGATCGCATTGTGACTCGTGAATTTAGCATTCGAACTCCGCTTAAGAGTATATACTCGTATATCAGATACGAATTTCAAGGGGAGGGTGATTCATTAGTGCAAACAAAGCAAAGGTAAGCTTTCAACGACCACGGCAAACAGTTCTTTGGAGTCTGTTTGAAGCAGCAGTGACGTATTTGCGCTTCTCGGTGTGAAGCCTAAAATCTTGATTCAGTTTCGTTATAGAGTAAGAAAGCAAGCGACAGCGACAAGGGATTTTCTAATATGACGATATAATTGATTTTAAAAATACAGACACAAAAATCAATGAACGAACACTGCTCATAGATTCATATGGTACCACAAGGGACCAGCACAGCTTCAGTATTCATAATGTCCGACCGTCACGAGGAACATATATTGAATCGCGCCATGACCCTGTTATAGCCAAGGTGCACGGAGTCCGGATGGCAAATAATGGTAGAAGTTTAATACAAACATCGAGTTCAAAAGAAAGAGGTCGTTAGAGCCTTTTTTTTAGTGTCTCCCGGCACTTCGCAAACCTCGTTTGCTGCTAATAGCGACCTAGTATCTTATGTGCTGGTTTTAACCCGATCACCACAAGAAAACGAGAGATGAACGGGTGATAAGTTTGAACACAACTTGCAAGCTAAACTAGAAATATCAGTCTCTCCATAAGAAAAAGTACATGAGGACCAGAGAAACATTCGATCAAGGCCATGGAGAGGATCTAAAGCAGAAATTATGTTTGGGAGTTTTATCAGAAGTTAAGAAGAACATGTCAAGGATACAAATTCCAATGAGGAATATGCAGGCACAAGAATAAGAGCTACAGTCGGGTCTGAAATCTGAAAGCAGAGTGTATAATAGCGAAGACAGTCAACATTCTACTGCCACACAAAATGTAGCATTCAATGTGGAGAATGGTCGATAACTATTCCACCAACCATTATTTTCCCCAACTATAGATCGATCAGTCTCTTTATCATCGCGTTTCAGTTCATATCCACAGAACTGAGAAAACCTCGAAACCCTATGTCGACAATCTAATACTCGCACATTCATATCGGTGTGGTTCGACTGCTAACAAATCTTCCATCATACAGTTGTTCACGTTAGGAATCAAGTGAAGCATGATTAATTTCAATCGATATTCGGTGGATTTTGTAAGAATGGAATGTGCAAAACTTAGATGAATATATGAACGTCAATGGAATAGCCCGAAAACCCTTCAAACCGATGCCGATGGGATAGTGCTATATAACCAGCTTGAGTAAAATAAAACCTTAAATTATTTTGTGATGACGATACAGCGTAAAGTAAGAACTTAGCTAAACGCATCAGGGTCATGAATTGCTTTTGAAGACGTCTTCGGCATACGCATGATTATCATTGGCCAACACAGTTGCCTAAAAGCTGCATTGCCAAAGTGCAACGCATTCTCCTTCTTGTCGATTCCAACCGTACTTACTAGAATTAGTGCAATTAGAATCGCCCTCTTTACTATACTCTGCTGTTCAAATAGATTTTCATTTAAAAAAATTTCCAAACTCTTCGCTCCATCTATCTGTCACAAAAAAATTTATTGCCCGCCGCCATTTTTATCTACATTGACAGCAAAACAATTGTTACCTACCAAAACAAGAAAATTGTTGAATAATTTGAAAGCGTTCATAGTTTCTTGTATTTTTTTATTTTATAGAGAAAAACAATTCCAAAGTCTATTTCGTATCTTTTATAAAACTTTTGCAAATTGTCCATCAATTCCATGAAATGAAATCACAAGTTAATATCCCGACAAATCAACCGCTCGAAATCGAATCGGATGATGAGGACGACGAAGAAAAGAGGACAATTTTTTGCGCAAATATCGATCAAAGAGTCACCGAAGAGATTCTCTTCGAAGTTTTTCTACAAGTAAGCAACCAAACCAATCTTTATTTATTAGAAAGCATTTCAAATACGCACTCCATTATGTTTGACCGCCAGGCTGGACCAATTGAATCTGTCCGAATACCCAAAGACAACGGAGGACGTCAGAAGACTTTCGGCTTCATTACCTATGTACACAAATGCACTGTACCTTACGCGCTAAAACTTCTTTCCGGACTATGTTTACATAATAAAACGTTGACCATTAAAACAAAGAATGTACAGAGCCTACCAAGTGATTGTGAGCCGCTTGTACGTCGAGGAGGTGGCGGAGGGGCTCGAGATAATTTAGCTTTGCGTGGACTTAACTTTGCGGCATTTGACAATCCATTCAAACGAGACGTCTCCCCACCGAAAAGAGTTGAATGGGGATCTCAAAGGCGAAGTGACGAATTGAAAAAGCATTCTTCACACAATTCACGGCCTCACCAAACCTCACCGTATTCCCGTGTGGATCCATCCAGAGATCATGGCGGTGGAGGTCATCAGAAAAGGCATAATAACAGTAGGCGCTCGGAACAGAGAAAACGCCATAGATAGCGATTGCCTGATGAATGAATTGTATTTTAGATAATAGAACACATTGATCATAATCTAGTGCAGTCTTAATGAGCACTCCGAAATCATTTGTAAGGTGTGCCCGAAATCCATTTAACTACATTCTATTGGTTTGTGTAAATAATTTCAAAGATTCTGAGGAGCTTAAATGATTTTATGTGTCTTGCATCAGCTACAACAAGAATTATTCGTGTAAAAACATTTTGGAGAAAAAGATAAAATATATGTAGTCAGTTCAATTCATGATTCTGTTCCTATGTTGATTTCTGAACTACCGATGTGGTAAGAACGGGTATTTGTCTGGAATCAGGAAATGCAATCAATACTGATGTTTAGTACATTAGGCCCAGGTTTATTGTAATTTTCCCAATCGAATTCGCTAACCTAAGTTTGCAAGCATGTTCATTCTAAATCGTTGACTTTGCTGGTGTCTGCGATAATTTGCGGGATGCTAAGGAAGTTCTAAGATTTAGGCACAGGCCAACCTCCAAAACTTAAACACTACACTTAAGAACTAACAATTTCGCTTGGGAAGAGTATTGGTTATGTGCCTTGGGAAGAGTAAAGGGCGGTGTTTAGGGAGAGTTTACTTAGGTTAAAGTCGAAGAAGGGTTAATGGTATCCATAATCAGTTCGGTGCGGATTAATACAGAAGACCGGAACTATGATTTCGTGGGTTGTATGTATGATATGTAATTACATCTAACATTACATGTTCCTAATGCTAATGCGCCGCTTGTGTGGCTGGCTAGATTTGCGGACCATTCTATAAATCACTTTATTTTTGATCATCTCGCTAGTAAGGCAGAGAACTTGCTGATGTTTTCACATTTGAGCGATCCAATTTAAATTTTTCTTTCGACCTCTTTGAGGCAGGAACTTGAGTCGCGATTGCTTTTTGGACCGGATTTTCCGACGACCTTCGTTGAACATGGCAAAACCAGTTGATTTGCTCAGCCTGAAGAGTCTACTATGGTTTTCTGAATGTGGAGACTTCCGCGGTCTCTTTCTTAAAAAACTGCGTTTTGCTACACCCACAGGCATTCTCAAAACTTTCATTTCGGTCGCTGTAACATAACAAAGCTTTAAAGTCTTTCCATTATGTAACCATTTTTAGTGCATACAGCGAAGGGCCTTGTATTATTGTCAATATCTGTTCCGCGACAAGTTGATCATAATTTTTAATACAGCATGTCTGAAGAAAACGTACACGTTATCATAATTTTGATTTTCTTATCTTTCAAGCAGCTATGAATTTTTAAAGTAAATGGTCTAAAAATCATTAATCGCGAAAGTTTGTTTCCGTTTTGTTTCTTCTTTTAAAATATCCTTTAGAGACTTACCTAAACAACTGTATCACTTTCAACTGCATCGACCTGACAACAAAGTCTACTCTGTTCTAGTCTGTCATTATTTGGAGATGGAAATCTCACTATAACTCTCTCCAAAGCAATTTGATTATTTGGTCGCTATTGTTTGCTCGAACTAGTACGTGTAGTAATATATAACTCACTATGGAAAATTTCCAGTTCCGAAATAGTATATAGAAATAATTTTAAGCTGTGACCGTGCTTAAATTAAAAATAAAAACTAAATTATTTACGCAAGGTACGAGGGTTGTCGAACCGGGTCGACCGAATAATGATACAAGACATTTTTTCTCAATTTTTATTTTTTTATTTTTCTACACAGTCTTCTTGTAACTCTACACACTTCTCTCAGCGATGCTCCAATTTCTCAAACCCGTCCAAATAGTACTTGGCGTTTTTCTCTGCAAAATAATTGTCCACGAAGGTGATTGCCTCCTCATTTGACGAAAATCTCTGTCCTTCGAGAGCAGTTTTTAGATGAGGGAACAAAAAGAAGTCGCTTGGGGCTAGATCTGGAGAATAAGGCGGATGTTCAAGCAGTTCAAACCGTAATTAATGGATTTTCACCATGGCAACCGCTGAGATGTGAGACGGCGCGTTGTCTTGGTGAAACAGGATTTTTTTTTCTGCAAATGTGGCCGTTTTTTCGGAATTTCTGCCTTTAGCTTGGCAAGATGATGCGTAGTATGCTCCTGTAATGGTTTCTCCTTTTTGAAGATAATCGATTAAGATAACTCTTTTACTATCCCAAAAAACAGTCGCCATCACTTTCCCAGCCGGAAAAACATTTTTTGCTTTTTGTGGAGCCGGCTCGCCCTTTTCAGTCCACTGTTTTGACTGAATTTTTGTTTCGGTTTCCAAGTTTCATCTTCAGTAATTAATCGGCGCCAAAACTCGGAATGAACTAAACTGTTCATTCAAACACGTTTTTGGACTAACGTAAGCAAACGCGGCACCCAACGCGCGGACAGCTTTCTCATGTCTCTAGATTTAATATCTAACAAACACGTTCTTTGGACATTTTCATAACCTCTACTATCTCTCTCACTTTAATTCGGCGGTCGTCTAGCACCATTTGGTGAACTTTAGCAATGTTATCCCCAGTGGTTACAGTTGTTGGACGTCCCGAACGTTCATCATCTCCCAAGCTCTTATGGCCACGTTTAAATTCAGCTGCCCAGAATTTCACTGTGGTAAATGATGGTGCAGAGTCCCCATACACAGAGTCCAACTCATTTTTGATTTGCGTAGGCGTATTGCCTTTCAAAAACAAGAATTTAATAACAGCTCGATACTCCATTTTTTCCATTTTCACAAAAAACACTCAGTCAAACCAAAATGACTGAAACTTCGGTAAGTAACTGTCAAAAGATGCACAACTAGCATTCACTAACATTTATTGAAGAGTGCCGCTATCTTTACGTTGCGGTCGGAGACTTTTCAGACAACCCTCGTATTTGTTCCTCACTTTAATAGAAGATGGAAAGCAGCAAATCGAAGCAAAGAGCGTTTCAATAAAAAAAAAGAGGGTTGCCTGACAAATACGTGCTCTATAAATAATATTGATAGAATTACCAAAAAGGGTCGCCCGTCAAAGCTTTTTGAAGAGTGTGGTTTAAGAAGCAAACAAATGAATCTAAAAGAAAACGTTCCTGAGCAACTAATTAAATCAGCTGCCAAGTCGATTCAACTCCTCGAGGATAGGCCTTTAGGGTTCAGCGTTGAGAAAGCTTTGGCACTAATTGCGGATGCCTCTCTATCAAAGCACCAGTATGAAATTTTGAGGAAGTCGACAAAAGAAGAGGGGTTTGGCATTTTTCCTTCGTACCAAAAAGTCTTGGAAGCTAAAATACTATGTTATCCTGAAAATTTGGAAGTCTCTGAAGGTTTGGTGAAAATACCCCTACAATCATTGCTTGACCATACCGCGAAGAGGATTTTGATGACTAAAACTGAAATTCAATTACATTCTTTCAGCCATGAGCTTACGTTAGTTTCTAAATGGGGCTGCGATGGCTCTTAAAAACACCGTGAGTACAAGCAAACATTTTTAGATCAAGCTATAACGGACGCAAGTATGTTCCTCATATGTGTAGTACCTTTGGCGGTTACTAACAAAAATAACTCTTACTGGAAAAATCCCAGGAGAGCGTCAACAAGATTATGCAGAACTTTGAAATTCCAGTTCATAAAGGAAACGGCTGCAATCATCCGGGAAGAAGTTGAACGAGTTAAGCAAGAGATTTCGCAGTTGACTGAAACAGTTGTGATTAAATGATAAAACTTTCAGGATTCATCATGAATTCATTCTATCAATGATCGACGGAAAAGTTGCTCAGGCACCAACTAATACACCATCCATGGAAGTTTGTCCCATATGCAAGGCAAAACATTCACAAATGAATGATTATGAAGTTTAACGTAAACTCCCCGAATCTGACGAAGCACTTCAACTTGGTTTGTCCCCTCTTCATGCGCGTATCAAATTTATGGAGTTTGTGTTGAAAATTGCGTATAGGTTGCCGCTTAAGCAAGGTAAAGCAACAAAGGAAACCACGCCGCTTAAGGAGGCCACAAAGAAAGATATTCAAAACAAATTCAGAACAATAAAGGGCTTGAAAGTTGATAGTTGATATGGTTCAACAAAGAATGGGCACCACAAACGATGGAAATACATCGCGTCAATTCTTCCAAGATACAAAAACTACCGCGAGTATAACAGGCGTAAATGAAGAGCTGATTCGTCGCCTCGGTGCTGCTGTAGATCCAGTCAAATTGTATAGTTGGTATAACATGCCTAATACAGTGCATAGGATCCTATGGCAGGAGCCACCATAATTTCAGCTGCTATGCTACCGGTAGGGATGTTAAGCGAGGAGGCACAGGAAGCCCGAAATAAGGACTATAGATTGCATCGACAGAGCTTTTCAACAAAGTGTAGCCGAATTGCGACGAACGAAGATGTCGGCCAGATGCTACTGGTAACTTCCGATCCTTATATACAAATGTTTCGCAAAGAACCCAAAACCAAAAACAAATTAGATTTTCACGAAAATGTCAAACAACTCTTACTTTTGTAAGATTTTGGCGATCTTGCAAGCTTTTTTTTCTTTGCGCCGCAATCTTAAAAATATTAGGTCGTTTAACCGTGCTTCGACGTTGCACTTTTACTGCTTGTAGCCTGCTTAAAGGTGGTGAAGGTAGGTTAGGTTAGGTTAGATTAGGTAAAAGTGGCTATTGGAACAACCAACCCATTGGCCCATTGTGATACCACGTGGATCTGATCTCCTCTTACTCTTGGAATCAATTTGAGCTAATAAAGCTAAAAGTAGGAGACTGTTAACGTCTATCTAATTTCCTATACAATGCATTTTTTACTATTGCTACTGCAATTGCCCCCACTTTGTTCGGCTCTTTTTTGCTGCATTTAAAGTCTAACTTAAGACGCACTTTATCGGTATCGCTCTTTCCGCTGTTCTGAGTCCACGCTTCAAAGGCTAGCCTTTTGGTCTGTACCGCCATTTTCGTTTCATGGTTCCGCCACCACGTGTCTTTATTAATGCCTTTTGAAATACGAACAGAGTTGGCCTAATCTTACTTTTTTGCTCTAGTCGAGTACATACATACGTACCTTGTATGCTTAGTTCTTCTTGTTCGTTTATGGTACTTTAGAGTCATTCTCGGAAATTTAGCGCTCAGAGCTGAAAGAATGTCTTTCGGGCGCGGCTGGTATTGAAAACCGTCTAAACAATGAAAGTGAAGTCGGTGCTGACTTGCTAGTGGTTCTGTTAAAATCACTTTTGAATGTTTTACTAACTGTTTCGCGCTATAGGATAGATGGTAATCCATCTGCGTTTGGTGCCCAACCTTGGAGTTGCTTGCTTAATAAATAGCGTATTTAGCTGCGTTTCTCGTTCCAATACCATGGCAGTCTTCGTATTCGAAATTCAATTCTCCGAAGTGCCAATTTAAATTTGTGCCGATGAAAAACATTTCCTCGCATGATATTCCATTGTAATATCAAAGCTCATCAAAATCACGCTAAAATATGTCTTATTCCAAGTTTCGTGTTCAATTGTCAGGTGAGTCGGTCGATTTTATCTGATTTACAGAGAATATATCATTAGCTTCACGACGTGTTGTAAGAAGTTGTAAGCATATCAGTTTAAGGCGATCGAGATAGGGTGGAAGGTGGAAGCTGTCACTCCAGAAGACAAATAGATAAACAGTCGCTGTGGACAGATTTCGAGAAAAGACCGAACAAAGGTTCTATAAAGGGATTTAGTATCGTACTCGTAATATTCGGAAATTTCATTAGACCAAGCCGAGAGCGGAGTTGGCTTTCCTTATGAGCACGGAAGTTCTGTTCATTGTCCCATGTAACACTAAATCACTCACATCATCACATCTTTTTTTTTTATTATTTAAAAATGTGAATCATATGTGAATGAAAATTTTCAAAATATTTCTCGGAACGGTAGCTCTCAGACACGAAACTGTTCCATTCTAATCTATGTATTCCGAATGCCAACAGCACGGTGGATTGGTACAGAGTTCCCATATGTTCATCCAACTAAGTACTTACCGCTCCTAATGTCGCTTATTTTCGGTGATCTAGTGGGAACCAATGCTTTCAGCGAAGCGAGGCCCTTGACGCGCATTTTTGTTAATAAGAAAATAAACTTACAAACATTTGGGAGTCTTGATCACGTCTAATTTAAGTATGAGCAAACAGCTTACGGATAAATCTTCTGAAGCTAAACGTAAGCCAGTAACCGATATCTCAAAACAGAAAATATTTCGTACTGCTGTTACCTCAATACCTTTCTATGGAGTCCAAACATGGGGTTATTGTTGCTTTGAAGTTGTGGGAAAATGCCTTCGTTACTTCCTCAAAATGATCTTTCAATTGCCGAGTGGTACTCCCAACTTTATGCTGCATCTAGAGAAAGGGTGCCCGCCACTATTTCCGAATACTCCAAAGTTACACTTTAACTAGTAGTGAAAGTTATGGCATTGGAATGGGAAAGATTGACGAAACCAGAACTTTCACATGATCTATCATCAGGAGGAAACCTTGTTCAAGAGTGTGAGAGACTAGCGCTCAACTCCGGCTTGAATTTGTTTTTTACATCCGATGAGGAATCCACATCTTTAAGAATGAAATTCAGCATGATACTGGAGGAAACAAGCCGTACCGTGTTTCAGAAATTAAGGTGTGAAGCGGAAGCATCACAATCAGATTTTTAAAATACTCATGCATATCTATAACCGTAAATAACCGACATTTCCTATTGAATGCAATGTCTTATTGCTCTAAAATTTGCTAATATCAATACATATGTACATATAAATATCAGTCTCAATCTGGTGGACGGCTATAGGCCGTAGATATAATGAATTTTTTATAATGAAATAAAAGTCTTTAAAAACCAAACTAAGTAAAACTAAAAAAAACAGATTCGTTATTCATAAAGTACGAGTAGGTCTGGGGTAAAGTTGTGAGACGTTTCCGATAGCGTGTTATAGTTTGTCAGTTTTCCACGGTCATCGCAAGGAAATTTTTTACTGGCACAAAGTGGAAAACAGTCAAAGAGATACGAAATATACCAACAGATTTGCAATAATACAGTTAACATTGTCAATTGTCGGAGGAATAACAGAGGACCGACATGGGTTTCTTGGGGTACGCCAGGGAGATCGTGTATGAATTTAGCTACTGTGAATCTGCCGTGAAATAAGGCCAAACGAATTCACTAATTCAGAGTGAAATTAGGCCAAATCATCAAAATGATAATTTATCAAAAAAAAAAAAAATTGTACCAAGGTTAGGTTTTTTTTTACCGTGTTTTATTTCTACTGTTAACTTAATTCAAAGACCTTTCCAGCGGTACCAAATATGCTATATTTTCTGCGACATGTTACTTATGTCGTAACACAAACGGTTTATTTCCCTAGAAGTGCCATTCATCCACTGTAGGGGCGAGCGGGCCTTCGCCGAATTATCAAAGTTTCGTCCATTAATGAGGTTGTTTAATAAAAAGCGGGGGCAGAGCAAAGTACTGGTCTTATCGTAACGCTTTACAGATGACGCCACCGAAGGTTGCTACGATTTGACCAGTTACAAGTTACCGGTCATAGGTCTTGTTGGCGGCAGGACCGCTGGTAGTCTCTACCAGGACTCAAATCACGGTACCATGGGAGTAGGGAGCCCCTCGAATCTCGGTCCGGGCCTGAGGTAAGCTTCCTTGTGGGAGCGTCATGGTGGCTGTGACATAAACCCAAATCGCGGGAATCGTCTTTGACCCAATGTAGACTTGCAATAAGTACTGGGTGTTGTAACCCTAAGATCAGTAAGAGGTTTTAGGTGGGCCTCAACTTATACCAAGGGTGGATCTTGTGCCCAACACAGTTCCGAATTGGTATCAAAGTGGAATGACGGAGAGTGATGGCAACGCGTATCCTTGCTCCCATGGATGTATGGGTATCCCGTAAACTGAGCCTACATTTTTTTTTTTTTTTTTTTTATAATTTACGCGCGCCTAAGGGGTTGATAGCCTTTTACTGTTGCCAGGGCGCGGGCGGAAAGATAGAAGGAAGAGAAAGGAAAATTGTTTTGTAGTGGTTTGCAACTCAGGTGTGTTTGGTTTCGATATTCGCTCTCCAGGGGGGGGGGGGTGGGGGGTGGGGGGGGGAGTCCGAACAGGACGGAGAGTTTTTCTTCACACAGAGTGAATCGAGATATAATTCCCAGTATTTTTTTCATTGCTTGAAACTCTTATAACAGCCAAATCTACGTGTTGGTGTTATGCATTCACACGCAGAATTTTTTTGTCTGAGTTCCAATTATACAATGAAAAACTGATTTTGCCATGGGCAGGATTCGAACCTGAACCCTCCGAGTGAGAAGCGTTTGCTACTACCACTACACCACGGCAAATGTTTACGTTGAAAACTTGACACTTTGTAGGATCGAACACCCTTTGGTGTTTTATTTCATGAGTGTAATGCAGGTATAGGCGCCTGCCTGACAGTTTGTGACATACCCTTAGCGGAGCGACGATGTTGCGTAAGCGGCTAAACCCTGCGGAAAGGGAGTTGAAATCTCTTTTGCCCGCGAGGCGTGCCGCACAGACACCTGTAAGACATAGGCGCCTGCCGGACAGTTGTTGACATACCCTTAATGGAGCGATGAAGTCGCGTGAGCAGCTAAACGCTAAATTATTATACAATACCATACACTGAAAATAAAACGATTGAGTCAAATGTGTTCACATTAATCATTTCAAACTTCTTAGGATGGCAATTGATTTATATCGTATAAGCAAAATTAAAGACGATGAAAACTGAAATAACGCCAACTTGGGCTTATTTCACATATACAAAGCGAAATAAGGCCAAATGCAAGATGTATCGCGCCGCTACAAATTCTAAAAACCTGAAACTGTTGTAAACTGTGATGTTATGCATGCATGCTGGTGACCTGCTTAAAGATGACCTCCATACCCAGCCTTGCGCTAAGATCTTCTAGCACAATTTTGGTGTCATATCGCGGTCACTGAGCATATGTTCGTTCTAGAAGGTCAAAGACTTCGATTTTGATACAAATCAGGCTTATATTTCAGAATTTGGTATTGATGCGGATTGTTACGACACATTCGCTTACATGCTAAAAGCTTTAGACTTTTTGCATGAGTTTCCTTCGAATAGGAAATCCACATCTAAATAAGCGACGTCTTCGTTCTTTGGAGCAGTCGCCGTAGTAGATGTCGTAGTTTTTCATCGGCAATTTGCCTGTCCGTGCGATGAGATGGCACTGTTTGGATTGTCGTAATATCTTGACTCATGAAGTAGATAGTCTCATACTATGAAAATACATGAGATAATTCTAAACAGACGATAACGCAATGTTTATAAACTCTATGGCAGTAAATGCGGCTTTGTGTAAGTCCTATCGACTTATGATGAAATTCATAGCTTACAGAAAAACATTCCCAAGTTTCGAAGGATCGTTCTCATCGACTTGGAGATAGCATTCGACAGAGTTCCCAGAGGTATTTCGACGGCGACGCTGAGATCTTAAAATGTACCCGGTGATGTTAAAACGTTAAGTGCATAGCTGGAATAATAGGAAAATTCAAAGCCTTCTTTTCTTAGGATATGCCTTAATCCATCTTGGGCATTGCGATAACAATGTCGCACATACTCGTAGAGTCAGCGTAAAATGATTTAAATGGTATTTTGTGACTGAAAAACGTCTTTTAAACTTTATGGTTAGCTAATACAAAACAGCGGGTTTTTCCGCCGACCATATCTGGTAAATGATTTGGCGTATCCTTTCTGTCGTGACTTATCACGTAGTCTTAATTTACTCAAGTTCAGAGCTATCCTTTTAGTCGGGTGGACGGAAATCTTGACTTTTATCACTCAAGAATGGTTCGTTCTAAATGACAGTGAAAGGGGTTGGATATTCCGAAGCCAGAAACTCGCTTCGCGGATATGATATTTAACATTGACCCATTAAAGCTCACCCGCCATTTCGATTTCAACACCTTGAATAGCTATTGAGATCACTATTGATCTAAGCTCCAGATATGTAGAAGAAGGTCATGTAAGGAATCTGCCATCTGGAAACTATCATTCCTGATACTTGCGCTTATGTTATATATTTAGCGAGTCAAGTCCGTTTGGACCGTGAGACCGGTATCAGGTGGCTATAACGAGGAGGTAAAATAAGGCAAATTGATGTGTAGTCATCAATAGTAGTACAACACTCATTGTACTCGTACAACTCCCAATCACCTCCACTATTCTAGTTATTCTACTAAGGAATGGGCTCTATAGAATACAAATGGAGACACGGACTATATACGGAAACGGTTGTAGTAGGTTGAGGTTGATTGACATATTGTAGTTTATATAAAAAACACCAAAAGATGTTGTAAAGCGACGTTTAGAGTGATAAGCAAGGAGCCGTGGTAGTGCAGACTTCGATTTCAACTCAAAGGGGAAACGGAAGAATGAAACTTCATCAACTTTGGGGGCGTAATTGGAGAAATGATGATTCATCTGGAGGAGAGCGTTATGTTCAAATTCCTATTCATTTTTGCTGGGCGAGGTACCGGAAGCCTTCCAAGCTGAATAGGATCTATAAAAAAATTAAAAATCAAACACCAATAATTATTGTAACACTTATGTATGAGAATGTATATATTCAATGCATTAATCATAGATATAAATATTTAATACATAGTTGTAAACAGATTGAATTCCTTAGCCTAGGTATGAGTGCAACGAAGTGGAAGAGCCTATCATTTCTACATTGCTGTTGCTCCTTAAATTAGAAACTACTTTGATTCGTGAATTCTATTTACAAAACTCGAACATGCTTCGTTATTCGTCCGTTTTAGCGAATGTTTTTCAACGTCTTTTCGATGTTTCTGTAGGTTCGCGTCGGTATCACCTCCAGTAGTAGCCGTGAATAGTTCTGATGATTCGACAGCATTCGAAAGAGTGATTTCGCATAGCTCCTGGTCTCCAGACTGCCTTCGAGTAAAAGATTCGCTCCAGTGATGATGAATTTATCTCGATTGTCGCGTCCCATCGAAAATATCTTATCGCAACCAAGTCGGTCGGCTAAACGATTCAGAAGCTTCGCTGTTGTTGTTCTTACGAGAGCATTCTGATGGACTGCCCCCCGGGTACTCAAGATGTTTAAAACTTTCGGTGGCGGCAGATTGTCACACATTGATTCTAGACCCCGTGTTGCATCGGCTCGAAGAAATCGATTAGTATCGGCAGTTCGATGAAGAAGAGCGGATACCAAATCATCGCATTCTTGCTCCAAGTATTTGCTTTTCATTGTGAAAAGTTCGGTTGCAGCCTGACATGCCGCTCGGGATACTTGTGATCTCAAGTTTCGAACGGATTTTGTCAATTGGATGCAGGTCATGTGCATTTGATTGTCCAACGTATCTGGATGGTAGCGCAGCAAACGCACGATGGACTTAAGTCCAAGTACAATAATCTCCCAACTACTAGAGTCTAGCTGATCAAAGGTTTTGTTAAGAGCATCCCTGGGTTTTTCGAACCGGGTCATGTTTTGAGGAAAGAGTTCTGCCTGGCTCATTTTAATAGACTGCTTTACGGGGGAGATTCGACGGTGATTTTTCATGAAACATGATGTTTTGGATTTCCTCTGTAAGGGAATGTGTTGAGGCTTTACGGGAATGAATTCGGTGAGAGTGTGATTTAGTTGACTTGACTGATAGTCCGAACTGGTTTCGGTGCTATTGTCTATGTCCAGCTTTGAATGTGGCCGATCGTAGAGTGATTCGCAACTTTTAGCAAAAGATGATTTTCGAGATAGAGCTTTAATTTCATTAATGGTTGGTGATCTTGGTGGGGATGGATGAATGTCTTCAATGTTTGGTGTAAAAATGTCGGGCTCATGTTCAAGGAGAAGTTCTTTGATGGGAGAATCTGGTTCGTTTGGGGTTTTTGGTATCGTGTTGGTATCTTCAGCATCGCTGAGATCTTCCAAGACTTCTTGTGTGGCTTCTGAGACTCTGTCTGGTTCTATAACAGACGGTTCACAATCGATGTCTTCCTCAATTACTTGTGATTTGTTTGAGAGCACTGATTGTGGACGAGATGTTGGGGTTACAGCTTGAGATTCATAGTCCGGTGTATCGGCACTGCTAAGGGGCTCCATCTCTTCTAATTTTGTTGACTGTTTCTCTGCATTTACACTGCTAGTCTTGCTGAGGGCACTCGTCGGACGTGGTTCTTCTGGTTTTACTTCTTTCTCGGGTGAAATGGGTTCGATAATGACATCTCCACTAGAACTCTCAGGTGCTTCATCATCTGGACCGGTCGATTGCTTTCTCTCTGGCTTCGGTGTTTCTACAGAGCTACTGAGATCCATTTCATTAGGAGAACTCTCGACAGTAGTTATCATTGTCGTTTTCGGAGTGTTACACGGCCCTTCCTTATCATCACCTCTTTCTTCATTTGATTGTGGTGTAGGTTCACGCTTGACATATCCATTTGAAACACTTTCAAGAATATTTCCATTGTGGTCGTCGGTGTTTTGTTTCACTTGTGGTTTCGGAGACTCATCTAATCGCTGTATCGAACGTTGCGTTACAGGTGTTTGTAGTTGTGGTGTTTCATTAACTGGCGATGATGTGACCGAGTTTCCATATGACTGTGATTGCAGTGCGGTTTTGTTGCTGCAAGTGAAATAAATAAATAATTAGCTAGGACACATGGTTGACATTTAGAAATTTCTCTTTTTTTTTTCCTTAAAATGTGTAGTGGATGGATGACATGGTGTAACTACAATATAATACATATGTAGTTCTCCTAACCTCTACAATTTAGAACGTATTGCGTGGGAAAAGACCCACATGAGTGGAAACATTTAAAATGCAAGTGATATTGATTTTAAGTAAAAGAAATGTAGAAAAGTGTTGGCTTTTGAAAAAATTCTTTCAACTCTGAAAAGTGGAACGATTGTTGTCTCAATATCGTAGTAAAGGATAGAAATAAATAGAAACAAATCATGAACCCATAGTTGTGGCGTTCTTCTGGTGGTTTGAGGTTTTGTTTGTGGCGGATATCCAGTGAGGTTTTATTTTTACCAAAACACTAATGAAATCAAGCGAATTTATGGTCAGTTTATGGTAATATTGCATGACAGAGTTGGAGACTAAGTCCAACCGAAACGACATTGGTAATCACTTTTCATATCAAAATCCATAAAGATGGTATTTGCCTTAAATTGATTTTGGGTTTTTTTTTAGTTGTTGTTAGAAATATTAGACTTCACACTTAATAACAATGGAAAAGAAGTTATTCGCACGCAAAGGTTTGTAGCTGGTTATTGCCCGCTTAGATCCAATAAAACTAGGGTAACAGTGTATTATGGGGTAAGTGTTTATACTTGTACATGGAATGCGTTTTTATACTTTCAGATTACCGTAGGCCTTCGCCCATCACTTGAAGAAGTTTTGGGTAAAAAGAATGACACTTCGGTCCACAAAAGAATAAAATCTGTCTTGATGAGGATAATCTAAGGCGACGCGCTTATTAAGTCTTACAGAGAACTCTATTATAACTTCGAATTTGTGGGTTAGTGTACTATAAACTTACGCATGTGCAAATAGCAGGATCAAGGAGTGAAATGCCATGTCTGAGGCGGTTCTAAATGATGAAAGGATCGATATTTCTCTTTGACTATTAGAACTGAGAAACTCGAGTTCGGGAAACTGGACTCAATTCGTGTTCATATCGACAAAACTTCATGGAAACCGTCCCAACTGGAGGCCAAAACCAAGAAGCAATCCAGAGTGGATATAAGCAACATTTGTGGGCTGAGAATCAATCTTTTTTTTTGCGTTTCTCTGCATCTGTTAATGCAGGTCAGCCGTTTTGGTACTAAACACAGGTGAGTGAAAACTCAGATACCGGGCTTCATACGCCCAGAACTTACTACAGGTACTTCATTTACTTACGATGGTGCTATGGTCTGCGATGGGCCTCGACTTCAACCAATAACCCTTTCTACTCAAGTCAAACGTAAGCTTGCTGTATCCAGGTACACCCGCTGATTTGATTCTTCTTCCAATTGAGAGTGCTTTGGTATAGCCAGCGTATCGGACCGCTCCTTACAAGGTAATGGTATATTCTTCTCCATTCACCATCTATGCGATGGCACCAAAGATCTTCATCACCGTGGTCATTTCTTAATTAAGTCCAGTTCATAAAGCAGGACTGAGATGATTAAGATCTATGTAGAGTTGCTCGAAAAAGGGCTTTGTTACTCAATTGCCTTCTTGCAAAGGAATTCGGTATTCGTTGTGAAAAATACTCAATCGTTGCGTTTATTTAGTGATTATGTTTGTTAATTTAGAGATATTTCTTCTTCGGAGGTTGATCAGCTCCGTTGATCGTATGGGTTTGAGTATGAGCTATATTGCTCAATAAGTCCATATTTGATTGACATAAGATAGGTTGAAAATGTGTCATTTACTTTGAGTAGGAGATTGGTGACAAGCTAAATGCTGTTTGTTCATGGGGATCCGAGTGTCAGGGAACCCAACAAAGTGTGGTTACTTACGTTCACTCTATTCTTTTTTCTTCTGGAATAAAGTGATTGAGGTTAACGTTGAAGTCAAATTCAGTTAATTGAAAATCGGTTGATTGCGAGAGAAACACAATGAAAAGGGAGGAGACTGACAAGTGCCACCACCTCCATTGCCGAGTGTCTTTCAGTCGGGGGGTAGAGCAAATTGTAATCTAATACATGCCGAGTCATGCTTATATCTACAACCTTTTTGGGTTTGTCTGCCTTTTCAGTGCAGGCCACTAGCCGGCTATGACGTAAATAAAAATTGGTCTCATGAACGTGATATAGAGCCACTGCACGACATTGTAGACCTTACATTGAGCCCACATACCTATTTTATTTTGGTGCTCTTTTGCTTCACTCCACAACATTGACTTTCCACCTCTGTCTAGGCCTAGGTACTTTGCACTCCTTGAGAAACTCGGCCACCAACTCGACTCGACTCGACAGTTGCTACAGTTTAAAGCATTTCCTTTCTTGAGGATCGGGCACACATTGCCACATTTGCTCCTTGCGAAGTCTTTTCGTGTTGCTCTAAACAGCAACTTAAAAGAATCGTTTGGCAGTATGAGAAAGCTATTTTGTTTAAATTTACGTCGTTTGAAATGGCATACCTTTGCTTTGCGGTCCCTTTCGCTTGAATTTAGAATCTTTTAGGCAGAAGTATCAGTGTCTACGCGTTCTAGCCATCTCATATGGTATGCTGTAGAACCTTAATGTGTTAATTTAGGTTGGTGACGCCCCATATTTCGTATTTGATTAAAACTTCTTGGTGTGATGAAGAGTGCTAGTAAGCACTTCTAACGAAAACCTGGCCTATAAGTTGCATAGAAGGTTTGAGAGCGTCTCCACTAATAACTGAAGTTTTACCAGAATTTAAAATGAACGTGTCGAGCTAACAATGCTCGGACGTTATTGTGTAGGTGTCAGGTGTCTTTTAGAGTTGAGTAAAGACATTTAGTTTAAGAATCACAGGCAGTGCTTAGGATATGGAAAAACCATTTCGGCTGACTATTATCCGGCGAAAATGAGTCATAATCCCCTGTCAGGCAGAATAAACTATTCAACTTGAGTGATCGAAGTCCATCAGACCGAAAAGTAGTAAAGATTGAAGTATCTTAACTTAAGTATCAGAAGGTTCCTGGACCGGATGACCTATCTATTGAGCGGTTCAAGGCAGCAGGAGATGATTTGGCATAGAGCATAAACTATTTTAACGATTTAGGAGGAAAGTATTATTGACGAATGGAGTCTTAACATCGATTGCTTGATTCACAAGAGAGGAAGCCCTTTCAATTACGCCAAGTAAACATCTCTTTAACAATGCGCACTAGATCTGCGTACCTTATGTGAATTCCGAAAATAATTTGTAAATAAAACTGATCAATTAGCGACGACGATCAGTGCCATTTCAAGCTGCGTAAATTCACATCAGAATCACCACCTCCGTATCGACTTTATATGGGTGGGTGGACGTAGCCCAAATGGTAGTGAATTGGCTTCCAAATCGGAGGTTCGGTGTTCGAATCCCAACCCCACCCGAAGGACATTAATTCAGTTTACTAGAATTAAGTAAGATGAGTAGTTGACTAGAAAACAACAACGATCCAACTTCCACTAACAATTTAGTCTTCCAGTTAAATGTTGGATTGGATGCCAGTTTGGCCTCAGATCGTACGCTCGCAATATTGCGGGGACTTTTGATGACAAAAAAGGACTTAGACAAGGTGATGCGCTATCACGTGACTTTCTAAATGAAAGTCAACATCCCAGGTACAATTTTCTGTGCAGTCTGTGCAGTTACATACTTGCATACGCTGACTGACTGTCTGACGCCACTGCTGCATTCGCAAGTATTGAAGGAGAAGTGTGTTCAGTTGTGAATGAGGTCAAAAGCTAATTTATGCTGTCAACAGAAGGGATGCACAACATCTACGAATTGAACACAACGTCATAATATACAACTACAATTTTGAAGTAGTAAGGGATGTTGTCTACCTTCACTGGACACTGTCACACTTGCCAATCGTTGTTACTTTGGCCTAAAAAGGCAATCGATTAATAAGGCCTTATAGCGAAACACTAAGGGGACTCTTTATGAGACCCCAATCATCGCAATCCTACTCTATGGAAGACAAACACGGATATTAGCGAAAGCCTCTGAAGATATCCATAGTCATTTTGAACGTAATATTCTTCAAGTGATTATTGGTAGCGTTTACGTTGACTAGCTTTGGAGGAGCCGATATAAAAGCGACCTCTACTGTCTGACATAAATGGGCATCAGTCGCCTGTGGTTGATGAATGGGGGAAAGCATAGATTATATAACAAATAAATATTAACGCTTCGATCGAAATAGCCGTCGATTTCTATCCAGAGGTACAGAGCCGTCCTAAGACCTCGCTTAAGGTCGACTCAACTTCAATCATCTTGAAGTGCGCAACTGACCACAAGTACGCAAAAACCGCTCCAGAAATTGAATGATTAAGCCTCAGGTCTACCCCGGAAAGAAATGTTGAAAAATGTGAAAAATGAAAGAAAGCTGTTGTGTCATTTTCCGGCAGAAAGAAGTCTACTTTTAACAGCTGTATAGGTTAAGGGCCGCACTAGAGCAGAAACGGCAAGTTCTACATAGTTAATCGAAGAGGTGTGTCATTCCATCAGGATTAAGCTCGAGTTCATACAACCAGAACCATTTAGTGGTGAATTTGCTTAATTTTCCAGATTAAGCACCGATATCTACTTGGTTTGAAATCTGTAAAACTTTCCTGATGTAGTTGGCTCTTGTGATGCCTTTTTTCGTCAAAGCCATAAAGTGTTCTTAATGACGGCATTTAAAAATTGTCTGAGAAGTGAGCAGGTGTATTACCTAATGAAGGACATTATCATGCGTTGATGACTTAATTTTCGCATTTCATTAAAGATTCCTAAATCACTCAATATTTATACATGCACTTTGCATGAATAGCTTCTATGAGTGACCTTCCTTTGACCAATAACAAAAAAAGGGGCAAACTCAATTTTATTCGTAAAGTCAACTACGAATATGCGTCTTTCACGAAGGACTGACAAGGATTATAAATTTATTATGTGCTTAAGTTCATTTTGGGTAAATAGCCGTTGTCTGTTTGTCTTCAGAAAATATGTATCTCATCAAATATTAGTACGTCCTTGGCACCTTAGCGTGCCTTCATATTTTCGAAAAGATAACAACAAGTTTGTTAACTTGAGACTGTTCTAAGAAAGACCTTCAATAAGGTTAACCCGACTTAATCACCTATACATACTCACAAGTATCTATTGGACATACGTGTATGTTGGTATCTACAATTCTGAGTGTATTTATAAATTCGAGTACATTGACATGTATGCAGGAAGGTTATATTATTTTTTAGCAACACATTCACAGAACTGCACTTACTATTCACTTGCTATTGTTAATGGTATAACCGGTGTTCCCTGGGCAGTTTTCTCATTATTCTCCTGTATTACCCCGATCGATTTACGTCTCTGGTAACAGCAACACCCACAACAATATGTACTACACCATAATGGTACACTTTCTATAGTCGAACAGAGTTTGTCCACCAGATATTCCTTTGTCTGAATGAAATTCATTCGAGTTCGTCCCAAACAGTCTGTGGAAAAAATGCCCATTTTCATTGCTCATCACTATCACAAATTTCGAAAAATCCAAAAAACACTCTCGAAAACTTATAGTCCAAAATCACTAAGCTGAATGGCAACAACTAAGGTATGTACTCGTACGACAAAAAAAAAAAGAACAAAAGAAACGCATTAAACGAAACGCGTTTGTCGCGTTCTAAATAACATCACAGACTGCTTGGGCCACGTTGGTCACTATGGTTTAAAAGGAGTCATGCCGTTAGTTGTGAATGGATATCCTGGTGGTGGCCAGTGTATAAGTGTACGAGTATTACTGTTGGCGGCACAATTTTATTGGATTTAGGGGGGGGGGGGGATTTTCTTTTATTTTTTATTCCTTTCCTGTCCAAGTATTGGAGTTGTATGATAGTATCCAGAAGTTGGTGGAGGGGTGCCTGGAAGGTGAAAGTCCATTTACATACTTACATATGGTTTTGCATGGGTGACCGGTGAAATGGTCAACAGGGTGGTCAATTAGTTTTCATTTTCTTTCTTCGTTATGTCGTTATGGTCGAAATATTTCTAAGAAATCTGTCTGGGTTGGGTAGATTTCGAGATAATCTAACTTCAAGGTGATTCATTTGGAATTTGTCAAAAGTATGAGTTTCTGAAGGATTTATTGGTTTTCTTGGCGTTTTCATTACTCAGACGGGGTTTTTATTTATTGGGTATGTGTTTACACAAATAAAATGATTAAATTTTCGACACTCTTATCGTTAAGTTTGTAAATTAATTCAGGTAGAAGGATTTCGTCTACCGCCATAAACTATTGTATATCATAATGTCATGTCTTGACATCGTATAAAACTTGTTGCGTAAGTTCTTAAAAAAATGTTAAGCAAGGTTAAAAAAAACTAGACAAAGTATAGAAGTCATTACTAAGGGGATAGTTGACATGGACTTTATCTTCCTCGCACAAGAAGTACCTAACATGACATTCCAGACAATAGGATAGCACACAACAAACTGAGCAAATCACCAATTGTAACCTACTTACATACATTTGTAAAAATTCCTAGATTTGTAAAAAGATCCTAAAAACGACTACCATTTTAGGCCGCTTTCTATCGTCGGTATTTTGTTTGGAGCATCAAACATCAACGAGTGAAATGTCATGATTTCCCATTCGTATCCTAGAAAAAATGCAGCACTGACACGGTATGACATGAGACACTAAGCCTCGTTAGATAACGCTTCCATTGAAGCATTAGTGTTTCAACACTTGAGTGTTTCAAGTGCTTTGTCGGTATTCAATATGGTCCATTTCTCGATCGAATATTGGTCTATTTGTCTTTTAATCCTGCGAAGAGTTTCTTTACTACTGTCAGTTTGCCAAGTGTAATGCAGAAATTTCTATTCATCACCTGAGTTATACACTGAGATTTACCAAGGGACTAGCTTAAGCTTTTCCAAAGAGGTATCCTCTTCTTCCAGTCATGATTCTATCTCCGAAAATAGGTTTTTCATGACTCCTACTGTCCGGGATTGTGCTCTACAGCGTGTTCCGGATAATGTGTCGAAACCTTTAAGGGGAGATTCCTGAGTATTTGTGAAAAATGTATCCAACCTAAAAGTTCGAGTACAATACGAGCTTGTCAGTGATAGAATTTTTCTGAATGGAATAAACAAAAGAAGAACAGGGAGTTTAGGAGCAATACGCGGGATATAAACCACATGCAGCTGAATAAGAAGTAAAGCCTCTAGACTATCTACAAAGCAGAAATCGCTTTCACTGACATCTAAGTAAATCCAATGCAAAGTGTGGCACACTTATGTTACGGCGATTGTTGTCAAGAGAAAAATCAATGTATATTTGCACCCAGATTTATATTTTGACTTTCACAAAAACTACTGGAGGAACACCTGTCTAAGGTTCGCATCAAGTTTTGCAAAGGCAGACCTTAATTTTTTCGAGTACTATATATCCTCAGCATGACGATAAGATCTTTCCCTATGATTTAAGCGTTATATTTGAAGAGGGCGATATTTTTGGCAGCACAGCTGAAAACATGGCCTACATCTCTGAAAATGTACTTATTCCAACTGACTTTATGATAACGTGAAACCACATTATGGCCAGCACGAGTTCTCAATATTGCGATTGACGAGAAGTACAGTAGTCAAGGTACAAGTACAGAAATTCCAAGTCCCAAAACACCGAAAAAGAAATATATAGCGTCGAAGTTTTTTAATCATAAGAGACTGCTCCGTTTCCAATCGAGCCTCCAAAAACTTTTCAAGGTATGACTTGCAGGGAACATAAAGCGCGAAAGACTAGTGACGACATTGTCAACAAGTCTCTCGAGTGGCGCTCCATCTAACGTGATAGGTGTTACCCAACCAGAAAAATACCTGATGTCATAAAAATGATGACGAAATTATCCGATGAGACGGGATGCGTGTAACGTGGCACTACGGAGAACGGTAAGAATTGCTCCCGAAATTTGCAAACAAATAAACCGAAAGAGAAGTCATTTCATCTATTTGAGGAAAAATGAAGAGGAAGAAAGGTCATAGAGACGTACTGATTTTCGACAATTCCATTCGAATGTAATAAAGTGCTAGATTTGGCGCAGTGATTAAGTTTGTCGACTCCAACACTAGAAGTCCTGTTTTTAATTCCAACGTCTTACATTAAAAAGCAGGAGAAATCATTTCTAATGCCAGCCCTCTTTCTGATAGTGAAATCTTCTGATTAGAAAAAACTTTCTCATTCTCCCTGTTCGGAGTCAGTAAAATTCTGTAGATCCCTCTTTCGGTGTAGTATAAAATAACAAGATGAATTCTGGGATCAAACCTGGGTCCACCTTTAAAGATTACGACAATGACACGAGTCCCCAACAGGAATACACGGCTTTTACAAATAAGGTAGAGAGAAAGAGTAATTTTATGGTAATGAAGAATGAAACATTCAACGTAGCTTGTCATTAACCTGACAAAGAGGAGGCCTGGATGACAATATCCAAGTTTAAAACCAATGAGGCAGGAATAGTAAACGGTCCGTTAATTGACCAATGTCCGTTAAATGTATTCAGCTGAAAGTATATCCGATGAATGAAATTTGTAGGATACCCCGAGAAGACTCTCAGACCTGTAGTAACTACAGGGGGGTCAGTTTGTTTAATAGGGTGCATATATATCTAGCTACTCCACTATGTAAATTCTTAATAAAAAAAACGCATTAAAAAAGTCATTAAAGTCACAAAATTTTCAAAATCAGTCCATGCTCCAGAAAGACGCTTGCAAATTAAGCAAATTTATTTCTAAAATCGTAGTTCAGTTCGAACTACGACATAATTGCCTCCATCACATCAGGTAGTTCGAAAAAACATTGATCGGATTCGCACCATGCATTTGCACCACTCGTACTCTAGTTGATAATACGCATCCACACCACGTAGATTGCGCACTAAAGAAGCTGTAGGTGCTGTGGAAATCGCTGGTATACGCCGATAAACGACGGACGATGGATGGACGTATGCTCGAAGAAGTGGTCGAAATTTGACTTCCACTTTGTTCATACAATCGAGGCGCCATATTTTAGTCGCAATGTTATAAAATGATCTTTCCAATGACGCCATTAGCATGGCCTTTTTCATGATTTTTATGTGTTCTATGTTTTTACTAAACATACTAATGGTTTCGGTAGAAATGTAGTCGAGCCTTCACGGATGGCTCTAAACTTGCGTCTGTCTTCCAAGCAGAGATATAAGCAATCCTGTCGGGAAAAAGCATCGTGAAGAATCAGTGAGGGAAAGGGATTTCCGTTTGTAGCGAAGACGATTTCCAAGATACAATAGTTCGAGAATGCAAGACTTCATTGAACGCAGTTAGAAGGCTAAATATATTAAGCATTGTCTGGGTTCCAGGTCAAAATAGGATCACGTGAAACGAAATGCCTGCGTCCGACTCCATTGAGAGTTGCGTTTCACATCAGCATAACTGCAGATGACGTAACTCTCTAAGTTGCTGCCAGACCAAAAGAATTCTTCCCGACGTCTTTGAGAATTCAGTTATTTTCCTGCTGTTCCTCAGTAGGGAAGACGGCAAGCTGCATGCTGACGTCGCGACGGAGCACTTCGCTTTTTCAATGCATTTAAGTGTGGTGGGCCTTTTCATATGAGTTGGTATTCAACTGTTTATATGGTTGAAAAATGTTAAACGAATGAGTAAAAATGGTTCACATCCATTTATTCTTACACAAAAATCTTCCAATATATCTTGGATGTACAAGGCTATAAGGGAAAGCCTCACCTGATGTGACATGTTCAAGTAACTTTGGGAACCTACAATACTTGTGTTATTTCGTACTGCCTGTCTGTAGTTGTCTACAACCCATTGTGATAAGCTCTAAAATTCCCGGGAGGAACAAATACTCGTGTTGTTGTTAAATCCATTTTTACGAAAACGGTTTACTACTACTCGTATCATACCACCCTTAATTACAATCTCCATAACCATAAACCGAGCTTAAATTCAATATCGCGTTTCAAGTACCTAGCCCAACCATCTGGGAATTCCTGACGTAATTATTTCGTGTAAAACAATTTCTATCTATTTTTTTTAATTGACCACCCTGTTGATGGAGTTTACAATTCGATTGCGCGGTCATTGTGTCAAAACACAAATCGTATAGACAGTTCTGATTACAGGAAAAAGGGGACCTCCCTACCACCCCCTGAATACAACATCCACTATCCACGTCGCATGAAAAAAATTCATTAAATCAGTAATGAAAAGTTAAAGGAGAGGGTGAGTTGCCTAACTAACACCCAAATTCACGGTACGAGTTAAGAGGTTAGTCATTGAGTCACCAACATTCAATTCAAAACACGCAGGCTACATAAAAAAAAAAAATATTTTAACTGCCTTTTCAATTTGTTGAAAGTGATCAGTCAAAAATTGACCTCTTTGATAAGGGGTGGGCGTGACTCAACCTTTTATCTGGGTCAGTTATTTATTTATTTCTTTCATTGACACCTTTTTATCGACTTCTTTGACTTCTTGTTTCTGTAAGAGCTCCTGGAATTGTTAAGTGGTAACACTATTCCCACGGGAAATATAGGTCAGTTGAACGTACATTATATGGTAGCTTGGGTTTGTCCAATGTCCATATCATATTTCGAAAGACCGCTGTGAACATTGTTTATGGCAGATGGAATGGGGTTACCTCGTGTTACGTGTTATGTATAGGTTAAATAAAAATTAACACCAACTCTGATTTATATTTACGGATTTAACTCTAGGGACATGCTACTGAGTTGAGATATGTAAACACTTACTCAACCAAATCGGTGTTACGTAGTAAAGTTGGCTGTGGGGCTATGATAAATTACATATACGATTGAACACGGTTAAAGGTTAACAAAAATTTGCAAGTCATAAGTAGCTTAAAAGGATGTTTGGGCAAGTTGAGTATGAGTAAGTAAGCATCACAGCTTGTGATTCATAATCAGTCACATAATATCCATAACCACCAGTAATCACACACTTATGTGGAAAAAGCACATTTGTGTTTTTAGAGGTCAATGCGGCCTTATACCGCTTTATAACGAGCGATTCGAAGGACCAAAAACTTATCTTATTACATCACAATTGGTTGGACAAATCCAGAAGCAAGTTGTGGTAGCTACAGCTACCTACCAAACAAAAAGGAATACGACATGGGATTGTTGTTGCGTGAGCCTATTTCTCTCATGATTTCGTTTATCACCAGTAGCCAAACCTGTTGTATGCTCTTATACTCGTATACGGATAGTGTGTCGAAGACTTTAAGGTGAGATTCCTTGACATATTTTGTGGGGGTCGAAAATGGATCCCCTATGAGATACAGAGACTCCTATTGGAAATAACTTCTTTCAAAATTATGCGTGTATGGTAGTACGGGGAAATAAGGAATCGTTGAACTCGTAATTAAGGGTACAATACAATGTTTCATAATAAGTGTTGCTCTTAAATTAATGTGTCCAAATTAATTGAACATTAAAAGTGATTTTTTATTTTTTTTTTAAATATACAATTTTGAACTTATCATTATTTTTTGCGGAAAAGTATGTAATTTACACTTTTTGCAACTTTGAAACGTTGCAAAGAAAAACAAAAAAGGGTCATTCCATCTCAAGCCAGTAGTTTTCAAGATACGACCCAACTTATACAAACTACGATATAAAACTCAAAAAATGGGGTGTTTTTTTTCAATAGGCCTATAAAAGGAACTATTGTAATTTAACTAATTACAGGTCCTTTTCTCATAAAAAAAAGAAAGCAAATCCGTTAGGAAATAATATAAAAAGACTGCATAACCTGTTTGTAGCTTTTAACCGACATATTGTCGTTTAATTCAAAATATCCTCAATGAAGCAATTTTCAACGTAAGAATACGCAGGTCTGGTTTATGCCTGTGGTTTCTGCAACAGTAACGGTCAACTGCTCCAAATGGCAGGATATTTACTATATTAGAACATTTTCCAGATTGAAGGAAACAGAAACAACGCGGAAATAGTCAAGAGACTCACATCCTGGTTTAGCAGAAGGCGTTCGCAGCTACGAAGGCATTTTAAATCACGTCAGAAATCATACGAATACAAGTCTTAGGTAGCCAAGCAGACATTTTAATCTCAGTAGGACTTACGTCTGGAAAATTCTATATCCAGAAGGCATATATGCATTCCATCATACAGAACAGAAGACAAATTTATTGGTCGGATTCTATGGGCGGATGGTTCCCAATTTACCAGCGATGGAATCACTATTTTCCACAACTTATATACCAGGGCCCAAAACAACTCCATTCCCTGAAATACAGAATCTTTTCAGTTCAACGTCGATGTGTGGGAAGGCATATTGGGTAACAAGCTGATAGGGTCCCTATCGGCTTCCTCCAAGGTTTAATTCGAATCTCCACCTGGAATTTTGCGAAACAAATTACCAGAACTGTTAGGTGGATTACCTCTGCAATAAAGAGCAGCCTTTGTGTACCAGCAGGGTGGCCCCCTGCATACTATTAACATGCAGTTAAAGAGATAGAGATAAGTCACGTGTATGGAAATTCGTGGATAGAGCGGAATGCTCAAGGTCTCCAAACTTGACCATGGACTTTTATTTATGGGGACGTCATCAGAAATAACAACTTGAACCATAGGATTGACGAGGCAGCTGCGAACTCTCGAGAAGATTTGGACAGAATGGGCATTGTTGGAGCCTTTCAAAGACTAACTCTGGCATGCATACAAAGCAATGGTTTGCACTTTGAACAACTGATATGATACAAGGTTTGATGAAAAAAATAAAAATAGAAATGTGCAATCAATGTTTGTATTTTTTTTTCCTAAAATTTTTAACGATTTTTCAATTATTGTTTTATCTGTTCCAATAAGTTGGGTCATATTTCGAAAACTACCAACTTGAGATGAAATGACCTGACACCATTTTGTGTTTGTAAATACTAGGTACACGTTTCAAAGTGAGGGTCAATAAGATATTTTGGCGAAAAAAAGATGACAGAATTAAAATGTTAAGTTAAAAAATAAATAAATCACTTTCTATCTTCAATAACTCTTAACTCATTAGTTTGAGGCAACATTTAATTTCAAACAATTAAAGTACTCATAATTATGAGTTCAACGATACTGTATTTGTTACCATATCCGCATAAATTTGAAAGATGTTATATTTAAGAGCAGTCAAAACTTTGCTTAAAACCACTCCTTATCGGAGGACATGCATTTCCCACCCTCCTCCCAAACGATTTTGTCAGCAATATCCCCTTAAAGTTTTCGACACATTATCTGCAACACCCTGTATATTTTAAGAAAATGGAAAGATGGGACATATTGTACAAGAAATCCTTCTGTGGTAATTGTAATTCGCAACGTGAGAGGTAATCATCTCCAATACGCCATACTTACATACCAGCTTATTAGATTTACAAAAGGAAAAGCCGCAAGTAATTGACTAATTCTATCTTATACGTACGCGAACGATAGGTCTGCGAAACGCATACGAAATGTCGAGTTTGGTAAGAATCCACCTAAACTGAAAACGCTTGAAGAAAGACCGATGCAATTCATTTCAATCACCGCCTGATGTATTCTCGACCCTCTCAATGGTCAACATTGTTGCAGTTCGTTCTTGTACATTCTTTTCCAACTTCCGTTCAGGCAAACGAGATCAATAATTATTCGTCAAACAAACTCTTCTTACGATTCAACTAAGGTATTGGGTTGATCGGAAAGTAATTTCGTTTTTTAGCAACAGAGTACTTAATTATATTTTTTCTCAGCCAACTTCACACTTAACACGCATAATCATTATATATTTTGACAGCTAGTATACAGGGTCTTCCAATAGGGGCTTTCAAACTTTGACAGTTGATAGCGGCCATGTTGAGGCAACATCTGTCAAATTGGCTGTCATTTATTCAGTCTGTTTTGCCAAATCACCATAGACGGACATAGCGTTCAACAACACGTGTAAATGATAAAATTATTTTATCAAAATGGGTGTTCTGTTCGGGCAACGTTCCACGCGCTTCGTCCATTTTACGGTCGCCATAATCGTCCTACCGAGAAGAATATTTGCAGTGTGGTGAATAAATTTGAGTTCACTGGTTCAGTAAACGATAAACCAACACCCGTATGTCGACGAAATGCAAGATCTGCCGAAAATATCGCCGCTATCCGTGAGATTGTGCAGGAGAATCCAAGGCTGTCAATTTCGCGTCGCTCAAAAGAACTCGACCTTTCGCAGACCACAACTTGGCGTCTTGACGTGGGCCTTCTCCCGTAAAAAATTCAACTGACCCAGGAGCTGAAAGTAAATGACCATAGACAACGACATGTAATCGCTGAATGGGTACTCTAGAGCAGTTGGAAACTGACCATACTTTTCATCGAAAGATCATCTTCAACGAAGAGCACCATTTCTGGATGAACGGGTACGTCAACAAACAAAATTGTCGAATTTGGGACGATACCAGTCCACATGAAATCCAAGAGTCCAAATCCAAGAAATCCAAAATAGTCGCTGTTTGGTGTGGATTTTGGGCCGGCGGCGTCATCGGTCCATATTTCTTTGAGAACGACGTTGGCCAGTCCATCACCGTCAACGGCGAGCGCTATAGGTCGATGATTACCAACTTCTTTAGGCTTGAATTCGATAATATGGACACTAATGACACACAGCTCACTCCACATTGGAAATTCTGTACGAGCGATTTGAGGGAATGGTGGCACCTCTCACGTGGAGGTGATGTGAACTGACCCCCGAGATCGTGCGATTTGTTTCCGTAAGAGTTTTTCTTGTGGGGTTTCCTGAAGTCGCAAATCTATGAGAATAAACCACAAACCACAGCGGCCCTTAAAGCCAACATAACCCATGCCATCGGTCAAATTCAGCCTGATTTATGCGCCAGATTCAAGGAAAATTATACATTTCGGATGCGCGCTACCCAGAAAAGCAGCGGCGGACATTTGAACGATGTTGTATTCCATACATAGTGGCATCGATAGGCCTTTCAAACGAATAAAAAATGTCGAGGGAGCGCTGAGAGATCCTTTAGAATGGTTTGCTTGTGAAAAAGTTCGGTTGATTCTACGCAATAGTGTTCGGTTGGTGCCCTTTCAAATATGGAAAGTGAAAAGCAGCATTTTCGGCATATTTTACTATCGAAAAGGTAACAATGCTGTTCAAGGCAAAAAAAAATTATCCGATTTGTATGGAGAATATGTATTGACAGAACGCGAGTGCCAAAATTGGTTTGCAAAATTGCAATCCGATGTTGAAGATGCACCTCGTTCTGGACAAAAAAACATTAATTGATGAATAACAACTCATGAGATCGCTGAGAAATTAAATTTATCGAATTTGAGCATTCATAATCATTTGAAACGCCTAGGTTTATTCTCAAAGCTAGACAATAGTTTTCATTAGATTTTCATAAGATTAATGATTTCGGTCCACATATTTAGTAGGATCGGGACGATAGCGATCCTATGCAGGTCCTTCGTTATTTGTGAGTTTTCTAGTTGGCACATGGAGCGATTTTTCCCTTGATTTCTACGATGTAGCAGAGAACAACTACGCATAGTCCTCAACAATAGCTTTCCATAATGGCATACTGTTCAAACTTTTGGTGGCGAACTTTCTTGTCGACAGTATATATAAGGTGGCACAAAGTTTTGATTCCATTAGAAAGTGCTTTCACTCTTGAATGATGTTTTATGCCTTCGCCACTTTTACATTTATGAAGTGAAAATAATCTAAGCAGAACACACGTGGACATGGATCATTTAACGTCTGAAACATAATCAAGACAAATGTCCCATGAATAGAACCTAAGCTCCGTTTACCCGATCCATAAGGAGGCCCTCCATTTTGTTCCAGCTGTTGAGGCATCAGTCACCTTAATATCGCGCACAAGATCTTGTCTGTCGTATTGTGAGAATAACTGAGACAAATTTTCAGTGATCCGATTGTCGTCTATCAATTTGGTTTTATATCCGATAGGTTCATAATCGCCCACTCCACAATCGATACTCGTTTATATCCGTTTAATGATTTTAAGGCCGCATCTATAGAGACGAGATTGAGATTGTGAGACAAAGGTTGTCAGGTTACTACTTGAGAAAATTGTGCGACACGCGCAAGCCAACATCCATTATACAATTTTGCAAAAGTCTATGCAATTATTTGTATACGTTGATGACATTGAAATCATTGAGCGGTCACAGGGAGCTGCGACTGAAAGTATTAAAACGGAAGTGCCAAGAGTGAGCTTAGCTGTAAATGAGGGTAAAACCAAGTATATACTTGTTTACGAGTATGTATCCTGCCAACAAGGAGTCATTCATATTGTATGGTGGGACCTGTGGTTTTTTGCCGACTTCGTACGAAGAGAAAATGTGAAACTTTATAACTGGTCAGTCATTGGCTTTCTAAACTACTCTGTTATGCTACGTACGGTGAGTACATCTTGTATAGTAATCGACAAACTTAACCATTACCTTGTAGTAAAACTTTTGAATATTAATTCCAAGCGTGTCCATGTGGACATGAAACTCACCCACCATAATCTTCAAATTTATCAATTTGACTAACTGGAGGAGGGAGTGCTTGAGGAACATATAGTATACAAAAAAAACTGCTCTTCGAATGCATATTCTGTCCAACAAATAACATGCCTACCATTACGAAAATGTAATTTTAGAATTTAGTATATAGAGTTCAACGTAATTTGGTCTGCTTTGATAAGACTTCAAATAAGGTTAGACGTGGCTGCGCAAGGACTTTCTCTAGCAGGCCCACGAAGACAAGCGCATTCATAATTACAATAATGGCAGTTAGGTGAACCAAGCGACGTATAAATGCCTTGAGAGACAGACAACCTACGGTAACGTGCTAGCCTTATTCACTTGGCTTTAACTATTTCCAAAATTTGAAGTCTTACATATGATCCAGATGGTGCATATTCGAAAGTAACAAAACCATCAAATGGGATATTCTTTCCTTAATTGAGATCTAAAGCAGTTACATGTTGATTCGCTGTTTTATCCTAAAATTGGATTCAGCAAAGGATGTGCCATCAGATGGTGACGTGAAGCCTATACGGAAGTTCTCAAGCCTGTGCCTGAATTGATAGCCTTCCATTATTTACTGAAACGTTATAACTTGAAAAATTAGTGATAAATAAAGAACAAATGAAAGTAAAATTGTTAGCGTTATTCATATATTCCGATGTTGCAGACAACATTGCTCGAAAGAGTGATTAAAAATTAGATAGTCTGAAGACTTGACAGGTTATTATGGTAACTTTCAGGCGTCACACATTTGTGTGCAGATTTGTGCCAAAAAGGAAAACTTCGGTAAGAAGTCTTACGCTCCACATATGTAAGCGAATGCCTGTGTACAATAAGCATCAATTTCTAACTCTTCAATCTGAGTCTGATGTGCTAGAAAAGGTTAATTCACCAAAAGGATTACACATAGTAGGTGTTATAAGGATATGCTGCGGTCGCAAATGAAATGCCAATTCTGAAAGTGGATAGCTCATTCAGTGAGTATATTAAAGTCCTGTTACTAGCCGGATAAAAGTAATTCGATCAACTTGCTTTGTGTTAGCAAAACAGTTCTATTCTTTTCGCAGCATTCTGGCTGTTGCAATTAATAGCCTTCGACATTTTTAAGCAACCTCACATTGGACTAGTAGGGTAACCTGAATACTTACAGGATTCTTTCAAGAAACATATATTACACCATACTACAAAGATCAGGATACCGGATACTTGTCGGACAACCATATACTTTAAAGTGACATCTAACTGCCGTACATCTCTTAAGGAGGTGGCAGAGCAGTTCAACATTCACGGCAGATGAAATCGTCGATCATAAAACTACACAACCTTTACTAGAGAGAGAGAGATAACTAAGGTATACACATCGATACATGTAAAGTTGTTTTAAAGCTAGATGCCTTGAACAGAATCTTAGGTGGACAAGTGACTCAAAATTTAAGATTAGCTTAAAGATGTAATATGCTCTAAGGGTTCGATCTAGAGCTTTAAAAGGTGGCATCACCGAGCAGTATATCTTTAGCAAGAAAGCACCAAAGCATGGGAACAATTTATTTACATGTTCTAATGCTATAACTAATACAAACATAGGAGACTCTGACTAGTTTAATTTGTAGAGAAGAAACTTCTCCCACAACAATGAACCTTATATTGGTTTTAATATGTCAGCTTTTCTATAAACATTCTCCACAAAGGATGAGGACTCTATAAATTTTATGGACAATATCCTAAGGACGAGGCACTGGAAGCGAACCGTTTTAAGGATTACAATTGGCAAACACAGCCTGCGCGATACCAACTCAGAAACGGACTTATTGACCTTTCAGTGAAATGTGTTCATATCATGCTATATCATTGGCAGTCATTTTAACGCAGGATGAAGCAAGATGCCATACCGCAAAAGCAAGCATTACGACTGGAAAAGAATGGTATGCGGAAGTGTGGATTAATTGACTTGGAAATTCTCCAGACTTAAAACAAATTGAGAATCTTTTTGTTAGGATTCAGCAGTTAGTTTCTAGGGATCCAAAGCGAAGAAACAGAGCCCAGTTAATTTCGAGAGTTAGACAGGAGTGGGAATCTATAATGGACGAAGATTTACGTGTTTTGTGCGAACGTTTTAGATGTAGAATCATTGAATGTCACTTAAACGGCGGGCTTCACACAAAATATGTATTAAAGTACGATTTTTATAAGTTTGAATAGTTTTAAGTAAAATAAATGAAACTTTTTTGAAAAAAATTCATGTGTTCAAGTTTTACAAACAATTTTGTGGTGTACTTTTGGACCACCCTGTGGTATTCCTTTTCCACAACTCAACATGGTACATGATTTTAAAATAATCCCAAGCAATTTTAACTCAAAGCTGGGAAAGTAGGAAATTTTTTGTAAATATAGCCTGCACGACACAACTTTTGACAACGGATCAAGCTGATCGACTTCGCTTCGGGGTGAAATGTGAAAATGTAGCAAAAATGCAGTCATAATGGATTCATAATTGACATTCATAACGGATTAGCACCCAAATTGTACAGATTGCGACTGACGAACAGCCTGCCTTTAGCCTGGCCTGGATGACCGAAAGTTTCAGGGAACAAATATTGACTTCGACCTTGTTGTGGCTAAAGAATGACGATATCCTTATCCATAAAGCCGCTTCGAAAAGTAGATACTGCAGTCACAAGAAATTGCCGGGAACTTTACCGATCAAATGTCCCTTAACTTTCCTGCACCGCCAGCATCGTGCTCTGAAACCCAGTGACACAGCTGTGAACTCGTAGTATTACGATGAACTCGCCTAGTGATTGCAGAAAAATAGAATGCATACACATAGCGCGGGGCTGCAAAGGAGGACTAGAAGGGCTCGTGAGCTCCACAACCAAAAAAAGTAGGGACGTACACCGGCTTCTCAAATTAAAAGATTTTATAGCAGGAAAGACGTTCAGTAATTTAAGGTAAAAAGTTAATGTGAAACAAGGGGATCTAGTGGTAGATTCGTAGTGTGTAATCTGGCCGAATATCTAGAACTGGAGACTATTAATAAGCGATGACAACATTCCTCTGTCAGGCGAGATGTACCATTTGTTTGGATCATGATGGGCAACAATTCCGTTCGCGGACTAGCAAGTATTTTGGTATACGAAATGAACACATTAATTCTCAAGAACCAATGAACGCATCCACTTCACCTTGATGGCTCTTTGACAAGTGATATGGATGCAAAGTCCCGGCTTAAAAGTTTTTGGTGTCAGTTGTTTGTAATCATGGGGTTCGTTCGAAAATCGTGTTGTCGCAATTGGCTTGCAAAAATGCGGCTACAAAAAAGGCGAAATCTTACCGAGGTCCCGCCATAGAAAATCACACGAAACTTTCTGTATCGTAAAGTGAAGTAATTTAAGGATACTGGTGGAATAGTCGACGGTGCAAAATTTGGCCATCCGCGCACTCTGCAAACGCCAACAGTCTTCAAACGCGTGGAGAATCAAATTCGTCGAAATCCGCTCGAATCATGTCTCGGGAGATAGATATCAGCAAGGACAGTTTGTCGCGCATTTTAAAACGTGACTTGGGACTCAGCACAAACAAGAGACATATAGGTCGGTTAGTCACAGAAGCATTGAAACAGAAGCGTGGGTCAAAATCGAAAACCTTTCGAGAGTTCAACGTGGCCTACGATAGGCTCACCAAGCCCTATTTTTGTGAGAAAGGTGTCAGAACCTCGGCGAAAGTATATCCAACGGACGTTTTAGAGAACATTGTGAGGCCCCTCAACAAAATATTATTCGCAAATAAATAGTGGACCTTTCAGCAAGACTCCGCTCCAGCTCATAAGGCAAAAACGACCCAAACATGGCTCAAATCATGGATGATTGGCTATCCGGTAGCCCAGATCTCAATTAATTAGCTTACATGACTTTGGTCCGTTCTAAAGACTATGGCTTGCACTACTCGATGTTCCAGTATTGAGTCTTTGAAGCGCCCTTGTCGGAGTGGTAGACAATTTTCCAATGCATGAGGTGCGTACTGCTATCAATGAGTTGCCAAACCGACTTCATCGTTGATGGAAGGCAAATTGAGGCCATTTCGAATAAGTTGTTCAACAATTTCTAGCCATTAAGTGACCCAATAAATAGAAAAAACTGTGTACCAAAATATTTCCTAGTACTGTGTATAGCCATATCTAAACTTAAGTTTAATAAGGACTGACTGTTTAGCTGAAGAGCTGTTCAAGGCAGCGGGAGATGACTTTATGAAGAATATCCACCGAATCATCGCTAAAATATGGTGAAACGAAAGCATGACAGACGAATGGAATCTCAGCATTATACCCTGAAGAAAAGGGGACCCTCTAATCTGCGCCAACTATAGAGGCATCAGTCTCCTTAAAATCTTCTAGTCATGCCATCTGTCAATCAATTGATTGGTCTTTACAGTTTGGCTTCAGACCTGGAAAGTCCACCATCACCCAGATTTTAGATTATGCCAGACCTTGGAAAATATGCTTGAATTCCAAATCGACTCATACTAGTTTTTTGCCGATTAATGCCTCTAAAGTTTATATCGAGAGAAATTATACATGCCACGTCAGATTTTGGCATCCTCGCTAAATTGATCCGGCCCTACAGGATGACCAAGGAAAAAGCTCGCTGTTCCGTGAGGATGAGTAATGATTTTACCGAAATCACCATCTGATGCTACAGTAAACGAGAGAAAACGAAGGTCATGCTATCATCTAGAAAGGGCATAGCATAGACTTGGACAACACCTGACATTAGACAGGTACAATATAACTTTGAGGTAGTCAAGAACTTTGTTTACCTAGGTTTCGCAGATAATATAAATTATGACATCACCTTGGAGATCATTCGAAGTATGAGCAACGAGTAATTCTCACCAATCGCTTTATTTTGTCCGGGCTCAGAAGGTAATTGAATAGCAGAGGCCTCTCCCGGACAATCACAATAGCGCTCTATTGTTCGCCCCAGTTCTCTCAGATGCATGGAGCTAATAAGTAATTAATAATTAAAAAAGCATGAGGAGGTGCCTTGTTATTTTGATAGAAAGATCTGCGACCCTATCTGCATTGATGGAGAGTGGAAGAGTAGATTTAACCGAGAGTTTTAGGGGCCGTACAATGACGTATAAGGACTAGCCTTAAAGAATCAGAATTCATCGACTTAGGTGCTTCAGCTCGGAAAGTCTTTGAATCCATCGCTGTGGAAAATCCATCACCGAGGAAAACTTAGTAGAGGAATAACACATTTCAAGTGGCGCTCGCAAGTGAGGAAGGACCTTAACTAACTTGGAGTGCAAAATTGAAAGCAGTTACCAAACAAGAAGGTTAGTAAGTTATGGATGTTTGGAATGTAAGTAAATAAGTTAGGAATGTCCACTGACACATAAAGCTCTGTAATGACACCAGAGAGATTTTTGATGCAGTGAAGGATATCGACAAAATGTCACAAGATCATTCGATTTCGTCAACATACTCGTACAACTTCTGTTTGGCAAACTCCCAGATAATATTTTAAAAGTCCGCTCACATATCTTGAAGATATTGACATTAAGGAAGCGAATCAGCAGGCAACAGTAACTTTAAGCTGGTAAAGGCAATATCAAATACTACTGCTTACACGAGGAGAAAGTTTATTGCACAGATCCGAATGTATTGCGCGGAATCACGAGTTCATGAAAAGCGGATGAAAGTGTCCTTGGTTGCTTGAAGGAAGAAGTTCTTCGTCTGATTATTGTGCCTGTATTCACCATTTCAGGATGTCCTAAAGTAAGTGATACCAATGCTTGGGCCAGGAAAATCTAAGTTTTAATCAAGGGACAATGCAGTTAAGTACTTCAAAGACGTCGCTATAGGTAGGGGGCTCCATTAAAAAAAACATCGAACCACTACGTGTGCGCAATTGAGGGCGATTCTAGTGAGTTCGAGTTAAAATGAGAGATCTGTTGGTCGAGGTTTAGACTCCAGGACCAGCTAAGATGAAATAGGTGCAAGCAAGTAATTAAAAGTGTCAGTAGTCGGCTTAAGATCACTCTTTTCTTGATTAGTAATATAGAAAGAAATTAGAAAGCCGATGAACACATATAATCAAGTAAAAGAGCGTACGAACAAATCAATAAATTACCATCATGACAGTGAGAATAGTTGTGGTAAAGACATATTCCAATGTCCTCTCCGGAAACTTGGCACTGAACTTTTTCCTAGCAATTCTGTCATAACTTGTACGTACTAGTAAGTACAATAAATTAGGTGAACGTATGAAATCGGTCGTTCACCCTATAGAAGTGACAATGACATAATGATGTCGGGTATTTAAGGTAGGAGAACCTGAATAATAGAATAGTGTATAGCCTTGTATAAATATGGGACATGCTAACTATTGAACATAAACAACCAAAGACTGCTATACAATACGAGACATGTCTGTCAATAGCAAGGGTTTGCCTAAGGTCGTAGAACTTCATTTCAATTTTCTACATTCCTTGGCGTGTGCTCATTGTGTCTGTAAAAACAGACACTCATTTATTCATTCATTCTGTCCGTAAATCAACAAGCTTTGGAGGGTTCCTAACATACTCGTATATGTATACGAATTTCTACTGCCAAACTATGCAACAAATGTATGTATGATAAGTATGAGTAAACGTATTATGTGTGCCCATAATCAAGCCCACAAAACTTTGTTAATTACCTTTGTATTAACTTTTCAACGTTCACGAACCGCCTACTATTCTGCACGTTTCCGTGTGTGCTATGATGATGTTGTTCTACTGTTGCATTGTCGCTGTTGTAGGTTCTGGTGGCACCAACAGCTCCATAGCTTGTAGCGAATCCATTACATTCCTCGCCGAATGAACTTTCATCGAAAGTATCTGTCAGGTCATAGACAAAATAGTTTCAATCAAAACAGAAAATATTCCCAGGTTCATTGCCCACCACAAACCTTGAGTTGTGTAGTAAGTTCGATTGCTCCTCGCACCATGTTTACGTTGTTGCATTGCATAACTCATCTTCGGATACGTGGAGTTCAGATGGACCTGATTCCTAGGTACATATGCCATGGGGGTGTAGGGATTCTTATAAGATTGCTTTGACAGATAGTTCCCAGTCATGTCGAATCGTTCCATCGTTGGGAATCTGGAAAAAAATGAATTGATTAGTGGAAAAATGACTATTTGAAATCAATCCTGAGACTCACCTCGAATTGACAGATTGTCTAGAAAAACGGGAACCAATTCCTCCATTGCCGCTGCTGCTCGTGTATGTGCTATCAGAACTTCTTCCATCCACGGAGGATTCCGAGCACGATTTGGTAGCTATTCTCTTGCCGTTTATGCCAATTATTTCACCTGCAAGAGATACCATTACCTTGAGACTTTGCCTAAAACCAGGGCAACCGAAAAGAGTACGAGTACAAGTGCCGTTGTCATATGAACCACCCTAGCATACTCGTGTGCATGATGGGGGAGCATAGAATTTGTTTACGCTTCGAATGCAACTATGGCACCAGAACAAAATGTAAAAGTGTTTACAAAATCGAACTTACCACCACCGGCATTAGATCCACCTCCACTTCCACTACAAACACCGCCACCGCCACCAACTCCTCCATTCCTAATCGATTTGATTGACGTATATTGCAGTGGAATCGTTTTTCCCAGAATATACTGCATGTTGTTGTTGGTCATCGTGTGATTGTCGTCCTGGATGGAAGAAAAAGGAAACAAAATATCAGACGTGTTTACCCTCAAAATCCCTTACAATCCTGATGTTGGACTTTTGATTACCAATTTCATCACTGGGACACAACCAATTAAGCGATACGTCAAAAATAGTTGAACCATATTTAAGGCTTGGATCCTAGTTTAGGAGGACTTTTCCAAGGCGAAGAACTTTGTTCATCCGAGCTTCTCTGTTCACAGCAAAAGTTCCACACCAACTGGAGGTAAGCATTGTAATCGCATGCAAGCAGAGCGGTAGAGTACCAGAGTAATAGAGTAGCAGAATGGCGACTGGCAGGTGAAAATGAGGCAGCCGCCGGCAACTGCCCATCTACTGTACTACTCCTATTCCAAAGGGTTTTCCCACAGTCAACGTATAACCAATCTTTCCAACTCAAAGTCCTAACTTGTGGTTTCAAATGAGCATTTTCACCTATCGGGGGTAAGGTGATTCTAAAGAAATTATTTTATTTCGTGACTGACTGGGCGACAAAATCAATATTTATGCGAATATGCATGCGATACAGAGCCATTCAGGCGGGTTGCGGCCAGCCAATGCTAGAGGGGCTAGTGGTAGATGACGAATGTCCTGGACATACTCCATATTTGTTGTAGCTGACGTATATTTGTCGTGTTAATTAGAATGTAAAGGGTGGGAGGTTTTTGTCGCGCATGATTAAATAACCTGCGTGCTACGAATTGCAAATGAAAACGGAAAGGCAAACAGGATTGTAAAAGAGATTTTCCAAGTACTCGCCGATTTTAGATGAAAGAAAAATGTTAAAGACAGATTAGGGTTGTGCCACCGAGCATGAAGGATGTCATAATTAACCATGATCCATGTGTTTTTGCATTTGCTGCAAGTACAATACTAATTTCATGTTACATATTCGAGGCCTACGAGTACATGTGAAGACAATACTTTTTTTGACGTCATGTGAGTGAGTTGATGTGAGTTACAAGCGCGCCGTATTGGATGTGTGTATTTGTCAGTTATTGAATGGATTGAGTTTGGGTGGTTTGTTGTCACACGTCGGAAGAGTTGGGCCCTATTGACTACATTAGTAGTTGAACCACATATTCGCTTGGAAAGTTTATCGTTTTGACAAGTGGCTCTGTTATACTAAACGCGTTTTAGGATAGATATTGTACATTAGTTCATGTAAATGCTCTAGATAGTACAATATCAAAGCATTCCACATTCTTATTCGTAATCGCAACATTGGTGAACGGCGTCTGATCTGATACACAAATGCAATAAGAAAGTTTAAGGACCGTCCGTTGCACCATATTTTGTCCTTGCAGAATAATTATCACAGTAAAGGGGGTCTCAAAATGAACACAAGATTTGAAGTTTGCGCCATTTGTACGGTAAAGTGTTGCCATAAAAAAAATTACAGCGTGACAGCTGACAGTTCAGGGTTATTAAAAATGAAGAGCTAAACGAAAGAATAGTCCATTTTTATTGTTGAGTAATATTTGAAAAATAATGAAGGTTTTTTGGTAAATGAAGCAAATATGTTCGATTGGCAGCTAGAGTTCGCAATTTTCGTACAAATATTGTCAGAATAGTGATTTAATTTCATCAACTGGAAGGAAGACTGGCTGAATTAGCGATTTGCATCGAATCATTTCGTGAGAGTGTTACTGAGAGTCCAGGAACGTCAATCTGGCACCGTGGTCAAGAATTGGACATTTCGAGAAGCTCTCTACAGCGTATTCTCACGAAAGATTTTCATGCATGTAAAGTGCGATTGACTCAAAAATAGAAGCCTGCTCATCATAGCGACTAAGGTTCTTTGAATGGATTATGGAACAACAGCAAGTGGATGCTGATTTCTAAACAAAACCATTTTAAACTCTTAATGGCTTTATTAATCGTCAAAATTGTCGAATTTGGGTTGCGGAAAATTCACGAGCGATTGTCGAGAAAAAAATGCATCCACAACGTGTCACTATTTGGTGCAGATTTTGGGCTGGAGGCATTGTCGGACCATTTTTCTTTGAAAATGCAGCTGGTCAGGCAGTAACAGTTAATGGTGCTCGATATCGTGACATGATAATCCAGTTTTTTTGTTTAAATTGCAAGATATGAATGTGGCCGACATGTGATTTCAACAAGACGGTGCCATATGTCATACAGCCCAAGAAATAATTCACTTATTGCATGATCCATTTCCTGGTCGAATAATTTCCTTTTTGGGTGATCAGATTTGGCGGCCCAGATCATGCGATTTAACACACGTGGACTTTTTTCTGTTGGGGTTTTTTTGAAGTAGCGGGTTTTCCAACAGGGACGCTACAAAAGTAGAGCGACAGGGACAGCAAACGACGCCATATTTCTTGCCGCTCTTTTGACATTTCTCTTCAGTAAGGTTTGCCATTTCACGATGGAAAGATATACGAGCCAACAACGAGTCAAAATTATTAAAATTTACTACCGAAATTCGGAGTCAGTTAAGAGCGCTACGTCCAATTTATGGTCGTAATAATCGTCCTAGCAGGTCAACAATTGAGCGTCTAGTGGAAAAATTTGAATCCACAGGCACAGTACAAAATATTCCCGTGCCAGTGAGACAAAGAAGTGCCCGTAGTGTGGAGAATATTGCTGCCGCTGAGGCTTCAGTTGCAGAAAGCCCAAATGTGTCTCTCACACGTCGTTCTCAAGCGTTGGGCATCTCTGTGACGTCGTTGTGGCGAATTTTGCGAAAAGTTCTTGACCTACATCCTTACAAGATTAAATTGACGAAAGAACTGAAGCCGCTTGACCACCAGAAGCGTCGTATGTTCGTGAATTGGGCTGAGCAACAACTTGAAAATGATTCGGATTTTCATCGAAAAATCGTCTTCAGCGATGAGGCTCATTTTTGGCTGAATGGTTTTGTCAATAAACAAAATATGCGGTATTGGTCAGGCAGCAATCCACACGTACTCCATGAGTCATCATTGCATCCCGAAAAAATTACGGTTTGGTGTGGTTTATGGGCCGGCGGCGTCATTGGGCCGTACTTCTTCCGTGATGATCAAGACCGGCACGTTACTGTGAATGGGGATCGCTACCGTTCAATGATAACCGAATATTTTTGGCCCCAATTGCATGATATGGACTTGGAGGACATGTGGTTCCAACAGGACGGCGCCACAAGCCACACAGCGAATGCCACAATCAATTTATTGGAAAACAAGTTTGGAGAACGTGTTATATTACGAAATGGTCCAGTCGCTTGGCCGCCTCGGTCGTGCGATTTGACGCCGTTAGACTATTTCCTGTGGGGCTACGTCATGGTCTATGCCAACAAGCCAGCGACGATTGATGAACTTCGTACGAATATCGAAATTGTGAATTTGCATCAGTATCGGCCGATTTATGCTTGAAAACCGTCAAAAATTGGGTTCAGCGTCTGGACTTCTGCAAGCGTGCCCGTGATGGCCATGCAAAACAAATCAAGTTCCATACATAATGGCATCGAACGTACTTTCACAGGAATAAAGAATTTCATTAATATCCAAAACCGTTTTTGATTTATTTAAAAAAAATTTTTGTAGCGCTCTTATTGAAAAACCCTTTATAAGGTTTATTCCAACAAGCCCACCTTCACGCACGCCTTGAAGGAGCAAAATGGGGGCTATATCAACGAAATTCAGCCACATTAATGCAAATGCAAAAGTGTCATCGAAAATTTCGGCAAAAGAGTGAGTAGGTATGTACCATCAAAGCCGTGGAGGGAATTTATCTGATATGCCACTCCAAAGGTATCTTTTTGAATAAAAAATAAAAACATTTTAATTAAAAACCTGTGTTTTCTATCAAATTTACTTCTTCAGAATGGTCTTTGGAGGGTCTTTAGAACGCTTTGGTGAACTAATCTTATTGTTTACAATGAATTTAACAATCGAAATTGCATTAGGATGTCTACGTCTAAGCTTATATATTGCAGGTTTGGTTTAGCACTCATCTTAGAAGTCTAACAAATGGGAATGTGCAACAGAAACACTTCTAAAATAAGATCAATGGTAAGAACTATGGAGGCGGGGTTTAGCAATACCTCATATGTACAAGCCAAAATGTGATATTCGTACTTCAACAATTGTGCAAATGGTAGGATTTAGATACAAAATGTCGGTTACCGTATTCTATATTTGAAACCCTTCCATCAAAGACGTCTGGGAGGCATCTTTTGGTCGCAGACGAGGGCTGAAATGCGAGCAAATGTAATTTATTGCCCCAAAAGTTTTTTATTTGGGTAACTGCTTTGAGGGCTTAAATTCAAATTGCTTGCAAAGTACGAATCTCCCCTGTAGTCATGAATCGATGGTTAGTTTTAGTTAGTTTTAAATGCATTTTTATTTTCTTAATCACTAACTCTTACATACTAACAAAAAATGCTTAAATGCTAGCTTACAATTACTTAACAATCTTATACTAACTTACTGGCCCCACACAGGCGCTCTAAGCTACTCTAAATTCTTATAACTATGTCTTTCGACTTCATTTACATTTTATTTAAATATACTTATTTTCTATATTGTTCCCGGTTGGACAACAACCGACGGTTGGTGTGCTTAAATGTTCGATTGAGAAAACAACTTAATCCAGTTGTAAATGACGTTGATAGTAATTTTTGCAAACCCTGGCAAAACTCTGGACCTGGTTTTAACTTTTCACCCTGATCAGTGCACAATCGATGTGCTCTTCTTAGGCTCGTCGGAACAATATGTCATTTCAATAATTCTTAAGAGAACCGTATAGCAATAAAACTTACCATCATTTTCGGGCTTTCCAAAACCTCTCGCTTTGACTTTGACTTTTATGAGTCAACTCATTAAACCACCTGCATTACACATAAACAGCGCATCATACTACACCTTTTCCCACAATTGGATGCTTCCTTCCATCAACCCCTGTTTCCAACAATAAATCGGTGTGAAGACAAATTTATCCGCACACAGAGTACGATCACTGAGCGGTAGAAGGAAAGCAAAATATGTGTCTGGGAAAAATCGAATAAAATCCAGCACCATATCTTCCCACCAATCAATACAATGATATAAGAACCGCCAAAGTAGCGGCAGCGGTGTCAGTGTCGATGGCAGTACCAACATTAGGCAAAAGGCTAAAGGAGGAAAAAGAAAACATATGTATATGCGCAAAGGATGAAACGTAAACAGAGCGACGACGATTCATGTGTCCATGTACAGACTGTTCTCCAATATCCCATTCCTTTGCACAGTTGATTCGTTGTAAAGCACACAAACCCAACAACAACAACAAAAATGGGACACATTTTGTGACGGACACATTTTTCAGAGAGACAAGCGGTTAGACATATCCATGTCAAAATGAAAAAGTCACTTTAGTTTCGAGCTGGGAAACGTATTACAGCAACGTGAAATCGATATAATATCCGTTCAAGAAACCAAGTGTCAAAATGTCGGAAACAAGGCCCCCTACGAAAGTATACAGACTGTATTACTATGGAATGGGAAAATATAAGAATGAAGTTGCCATCATCTTAAGAGCCAAGCTACTAGTTAAAATAGTAAGCGTATCAAAAATATGCAACCAAATTAAAGCAATAAAACTAATATCTGTACACAAAACGTGGAATATTGTTACCGCCAACGCCCCGCAGGTACTCGTAGGCTGTGAGCAATCAGAAAAAATGCAAACCAGCTCTGCAATTGTAAATGTCACTTGCCCTATAAATAACTTTGGAATCTGTGTCTATAACTTTAGAGCAAGTTAAAGATAAAATAATAAACCTCAAAAACGATTATTCTGCTTTCCCTGATCTCCTCCTATATTTTTAAAGAAATGTGAAATGCATCTAGCCCAACCTCTTACAGCTCTTTTTCAGCTGTCTATAACCCAGGGATTATTTCCCTCAACCTGGAGAAAGTCTTTTATTACTCCCCTACATAAAAAAGGTCGAAAAGACCTTATATTTCCATCTATCGACCAATTGCTAAGCTGTCCTGCATACCTAAGCTTTTCGAGAGCATTATCTATGACATAATGCTTTTCCATTGTAAATCTATTGTTTCCCAAAACCAGCACGGATTTCTCAAAGGTAGATCTACAACCATCAACTTAACGGAATTCGTATCAAGTACTTTATGTGCACTAGAATCTGGAAATGAAGTTGACGTGATTACAACCATACACCGACCGGCTGAAACTTGTAAATTTACAACCTCTTTCTATACGCCGAAAAGTTGCCGATATTTTCTTTATTCATTAAATTTTAGTTATTAATATCGATTGTCCTTCTTTATTTCAACTTATTTCTTTTAACACCAACCCACACAATCTTAGGTATGTGCCACTTTTCCGGCTGAATTTTCGCAGAACGAATTATGGACACCTAGAGCCAATGTATACAATGCTTCGTGGAGTTAAGGATATTCTGCCTCTCTTTATCTTTAGTTTTAAGTGAAATTCTTAGTTTTAAGAATATTCTTTCCCGGGTTGACCCGGGAGTACCTTCGCTGCACACAAGTGTTGTCCATTGCAACATGGACATGTCTACCGTCGCTAAACGGAAAGGTTTCATATCGAGTAGCGCTTTATACTCGTAGTAAGTGTCACAGACGCGCATACTGCATGGATTTTCGTCGGGATATTTTTCGCCAATCCAATAGACCGCTTTCGCCATCACTTGTTTCATGTCGCATTCAAATCACAAAGCGTTGCGAAATTGGACTCGCTTACGCTTATGAGATTTCTGCATTAGTTCAGCATAAGATTTCGGAGGCATTTTGCCGACAAAAAGAACATGAAACTGAAACTGAGAAACAGTAGCAAGAATTAGCCCCTGAACGATATGCAATGAAAAAAAGAAAAAAAAATGTTGACCCCCAGCGCAAATGAACAGAATTGTTCATAAAAAAACCAAAGAACAACCGACGTAAACCTACATCAGTGGAAAAAATAAGCTGTCACATTTTAAACAAGGAGAGAGGCCAGCTCTCGGCGTTAAAATTGTAAGAATCGCGCAATCTATGCACTATAGAACAACTTCGAAGAAAAATGTAAAAGTAGTGCGGAAACTCTGCTCGTATTTCAAAATCTAGCTCCACATTCATAAAGAAACGTGGTGGTGGAACCATGAATCGTAAAGAGCAAAAGGCAAGCCCTTGAAGCGTGGACTATATACAGCGGAAATAGCGAAACCGATAAAGTGCGTCTTGAGTTGGACTATGAACGCTGCATAAAATTAGGCGAACAAAATGGCAGCAAAAGCAGTAGCAATAGTATTGGAGGCATTGTATCGGGAACGAAAAAAGGTACCTTTACAGTAGAAGGGGTGCAACGTCAAAGCACGGATAAACGACCTAACAATTTCAAGATTACAGCGCAACGAAGAAAAAACTCAGAAAAAAACTCAGGGAAACCTTCTAACCTGGGAAAACGAAGTTTGCAATAGACGAAAAGAGTATTTTAATGAATGGCTTCCTTAACGAAGAATTTCCGTGCTGTACCATTCCTTGATCTGCCGCGCATGAAGACCCGATGGTAGATTTAATGAAAACCGAAGTTAGCGGAGCTATGAATGAAACGGGGCGTGCAGTTTCACCGGATAACATACCCTCCGAAGTGTCGGCGACAATCGGAAATCTTAGGTTTAAACGGCTCGCGAATGAATTTAATAAAATGATGAGAGGCAATGGAATGCCTAACCAATGGAGGGAGAGCTTTTAGGTTCCACTGTATAAAGGCGAGGCGACACTAGAAATTGCAACAACTACTAGTCGATGAAACTAATGTGACAAACTGTGACAATATGTGAGCGAGTTCTAGACAGTCTACAACCGAACATTATTAAACTCAATGGCAGTCAATGCAGCCAGGTCAACGAATAATAATGGAGAAACATCCGGTAGCTTCGAAGAATCTGCATATCGTCTTCACCGAACTGGAAAAAGCCTTCGACAGAGTTCCCGGAGATTTTATTTGTACGCGCTATGTACGATGACGTTAAAACGAAAGTTAAATGCGGGAATAAGCGGAACATTCGAAGTTAAATTTTGAATACACCAAGGTAGTGTACGAGTACACAGTCCGTTGCTTTCAATGTCGAGTAGGAGATTCTATTGACGCAGCTTATCAACGAGTCTGAAACAACTTCTCTTCTTTTCGCCGATGATAGCGCTATTATATGCATCGACATGACAGCCCTTCAATTCAATTTCAATTCAATTCTTTATCGATATCATAAATAATTAACATTTTGATATAATTATCTACAAAGCCTAAAGGGCTTATCTGCAGAAGACTAGTTACATAATGTTTATAATCTTTTTGTTTTACTTGAGTTGAGTTGAATATACATATTCCGACTTAAATTCCAAGTTCACATTTTGTATATAAAATATTCAAAAAATAAAAGAGAAAAAAATGTGAACATAAAGATACATACGTTGATATTTCATTCTAAATTCAAAAAGTACTGTTTTGAAAGGTTCCTGAAATCGCTTGGAAGTTCATTAAATATTTTCGGCACTACTACTTCATATCGTCTTCGCCCGTACTCATTCCAGTGTCTCGGGATATTATATCGTCCTTGTTGTCGTCTTCGTGTGTTGAAGTTATGTTAAGCTGCTATTTTGTAAGTATTATCATTCCAAAATCTCGAAATAATTACCATCTTATGCAGCTGTTCGATGTTAAGCATTTTCGTCTTATTGCTGATCTGCTGTCGGTCGTGACGCTGCCCCGTTTTTGCACGGATTATTAATTTATGGATTCGTGTTTGCATTTGCTGCAGTGACTGCATCTGAGGCGCATTTCCTCACGCTACTATACCATGTCGTAGATGAGATTCTACTAGTCCAAAATAGTTCTGATTGTAGTCCACGATAACCCCTAAATATTTATAGGTTGACACATTTTGCGTTAATGACGAGATCATGACACCAAACTGTAACTGCATTGAATTCCTCTTGCATTATTTTTACTGCCGTTTCCACATATTTATGATTGACAATTATCGCCGTATCATCTGCATACGCAAAGAGCAGAAAGTAGATGATTCACATAGATTATGAAAAGCAATGGCCCGAGTTTTGATTCTTGCGGCACTCCATACAGTGTATTCTCCGGATCGCTATAAAGTTCTTTAATTTTAACTTTAAAGTTACGGTTTTTTAGGTAACTTTCAAATCACCTCAGGATGATTCCTCTTACGCCGATTTTGTCTGGCTGCCGTAATATATTTCTGGGAATCAGGGTATCGAACGCCTTTTTAAAGTCGATGAATAAGACAACTGTATTATGGTTTCTGTCTAGGCTGCTGTTTATTTGGTTGGTAACCTCTCCCAATAGTTGATTAATACTTTTATTTTTCCTAAACCCATATTGGTTTTTTTCTAAAATATTTTATCTTTCTAGATATCGGTAAAGCCTATCTGAGAGTACCCCTTCAAGCACTTTATCTAATACTGACAGAATATGTAATTTTTTTTACCACTTTTGTATATTGGCCGCACTATAGAGACTTTGAGCAGTTCAGAGACTTGGGATTGTGTTATGCTTTTATTAACCAATTTACAGATTTTTGGTGATAGAACTTCAGCGTATTGTTGGAGGTCTTTTGGTCGGATACCATCTATTCCTGGTGATTTTTTGTCACTTAGTGCACAGAGAATATTTTGCACTTCTCTCACGGTCACTTCCTCTAGATATATCGAATGCGTTATGCTAGACGTTGAGCCTATGAAAGTTTGCTGACTACAATGGTGAACTATATTGCTAACCTCAAGTGATAGCTGAGTTGCAAATTTTTTAGCAAGACTTTGTATATTAGATTGCTTGCAAAGTTTTTGGATAAGACGTCATCAAGGTTGAGGGGTATACTTCCCAATATCTGATTAACAAGCTTCCATGTTTCTTTTGGGTTTGCTTTTGCATTTCGAAATTTCTCCTTGTAATATTCAGATTTTGTCGCATTGATCCTTTAGTTTAAGACATTTCGAAAGGTTTTTTTAATCCTTTTCATATTCTTGGTTCCGTCTATTATTTTTGTATCTTCTATATAATCTGTCCCTTTCTTTGCAAGCCATCCATTCACACCCTGTGTTTTTTCTTTTTTCTTCCCTTGTTTTTGTTGCCGCTTCTATTATATCCGTGTACCTTTTTCTAAATTGTTCGTAAAATTCGTTTACGCAGTCATATTGGTCTAATGCATCCCAGTTCATATTTGTCATTCTTTCTTTCACTTTGTGACTATTAATGTATTTTTGCATCGTTTTGTGTCTCCTTTCTGTGATATTTTGTACGTCAAGCCTGCAGTATGTATGTAGCATAATGATTGGATGTGTTTAGTTCTATAACGGCTGATTCTATTGTTTTGCCTAAGACACGTATTAAGCTGTGATCTATCAACGTACTAGTGTTTCGCACTAGATCGGTCCGGGTGTCGGATTGTATGACGTTGCAAAGCCCCTGCGTTGCAATCATTGACAAATAATTTTTTGCATAAGACTCATTCTGATCCTTGACATTGAGGTTCATATCACCTAGGATAACGAGCGTCTTTTTCCTTTCCACTAAGTCAATGTTAGATGCGGTCTGTAGACATCGATAATTGTGGCGACAAATTCATCTCGCCTAATATTCAAAACCAGACTCTCATAAAAATCGTTTTTTGGCTCAAATCCACTGAATCTATCCTCGAATTCATATGTAATGTTATCTTTTAAAAAGACCGCAATGCCTCCACGCCCTGATTTTCTATTTGAGTATTCGCTATTAAAACCATTTATTTTATATACGCTGTTTTCTTTTTTATATATATTTATTTCAGTCAGTATAATTATATCTAAATCTTGCAGAAATCCATTAATACTTAGCATAAATGCATTCCAATTTTTTCTTGCTGATCTTATGTTCAGATGCAAGCATGGAAATCCATTTTTATTCTTGATGTATTGTTCTGCTTCTGTTTCCGTTTCCAAGTCAATAAAGTTTATATTTACAATTTCAGATAGTTCATTTTCAACCATTTATATGAATGTTCTTGGTCACAATTGTTCTAATCAATTTATGTGGTATTGGAAGATTATGCTGTCATTTTCTCTATATCATCAGCATTCGCTACCTCAATAATGTGTCCGCCGTCGGTTTTTCTAACTAGAATTTTGTTGTTGGTACAACAAACATACTTCCAGTTTGCCGCCTTTGCTTGTGTCTTCGCCAGCCACAGCTTGTTTTTTTTTTTTGTTGTGGGCTGTCAACTGGGTGCTTATGTAAACAAGCAACTCTTAATAATCAGTCGTATAAAGACCGTACTAAGAGTGAATATCTGCATTATCTGCAATATCTACCTTCAGGATCTTTATAAAAGACATCCTACAGAGGTAGCAATAGACAGGGAAATTCCAATGCACAAACAGAGTTATTATGTTAACAAATTTCACCTGGCAAAGAATAATATAAAAAAAGTGTGGGAAATAGCAAATGAACTCCTAAATAAATCTAGGCCTAACAACTTCAACAGGGAAAGGAGTTAAGAAGCCATCTTTTTCTTTGATCCCATTACGCCGAAAGAGTTGCTTAGAACTACTAATTTTCTTAAGAAATAAAGCTCGACAATAAGAAATAGTTGTCCTAGTAATTTTGTCAAACAAATTTTTCTATTGCAGATGTTTTAACTCATATATTCAAGAAATGTATATATTACGTAGTGAAAACTGTAGTGATCACACATATTGATATTTCAAAAATATGACAAAAAAAGACGTTAACATTTATAGACCAATAAGTCTTCTTCCAGTTATTATTATAAAAAAATTTTAAAAACTTGTGAAAAGTAGAAGTATGGATTTTCTAGATAAAACCAATTTTTTCTAGTGAGAGCCAATTTGGGTTTCAAACTTTAAAATCTTCAGAGCATGCGGCGTTATTGAACTTTTGCAGTTGAAATTATGAAGGTCTTAATAATAGAATAATAAAACTGACAGCTGTACCTTTTATACACATCACAAAGGCGTTTGACGCTGTGGATCATTCCCCCTTATTAGGAAAATTAAAAAGAGCAGACCTTCGTGATTCTATACTCAATTCGATTCTTTCCTATCTAAGCAATTCAATTAAGATAGAAAATTGATTCAACTAACCTCTGTATATTTTAATTGGTTTTCCACAAGGTTCAGTCCTTGGACCTACGTTTTTTCTGATATATATTAATTCTATTTTTAACGGGTGGCCGTGGTTCCAGTGGTAGTGTATTGGCTCCAAATCGGAAGGTGCGGGGTTCAATATCACCCGCGCTCAGACGACATTCTTTTTTTCAGGCAACTAAAACCACTTAAGATGAGTGATTGCCTAGAACACAACAAGTCCAATTACACTAATAATCTAGTCTCCCCATTAGATGCCACCCATGGATCGAAGTAGCAACTGAGCCTAAACATCTGTCTTTCTCTTTGTGTCGCATTTTCCGAAGAACTAAGCACATGATTTGGCATCAGAAGTGTCATAAGTCATATCCACTTGAGTGTTAATTTCTTAAAAATGAAAAAAAAAACTTCATCTGTGTAGAACACAAACAGGATTTGCTTATGACATTGCTTGTTATTTTTCAACTAAATCTGCCAATGAGTTAATTACTAATGTAAGTCATGATTTAGAACTTCTAAGACATTGGTTAAGATAAGTGTTAAGACTAAAATTATAATTTTTAATTTAACACCAACAATTTTATGTACATAGTTCTGATACATGCTCTCACAACATACCATATAATGCAGAGAACTGCATTGTTTTTATGTACTTAGGTTTGGAAATAGGTAGTAGAATGAATTGGGCGTGAAGGGTTGAAATAAATAATTTTTTTTTTTGCCTAAATTGATTCTTTAACATTTGTAGAATAAAGTAATTTTTTTTAAATTTCAAGTCACTACAAAGATACAGCAGTTAGAAGAGGCAGATGTTCGGAGCGCTGAGTTGAGTAGTAGGAGGCCGGACCTGAGACCCTTCTGTACAAATGTGCACTTATGCAAGTAGAGATAAGTGTAGACAAGTTTACACAAGTTTATACAAGTATAGAAGGACATGTTATGGTCACTGGTTTTGTCAAACTTCGCATCGCTGATTGATGGTAAGTTAATATTTTCAGTTTTAAGCTCTTAAAACTGTGTTCTTCAAACTATCCTTCATCATGTCTCGAAAACGGTTTAACCGATTAACTTGAAATTTATAGGGTAGACTCAATATATATGGGCGCACAGAGTGACTTAGAATCGTCCTAAAATTCCAAGTATTTCTATTTTTTTCGTAACGAAAACCTAAAAAAAAAACATGAAACTTTTTTTCAGAAGTCTACCAAAAACCCAATATTTTCAATATTTTCAAATGATTCTAGGTCACTCGATGCATTTAGGCTAACAGATTAAAACGTTGTGATAAGCCGATCAGCCGTAATCGTGGCGGAAGTGAGTGTCCTTTTTTTCAAGGGAGATTTTGTACATATTGTATATAGTTATTGTTAAGGTGTTTATTAGCATTTGAAATAAATGATTGATACTGAAACTCAGTAATGCAGACAAGTGGGAGAAATATTGTATGTAACATGAGATTAAATTATACGAGGTACATACAATATTTCAAGAAGAGGCTGAGCCAGACATGCTATTCGAAGCAGTTGAAAGTGAATAGAAAGAGGACATACGAGTACACCAATTTATTGCCAAGATTTGGAGGAAAGCATATTTCATGAATGGAACTTCAACTGTTCTATCCATAAGAAACTGAAAACTTCGTGAAATATACAGGTATTAATGTTCTCATCCTCACATACAATACCATTTTTGGCATATTGAGTGAACCCGTGGAACCATTTGTCAACGATTTAACTATATCCTATGTCGCAATAAACAACTATAACTTTGAGATAAGCAAGGATTTTGTCTATTCCGGTTCCGTATATAACTACGAATGTAACATTTCAATCGAACGAAGAGTTAATAAAATTTTGCCTACACTTGTACAACACCCTTGTCATTCTAGTCCTGCTAAATGCATAAGCATAAACGGCGGATTAATATATCGTTGGTCGAGGATTTTTAAAGGGAAGATATTATGATAACATCGAGTTATACGATGACATCGATCTGATAAAAGATACGCATCACTCACATCAGTCACATCGCATCTGGCCCGAAGAGTTTTCAATTTGAAATATTGCATAAGCGTTGGTGATCCATCAAATTGCCTCATGTATTGTAGATATATATAGTATTTGTATTGAAATAAGAAACACTCCTTTCGTTTTATTTTTCAACATAATCTCCTTTTAGCTCGATACACTTCGTCGAACTTTTCTCCAATTTGTTGATGCCCTCCTAATAAAATGATTTCTCGAAGCCCTCAAAATAGGCGTTTGTTTCATCGATGACCTCTACATGCGAACCAACTCTCTTGCCGCCGAGTTATTTCTTCATGTTTGGAAACAAGAATTAGTCGCAGGGGGCTAAATCTGGAGAATACGCTAGATGAGGGAGCAATTCGAAATCTAATTCATGTAAATTAGACATTGTGCGTTGTCCTTTTCCTTTTTTCCTTGCCAAACGCGGTCGTTTTTGCTTCAAACTGGCGTCGAATTGATTCAACGGATGTGGATAAAAGGAGCCGCCGATCGTTATACGCTTCTTTTTTTTTTTTTAAAGGTAATCGATGTGAATGACACAGCGTGCATCCCAAAAACCTGTTGACCTGACCATTTCTGGTGTGGTGACCTCAATTGGGAGACCAAAACGTTCGGCGTCACTTGTGTTGATGCGACAGCACCGAAATTGAGTAAACCTGTGGTGAATGGTTTCAATCGACAGTGAAGAGTCCCCATAATAGTTATCAAGTTTAGTTTGCGTGATTGTTTTTTTCTGCAAAAAATAATATTTAACAGATCTGTCTGAAAATTTAGGTGCGTTCTTTTGAAAGATGCTTCTTGACAAACAAAATGTTGGATTTGAGGTGGCAACGTCATCTGTTTTAATTTTCAGGGACATCCCTCGTGTACTAAAAAATCTATGTACCTATGTTTGTATGAATGTTATGGATTCCGAAATCACAGAAAAATTTTCATGGAATCTTTGTTATTGGCTCGAAAGTGCTTCTGTAAAGTTTGACCAAAATCAGTCCAGCGTTTGTTCACAAGAATGGTAAGCCATTGGACTGCAAAGTTGTTGCCCATGAAATCAAATCATCAAATCGTCCATGTAATTAAGAAACAAGAGCTGCTGAAACGCCCGATCAACACGAATCACGCATTGGAAAAGTTCGAGTCAGAGATTCTACGACTGGAAAGAAAATCGTCTCTACCGAAATCGACAGTGCTATATCCGCTGAGCTTCCCAAACCCGAACAAGATCCGATTCTCTTTGACATTATCTGCAAAAACATAATTCATAGGCCATGCAGATGACTGAACTCACAGTCGCCATACATGAAAGATACGAGTAGTACACAAAACGATATCCAGTTGTTCAGGAAATTCAAACCGGCGGTGATGTATATCCGCTGTACAGGCGTCGAAAGCCCAACGACGCGACGGAGGACGATTTTCTGTACTCGTGATTGCTGTCAAAAAGGTATGGAGAACACATTAATGTTGAATACTGCAATTCCGTCAAGTCAATCAAATTCATTTGTGAGTATGTCAACAAGGAAAGTAATATGAAGTGACTCAATTCCAAATAGGACGATACATAAGCAGCAATGAAGCAGTCTGGTGAATTCTGAGCTTCAGCATACACAAACGCTATCCAACTATTCCGCCGCTGGCAGTCCACCTGGAAAATGGACAGCGAGTTTTTCACCCAAGAAAGAGCTGAACAGCCACAGAATACAACACTCACAACCTTTTTTTTCAATCATCCCAAAACGATAATTTTGCGAAAACGTTGCTGTACAATGAAGTGCCAAAATATTACACTTGGAATGCAGCGAGAGAACAGTTCCATAGAAGGAAGCGAGGTGCGATTGTTTCTGAGTACGAGTACGTTGGTGCTTTGTAGCGTGTATACACTGCCCATCCAAATAAGGTCGAATGTTTTTATTTGCGAATGCTACTTCACACAATCCGAGGACCACATCATTCGAAGCATTGAGAACCATCGACGGCGAATTACTTGGCTTACTCGAAGATGATTAACATTGGAACAAAACGCTAACAGAAGCCGCGCTTACAAACACACCAAACACATACTCTGTTTGTAATTATGTTGACCACTTGCGAACCAGCTGATCCAAAAACGCGATCAAAAACGTTGGCGATTAAAGACGAGCTTACGACACGGTGATGCAACAGATAGCAGATGGAAATGGTGGACAGATTTTCCTCAATGCGCCCGGTGGTACTGGCAAAACATTACTGAGAAATTTGATCCTAGCGGAAATTCGCATGCAATACGGCATTGCACTCGCAGTTGTTACATCTGGGATTGCATCGACGTTACATGATAGTGGATGTTCTGAGACTGCCGTCAAATTTAAATCCAACCGAAACGCTAACGTGCGACATCAGAAATAATTTCAGAATGGGCACTATGCTGAAGAAATGCGAAATTATCATTTGGGACGAATGCACCACGGCACACAAAAAATCACTGGAAGCACTTGATTAAACTTTGCGTGACTTCAGAAGCAACAACCGGCTAATAGGGGGAGCTCCAACACATACTTACTGCTGATTAATTTTATCAAACTTTGCCAGTGATTCCACGATCGACACCTGCTGATGAACTGAATGCGTGCGTGAAAACGTCAAGTCTATGGAGAGATGTGAAGAAATTCACGCTATCGAAATATACGCACTTCAGCCTAAACATTTGCCAAGCAACTACTGGATATTCTGTCGCCTATTGTCCCTTCTTGTCTTTGCACCTACGACCAAATCAACCGCATGCTCGTCCCATCGTCGATTATTGAAGTCAGTGCAAAAGCGCGACGTGTACGTACCAGTGATTCACCGTTCTTCAAGCTTGACTACTCTCTTGATCAGGGACCCATAGCGACAGTTGAATTCGCAAAAACTGCGGGTCGTATTATATACCCTTTGGTTAACCTCATCTAACAGTTACAATTTTAATCTCAATATTTCCACTGGAGGCCCTTAAGAAAGTATATGCAGCAACCCACTGGTCTGAAGAATCTTTGCAGGCAAGTGACGCTGTAAATTGCATAAATTGCAGAGCGATGATAAAAATTAATTACTCCAACCAAACTGTGCTAGAGACAACGGCTCATTCCTTATTGATGCCTAACTAAGTGGAAACTTTTTAACTCCAACATGGATGACAATAGCTCCGGACTAATATCTAGAACTGAATCAAATAGAAGTAAGAAGTAAGAAAAGAAGCAAAAGCCTGGACCCCTAAGAGCCTACAAAATATTTGAAGTAAATATTTTTAAAGTGTACAGCAATCAATAATAATCAATTTGGAGTCTTGCTTTAAGATCTTACGAGTAAATAAAACAGAAAATAATGAACTTCAACTTACAGATGTCGCATACTCAGTGTTTCCATCCTTTACTCCAACTCCAAGTGCAAGCATTTCGTGCGGTGCCCCATATCCTTTCAAGCCGTCATGACTGTTTCAGGAATAAAGAAAAATTGCCAAACATTAAAACAACAAGTAAAAAAACACTTTAAATCAAGATATTGCCATTTGCAACTTGGAAGCCTCCCAACAATAGAGCGCCAACTACGAGTAACTTTCAAAATACTTTAAGACTTAAATTCCACGAATAGTGCGGCAGGCAACGAGTATAACAAAGCAATAGGGTAAACAAAATCGATTCAAAGCAGGAACCTCGTTGAAGGTCCATACCAAAACACGATGTGCACCTTACACCCCTCGAACTGCCTTCAATGAGGTTATTTTCCTTTGTAGAAATAAACAAAAAAGAAAAAATTAATAAAAAGGACGAAAAGAAAAATTAAAAATCGATTGTGAATTGTCGTGAACATGTCACTCATGTTGGCACATAATTGATGGGTCCGCCCGATCCTTTAATTCACATGCAAATGACAGACTGCTCGTTTTTGTTGACTCACCTATTCCCAGGATAGTTGTAGGATTCACAACAATTCTGATGATTGTGATATTTATGGGCACGTCGCTTCAGAGATGTTGGCGATACAGACCCCACTCCCGAGGCAATCCACTCCAAGTCGGAGTCCATATGTTTGAGGGGTATCCTGTCATGTGCTTGAGGGGATGGAACCCTCAGAGTGTACTGAACTGTCCCATCAGCGCTGATAAGTGGAAGTTGCTTACGTGAAAGTCTCGCTTTAACAGCAGCAAAGAGTTGATCTCCATTGTCCCGTGATGCAGCTATTTCCTGGACGACTTCCAAAACCAGTCGAGGCGATGTCACTTGTCCCAATATCGCCAAAACATCCAATGCTGCCTGTCTAACTCGTTTTTTCCGATCCAAGGCAGCCATAGTTGCACTTGTCACACAGGTATTCGTATCAAAGCAGGTACTAGGGAACGTCATCAAGGCGTACATCACCATTTGCAGGGCATTCTCGCGAAACTATTGTACATGTAACAAGACAAAGAGAAAGGGTCAAGCCATGAGTAATTAATGCCATTTGCACTAGAAACAATAAATGTGGCGATGTTAAGAAAATGAAAGGTTAAAACCTCAAACCTCCCCTCATTTATGCAACTGGAGCAACAGCAGAAAGGAACTTAAGTGTTGGCGCGCGACCTACCCTTGAGCTCTTTGCATGCAAAAAATCGTCCGATATTAACTTGAGGACAATCACAGCAGGTGGCAGGCGCTGCATTAACGCCTTAGAGGCACGATTTGCCCCAGGCCCTCCTTGGCGACAAAGGCCAGTGATGATTTGTACCGTACGATCTTCGAGATTGTCCAGCGGAAGTCGTGAAATCAGATTCATTAGTACTCGTCGTTTATCTTCGGACACTTCAGGGTTTCTCTCCGATGAGAGTAGCGTACGTAGAAGGGAATCCAGACATGGTTGTACAAGTGCTAGATTTTCCGATGAACGAAGTGCGTCCTCGAGGGCACAGATACCATTCGAACGTAGTCGCCAGTCCTGGAAAAAAAAAACAAAGTTCAGCATTAAATATAAAATTATTTTAAATTTTTTTTGGAAAAAGTCCTTCGGTTGAGTTTCAATAGCGCTGGAGGTATTCCTATCCGTAGGGTACGAGTAATTCTCCGTCTAAAAGCGGAAGTTAAACTTTGAAAGTGTCATTAAAACGGTTTAACTATTTTTCAAGGTATTTTCCATGAACCAACTGGAGAATACAGAACCATCCATGAGCAGTTGAGTACTCGTATGCGAGAAGCTCCTGTGAAAAGGAAGTTAATCGGTTGTTGACCGAATAACCTTTGTCAAGTACTCGTATACCCCATTTCATTTTGTTGTATCGATTTTGTTATATTTTTAGTAAATGAGAGGGGCGCGATGGTGATACGTTTTAAGGCAATGTATACGAAAGTGTAGACAATTGCCCATTTTCGATTTCTGCCTGCATTTCCCGATGCAAGTGGAAGGAGACTTCAATCAACTGCAAGTGCGCAATCCTAGGAAAACGAGAAATTGTCGATTAGAATCTAGCCAGACCTTTTTCGGACTGTCGTATCTATTAGGGAAGTAGGTGTGTATTATTTGTTGCTATTTTGAGAGTTTAATAAAGAAATATTTTCTTTTAATCGGATAATGAGTTGACTCAAAACAAAGTCTTGTTTGGTCCTCTAAAATAAGAAGGTCTTGGTGCATATTACCATGTGGGTGGACGGCTGGTAGTCTAATTTACCAGATTTAGCTTTCTCATTTGGTTTTATGTGAGCTCCAGCAATATATTTGCGACCACATCAGAACTATCAGCGACCTCTTAAGTCAATTATCAATGTTTTTTATATTTCGGCTCTATTTCATAGATAACAGCCAGTGTGTTGACAAACTGACTGGGGATCGTTGGTATAAACTCTCTACTTTACATGATCCCAAAGGAGAGAGTCACACTGTGTTAAATCGCGTGGTCTCGGCGGCCAATTTTGATCCCCATTTGAATTGACTCGACCCCGAAACTTTTGTCTCAAAAGAACAATGATTACGTCACTTGTGTGCCATGTAGCTCTCTCTTTTTCTTGTTATAAATAAATATAATTCACATCTATTATTTCAAGTTTTGATAAAAACTCATCGATCATGGCTCGATAGCGTCATCCATTTGCGGTAACAGCCACACTAACTTCATTTTCAAAGATGCCGCCTTTCGAAAAACTGAACTGAAGAGCAGATAGCGCGGCTTCTTAGCAATGATTCTTCGACTTTCTTAACCCGCAATGTCTTTCAGAAGGAAATGTACGTAATAACATCTCTCACACTCAATTGTGAGAGTTATAGTATGACACTGCAGATGGCCGACAGGCTCCAGTTTATGGGCTTTTTGACCCAAGTCTTTGTGCAAAATTCGGGTTTTTGGTCGCACTTTGCGCTACAGAAGCAATATTTCCAGTTGTTGACTACCGAAATAGTAAAATAGTTCATTATCTGCAGTTATCCATATAATGGGTGATTTTGAACTGAACAGGAACTGACCCCGAACTCGGAGTCTCGAACTGTTCTTTCCCACTGTGGGGTTTGTAGATTTTAACAATGGGCCTGAGAGCACGTAGAGCAGAAACTTACACGGAATTAACTATTTTCAATAAATTCATGAAAGTTCGTCAGAGCCATGGTAAAGATATTGATTCCAGCGATCGTATCTAAAGAGCTGTTGTAGAAGGTTTAATGCAATTAACAATGAGTCAAAAAGTTTGTTCGAAAAAATCAAGATAATGCTTTGAAAAAACCGAATCCCCCGATATTGTCCGGCCTAATGAATTTTAAGCTGCTCATCCGAGCTTATTTGTATAGATCGGTGAAATGCTTTAGGGTTATATTTTGGGCCGAACTTTCCGAGCAACGAACATACACTCGGACCACTACCTCGTTGCAGCCGAGGTATGTCTACGGATATCCCAAGTGCGTCACAACAATGAGGAAAAACTGTGAGCAGATGTGAGCAGAGGAAAAACTGTGAGCAGATTTAATGTGAATGGCTGTCAACACAACAAGCCGACAAAGACTTTGCCGACCACGTATTCCTCAACCTCTCTACAGCACCACCGTCAAGTGCTGAGGAGTAGTGGCATCGATGTCTAGAAGCCATCAGAAGTGCCGAAAATGATGTGCTGGAATTCACCCGGTCACCTCCACGAAATCCATGGTTTGTTAAAAAAAAAAAAACTGACTGCATATACATGGCACTGCATAGATCAACGAGAGCTGCCCGTTGAGCTCTACGAACAAAAGAAGAGGCAAGAACATCGGTTTCTCCTCAGAAAAAAGAAAGGTCTTGAGCAGTGCGTGATTGAGAAAATAGGGAGGTATTGCTCTAGGAACAATGTTCGGAAGTCTTACCAAAAAGTAAAAAAAACATTACAGGACTCGAAAAAAGGCCTGCCCTGTAGAGATGAAGAAGGAAATGCAGCAGAAGTGTCATTGTCGGTACTGAGGATATTTACAAACCACTTCTGTCGGCTATTAAACGGCGAAAACTCAAATTCCGTTGTCAGGCAGAACGAATCTTTCAACCTGGATGATTAAAATGAAAGGATATGCCCACCCGAGCAAAATGAAGTGAGGACAGCATTATCCAGTTTAAGAACTACAAGGCTGCTGGAGCGAAAAGCCTACCTGCCGAGTTATTTAAGGCAGCGGGAGATGATTTATATGGCCATGCACCTACTCATTTCCAAGATTTGGTCGGCAGAAAGCATGCCTGAATAATGGAACCATAGCACTGTTTACTTGATGCTCAGGAAACACATTAGATCCTCATACAAATATGTGCGAGTATGTACAAGGTGGCGCAAAAGTTGTCACCTGATATTCTATGGCTGTAATTTTTTTTATGAATGAAAAACTCTGGTTCTGTTTTAGGATTATGTTTACTTATGTTTATTTCCATTAAGTCGAGAAAATTATATCGGCTAAGTGGCCACCGCCAGAATTGAGACCATTCGGGCCCAATTTGTGGCATTTTCTATCACTCTTGCCAGAACTTCCGGCGATAGGTCCTCGCATTTTTGACGGATATTCTCTGTGAGGGCTTCAAGAGTCTGAAGCTTGTTGCCATAGACTCGTAACTTCATAAAACCCCACAAAAAGAAGTTTGGAACGGTTAAATCAGGCGATCCTGCCGGCCAGTGCAAATCGCCAAAACGAGACGTTAGGCGAACCGGAAATGTAGCCCTCAGAATTTTGGTTGTGGCTCGTGAAGTATGCGCTGTTGCTCCATTCTGTTACAACCACATGTTCTCCAGTCCCAGTTCATTAAATTGAGGAAGGAGAAACTCATAGAGCATGACTCTGTAGCGCTCGCCGTTCACAGTAGTCGTTTGGCCAGCGGCATTTTCGAAAAAATGAAGCCAGATGACACTTTCAGCGTAAACAGCACTCCATGCAGTAACTTTGAGCGGGTGTAATGGCTCTTCATGGGTTATACACGGATTTTTGATGTCCCAGAAGCGATAATTTTGCTTACTCACTTATCCACAGAGATTGAAATGGGGCTTGTCGCTCATGATGATTTTCAATGAAAAGCTGTCTCCCTCGAATTCGAGATTCAGGATTTCTTGAGCGTAGGTTATACGCGCTTGACGGTCAATAGCTAACAGCTAATGTACTGTCTGCACTTTATAAGCGAATATCTTAAAGTCGTTCAATAAAATTCTCTGTAAAGACCGCCGATTGATGCCTAATTGCGTGACACGTCGTCTGGTCGATACTCCGCTGTCGTCTATGACATCTTCAACCACAGCTTCGATATTCTCAGTAGAACGGCTGCTCCGGAGCCGGCCAGGCCTGACAGCATCTCGTGTTGTCCCATACTGTTCTAGGCGAATGGCTAAACGTCGTAGTGTTTGCCCAGTTGGTGTCGGGCGACCGGGAAATCTGCGCCGAAATTCACGCTGCGCCAACACTACCGACGAAATATTCCGCAAAAAAATCGTAACAATTATTCCGCGTTCTTTAGGAGTACCTAGATTCATGACTTGCTGACGTGTATTTTGTATCTGTTTACTTCACAAATGTCAAAGTAGAATTGACATTTGCTGCCATTTGCAAAATTTATAGCATCACCCGATAGGGTGATGACTTTTGCACCATCTAGCACATACATATATAACATATCCTTGGCTGCTCCGATCGCAAAATTCTCCGAGTGATTTTTAGTTCCGCTTGCGTTGACAGTGTTTGGAGGAGGAGACTTAACAACGAACTCTAAGAACTATCTAAGCGATATTGTTTTGGTCGTAAAAGTGCACATTAGTCGCCTAAGATGGATAGGATATGTAGTGTGAATGAACACTATCGAACCAGCCCGAAGAGTTTCAGAGTTCCGATTTCAACCGGGACGGCCATCGCAATAGAGGACGACCTCGCTTGTGATGAGCGCAAGTGAAAGGGAACCTCAACCAACTTGGATTACCCAACTGGAGGCAGTTAACCAGAGATCGCAGTAACTGGAGAGGCTTATTCACTAAGGATTTGTAACTCCATCTAAGTAAGTAAATATGTAATATGCTCTTAGGCAGATTAGGACAGATCGAGTCTACCAATCTACTAATTTAATAGAGAAATGCGGTAATAAGAGATGACTTACATATATAGCATAATTATAGATCTGACTGAGGAAGACTTGCGGCAACAGTTTATATTGTAGAATATTGCGTAAGTAAGTTTGTAAGTTCATCACGGCTTTCATTTAAAAATCGTGAGTCCCTCATCTATGTACGAGTACTATGCCAGAATCGGGGCAATTTGCCAATTGCTAGAGTGTCTTTAATTCAGAAGTCAGAAATTTTCATTGTCGGACAAAATGTGTCCGTTGTCCAAAGGGAACCTGGCTCGGGTAAAACCACAAGATACTGTAAGCAGTTACCTAACATGTTGTCAAGCGAATGGCTACATTTTCTGTGGATGAACAAACTTAAGCAGATACACAAAATTGGAAATTCCACTGCTACATGACCAGGTGAGGTTGCTATTATTTTACACAAAATCTTGCGCCATGGTTTCATTGCTGGAATGTAGGTCTGCAGTGACTACATAAAGCTAATTCGAATTTCAAAGAGTGCCACTTACGAGTATAAAGCCGTTTTTCAAAAGATCGAAAAAGTCAGTGAAACCAGCAGGTCAGTCAAAGTCCTTAGAATGGGCAAATCATCCGGACTGGAATCTGTCTGGTCTAAAGCGCAGGCAGCCCTTAGCCTGATCGACGATTGGTGCACTGGAAATGGGCTTTCAGTCAATCCTCGTTAAACTGAGATTGTTCTCTCTACTATAAGGAGAAAGCTGTCTAGTTTGACTCATCTAGTGCTTATGCCTTTAAGCACCGAGTTTCTTTAGTATCTGGTTGTCTCCTTTGGACTAAAAACGTTACGTTCTGAGAAGCTTTCAGCAAGACATGAGGCTTGTCATCGACAAACTGCCATGCGTCAGTGGTTTGGTGAAACAAACTTTTGAAACTTGTTGAATCTCCCTCTCCTTGATATTTACATAACTCACGAATGATACTCATAAATCCATCTTCCGTCCAAAGAGAAATGGACTTTCTTACAAAGTGCATTGAATTTTGCACGGTGAATGTCTCTTGACTATGGTCTTAAGAAGATGTCGTCTGATGAAATGACACAAGAGCTCCTATTTCGGCCAGAATCTGAATCTGAAAAATAATGTAGTCGATTCTTCTTGGATGGCTCCAAGGCCGATTTAGGATGCAGGGCTACTGTATGTCTGGAGGATGACATGATAGATTTCATTTCCACCTGTATCAACAGCCAAGCAGCCCTTAAAGCCTTGCTAAACCCTCTCACGACTTCGAAGCTAGTTCGAGTAGTTAGTTTAGTTTTAGTTAGTTGACTTTTATTTTCTATAAATGTTTTACAATGTAACGATTAACCTAAGTCTTTAATGGTTAAGTTTTACATTAAAAATCTCCATCTATGATACGCTTTCTATAACAAAGTGCTGCTACTGAGTAATCATATAAGACTTTCCATCCTTCTTCTCCATTTAAAATGCTCATTACTTCATCTTCGTCTAAATCATGTTTTCCGAACGCTGATAGTCGAAATTCTTTTAAAATCGGACAAACACCAAGAAAATGTAAGATGTCTTCTCTCTTCTTCATGTTGCAGAGGTCACAAAGTATTGGTAAATCTGGTCTATGGGGTATAAAGTTTAGTTGAACGAGTTCCCCTCTCAGTTTGAAAATAGTACTTATTTTATGTTTTTTCATTTAGAAAATGGTTTAGTTTGCTGTAATAGTTCTTAAACAGTGACGATTCAGCTTCTTCGACATATTAGTCATATGTATGTCTGCCAAAATTCTCCAAAACCAAGATAAATTTTTCTCTTAAAAGATGAGGATGCTCGTTCACTTGAATAGACAGATTTAATCCGCATTCAGAAGCAGTTTTCTTCCATTCCTCGCAAATGCCTCCGTTTGTTTTAATTATCCTTCTTAAAACTACGTTTGGTATTCGGTAACCGGAAAATCTTCTTCAAAAAGTAGCGAAGAAATTTTTCCACAGCATCGTAGCCTTTGTAACCCCATACCTGAGTTCCGTAAAGCATTATCGACGCTGCGGTTGAGTGGAACAAAGTTTGTTTTGCACTTTGCGATACATGTTTATTTTTGAAGCAACGTTCCCAAATCGAACAGATAGCTCTTTTACCAACAGTTAATTTTCCTCAAAGTGTGGTTTGAAATTTAAGGAGGACGATATTAGGATACATAGGTATCTGTATCTTGATACTACCTCAATCTCTTGCCCGTCTAACTTCCACTTTTCCAAATGTCCTGCATTTCTGAATATCATCATTTTTGATTTATCAAGATTTACAGTGAGATTCCAACTTTTACAGAAAGCATTAAGCCTGTTTATCATTAACTGCATACCTTGGGTTGTGTCACACTGAAGCATACATCAGCACAGGAATTGATACACTATTGAATCTTATTCCACCTTTGACATCATCTGTTATATCATTGATGTATAATATAAAGAGCAGAACACTTAAAATACAGCCTTGTTTAACACCCATTGAAGTTTCGAACTCTTCAGAAATTAAGTCTCCATCCCATACATATGCAATATTATTCTCATACAAGGCTCTCAGGATTCGAATAATTTTACTTGATACACCGATTTTGGAAAGCTTGTAAAAGAGTGCTTCACGTTAGATTTAGATTAGATTCGGTATATTCCATTTCAATACAAATACATTTTTTTTACGATATTAATTGGTGGGTATTAATGATATACAATTCAGTAGTTGGAAAAGTTTCAGTTCCACTAGTTTATATGGTTTTTACAAACTTTATTTATTACAGTTATACATATGATTTGTTATTTGAGAAACTTTTAGACGCAAGAATTCTAGACTTTACTTCCAAGGGCATGTGGTCCGAAAAAATCTCGGTTCCTACTTGAAAACTGTCTAGAAGCTTGAGCCAATTTCCCGAAACAAAACAGTAATCTATTATTGAGCATGATATTCCTCTGATAAAGGTCAATTCGCCATCTGGATCTCCTTCGCAACTACCATTCAACAAGCACATATCATACTCATCAGCAAGTTCAATTATTTTTGCTCCTTTGTTATCACAAATTGGTCTTTAGATTTGCGACACGGTATGTGTGAGTCCTACACGACCATTAAAATCCCCAATAAGCATTATATCCGTACAGTCCAAGGAGTGCAGTGAGTCGCAGAGTTTATCGAAATCACGCTGCCAATGATTACAATTTAAGTAGATTGGTACCAAAACTACATCCAATGTATTCAGTTTCAAATTAATAACATCCATTTCGTCAGCTTTTACAAAGATACTCGTATACAGTCCTTCGAGGTCGTCACGAAAGCCAAATAGTGTTCCTCTCCCAAAAAGTGAAGTTTTCATAGCAGTAGACCAGATTAATTCATAGTTTGAGAAAATATTCTTAAATCTAATTTCTTCAATATCTAACAGATGTGTTTCAATTAATACAAAAACATCAAAACTTTTTACATAATTAAAAAATGTTACAAAATTCGTTTTGTTTTTTAAACCTGACACATTGTAGCTTAAAATTTTTATTTTCTTGATAACTATGTTTTTTTTAGCGTCATTCTGGTAGACATTGGTACATCATGCGTCACGTACAGCCGCCTTAGAGCTTGTGGATGGACCCAACGATTTTTCGCATATTGGTGTTTTGCTAAGTTTGGCATCATTGCTGCGATTGACATTAGCCGTCAAATTTGAAGTTTTGTGAGAAGTGTTCTCTTTCGTAACTGTTTTGTTTGTATTTCTGATTTCATTAGTAAAAAGATTCTTACTTAACGAAATGTCACCAAAAATAGATTGTATTATTTCAATGACACTTTTTTCACCACACCTCAATCCAAGTGCGGAGTCCCAAGTAAAGACATTTTTGGCAATGTGGTGCTTGTCATCCCGTAGAGAAATCTTTACTGATGCGTCTTTTTGACGAAGCTCCTTCATGATTGGAATCATTTTCGCCCGACGTTGTCTAACGTTAAAGGGTAAGTCCTTTTGGATGCTTGTTCTAGTACCCTTCAATTTGAAGGCATTCCTCATCACGCTCCAGGCAAACTCCTTTGATCTCATCTTTAGAACTATCGTAGACTTGTCGTGCAGACTCGACGATTTGATTCGGAGTTGAGTCAACTAACCCGGCGCAAATGGATTTTGCCTTTTCGCTCATGTCTACTTGATTTTCAACAGGCAGGTGAACAACAAGATTCGCTTCAGTACTCATCTGTACGACTCGGTCAAGCTGGTTCTCAAGACGTTTGTTTTGTTCTTCCAGATACACAACTTTTTGCTCAAGTTCTTCTTGTCGCATACTCAATGCTGAGATTTGTTTAAAGAAATCTTGCAGATCTGCCTTTGAGGCTAATTGTTCCACAAGTTTTTTTTGTTGTTTTCGAGTAGAATTCCCTGCATTCTGTCAACACTCAGAGTAGAAGTAGATCCCATAGCTAGTTTTGGTTCAATTTCACTCAATATTTGGTGGCGTTTTTTGTTTCCTAGGTGTTCCGGAGAGGTGTGGGAAATTCCTCTTTTTAGCATTTATAGGTTAGTTTAATGATGGAATTTTTAACTTGGCTATAAAATAGCTTAGGTGTTAAAACTTACTCGAATTTCAATTGCCTGAGGTAAAGCGTCTCTTAATTTATAAGGTGAATGTGTTTCGTCAATTAACTTTCACTTAAAACACTTTTCTTTTTTGCTTTTTGATCCAGAGATAAATATTTTGCTTCCACTTTAACTTTATATATTTTCTACCTCTAGTTCGAGTATACAAGACATTACTCAGCACAGCCGAAAGGTTAAATTTAAGGAGTCCTGTGTCGACCCAAAATCATAATGGGATCACGGAAATGAATTTGGCGATAAACTTTCTAGAAAAGGTTTAGAGAGGAGATTTTCAAGACCCGAGTATGTGTTAGGACTGGCTGTTTCCTCGGTTAGCGTTTCCATTGAAAGTTTGGTTTCATATGAGCATAAATTTAAATGGCATAGTCAGGCTGCAGATACTCGTCGTTGACTTGGTGGGTGCCATCACTGCAGCCAATTTATCACCGAAGCCTTTATTCAGTTTTCATCGAAATTCCATTAAAAGAAATATTATAAGGAGTACAATGTACTAGTTATTTGTCCGGCAGAGCAAACAAATTAAATCTCGACTCCATCTCGCTGACTCTTTGGGCTTACCCCAACTCTCAATCAATCAGGCACAGGATCCACAGTATTCAAACTGATCACCGGAAATTCCCAAACTGGACGTTTCGCTGAGAAAGTGTTAATTTTGTGGAGTCCAAGGACAGATTCTAATCTAAATATCGATGTAGATTACGGCAAACGATCGTACCTAGTGATATACAAATATTGTACTTTGCAGATATGCAGTTACTTATGATAACTTTATTGTGATAGATTGACCACAACATTTAGAACTTATGACTTGTTGTTTTGCAGTTTCAGACTTTTCAATAGCGATTAAATGCCAAACACCATTTATTTTCAATACAATTTGCCATTTCATTGTAGAAAGACGGACGCCATAACAACGTCTTCAAATTGTTGAAGTGTATTTCCAAAATCGAAGCCCTGTTCGCGAAACTTACAGAGCATTTTGTGAAATTTACGGTAGACACCGTCGGGCGTCTTATTATTTTGAAAAATTTCGCAACGAATTCACGCTAGTGGATACTTTCACACCAATAAGAATGATAACAGTGCGTTTGGAAGAAAATATCGATTCGGGGCCGTTCGCAGCAACTTGGCCTTTGTCCATTTACTATGTGGGAATTTCTGCGCAAATATCTTGGTCTCAATTGCGTCGGGTGTTCAGTGATTCGGTTTTACATCAACTGGAAGTTGACACAGTTTATCACCGAAAAATTTCGTTCCATTATGAGGTCCATTTCTGGTTGAACGGCTATGTTAACAAGCAGAATTGCCATATTTGAAGCGAGGGCAATTCTCAAGAAGTTCACCAGATGCCATTGCATCCAGACGAATGAAATGTATGGTGCAGATTGTATGGCGCTGGCATTATTGGCCTTATTTCTTCAAAAATGAGGCCGGATCACAAGTTAGTCAATAGACGACGGTACAATGCGATGATCACGATTATTTGTTCCCAAATTTGCATGCCATTAATATGGAAGAACTGTAGTTCCAACAGGATGGTGCTCTACCCTATACTACCAACGAAACCACGATTTGGCAATGGAAATGGAATACCCATTGGGCACGTGCGGTTTGACGCCATTGGATTATTTTTTGTGGTACTACGTCAAGACGCTAGTTTATGCCGATAAACCAGCAACGATTGAAACTTTGGAGCAAAACAATAATTACCCGAAAATTCAACCTCTAGAATGCGCTTTGTACGAGACTGTGGTCGTAGACATATAACCACAACTATAAAATGACATGAAATATCCTTTCGAATGAATTTAATAAATCTTCATCAAGTTAATTTCTTTATGTTTTATTTAAACAAAAAGTCTGAACCTCCAAAAAAACACACCCTTTGTATTGGCCACTGATTATCGGATCTAAGGCAAGAAATTCTGCGATTCGGGATGGGTTAACAAATTATGTTAATAGGGCCATCTAAATTTTTTATTTCGGTAGGAACAAAGAATAGTTCAAAGTCCGATTTCTATTTACTGATATGACCAATTGTGCCGTCACGATGTTCAAACCTCCGTCCAAAAGAAACCTAATTAAGTAATTCCAAGTGAATATCTTTCTTAATCAACCATTTGAGCAAATTATACTGCTGCTTAAGTTAACAGGGGGACCATTAAAATTACAGAACCTTAAATGTAAACAGCTCCCTTCCACTTACTCGTATTTCGAAATACTCGTAAATGCGGGCGCCAACATTTTTATGAAAACAAAAACAAGAATCCAACCAAAATCGATTTATCATTCGAATTGGTATCTCTCATGCGAGAATGTCATGAAACGAATAAAATACGACACAACAAGCCGGTAGATAAGTTTTTACAAACACAAATAAGAAACAGAAGATTACCCCAGCACTGGGTGGTTATTTAAGGACCCAATACAAGACCCATTGTCCAGTTGGGCTTCCAAGGTTGCAGTTGTTAACAACTGCTGTCAAGAGATACATTTTCCGTGTTGATTGAGTGTAGTCGGTTTTTACCCAGTCACTAGTGGTAGCCTACACCAAGAAAGCCAATCTTGAGCCGGAGAAAGTTGTGTAAAATGAAAAAATTAGAAAAACAACTATACAACATACCCCCCGCCCCGTTACCTTAATCCACTTTTGATGAATTATTAAAAATCAATTTCGAACGTTGGATTCCTTCTTCTTTTTTGTTTTGTTTTCTGTTATTCTCTTCTGTTGCAGTGTGCTGTAACGAGGGGAACGAAGGGTGAACAAAAAAATCACTTTCTATAATTGACTGCCCCGATAGGTTGCAGTAACAAGGGAAGAAGACCGATTTCGAGAGGCAGTAGTAGTGGTAGTGCTTTTTATGAAAATTGATTTTCCGATTCCGTATGGAAAATGCAGATTTCTAATTGAAAGCGCAGCGAAAAGGTCGATCTAAATTGATATTTAAGGTGTCATGTGCAAAGAAGGCATTCGGAGGTACTGACAGGATAACAAGAATTTAACTGGCAGACATTTTCTAATGATAAAGATTTGGATTGTGCTTACTTACTTACTTATTTATATCCTACGAGTATGTCCCCGTATGGATCGAATGGTATTCGATCCTTTTCTGACCAGTTCATGACACATCATATGAGCACCTCTCTGCATTCTCTGGTCATTTGAGGGTGGTCAATAAATCTGTGCGATAACAGGAAAACATCGTTAGTGTAGTGTTGAGGATTGGATTCCTCCTCTTCCTCGTGACAGATTACTCTTTAATTGTTTCGTCAACCTACCTCTATGCAGGTCGTGGCACTTTGAACAACTATATTCAATGTATACTCAACGATAACCCGTATTGTGTTAATGTGGTCAACCTTGTCGGGGGTACTTTTAAGATGTTTTTCAATGCGTTCGTGGATTATACTGGCTATTATTTTTTCAGGAATCTTGCAGATGCCTCTCCAATTGTCACACTTTGGAAGCTTGTAAAGCATTCCTTTCACTTATTCTACTGGGAAGAATTTTCTGTTCCAAAACTGCGTACTTACAGTTAAGTGAAGCCTTATGGAGCATCATTGTTAGCCCGCCAAATTCTGCCTCCTTGTTTGAGTTAGTCTTTTTATAATAGCTGATTTTTTAAGCGTTTGGTTTTTACATGTCATAAAAAGCACCGAAAATTTGAGAAAGTGTATACAATTTTTATATGAGTTAATAAATCCATGCCATTTACTTTTTAAGGATTGTTTCATGTAAATGATGACCACGACTTTTTCGAGCATATTGGCTGGTATCTCGCTAATAACACATATAATGTTGTCTTCCAAGGTTGCAATTGGCGCTGGTTTATCGGCGTAGACGGGTGATTTGACGTATCCCCATAGAAAAATAGTCTAAGGGAATTAAATCGCTCGATCTAGCCGGTCGATCCAAAACGAGACATAAAATGCTCACCGAATACATTTCTCAATTGGTCTATAAATTCACGTGCTGTGTGGCATGTAGCGTCGTCTTGCTAGAACCACATGTCGACCAGGATCAGCTCGTACATTATGGGCTAAAAAAAAGTTCGAAATCATTGAACGATAGCGGGCGCCGTTGATGGTAACGTTGTTCTCACGGTCATCTTTGAAAAAATACGGGCCAATGATTCCGCCGGACTATAAACCGCACCAAACAGTGCATTTTCCGGGTGCATTAGCAGCTCTTGTATTGCCTGAGATTTCTCATCGGACCAAATATGGTAGTTTTATTTATTAACATTGCCATTCAACCAGAAATGAGCTTCATAGCTGAAGACAATTTTTCGATAATTCGACGCTGTGGCAGATCGTTCTTCAGGTCGGCTTCAGTTCTTGCGCGAGCTGTATTTTGTGAAGTTTTAGACCAAGATCCTTGCGTAAAATCTTCCACGTAGTCGAGTAACACAATCCCAGATGCTGCGTATGGACAAATCACGGTCTTCATTAACACTGGCGGATACAGCAGTAATATTTTCCTCTGCACCCACTCTACGCATACGGATATGCGTCAAATAGCGTGAAATTTGTGCGAAATTTCGTCACTATTGCTAGAATTGTTTGCTCAGTGGGTCGATTATGACAACCGCAAAATGGTCGAAGTGCCCGAAAAACATTTTTCACAGAGCGCGAATTTTGATAATAAAGTTTAATAATTTGTAAGCATGATCAAATGGCAATGCTAACTGTGCATGTTTGACTTTGAGACATGTCACGAATCACGCTTGATCTGTCAAAAATTTAACACTGGAAACCAAACAGCAAAAAAGTTAACCTTTACTTACTGACAGGAGTGAGGATGATATGAATTTTTGAATTTTCACCGTCCACAGTACTGTTCAATATGGTGGTGGGAAAATATTCATATTAGCAGAGTCTTATCTTCAAGGGCTGTGGGCGTAAGCCTGGCCAAATTCTTTTTTGTGATTAAGGATATTTAGTTGTTGATCTCTCGCTTGTTCAACTAGACTTTATTAGAATTTCTTTTATTTTTTTGGTTTTTTATAATTTACGCACCTAAGGGGTTATGATACCCTTTTACTGTTGCCACGGCGCGGGCGGAAAGATAGAAGGAGAAGAAAGGAAAACATTGTTGTTATGTAGTGGTTTAAAACTCAGGTATATTTGGTTTCGATATTGGCTCTCCGGGGGTGGGAGTCCGAATAGGACGGAGAGTTTTTTCTTCACTCGGAATGATTCGAAGGTTATCAATTTTCATGCTTGTTTTGTGCTTAAAACTCTACAACAGCCAAATCTACATGTCAGTGTTACGCAGATTTTTCTAACTGAGTTCCAATAACACAAATGAAAAACTTGAAAGACTTATCATGGGCAGGATTCGAACCTTGACCCTCCGAGTGAGAAGCGATTGCTAGTACCACTACACCACGGCTACACCAATATGATGATGCATATTAATATGGTCCGTGGACACTCACCTGTAAGGTTTGTGAGAACATTCTTTTGAATGATGGTGAAATTTGTTATTCTTTTCTTGAACCTGACCATCAGTATTCATTCGGTGGAAAGTTTCCCTAGATCCCTATTATCTCAAAAAACTCTAAAATACCTCAATTGTTACAATTAGAAGTAAGGTACTGCCTTTGTGATACTATTGTGTGGACCTTCTTTTTCACAACATAGAATGGTTTTTACACTTCGGGAAGGAGGTGGGGTATTCATAAGAAAAGCACCGCACTTTCAATATTACCCTACTGCCTAATGAATCATACACAAAATGTCCACGGATCTCTACGAGGAGGTGAAGTAAGTACTTGATCACGAACTTGAATGTTGCGCTACCAGCTCAAACCATGTCTTGGGCGGTCAGTAGTTATTCGACCAATCGCTTTCCAAAATCCAAAATGTAGTTTAAGCTCTATTCAATTATTATAATCATATTCCATATTTCGATCGAATGGAATCTGCTTACAAATTTTACATTTTGAAGATTTGGCTAGGCCGAAATACGAGTACGAATTTTTCCTGTGGTTCGGGGTATGTGCGTATTATTGATTTTGTACTTTCCTACAAAGTACAGTGACAGTTTGCTAGACTTGTTTGTGCATACAAGCACAGAAAATAACTTTCACACAGAGTCCCAATATGAAATATTTTACTCTTATCGTAGACTAGCCTTTGGTCAGCGAAACAGTCATATATTTATTCACTTATCATTAGTATGGGAAAATTTCATATATTGCCTTGCACTTTTACTCGTATCATATGCTCTGACGATTTGATTTTTCCGATATCCGATATCAATGCTAGAAAATATTGATTAGGCAGCAGCAAATGCAATATGGATGGAAACAAACATACTCCTTTACTATATTTTCTTGGAGGAGAGAATGATATGGCAGGCACTCAGTACATCAACCACAGAGAAATCGTATTCAAATCCATCTGCCATTATGTGCCATATTCGCGCCACAAAACATTTTCTACATGCCCTCCTTTGTATAATCGTAGAGTCCGCTCTCTACGAAACAAAAGAAACAAGTTATCAGCGGTATTCCTTCGCACCCACTCTTCTTCCGACTATTTAACTTATCTAGGTACATATCTTCTTTTCATTGAACTCTACAACTCTCTCTATCAACGCTATCTGAATAGAGCCCAAATCTTCCTCCCTCGCTTTGGAAACCAAATCTTCAAGTAAATCTCCTACTACCGCCAAATTTTTCAAACAATCATTTGCTAACAACTCCTTCGTACCAGATCATTTTTACTTCAATGACCTACCAAATTTTTCCGTTGGTCCCTTTCTCACTCAAAATATCGATCCTGCACTTATTGATGAAAAGTTGCTAAATCTTAAAGATGAATTTCTACCTGACCCAGATGGTCTCCCCGCCGTTTTTTTTTTATGCTCTTCCAACCTGTCTCTACCTCTTTCACACCTATTTCGTCTATCCCAGATTTGGTCCAGATTTGGAGGACCTCTGTTATAATCCCGATACACAAAAGACGATCTAAGCATGAAATTACCAATTATCGTCCCATTGCTAAACTTTCTCATATACCCAAACTCTTTGAAAGAATTTTATACGAAGCTTTAAGCTTCAAATGGCAGCCTTTTATTTCACACCGACAACATGGTTTTCCAGAAGGTTGGTTTTCTAGTTGAATTCGTGTCTTTTGCTCTCGCTGCCTTAGAAAATGGCAAAGAAATCGATGTTATCGAAACTGATTTCACTAAAGCGTTTGATAAGATATCTCATCAATTGTCAGCCCTCGGTTTTGAGCTTCTACTACTAAAATGGATTTCTTATTACCTAATAAACAGTTATAATATATGGGTAGTATTCGGTTTAGGTCCGCCCTTTCTGTTCTATTCCTGACCTCATCTGCAGTTCCACAAGGCAACCACCTTGGTCCTCTTCTCTTGATTCTTACTATTATATTAGCGATCTTGAGAAGGTCATTAAACACTCCTCCCTCTCCTTTACGCTGACGACACAAAATTTTTTAAAACTATTTCTTCTCCTCATGGCTCTGCCCTTCCTCAAGAAGAACTTGATCGGCTTTCAATCTGGCGCCTCAAAATTTGCCTAGAACATAATACAGCCAAATGTAAATCTATAACCTTCTCACGTAAATGCAATCCGTCTCCTCCCCGACTTTATTTTCTCTATGGTCAACCAATTCCCCTGGTTCAGTCTTTTCAAGACGTCGGCATATTATTCGACTGTGAGCTTAATTTCCGTTCGCAGATCGATAAGATGATCGTTAAAGCCAATTCATCACTCATTTATTAAACGGTGCACCTGTGGTACAAGGAATTTTCCAACCCGTATATAACCAGATTTCTCTAAGTTCCCTTTATTCGCCCCCCTGCTTGAGTATGTTAATCAAGCTTGGTCCCCCTTCCACCGAGTTTATGTTTACCGAATCGAGGGTGTTCAACGTCGATTCCTCCGATTTGCTCTCCGTGGTCTACCTGAAACGGCCCTTTAATCTTACCTCCCTATCAGGACCGCCTCAAATTTCTTAATACGAATTCGTTAGAAGGACGTACGCCAACGCCAACGTCAACTCAAACCTCTCCGTTTTTGATTTCAACCTGAGCACTCCTCGTCTCAAACAAGATCTCCTCCATCATTCCCTTGGTTCCTAGCTGTTAAGACTTTCTGTTAGTTGAGCTTGAATTATCGTAATCCAATTAAATGGGGGCCTCAACCAAATTTAAAATAAATCAAAAATTTAAGGCGATAGAGAGGAAATCAGAAAGATAAGATTTATTTAGCTTAAACAACACCTTCAACATATTGGTATTTAGAAAAAGCCACTGTCATAAGAACAAATAGTTTTGTCTGTGCACCCCTAGAAACCTATAATTGCAACCTACTATTATTTAATTCAATTGTTTGATATCTTTTCGAGCACAGCGCTTTTGAGAGTTTGCCATAGCCTTGTTATAATTTGCCATAACATCAGATGCCAGCTTATAACAGCTTGTGAAAGTGTTTTTCGGGTCTTGAACAGATCCGGTTGCCTCGTTTTAGGTTTGAGTGAATCATATCATACCCATATAGAAATTGTGTGAGTAGCAATTGTATTGAGCTCATTGATGTGTCTAGTTGGAAAAATGTTAGTCTCAAAGGGTATGCTATGGTACCCCATAATGGCCATTGTTACCAACGCACGCCCATGTAAACGTAGTACTAATACGAACCGTGTAAACAAACTCTTGATCTCCATGCGGAATGCTCTTCTGAACACATTCATTTTAACGAAGCGTGCCTTCGTTCAAGCCAAGTGTCTAATATCTTTAGTAACAGTTACTTTAACTCATTTAAATTTTGGAAATCACAAAGAGCACCACGGAGACCAAGAGTGAGTAATAAAAATTAATTTATAATTAATTGTACTAACCGATTTTTATTTTTAATAAAGTTTTTAATAGTTTCTCTTTCTTCCCTCCACCACGGATACTATTGAAGCTTGGTTTGTTTTAATTGTCGCCAGAGTCGACAAAAGCCATCTTAAGAGAAAATGCATTTTAGGTGTTCGGATAAATTAGCTACTCATAAAATGAAGCATCAACACAAAGCTAGAAGGATCCTTAGCTCGAAGACATGTCAGTTGAGGCACATCAGTAGTGTTATCTCTTATAAATCTTAGTAGTCAACAGACTATTTAGACTTCTGGAAGGGTTCGACTATAAAATGAAATGACCAGAAAATATTGTCTTTGTAACTTTGTAACAATTTTCTGAAGGCAACATTTTTGAAAATCAAGACAGCAAACTGAAATGCAAGATAGCGACCCAAAATAGTCTGGATATATCATTTCACAAACAAAAGGAGAAACTCATAACCTACTCGTATAATTTCGATGTATGGTTTAGTAACTTGATACTACCCACAAAATGGGTCTGCATATTCATCAGTGTTTTGAGCTCACACTCACTGTTTCAGCTATTTCTGGTTGCTTCATTAAATTTTGCAGCACCTACAGCGTCAGAATTCTAATTGAAAAAAAAAACAAACGAAGAAAAGAATCAATCTACATGAATACTGTATCAGGAACTCAGTAAATCGTGCGGGTGGTGCATTCTCCCAACAATTCGCATTGGCGGAAGAATTGACATTTAATGAGGCTAAAGCGGACTTGGTTCTGACAGAGTTGAGGGTAAATAAAAACGGTTGGCTATTTTTCAATGACATGAGAAAAGAAATTCAAAATCCACTTCAGCTGATTACTACTTAACTGAGACGTAGACATGATACCATAGATATCCGTTAAAAACCTACGCATCCACATCTGGCTCAAACTTAATATGAGGGGCTTCTATCTGTGAAAAGGTCATACATACTCGTAAGCATATCGGCGGACTCTCATAACAGTAGAAAAACGCATCTTGAAGGAGTCATTTCTTGGAAAATAGAATTATTTAAGATACCGATCGATAAGTCTTGCCTTTGTTAGATGAGCCAAATTTAACAAATTTTGATCTGCAAGTTATATTGCTCATGGAGGCGTCAAATGATTGTATGGAGTCCAGGAGAGTGAATTCGGGGTCTGTTGTCCTAAATTTTCTAATCATTGACATCGCAAAATATCTGATCTTCAGTTCTTTAGCTTCTTACAACAATATAACTTAATTTCAGCTTCGGCAATCTAGTAGTAGTGCGCTATTGCGTCGTTGTACCATCTTTACGATGAAATCAACCTTACCGCGGAATAATTGCGAGCCTTATCCACATTATGGGGAAGCAGTGACTTAAAGCAGAGTCGAGAAGTTTTTTACATTGGTTACTAGAATCCAATTTTACCATTTGGGATTGGAAAGCTTTTGCCTGCCATTCTAATTATGCTGACAAGGCGTTCTTTTCTGATGATCGTTATAGTCGATTCAATCCTCGATTGAAACACTCTATCAGGAGGCATTTAGAAAGTCGCGAAGAACCATATTTTGAAAATTTGCACGTTAGGTGGTGGTGCATAGTTGAATGCTACGCAAATAAGGAGCTCAACTAAACTTTTGTAGCAGTCGGTGATTTAGTCGATATACGCAACAACTATCTTACGATCGCTTGAAAAATCTTGCTGAGAGAGTAAAAAAATATTCATCTTGGTGGAACGCTAAATTTCACAGCTTAGACTCGCTAAAGATAGGGGTGAAATGTCCAACATACAGAGAGATAGCAAATCTTTTTCCAAAATATACTCGTATCATATTTACGGAAAGAGACTCATAAAAAATTTCTAAGTGAATCGGCGGATCAACCAATGAAATGCACGCTATACTCGTATATATGACTGTACTAACTTTTTGGATACAGTCCAGACTCTAGGAAATCTGGCGTCTGACTTAATGTGGTGGAAATCATTTAAATAAGTTAGCCTAATTCATTCTCCTCCTGTTTATAGAACACCAGTGATGCTGCAATAGAACACCAGTGATGCTGCAATAGTCGATAGAAACATGGTTCATGCTGATCTTTACATTCTGTCTGAATATTATTTTTCCTCTATCAAAACAGAGCACTTAAACTAAGAATTAGTTCATTCTACTCCTGCTCAGTTATTCGAAGAAAGACGAGTTAGCACATCAGTGATGAAATAATGTAGCAGCACCCACCACATCAACGCCGACTACGTGCAGAGATAGTACTTCGTGGTGTCGTCATCACTATCACAGCAAGCGTTGTACTATGCTGTATCACTTATGTGCACCAATTTAGGTGCTTAGCAAAAGTATGGTACTCCGCTATGAAAGACTGCCGTCTTTTTTATTGAAGGACATCAGAAAGGGCGCTGACCTCTTAGTGATGTCGAGAACTATCGGATTGGTCTGCGGCCAACCTGCCATCTACACTTATTCTCATATCAAAGGAAACTTTAACCGAGGACTCCTGCAGACTTAACGTAGGTTCGAGTCCTGAAAAACTATCCTCTGAGCTTTGCCTAGCAATCGGCAATTTCATTTTCCGTTATCCCATTGTGGGATCCAAACAAGACTCAGTGAATTTAGCTTTCCGACTTGCGTTCAGTGATGTCTTGCATTCTCAAACTAGCTTGCAGGCCGTAAGAGGACTTAGCAAGGCTTTAACCTACAGATGCAAATGCTTCGCCTCCTCCATAGGCTGTTCGTTGCCATCAAGAGTGTGTTGTGCCAAATGGAAGATGGATTTAAGAGTGCAGCCCGTGATATGAATATCAAGGCGAGGGAGATTCACCAATCCGACTAGAGAGGAGCCAGGCGCTTTTTCATGCAGCGAGACAGACCATTCTTTGGAGTTTGGTAAAAGCAGCAGTAACGAATTTTCCTTAGAGCTTGTACCACCAGATTTGAACTTATCATAGCCGTGTAGATCCAAATGCCCAATGTCTTGTCGACAGTTCGTTTGTACTGCCTGAAGACTGACAGCTTCTTAAAGGCTTTCGACTCAGCATCTTTAGCCCAGGGAAGTTTTTCATTCAGGATGATACCTAAATACTTAGTTTCTTTGGCGAATTGGATGGTAATGCCTTTCAGCACTAGATGATTCAGACCAGAGAGCTTCCTCCATTTCCCATTTTTAGTGTCCCATTTCATTCCAGATCGTCGATCGTGCTGGACACGATCCAGCAGGCAGCACAGCTACATCATCCGCGTATGCTTGGGCATATATGTCAGAACGTGAGCCAAGCAACTTACATCATTGCATTGCATTTGCGCATATAGAGCTCGACGAACCTTTCCATGCTCTTCAAAACGAATGTAGTGAGAATTATAGGTTTGAAGCTCTGGGCGAGCGTGTAGTCCTCTTTTCCGATTTTCGGTATGAAAACTACTCTCACTGTTCGCCAGGGTTTCGGTATGTAGGCCAGTGCCAGGCTAGCAGTAAAGATTCTTTTCAGAGTTACCAGCGGCTGGTCTATATCTTTTTGTAATGTAAATGGGTGTATGCCATTGGTGCCGGACAACTTGAAGCTATCAAAGGAAGAATGGTCCCATCCGTCACCACAACCAATGAGATATATAGTAACAGCTACGTCGTGTTGATTATTCAGCTCACTAGCATCTTCGTTAGCAGTATGTGGTTGTGAGATGGTTTTGAATAGGATACCTGGGAAGTGAGCCTCAAGCATGAGACGGAGAGTCTCTTCTTCGACTTAAGGAAAACAAGCTACTTTTACTACTACTATTATTTTTGCTTCGATTTGTAAAGACCGAGTTACAAGTTTTCTAGTTTCTTAACGAAGACGCTGTAGATCTGCTCTCCACTAAGGAATGGGCGATCTGCAGGATTACTTTCTAGTTGGACATGCCATTTCAAAACAAGTTCAAGTTCTAACCAGCTGAGCTTATGGGAAGTACCGCTGGATTTGCAGAGCTCGTCCTTAAATCGAATATAGTTGGTTTTCCGCGAATTTCTTCTCGTCGACAAGATCGAGATCTGGCATCCGATTCTAAATTCGTATCTTTGATTTAACATGGAGACTTCCATGTCTGACTCTCGTTGACTGAGAGCCAACATTGCTTACAACCAGGTCAGACCAAAGTTTGAATTCCAGGAGATGATGCCTTTCACATTGCATTTGCTACTGCCCCAGAAAATATTCTGAACATTTACATCGCAGAATATGATAAGTCCCTTCAACCTGGAATTAGAGTATCCAACCAGTTCGGCTACCCCCTTCGGCGGTGATGGTAATAAGGAATTATGTGGACATTAATCAGACGCAATAACGAATTCGTGCCATTCTCCGTTCGTTTCGTAACTTACATATGTCTGCAGAAACTAAATCTAAGTTTCCCAAGTTTAGATTGTGAGAGTGAATTCGGCGTATAAAAACAAGTTTCCGTTCGTCATATATGTAGTGGTGTGAGCTTAAACATTCGAAACCACAGATGCGTTTATTCCACACTAATGGTTCCTGTGTGGGTATAGGGTGAGTTCAAAAATGTTGGTGAAAGGTCCGTGTGATTATTATTCTTACAATTTGGTAAATTATTCAACCCACTTCAGGGCTATCAGCCTTTCTTCAGTTTTGCTTAAATCATTGGAAGCTTATGAGACATTTATGTTGTTTTGTTATTGAAGGTGCCTTCAACCACATGAATACCGATTCCATCATAAGAGGACTCACCACCATAAAGGCCTGTCCTGCACTAGAGAACAATGACTACAAAAGGAGTGCGAACAAAATGATGATGAATACTCACCCCATTTTAACAAGAAATGAATAAAAGCGATAGTCACCAGACAGAGTCACTCTTAGATCGAGGGCAGCCAACAACTATTATTTAGGCTGCAAAATCTATTGCAGAGAACAATATTGTCGGGAAGGTTGTTACTGTGCACACAGGTAGACAAGCAATCATTAAGTCTCTGAACTCTTTATAGACATCTTTACAGGTGAAACTATTCTGGGTACCAAGTCGTATAGATGTCCTAAGCAATGACAAAACGGCTGAACTCGCAAGAATCTGTCAGCACTTTCCACTTCCACGCCCACTTATTTGTAAGTATTCTATTCCACGAGTTAGAAAATCACCATACCAATACAGATACAAACAGAAACACAAACACAAACACAACCACGGGAACTCTAACGCTGACCAGTGACAAGAAAAGTATATGTCTCATTAATAAAGATCAACCACGAAAAGATTCCGTGTACAGCATAAGTGCTCAACAGACGTTGAAATCTTTATTCTAATACAAAATGATAACGTTGGGCTCAGTGAGCAGTTGGTAGTAGTCACAGGGCAACTATCCACCTCACCTAGCTTAAGCTAACTTTGGTATTTTATCAAGTGTTGCACTTTTAAAAGTGGTCTTTGGTACAACACGGAGTTTTGATAGACCGTTCTGGTCTTATGGATATACCATCTGATGCAATGGCACTAGAACTCCTGTTGGTGCGAAAATACAAAACCGACTTTCACCCAGAAATAGTTTCACTCAAATCCCAAGGCTTTTGCTGAATTCTCTCATCATTAGTAGTAGAAATCAAGACTACTCCGAACGTAGCCGGAAGGTTGTATTCACTGAGTCTTGTTAAGCCCGAGGTTACAGCATGGTTAGTAGAAATGCTTAGATGATAGATTCTAAGCGACCAAATCTGCGTTAGGATTGCGTGCGTCCTCAGTAAGCGCTTGCACTTACAGTTGGGCTTCATATGAGTATAACCGCAGCTGGCATGACCCTGCAGGTTGTTCTTAAAATTCCGAGCCCCCAGATGTGTTTATTCCACATTCATGGCTCCTTTGTGGATGTTATGTGAATTTTTGTGTTTAACACGGAAAGTTTAAGGATTTAGTAGCAGACTTTGAATATTGACGGATTGTCTGAGTAAATATAACATAGGCTGACCAGATAGCAAGGACGGTTTTTCCAATTGTTATGTTTCAGCACCTGTCATAGTTACTAATGATATCTATATGCCAGAATGTTCAGTAAGGTTTGCCATTTTATCATGCAACGTTTTACGCATGCCGAACGAAAAACTATTATCGAAGTTCCGGCCCAGTTGTAAATACGTAACGTGAATTTCATCGTGAGGTCGGTCGTCATCATGGCTTCAGTGTGCAGGCAATTCATCGAACCGTGGAAAAGTTTGAGCATGAGTACACTCTTTTGGGTCTTAAGTCACCAACCAGAGAGAGATCGTTGCGATATGAAGAGAACATACCACCGTAGCGGCCAGTTTCGAAGAAAATCCAGAAATGTCGATTAGGCGCCGATCTTCTAAATTGGGCATCGCCAGAGAGTCAACCCGGCTTATTTTGCGGTTGGATATGGGCCTACATCCGTATAAGATTGCGCTGACGGAAGAATTGAAGCCGGACGACCATAGACAACGCCGTGGGTTCACTAACTGAGAGCTGGAAATGTTGGCCTGAGATCCGGATTTTGGCAAAAAAATCATCTACTCGGATGAGGCCCATTTTTAGCTCAGTGGCTATGTCAACAAGTAAAATTGCCGTTACTGGAGTGAATACAACCCACAACAGGGGTCGGCCAAGCATCAATGCATCCACAAAGATTGACTGTTTCTTGCGGTTTATGGCATGGCGGTATCATAGGATCTTATTTCTTTCGACTTGAGGAAGGAGACACCATTACCGTCAATGGTCTCAGGTCAGACCTCGACAACATCGATATATCCGAGCTGTGGTTTCAACAAGATGGAGCTAAATGCCATACCAGCGACGCAACACTCGAAGTTGTGAAGGAGAAATTTTGCGGCTGGGTCATCTCACAGAGAGCGTTCATCAATTGGCCGCCGCGATGATGCGATTTGATACCACTCGATTATTTTCTCTGGGACTACGTCAAGTCCTTAGTCTACGTTAACAAGCCAACCACTTTGGACCGGCTCGAGGCTAATATTCGACACGCTTTTGTCGGAATAACGCTGAACATATTGGACTGAGTCATTAAAAATTGGACCGACCGCTTGAAGCACTACCAACAAAGCTGAGGCAGCCATTTGAATGATGTGCTATTCTACACTAAATGGCATAAACGTAGCTTCAAAACAAAGCCAGAATCTATTTTATATCTCACACCGTTGTTGTTTTATTTAAATTTTTTTTCTATCGTTTTTATCTGGTCACCCACGTCTCCTGTCTGTCTTGTCTCTTGTGTGCACCCATTTGGATATAAATTGGAAATTAACTTTGCTAGGTGCAGATAGGGATGTGAAGTAGATTTACAGAAGCTTTGCTTCAGCTCACAAAGAAAGAAGATTTGTCCTTGCTTTTCCTGAGTGAATAGGATATGAATCAATACATTCTCCGTGTCCTTGAGTTACACCGGCATCTACGATACAGCCTCTTAGCTGAGGGCCACAGGTGCATCAATTTACATTCACGGTGACGAAGTGAAAGTAAATCATCGGTATGTTCTATTAGATAGAAGCCCAGTGCACCAGCTGTTTAGCAGTGTTTGTTTATCTGTATAGATATGCTTCTTGTCGGTGTGCTTCAAAACATTAATTGATGGCACAGCAGTTCAGTGTGAGTCAAAATCGAATCTATCCACGCACTAGGTCTTTATCTCTGCTAAAGAGGACGCTATTCTTTTCACAGACACTTGCTTCATTCGATTAAAATTCGGTATGGTCAGCCGCGGAGTATTCCGAAAATCGTATTCTTAAAGTTTATATCTCGGTCCTTCTTAGGCTTTTGGCCAGTGTTATTCTACCCCCGACGTAGCCTCTATGCATAACTACTAGCTACAGTGGTATTTTCCCAATTTACTCAATTGTAGTCCCTCGAGTATTATGCAAAGAGGCCTCTTCGTCATCCTTTCATCCATTAATTTGAAATAGTGTTCATGTTGTCGAGATATTAAAACATATTAAGAAAAGTTTAAGTGTCCTTTAAAATAAATCATAGGCCCATGATGTAATTGACTACGTGTACTACTAACCCAGATTCAGGGCGAAATATAAAAATAGGTCTTAGTCCCGTGTTTTAGACCATTGCATGAAAGGTATCAATCTGGCAGTCTGGCTATTGAGCAGTTTGGTTATGTTTTACGATGTTTTACGATCACATAAACCATCCACCAAGGAAACTAGAACTAAAGTAATATAATTCAGCCTTATCTCAGCTTACCTTTCTTCGGCCAAAAAAGAAACACTTTTTCCAATCTAAACCTCTAAATTATGTATCACTGTATACGAGTACATATTTCACAGCACGAAATCTCCCTCTCTTTTCGAAAAAAAAACATTTTATTTGCCATTCAAACTGAAACTCTAATAAATTTGATATTTAATTAGCTCAATGTGCGAATTAATTTACTTCAAACATTTATACAGGTAGACTCGAGTGCTTCCTAAAAAGATGTCGCCTCACGAAGGCAACATTCTGATGCGAAACTCCAGCCAGAAGGAAATATGTTAACTATGATCCGTTTAACAAATCTTACATCTTTATTGTAACAACCATTGTTATGCTAAAACGAAATAAGTAAACTCAACCCCCAGTCAGTTTTTGGGCACTATGACCTAAATTCTGGACACCGGAATGTTTCAATTCATACGCACAATTATCCGTAAGTCCGAATAAATTGTTGGAACATAATATTTTTGATTGACATAGTACAACTGCGGTACCGCTTGGCAACAGCAAAAACGGGGTTAATATTTTAACATCACGAAAGTTCCGAAATTTGTACGCCCCGGGTGCTTCATTACAATCAGAGGAGGTTAGGGCATTGCTAGTCGAAAATATAAGAAATGCAATCATAAAAATAACTCTTAAATAAATCCCAGTAGATTGTGAAACCTGACAGTGGAATTGGACACAGAAGTATTGTGGGTTTTTTGGGGGGTAGTTCATAAAACATGCATGACCCACATACAGGTTTTACCACCTCAACCACGAGACCACAACAGCCCCCTGCCTCATGATGGAAACATAGAGCGAGGCCACACGTGCAAATTACCCGCAGTTCTTTTCCCGCAAGTGGTTTACTTCCTCGTACGTTATAGGTAGATGGGTAGTCGGGCATACGGAGGCGCTAATTTCGAAAACGCAACAGATTTTCATGGCCTAGATAATTTTTTCGGGCTGAAATTCGGACGAAGAAATTTTCAGGAGCGTGTTGTACGGTAGAATTTCGGCTGGAAATTCCGAAAGACTTTCGATGTTTTAAATGTGAATTCCAAGAAATCTTTCAGAAGCTTTCCCCAATTAATTCGTCGAGGAATAGTTGCATGAGAATTCCAGACATGGAACATTGTTTGAAGATCAAGGAGAAAGAATCGGCACAGTTGGCGATTTAGGTCAATTGTTGCCGTAATAGATTTGAGGGTAATTAGTGGAAAGTGCTGCTCCTGCTGGGGTGTGGTTTTGAACATGTGGTTCTCCGCAATATTTCTTAGAAATTCTGTTGTAATCGGCAAAACACTTCCATCTGCTTCTTAGTAGTTTTAAAAATGGCGCACTCACATGAACATGCCGACAATGAATGGATATAGGGTTACACTGAAGTCGGTGCTAAAGATAATCTTTTCAACACAAAATCTTATTCCCAAATTACTTACGCCCAAATGGCCGCAGGTTGGGAGAGCACGGTACAAAAAGCGAAGGCTACATCTCAGGTCCCACCGCCAAGAGCACCGGAAGCTACATCTGACACACAGCTTATCTTGCTATCTAGGAGCAGATGGTTTAGCTACAACGTTAAATACAAGAGCAAGCTACGCACGCTGACTAGATCTACGCATTGCTGTCGGGCCCTCTCTGTTATACATAGTGTCTATGCACCTAAAGCTAACTATAGTATTCCACATTATTTATTCCAGAACTCGGGATACTTCTTCAATTCATAGGGATATCAGCGGAGATTCAAACGCCAAACACAGAGATTGGTGAAATAATAAACTAAACACTAGAGGGAACCTACTATTCAAATGGTGGGGTCATTCTTATAGATAGTGACAGATAGTCCGTTGTTTCCCAGACACGGCTCCTATCTGGATCTCCTTTTGTCCAACATTTATATACAACTGACAAGTACGAAGCAACATACAATAAACTGTTTGTGCACTTTTGCGTATGACAGTGACCATTGCGGTCTCAGTACCGAAGTAGCCGATCCAAACGAAATTGTGAAATTGGAGGAATTTTTTCCAATCTATTCCTACAATTACGAATACAGTAGGGTACGTTGGACACACTTCTCAAGAATATTGACGAGAATAATCTCCTCGAACTCGCCCTATCCATCGAACAAACTTGATATCCAACGAACAAACCATACATTGATATCAATTCACTAAAAACGAGGACACTTTCTGCATCCAACTATTGGCTCACAGCACCAACACACAAGTTGACTTTTGCCAACACTAAAAACCTTAGTTTACTGACAGGCATAACCTGAAGTCTTCGATTGAAAACCTTCAAATATAGGGCGTCTGTAAGTTTGTATTGCAACAATAAAATTTGGGCTGGAAACACCAGCAACCCGAATATGTTCCTGCAAATAAATGAAATATTTCGGAAGAAAGATCAAATCGATCTTCCATGTCTAAAGATCGCCATAACAACGGTCAATGAGCCAAATAGACCCAGAAGAAGCCGTCGAGTATGACAATTTCTCTGGGGTCGAAGATCCGTAAGAGAAGGTAGAGGACATTTGAGCATTTTTTCAGGAAGTATACAAGGCGAATAATATTATTGGCCCAAACCACGACCTGGAAAATCAAGTCCTTTTGCACCATTCATACCTTGGAAAAGATATAGGGCATGGCTCACTGAGCTTACTGAGTTCGGTTAAGGTAATATAGCAAATAATGTCATCGCCGACGAGAGGGAACTACCTCCGTTCGTTTCAAAGAGCTCCAAACTATTTTCGGATCACTAAGAAGTAAGACATCAGTGGGAACCGATGGCATACCGAAAATAACGTTTCCCACTACGAGTGATGGACATATACACCACCCTGTTTAGTAATGCTTTGAATAGTCCCCATTATCCAGCACATTGGAAGTCAGCGGTGGTGCATCCGAATTTCCGGTCGATAAGTCTCCTTCCGAATATCAGTACGGTAATCGAAAAGGTGATCAATAGAGTCCTGTCTAAGTGGCTTGAGGATAAAAGTATAGTTCTGGATAATGAATTCGGTTTTAAGGCGCAGCAACATATCACACATGCCGCACCTAAATGGTACCTGATGTCCAGTGAAGCAAAAGCAAGAAACAATGCACGGGTACCTGACTGATTGACTTGGAAGAGATATTCGACACAGTTACCTTTAAGCTGAACAGGCTAGGCATAAGTAACCCACTCCTGAACATTCTTCGTAATATGCTCACGAGTAGGCAGTTCATCGTTAAGTATGGCGATGTTACTTCTGCTGGACCATTTGACATTAAAAACGGTCTGCAACCAGGTGCGGTTAATTCGCCCATCCTATCCAAGATCTAAAGGGTTTTCCAATAGGGACTTGACAACTTTGAATTTAATTTGTGAACTCACTCTTTCACTAATCATCAAACTGTCACTATCAATTTATTCAGTAAACTCAACATTTTCATCATGGTAAAGTACACGAACGAGCAACGTCTACAAATTATAAAAATTTTCTACCGAAATTCGGAGTCGGTGACTGCAACTTTAAGAGCGTTAACTCCAATTTTCGGTCGTAATTCTCGCCCTAGTAGGCAGGTAATAACAAGTTTAGTGCAAAAATTTGAATCTACATATTCGTTGTGTGATGTTGCCGTGTCAGTGAGACAACGGGTTGGTCGAAGTGTCGAAAATGTCGTCAGTAGAAAATGATCCAAATCAATCGGCGTTCTCAAGAATTGGGCATCGCTCAGACCACATTATGGCGTATTTTGCGTAAGGATCTTGGTTTACACCCATACAAGATCAAGCTGACTCAAGAATTGAAGCCAATGGACCATTTGAAGCGACGTACGTTCTCCGATTGGGTTCTGGAGAAGATGCGCCAAGATGATGAACTTCTTCGCAAAATCATCTTCAGTGACGACGCTCATTTTTGGCTCAATGGGTTCGTCAATAAACAAAATATGCGTTATTGGTCGGGTGAAAATCCACATGTGCTTCATGAATCACCACTTCATCCACAAAAAATAACTGTTTGGTGCGGTTTGCATGCCGGCGACGTTATTGCGCCTTATTCTTTCGTCGACGGTAACGATCGTCACGTTATTGTGAATGGTCAGCGTTATCGCGCCATGATCACCGATTAGTTTTGGCCCGAATTGGAAGATATGGACTTGAACGACATGTGGTTTCAATAGGATGATGCCACAAGCCACACAGCACACAGAAATGGGCCAGTCGATTGGTCGCCTCGTTCGTGCGATTTAATGCCGCTTGACTATTTTCTGTTGGGCTACGTTAAGTCATTGGCTTATGCCAATATGCCGACAACGTTGGAAGAGCTCAGAGCCAACATTGAACGCAAAATAGCGGCCGTTTCGGTCGAAATGTGTGGCCGAGTCGTTGAAAATTGGGTCCAACGAATCGACCGCTGCAAACGTGGCCGCGGTGGCGATATGAACGATGTCGAGTTCCATTCATAAATATTTTGATTGTACTTCAAGCCGATAATACATTTTTTGAAATATCTCAAATGGTTTGCGTTTTATTTAAAAAAAAAGTTGTCAAGTCCTTATCGGAAAACCCTATATATAAAGTTACGTGGAAACTAAGTTGTTCCTTTTTCTTTAACTGGGATTCTCTTTGTAAAACTGATTAATCCAGTGTTGTCTATATTCTCCGACGGTTCAGGTATAATTCCGACAATTTGGCTTAGTTTTACGTAGTTTGCGTCATTTTCTACAATGTGAAAGCATGTGTTTGATGAATCAGAAGACTTGAAGCCTACGATTTTCACCTCATCTTCCGCGGCTTCAACTAGTTCAACTCTGCACAAATACTTGATCAACATTGCCTTCCTTTTACCGCCTTTAAATGTTACTAATACAAATAGTCCAGGTTGGAGATGTCTCAAATGATTTATTGGTTCAAGCTTAATTTCATCCACTTCTTCAGCGCCAAATGAAACGTCGTTGCTGGATCTTAAGATAGAACCATCTTCTTCGTCGGATGACGAAATAACTGTCTGCTGAAGTTTCTTGCGCCATGGAGTCTTTGTAAGCCCTCAAATCGTTGACGTTAAATTGCGATTTGGGCATCTCTCATGATTAAATAGGAAAATGTCTGTTGATTCAAATCTTGAAATTATATTTGATGGCGGAAGAGATGACGCGCAAATTTCTCCAACAAGTTTCACAAAATTTTCCTTAGTTAGTCGCCCTGTGCCCTTTCCCATCATAGACCTTCCATGAGCTACCAGTAACTTATCCAGAGCTATTTTCACAGGGCCTAAAACAGTCTTATCAAGAGGTTGCAGCCTATTCGTTAGATGACTCGGAAATCGGATTAGGCCAACGTTAATGCTCATAGCTGCCTGAACAAAGCGCACGCTAATGTGACTCATGTGGCCATCATAAAATAGAAGAGCCTTTTGATTCGGCATGTTGTGCAAGGTCCTGATATGAATTATATGTGGTTCTTCCACCCAACCGTTTTTTGATGCTCGATACAGTGTTCCAGGATAGGCGCCCGCAGAGGTCCACCTAGCATGAACAGCGGCACCTTTAAATACAATAAGGGGTGGCAATGCGAATCCGTCTGCTGAGACACATTCTAAAACGGTAGTGGATTCTTTACACATATCCACCTGATACACGGCTCAGAGATTGTCCTTTTTCGCCAATTGCTGGGTCGGAACAGAATCCGCTTTCATCAGCCTTAAAAATAAAGCAAGCCCTTTCAAAGTCCTGTAAATTATTTTGTGTTATAAACGAATTAAGTTTCTCGTAGAAGTCGTATATTATTTCTGGGTTTCTTGCATCCATTCTGGATTTTTGAAATTGCTCTGGTTTTTTAAGAGATAAGTCTTTGTGTCGCTTCATAAAATTGTAATACCAGTCATCACTTGGTATGACATTTTTGAAAGAAATTGTCAGTTTTTATATATTAACATAGTCTCCTACCAAGTTTTTGAGCTCTTCTCTGTCACATGGATATCCCATTTGTGACCTTTGAATGAGGCATCTACAAATTTCCGTTTCTATTTCTGAGCTTAGAGCATTAGAACGGCCCTGCCCCACCTTTTCAGTGGCATTTTTTCTTCCATTTGTTCGATTATAGATAACATCTACTCTAACCCCATGAAGTTCCGATGCTTACCTGTACGTACAGTTTTTATTGAGGATATCACCAACAGCGCTGGCCACATTTTGTGTGGTGTAACTAAGATCATTTTTTTTTTCTTTATATAATTTCGTGGCATGACTGCCTGCACTGCAGTAAACATCTTTCTTAAATCAAATACCTCCTAATTAGCTTCACAGCTGTTTTTACATTTACCCCAGTTTATTAACATTTGCCCCATCATGTTTACAATTGCCCCATTTCGCTGGTTCCATTTAACCCATATGGTAAATTTAACTGGGTAATTGTAAACACTTCGAAACTTTAAAAACACGTTACTTTTTTTTTAAATATGTTTGAGCAAACACAAACCTTTGTATACCCAGTAAATACAAAAGGAATAATTTTGGTCTTACCTCAATCCCAATAACTGTTTTTTTTAGAAATATTTTACACTAGAAAAACTAGAAATTGATAAAAAAACCCAACTTTTTGCCACAACACGATTATGGAAATGACAGAGACAATCTTGCAGCTTAAGGTCAAAGTCCAGATCCAATAATATCAGCTGACACATGTTCTGTATTTTCAAAGTCATAACCGATGTTCTCATTTACCCCTGTTTACACTTACCCGGTCTAACCCTACTTATGGTCTAGGATTGTTTTCCGGATTTCATACAACTTTACGCTGAGCACCGAGACCGTGAACTTTTCTTATCGTGGCAAGTTCTTCCTCAGAATCTAAAAATAGCCTGCGGAACGAGCGAATAATGGTGCGCAGATTTTCATATGATTTTGGACGAGTACTACTGCCATCACCAAGGGTAGTAGCCGAACTTATTGAATATTGTGTTTCCAGGAAGATGCAACTTATCAATTATAGAGATGACAATCGTCCCCATTACAAAATTCGTTTAAGTCCTCGTCACGACAATGTGAAGTCGGTATTACAGTAGTCATTTAAGTAATTATTGCTTTACGTCGTTTAAATGACTTGAGTCACTTACATATCTCTTGTGGAATATATTCTTTGTTTGACATGAATAACTATAGGGTTTTCCAATAAGGACTTGACAACTTTTTTTTTAAATAAAACGTAAACCATTTGAGATATTTCAAAAACTTTATTATCGGCTTGAAGTACAATCAAAACATTTATGAATGGAACTCGACATCGTTCATATCGCCACTGCGGCGACCGTTTGCAGTGGTCGATTCGTTGGACCCAATTTTCAACGACTCAGCCACACATTTCGGCCGAAACGGCCGTTATTTCGCGTTCAATGTTAGCTCTGAGCTCTTCCAACGTCGTCGGCGTGTTGGCATAAACCAATGACTTAACGTAGCCCCACAGAAAATAGTCAAGCGGCATTAAATCTCATTTTGTAATGAGTTTTACTTTATTTTGTAATTTTCTAAATAGGTGGAGAGTAATAATAATATTGTTAGCTGTGAATTGAAAACTAATATATTCGGATTAGAAAAAAAAAAAAACAAAAATTAGAAAATTATCATGCTTTTTCTGAATTTTCTTTAGCTTTCCCGAGGTCCCGAGGCTTAAGCGAGTTCATTTCGTGCTTTAGCTTTGGCCAACACTATATGCACATCTCAGCCCAATAACTATTAACAGTTTTGTGATTTAGGGCAATGCTGGTGAGCAGAACCTAGGTGGCGCTTGTTGGCTGCTGGGGTGAACAGCAGTTTTATTCAGGCAAGCCCTGTCTCAATCGATATGGTGCCCTAGTTGCGATCAATGATTTGTGACCTTGAAAAGGCATTTAGGCAATCCTCTTAAGACCTAAATTTCTTTCTTCCGAGGAGGAGGCGGAAGCTAATTAATTAGGCTTATCTAGTTCTTTAGGAGTAACTTTCTTTTCTCAAACGAAGCGTACGATTTTAGTGCCATCCTGGATAGTAACATTTTTCATTTATTTATTTATTTTTTATTCAGAATTATTTATTAAAAAAAAATTATAAAAACAAACAATTACACTTTGTGAAAAGAATAAATCGGCGTTATTCTGTAGCACCTAAGTTGCAAGAGGTCAATAATCCTCAACTATATTACTAATTTTGAATTAATTTAAATATTACATTGGGGGTACATAAAATATTAAAATAAAAATTAAGTAAATTGTTGATTAGCGATTTGACTGACTATTATACTCGTATCTATACCATAGAGCCAATATTTCATTTTGGTTATAAACACGGTGGGCAATGTATTTAAGAGTTTGGGTGCCCTATGTTATTAACTCTCAAACTATTGTATAAGAGTTTGATAACCTGAGATTGATGTTGAAACCGCTTCGTAAAAACTAAATTTTACTTTAAAGAAAGTTTAAACATGTAAAAATAATTTAATAGGAAATTGCATAGGTGACGAAAAGCAGGTCAATTAGGTGACATAGCCTTAGAATATCTATGGTGCTACAATAAGTTCCCCCCATGCCATATTGCAACTTAGAGTACGCAATTTCGTAGCAGAGTATTTTCTTAGAACAATGTAGTTTTAACAAACAGTTTTTTAATTTCATCCACGTGTGCCTTCTAACTTCATATTTTATCAATAATGATCCCTAAATATTTAAGGCTTTCAACAACACCTTTTGTTAAACGTCTGGAGCTACATGACAAATGATTAGAATAATTAGATCTGGCACAAGTATGAGCACATAAGGACAATTTTGCACATGAAGACGAATGAAAATAATATCACTTCCAAGCGAACAGAGACCTTTTAAGTAACATACCATCAACTTAGAATTCTCGATTAGCAGCTTTGTGAACAGTTGTCGCAATATTTGTAAATCTTGTCGGAGACTTATCACGAACTCTGATATGTTGCTATTGGCGTATGAAAATGTCATATTGTCAGCAAATCCTCTAATCTTACCACTAAACTTTTGTTGAAACACACTGAATTGATATAGATCAAGAAAAAAATTGGTCCCAAGACTGAGCTTTGACGTACTCCAAGATTTATCTATTTTTGAACACTGAATAGTCTTTCCAATTATGAATTACCTCTGTTAGTCCAGCTTTGTAGTTATGAGATATGATTTACCATATCCATAAATAAAACAAGGTAATTGATATTATTATTAAGACAATCAATTAATTCACTATATATGAAAGCCAAGTTGTTCATTAGCAAACAATTTGTAAGGAATATCACTACTAGTTTTTTTATAAGCTATTTAAATAACTTAGTGTGTGTGTATTGGAAGACCAGAAATAGGCCTATATTGCGACATATGTTTCGATTTCATTTTTCAAATAGTGGAATAACGTCCGCAGTTCTTTGGCGGGTGGATGAAGAGATTAAATATATTATATACCACCTTGATCAAAATGCTCCCGGAATTTATTCAGAAAATTAAAAACACAAATTTATTCATCTACATCTATATTGTCCCCTTCAAAGTAATCCTCATCGACTGCAACACACTTATGCCAGCGCTTGATCCAATCTTCGAAACATTTTTTATTTATATACGCGTTCCCCGTAGTGTTTTTTTTTAACTCGATTGATCAGAAAGAAGTTACAAGGAGCCAAATCAGGTGTATTCGGTGGCTGTTGGATGGTATTTTTTTTGTATTATTCGTCAAAAAATTACGAATAATGATGGCACTGTGCGACGGTGCGTTATCATGGTACAAAATCCACGAGTTTTCTGCCCACAATTGTGGTCTCTTTCGCCGAATTGCTTCGCGCAAACGTCTCATAACGCCCAAATAATACTCTTTGTTTACTGTCTGGCCTTCTGGCAAAAATTCATGATGCACTACACCGTTGGAATCCATGAAAACCGTGAGCATTGTCTTCTTTTTTGACTGAAAACGACTAGGTGTTTTTGGTCTCGGCTCGTACTCATAAGCCCACGTCTCGTCTCCAGTAATGATCTTTTTGATGAATGTGGGATCGGATTCAGCCTCGCAAATCATCTCTTTTGTGGCGTCAACACCTTTTTTGCATGAAGTTGAGGTCTTTTGGAACCAACTTTGCTGCTATACGACGGAAACCCATATCATTAACCAAAATATATTGGACGGATCCATAGGCAATGTTCAAGTTCTCCGCTATCTCTCTGATGGTTAATTTGCGATTATTGACCAACATTTCTTTTACTCCATTAATGTTTTCGCAGGTTTTCGATGTCGATAGTCTGCCACTGCGTTCATCATCTTCGATTGACTCACGACCACTTTTGAACCGCTCGTGCCACTGGTAAACGACCGTTTTCTTTAAAGAATCGTTGCCGAAACACTTTTCCAACATTTTCAACTTTCGCACAAATCCGTTTTTTACGCAAAATTTAATACAAGATTGTTGTTGCAAATTTAAATCCATTTCTAAAATTGTAAAAAATCGCCAACACACACAGAGATAGATGTACTCTTGGCCACGTAACTTTTGCAAATGTCAAGCTATGACGCTAAGATTTAGAGGGAATGTCAACAACAAATTTGCCAACTTAACAAAAAAAAAAAAAAAAGAAAAAAAAACAGAACTTAAATCGAAACGCACGGTGGGAACATTATTCCGGGAACGTTTTGATATATACATATATATATTTTTATTTTCCTATTACAATTCCTGTAAGGTCTATTCAGATTGTTCTCATTTCAGCAGTTTCGTTTAAAATGCATCGAACTAAGATGTAAGTTTTTAAATGAAAAAAAAAATTAAATTCAAAACTTTCTAACCAAATTCATCAGTTCGCCCATAATTAATAGGAGATTTAGTGACTATTCAAAATATTAACATAACTTAACAACGGTTTTGTTCCCACTTCGAGATATTGTAGAGCTGACATTGTTTACAATATCATTGTAGTGGGATCTTCCATGTACTGGGTGAAGTGTTGAAGCCATTTGGCACCAGCAGCAGCGTCAACGGTCGTTTGATCGGCACTTAGTGTAACATTTAACACATTTATTTCCCTAAAGCTTCTAGGATCATTTGGATCTACAACTAGTTTCTTCAACGTCATTCAAACAGCAAGAATTAATAATTGTGGTGGATTTATAATGGCACTGAAGTAGTGTGTATGAAACATTTCCAAGTTAGATTGTTTGTTCCATACTGCAGCATGTTTTAAGTTTTTCGGTTCAAAATTGGGTGATCTGAAAACGTGTTGTTTTTTTGTTGCCTCTACGCTGAGGCTGAGCGACACTCGCGAGCAAAATTTTTGAAACCGGCCTTAAAAGTTATTTGAAAGGTCATACGGTTGTGATACCTTCAATGTCTGAATAGAAAGCAATGTATTGTCATGTGGCTTAGTCAACATCGTTATTGAAACAATTGTGCGAAATTCGCGTGCTAACTTCAGAAGCACGGTCTTTAAAAATTCTCTTCAGTTACTCGCATACGTTTGGGCAAAGACGGGTTTAGCCTTTAACTAAGAAAAAACTACAATGGGGAACCACAACATCGACGACTAAGATAAAATATCTCGATAGGCAGCTAAAAGTAAGGGACTTTATCTACTTCGACTCTGCTATAAACTTTGACAACGAATACAGTGCGGAAATAATGCGAAGAATCAGACTTAGGGCTTAGACGGCTACTGATTAGTAAGGCCCTCTCTGGAGCAACCAAAAAGGCATTAATCACTATACTAATCACTTCAGTTGTATTTTATAGTGCAGAAGCTAAGACACTGACGAAAGCAGATAAAAACGATCTCGGGGACTTCGAGAGAAAAGCTCTTCGGATAATTTTCGGTCCCATTTGCATCAACTGAGAATGGATGAGACGTTTTAATAGTGAACTGTATGGGATATACAGCGATGCTGGCCTCCTCGTCAGAAAAGCTTGAATAACCCGACTAAGGTGTCTAGGTCACTTTGAGGGCATGGACACCAATTCAGAGGGACAAAACTCTAGAATATGACATCCTTTTATGTGGAAGGGGATTTGCGCCAGTTGGAGAGGTCTGTTAGCTGCGGCCACCCTGGACTGTCAGCAAGCACTTTGCAAAGATACGAGTAAGTGTTATTGATAGTTATGTCCAAAATATTGTATAATTTCTTAACTTGAAATCCACGGAAATAGTACATTAGTTAAATTAGCGAGATCATATGCATACTCGTATGCTGCATAAACCGCAGCTCTACAACATGCCTCTAAATTTTGTGAGACTGTTCTGGGCTAGCATTTAATTATCTAGAAATATAACTTCCATCATTGCTTGCACTAGGTTTCCCATTTCCTTGTAACTTGTTTTAAGGTATGGTTTCTTTAAAGCTTTGCCATGTGTTCCACCATACGGATAAGGTTTACATATGACAGAGATTGTGAAGGACTTTTAATAGAAAGTTTATGATTTATTTCCAACTTCTAAACTTGTCAATCTGGTCCCCTAGGATTATTCAAAACAGGAATCGGTTGTGAAATAATTATGAAGGACAGCTATCAATTTTTAAACTTAATCATTCCACTGAACACTATTGGATACAATGTCAAGAAATTGAACAGCTTCCTTTATTTTAGAAGAATAATTTGAGGTAGAAATAGGCGTACTTCGAACTTTCTCAATGCTACCGAAGAAGATCAGCCTTCCATCTTCTTAGTTTTGGGAAATTTAAAATTATTTATACCGAGCTCAAGACGACGAATATAGTGCTACGCCGGTGGGAAACGCCGCCTTTAATCGTTCATCTTTTTCAGGACTTACGTACCCAAGAGTGAAGATGTGGTTCCCCTTAGATTTCCATTAGATGGGCCCAATTTTTCTAGTAGGAAACCTATGAAGGTACTCGTATATTGAAAGATGTCATATTTTTACAATTACACTATGTGAGTTAACTCCAATTTTCGGCCGTTAACCGAACAATTGGGGGTTTATTGAAAAATTTTCAATCAACTTATTTGTGTTAGTGAAAGAACTAAACGCCAGACGTGAAGAGAATATTGCAGCCGTACGCGAGTCGGTTAATCCAGATTGAAATCAGGCGATTCCACGTCGTTCTTTGGAGCTGGAGATCTCTCGAACGTCCCTGTGGCATATTGTGCGAATAAACTTGGCTATATGTCCGTTTGATCGTATTGGCCCAAGAGCTAAAGCAAAATGACCATATTGCACGTCGAACTTTCACTGATTGGGCTCTATTGAAGATTTAAGAGCATTCGGATTTTCACCACAGAATTGGTACAATGGCTTTGTTAATAAGAAAAATTCCTGCATTTGCTTAAGCGAACAGTCAGATGTGTTCTAAAACCATTCAACGCATGACATACTAAAACTCGACTGTTTGATGTGGTTGAGATGATGCCGGTGAGTCGACTACTGTCAATCTGGATTGCTTTCGCTCCATGTTAAACAATTTTTTTGTGAAATCAAATACACTCGACTTTTAAGGCACCGACTCTCTTTTTTTCGATAGGTGAGCCGATGTCCGATAGTTAAAAGGAGTTGCTTCTTATTTGACTGAATATTGGTTATTTTCACCACGAACATCATGTTTCGGGATTAAAGCCAACTAAGGTTTTTTTTATTCCGATTGAGGGATTTCTCAGTTCCCTCGGGTTGAAAGACTGCGTGGAATTCAACATTTCCTGCATATGATGCGCTCTTTGGGGATTTTTGATATCCTGCGTTACAGTAATATAATATATTTTTTGCGGTTACCTCGCGTTTTCTTCTAGTCCAACAGTCGACTTTTGAATTTTCCTACTGGAAGGAGTTGGCCAGAGTTAACGTATACTACTTAGAAATCTGGCTTCCGATCGGTGAAGGCTTCCTGCTTGGGACACCGAAACTGGTGATATTGGACACTATACTCTCTGGCATCCTTGAACCATTTATCGAATGTTCGGCCTTCCTTATTGGCTCGAATCCATGGAAATTTGAAGATTCTCTAAGCTACATCATTGTTGACTATAGATATATAGTATACGCCTGCTTTTCTTGTCGTGGAAGCTTTGTTTATAAACTTTCCCGCTGACACTATATGGATTGAATGTAGGCAAGATGTCATTCACTCGAAACCTCTTGAAATACGAGATAGCTTTGCACTTAGCCTTTGGTAGCGGCCTTAATAGTCGAAAAATGAATATGAGGACAGAATGTTTGGTTTATGCCTACTCATCCTAATCATCCAGCATAAATTCAAAGGACGGACAATTATTTTCCATTGATTGGAAATTTATGCAACTCAGAGTATATAAAAACTGTACTGCTACATACTCGTATATGTAAGTGGAAAACGATAAAGAAGTTCATAATTTTAACTCTGTTTAAAGTGGCAGTATAAGTCGAAAATCGATGCTTTGGTCGGACAAACTGATACAATCTAAGGGAATACTTAAGTGCAAAAATGGTAAAACAAACTCTGTACGTCCTCATAATTGAACTGTTTATGAGAAAAAAAATTTCAAATTCAATATGTAGGAGTAGAGTGCTCATAATTTTGAAAGGTCTCAAAGTACATGAACAATTTTCAATAGTTGCAATGGCATGCAAGGTTCCGTTAGTAGCAATCAATTGGCGCACCTATCAATACTTTTTGGATTCAAGTAAAAAGTTTCACCCTTTCAATCCAATTACTTCCTGCGTCCTTCAAGCTTAAGCCTATAATTCCTTATTTGCATGAAACGAAAAGAAAAGAAAAGTTAAATCCACCCAATAATGTAATACGAGGCAATTTGCAATTTTTAATTTATTTTCAGCACGCGATTTCTTATCGTCGATTTCTTAGCCATTGAGCGCAGTATTAAATGTCACACTTTCACAAGTCCGATAAGTTGACCAAACAAGGAAAAAGGTCAATATTATAGAAGACATAGCCAAGCCCTGCAATAAGACGTATAGGGTTTGAATGTATGGCTTGGGCACATGTAAGGAATTAAATATTCTAATAGGCCAATCATTATTTTCAAATGTAATTTAGTGCCAATTATTATTGACCGACTTAAATGTGTTAAACATGCTGTATGCTAAAGTGGCCTTGGTTTTCAAAATGTACTAAAACAGCTCTATTAGAGGAAGAATGCAAAGTTTCCTTTAATACGTACTGGTATGTCCCCTCATTCTCAGCAATCTCATATTGGTCAGTACATAAGAAAAAAACAAGTTTCATCCAGTTATGGAAGGCTTGATATATTGATCTGAGATCCAAACATTTAAGACTAGTATCAACAATGCCAACAAATCTGTACAAATGGCAACCCTAGTGTTCCGAGTAACATGAGGCGAATCATGACGATCATCGCACTCATGCATGAGCCGTATAGATTTACTACTTTTTGGGGTAGTAGCAAATGCAACGTGAGAGACAATCATCTTCTGGATTTCATACTATCGCTTGACCTCATTGTCAACAATGTTGGCTTTTAGCTAACTTTTATTGCGGTAGTAAGACAGAAAGTAATCAACTTAACACTATCCATCAGGTAAGCAAAGCAGACTAATGGCTAGAAAGGAGGTCATGTCAGACCATAGGTAAATCGAATGCAGAATCCGAAGCGAGGTCTAAAGCTTGTTGAAGAGGAGTAATCCATGGAAACCTATTTGACGTCATTTAAGGAAGAAATCGGAAAATCTGTTGATCTAAATTCAGAACAAAACAAAAGCTAGATGAAGCTGTTCGGAAGGTGAACGATGTCACCAACAAGTTTTTTGAACTGACGTTTCCGGCCAGAAAAACTTCTACATATCGCCCATTCAATAGTGGAACACAGATTATCAGCGCCTACGCAAGTCACTCAAGACTAATTTGGAGAAAGATTGGAATCTTCAGAGATCGAAGTAAAAAGAATGAAACAGACTAATTCGGCATAGGAGAAGTGCCTCCTATAAAGACTTTTGCGAAAAGATTGAAACACTCGGGGTGACATCAACAGTCAATGGCTTGAATTCACCAAACCAGAAACACTCAGAAGGTCTAATGGCACACCGAGTCGAAAGCAGCGACTATCTGTCTTATGGTTTAGACTCGCTCGCCAGGTAACCTGATTAGAACCGGTTCACAACCAGCCCCTATCATCGAAGCTGCAAGTTAGCTAAGAAGCACAATACTCCATACGGATATCTATCACCGCTAGTGGCAACGTATGAGGACATCAAATGCGCAGTTGCTTCCTTAGATGGTTTCACGTCACCTAACACCGGTGATGTATTCTAAGTTATGACACAGAAAGGTATAGGTAAGCTGCTGGGAACTCTGAAAAGAATCTTCACTGCTTCTATTGGCATAAATATCGAACACCTGGTGTAGTAGCTTTTATACCGAAATACGGAAACGATGACTACATGCTTTCCAATAGCTTCAGACCTATCAGTTTGACCTCCTTCTTGTTCAATGTGCGCAAAACTGATTTGAGAATGCATCATCTGTTCAAGACGCAATTTGGTTTCTAACGAGGAAAATTCTACTGGACTGCCCTTAGAAATTTGGTCTGGGCAACTGAAGGCGTACTCTACAAGAAAGAATACGCGCTTGGCAGTTTTATGAACATTGAGTATGCATTCGACCCCTCAACTTTTGATGGCATGTGTAACTCGGCCAGATAACACGGAGTAGACGAATCATCTGCGGCTAGTATGTGATGGTGGATACATACAGGGTTTGTCCGGAAGGCGCCATCCTGTATACACTTCTATGGTGCACACTCATTCTAAATGGTTTTAACGTATACACTCAGGCATATGCAGTGATGTAGATGTACTTTTTGTTGGTTCATACCCAGCGGGTATGTGCTCCAAAGTGAGGGCAGCACCAGAAGTGATCGACGTGATCGACGAGATCGTCTAGTCAATCCTCTCAAAACTGAGTTTGTTTTCTTTATGAGAATGAGGAAGCTGATCTAACTTATTTAGTGCTTAAAGGCATCACTGTCCGTTTCACCAATGATGTCTAGTATTTAGATGTCAACCTGGATAACAAACTTCTTTAATTAACAGTTTACGTCAAAAACCTCCAAGGGGCTGTCGGCCTTTTAGCAGTGTAAGGGAGTTCTCGGTAAACCATGGGTATTGCCATTGCCGTCGAGAGGAGCATCCTTTCGATTTACATGCCACTAGTCAGTTGTCTGGTAAATCAAGTTTTCACGAGATTACGTTACTGTTGATCGTACCAGAAGGACCCAGACGGCCTGCCTTAGCTGCATAGCAGCTTTCTTACAAGCGGATACATACGTAGTCCTGATGGCAATAGCTAACATATAAAGTGCAAAATTAGTGGAAGGAGGGAAGTAAGTGCGGCTGTAGCGACAGTCAACTTGCGATTAAGGCCTAGCAGAACTTTGTCACCACTTTTAAGTTAGTTTGAGAATGCTAGGAAGGGTTAATTCACTGAATCTTGTTCGGGTCGCAGGTCACAACGTGATTACAGGACATGAGGTCACCGGCATCGCCGGATGCCAATTCAATAAACCTATGTTATATATGTTTCCGGAGGTGATGTCGTGGTGCCCGTACCTGTATTTAGGGCATTTCTCGTAGGTTTTGTCGAGTAACTTGTAAAAGCAGTCTTTGGTAAAATCAACCTTCTCCTCTGTCCGGGCATGGGTGATTGAGAGTGTTATGTTGGCGAATTAAGCCTTTATGCGAATCGTTTTCAAGTGTTCGTATACATGCCTGAAGCTCAAAACTTTTTCTCTGGATATTCTTCTGACGGGGAATCCGCATCCGAATAAATGCTGCGACAGCTATTCTTGTGGTGCTGGTTGCCTGTAATATTCTTTTTTTCAGGTCCATTCCGTCGCACTTATTGGATGGTGGTCATGTTTGCTTTGTAGCAGTCGAGAGACTCCGCTAGTTATACGTTTGCACTCGGCCGGCTAAGAGTCTGAACATTCCAAGTGCAGATTTGATGATCGCTGTTCTCTAATTGTTTAATATGGCAATCAATAGCGAATCCATCATTATCGGGGACAATTAGCTGGTTCATCACATTTTCGTTATCTCTTTAGTGTAGGGTTGTGAACCCTTTTACGGCAAAGGTCAGTAGTAACGTAGGTTACTAGTCGGCGCGCACTTACAATTTTAGCCTGCATATGGAAAGATTTACTCATGCTGTTCCCGAGGATCACCACTTTCAGGTAAGACAACTGCTACGTAATGAGTTTGATTTTTTGCTGGCTCAATCCAAGTTATAGGACAGTCAGCATGTTCCCGATTAAGTGCCGGGCAGATCCCCGATTCATCAATTAATCGTCGATCAAAATGATTTGCAGAAAGCGCAATGTGCACGTAGCAGGTTTTTTTTTATAATAAAATCATCCGACACATTGTTATGGTTATCCCTACCTACCCAGACTTTTAAATCATACAGGGTGTAAAAGAAGAGGAGATTTATTGTGCGATTAGAAAGACAGAACACGCAATAATATGAAAATCGTTAACGTTTGGTATTTGAATATAAACTACACAAAAGTGCAACGATTAATCATAAGATATATTGTAGTATCGCTTAAGTAAGTCACGAGGACTCGAAAATCTTCAAGGTTATGAGCATTGGTTGGGTCCTTTTCCCCCAATCTGGTGTTCCCTCCAACTCTTAATAATAAAAAAAAAAACAATTATTGTTCATTTACTGGTGTAGATATATGTTAAGCAAAACTCAATTAGGACTGCCAAGAAAGGGACATGTCCTTACATACTCGTATATGTATGCATACGAGTATGTATGCCAATGTATAATTCATGGTGAATTCGATATTACGGAAATTCGTCCCATCGAATATGTATCGAAATTCAGTTGTAATAGTCGACCCATTTTGAGAGTCGTTATCTGCCGCGACGATTTTGTTGTATGTGCAATTGACATTTGTATTTGAAAAGCGTAATTATCATACCAGCCACGCTATCATCTTTTATTTATTTGTAATTGTTCATCGGAACGCATGCATATTATTTTGGAAGGGGAATGACACTATTTCCTTGTTGGTATCTATATCTATTTTGTACATAAAATGTATGCTCAAACACTTTCTGTAGACTTAAAGTTATGATGTTGATTGATCCTCAATCATGGGGGTCAATAACATTTTAATTAAAAAAATAACAAAAAAGCTGTAATTAGAAAACAAGATAATTTTCCAGGTTAAATCTACAGATATAAGGTTAGCTTTATGGAATTGAAGCGTTTGTGGAAAGTTCTTATTGGTTACTCGTCTCACCACTGCTCCACCTAAATTGCCAGGAGCAATCCGCCCATTCAAACTTTTAGCCGTAACACTAATCTCACTATGAATGCTCATCAGTAGACCGTCAAGCTCACCTTCGGACATACTTTGAAATATCGTGATTCTTTCTTAAGCCGTAAAACTCGCTTATGGAATGCCCTGCCGAGCTCTTTATTTCCTAGTCACTGTAACTTGCAAACATTTAAAACCAACGCATATCGGTATTTCTCTTTCTTCTCTCCCTAACTTCCCTTCGCCGGCGCTATGTGCAAACATCTTAAAGGTACATAAAATCCCTTATTCGCGCGCGAATTATAAAAAAAAATCGAGTACATAGCATTTAATTTAGTTACGAGTATTCTATCGATGCATATAGAGCCGGGCTTATCATGTAGAAGTAAGTAGTCAGATATTTTGAGCTTTCGTCTTATGATGTGCCCTAATATGTGCCCGTATGTGAGTTTCACCCGACCACCTCCAAAGAAATCCCTTGTTTAATGATGAATGCCGGCAAGCACGTGTAGCTAAATAAGAAGCGTACAAAGCGGCGCTGCAAAGAAGAACGAGATCCGTTTGAATACTAGCACAAAATACGGTAAGAACACCGCGTCTCCAGAAAAAAAGAAGAAATCACTAACAGCGCGCGATCGAAGATGTTGAGGGCTTGTACTCAAAGACCAGTCAACTTAAGCGATTGTTGCTAAAACTTCCGTTCACCTGGCCGATGTTTGCAAAGTTGCTGAAAATGACTTTGTGGAGAGTACTAGGTGGGGTGAAACGTAACCTCCTTGGGAATGAAATAATTCTTTTTTAAATGTTTTTTTTATTTTATTCAATATAGCTTGATACACTTATTCCAGCGATTTTCCAACTTCTTGATCCCGTCCGAAAAGTAATTTTCCGGAAGGTCTGCACAATACTCCTCCGTGGCGTCGATGATTTCCTGGCGTGAGCTGAATTTTGTATTGATGAGCCATCTTTTAAGGTTTGTGAAGAGATAATAGTCCTAGGGAGCCAAATCGGGCGAATACGGTGGATGCGACAGCAATTGTCGCATCGGCGCAGTGTCTTGCAAAAACTATTTTTTTTTTCGCTTCATGAGGCCGACTCTTGTCGGCTTCAGTCCATTGCCGGGCACTCATTCTGTTCTCTGGTGTGTAATAGTGGATCCAAGTTTCATCAACAGTTACCAATCGACGCCAAAAGCCCCCCGATTCCACATCAGCAAGTCCAAACACTCTTTCGAAGTGCTCTCGCGTTCGTGTTTTTGGGCAGCAGTGAGCATGCGCGGCACCCAGCGGCATGGCAACGTTTTCGTATGCAGAATATTGCCCAAAATATGGCGTGTGCGCTCAGTACTAATCTTTGTGGTATCTGCTAGCTCGTGCACCTTCACTTTCCGGTCAGCCAACACAATTTCATGCATTTTTTTGACATTGTCTTCTGTAACCGCATCGGAGGGCCTGCCGTTGCGGACTTGATCGGGAGTGGAGTTGCGGCCACCACGAAACTCTCGAAACCAATATTTGACGGTGTAATCTGACGGAGCATTAGCCCCATAATATTTATCCAACTTTTCTTTTCTTTCCTTCGCCGTTTTGCCTCTCAAAAAATAATGTTTTATGAGAGAACGAAAATCATTTTTGTCCATACTCAACCTGATGCCAAACACGTCAACAACAATCAGCTCTCAAAACAAAACTAAAGACAGTATCGCACTGAAATTTGGCATGTCGGACTTCAAGGCACCATAACCTTTTTTTGCAGTAGCAGCCCATTCTGGCGGTCAAGGAGGTTACTTTTCACCCCACCTAGTATATTCCAACCCATTTCTCATTTCTCGTTTGTCCGATTCACAAAAAGCGAAGCGGCAACTATAGAAGTCTCCTCAACATCGCATACAAGATCTTATCTGCCATATTGTGTGAATATCACACTCCAGCAACAGCTTGATTGGTCCCTATCAGTGCAGTTTCAGTCCAGGAAAGTCTACAATTCAAAAGTCTATACAACTACTAGCGTACGGCGATGATATTGTCATAACTGGCTGACCTCAGCGGGCTGTCGTATTGAAACGAAAGCTGCCAAATGGGTTAAGCGGTATATCCTGTCAACAGGAAGGGACACACAAAACAGAACGTTAGAGTCGACAGCTATAATTTCAAGTTAGTAAGGGACTTTCTCTACCTTGGTTCTGCTATAGATTCCGGCAATATCACCGCAGCAGAATATTATACAACAAAGAATTACTCTCTCCAATCGCTGTTTCTTCTAACTCTGATAAGACCTGGGATAATCATGGCACAGATGCATGGAATCTATGGAAAGCGAATGAAGTCGTTTCGAAAGAAAAATCCTTCGAAAAATGTTCGGTCCCGTTTGCGTTGACGGGCTCTGGAGGAGGAGATTCAACGACGAACTAGGACATTATATACTAGCTAGGACATGTGGAGCGAAGGGATACCAATGCTCAGCCCGCAGAGTCTTCGAATCAAACAACGCTGTAGAGGAAGACCTCACCTTAGGTGGTGCGCACAAGTAGAAGTTGTCCTCAGCCGACTTAGAGTGCGCAACTGGAGGCAGTTAACTATGTAAGAATAGGGCTAACTGGAGAAGCTTCTTAGTTGAAGCCCGGGTTTATCCCGAACTGTATTGCCACTTATGTAAGTCCATCTTCGTTTGGATCAACTACAATAGTTCTTTGTTGAATTTGACTGTCCCCTCAACGATTCGGTGAATAAGTCAAAGGAATTTCAGATCCAATTTGGGTTTCAGTTAGAAACTAGACATAAATCTGAGTGACATGAGTTTATGAGGTGAGCTGTATGGAGCTGATGAAGGTTTCTTGTTTTGAAGGGTACTGAAACTATCTATTAAACTTCAGTTTAGGTAAAATTTAGGAGCTGAAACTTGTGTATTAGGTGTAAGAATATTATTTTTAAGCTTGACGAATGATTCATTAGTTTCCTGTGAATTTTGATTGAACGGAACGTCCAATTTGAACACTTTGAATGAAGTCGTAAATTATTTTAAAGAAACTAGGATTAGAAGCATATGCAGACGACATTGGCATAATAGGGAGAACACAGCGAGATCCCAAATGGAGCATTTACAGCTATTGACGACTATAGAAGCAGAAGCTGTAAAAATAGGTTTTAGCCATCAACGAAGGGACACATAACATCGAAGCCTAACAGCGAAATTATCTATATCTATATTGCGCTATAAACTCTAAGAACGACACATGAGCGGAAATCTTGCAAACCGCTGCTTCTTTGGAATTAGAAGGCAATTGGGTAGTAAAGCTCTCTCTCGAGCAACTAAAAACTTTAACCGTCCCAGTCTGTTTTACGGCAGAAAGATGGAGGAGACGTCTCAACAGTAAAGTTTGCGTTTTGCGGGCTGTAGAATGATGCAAGCTTCGTCAGAAAAGTTCGAATAACTCGGCTTGAAGGAATAGCTCACTTTGAGCGCACCGGCCGGAGAAGTTTTCGACGTAGAGAAGAATCTCATATTAGGTGGAGCACACAAGCAAGGGGAACCTCCGCCAACTTCGTTTGCACAACTGGAGGCACCTGGCAAAATACCGCGCTAATAGAGATCTTTGTCCACCCCGGACCGTATCGCCACCTAAGTAAGTGAGTAAGTAAGTAAGAACGACTTATCGAAAGTGAATGAAAAGCTCGGTGCCTCTTAAAACAACTGTATAGCCGGGTACCTTACGGTTCATGGTAACACGAGGATAGGGTAAAGGTCATTCTACACTGCAACCAGATTGATGTATTATGCTCCTATATTCCATCAATTGTTTCATATTTCCAGGACATGGATCATCCCTTTCTACAAGATCACCCTCAGATGATATAGAGATTATATCTGTTTTTAAATGTTGCTGGTCTACATACTCGTATTAGTGCCGGATAGTTGGTGATGAAATCTTCCGTAGACTCCTCACTTTTACAGCAAAATCTACATGTGCTATTGGAGATGATACCCAACCTGCAAAGATGTTTATTATAACGAAGGTAACAAGTTAGTGCTCAGAGCAGAGTCATATTTGTTTCCTATCAAGGAGTGCGGCTAATTCGGCAGATGTAAAAGGTTAGTTAAAAGTGGCTGTTGGAAAGACCAACCCATTTAGGTCTATTTGAGCTAATGATGAAGCGTAGGAGACTGTTAACGTCTATATTTTTTAGAACATTTAAGTCATTGTAGAAGCAAGCTCCTAAGTGAAGTTTACTTCTCTGTGAGAGAGCTGGTTATGTACAGAGTAGGTGGAGGATTATCTCCTCCTCCTCCTCGTCTATGCAGCTTCTGCAGAAATCATTTCCATAGACGCCAAGCCTTCTTGCAGCCTTGCTGCAGATGTTTTCTATTTAGAAACATCAAACTCTTAGATCGATTCAGATCCAGATCTGTTTGGTAGCTAGACGTGTTGATCCAACAGTCCACCTAAGATCTGTTCTTTTGTTAGCATCCAGCTTTAATATTAATTTGCACGTAGCGACTTGTATATCGATGTTACTTTTTCCGGTAGAATAGGTAGAGTGGTTCCAATTTTAGCAAGTTTGTCGGCCCTTTAATTCTGTGGAATGTCTTTATGAACCGGGATCAACATAGATGAAGGTTGAACTTCTCTGCCATCGCCATAAAGAGATGATCGGCATTAAGGGCGGTTTGGAATTTTGTGAGACTGAGTCCAGGGGCTTGATACCGGCTTGACTATCAGAAAAGATGCTGATATCCTTTGCAAATATCACGTTTTACGGTATAGCTGCAGTCGCAGCTACTTGCCTGCTGAAGATATCGAGGGGTCTCAAGTGAAACTGATTACCCAGTGCAGCGGAAGAAGTGCATATACTCGTACCTTGTTTGTGGTGAGCGTGATGTAGTTTTAGTGCTTGTATGGCAGCTTCGTTTTGAAATACTACATGAAACGGTGGTAGGTCTAGTAACGCCTTCATGCTCGCAGTGGCGGTCGTTCTCATAGCCACTGTAATGCAAGGACACGTTCTCTTTTCCTTGTGAATGGAATAATTGTTGTTTCGCTGAAATTTATTGAGGGTCCCTCTTTTTTACACCAGTTCTAGGTAGTTGTGAGGACATCTGTGTCCCGTCTCCTAATAATAACAGTGATATCATGTGCATATCCTATAGTTTTATGTCTTATGGAGTTCAGAATTTGCTTGAGAGAACAATACTCCACCTTATGAAAACAGCCCGTCACAGTTGTGATAATTTATTTCTCATGGCCTTGATTTGTCGTTATTATCCTTAGATGTAGTATGTTGCAAATCCACCTTGTATTGCTTCGTATTGTGAAAAGAAGCCTCAATGTCTATGAATGCACAGAGTGCTATGCTTTTAGCGCCTAATGCTCTTTCTGTATCGTAGACCTGTGTGTGTAGTGCTGAGTGCGTGAATTTTCGGTACGCAAATTGTAAGTTGTGAAGCGGAGTAATAGATAACATGTCCTCCCTTATGTGTCGATCTTATTTTTTGCACACCTTAACTCTTCTCCAAGTGAAATGAATAAATGCCAGTGTGAGACTGGCTCTGAAGATTTGGACTAATGTCGAGGTGAGTCGCTGGGAAAATTCCATCAGCTCCCGGGGATTTGAACGGTTTGAATGACCTTACTATAGTTTACCACAAACTATTCTATCAAAGGTTTAAACCTTGGTTACCATAGAATCAAGCTATTTCCAATGATTTTGTCCGAAACTGTACTCCTGGAAACCAGGGAAGTGAGCCTGCAGAAGGAGCTCTAACGTTTCCCCGAAAGTCGCTTTCATTGTGCTTATGGATGGTGAATACCCTTTCGATAGGGACTTTTGTCCCTTAAGTAATCACAGAATTGTCTCCAAGATTCTCTCTTAGGTTTCCTTAGTTCTTTGTTTTTTCGTTGAGAGAGACTTTCTACAGTCCTAAAAATTATTTTTTCTTTTGGCCTTTCTGAGTTCTTTCTAAGCAATTTTTAGAAAATTTTCAGATGATTCTGTCTTCGATGGACAGCATTCATGGTAGAAGGATACAAATTCATCGGTCAAGTCCCGGCTTGAGTCTTGTGTTGAGTTTCACTGGGAGAATCTGAGTTTATCGACGCAAGTCTGTTGTGTTTGGGTTGCCATAAAGTGTGGTACTTTAAAACAAAGAGAATATGTTTGTCGTTAGACGTGTAGTCCTCATCGGAAATTCTCCAATTCTAAGCCGAGTCAGAGAAAATACCATTTACAAGAGTTTCGAACTATGCTGATACGGTTTCATAAGTTTCACATTGTTGGATAGATCCTTCTCATGCAACAGAATACTCCTAATTGAAGAAACATCACTTTCGCTAATAATGATTTTCAAATTGCGATTTCAATTAACTGAATTAACCTGCCCCATTGGCCTATTTTCTAATTTTCTTTTTCAAACTTTCCCAACGTCAGAGGTATCCGAATGGGTGATAAATTTTATGACGCAAAAAACCCTTTCGGCGCTAACAACATTTTCCTTGTTCGATCCTTATCATGTTACACGGAACTGTAATACAAAATGCTTTGAAGGGGCGGGGGAAAAAAAGAAGAAGAAAATGAAAATGGAAAACTTTAATAACCACCCACCGCCCACTTGGCGCTCATTAATGTCATTAAAAAAATGCACTGCATCATCAAGGTGATCCAAGATTAAACGCACCACAAAGGACTTCTCACAATTAATAGGGTACTTTCACACTTATGCGACTTTTTTGCCGGATAAATGGCTACAGGATGAATAAAAACCGCCCGGGATTGCCGGGACTTGTCGGGACTACATATTGCCACGCGATTGCCATTTACGTAACGATAAAACACCTCGGCTATTATGTACATTTTTTGTTGTTGGAGATTTCCTGTATGATAATGGCGGACAGCCAGGATTTTGGATATAAAGAAAATCCAGGTCAAATATAACAATAAAAGAAATATGACGGCTATTCGAGTGTAAAAGTAAGAGATGGACTCTAGCCAACCAGTGGAGTGGTGCAATGGTCGGCTCGGTCTACTGGGTCTCCTGGCCAACCGCACAAATGTCCTTCGAAAAAGGCAAAACGATTATTAAAAGCAACACATTCATGAGAAGTCGCCGGTAATTGTAGATATCATTTTCCAGTGAGACTGCATGCATTGCCGAGGAATAAAATTACTATTCGAAGGATTGTACTGCTATTGTTGGATATTATTTTGTAGTAAATGCCTTTTTTCTTTTTATTGTCCCAGACGATTTGGGGTCTGAGGCAAAGCAGTCAACTTAGTTGGGATATTATGGGAATTACCATACATTACGTGAAATTGGGTTAAGCGAAGACTGAAATGTAATTCTCAAATCCAGGTGGTGAGATTTCGGGAACCAGACAAGCGAGGAGGTTGCTTTAAATGGAGCACTTATGTACACATTGGTATGGTTGTATTCAGTACTGGTTTTGGTTTTTATTCTGAATTGTACCTAACTACCCGTGTGTATGTAGGTTATATTCCATTTCCAAAAAATTAGTGTCGAGCGCATAAGCTGTTGTCACACATATTTGTATGTTTTGTTGAACAATTTCCCCAACTGATATGCGACAGGAAATCAAATTATCCTTATCCTTACCAGACCTTATCGGTCAGATCCACTGCTGTTGATGAAGCTAGACTTAACATGACATCCAAACAGGGACCAGGTGTTTTTGTGTCGATTTTATTTACACAATCTAAATTTGGACAAGTTTGGAACCCATATTTAGTTGTTGCAGAGATAAGATACATAAACGAATGGAGAATGTGACAGATCCATCATTGAGACAGATTTTTTCCCAATGATTCGGTACTTCCGCCACCACCAAAGGCAGTAGCCTTTAGTAGATGATGCTAATGCTTAGATCGATTTCTGTGGCAGTACCCCGGCAACTTAAGAACCATTCATCTCCTGGACTTCATATTGTGGGCTGACCTGGTTGCTACCAATGTCGACTTTTACTTAACTTTCGTTACAAAAGTAAGCAAGTAATAGACGTTAAACAAGTACACTAACAATATCACTGGTCGAGCGAACACAGAATCAAATGCAAAACTTGTTGAAAAGTTTGAAGGATACATTTACCACTATGTCTGAAAAAAGTCGCTCAGATGGCCCAATCCATGCTAACACGCAAACAAATAAAACATCTAAACGGGTTCTTTAAGACTAATTTGAAAAGGAGGACTAGAATCCTTGCAGGCCAAAGCAAATACAAGAAGTTAATTCAGATTTCGAATAGTGTCTTTCTATGAAACAAATAGGCTGCCCAAAGTCGTCAGGGGAGTAAGTCAACCGGAGTATAAACATTCAAAAGATCTGTTGATCTTTTATGCGTGAGACTCAGTTCCCAGACAACCTGATCTGAAACAGCTCACAACTAATCCCTATCACAAAAGCTGCAACTGAGCTGGGGAACACAACATGCTATAGCGTGTTGGAGAGAGAAATACGTTGTTGCTTCCATTAATGGCTTAAAGTCGATGGCTACCCAGTATGGCAAAAAAAAAAGACTTAGACCAGCTGCTGGAAACTCTGAACATAATCTTCACTGCTAGCTTAGCACTGACATGAATGCGAATGCCTGGAAAATAGGGAAATAAGTTTTTATACTGAAAATCGGAAAAAATGACTACATGCTCAATAAGGGCTTTAGACGAGTTAATCACACTTTCTTCACATTGACGAGGAGAGTCCTTTGGAAGTATACGGCTATGATATCATATGCGTCAGTTGCCTGATGAAACAAGCTTTCACGAAAATACGAGTACGTCACTGTTTTTTTATTTTTTTTATTTTTTATAATTAGCTCACCCTCAACGGGTTTTTAGTACCCGTAAAGTGTTTCCACCCAGCGTGGGCGTAGAAAACTAAGGGAGGAAGAAACGAGAGGTACCTGTATACGTTGGTCTTAAATATTTGAAGGTTATAATGACTAGGAAATATAGAACTAGGCAGGGCATTCCATAATCGTGTTGTACGGCTTAGGAAAGAATCACGATATTTCAAAGTACATGAGCGTTCATAGCGTGACCGGTGTTAAGTTTGAAGGTTGGAAGCGGCGGAATGTTACTTACAATTGGCAATTAGCAACTTGACGATATTGGATTAGAAACAGCAGACAAAAGATCATTGATTAAGATTAGGAAGAGAATCGGAGACAGAACGGAGCCTTGGGACACACCAGCATTTATTTTGTGAATATCAGTCTTGAAACCATCCAAAACAACTTGAATTGAACGTTCCGAAAGGTAATTTCTAAGGCACGTAAGTGCAATGGGTCTGTAAAAGGAGAGAGTCTTCTCGATTTCGCATTTTTTTGAGGAATGGGCTGGACAAATACTGTTCCCCATCTGCTCGGAAAGACACCTAAAGAGTAGGATGGATGAAAAAGCATACGAAGTGGTTTTGCTGATGTGGTAAAAAACCTCTTCAGAAAGAAGGGAGATATGCCATCTGAACCAGCGGATTTCTGTATGTTAAATATCTTTAAGTACACGTGCTACAAGTACTACACTAGTGCCAAAGTGGATTCGTCCACTTGAAGATTTGACGCACTCAAGTGTGGGTGGGGACAAAACATTGGGGACAACTGCTGAGCTGGCCGCAAAGTGTTCAGTAAGTATAATAGACTGGCTTTATCTACAGAGCTAACAGCTGGAACGTCATTGTAAATGAGCGTTGGGATGGAGGATGAGGCAGCATTTCTAATGTTTTTGACGACCGACCAAAAATCTTTACTACCCTTGGGACATTGTAATATTTTCTTCATCAGCTTTTGGCCGTATTGAAATTTCACATGCTTAAGAGGTTGCAGTCATTCCTGGCTCTTTTGAACTTCTTTTGATTTTCTTCTGTCGGATCTTGTAGTACCGAAAAGGGGCCCCCGCCCAATTATCAAGGCTTCACCCATCAATGACGTTGTCTAATAGTAAACGGGGGCAGAGCAAAGTACTGGTCTTATCGTAAACATCTTCAGATGACGCCACCGAAGGTTACTACCATTTGATCAGTCACAAGTTGCCGGTCATAGGTCTTGTTGGCAGCTGGACCACCGGTAGTCCCTACTAGGACTTAAATCACGGTACCATTGAAGTCAGGAGCCCCCCGGATCTCGGCCCGTGCCTGACTTAAAGAGGTAGACCTCCTTGTGGGAGCGTCATAGTGGCTGTGGTTTAAATCCAAAGTCGCGGGAAGGGTCTTCCTTTGGTTGACCCAATGTAGAGTTGCAATAAGTGCTAGGTGCTGCGACCCTAAGAGCAGTAAGAGGGTTTAGGTCGGCCTCAACTCATACCAAGGGTGGAGCTTGAGCCGGCAACACAGTTCCGATTTGATATCTCAGGCAGGCGGCAGAGCGATGGCAAGGCGTATCCTTGCCCCTATGGATGTATGGGCATCCCGTAAATATAAATCTACATGACAGGCGGTTTGCATTAAAAATCAGACACTAGTTCCGAAAAAACATTTCTCCAACCCTGACGCTCGAGTCATACCATGCCTTTTCTTTTGAGCTGATACACTCCCTCTGATGAGGGATCCAGGAGCTAATTACAAAAGGGGATAATGTCTGTGATCATATCAGCAATGGAATTCGCGTCGTTATCGAGGAAGCATAACAACCAGTGAACATTACTAAAGAAGCTGTTAAGTCCACTCTATTTGGCTTTCTCGTATTGTCATACGGTTCTTTTGGGAATATTTTCTTTAGTTTTGTGGCCGGCGTAAGAGAAATTAGCTCATATGGCACAATGGTCTAACGAGCATAGAGGGGAGAGCACATCAACGGTGTAGTTGGTATTCGCGTGGTCTCATTACAAGCTGGGTCAAGTTGTCTGTCCAAAATATCGAACCCACCCAGAATTGTGTGTATCGCCCGCAATGACGATTTCAATATGGGGATACAGTGATACACTTCTTTGTATGGAGTCAGACAGCGTATTGAACTTGTTAAAGGTCGAACTGTTGTCCAGTTTGAAGCTTCCGTAAATTTTCGCTTTCCCTAGTACAATAGTTCTTCTCTAAATGGACAAATGAATCTTAATTCATATCAAGGGGCTTTGGTGTAACATACACTAGAGGTTCGATGACCTTGCGTCCCGACTATCTTTGAATTTCGGACTTACGGGCACTTCGTCTGATGCAATGACTATTGTATCTCAATAAGTAAGAGCGTGTGCTGCTTACTGGCGGTATAATACTACGCTCTTGCTAAGCACCTAAGTCTGATTGGCATACGTGACAAAATATCCTGTGATATTTAATGTGAGAATGAAGATGCCACTGCGGAGTGTTATACTTGTAAGTTTCCAGCTTGTGCTCGGATCAGGTTGCAAGTATTCGGCGCTAATGTTGTCTGAAAATATCTGCCTTCGCGCATTCCTTTTTATTGTTCCTCTAGGTCTTTTACTGCCTTTCAGATTTATTTAGAGGGAATAATTTGATCCTTATTCACTGTCAAACTTTCAAAGTACGTATCTATTGCACGATTTTTAAGCATATGACAGTCTGGATTCTATAATTTAGGTCGAAATGTTTGCTTTGTTATGGAGTATTTTTCCAGGCGTTCTAGTTAATTCAATGCAAAGATAGGAAACAGGGACATATTTGGTAGAATAGTCCGTAAATAAAGTTTGTCGACTTTGCTTCAGGCCGAAATGTCATCGCCAGCATTAATGCCGAAACTATCAGAGACCGCGTACATATTTTGAACTGGCGCATGCCGAGAAACACAATGTAAATAGAGCGCTAGTTCAAAGGAGGAACAGGGTGGCTTGTGAAATTGATAGATGTTAAGGCAGGAAAATTACTCAATAATTTAACCAGAAGGTAAAAAATAAATGCCAAGGCCACAAAGTAGGAAAAGAAGCCTCCTGTCAGGCATAACGAACCATTCACCCTAGATGATGATGAGCACCATTTCCTTCCACCCAATCTCGACGCAGTGGGAATAGTCATATCTACATAAACTAAAGTCTAACTATGCCACCGGTAGTGACCGCGGGAGATAACTTTGTGAAGAATATTAACCAATATGTCAGAAGGAACTCTAGAAAACTATATCTTCTGGACAAAATTTACAGGCATCAGTCTTCTCAACATCACCTATAAGATTTTGTGTATTGGTGCGACACGACACCTGTCATTGATTCTAAGGCCGAATAAAACAGCTTTTATAGACAATAGTGAAGCAGTTGCAGCTTACAACTCCCCGATAAAAAAACCAGAAGGAGTTCTTATAACGAGTGAAAAATTTCGACAAGCATTGAAACAAATAGTCGGGCCACGAAGTGGTTCCTCAAGAAGAAATTTGGAGTACTAAAGTTTATCATACCATCAAGAGCAGGGATGGCTAGGCCTGACAAGTTCACGGCAAATACAAATTAGGTCATGGATAGCAAGCAAAATAGAGGTTGCAATGGATCAACGGCAGCCCTTATATATCCGAAGCGGGCTACTAGCTCCGGGCTATCCGACCGCTTGTGCCTAAGTGGTTCTAAAGAGGGCTTGTGTGTGGGCTTAACAGCCGCTCACTTAAAAACTAGGGCGGACTTAATGTGGACGGTCTTGGTAAGCAAAAAAAGTATATCAATGTCTATGTATATCGCAGATGCTACAAAACCTTTACCGATCGCGTATTCTTCAATCTCTCAATAAGTCCTATGCATTCTGCATCAAATATGGAAGATCAATCGATTCGATACCAAGAAGCCGTCAGAAATCCTGGAACTGTTGTGCTACATTTCATTCGACTGCCCCCTGCCTGGATGAAGAGTGCAGATAGATACGTGAAGCGAAGCAACTCGCTCGGACTTATCGGTTAACGTAATAGTTAACCAGATATTGGAAAAAACACTTTTTCACCTTGGTAGACTCTGTGAACAACCATATTTTAGCTGTTAGATAGATCGAATCATTCGATCTGGGCGATGAAAGCCAAGATTTTAGTGCACATGAACAACCTTAAGTAAAGATAGCAATATTTAAATATAAGCACATCAGGGCTGTACAACTAGACGGCCTACATGTTGAGCAATAAACGACAGCTAGAGATGACTTGGTAGACCGGCAACTAACTCATATTCAAGATTCAGTCAGCTTAAAGAAAGCTCGTTGTTTCGAAATGGCTGGAAGTAATGTCACCAAACTTTTAATATCAAAAATGTAGACCCATCCAGGGTATATCAAGGAGCTGTTGTTGGAACTACTAGTATACGCTGACGAGAACGTCAGGAATTAAGTAATAAAAATGCCTCGTCAAGAAAAACTAAGACCCTAATCATCTAAGCATTGACGTTAGCGAAAGCGAACATATTGGTTTGGATTGGATTCTTGGATTTGGTCCCATTTACGCTGACGGGCATTGTACTATGGACTATGACTGCGAGTTCTGCGAGTTCTGCGAGATGTACAACGACATCAATGTGCACTCCAGCTGACTAAGATGACTAGAACATGTAGAAAGAATTATTATTAACACTCTGGCCCAAGGATTCGTCGGTTACTACGTGGTGGGACAACGCAGTAGAGAAAGACCCGGCCTTATGTGGAACAGCAAATGAACGGGGATTTCAATCACTTTGGAATGCGTAACTGCAGGATTTGGTTAGCTAAAAAGATTCATTGATTGAGGATCAGATTCAGCCCGAACTGTAGCAACATCGACGTAAGTAAATATGGCTCTAATAGGCCCAAGGGCCAGGGCCGCAAGTGCCTTTAACGCTTCCTAGACGAATGATTTTTTTTCGGATGATGATATGCTACAGACTCTTTATTTTGTTTACCCGCACTTTGATGCAAACTATATAGTTCTGATTTTGATAGCAGCTGTAGTCCTTTTACAGTCCTAAACGAAAACTTCAATATCTCTGTTGAAATCTCTTAATCAGAAAATACATACTTCAACTGTATCGCCACGTACTTTTAGGTGTTACTACTTGTTTTTTTCTTTACCTTGTGACCCATAAATTGCTCATTGCTTTGTCGCAGTTCGACCGGAATATTAATCGATTTTCCAACCTTGGTCGAAATTCCCACGAACAACGCACAAGAACCAAAACAACATATGTACATAGATCCATCAAAAAGGCATATCTTGGCCTACTTCCAAGAGCTAAGAAAAAATCGACACCTCGGATAGAAAAAAGGCTTCACATTTACCCAATCATAATTAATAGAAGTACTTAGACAAACCACTAATGACTAAAATAAATGCAGTTAAACTCACCCCAGATCTCAAGTCCATTAAGACTTCATCGTCCACGATATCCAATTCCTCCCAAGACTTTGGCTGTTTCCGCTGCTCCCTCGATAACTGCTCGTTTTTATCGATTTTCTCAACGAAATTCTCGTCGTCGATGCGGATCGAAGCCCTCCTAGCTCGCGATGGTGACGGTTCCCTTTGTAAATTATGAAGAACTTCGATTTCCTTGTGAGATGATTTCGGACTGATAACACTGTCAACTGAAGTGATACTAGGACGCTTGAATGGTGACCTGGGTGATGTGCTGCCTTTAGGTGGATTTTCGGGTTCTTTCTTCCTTGGAGATGTTGGAGGTGTAATTGAGGATGGTGGAGTTGCCACTAAGGATGATGGGGTTGCTGCTGTGCTATCGTTTGAATTTTGAGTTTCAATGTGTTGAATTGGCTTGGTATTATCGTTATCAATTTCAAGGCTTAACATATTCAGTTTATCACTCTCTGATTGGATTTCCTCATTCGTTACTGTGGCATCACTATCTGGAGTTCGCATTTTAACTACTTCTCCACCAAAAGTCACACGTTTCGGAGTTCTTGGAGTGGCTGGTGTCTGGAAGTATTCATCTTTAGCTCTTTGATTGATTTCCTCGACCTCACTGTCAGAGAGGACATGGATGATTCCTGTTGTCTCCATCGGTGGTCCACTTACAACTTCATCTTCCATGCTACTGGGATAAGTATCTGGGGCTTCAGAATCGTCTTTTTCCTCAAGAATTCTCATAGTTAGTGTGTCGTCGTTGATTTTTATTTCAGTTTCCATAATGATCTTTTCTTTGGATGCACTACATGGAGCCGGAGCACTTGAGAACTCGAACATTTTCTCTTCATCTGAGGACCTCCAGTAGCCATCTGATTGATTAATTGAAAATTTTTCCGCTTCCGATTCTTGGGTTGGAATGAAGCGCCATGACTTTGTACTCGAATTGAGTTCCTTACTTTCGCCAACACCGTAAACACTGCATAATAGTTCGAACTCTCTGTAGGCTCCATGAGACATGTATTCGGCGAATTCCCTATTCCCAATCAACTCTCGAATCTTGGATAACACCTTCAAGGTAATCTCCTGATGCGTGACTTGACCCATTTTATTGACCAACATGTCGATAGTAGTTCGTAGGATATAATTTCGTTTAGTTGTGTGTAGAGTGGATTGAACCAAAGCTGGTAAGGATAGCATAACACCACATGTTAGGCGTCCACCAAATGGTTCATTTGTGATTTTTTGATTAAGTCCTATGTCCAAAATCTGCAGAAGGATGGTCTCCGGCATAGCTGTCTCAGCGAGGTATACTCGTAGGCAGTCAAGTGCTCCTTTCCGAACGGTAGGAGCCTGATGCCCTAAATTTTCCACCAACTGTGGCACCAGTGGATCCATATATGCATCCGCCTTTGGTCCAAGGACCACCAAAACATCCACAAGCACTCGAAGCGCGTGTTGTCGCACTTGCCATTCAGCATCTCGTAAACGTTCAAGGAACTCGTCAAACATTGCTGCAGGATAAACAGTGTCCGGCAGGGTGCGTGTCCTCAGTATGTACTCCCAAAGAGGAGTCAGTTGAAGAACTGAACCGGGTCGTTGCGAACCAGCCGATGAAAGGTGTTGCTGTTGATGATGATATCTTCTAGCCGAACGTGGTGTTGTGGTGAGCACATGACGTTGCTGCTGTTGCTGTTGCTGTTGCTGCGAAACAACTGATGATCCCGAATAGTTGTTGTTATCAACGGAACTAGAATCCTTTCGATTGAACATCCGGCGGAAGAACATATTACGAATTTAACAAAAACAAAAATTATGCAACTGTCAGCGACATTTGAATTTGGATAGAGCAGCACACAATGACCGAACCGGGTTAGGTAAAACTCATGACTGAGCTAATGGCGAGGATTTCCAAGCTTTTTGTAGCCTATTACCTGACCAGTGGTGTGAATCGGTAATCAGTGGTTGGCTATGAAGCTTTTCCTTTGGTGGACATGAACACCAAATTGAAGTGCGCAGGACTTACAAGTACAATGTACAGTGCTCACATGGTGAGTCTAGGTCTTAGTCCTAGTACTAGTCCTAGTCCGATGTTGTTACTCATTCATTGTGCCCCCTGTTGAATGGTGTGTTCCTGTTGTGGCTTTAGTGGTTTCTTGGCTCCTTGAAGCGTGCATGCGTTCTAGATGACCTGGTTTGGCTGATAAGAGAGTTATGAATTTCAATGTTTCCATTGGCGAAAGTTGTTGAAGTGAAAGTAAGACTGCTTGAAAGGTGGTAGGCAACAAGAGGCGGCTGTTGGCAAATGCTTACCTCGACTTGCGGCTAAGGTTTGTGGATTCTTGTAAATTTATTTTTACTGTTGCCGTCTTGGGGGCGGAGTAGGATGTCTGGATGTCGAGGAGACCGGCTACCAGTGGAAATAAGTAATTTTCGGTTAATGATCGGAGAGATTAGAGTATATGATAGGATTTGTGGTGCCTAAGGTTTATTGTTTGTGAATTTTATCTTCCGTTAATGAATTGAATTGAGAACAGGTTTCGGGTGAATTTTAATAGATGCCACTAAATCATTTTTATATGCTTCCGGAACTAGGTTTCCGGGTTGTGTGTACATTGGTGGAGGGGTTTTTAAGGCTACTTTCATGATGTACGAATGTGTTAAGGGAAATGCTGCTAAAATAAAAAGTTGTAGACCTACATATTTAGTTTCCAGAATATATTGATCGAACTCCTGGATTGTTCTGGATGTAATAAGCTGCTATTTGCACAAGATTTTTCGGTATTTTATGGTGCTAAAAATGTTAAGTAGGTGCCACTTCGTTTATTTATAATTAATAGTGTTTTAAGTACCACCCACTGTAGGGTAAAACGTTATAATGAAAATATAACCCGAATTCTGACTGAAATCTGAAGGAAACATTTAGGTTGGTCCAGAAATTCCTCCCTCTTTTGTGGCATGAACGCTTATCATGGGGAGATACATCAGACTAGCATAGCCAAAGCTGATCACTGCTACACTGCTGTGATCTTTATTATTCTGACTCACTGAAGCTAGCTTACTAAGCCCTAATAATAGAAAATATGGGTTCACCTACTAACAAAATGGATTAGGTGTCTAGGATAGCAACTCAGGACCGAAAGCGATCAATGCATGGATCGATAATGTTTCCATGCCGTCAGGTTTCTTTAGATAATACGAGTATTGGACTGAAGAAACATTTTGACTGGATTTTACTCTGAAAGCCCCGTACAGGAGTGTCAAATATTCTAAGTTATAGAGGCTGATTAAGATCGAAAACCTCTCTAGATGAGTCCTGACATCAAGACACTCACACTTCTCCTAGCCTATTCCTTTTCATTTATAAATAAGAGTTTGTTTCTCTTTCTTTCGCTGTGATGGATTTAAAGTATAATAATACCCACGTCGAGAATCAGTTTGGTTAAGGACCCAGACCTGCATATGGGCTTGTCTACAGATGTATCTCTCATATGACTGTGATTGCCATAATGACTGTTTCTACTCAATTACTCTAAAGTTGTTCTGAGTTATGTTCCTGCTATAGCTATAAGAACGTTAAGCCTTAGCGCATTTCACTCGCTTTCCATAAAATAGAAGCTCCTAAAAGCATCTCACAGCGAAGGATCGCAACAACACACTTCTTCGAAAATGCTATATAACAATTCTGGAAATGCAGCTCGTGTTCCGGAAATCTTTGGAGGTAGGAGACAAGCTAGGATGATAGAACACAAGTTGGAATGAGTTAAAAACATTTTAAGCGACGGTTCTATTTACAAAGGGCGAAAGGTGCAAAAGACCGGATTACTCATGAGCCTTCCAATATTACAATACTAAGGCCTTTCAGCTTCCTGGTCATCATTGGGGACAACCATGAAAGAATTCTGATCACATGAGATGTCATTAAGGTCATGTAAAACGCATCTATTACCTCGATTAGATATCCTGCGATCCCCACAAAATAGATACAATGGACTAGTAGTTTGATCTAGAATGCAACTCGAGGTTATATCAGAGAAAAACATAACAAGCAGACCAAGAATTTGCATATGGATCCCAGCTAAGACCTCCTCCATTTAAGAAATATTACAAATCATTAAACTTAGCATCACTTCGCTTCCTGCTCAGAACTGGATGAATTTTGAGTATTGCCAGCATGCCAGAGGAGTCTCTGCCTCTATGGCGAAGACCCAAGGAGTGATTAGGTATTGGATAGAAAGAGAAGGAGATATGTTTGGAATCAGTAGCTATTTCGCTCCATATATAATAGGTTGCATCCAGCATTTAATGGGGTGACTAAATTATTAGTGTAATTTGACTCGTTGTTGTATTCTAGGTAACCTATTGCCTGAAAAAGGAATGCCTTCGGGTGCAGTTGGGATTAAGCTACACTGACATTTGAGCCACGTGCAACCACAAGGTTCGAGCCTATCACCTTAAAAGTCTACAAAAGGATGAATTGGAGCCATATAAACTTTGGACTTAGATTCTATAGTTTGTGACACTGGAGTATCAGTTTCCCCAAGATCAATGAAAGAGGATCACCCTTTAACAAAATTATTTTGAATTGCTAAGACGAACGGTGTGGTTCTTCCTTATAATTAAAAGATCTGAATAGCACTGTTCGGGGAGTTCCTTTACCTAATTTTAATCACAGTGCTACATAGTTCTACTTTCCAGGAATAGAGAAGAAAATGCAATGCAAGGCAAACCAGCAACTTGGACCATGGACTCAAGACTCTTAGATACATCTCGCTATATCTTATATTTGAAGACAGCCTTAAGTATTGCAGTTCGGTTGGAAAACGCCTTAATGTATTATTACTCCCAAATTACTACTTCACGGACAACGAAATTAATGCAGCATCGTTGGAAACTGCCGTGTGTCCTCTAGGTCCCCTAGTCTCTACGTTGATAGCATAGCTAGGGAGGCAATAATTAGTCTCATCAGGGGATATGATACTAACGTTGATCACATCATATTTTGATTATATTTCAAGTACAAACCTTATTGTTGGTATTACTTATAAAACAAATTTCTCATCGCCGATACTATTATCAATAATAAGACAGTCTTGTCTACTTATAACATACAAAAAGGGGTAGAAAAATTCATATTGTTGGACTTTAAAACTGCGGCAGCCTAGGAATAATGGCAGAAAACTTATCAATATGGAACTCTTTGTGGTTGTTTGTTCAAAAAAAAAAGAAGAACTGATGGCTTCTAGCTTTCTGCTTTCCAATTTTAGTAGCCCACAAGTGATTAACAATCAATTCATCGACTCAATGATTTGATTATACGAGGAATAGTTTGCCTATAGAGCCTTACAGCTCCAAACTATAAAAATATGCAGGAGCAGAGGGCGTAATACCAACTGAATTCAGAAATGATTTTAGATATCACCCTGCCTGTTCTAGGAATAACCCTGTCCTTCCTTCTCTGGTTATATAGCACAGACCCAACTGCACACGCTTCCATCCTGCATATATGTGTAGAAGATTTCCAGGAAACATCAAGATCATCACGCGCTAGTTACGATTCAACAAACAATTTCAAGTTACTATTCCTTTGAACTAATTTTGGGAAGAATATGCATTGATAAGGTCACAGGGATCCACTTCTATACATATATTTTCTCTGACAGACGGTTTTAGACATTATTTCCTTTTTACAGATCACTGGAGCATGTTCCAGAAGGAATTTTTTGTTACAAAAGAGTGGCAATTTTAGCAAGAGAAAAACCTCATATCCCCTAAGCATATCTCTATTTCATCGGATACGCCGGAGCCCTAGCTTGCCATTCTTCTCAATAGCAGTTCAATACTCCTTTTTAGATGCTTCATATGTTTAATATCTCCCAACAGACGGCATAGTTGGTCTATGATATGTCATGTTTCATTACGGAACACATTGAAAAGCATTCGGAGCTTCACCTGGTTCAACTAGTAAATAAAATATTTCTCATAGATTCACGTGGGATCACAATGGTTTTTATGCCTATGGCTGACAGCCACTTCTATCTAACCTAATCTGCTCTAAAAGCCTCGTCATTCTCTTTGGCTCCTGACACGAATTGCTGCTACAAGACCAACTTATTTCGCATGTTTTGCATTTGCGGTGAAACTCTGTACGATGGTGACACCTAAATCATTTCCGTTGGTGAGGAACCAAATTTTGAGCATTACTGAACACTAAGTAGGTTAAGTATATTAAAAAAGTATATATAATCGCGTGCGAGAAAAGGTAGAATGAAGCTACAAAAATCTGTTGAAAATCCGGCCAAAGACTCAGCGTAGGTCCCTCCAAATGTTCAAACTTCCAAACTGAAGTGGCCATCTACATAATCCTGTTGCAGATTGCCAATTGAGTAGTTATGTACCGACTGCAGCGGGTTAGAAAATCAAAAAAATTCTAAATAGGCCGATGGGTCTGTCTTTGCCTTCTTCGGAGAAAACTCGTCTCGAAAAATCCATTGTTTCGATCGTCGCTTGGTCTCTGGCGTATATTAGTAATGGATCCAGATTTCACCTACGGTGACGACTCGAACCAAAACTTCGTTCGAATTTTAACTAATACTTGGTTCATGAAACTGTTGAATAAATTCGATCACAGTACTTCAAAACACGTCTATAACGTGATAACCACTTCAATGGGAACAGCGACATCTATATTTACATAGCAGAAGGTGTCGATACTCGAAGAGCAGAAGATTTCTATACTTGAATAACAAAGTCTCGACCATTGCTGACTAGAGAATGGAATCGAATTTTCTAGCAATTTGAAAATTGTATGGGACACTGGATGACGAGGATTGTTCTCGAAGTATGTCATTCGAGTATAAATACCAGCATCCCCGAGGTATGCAAGGAGTTCATCAGTTGAATTTGAAGTGTTAATTAGGAGAAGTGATTAAGTATTTTAAGTAAAAGATAAGAAAAGTGTAAGCGGTTGAGAAATTGGATTGTGTTGAGAGAAACAATTAAATAGTGAATTGTAACTGTACTGAATAAAGCGATTTGTATTGAAACGAATAAGTTCTATCAGTTGTACCCACACAAACATTTTACAATAAGATCGGGACAGGCGACGAATCAACGATTTTCATATGTTCGAGTTATAGAGAGCTAGTCCCAACGCATGCAAAAGTGTATTAATCTTCATGGAGAGTATTTTGAAAAACAGTAAATCCATTTTCGATGAGGGATGAATATGGTATTTCTTTTTACTTGCTTTGCTCAAAACTTAAGTGGCAACGAACCGCAACGGCCCTACCCACAGCTAACTCATGCTTAACTCACTCGTATCATGTATAACGTTGATTGCAGTTCCGTATGATACGCCTACGGTCTCTGTTAATTCGCGCACTTCCATTCGGCGATCAGCAAAAACCGTGTTACGGACTTGTACAATTAATTCCTCAGTAATCACTTCCGCCGGGTGGCCTGGCCGCTCTTCATGAAAAACAGATGTACGGCCAAGTTAAAACTCCTTGAATCAATATTTCATTGTATCAAGAAATACCAAATACTTTTAATACAAATGTTTTTCAAATCAAAACTAATCGATGAATCAATCTGTAATTTTGTATGTCGTCGTTTCTAAGATGGTAGTACTTGATGGTAATGCCAAATTTTCAAAGCAAAAACGCCACCTGTCTTTAAAAATGGGTACTTATTGATCCGCCCTATTAGAAGTCGTTACAAAGAATTTTCACAAATATCCCTTTGCAGTGTTGGCTTACGAGTTTCGCACAATTTTCTCAAGTTTGACAATTTTGAAAATATTATCAAATACCCCTCGAGAAGAAAGATACAAATTTTAATGGCATGTGCAAATTGTTCAGACGACACGGTGTAAACGAACCATTAGATTTGTGGATTGCAACTATGTGCATCACTTTGATTGTAGATGCTTAGTGAGGTGTCGGTGAAAAGAGGTTTCAAGTAGGTTGGAGTTCAGTCTACGATGATATAGTGCACGTTGGTTGACTCTCGGCTTAACACTCTAAAGATTTCTAACGTCTTCGCTCACACCTAGCGACTATCTGCTAACTGTAATACAGGTCTGCTCTTTGATGCATACGGAATTTGCTATAACCCTCTTAAGACTGAGAAAAGTGATCAACTGGATTAACTCAACTTGCACTTAAAAGTCTTAGCATTCGTTTTCTGCAGACCAAGATTCGGTCAGAATGTTATTCATGCAAGATGAAATTCTTAGACTTCATTTGTAATGAAGTAAAAGATCATATCTGCTTTAATCAGGAACCTATGCTGTATATTGTGTAGAAAAAAGTCATGCGTCTGCATCTATAGCGGCAGGCCAGGCCCGTTTGAGGACGTATTTTACTCCGTTATCACGTTCTAACTTGCTTGACAATGTAAGCCTTGTTCAAACCCAAGGAGAAATACTCTAATCCTTGGCCGAGTCTTAGTTCACAATAGGATCGCGAAAAATGAGATGGCCTGGATCAGGCTTTCGGTAGAGCCCCAGGTACATATCGAATTATGCAATAATTTATATGTCGTGAAACTTTTAAAATCAAACAATTTATTTATTTCATGAAACTTATTTGGACAAAAGTATAATAGTGAGCTAGATCCAATGGCTGAAGTGCTACGTAACAGACTGACTAAAAATGTGTCAAGCGAGGTGAAATGTTTTCTTCAGCTGTTGACTAAACGATTATTTGGTGACCACGGCATGATATCGAAACTGTATTTTGGTATATTGTCTTCTAATGTGCATAGAGAAATATTTTGTATTTTTACAGACCTAGCTATCGTAAACGTAAGTTTGACATGTATGGGCAATCACATGATGATCACCACACACGCTCGATTACTGAACCTAATCACATTAAAACCACAAATGATGCCCCTGTCTCTAGTACAGCCAGGCGTCTTACACCATTTTTCATTTTTATTTTTTATATAATTAGGGCCCGCTAACTGTCAAGACGGGATTCAAAAATGTGCCTAAGGCCAGTATTGCTCGGACAGTTCATTTGGACTCTTTCAGTTACCACTAATGACTTTCCGTCTGCACAGACATTTCAAAGATATATGGACTATGTTCGATAAAATATTATTCGCCTCAGATGACAAAACACAACATCTCAAGCACCTACCTCAACATCTTTTTTCAAAGTCTTCAATACGGCGGACTTGTAATAAATTTTGCAAATTCTCTCTTCGGTAAAGCTGAGGTTCATTTCCAACGTCATCAGGTAGCATCAAACGGAATTACTCCCCTCTTTTCGTCATAAATTTATTAAAGTATCCGCAGCAACACAAGCTCCGCTTAATAGCTTGCAATCGCATGAACGCACATTTTAAATTCGGCTTTCGTAGATTGCAAGCAAGCTCTCGCATCCTCTGTGCGTTTGGCTAACCCTAATACCAACACCAACTGGCCAATCTGTACGGACGCATCAGTACGAACCATCAGAGCGGTTCTACAGCAGCGATCTCAATCTGCCTGCAACTTTCAGCTACTTTTAGCCGAAGGTAATAATCCACTTATGACCGGGAGCTGCATACAATCTATGAAAAAGTACAACATTTTCGGCATATCTTCGAGGAACGGCACTTGAATATGCATACGGATTATAAGCCTCTTATCCATGTTTTTAAGCAACGGCCCAACGGACATGTCTCTGGGACTCGTAACATCGTTGCTGATACTCTTTCGCGGTTAGATGAATGAAATCACAACAGCAGTTTCACCCGGATCAAGCAACTTCGTGAAATTCTGAACAATCCAGACCCTTCACTACAACTTTTTCATCTAGCACTGAAGCTCAGCTGTATTTCGACGTTTTGTAAGGATCAATTCGCCGATTTGTGCCTTAGCAGTTAAGGAAACAAGTTTTCAATTCACTTCACTCCTTGGCACATCCTGGACAAGGAACTCCATGAAAACTCATCGCCCAACGTTATTTTTAGCCTCCGATGAACAAAGATTGCGCCAGATGAACTAAGTTATGCACTCCGTGTCAGGCAAATAAAGTCATTCCGCATACAATTTCACCAGAAATTTCTTAAGAAATTTCGATCAACCCTCACAACGATTCGAGCATATCCATTTAGATCTGATTACTCTTTCACCATCAAAACGATTTAACCAATGCCTAAGGTTCATTCATTGACAGGTTCACGAGATTTCCTGGACCCGTCGCTTTGGAAAACAGAACTGCAGAAACTATGCGTGAGCATTTCATCTCTCGTTCCAGCTTTCCACTTCAAATTACATTAGATCTTGGTACTCAACTCGAATGGGAGATTTTTAGAGACCTCGTGAATATTGAAGTGGAGTCCTGAAAATTATGATTTGGTCCCCAATATCAAAAACAAAAACCATTTAGATATTTTTCGTATAAAAAACATTTATTGTCTAAGAATTTATTTTTATTAAATCTTAAATTGAATTATTCTTAAAAGCAAATATATACTAACCTAAACAATTTAGATTTTTACAAAAAAAAAAAAAAAAAAAAAGAAATAGAAAAAAACGTCATGCCGTTCTTATAAATTGAAATTTCTCACAATTTTCTTTCTCCGATATTAAGACTTAGGCTTCGGAACTCTACTTTAAATCAAAGTTTAAAGTTTCACTATAGTGTTTTTATTTATTTCGTTTTTAATTTGATACTCAACTACTTAAGAATTAAACAATTATTTCCTACATTACCATTACTTAAGAGACAACTTGTTTTATTTGTTTTTAGTCGTTGAACTAAATAAAAAAAAAACGAATGAAATGAATTTTATTTTTATCAAATAAACCTTATGGCAAGATTTTTGTGTTTTTGTTTTTATTTTGTTTAAAATTATATAGCACACGGGAAAATTTAATTTGACAACAAAACAAAAAGTAATTGTTAAAACTTACAAAACTAACTGTAATGAGGTGTTAGGATTTTTTTTTCATTATAATATTTTTCATGCCACTTACATTTAAAAAAAAAGAAAAAAAGAGCGATTTTTAAACAGAAGTGTAAAGAATTAGCAAGTACACACACCACTCAGTGTGTTTCATATGGAAAATTGTATTTAGGAGTTGAACCTTGATACAAGGTGATTCTCATTGAATATATTTCTATCGTACAATCTATGAAATACGCTTATGAAAACATCGTTGGACCGTTATTTTTCTTTTCTTTTTGTAAAGTTTCGTTTTTTTTTTTCATATTTGTTCGTTTTGTTTTTGTATTGGATTTGACCTTGGAAGCCCAAATTGAATATTTTAACAAAAAATTCTACTTAATACGAAGAAGTGTTTTTTTTTTTAAATTGGTATGTTGGAGCAATACTAACCTAAAATAATACAAAGTTCTAATAGCTAGTCTTGCCTAGAGCTACTATTTACCTATATACAGACAGACAGTGAGTAAAAGTAAGATCTACACGTATTCCTCGGAGGCTTTTTGTACATTAGATGGTATCCTAAGCGAAGGTGGATGATGTTCGCCAACGGAATCGGGCAGTTCGGCGATGTCTTTGAATACACCCATCAGACTTTCAAAATTTGGCCCCCAATTGAGGAGGTAGTCCCATCCGAGAGTTGTTGTGGATGGTGATGCCGCACCGTTTGGTTGGCGATACATGCCACCCATATGAGTGGATAGATCATCGTCAGAGGCGACTAGAGTGCTAAGGGAGCCTCGGAATGAAGAATCAAAACCATCATACGAGGGCGGTGGCATTGGTGGTGCTTTATTGGAATTAGTCACACTTTCGTTGCCACGGCGATCTTCTTCACCGCCGCTCTTGGTGTACTTATCTCCACTGATACTGTTGTTGTCATACTCGATTTCGGAGCATGTGAAGCTATCGTTCCCACTTTCGTCGGTCGATGTGGAACTGTGTGCGTCGACATCGGCTGAATGATGAACACCCAGGGAAAGATGATGCCCGCCACCAGGAACTCGCGGAGCTTCACTGCTGCTAGAGACTGCATCTAGAGTTGAAACTAAGCTTGATGTTCGTGGTCTAACGTTAAGACGTTCGATTTCCTCAGCTGTTAGACCCATTGGTGCTTGTGACGGAGATTGCGGTGGAACGACTGGTTTTTGTCGGCTAGCACTGGAACTCTGCCCAGAGAGTTGTGACATCACTGGACTGTTAAGACTTCGCTCGCTATTACTGTGCAGAGCATCCTTGCCTACTCCCCCCGAACTCGAGGTAGTTGCTAGTAGAGCGCTCTGCAGAGGTTTCCCAGAAATGTCATGTAGAGTGAGGATACGTGGTTGCTGTGAGCTTAATTCTGAACTAGGCGACAGCCTAGCTAAGGGAGTGCTCTGATGAGGACGTGGTGTATTTGATGGCGGTGGTTGACTAGCTTGTGGTGGAACCCTGGGTGCATACGGAGCTCCATGGTGAGGAGAATGTCTATGTTGCTGCTGTGCAGGCGATGCTTGATGTTTGTGATGTGTATAGGAAGCAACAGGTGGTGGGGTTGCTTTATACTTTCGAACTCCTCCAGCTTCTCGATATCCTTTGTAGTGATACACAATGTCAATATCAGAAGGAGCTATCGAACTAGCATTTTCCAAGTCATAGTGCTCCGGAAATTCTGAACCTAAATCAACAGATCCGGGATGATCATGTGGATGATGTGATTGGCTGGGTGGTGGAATCGGTGGATGATGTTCATCTCGCAGTGGTGGACTTTTGCTCACCACTTCTCTTTCTATAATATCTGGTCTTTGTGGTCGTTGATGTTCGCCGGGACCGATTTCCCGTTCTTTGTATTTCTTTGAGATGAGCTCAGGCCCGACCATGTGATGACCTCCAACGCCTCGAATTAAATCGCCATTGTCTCCGTGATATCCCACACTTGGGTCGTTTGAATGAAGACCTCGTGCCATGACGCAATCTCCATTATTACCACCGATTCCTGAGCTACCAAGCATTGTTGATCCCCCATTTTGTTTGCTTTGTAAGCCTGGCGCCCCACCCGGACCACCAGTCTTTTCTTTTTGTTGTTTACGAAAGCGAAACACTACAAATGATACCAGAATAGCCACCAAGAGTATCACGAAGAATACAATCACCAGGGTGATTCCAATACTTAAGGGGTCAGCTACTTGTGCTGCTCCAATACCCAGTGCTCCGTGACATCCTTGAAATACTTTTCCCCTTGTCAACACCTCGCTGAAAACACTTCCTGACCCATTGAATGGTTGAACCTCATTGTTGATTGTGAAATTAGCCAAACAGCCCTCAAACCCGGCAGGCATTGTCTCTTCCTGAAGATATTCCCGTCGAACACCACCCACTGACAGAACAGTCAGATACGGATCAAGAAAATCATGGACACCGGCTGAGTCCAGTTCATCGCCAACCTTACGTCCATCGACTAGAATTCTCAGCACCCGATGGGAAGCATGTAAAGTTAAATTGTGCCATTTGCCATCAGATAGATTATCTGGATCGTGAACTGTCATGTTGACAGATGTCCCCTGTCGAGAGCTATACATGAGTTTTCCTGATCTCATCTCGACGGATGTAAAGTATTTGTTAGTCGCAGCGAAGAGGATAATTCCATTTGTTTGAAGTGTTCTGAAGAGAAGGCTGAGAGTCTTTGGTGGATCTTCAATCTGAGCCATAGAAGTGATGTTATCGCTGTTGACCGTATACCGCCGCCTTCGGGCTGCAATATCGTAGGTCCAAACGTTGTTTCCGCCGTAAAGGTTATCCAGAAGCTGCATTCGTCGATGTTTCTCTGATATTTTGAATTCCACAAAACCTCCGTCACTGGTGGAGATAGGTTCGAGGGAAGTATAACAATCGGGAGATAGCAGATTTGCACCACACTGACACATTGCTGTATGCCATCGATCCATGCACACCCCAAAGGAGCCACAGAGTGATAGGGCTGGATCTGAAGGCAGACCCTGCTGACATGGCCCACCGTTGTTGTTTCGATTACAAGTTGGTAGAATTCCTCGTTGTTTGAGTGGGTTGCTCATGTTAAGCGGACGTCCATTGATAGACACACTGTGAACACATCCGACTAAGTCGTCTGTGTGAATCTGTCCTGGTCTCTCAAGAACTGGATCTGCCGTCGAAAGTCCTCCAACCAAAAGTGGTTGCTTGTTAAAGTTAAGGGTTCTGCAAGAAAGAAAAGAGGACAGGTCAAAACAGTACGAGATAAAATTTAACTTCAAACTTACCCAGTAGGACCGACATCATCTGCATAACAGGTGGAATCTCCAGGTCTACAGTCCTCGCAAACATCTCCGTTTTCTGTGCACTTAGCCACACTAAGTGACATTACCCTGCCATTTCTTGTTGCTGTTACCTTGTGCCAGTTGCCATCAGCTAGCGTGTTCTTAGTTTCGCTGCCCACCATGACTGTAGTTATAGCAGTCCGAGCTCCTCCAAATGAGAATACAGCCTTACCCTTGACCACTTCTATGGCCACAAAGTCCGAACGACCACCGCTTTGAACCCCAAAGTTGTAAATCAGCAGTCCATCGGGCTTAGTGGTCGCAAAGATGATGGATATATCATTTGTAGCCGCATCCAGTGGTGGGAATGCCATGAAGGATAGTTCTTCAAAGCCAAAAGTAGTTTTCTCACAATGTCTTCCATATCTTCCCCCAACACAACTACATTTATAGCCTGGTTTAAGTGCCACACATAGTCCATCATGAAGGCAAGGATTTGGTCTACATGAATCTGCAATATGCTCACATTGATTACCTCGATAACCCGGTCGGCATAAACAGAAGAATGACGATCCATCCGGACTTTCTCGACATGATCCTCCATTCCGACATGGACTTCCTAAGCAGACATCACCTCTCTCTAGCTGACAGAATTTACCTTCTCTATGAGGTGGACACGTGCACTGGAAGTCATATCCTTGCCTTCTGCATTGGCCATTCGCCTGACATGGATTTGGAGAACATGGATCTTGACGTTTCTCACACTGGCGACCTGTGTAGCCATCTGGGCATTTGCAGATGAAATCATGCGTCACTAATGGTGCTGTAAATATCAATGTTTGACTGTCGACGATGTTGAGTGGTCCCTTGTCATGGACCCGGAAATCTTCACTGCAAACTCCCCCATTGTCACAGGTGTTTGTACTTGTACAGGGTGTAAATCCGATGTTCACTTTCCCCGTGGATTGCAGAAGTCTCTCAATGGTTTCCAATTTCTTATTCAGACGTTCTACAATGTATCTCGCAGATCTGTAACTCTGTGATGGGGTCCGTAAGGCCAAAGCAACTTGGAAGCCTGTTTGGTTTAATGTATTTCGGATGCTGTAGAGATTATACTCATCGCCTTGATCGGTGCTGGCCTTGAGGATGTCCAGGAAGCTACGATAATAGTTAGCAAGGAATACCTCGGCTGTCATATTCTCTACATTGATGGTGATTGAATTGGCGACAGTTGTATTGTCAAAGCCTCTAAATTCCACCGTGACTGTCGATGTGACATCGTTATGCTTGCCATCGTTACCGGATATAGAATAGGAGTATCCATGAGTAGAAGTTTTCGTGGTGGTATGAAGATCACATTTGTTAGGAATTGTCAGAATGCCCAATGGGCTGCTCTGAGAGTCTGGTTTGATCTGACACTTGTAGTCTCCAGTGGTATCGGGATCATTCGGATGGACATCAGCGATCTTGGTGATTGGAATTTCGTTGTCAAACACATTCAGCAGTACGTGCACCATTCTTGGTGTCGAAGGGCTATCGTTTTGATCCAGAATATTGACTGTTATTGTGTGTTGGGATCGCATTCTTGGTTTTCCATTGTCCTCAACTTCTACGACCACTTCCAAGACAGGAGTTACTTCGCGATCTATACTTCGTGTTGTCTTCATAAGTCCTGAGTGCTTGTCAATGCTAACCATAGTTTTGTGCTTTCCACCTACCAGGAAGTAGGTGAATGGTCCTCCATTTGGTGGAAGATCAGGATCACTTGCTGAGAGTGTCATTATAGATGTTCCAGGTGGCTCATTCTCCGATACGTATCCGATCACTCCGTTCGCATCGAAGATCGGCCCATTGTCGTTAATATCTTGCAGATTTATTTTAACGGTTGTAGTTCCTGTTTGTGGTGGAAGACCAGTATCAATAGCTCCCACGATCAAGTTGTACATTGGAATAGTTTCGCGATCGAGCATCTTTGCAGTTTCGATCTGTCCACTCTGAGGATCAACTTTGAAGGCTTGATTGATGTTTCCGTTTATGATGGAGTAGCTAAATTGATTATTTTGTGGACGGACGTCTTTGTCTACTGCCTTGACGATGGCAACTTTGGTGCCAACGGAAGAATCCTCCGATATACTGGCTTCGTAGAGGTGATTAAGGAACTCCGGAGGATCATTACCATCTTGTATGGAGATAATGACTTGTGCTTCGTCGGTGTCATTTCCCCGTATTCCACCAAAATTCTTTGCCATAACTGTAAGAACTACTCGACTTTGAGTTTCACGATCGAGATTTCTAGAAACAAACATAACTCCAGTCTCAGAATTGATCGAGAAGCCCTTGTCATTACTGGAACCGACTAGAAGATAGTATACCTTTCCATCTTCGCCTGCATCTTTGTCTGTAGCTTGAATAGATCCAACTGTTGTTCCAACTTCAGCAGATTCAGAGACATCGAAATGGAAAACTGGCTGCACGAACTGAGGGAAGAACTCATTCACACCCGTTATGTGGATTACAACTTTAGCTATGCCTTGCATCGTAGAATCCGGATTAACAGCAAGAACTTGGAGAACGTATTCCTTCTTCTCCTCATAGTCAAAGCTGGCTGTGGAATTGATAACACCGTTGCTTGGGTTTATTTTGAAAAGATCTCGGCCGGAGCCGCCGGTGATGGAGTACCGAATGACAGCGTTCTTGGGTGAGTCTTTGTCTGTTGCATAGGCGCGGAAGACAAATGTATTCGGAGGTTGGTTCTCGGCAATGTAAGCATTGTACTCAGACTGATTGAACTCCGGAGCATTATCGTTTATGTCAGTGAGGATGACAGTCAACATAGCAACAGCCATTTTGGATTTGAAACCCAAGTCTTCGGCGGTAATATTCAAATGATACTCTTGAATCAGATCATAGTCTAATGGTTGTAGGATCGTCACTGATCCTGATACGGCGTTAACAGCAAACTCCTTCCGTTCATTTCCACCGGAAATCGAATAGCGAATCATACCATTTGGACCATCGTCTCGGTCCGAGGCACTAACGGTGAGAATGGTTGAGCCGATCGGTTCATTTTCGGGCACGATAACTTGGTAGCTGAGGGCGGTGAATTCCGGCGTAAAGCGGTTCTCTCCCGTCACGATGATTGTGGCTGTGACTTCGTCTGCTTGAGGTGGTACACCACGATCGATTGCTTTGATTTTGAGAGCAAATGCTGTATTTGGTCGCACTCCAAGTGGTTTAGACACTGATACCCAACCATCTTGCTTATTGATGACGAATTGCGTTGTTCCATTACCCCCAACTATTGAATAGTCAATCTCTGCATTGACTCCATAGTCCAGTTCATCCTTGGCCACAACTTGAACAATTTTCTGTCCAGCTTTAGCATCTTCTGGAACTGGTGAGAGATAGCCACGTGATTCGAAGCGTGGGGGATTATTGTTGGCATCTACAACATTTATGTTCACTAGGCACTCGGAGTACATTGGGGGTTTGCCATTGTCGGTGGCCAGAATTGTCATGGAGTACATATTTTCTGGTGAAGCTTCTATCTGAGAGTGTTTGTATCTGATCGTACGCTTGCTGAAAATCTCCCCAGTTGCTGGATCGATCGTGAATAGGTCAGATGGATGCTGCAAGGAATATGAGATAACAGAATTTGGTCCCTGTTTGTCACGATCGGTTGCAATCACTTGGCCAACAAATGCTACCGATCGCTGTAGTTCTGGGAAATTGAAGCTGTAGTAGCTGTGCTCGAATTCTGGAGCGTTGTCGTTCTGATCTTGTATGGTGATCGTAAGAGGAGTCTCAGAACGCCATGCTCCATCAAAGGCGGCCACTTTCAGAAGGTATTCGTCCTGCTGCTCACGATCAAGATGTGCAGCCACCGTCACATTTCCACTGATTGGATCGATGGTGAATTTCTCTCCAGGATTTTCGGTGAAACTGTAGGTGGCATTAGCGTTTACTCCAATGTCAAGGTCAGACGAAGTCAGCTTAATCACAAAACTACCGATCTCTGCATTCTCAGTTACATTTACACTGAATAGTCTTGTGAATCTTGGCGGATTGTCATTCTTATCCAATACGGTTATGACTACACTTGCACTTCCCGTCAATTGAGGCATTCCTTGATCTACAGCCTCCACGATCAGTTCATAAGAAGCAATCTCTTCACGATCTAGGCGCATTGTTGTGTAAACCTCTCCGCTATCGGCGTCCATCTCAAATGTTCCCTCAAAGTCATTTGCCAGTCTATAAGTAATCTCGCCATTGTCTCCAGAATCACGATCATTTGCGCTTACTTTCACAACAAACAATGGTGGTGTTTCGTCCTCAAGGATCTCTGCATTGTAGATGAGCTTCTCCATCACTGGCGCATTGTCATTCGAATCGGTGACATTGATTGTTAGCAGCATAACACTCCGTAGAGTTGGACGATCCGAATCAGCTGCTTCAATCCAGATCTCATACTGATGAGCAGTTTCGTAGTCTAAGCCATCTTTTCCGATCGTTGCCACCCCAGTTCCCGGATCAATTCGAACAGCTTCCCCAATGTTGCCACCGGCAATTGAGAATTTAATATTTCCCGCTGCACCCTTCTTTGGAGATGTTGCTAAAATTTTCGTGATCACTCTACCTTCCGCCACATCTTCTGGCAGCATAAACTGTGTATTGGCCATGTAAGAAAACGTTGGAAACAAATGTGCAGGTCTCAGAAGAATTGTCAAATCAGCGTTTGCACTTTGAGGATCAGGACCTTGATCAGTTGCTAGCATGACAATCGAATAAACCATGTCGAACCCACCTCCATTAGATGATAGTTCCACTTTGGTCTTAATAACACCCGACTTCTCATCAATTTCAAACTTATCAACATCCTTTCCACTGATGGAGTAGACGATCATAGCATTGGCTCCGTCATCCAAATCAACTGCTCTTGCTCCGAAGATGAACTCATCACTCTTAATTCGATCTGGTACGTTCACATTGAAGCTGGAACTTTCAAATGCTGGGGAATTATCATTAACATCGAGGACTGTAATGGTTAGGTTAACAGTTGATGCACGTGGTTCCGTAGCTGAACTATCCTGAGCCATGAGTGTTAGATAGTAAACCGATGTATCCTCCCTATCCAGGCTAGCAGCTGTCGTCACTTCTCCACTATCTGGATTCACATGGAATTTATCCATCTTCTCACCGAGCAGACTATATCGGATTTTGGCATTCAAACCCGTATCCTTATCTGTAGCCAATGGATGAATCACTTTAGTTCCAATGGGGAGATTCTCCTGAATTGTTGCATGATATGATTGGCGTGCAAATTCTGGCCGATGATCATTCATATCCTGAACGATGACCCGAACAATTCCAGTGCCAGTCAATGGTGGTGATCCTAAAACAAACAAAATAAGAAAACTGAGTTAGTAAACGTATTTTGGTAGTTCATTGTCCTAAGCATAAGGAATCCCAAACCAACATCTTGATAAGACTACCCCTTCTATTTTCAAAACAATTGTGGCCCCTTTGCCACATAATAAATTGCATCGGCAACCAATAAACCACAAAACAGCTCTAGCAACAGATTATGTCCCGCAGATACGAGTGCTTCCACCTTCTGTGCCATATACTCGTAGTATTAACATCCGCACCAAGAACTTTGCCAACTCCACTGGAGTCTACTACGCCTAGTGTTCCTGATCTAATTTAACGAGCAAATTGAATAATACCCTTAAAAGGAACCCAATGCACACAGAGAAGTATAGAACACATGGAATGCTCGTGCATCTTTTCTGGAGTAATCCGAATGCGATTCCCTATCGAGAATCTTGGTTCGGGATTATTGGATTGTGGAGTTCTGGAATTGGTGCGGTACTGGATTCCAAATGGGGTGTGCCTGTAGTTATTCATATTTGCTTGTATTTTCTGCGCAAATTGAGTGGCGGTGGGTAATGGGACACTGGAGAGATGTTGCCTTAGAGTGTGGCTAGTGGTCTCATACGAGCACTTATACTACGCATAAAGGTCGTTGTGGATACGAGTGTGTAATATGATTGGTTTAGGTTTTGAAGATAGAATCAAGGTGTCGCCTTTTTAGGGGTATGTGGAGTTAGAATTTTGCAATTAATTGGAATTAAGCTTACGTATTCCTTAAGTTGAGTCTGATATTGAGTAAGTACTCCAATTGAAGGGCAATTACGAATGCAATTATTCGTAAGGGGATGACAGTCAGTTGAATTAGGGACGAGCTCCTGATAGCTAGAGAGAATCCAATTAGATGGAAGTTGGTGGATGTATTGCATAACCAAACGTGAGGAACACAATTTCGGATACCCAATATTTTGGTAATTTTGTTTCGTCAATATACAGAAAGATTGATTCTACATTTTGTAGAAAATGACACCTACCATTTCGTGGTACGTGAAAAATTCACTGAGTAGCCTGTAAAATCTGGGCCATCCCATTTTTATGGGTGGCTAGATCTCTAGGATTGAGTGGGAATTTATTTCAAGCCAAACAAAGTGAGATCGAAGTTAGGATTCAGAGGAAAACGAAAGAAACTTAGTCTCAGTTGTCAGGTCCTTAAGAATTTACCCTTGCTAGAATTTATATAAAAAGATATGGAATAGTAGAAGAAATAAGAAATCAAATAGCTACATCCTACAGTCTGGCATGATAACCTTGTCCCATCTCTGGTGAATGACCTAAGCTTCACTTGACCGTCATAATTTGATTGTAAAAGGTTTTGGAGTGCAACCAATGTGAAGTTCAGTTTTAAGATCGGGAGTTGAAATCGTTACATAAGATTCCAGTGCCGTGTGCGGCATCCAAGGTACAACTAAGAAAATTTTTACCGTAAAGCTTTCAATAGGAACCACCTTCTGGTGGCCGAAAGGGACATGACCTTCTCTTTGATAAGGATGGATATGCATATTTTACATCGTCGTTAATCTAGTCTGGGGACGATGCCCGGAACTGACAACTCGGAATAAGTCATAGCCAGTACTATGTTTTCGCATATGAGCTTACCTCAACAGGTCAACAAGCCAAGCTGTAACCAAAGTTTCAGAGACTCCTGATTCTTGTGGTATCAAAATATATCTTCTGGTTAAGCTATCGCAGTCTTGGAGTTTCCTCAGTATGGACCGCTTACAGTCCAGGCCTAATCTCCCTTCAGATTAAATTTGTAATCTGAGTCTCGTTGCCATTCTAGGGCATAAGACTAATTGACCGTAGCGGCCGGTTGAAAAGAAGTAGCTTGAGCAATAGGACAGACGAATGATTAGTTGGTACTTTATGAATAGTCCAGGAAACTCCAGAAATTCTCTAAAGAAGTAGTTTTTTGACCTTATTCTGGGTGAATTGCCATCTCATTTGAGTCTTCTCTTTCAACATTGTCAGACATTTACGAAGTTGCCTTTTTATATTTACCCTCCATCCCTTTTAATGGGTTTCTAACGTCCAAATTAAGGTAAGATTTGCGCCTTGTAAAGATTTAGACACTGCATTGAATTAGTTTTTTCAGTCAGTGAGGTATCCGTATTGCTACAGAGAGAGAGAGAGAGAGAGAGAGAGAGAGAGAGAGAGAGAGAGAGAGAGAGAGAGAGAGAGAGAGAGAGAGAGAGAGAGAGAGAGAGAGAAACCTACGGATTTTGCCAGAGAATGAGAAACTTTCCTGTACACAGAAGCACATGTTTAATATCGAAGGTTTGACAGCGCCTGTCAAAAGGCTGGTATGAGAAAAATTGTTTCAGTGCTTTACGTAAGAATTGAACTTGAATTTAGACCTCTGGCACTTAAGAACATAAGAACTCAACTCACGGTTTGTTGCACAATAGACAACATATTACAAGACGTTCAGTTCGATCAGTTTAGACAAAAATTGTTCATCTACAGACTCAGAATGGAAAGTTGGCTAACGCAGAATTAATAGTGGCGAGAGTAAGGATCTAATTTTGCGACTCTATGGATCACATCAGCATATATTGACTGTTACTATCCAATGTGATTCAAAGAAGGAAAGAATGGACAAATATCCATCCTCCTTGGACGTGGAGCAAATGGATTTTGTATTACACCTACGCCGCATCAAGATAGGAAACACAAGGTTATATCTAGAAATTGACATGATATGGAAAGCATAACCCATGTGACAAACTTTCTCTGAGCGGTACCCTCACCAAGTGTTTTGAACTGGCAGCTAGAAAGCAATCTTGTAGATTGTCCGTTCTTTGGTGGAACGCTGATCATTAGCGACTACGCAAAGAAATCAGAAAACCTCTAAACAGGTCACTTAAAACTAACCTGGGAAAAGACTGGAGACCTTACAGATGAAGCAAAAAGAAAATACTCGTAAGAAGCTATTTCGTGATTCGAAGAGTGCACTATCGGGTAAATCGTTAGGGTAGTCAAAATGCTCGATAGAGGAAAATCAAATAGGTTCATCATCAATCTCTGAGAAAATCTGATGGCACCTACACTGATTCGAAAGCAGAGACTCTCCGTCTCATGCTTGAGGCTCACTTCCCAGTTAACCTAATCAAAAACCAGCTCTCAACTAGCTCCTATCAACGAAGCTGCTAATGAACTGAATAACACAACACGTCGTAGCTAGTATATGGTATATCATCGGTTGAGGTGACGGATGAGGTCATTAAGTATGCAGTTGCTTCCTTTGATGGCTTCGGTTGGGACCGATTGCATATACCTAATTATGTCACAAAAAAGTATACACCAGCTGCTAGTAGCTCTGAAGAGAATATACTCGTACGCTACTAGCCTGCACTGGCATACATACATACAGAAACCCTGGCAAACAGTGAGAATAGCCTTTACACCGAAAATCGGAAAAGAATACTTCACGCTCGCCAAGGACTTCAGACCTGCAAGCCTGACTGCTTTCATGTTGAAGAGCGATAGATCGAGATCCATGTGCGCAGAACTGTTTTGAGAACGCATACTCTGTCTAAGATGCAACATACTTACTAACGCCAAAAGTCATGCGAGAGTGTGCTTCAAAATCTGTAGTCGAACCTGACAAAAAGAAACACAGGCTGGGCATTTTCATTGACATTGAGGTGCTTTCGATAATGCAGCTGTAGATGTGTAGCTCAGCAAGACAACACGGCGTCGACGAATCACTAGTTTTGCGGCTCAAAGCAATGCTGGTGAATAGGAGATTGATTGCGGATGTAAACCAGAGGTTGCCCGCAAGGCAGCGTTCTGTCTCCACTACTACGGTGCCCAACGCGTTCAATAGTTCTGACGTCTATGCACAAGCATAAGCGGATAATGTAAAGCTGTACTATCTATTGGATAATGTTTAGCGACTGTATGCTCTAATGGTCGACGCCCTAAAAATGGTCGACGATTGGTACACTTGAAATGGGATTTCTGTCAATCCTCTCAAAATCGAGGACCTTACGTCGAATCTCTAAGGCGCTGTTGGCCTTCTGGCAGTGCAAAGGAGGTGTCGGCAAGACATGGAGCCTGTCACCGAGGAGCAATTATATCATATGCGTCAGTTGTGTGGTGAAAAATACGTCAAAGCTGCTTTTACCAGACTCCAAAGAACGATCTTTTTCCCTAGTACGCCTGATGACACTCTAGACGCATTGACTAATCTGCCTCCCCTTGATGGTCATATCATGGACTGCACTCTCAAAACCGTCTTCCGGAGTGGTCGAAAAAACAAGTGGTCTCTGGTAAAGCAGGCACTGGAGCTTTAATGATCTAGCTGTCTTATGACTCTGGTTTTATGGACACGCCATCTGATACAATGACACCAGATCTCCTGCTGCGGGAAAAATACGAAACCGATTTTGCCTATCCCCAAGACTGGTTTCTGCCAGAATGTGAGCCAGGAAAGGAATGTAGTCGGGTCTTCACAGACGGCTCCAAAATCGATATAGGCTGCGGCGCTGGTATTTTTCTCGAGGACGATAACGTTAGATTTCACTTGCGTCTGTCTTCTAAGCGGAATTTTGATGGCAACGAACTACAACATATTGTGAAGACCCGTAGAAAGGGTATAGCACTTGCATTTGTAGCGACTGCGCGGCTGGCAAGCTGCGATTAGAGCCTTTCTGAAACCTCATTCTATTTCCAGATTAGTTCGAGAATACAAGACATCACTGAACGCCATCGGCAAGCTAAGTCCACTGAGTCTTGGTTGTCTTCCAGGTAACAATGGGATCACGGGAAATGAAATCGCATATAAATGCAATTGAATGGCTTCAGACCTCAGTTCTGTTCATTTCAAGTGGCAAGTGCTCCTGTAGATTCCAATGGAATTGTTCCGATCAAAATTATTGGAGAGGCTTTAAAGCCTGCTAACTGCGAAGGTAGATCTGGTTAGACAATTGATTGTTGCCAACATTTACAATGATATCAAGTGTTCTACTACAATTTTACTCTTAAGTCTTAATGTGTTATTACTCTCCTTTTTAGAGATATAAAGCCAGCACTTACGCAAATGATTTAGCTATAACTATGGTATTTTCGGAATATAACTTGACTTACCACCCAAAGGAACCCAATGGTTAGATCGTCTTATCGTCAGTAATATGGTGCAGTAAGACAAAAGGAAAAAGAGACACCATATCACCCGGTGCTATGCGAATCTGCACTTACAGGTGCCATTGAAATGAAAGTACTACTCCACTTTACATACATACCATGAGTGCTAAAAAGTGACAATTTGCGGTGCAGTCAGGTTAGTAGAAACAGAAGAGATGCAACTCGCAGTATAATCGGACTTCACCAGCTTCATTCCGCATACCAACAACTTAATGCTTCAAAAGAAGGTTGAACATAGTGAGCCCAAATCGAAACGCTCATCATCAAATCTTTAATGAAGCAAGGGTATATGGATGGTTCCAAAATGGACACCTGAGTAAGTGCAGGTATCCATGGCCCAAATATCGTACAAACGTCACAAGGATATTGTGAAAGGTTCTCAGCATTTTTCAAGCTGAGCTTCATGCCACCCAAGAATGTGCCAGTACCAATCTTGGAAGAGGAATTAAAGGTATCCCTACTCATATGCTCAAGCACAGTCAAAAAACACCGAAAGGATTAAGCTCAACTTGTTTGATTGCAAATCGGTGCTTCACTGCCTTAATAGTCGGATTTATCTAAAAGAAACAAAGTTAAGCTCTGATAGGTACAAGGTACGAGTATTGAAGGTAATGGAATAACAAATTGTATCTGTTCTACCGAGTCCTCGCCAGGCTAAAACAGCTGATTTCCTTCCAAAATAAACCCAAATTATGCCTTGACTTCAAAATGGATGGTGTAAGAAGACTGGTCAGCTTCAATATTACTTACACAAACTTAGAATTAGTCAGGAAATTGAATGTCGTCTGCATATGGAAGATGACGAAACCGCAGAACACTTACTGTGAGAGCTATGCGCCGTAAGGATACATAACTGCAAAGTATCGCCACCAGGCTTCATTAAAAAAAAGTTGACGGCCATCTTGTTTTTTTTTTTTTTTATAGTTTGCGCGCGATCAAGGGATTTGTGTACCCTTAAAATGTTTGCACACAGCGCGGGCGAAGGAAAATCAGCGAGGATGGAAAGAGAGGTAGCGGTGAACGCTGGTTTTAAATGTTTGAATAAGGAGCTAGGAGGGGCATTTCATAAGCGAGTTGTACGGCTTACGAAAGTATCACGATATTTCAGAGTACGTCCGAAAGTGGGCTTGAGGGTATACTGATGAGCATTCATAGCGAGACGGGTGTTACGGTTAAAAGTTTGAAGGGGCGGAATGCTACTGGTGATTTCTATGGAGCACTGGTGGTGTAAATAGCGATAAAACAGAATGAGACATAAGACATTACGTCGGTGTTCGAGGGTGTCAATTGATTGACTGATATTAGTATCACCTAAAAGTCTTATCGCACGGGATTGAATCCTATCTAGCAGCTGCAGAGATGTTTTGGGAGCACCCAGGTGAAGTATTTTTTACATCCCTTGAGGAAACCTAGACATTTCGCAGCATTTTTGGCGACATCGAATATGTGGGAGAACGGAAAGTTTATCGGTTTCGACGATGCAAGTGCCATTCTTGGATAATGGCTGAGTGTTCAAATTTCGCTTTAACGACAGCATTGTGTTTTGGAAGCATTAAATTCTACTCTATTAGTGGTTCCACAATTAGTTATGCTGTTAATATCAGAATTTAATGAGCTTAACATACGCTGCCCTTCCCAGTTCAGTTTTTTCAGTTTTGTTATACATCCGACGGGTAGGGACGTGAGTCAGGGAACGTGGGACTTTGCATTTCAAACTGCCTCTGTACTTTATGCACAAAGGGTGTCTTGGAACTTAAGGAATCGGTCCTCAAATAATGCACTAGCTTTACACTAGGGTAGCAACGCCAATAACAACATCTGAGCGGTATTATGACAACGTTCGTAATAGCACTCTATCCCCATTGCGGGTTTAGTAACAATGCCTTTGCGTCACTATATCAGATTAACGTCAAATCAGACCATCTCAAGATTCTTAGCTGGAAATTCTAAATGAAAATTCGGACTACCTATGCCCGTTTTAGAGTTAAGACTGCAAGTCCTTAGATATGAATTCTTCTAAAGCTGCATTGATGACGAACGAATATAATTCTCTCTTCACCTCATGAGCAGCACGGAACCAAATCCCATAAAAATATTTCCTCGATCATTATCAAGATGTTTTCGAACTGGGCATCAATAAAATATCGAAGTTCACCCAAAGCTGATAGTTCCATGAGGAGCTTACTTGGTCTAAGTGAATCCTAACGAATACTGTGGATAGCCAGCTAATCTATTTAAACTATGTGAAGAACATTTTGTGATGTTTCGAAGCCTCTTTTCTGAAAAGTTTCCTATATTCAAGTTATTTTTGGGATAATAAATGAATAATGGATCTCTTCTAGGAAGGAAACAATCAGTCTACTTCTAAGCAACCACATCACTGGTACAAATTTAAATTTGAGATTCTCCTCAGGTCCGTAACATTAGATTAATGTTCCTAGCTGGAATCGATCAAAAGCGGCTGCCAATTTATTGCCCAAAGTGTCAGTGGCTATGTCCATCTATGCTACCGTATGAGGTCGATACTCGTAGCTACAAAGAAAAATATTCATTATGCCTTGGGAAAGAGCTAGAGATCATGGTGTATTACCATAACAGTTTAAGCATATCCTCTGAAAGTAATTTTACAAAGGCGTATAATCCTGTGAAGTACAGAGCTAAGAAATTCGTAAGTAGACAGGCATGGAACATCAAAAATTCGTAATCGCTAAGTAGATTTGGTGAAGGTAAAAACGAATTTTATAAAAGCACAAGAACAGAAGGATGCAGGACTGTATTCTAAATGAACACAGTACTTCAGTTGCCAAATCGAATCGAAAGGCCAGCTCTGATAGTGAGTGACACAAATTAAAACATCTAATCATCATTAGCACTGAAGGTCTCTATCCATACCCACCTACCATAGTTCCATGAGTCTACAAATGCAATCTATCGGCCACCACATTGTAAGAAAAACGTTTGTACTCCAAATGCGCCTTGCTTCAACATTTGACCCACATACGTACGATGATGTATATTACCTTCACACGTCTATCCATCGTGGGACATACCTTTCCCAATGGCATGATTCCCATTGCCAAATTTAATTTCATAACCACGACGATTGAATTGGCCAGAACAAGAAAAAAAGCAAAAAAAAAAAAACAGTTCACATCAAATAATCCCCCAGCATTGAACTGTTATGGTACAAAAGTTCAAAGTAATATTTCTCCTCATACCCACTCACTGACTGAAGTCTCTATGATCATAATTCTTGCCATTGTCTCCCTATCACACAGATATCCCCCTCTTTTCTGTAGTCTCTCAAACTATTCGACTCTTGGCAATCTGCCTTCGGTCTCTTTACTGGGAATCCAAAAAGTAAGATGAATATGTATCCGCGATAGATCAAACTGTTTTTTCTATAAATCTACAATCGTTTCAGGATAAAAATCCACATCTCACAACCTTACTTGCCACCATCATCATCATCTGCACTACACCAGAACAGCAGAGTACACCGGAGCACCAGAGCAAACTACGAGTATAACCACAAAAGGCGCGAAGCAGTCGATATGAAAAATTGCTTTTTAAATATTTTTCAATTACACTCTCTCAGGGGTATAGGAAAAAAGCCTCGAAATCCTAGCCCAAGTCCATGGGCTGCAGTACAGAGTGCCAGAGTACCGAAGTACTTGAATACTTAGGTAACACCATAATATGTATCCGGCACTGGTAGCAGGCAATAGTAGACAATTTCAATTTTGGCCAAACTCTATCACAATTGGAAGACGTGAATACTCAGTTTGGTCGGTTGGTTTGGCCAAAACCTAATCCACCTGGTCGGGGTGCAGTTGGGTGAGCCTCCAGGTGGAGTCAGTCAAACTGGAAGTAGACCTAAAGACGTTGCATCCAAAATATATTTCTCCAAAGTGCTACATGTTTGTTGACTGGCGGCAGCAGTTATTGTCTATTGTCGGCCCCCTGGTGACGTTACCAGTAGTACTCGTATCTGGCTCACATTCCTTTTATGTATCTAACCTATAGTCGTACTATGCCTGATTGGGGAAGAAAGTTTTTGATATTTCATTTCGTCGTCAGCAAGTCGAAAAGTCGACAAAATTGTAACTAAAGCGATTACGGTTGCATTTAGATACGAAATCAAGTGAAATTACCCGTAGTCGTACGTATTCCTCACCATGTCCTAGAGGATGAAATTAAAACGTTGCCTGGCCACACTCATACGAAATCGCCCAGCCACACAAAGTGGTGATGGACGGTGTAGAGCCGTTGGCCAGGTTAGCGGATTCATACATTGTATCAGAGAGATTTTATGTTCCAGACGGGGGTCTTGATGGAGGCGAAGACTCCCTTTTTTCGTGTCCAAGAAACGACATTCGAACATAAATCGTCCGAACGATGATGATGGTAGTTTATGCTGGAAGTTCATAATGGAATCTTTGGCCTGCAATACCATAATCCTCGTCATGTTGGAGGATGCTTGGTGGAGCTTGGCTGGAGATATGCTTGTTTGCACGCTCACAGTTGGTAGAATGGTTATTTAAGTGGCATCAACGTATACTTGAAACACTTGCACATGGAATTATTGTTTGGTGGCTATGTATGTGAGTGGCAAGTCTCGTATTTGTTGCTGGCAAGTCTTTTACCACATACAAGCGGGTGCTATAAATTATCCAAAGCGATTTACTTTGATTGATTTTTCTCAAAGGTGCGTTGTAGTGGGTTTTTGAATGGATGATGGTGGTTTCTCCGAAAGAATTTAATTTTAATTTTTTTTTTTTTTTTTACAGAGAAGCTACTTCCGGAGATATGCCGAAAAGTATCTCCCTTGAGGCTGTGTTAAGCACCCGAAATATTAGAATGCAACTACATTTCAATCATTGGCTCTATGTCACATATGTCACATGGTCACTGTGCGGAATTTTGTTGATCGAGGGGTAAAACCATGAATGCATAATCTTATGAAATAACTCTGCCCAATTTGAAGGAAAACTGACTACAGATGTGATCCTTCCTCACGACAACGAACCGGCAACGAATGCTTCCAAGACTGCTGTGAGAGAATTTGGTTTCGAAGAAATGAACTAACTTGTTTGCTTACTTAAGTAGAGCTACAGTCTACTAGCCCTATTGCTTTCTAGCTACTTCCAAGTTGTTTGCCCCTAACTTGCGCTCCTCCTTTCCTCCTCTTACATGGGTTTTCTAGCAGAAATGTATTGGCAGAGCGACTCTTCGACTGATGTTTTAGGTGATGCCGTTGTTTTTTTTTAATTTAACAGGAAGTGCTATGGGATAGGCCGGATATAAGAAGGATGAAAAACTGTGATATATACTATGAAGATTGCTATAGGGAAAAAAAGATCGTTTGTTCAGAGGCGAATTTGTCATATGCGACACTCTTGGGCAAGAAGTCTTGAACTTCCGGCACGTAAGCGAGTTTTTTATGACAATCCGCAAAGGACGACGCCATCAAAGAATATTTCTACGTGCTCCGTGACAAGCATATCTTGGTAGGACACTTGGAAAGCATAGCCTATACGATACGTCAGGCAACGGACTTAGGCTTCTTGACTTTGCGGCGGGACGAAATGTTACTAGTACAAGTACAAGCAAGTACACGCTCACCCCAGTACACATAAGGGGACATGTCGGTCTCCAGATAATCAAACGTTAAATCGAGTTCATCATTTTGCGATAGGCGTAAGGCATGCCTCCATTATTTTGGACGTCCGAACGTTCCTGCAGCCAACATTGACTCGGATGATACGAATGGTATGTACGAAAAGGTACGAATGTGGATTTCCTAAGCGCCACAACAAAGAAGAACCGCCGTAGGAAGATATAACGTAGAAAAGCTGCAATCGCAGGAAACCGCTCAGATTTGCGCTGAACGCGTATCCCGAAATCACTCAACAAATTCTAAGCCGACAGCGTCAGCTATCGAAGACAAATGGCAATGCTGACAATGTTCCAATAGAGACGCCGCAACTGATGTGCCGGGTTTTACCTGACCACCGCCAAGGCAAGTCCCTGGTTTGATGAAGAATGCGGGCAACACATGCAGCTAAATGAAACGGTGATGAGAATGTAGAAGAACTTTTTCTAACACCTATATAACGGCAAAGAAGCGCGACATGCTGCCGTCGGCTAGAATAGACCATTCAACGATGATAGCCAAAACTTCAGTCGACCTGACCAAAATGAAGGAAGGATAACAATATCATTTCTCAGATCTGGTCAGAAGAGTGTATGCCTGATGAATGGAATCTCAGCATCGTTTGCTCGATCTACAAAAACGGAGACCCCTCAACTGTGCCAATTATAAAGATATAAGTCTCTTTAACATCGCATACAAGATCTTATCAGCCTTTCGCTAGCAATCTGATTGGCTTTATGGCGCTGAAGCATAGGCCCTATCGATAGAGGATGAAGATAACCTCAGTCATTACTAGAACAAAATCCTTCGAAATATATTCGGTCCCGTTTGCGTTGATGGAAGAAGTATATGAGTTGTGCAGGGACATCTCCTGAGATGGCTAAAACATGCAGAGGGACAACGCAGTAGATGAAGACCTAACCTTAGGTCTTAGGCGCGTACAAGAAGGCAGTTGGCTAAATACCGGACCAACTGGAGAGGCTTGTTAGTTCTGGCCCAGGTTACCCGGGACTGTAGAGCAATATGAATAAGTAAGTAAAGTAGACTTCATTTATTTCCATGAAGTTATACCTGTTCATGTTGACGAAACATTTTGCCCGACCCGTCGATGTTGTGCGTCCTTTCTCGATGACAGCATGTACTTCATTTAGTATTTGCTTAATTCCGGATCCATCTGCGCGGCTGCTGCGTTAATATTGTACTTACAATGTTTCACAAACAGCTCACTGTGTTCTGCCGATAATGTCTATGCAGTCAAGGCAAAACGTTGTGCAGAGTTTCCCAAAATATTCTTAAAAAGGATGATGAAGTAATTGCAAAACAGTGATTGCCTTGTCGAAAATCATGTTTCCTATGCCGAGCCTCATTAGCAGTGATCTTTTTCCATGGTCATCCGGACAAGTTTAGTTGTGTTTCTTGGACTAGACATGGCTTCGTATAGTTTTACTCGATATATGCTGTTATAAGCGGACTTAAAATCGACATAGGTGATGGGTGTCGAAGGTTCGCTCGTAATACCTGTCGAAAAGCAATTTCAATAGTGAAAAAGATTTGAAACAGCTGAACTTTTCACACAGATTGGACAAAGGGAATGCTTGTCTATCCCCCGAAGAAAGCCAATGTAACTGAATGTGAAAACTGGAGAGGCATTTACGTGCTTCTTGCAATTGCAAAAATAACTACCAGCATACACTCGACCTGAAAAACTGATTTCTGTCCTAGACCCTCATACTACTTACCATCTTATAGATCATGACTGAACAATGCATCGAGTATGGGCATGCACTGCATCTGGTGTTTATTTGTTTCAATAATGTCTTTGACAGTCTTAACAGACAGTTCATGTGGTGCGCATTACGCAGAAGACAAAAGCCAAACGAGCTTCCTATTATCAAAAAAAGTTATATGAAGGTGAGAATTGTTTCACTTGAGATCCGAAGCGGCAATGGGAAAGTTGCACACAATCATCTCCGGACTTTTAGGTGTTTTTTTTGGCGGGACGCTTACTTATTAAGAAGTTGGGAAATCCAATAAAGCCTCATGCTGACGATGTTTCAGTCGTGAACCAAATTTGGCAAACTCGGTACGGCTAGTGAAAAGAAATTCTTATTGTTCCTTCAAACTTTTTCTTAGTTGACTTCAGCATTGAGAATAACAAGTCGTCTTAGTAGATAGCTTTCGTTGTTTTGGAAGTTACCCCAGAACTGATGCCGCATACCGAAAGTCAAGGTCGCATTCGGCATGAAGTCAGCAATATGAAGAATAAGTGCAATAAGCTTGAACACCAGGCTACGTTAGATCCGCTCCTTTTGGTAAATCTGTTTGAAAAGCATACCACGAGTGTTCTGACCAAATTGCATGTTCAACGAACAACTTTCCGAAAAACAGTCCAAGGTTGTATGGACGTAATTATATGGAGAAGAAATTGGCAGGGAACTGCACATACTCTACGCAAGGGATGTTATAGAATGACATTGACATACCGCGAAGGTCTTGTACGATATGGCACGGAACAGTATCGAAAAATAATTTCGGCATATAAGAAAGAGGTGAATGGAGTTACAGCATATCGCCTGGCACCAAGCACAGTAGTACGTGGACACATTTGAGGTCCCTAATGTCATATGGTAAGTAAACTAAGTAGATGAGCACATGAAATTTTTCCGAAAAAAGAACGATGAGTTCGCTAATTGACGCATCTTTTGCGACCCAAGAAGGATATCGTCAACACCTTTTCAGCCTTTCACTAAAAGGCCTAGCATGCCTAGGATGTGATAAAGGACTGGATTTTGTAAACGTTGAAAATGACAATTAAAGTGATGAGAGGCTTAACTTGGAGAGTAATTGGGACGTGGTTAGCACATAATAAACTGAGTACTGGCAGGCGCAAGGACAGACAAACTTAATTTAGGAAACTCCAACAAGAGGTGTCGTTTTAAATTAATAGAAAAATCAAACATTCTAATGAAAAGTGGTGGTATTTTCATTTTAATCTAACGCACAAACTCTGAGGTTAGTAAGTAATGCCAAATATCTGCCACGGCTCTGCCAACACAAGTCATTCTTTTGATGAAATTTTTCATCAGGTTTTCGCATCATAGCTGCTGTATTTTGCGAAAAACCGCTCTGAATTTTATTTTAGTGCATGAATCGTTGGCGAATCATTGGCCTACGACAACATAGCTCCAAACAAAAAATGTAATGGTGTTAAATGTCATGATGTCTACGGCCAATTGAAGTCTCTATTTCGAGAAATTACACATCCACTGAATTTGTCATGCAATAGAGCCATTGTTTCACAATAAACTTCATCCACGTCCGTAGTATTAATTTCAGGCAAAAGAAAGTCAATCAAGATCGTTCGATAACGCAATCCATTTTCGAAAAAATATGGCATAATATGGCCCAAAAACTGCACCAAACTGTCTTGTCACTCGTTGTGGATGGGAAGGTGGTTCCACTATGGTTCCACAGTTTTGCCTGTCTACCTACGCACACAAATGTAAATGATCTTCATCACTCAGAATAATTTTATTTAAAAGACCATGATCTTCTTCCTTCATTTCCAGCACAAAATCAGCGTGTTCCGCTCTCTTCAATTCTTGTGTCAACTGTACCCTGTAAGCATGTGGGTCTCATATATTTATGCAAAGTGGTTGCGGATAGGATCAATCCCTGAGATCGTCTCGAAGTTGGCACTCCTGGGTTTTTATTCACTCTCTCTGCTAGTTTGGCGGCGATATTTTCAGCTGACCTTGCCGGACGAACACTAGCTTGTCCACGATATTCAAATTTATCGATCAAATTTACTATAACTGTGCGAGGACGCGCATGATGATGACTAAAAGCAGTACGAACTTTACCAAACCTTTAGGCCATACTTTCACTGTTTTGGAGGGAATTTCCACTATTCTAGGACATTGTGCGAGTGTGTATTGATACATAATTACTACCCTCCAGGTTTTTACTTATCAAAAGTCATCGCAGTGGCAATTGAAGGTTGGCAGTTGAAAATGGCGTGAAATTTGAAATATCACCTCCTGTTTTATGACCCTCTATAATGGAATGGACAAAATTATTTGAAAACATTCTTCGAAAACCTCGCGGTCAGAGCTGAGTGGCATTGATTTTCGATTATGCCAATGGCTATGTTCTCTAAGCACTTAACTCATGAATGTTGTGTAAGTCTTCCTATCGCGTACGAAAACACGGCAGTTTTTTCGTCAAAATTCTATTCCTAGGGCTATTTCAGATCTGCTCATCCCAAGTCTGATTCATAGAACTACTACTGTATTTTGCAAGGTTGTTTTTTTACTATCTTATACGGATATCTAATAACTTCTCTTCCTTAATGTATCACATTCTACAGCTGGTACAAATTGTAAATGAGTACTTCAATCGTTTCTACCCTGTTGGGAGCTTACAAGAAAGCACTGAAATTCAAAGCGTGAGCCTTTGCTACTACACATATATATCTGGTTTTCCAATAAGGACTGGACAACTTTTTTTTTTTAAATAAAACGCAAACCATTTGAGATATTTCAAAAACTTTATTATCGGCTTGAAGTACAATCAAAACATTTATGAATGGAACTCGACTTCGTTCATATGGCCACCGTGGACACGTTTGCAGCGGTCGATTCATTGGACCCAATTTTCAACGACTCGGCCGAAACGGCCGCTATTTCGCGTTCAATGTTGGCTCTGAGCTCTTTCAACGTCGTTTCAATCGGCGTTAAATCGCACGAACGAGGCAGCCAATCGACTGGCCCATTTCGCGCTAACCATACTTACTCTTCAATAAATCGATTGTAGCGTGTGCTATGTGGCTTGTGGCATCATCCTGTTGAAACCATATGTCGCCCAAGTCCATATCTTCCAATTAGGGCCAAAAATAATCGGTGATCATGACGCGATAACGCTGACCATTCACAGTAACGTGACGATCGATATCGTCGACGAAAAAATATGACCCAATAAGGCCGCCGGAATGCAAACCGCACCAAACAGTTATTTTTTGTGGATGAAGTGGTGATTCATGAAGCACATGTGGATTTTCACCCGACCAATAATGCATATTTTGCTTATTGGCGAACCCATTGAGCCAAAAATGAGCTTCATCACTGAAGATGATTTTGCGATGAAATTCATCATCTTGGCGCATCTTCTCCAGAACCCAATCGGAGAACGTACGTCGCTTCAAATGGTCCATCGGCTTCAATTCTTCGGTCAGCTTGATCTTGTATGGCTGTAAAACAAGATCCTTACGCAAAACACACATAATGTGGTCTGAGCGATGCCCAATTCTTGAGCGATGCCACAATTGACTGATTTGGATCGTTTGCTACGGACGCCTGAACTGCAGCGATATTTTCGACTTTTCGACCAACCCGTTGTCTCACTGACACGGCAACATCACACAACAAATATGTAGACTCAAATTTTTAATTTTTGAACTAAACTTGTTATTGCCTGTCTACTAGGGCGAGAATTACGACCGAAAATTGGATTTAACGCTCTTAAAGTTGTCACCGACTCCGAATTTAGGTGGAAATTTTTTATAATTTGCAGACGTTGCTCGTTAGTGTACTTTACCATGATGAAAATGTTGAGTTTACTGAATAAATTGACGGTGACAGTTTGATGATTAGTGAAAGAGTGCGTTCACAAATTAAATTCAAAGTTGTCAAGTCCCTATTGGAAAACCCCTTACATAAAACCATATAACGGATGCAGATTGAATGTTCGCGGGCCAATTATTTTAGCAAAACTTCCAACAATCTCTTCTTTCAAATTAAGCAAATAATTTCCTTCCATAAAAAAAAATTAAAGATTGTGTGCGTCTAACAAACTCAACGAAAAAAACAAAACAAAAGAGTTGAGCAGCGAACTGGGCTCAGTTCTCCTCGGCTTGGCATAACAAACTCGCAACATTGCATTATTGTCGTTACGACAACAAATACCTCTTTCACTTTAATGAGTGTAGCGACAAGTTTGAGTTTTGCTTTTTTGCTATTTCTTGTGTGGACTCCTACAAAATTTCTCCCATACGTGTGTGTACGACAATAATTTTAAAATTTCCCACATAAATTCAAAAAAAAAAAAAAAAATAAATTGTCCAACGTTCATCCAGCAACGACAGGGTATTCATATATTGCTATGAACGTTGCCATTATTTGGTGGATACAGCAAAATCTAAAGAACAAAAACAAGAAACAGCTAAAAATCACATAGATCGCGACCTGGATAACTATGTAAGAAGTCAAGAAGCCAATTGTATAGAATCCTGGGCGCGCGCATATTCCAGCGAGACAAGCTATTGAATCTGAAGATGACCATTAAAATAATCCCGTGAAAACATATGTTTCCCTCCTGCAAATAGCTACCGTAATGTGTATTTTCCTTTACACACATCCCTGTGCGATGTGTATACACGTATCCGTTGCATGTATCTATTGGCACAAAACGATGTGTTAAAAGTAACACGATACAAATATTACAACTGGTAAGATTTGTTGTAGACAATTCTGCACAGCAACGACAACGACGACAAGCAGCCTCTCTAACGAGCCTAAATGGAACGGAAGCCCAGACCAAAAACTAAAAGTCCAACTCGTAATCGTAGTTGTAGTTGAAAACGTAGCTAAAGTCGAAGTGAAGTTGAAGTCTTAAAGTCGAACCCCATCCCCATACGCAGCACACATTTCCTCCTTCCTTTCTTTCTTTCTCTTTTTTGTGGACTGTCGATTATTTTCAATTATATGCGTTTTAGATTGTTCATTGGTAGCAAGAGAGCAAGAGAAAGAGAGAGAAAAACAAACACCTAAGCATAGTTGTTACGCTGGTTACGCTTGAGTCTGACTGTGACTCTAAGCTGTACCAACTAGCTTCCTTCAATCTGCGCCAAAGATAACGTATTGGTCAAGCTAAAGTAAAGAGAAGAGTGTCCTTTTGTTTGCTCTCATCCAAAATAGCACATATTCGCATGTACTCGTACCTATACAATATGGTGTATGGATTTTATGAAATCACTTCCTTATCTCAGAAATGGCATCTGACTAGTGAATAGCGCGCATAGCATAACTGGTGACTATACTCGTACTGTGACCAAGATGATGATGATGCGACCGATGGTGCTACAAAAGATGTTGCTTTAGCCATGTTACATGACTTCGTAACGACACAGTTAAAAATCCGTTTCGTACAATGAAAAATCTATCTCCACACATATATCTTATGACCGCACAGCAAAGATAATAATGATACTGACAATGATGATGATCATGTTGACGACGACGACGACGACGACGACAAAGACAACAAAGACGACGATGCCAGACGACCATGACTGTGACGACAAAGATTTAGAATGATTCAATGGCGAACGGCTAGTACAGTTCATCGTGTAATGGGGTACAAATCTCCAATGCTGAGCCGAGCTTGAGATTGACAATACAAATACTTTTCCTCAGTCGTACAACATTATTGGTGAAGGTGATTCGACATCGACAACCAACGACAACTAAGACAACTAAGACAACTACGGCAACTATGGCAACTACACCATCAGCAGCAGTGACGACAACGACGACGACTATGTTTACGTATAAGTGACATCGTCAACAACTGTTAGCAACTTTGTTTGTAGGAAGTTTGACCGGCCAAATTGAACTGAACCGAACCGAACCGGACTACTTTATTGGCGTAATCGTACTTGTTTCGTGGAATCTATCAATTAGAGGTCCAGCATTCATCGGCACATATGATGGAGAAATTTATGAAACAACCTCTTCGTCATTCCAATTAGCAGCATTACACTGACCATAGCCCATAGTCTGTAGTCCATGGCCCATACCTCTTAGTGCACAACAAACAGCTCTCATACTGGCCAATTAATTTAGACTCCCCGCAGATTGTCTTCTCACTTGTTACACATATCTCGAGTCATTCCACATAAAACAGGATACATATTCGTACTCATACTTGTACCTTGATTCCGGAGCTGGTATTTCCTTCTTTCGCAAAAATTACGACCAATTACACGATAAGCTTCAGCTAACCCTTATATCAATCCTAATTCCATTTCTTCCTCGAAGCGCCGTAATCAAAAGTCGAATCTTTTATACCACAGAAGGGGTATTCTCACGAGAAGTAGGTATACCACTATGTGTCCAATAATTCGTGAAATATTTAAACCCAGCCCCATCCTTCAAGGTTAGATAAGGCACAGCGCACAAACAAACAAACAGAGGGGGAAATAAAGGAAATATCATCCCGAAAGCATACGTCACTCTGTCCGGACATGTGTAGAAAGACATAGCCAAAGACCGGCCTAGAAGAAGTGCCATAACTAAGTTGGAACAAGCTACGGATGTGTCCAGTCAAGATGGCATTCGCATCCGTACTCGTACTATGTACTCGTACAACTCACCTTACCTTGGCCTTGCTTGGTTTTTTTCTATTTCTTTCTTTGTTTGTTTGTTTATACTGATGTTTGCTACTCTGTTCAAGTCTCTTAAGTAATGTTAAACTCGAATTAGAAGGCTGTCGCGCGAGGCTACAAAAGAACATATCCCAGGGCACTGTGTTCCATACCACTAAGAGTCATAGCTTATTTCTTTATCTGTGATTTCTGAGGAATGGATTTAACTGTACGAGTATGGTACGAGTATGTATAGGTGGTATGTATATATCTATGCATCTGCATCGGATGCGTGCTTTGTACATAAACACAAAACACTAATAATAACAAACAATAAACTTTACAGTACGAGCATCTTTTGCGAACCCTGTGTCTAACAAGCATTTTCCATGTTTCAATCGCGATTAGCGCGAGGAGAGTGTTTTTCGCTGTGCGAAAAACCAGAGAGGACGAGTAATGAAAATTAAGTGTGTGACGAGGTGATGTCTGTTGCTATTGCCATGTTAAAATGACAGAAACCGAAGGCACAGCGACATGGAGAAATGGAATTTGCTTCTACTTACCTCGAGCATTTTATATGATGATTAGTTTTTATACCCTCGGTGGTTGATGAGGCTCCACAAGGGAGAGTTAAGTTAACTAATTACATATTTTTGTACGAGTATCGTGCGGAATATAAACGGCACTCATATTAGATATAAAAATAAAGATGTCAAGCCCTCTGCTAACAGGCGAAGATTTATTGGAATTGTAGTACAGATTATATAAGGGTCAGGGGTATAGTGTACTCCCTAAGGGTGCAACACTTTAGACTTTTTAGATCACTACTGAGACATGCTAGTAATTGATACTGATGTGTCCATGACTGACCATATAAGTTAAACTTGCTTTGATGTTTCGGTGCCATAGGAATGAATATTTAGCCCTGATCTGATGAAAACCAAATTGATATGCTGTCTGTGCAGAGTTGAATATTGTAACAAGTAAAACGCTACCTTCAATACCCAAAGCATAACGAGCTCTTTCCTTTCCCTTTGTTATTTGAGTGTGATGCAAACCATGTTAAGAATAAACCTTGCTGATGGTTCAGTACAAGTACTCATATGGTTTCTGGAGACCATAACCCAAATACTAGCACAACCCTCACCGATTAAGGACTAGCAAAGGAATAAACATATCTTTGGATTACGATGCGAAAAGTTCAGTAGATAGGGCTGGAACAATGGGGAGAGCATGCCGAAGCAGATTAGTCTGTTATGGTTAAACAACATCCAAACATGCCGGCAGTTGGTGGTCAAATCTCTGTTTTTGACAACGGCGTATACTCTGAAGGGCAATTGTAGCAATAGAAGGATTAAGCATACAGCTGAATGGGTAAATGTTAAAAGAATCCCTCCCCCAGAAGAGAAGGGAAACGAGTTGTTGCATCGATCAATCTGTTAGATCTGAAGCCTGTTCCTGGTACTCTTACTGTTGGTGGTTTTTAACCTGTACTAGTTCTGGTGGGTGACAGTCTTGCGAATTCAGCTGGAGAAACAACTCTAGTGCTGAGTCTCAATGTCTAAATGAAATCGGTTTGGAGAGACAAAAATCGGATGTCACTTTTCGCTTCCATGAAAATCGTGAAAAGTCAATGGAAACGAAATGAGTTTACCTAGAAGGACATTGCAATATCCTCTCTGATGTTTCGAATCGGGAAGGCTGGCAAATTTAATGCAGAATTCGATTGGATATCAATGGAGGTCAACTATGGGATCAAGCTAACGAAGAGATTGTCTCCACTCAAGCGGGCAGCTGAGATATTGAAAACGAAACCTTCAAGGTGGTATGTGATAAAGAAAACTCTTGAATAGCCAAGCAATTCTGTGGCAAGAATTTCGCCCTCGGGACTATAATTTTAGAGGCTTGTAGAACAAACAAGCTGGGAAAGAACATCTGAGGGTAAATCAGGAAAACGGAAGGGGTAGTAACCCATTTTCATACTGCAAACTCTGGTTTCGACGATTAAAGTGGAAAATCTATGCCGTCAGGGAGGGTAAAAATCAAGAAGAAAGGATGGTTGTTCCCTCATTTTGGGGTTATCCAATCTTTGCCATGGAAGGGTTAATTTCCGCTCGATTTCAAAATAAGTGATAATGGATGACAAAATATGGACTTTTGATGGTATCTCCAACTCGGCTAGATATCACTAGGTCTATAGATTAACTAATCTGGTGCTTAAGAACGTATCCTTCGTTGACCTGACGGTCAAAATATGTAGTAGCGGAGAAGAACAGGGGTTGCTCACAGCGCGGCGTCCTGTCTCCATTGTTATGGTACATGTTAATCGATTTCCGGCTAAAGGTTCTAAATGGTTGTACTCTAAGTCTACGCTCGAGCATGTGCAAATAATGTGACTTTGCTGTTTACTGGATCATGCCGAGTATCTATCTGCCTTAAAATGTAGGCAGCCCTAGACGTGATTAACGATTGCTGGACTAGATATGAGTTTTCAGCCAATCTTCTCAAAACTGAGATTGTTCTCTTCACGAGATGAACGAAACTGTCTGGTCTGACTCATGTAATCACAAAAGGCCATTCATTTCAACAAATAAGCTAATACATATCACATGGAAAACTTCCTAGGCCGCTTGGCTGGTAATGTGAGAGAGTTTTTGGGGCTAGCCACTGAGGAAGTTCCTGTGGGTCTACATGTAATAAGACCAATTCCATCCCAAATGTTAGGTACTTGCCTTCTTCCCTCCTTATTCCCCAAGCCTTGCACTTCTTATTTTAACCCGATGTCTGATGTAACGATACTGCAACTTAGGTTGCAAAAACTTTGAGCCAAGAAAGGAATTTAGGTGATAAGATGTGACGTTGGCATCTTCAGGAAGGACGACAACCTTGGACTTCACTTCTCGTTTGGAGAACTTGGGTATGAGTTTCAAACGGTTGAGAGTTGTTTGGGTCCTGTGTGACATTGGGATCACAGGAAATAATATTGCCTATGAATTTTCTAGGCAAAATACGAGTACAAATGTCCGCCTGTTCGTCAGGGCCTCCATTGACATTCAGGTTTGGCAGAAGTCAACAGGATTTGTGCTGTCCCCCGTCTTAGGGGGTATTTTTTTTTTTAGCTCGTAAATGTGCGAGGCATAACCACTACGAGACTTCCTGCTACGCTTGCTGTTAGATGTGGTAATTACATCTGAATATCTGGCTTTGGGTTCCAGTTATTAGGCGCTGATTTCATGTACCTTAGGCACTTTTCACTGAATGGCTTCAAAAGGAATAGAAAAGAGTGCAACTCTTTGTCTGAGTGCTCTGCTCTGTCGGCAGAAAACACAAATAACGCAGGCTCAGGTAATTGTAGCCGCCTGCTACAACAAGCAGATATAGATCCAACCTCCCTTACTTTTCACTTATATCTCGCACTGATTACGAATGTTTAAATATGGATTGCCACTGATGTTCCCTACTCTTGCCGCTGACGTTCTCTTCTCTTCCCTATAGGAAGTAGAGAATCGCTTTCTATAACAGAAAATCATAGTATAAATCGGGATCATCTCGGAACTATAAGAAGATCGGCCTGAGCACACCAGCTTCGCACAATGTTCCTTATACCACAGAGCGTCTAGAATGCAACAGCAGCGTACATCTTATGTAAACAAACGGCAAGTTGACATTTTGGCAAATGTATACGATTAATTTGCAGCTATGAACGATAAGAGAAATCGATAAAGGTGCAGGTATTGCAATGAGTTTTAGGAACGGCAATGAACTGCTCACTTTTTCAGGTGATGAGACTTCAAACTAATCGCACACAAATGTGAACAAGGAGCCGTTTCGTATACAAATTCAAGGCAAAGTCAAGCTTGTTTTCTATGTAATGAATGTAGACAGTCTGGTGAACCATTCACACTAGAACACGATTTACTTCCACCCAACCAAGATAAGAAAGCGCTGTAGAACCAAAGAGTGTGTGACCTATTTAGCAGGGCAAACCCCAACTCATTTTGAAAAACTTAGTAAGAGGACAGTATGCCTGATGAAAGGAACTTCAGTATAGTTTGTCTGATCCACAAGTGTGATTTCGAGCCCGATAAACCCATAGTTGATACGCTAGATCCTTCAGAAAGTATAAAGTGCCAAGATTGATACTAATCACCTCTTATAGATTACAAGCTATGACAGCATCTATAGAGATGAGCTATACAGGGCCATGATTAGTTTTGCGTCCCTGCTAAACTCGTCAGGTTATGCGGAATGACAATGATAAACGTTCGGTAGCAGTGTCGCTAACACTTTTTATGTCAAGAACGGGCTTAAATAGCACTTGTCAATCAGTGTTTCTTCCGCCTAAGAAGGCAATTGAGTAATATGGCTTTGCCGTGAAATACGGCAAAGATTACTTCGTCTATGGCGAAGAAACGTAGATGCTAATAAATACGGATGAAGGTATCCTTGTTCGCTTTGAAAAAGAGATTTTTCGAGTGAGTTTTGGTACTATTTTTGAGGGGTAGGTATAGATATACCAGAGAACTCAGAAAGCGCGTATTAGTCGCATGAAATGGCAAGGACATGCACCTAGGATCTTAGCGTTATTTTACCAAGTACATCAGTAAGCAATCTGAGTGACGAATAAAAGAAAAATCGGCAAACAGTGTCCCAAAAGTCTAAGATGTCAGGTTTGCTAGAGTATTGGTAGGATTGATAGGGTGAGGTAAGTATTGGTCTAGTTAAGGAACGGACAACATCGTGCAACCCGTTCGAAGTGAGAAGCTTACAATCTATTTCTAAATAGTTTAAGGGATAAGAGGTGGGTGGATTGTAAACCACTCAGTTAATCTGGTCGTAAAATAGAGCTCATTACCACATTTTCGGCGGAAAAATGAAAACATCTTAAAGTCGTGATAACTAAAAAAGTTCCCTTTACCAGAAGAAAATCTTAGATACAATCTAAGAGAAAAAAATTTCCGTGGCCTACAAGGATACCACTAACCCAACCGTCTCTCTATTCATTATTTTCATTACAAGTACGGGAAACCTATTGTCTTTAAGTAGAAGCGAACATGAGCTAGCCTGGAATAGGAATCTACCGAGGGCGTAACACCACATCTCATCTCTTTGGGCAATACACCATATATCTGCCTATCTATTCTTACTCGAATCTACTGTTTAGTTCGAACAACAGAACCATAAGCATTCAATATAATCTAATAATTGTGCATCGCCAATCACACTGTTGTCTGTTTTTTTTTGCTTTTCTGCTCCTAAAGGTGCTTACACACTAACTACTTGGGTTTATTAATACCCGAGGAGTAGTACTCGTGTAGCTAGGAGTATTTTCATATCTGTGATCACGTCACTACACTGCCACAACAAAGAACAACTGAAATTGTTTACTTTTTTTCTACCACTCGGCACTCCTCTCCCTAATCTGTACCCTTTCTCATTTTTGGTATTGCCTTTTTGTTTTGGTGAGAGAAAATCCCAAGATCTTCCTGTGGAACATTCTGTGGAAACAAAAGGAGTGAGAAACCTTCTTGAGATCTACCAAGCAGCAACAGTTCCATCATCATCGTCATCATCAGTAATAGCAACAGCATAAACGAAAGCAACTACAGCAGCAGCATCAGCATCATCCATGGGATGTGCGATGCTCACTGGGAGCTGCTGCTCAGGCTTTTATGAAATCGTGACGCCATGAGATCCCTCAGGGAATCCGACTAGTACCTGTTTTAGCCAAAGACTTACCAACTTTTCCTTTTTTTTCCCCGCTGCTATTCGTATTCGTAAAGTCGTTGCTGTGGAAAAAATATTAAAAATTCCGATAACAATTTTATTAGCCTTGTGGCGGTTGGTGGTTCGTCTTGGTTTTGGTGCACTTTTTTGCATTCCACGTTTTCTGATCTACTGTGCTCCTAAATCCTTGTGAATGGGATTTTCGGAATGATTTCTGTTATGGTCATTGGAAGAGGTAATCTGCAATTATTGTAAACACCACCGGAAACTCTGTAATATTCTATAATTTTGTTTACTTCACCAAGTGAGAACTATTGCCCGTCAACATGTTCTTAAACCGAATCCCGAATTGAGTTGACTTTGGATTGAGTCAATTTGGTGTTTCGTTTATGTTTTGAGTCGAAAGTTGAGCCAAGTCGTGTTAATTGGTATTGGTTTCGGTTTCGGTTAGGGTGTGGGTTTGGTATTTTATATTTTTTACGAGTGGTGGTGTTTTTTTTTTTGTTTTTTTTTTTTGTCTCATTTAAGAGTCCACAGGGATGGTAAACTTGTGTTCGGAGATAGTCGTAATCCTTTTTGGTCTAGGGAGACACCGATCATAAATCTATTTTATTTCTCAACTTTTTTATTTTTTAAGTACTCACTTAGAAGAAAGGACTTGGAACTTGACGTTGAAGATGATGTTGGAGCTGTTGGAGTTGTTGGAGAAGAAGAACGGTCTTGTGCATGTCCAACATGTTATTCGAATGTTGGAAATATTCGTGGCTGGAGGATAATAATAATTGTTAAGTCGCCTCGTTCACATGCATATATGTAAAGACGAATAAGTGTGCATGTAAACGCAAATCACTCGAAGAGTGATTGCAAAGGAAACCGTCTTTTAGTGTGCACTTCTTATACCCCACTTTGTGGTGAGACTCTTTAACTTGTTCAATAGACGTGAGCAATAAATGTCAGATTCTAGTGAAATAAATTACATTCACCAGCACGTATTCTGTTCTGAGAGGAGGCATTGTACCCTAGTGCGGCGACTGCAGTTGGTGATTTTTGTTTTTTTCTTCTTCGATGACTCCTCTTAAATTATTTACGAATCTTTGGAGTAAGGAGAAAGATGACAAGGTAATGAAGTATTGTTTGATGAACTGCTGAAACAATGTTGTGGAATTTTTAAGAACAATTCTAATAGAGGATGGTTACTTACGAGTATATGGGTACAAGGCGGAATAACGTGACTTGCCATCACATCTATAAATTTGACGGGAACTAAGCTATGTCATTGAAAGCTCCAGCAACAGATAATTTTCAAATTGTTTGGTAACATAGGTAAACACTTTAAGACCAGTAATTACTGTTGCTACAATAGTGCGGGAATGGTGGTTTAGTCCGTGATAATCGGGCGAGATATTAAGCAAAAGGTTGGCAGAACATAGTGTACAATATAGAGAACAATGATTGTAATACTTTATATAAATGTAGTGTGACCTGCGGAAATATGGTGGATTCAGATATATTTCTTCCACCAAAATTATTCTAGGAAGCTAATTTCTTCTTTTTGGAAAGAACTGTAATCAATTAGCTGTGACCTTCATAGGTTGGTTTGTTTAAATTTCTATTGTCTCTTTGGTCCACACTGGCTCAGAGATTGATCATTCGGCTTAAAACAGTTAACTTCATTTTAGTTGGAATAGCCGTATTCAATTGATCTACTGTAACCCAGGGTTATTAGGAAATCAAGTTGTTGTGTATTGTGTTGGACTTATATTTCTTAGGTACTTAATCTAGGAAGAAGGGCCTGCCACATGTTTGTAGAGAATATAATACAGAATGCGTCATCTACCTCACAACATTCTATTCAATGAACAAAAGGGTTGACCAGCGAACTTCATTTCGTGTGCCATTATTGAGCACCTCTCCGACAGTTGTCTTTCTTGCCGTAGGTTCGATTTAGACCTTCAACTCTGTTCACCAATACTAAGTGGTATTTACTCCACCTTCTCGTATTGCACTGGTAATCTACGTGGTAAATGGCCAAGTTTTTAAGTAATTCATTCGAATATATTAGGCCTAGTTATCGGCTTATTTTTAGAGGAACTAGCCTTGTTATCACAATGCGGGGCTTCCAAAAAAAACAAATTTCTGCTCGAGCATTATAGATGAGCACAGGGAAGTGAAACACTTTACCAGTGCTGCATCATGGAATTGGTGCGACACGACCTTTCTGTGGAAGAAATGCAAGGCAAACTAGACCTGCTTTGGATTCTTAGATTTTCTTGATATAAAGATCGAAAAGGATTCGATTTCGGCATAGAGAATTTCGTGCCTCTGAGCCTGTTCAACAAATTAGGAGGAATCAAGATGAAGGTCAAATTTTTGACCTGCGACCAGAGGAACACAGGAACCTAAATTGATCAGTGGTCGTAGCTAGCTGCGCCCCAAGCCTACGCAATGACTACACGACTCAGACAATTGGAAAACTGGTTGATAAGGTCACGCCTAATCAGGACGAAGCCATCCTGGACAGCGACGCAAACGCTCTCCATGACTTATGTGATAGCACAGACACTAACCCTGGACGAAAGTGAGTCCTTGAACATTTAGTAGATACTAATCTTGTAGTCTGTTGTATTGGGAATAGATATAAGCTCATTGCTAAGGAAACGCTAAGAAGTTCCTGACGTTGGTATTGCCTCAGATAATATCTTTAATTCCATGAAAAACTCGAGAGCTTTGGATGAACTGTCAGTGTAGATGACTACTGAAACTTATGTTCGTAGTTTCGCGTAGTTGACAGAACGAACTGGGAGAGATCGTTTATGCCCAACTGGCTAGACGTACATGTCCTACAGTAAGAATTGCAGAGGTTAATCGCACGTAGGCGTGGACCACAGACATTCAAGAACTTCACGGTACTAGAAATACTAGAAGGAAGAATTTTAAGTATCCTACATTATTTATGGAAAGTTAGAACGTGCCTGGGAAAACTACAAGGCATTCTTAAAGCTCCATAAATAGGGTGCAACGAATGCCTAACATAGAATCTGAAATATTTTGTGGGAAACGATAAACAGCTCAAGTGAACCCTCGGGTCTTCGCCAAGTTATACTCAAAACACCAGGAAGTCATTAAACACTCGGATGGTACCTACCTCAGCTAACTCCGAGGAAGAATCCTGGAATCTGCTTATTAATACTCACTTCCCCAAGTAGATCTGTAACTGAGCTCAGACTTACTCGTACTTCGAGAAGATCTACAGACCTTCCGATTATCTCTGACATTATTTCTTGCACCAGAATCTGTTAGTATCTTCTCTCTCAAAGACACCCTGGTAACCATTCTTAAAGGCTGTTTAGCTATCCCTCCAACCGCAGTTCTTGAACTGAGGTTAATGTACCTTTTGGGCTTAAAATATTCAATACCTTCCATATGGTCTCGAAGGATGTCAGGGGTATCAAGCTTTTAACAACGTCTACTCCTCCTCGATCATAAATTCTTTAAGAACTGAAAATAAGTAACTGGATCCAATCTATTTTCAGAAACAAAGTTATGAATACAATCTTTGTTCACTTAGAGAAAAATGCAAAAGAGGTTAAGCCTCTCCTCATTGCTTACTAAATTAGAGGACGCAATGTGTGATGTAGTAGCTATTTCTGACAACGTCACTCTCTATGCATCGGGTAAATATCCACAGACACTCTCTAAGATTGTATTGTATATATATGTACTGTCAACTAATTGAAATGAAATGTAGCAGAGCGAAACAGAATGCTCTAGTTGCCCCCCATTCATGTAAGAAGGCTCAAGGTTTGAGATCGTGGATAAAAATCAACAGGTCTACACCTCAGTAGTGAGACTGATGCACTCTCATGGCTTGGGCAGATATTTAAGTATCCCAGGCGACTCTTTGAAATCTTCTTCAGTTGCTGCCTATGGATTTTTTTTAGAATGGCAGTCTTGGTGGACTTGCCAGTCCGCTTCTCTTGGATTGATGATGAAATTGTTGCCAATGTTGACTTCCTCTACAGAGAAACGAGTGAAGACAATGCGAAACCATTCTCAGTATTACCATTTTCATCTTCAAAGAAGGCTCTAAAACAGTTGAATGTTGTAGTCTCAGTTCAGTCTAGCCACAAACTGTAACTTCTTCTAAGTCAAAGTCTTTGGTATTCATAAGGCATAAGCCAAGAAATATTGCAATATGCATATCAAATGAAGCAACGATCGCTAACCTCGAACACCATGAAGTCGAGAGTGGCAAAATATTACACTCTGTTGAGTTGCGGAACACTCAGTTCCGATGAACTGGCCTCATTCGAATGTTCACAAACAATCAGCAGGCAGCTTGAAAACGCCCTACGTCCCACGTCGAACATTTTCAAGCACTCCCGCCTTAGAGCACTGGCCTTGACTCCCATAGAGCTGTGAGTCATTTAGTCTAATCTAAGTCTAAACTCACAACCATTATCACAGGACTCTATGCCATTGGAGGAAAAGGATATGATGTCTTCATGTTCCACAGAGACAAAGTGGAAGAAGAGTGTATGGCGTACTTCCTTTTGGCAGTTACCACATCCGAGAACAAAATGATTTCTGCTCTATAAAGATCACCGACCCTAACAAATATGTCAAGAAATCTCTATTTTTGCAGTTGAAGCTAGAACATCTTTCAAATACGCTCTCCCAGTGGTATCATGATATCGCAGTGGACATACACTCGGAATTTAGATTAGCAAGGATCCTCCGAAGATGTTTTGGAAGACACAACTCGCTTAAACGATTTTAAATTAAAAACGTCTTCAGCTTGTTGCAATTAATGTGGGATGTGATTGAGCATTACGTGCATCTTAAACATAATTACAAAGCCTAAAGTCTAACATTCCAATTCAAATTGGTTATGCTTTCCAAGGGCTGGCAATTGGCCCACTCTATGTGAGCATTCTTAATCCAATCATTGGACCAGAACCCATTCACCATCATTTTTCGCGTGGTCACCACTCGACATCTAAGTGTATCAAAAAAGTTCCAATCAGCACTAATAGATTCATACGTAGGCATATGATCCGAGCCTTATGGAACGGTAACTGTGCATGCTACACCAAATCGATCGAACATTATTCGCCCAGTGCAAGCATATGAATGTGTGACTACCACTGTTCACTAAACTGACCATCATCGCCCTGGTATATTGATTCTTAAGTCCAGTAAGCGTTGTGTTCAATTGTTCACTAGAAATAGACCAACAATAGTACCTTTACCATCCTACTCAGCCCAGAAAAAAAAGAAAAAAAACAAAAAACAAGCCAAAACCAAACTACAACTAAAGGCACCATCGAACAAGGAAGATCTCTAAGGGGGCAAATAAATAGTGTTCATATCTTTGGACATTGTGCAGCATGGCAGCAGAATCCCATCCAGCATCCATACTCTCAGAAAAGACACACTTCCTTCTACAAAGTTTCATCATAGATTATCAATATCACCACTACCACCAACACCTTCGTCACCACCAACAACCAACAAATAGCAACAGCAACTTGGCTCAGAATTTCCCTCGTGCAGTATGAACGTGAAATCGAATAGAAGGAAAAAAAACGAGGAGGACCAAGGAAAACTTTTACGGAATTATCCGCTCGTTGGTCTTGTTTTATGACAACGATTTGTTGTGGTTGGGTATTCTCCATCGGAATGCTCTTCATTCACTCGAATACGAGTTTTATTGGTCTTTGCGATTCTTTATGGGGGCCCCAAGCAGTAGCTATGAAGTTTCATTGTATCGCCGCGGCACACTGGACTTAAATTCAAAAAAATCGACAAAATTCTAGCGAAAGGCTAGCCTTACACAAACATAGAGACGAAAGTATACCGACCTATAGATACATTCGACGGCAAGAAAGCCTTGTAGATACAGCATAAGAGTACGAGTACAAGTACGATATGAACAAACGAGTAGTTTATTAGATATACTCTAGCGGTGGCTTACTTATTTTTGGTGCATCCGAGAGATGGTTCTTTTGCGGTTGTGGTGCATCCAAAGGATGAAGAAAGTCTCAAGATGCGGTGGTCTATTGTCGAAGGCGAAGTACGAACAGTGAATGTAGAGACCCATGCATGAGATCGGCATGCATTGTTTCATCATTTGTGATGATAAGAGTCTTTTTTAAATTTACTCTTGCCGAAACATAGATGTACAGATACAAATGCAAATACCAATACAAATTTGATATTATGAGGGTGCTACTCTGGAGGTGAGCCGGAGAAAAATTGGTAAAAACTCCAGTCAACGATTTGGGAAAACATCATTTTTGGCGCATCACGGTATACTCGAATTCCCTCACAAAATTACACTCTCATACAAATGGTAAGACACCATCGGATGCCAAATCTTGGAATTTCTATTGAGAAGCGTCTTCAGGACTATGATAGCACTGAACGTAGGAAAGAGCAAAGAAAGTCAGCTTCTCATCGAAGCGATTAATGAATCTGGAAGGTCTATCCCGCCGATGGTTCTAATCTATACCTAGGTCCTGTATACTTGCAATAGTGAGACCCATGAGTGATGTCGCGGTATGATACTCAAACCCAACTTTATCTTGCTACTAAGCCAAAATCAAAGACTGGCTTGTATCGATATGCTATTCGGATCATAGTGCCCACGATATTAAAAGTCATATGGTAAGCTCAGTCCCTATTGGAGTTAGTGGAAGTTTGCCGGAGATTAAGAGCTAGCATCAGCATCAGAAGGAAGGTGAGGTCAGGTAAGTCATCATAATGTGTTCTATCCCCATGTGTAGGCTGAGGGCTCACTATTTGAGTTAAATGACCACTGGGTGCTGGTGGTGATGGATCAGCTATTGAGCCATAATCACAGATCATGAAAAAGTAATAACTCTTGGCAAATGCAGAACAATCATTCAGAACATGCTTCTCTTCTTTCTTGTCTTTGCAGGTTCTCCAGATGTCATTTTAGCTCAATCTTTTATGAAACTTTGGCCTTATAATTGACCAAGCTGATTTCAGCTGGAGTTTGTTGTTTTCAGCGCATTAACATGGGTAAGGTTCTTAGAAAACGATATTGCTGCCTCATGTCGCCCATGTTGTGTGTTATTTGTACTGGAATAGCCAGAATTTGACAACTTTGTAACTCTTCATATACCAAGCGGTAGCATCAATCAGTCTGGTCACAAGTAAGGTTCTCAACGAAGCGCAGAGACTACCGTGCTAGTGTATCACCGCGGTGCTCTTCGAGTTGACTCCTTTCTGAGTACATTTCAAATGTATTAGAGCGGCATTTACAACAATCCTTGGGATGACAGAACGGATCGGAAGGAAATGCATTGCATCGACTCCAAACGGCTATTCTCAAAGACGAGAGCATAAATTAAACTTTGAAGTGAATGCCTTAAATAAGTTCAGCTTAAGAAAGATTAGAGTGATTAGAGTTGCTCCCGCAACTAGAGAAGAGTGGAAGAGGGCAAAGAACATTTTTCATGAAGACAAAACAAAATGGGCCATCAATTCGTTTTACCCATTCAAAGCCCCTGGCGAAGATGGAATCCCCAAAAAGGTATTAGACAAATAAGCCCACATATTCAGAACCAGTTATACCTGGTTGGAAATAGGTAACGGTTAAGTTTATGCCCAAAGCAGGTAGCAGATCACCTGATTTACCCAACACATTTCGACAACACCGAAGACGCCAATAAAAACACATTCATCCAAAACGCAGGAAATATCAACTCTACATTAGACAGTGACAGAATCAGCAAAACGGCTGAGAATGGTTGCCCCCAGGGTGTTTTTCTCTCCCCTTGCTATCGTCCATCGTAGTAAATGACCTGCTAAATACACGGTTTCCATGTCCAGGGATACGCTGATGATATTGCGGTCGTTATCAGAGGCAAATTCGAAGAAACTATCTCGGAACACTTCTAGAGGGCACTCAACCTTGTTGCTAACTCGTTCAAGAATTTTGACGTAAACGTCAACCAGAAACGGGGCCCCATAGCTGTCTTCATCAAGAGAGGAAAATTGAACCAACTTAAATGTCCAACACTTTTTGGTGAAACTATAAAGTTGTCAAGAGAGGGGAAATTTCTACGGGTAAAACTGGATCAAAAATTCACTTGGAACACACATATCAAAAAAATCATAGAAAAAGCCAGGATCTCACTATGGACCAGCAAAAGTCCACCAGGCAAAAAATGTGGTATTAACCCTAAAATAACGCTGTGGATGTACACAGCAATTGCTAGACCTATAGTAACTTATGCATCTCCAATATGGTTGCATAAAACTGGACAGAAGTCTCCACACTCCGGACTAAACAAACTTCCAAAACTTGCCGGTTTGTGTGCTAAGGGTGCAATAAGAACAGCACCCACCGCAGCGTTATAGGTTCTGCTGAGCCTCTCCCCTCCGCATCTTCCAAACGCCTACATGATTATCTCGGTGGATGAGAGCAATTCCAAAATACGATAGTTTACCCAGAACTTTAGAACTTGAGCTCAAGGGAAATGAACTACATGGAATTACTCTTACAGACAAATGTCTGAAAAAGTACGGCTTCAACCATGACTTCGAGATTACATTTCTTGATTGACAGGACTGGGAACAGAATAAACCGCTGTTTAGAAACGATTCACTGGTGTGGTACACCGGCGGATCCAAAATAGACGGAGGAGTTGGAGCAGGGATATATGGAGAAACTACTAACACATCACTGTTCGCAAGTGTGGACAGTAGCAACTCTGTCTTTCAATCTTAGATACATGCAATAGAATTCTGCATTAGGGAGAACTTAAACAAGAACATTTTAATTCTTTCTGACTCGCTTGGCTGACCCTACGCTTTTGTCATAACCTCAAAAATTGTTTGGGACTGCTTTGTACTAGCCAGCAGAAATAGGGTCCATCTAATTTGAGTGCGAGATCACAGTGGTCATGGTGGTAATGAAAGAGCAGACGAATTGGCCAAAAAAGATTCGGCCTCAACATTCATGCTGCCAGGTTACCAATTAGCTTCATAAAATTATAACTGTCTGAAAACAAAGACATTCTATATTTGGACGGAAACTAAAGGTAACAGGCAAGCCAACAACTTCTTATCAACTTCTTCTCTCAAAAGAACAAAACAACCCTTACAGCTTTTTTGGGGTTAGATATACGCAGGAACCGGATTCCTAATTGGTCACTGCAGAATCAAAAAAAAAAAAAAAACACCTTATGGCTATGGGAATAGAAACGAGGACGAACAAGCAGCACAGCATATCCTTTGCGACAATAAAAGCTTAATCAGAACACATCTACTCCTTCTAGATAAGCCATGCCTTGAGGCAGAAAATATGGCAGTGATATTTTCTCACTCACTTAAAGATATAGCCGAGTTTATTAAAATTTCAGGAAATCACAGAAGGCTCAATCTAGCCGCAGTAATAAGGATACATAGTCCCACGTCCTCGCTTAATCTAATCCGACCTAATTAGCCAATATTAGCGAGCATCCTCTTATCTGCTCGATAACTGGGCTCGTAGGCACTTTATAGTAGTAATGAAGTAGCAGATTGTCTTACAAGAGATGTGTCAATAGAAATCTGAGCCTGTACCGTTCTGCGAGATAACGGTATGCATTACTGAGAGTCAGGATGGCTCCAATATCGATCTGGAAAGCAGTGCTGGTGTCTTCGTGGAGGTCGACGCCCTTAAGCTTCGCTTTGTTAGAACTGCCCCTGTCTGGCATACGAAATCCTGACGACAGTCAGCTTTCTGTGAAGAACACCTAGTATGGGCAAGTTTCGTGCTTACTAAACCCTATTACAATTGAGTTTACTGATTTTTGTTACAAGTTGGATGAATGTAAGCTAAACTCACGTTAGGACTGTCTGCGTATTGTGAGAATAACTAGAGGTGAGTTGAAGTCAAGCTGAACGAATGCTCGATGCCACTCAGTAAGACCGACTGTAGGCAACTTATTGGAATCTTAACAGGTTACTATGCCATTGCCTAACCCTTGAATGCACTGATTATAAATGACACAACTTCTGCGACGCTTGCTGTAAGGGTGTAAATGACACTATGGAGCACGTTCCATGCAAGTATTTGGCGTAAATCTGGCAAATACCGGTTCACCAATTTTTTACCTGTTACCTGACTAACTAGTCCTAAACTAAACTATAAAAAAAACATGTCTGACGTACAATGAACTAGTTCTGGTCTGAGTGGTCACACCCGATAGAGAAAATAGTTTATCAGAGATATTAACCTCGGTCTGGTCTCAGAATAAAAACAGAGCAGTTGCCGTTGATGGTATTTCTTCCAGTTGAGGAAGATACCCTATCTACAATTCACTTACTATCTATCAATTATGAACTTCTGGCTGTACTGAACATAAAAAAGTGAAATGAGTCTAAAAGGAAATAAAAAGAGTTTGGAGAACTTCGAATTCTCTGGTTTACCATTCCCAGGCAGTGTGTCGAGATGCTTCATAACTTTGTTTATCTGTAAGGCAAGACTATTTGGGCAGAAGTGCCGTCAAACATGATGTTCTTGTAAGTAGCTGAATCTGGAAGGCAAAAGCTGTACTGAATAAGGTTTGAAAAATCAATGTTCAACTATTTTTCTTTCTCCTGATAGCTTTCATGTTGCACCATCCATAGAATTTTTTGTTTTAATCCAGTCAGAGAGAAAGGAGCAAAGAGCTTAAAATCATCACCATATGAAGGCGGCAATGTCATACCTTCTGATGCCAAAATAGTGTAGATTACATGTTAGTCCTCACCTCCACTACGTTTCATGAAAAGCTGCCACCAACTGAATAAAGTATCGTGGGAAGTATGCGATGCAATCTCGTAATAATAGAAAAATTGTAGCCTTCTTTGTGTTTTCAAAACAAATTTCTGCATAAGGATGTAACAGAACCGAGCCTCATTACGTCTTCTGTCCATTGAAAGCCTCTAAACAAATCGTAAATCGACAGCTCATTCATGGCCACATCGGTCAGAAGGCAAATACATAAATTTTCAGCGCCAAAGTATTCGTATATTATCCAACATTGTACAGTCCATTGGACTTATCCGTAGCCACAGGTGATTTGTGACCTGCTCCCTACTTAACACCAAATGGAAGGAAATTTCCAAAGTGCCTGCAAACTCAATACAGGCGCAGCTCAATAAATAAGCAACACCATGCTTTTTGTTTTTGGTCCGGACAATGAAACCAGATTCTTTTTGAAAATTTACCGCTACAGCAGTAGTTGGGTAGTTTTCGGAGGACAATTTTCACATTTTTTCTTAGCCAAAATCGTAAATGTTAAAGTGTCTGTCCCGTCTGTCTATCTGTCTCTGGGTTATAGGGAACGCTCTACTCGTACATAATCCATAACGACAAACAATAATTTCAACGAAAATCAAAGTTTTCTAATCAATAAATTTCCATTCGCAAATAATTCAAATCCAAACTGGCAACTGTTCGTGGCAGGCAATCGCTCGCCGATATAAATAATCGCCGCGGGATGCTGTGAATTGTGCTGCAGTGTCGATGGCAGCGCGTCTAAATGGAGCTGAATAGAGATTTCACAATCACAAAAAAAAAAAATAGAAAAAAAAAATCGGTGTCCCACTAAAGAATTCAAAGATTGCCGCACAGAGTTAGTTGTCTTGTCGACGGGATTATTTTCTCGTCTTAGTTGGGCGCACTACTGGGCTACGGAAGATCTCACAGCTACAGGATGCTGATGCTGACGCTGACTCTTAAATAAACTGAACATGGTTGGCATACTATAAACCAAAACATCATCGAAACCTCTGAGGTAATAATTTTATGTAAATTATGGTATTTCGTAACAGACGATGAGATTAGCATTCGATTATGTACAAATGGGAATTTTATCGATTTGAAAAAGGAAATTTTGGAAGAAAGGCGGATAACGATCTGACATTTTTCCCAACTTGCCGGTTCACTGAAATTCGTGCGCCCAAATACTGTGAAGCTTTTCGCTTTGTGTTTTTTCGTTTAAGCAAATGAAAGTCGTCATGATCGCTGCTTGATCAACGGTTCAGATTTAGGAGCAAATTATGCAACCACATTTAATTGTGTAATTTAGAAAATTTTTATGTTTGCATTGTCTTTGGTATTGCAGTAAGTCAAGGCTGAATCTTAGGGAAGACAGAGTTCGTTTTTATTACTTGTGTCCCTTAGGAGAAGAAACTTTGAGCCCTTTTATCAGCTTTATACTGCTATTTTCCCTCTATCCAATGACCAAGCTCAACCCTATAAAAGAGGTTTGCCGAGGGAGCTTTGAACAATAGTCGAAGACAATTTGGTTTAATGTCAATGTTTTATACGTGAACCTATTTTCAAAATTTCGACCTAGTGAATGATGTCGTAGTGACAGTTAGCCAATCGTTGAGAAAGGAAATTGCAAAGCCAGCTTCAAAGGCCACCAGCCACCTCAACATCGTTAGTCGTTAACAGTGGGCCTCAGTGTAGCTTGTATGTTTTCGAAATCACTCTCTTTGAGTAAGAACACATTTCTAAGAAGAAGGGACACGCAGCATCAGTTTCTTTGGCAGGGGCTCCTCCTCGGCTTAGCTACTACTTCTAAAAACGGCATCTACAATAGAATGAGGCCTGTAGCAAATAGCATAATTCGGGAGTGTTGGTTCGCTCATCAACGACTAGGAGCCACTGCAATCAAACATCTTGCTGCTTTACTTGTCAATCCTATGTAATCTTTTCCACGACGAGAAGTGTCTGTTAAACTTCTAAATTTAGTTTGCACCACAAAGCAGAATAAGTGTCAGTTGGTCTGTGAATCAGAAAGACGCAGAAAAAAAACGACTCTACTTACGAAGGTTGTTTCTTCGACTTACGAATAGACATACGATAACATAGGTGTACTTCACCACAAGGAAAGGAAAAGTCGTGGGGTCTGCTACTATCTGCAATGCCAACCAGCTGGTCATCAGAGATAAACTTGATCTGAAAAGTAGCCACCATTGAATGAGATGAGAGTGTTTAATAACTTTCACATCATCATGACAGATACAACACCGATGGTATTCGGGATCAGGTAGTGCGCAAACAATTCAGGGACGATCTTACCCACAGTAGATTTATGAAAAACGTTTTCAGTAGCGAAGAGCAGAGGTACTTACATATATCCATAAGAGCCAAAGAAATAGTTTAACGCTATAAGCAGACATTTACAGACGCATCGAACATCGCATAACTGCACCAACCATGGCAGTGAACTTTGAAACCCAACACCATGCGAAAAGAAAGGAAGTACGCAATAGAAGCAACAAATGCAAAGAGAATGATAGCTGCACATGCGTAAGATGAAGCGAATCGGTGCTGCAATAAGACTGTTTGAGCTTCTATTTAGGAACTTACCAGACAACTAAATTCAAAAGTATGACACGAAGAGCCTTGACTGTTCCTTTACCGGGAACAGCTTAAGAAATAGTACATGATGGCTTTAAACCATTTGGAAGAGTGATGTTCTCCAATTTGAATAAGTAGTGAGATGAGAATAAATTCGAAAACCCAGCGTCATAAAAATTGGTGATTGATTAAGACCTTGGGCATAGACTCATCGTAGCAATGGAATCATCGCAGCATGAAGACACTTCACTTGTATGGGCGTCTTTACTTTTTTGTTAGTGAATTCCCAGTTAATATTTCCCTGAACATAGTCTCTGGTTTTTAACGTAAACACCTGTCGGGAAGACTTAAGATTACGGGATGCCCATACATCCATGGGAGCAAGGATACGCCTAACCATCGCTCTCTTGATACCAATTCGGAACTGTGTTGGAGGCACAAGTTCCACCCTTGGTAAGAGTCGAGGCCGACCTAAAACCTACTTACTGCTCTTAGGGTCACAGCACCCAGTACTTATTGCAACTCTACATTGGCTCAAACCAAGACCCTTCCCGCGATTTTTGGTTTAAACCACAGCCACCATGACGCTCCCATAAGGGGCCTACCTCTAACAAGTCAGGCGCGTACCGAGATCTGGATAGGGACTACCGGTGGTCCATCCACCAACAAGGCCTATGACCGGCAACTTGTAACTGATCAAATCGCAGCAACCTTCTGTAGCTTTGTTCTGCCCCCGCTTTTTATTAGACAACGTCATTGACGGGCAAAGCCTTGATAATTGGGCGGAGGCCCAGATTTCTCTGAACAGCTTAATATTCTTCAGCATCCTTGGCCTTAAGTTCAACATCAATACATCGCAAACGTACCAATTAATGATAGCACGATTGGCTAACGTCAAGTCGGATTTGCCATCAAGATGAGCCCAGACTTTAGAGATAGCTTTGGCGTTAAGCAACATGCGAAATCACCACCAGGTAGAATAGTTAGGGGCGGCAAGTAATGCCGACCTGGACATCAGTTAAAATCCTGACCAGGACCATCCAATGGTTGGCATTTGTTGTTTTGGTAATCGACAATCTGTTGACTGAAGTGGAAGATGACCAACTGGAAGTGGATACGTGGGAATGGATCGATGTACAATTCGACGTTTAAAGCTGTGATAGAAGACGCCAACTTGACAATCAAACGATTTAAGTTGGCGTAGGGTAGTCGTTCAATGTCCAAATTCCTGCGGAAGATATAAACGATGGTTTTATTTTCAATCACAAAAGCAAAGTTGGAATGTTCCAATTTTGAGCGATATGTCAACATGAAATCCGGTATATTGGACATCTAGCTTACGGATCCTGTCCAAGGCCAAGTCCACGATTACAACGGGTGGAACGTGCATATACTTATTTGTTGGCAGAGTCTTTCTGGTTCTTAGTGTACCAACTCCGGATGAACTTCGTCGACTATAGGTGATTCCACATGGCTACGAAACACATCCTTATCAGCGCAGTTTCAATGAGGAAAATATTAATAGCCATGTCTGATGGGATCTGTCAGTTATGTTGGATCCGAAGCTCCAACTATCACATTAATCAGTATCGATATGGACATGTCTGAAATTTATATACTTACAGCCCCTTTCTGTTCGGAAAGTTGCCGACATTCGCTTTGTCTATCAGATACTAGCTAGTAGCATCGACAGCTCCTCTTCGATATCTCTGTTAACACCAACCCACGTAATCTAAGGTCTGTACCACTCTTTCGACTCAATCCTCACCGAAAAAATTATGGATTCCTAAAACCGATGTCTAGGATGTGTTCAAAGTTTCTTCGATCTGTAACTTAAAAAATTTAGGCATCCCTTATGCCACAGAGAAACTTTTAGTTGAAAGCTACCAGAAATGTCAACGCATATCATAAAATCCTGCAAAGAAAATTTCGGGCCGCACTATTCAAGAACAGAGCCACATGAAAGAAGGAGAAACATGTGCAGTACAAGCAAACAGTACAGACACTTACCGAGCTTGATCAATGGATATTGACGGAGTTTGAGTCACATAATGCATTACCTTACTTAAATCAGAATGCTTTTCGGCCTTCGACCTCCTGGTCTTCAAGTACGATAAGCCCGTGAAGGACCAAATTTAAGAATATCGTCAAATTATAGAGCAGCATCGTATTTAACCCTATAGCGCGTTGGCTAAATTTAGGACCCTGACGACGTACCTTGCTTTTCCGAAGAACTAGGGCATGGAACCCGATACAGTGCAGTTTTGCTCACCTTGGGCTGTAGCAGAAAGTTGATCGAGCAGACATAAACAAGCTGTTGTATACCAAAATTGTTGTTTGGTTCCATATTGACGTAACTAAAGCTGCCATTCTTCCAGAGCTCGTTTGGTGAGTTGATTCTAATGTCAGTAGGGGTAAGACATGCTTACATGCGCATGCAGTGGATCCGAAGGCGAATGAACTTTATCAGCTTGATATTGAAGGAGGTAGTATAGAAGTTCGGTTACCTCTGGAACAACGTATACTCCATAAAATAAATTTAGATGGAAATCCGACAATGCCATTACAGCTGATATCCTTTCTCTAAACATCTAAGGTAAAACTTCCAACAGGAATTGGCAAAATTTCTTTGTACAGAACCCTCTTTATCTCGGTGGTTCTTTATAAATTTGATAACTGGAAGCTTATTTGGACCATCTTGGTCAGACCAATCTTTAGTTAAACAAATTGTCCTGTTTGCGAGGAAGGCAAATGGAAGAAGGGTCAAATTCGTATAGTACGAGTATGCTCAACAATTGATTCAACCTTGAGAATTTAAATTCCGAAGCACGAATAAAGCCAGAGTTTAAGAAGCAATTGATATTGAGGACAAGAATGTTTGATCTTACTATGCCGATCGAACGTCTGATTTTCGCCTAAGATCGTGATGAGCCGTAAACGCGAATCCCTCATCGTGGGTGAAGGAATGTTCTTAGATCTCCTAGTCAACTTCTGACTGAAGACAGAAAACCCAACTGACTGGGTTTCCAATCAATCTATGTACTGTGGCTCATTTCTGTCACCATATTTGGTCACTACTATCCTTCACTGATGAACTGCACTCGGGCGGTATCAAAAAATCTTGACTGTTCTTCTGACGCCACCTTTATTGCTTCTACGTCGCTATTGAGTTCTTTATAGCCATCTTGTTTGCGTGTGCGTTTTCCTTTTATTATTTTTGGGCACTTCTACAAGTAATTCACCCTTCTTCCATAGTCCACTGCAACAAAGGTGGATCCCATCCACTACGAATACCATCATCATCGTCATCATCATCATCATAATCATCATCGTTGCCTTCATCGTATACTATGGTCATCATTACGATGTTAGAATGTTGTACCGCTTTACAATCCCGCGATATGTTGTGTTGATTCCATTGTGCAAAATATGCAGATCTCAAGTCAGCGATAGTAGGTCAAACATAACAACAAATCTTTAACGAGCCCCTCACAATGTTAGCCAACATTTCAGTACAACAATCCCGACAACACACACATCAAGCCAATTTACATTCTGCTGTACAAGTACGCTCCTACCTGTATAATGCAAACTAGGGCTGGCTTCCATCCAAGTACGAGTATTGTGCCCAGATCTTCATATTTTTTCCCCCACGTAACGTAACTCTATCGCATCTTAACCGTAGCCTAACACAAAATTCCGTTCAGTTTGTTAGCCCAGGTTACATACTTTTGCTCCAATTTTATCCAAAGACACCACTTGGAAGGAAGACTTCCAGATACTCGTAGTACTCGTACGAAATACGAGTACAATACAGCCAGCGGTGACAGTGTTGTTCTCGCTGTATTCTCTCGCTCCAATCATAAGCGACAATCAAATGCTTTGAGAACAAAAGAAATTCAGGAACGCATTGCGCGTTCGCTACAGAAGTCTCTGCCGAAGGAGAAACAATGATTCCATGGAGCTGACAACAGCAACAGCAACAGCAACAGCAATAGCAACAACAACCAAAACAAAAGAACCTACGATTTCGATCATTTCTTAATTCTATAAAAGGTTCCTAGATGAACTGCAGGCGGATGGGGATGCCTGTCTTTGCCCACGGATTAAGGCTCTACGCACGAATACGCTTGATGTCCAACTGCTCTCACGAAAATCACACTGGGAGTCGCGCTGCCGCCGCCGCTGTCGTGATTTCCATAGGAAGTCCAGAAGCTAGCCCAACGCGACACAAGTTCGAATCGAAGAAATTATTTTGTGAAATTCTCTCTCGAATGTGAGTGTGGCTTGTGCGTGTCAATATCCACTGGTAGGGGAGGGCGGTTAAAGCAATCACCAATGGGTGACCAATATAATGGGGACTCCTTTGGCAAGACGTCCTCCGACTCCACATTTGAATGTAATGCTCGAATTTACAATGTAAGCCGGGTGTAATGTGGTAGCTTAAGAAGGCCTTTAAAACGGAATATTCGTATCGACGACGCTAGACGCTACTGTGCCAGCCTGTGGAGTTACATGCAACACCAGAGCCAAGGTGGTGCGGCCAGAGTTGTGGCAGGCTGGTGGCAGTACGCGCAACCAGAGACATAGTGCGGCGAACATTTTTAGTGCTGATTAATGTCCCCTACCGGTATGTGTTCCTACGGGATGTTCCAAAGAGTGTGTCTTGTTAATGCCACGGAACTTTGTCGTTACTGCTTTTTTTTTATTCGTTTTTCGCTTTTCCTATTTTTTTTTCCTCATTCCATGGTTAGATGATGTACACAACTAGACTGTGATCTGGAGAGATAGTTGGACTTGGAAGTAGCGCTTCTTATTATGAAATTAAACGCGAGCGCGCGCGCGCGCCCTGTGGAACGTGAGTGGAACATGGGTGACCGCCCATTAGAATGACGGAAATATTTTGAATATCATGTCGCGATGTTGGGCGCAACGGACTTCGTTTGCCATTTTTCTGTGTGGAAAAATTTTCCTCATTTTTTTTGTCATAGTATCTATATAATGTGAATCTTGTAGATTGGGGCAACTTCCGTGTGATGATGGCCTGGGAGAAAATCTTTTCGATGAGAACCGTACGGCTTGGGTGAGCATTCGTTGGGAAGAATGATTTACGCGCAAAGCAATTTATTTATTTTCTTTAACGAACTGAAAGTGACCTGAATGACTCCTTGATAAGGCACAGAAGAGGTTCGATGCAGTTAGTATGCAGTTCAGGGAGTTTTTATGGTTTATCGGAAAAGAGCATCAGTCAAAGCTTCTCTGAGAAAGTTTCTATTCAGGCCATTAAGTCGAGGCATGACTCACGTACTTTTTGCACCTTGCAAGATTGTTTGTAATTACTTGCGAGAGGATGACAGCGCGTCATCTACTACTAAGGCTTTTTCGGATTTCGAAGAGTGCCTTCTATAAGAATGTTTGCGACAGGCTGCTCAAATTCCCAAAAAGGTGCAAATTTGACTGCGCTGGGCACCCAAGAAATCTGACGACAACTTCATTGCATCTTGGTCGTTAATTACTTCCCAGGTTGATGAGAACCAGGTCATAATAAGCCCCTTTCATCGGAACAGAATTAGGTGGTATATGCATCGGTTGTGCTGACAAATAAGGCCACGAAATATGCACTTGCGAACTTTAATGATTTCAAATCGCCTAGCACCGATGGTATATTTGCAAATATACCGCAGAGAAATATAGATTATCCCCTCCCGGGAGAGAATCTTCATTGCTAGTCTGGCAAACAGGGACGGTTTTATACCGAAAATTGCTTGCTAAGAACTTCAGAAATATGTATCAGTCTTATTTCTTCCTGCTGAAGAGCATAGAAAGAATGGTGGAGCCTTGAGCGCAACGTCCATATCAACGCCGAAGATCAGATAACACATTAATTAATCACAAGTAAACATAACCTTTGTAGTTGCTGAGGATAAGGATCACACCCTCAATGAACATATGCCCAGCGCCGTAGCTATGATACCAAAATTGTATTAGGAGATCTTAAATCATGGCTGAATAGGGGAGCTGTCTTTGAACGGGCATCAGAAACACAGCCTGATAAGTCCATGCTCGAAAATGGTTTCAATTTATTCAAATTTGTAATGCGGTGCACGACCTTTTAGTAGCCAGGACGTATTTGCCACATCTCAACATCCATAAACCAAATTGATCACGTTGCGTTCGACCCCAAATAATTTTCCAGCATTCTATTATAGATAACTCATCTTTTCGAGGAGCCAACATCGACATGAATTACCTTGTTGCTGCCAGGGTATAAATGCGGATATCAGAGGCACAACGGAGTCAAGTAAGACCACCCAGCTGCAATAAGAAGAGCAGGGTAGAATTTTTCCCATCGTGTTTCCATCAAATGCCCTTAAAATCCTAGCCCCCATACACAAACCGTAGACTACAAATTCGGATGTTATCAAGGAGCCATCAGAGAAGATGATTCTCATGTGCTTGGTATCAAAGCGCCACCACAAAGAAACCGCTAGTTTGACGATGAATGTAGGGAGTTATATACAGCTAAACAAAAAGCATATACTCGTAAATCTGTGCTACATTTGCTCTATGAGCAGAAAAGAAGAGAAGCGCACAGGTTTGGTGGTAGCAATATCGAAGGTCCAATAAAGCTGCGGGGCAAACAGACTGTCTACGGAAAATTATGCCCAAAGGATGGTATTTCTGCATCGGTTGTCCGATCCACAAGAAAGGAGACCCTTTCGACTGCGCCAACATAGCCTATAAGATCTTTTCTGCCGTCTTACGGGTTTTAGAAATGGCGACGCGCGGTCATGTAACTTTTTAACATCTTCGTAGATGTACAAAACTCACTGGAAAACGTAAGAGGCATCATATCCCTAAATCCGCACAATAACTTGCGATGACTTTGATGTAAACACAGCGAGCCGTGAATAAAGCTTTCGTTAACATTGAAGCGGAAGCGGCCGAAACGAAGTTAAAACAGAGTAAACCCTCTCAGTAGAAGAAAACGAACATCACCGTCGGCTTGGCCAGAACGTTACCATTGGGGGTTAAAACTTCGAAGTAGGTAAGGACATCATCTACCTTGGCACCCCCATTACAAGCAGCAGCGACATCAGCGTAAAAAGCAGATGTGGCATTTCTCTTAAAAGTCGCTGTTTATTTGGTTTTGGGAGGAGGTTGAGTAACAGTGTCCTCTCTCAGACTGGCTTTTTATAAAAAACCTTGTCATCCCGCTCCTGCTCTACTGCGCAGAGACTTGGATCTGGTTGAAAACGGATGAAGAAGAACTTGGCCGTCTCGAGAGAAAGACGCTGTGTGATTTTCTGTTCCGTATGAATTGACGGAAAATGGAGGAGGAGATTCAACCACGAATTGTAAGGGATATACAGCTATAACGGTCTAGTAAAGCGTCTCCAGATCCAGTGTTTAAGATTGCTGGGCCATGTTGAGCGACTGGACATCGCAACTCCCGTCCAAAGAGTCTTCAGTTCAGTTCTGTGGCGCTCGCAAGTGGAAATGGACATCAATCAACTTGGAGTGCGGCACTGGAGGTATCTGGCGAGAGGTAGTCTTAGGTAGAGAGACTTGTTGGTTATGACCCAGGTTTACCCCCGATAATAGCTCCAGCTAAGGAAGTAAGACTGCAATTAATAAGCGCTGATGTTGTTAAACAGGGACTGCTCACAGAACAACGCCCTATTTTCACTGCTATGTTCCATGTTGGTCGGCCCTCTTTTTAACGTTCACAATAGTTCTACGATCTAAGCTTAAACATGGGCAGATCATGTAGCAGGCAGTACAGATTATGCCAAGGGATTGTCTTCTCTAAAGAATACGGGCCGTTGTTGTAATTAACGATTCGTACACCAAAAATTGAGTTTCTATCATTCCCCTCTTTGTTTTCTGTACAAGAAGTAGTACACTGGCTGGCTTGACTCACCTAGCACAGAAAAGTATCACCATTCGTTTCTTCAGCGAGGCTCAGTACCTGGACGCTGTTCTACGTAATAAACTTCTTTGAACTAAACATATCACATAAGAGAGGGAGAGAGTGTAAGAGACCTTTTGACAAGACATGGGACTTGCCACCGAGGATCGTCCTCTGGATCTATAGGGCTATGAGTGGAATATCCCTTGTTGCAAATGTCTCACTGCTGCTTTCTTCAGACTATAAAGATTGATTTATCTTGGTTGCTTGGAAGCTTTTGTTTATAAGCATAGCTCTGTTCTAGATGTACTGATGTACCTTTCTCCCTCTGATATTATTTTATGGGCTGAGTGCCTTGAAAGCGCTTCTTTCGTTTTAAAAGAAATTACTTTTGATTCAACTCATTTTTTGGACCCTGTGCGTCTACTGTCATATACGTCCGAGTTTTCTTGTTCTCAGAACTGTTTTCATTCTGAATTAGAGTTGGTAAGGCAATTAAGGTGGATCTTAACAAATGACTCAAGAATTGATCAAGTCTTTTCTGAGGGCGATAACCATAAACTTCACCTTGTGCGGCAAAATTGTGTCTATCTTTCAAGCGAACACATACGGATGTAACCAAATATCTTTGCGACAACAACATTCAAGTTAGCCTTGAGCGCATTCGGAAAGCTAAATTCCACTGTGTCTTGTCTCAATCCCAGCTCACAATGTCATCGCCGATAAATTTGTAAAGAAAGGCTCAAAGTAGGACTTCTTAAAATGGCTTTTCTGGACTCATCTTTAAAAAAGTATGATCTTATGACACCTCCGGTCCATAAACAACACCATTGTGGTGCATTGGCATCTCCTGAATCACTCGTAGATTTTTGATGTCCCAGGTACATTATTTGTGCTTAATAACGACAACACGATTTTCTTGCAAATATCAATGTCAGCATGCATGTTCTCCAGTTCTTGCGTTAATTGATCATTGCACGCATGGAGACTCAAATCTTTCATCAAAATTCGGTGCAGGTCAAGCTCCTGAAAACGCTGACGAATGGAGGTTTTTGGATCGTTTTCGACACTTTCGATATTTTCTATTTAACGTCCGTGGTGAACAGGTTTCGGCGTCTTCACATCTTTTACTGACCTAGGTCCTTTGGAATTGGTTGATTATATTGTGCACACACGTTTTGGAAATTATATGACTACGTGCAAAATTGACATCCATTTTTCGCATCGTTGCCGAGATTGAACATGGATTTTTATAATAAAATTCAACGATTTAGATTTTTTCTTTCGTTTTGTAGCATTCCATGGTAAAGTTCCCAAAATTTATAGATAACATGTACCACCATATGACAAACCTGAATTCATCAGCTGTAAAATAATAGGCTTTTCAAATCCTATACCTCTTGCTGAAGTACACACATCTATAGGTGGTCTGACCCCCAGTTGCTGGCAAACCAATCGAATACTTTCTAGTTTCTCTGAAAGTCAGCATCATTCCTATTAACCCTAGTAAGGAGGACTAAGTGTGATAGGCATAAGGAGAACCACCACTTGGGATGCCTGTTGTGAAAGTGTTGACAGCACTTTGTAGCATTACCTCTGCGAAGGTCTGATTTAGTTTCTGGTTCTGGTTACTTCTCTGGAAAGACTAAGAAGTTTCATTACAAGAACGTGAACGAGTAGAATGGACTAGTTCCTTAAACTCAGACAAAAAATAAACCGATTTACAAGAAATCATCTCTAGGGCTTGATCCATTGATAAACTTAATATCCTGCCAAAAACCGGCTTGCATTGCTACAATTAGTAGGCAGTCGTCGGCGACTTAGAGGAATATGGGATTTGATCACTGGGCTGATTTGAAAACAGCATAATTTCACTGAAACCGCAACGGATTATCAAGTTCTAAACTGCTCGTCTACATATAAGATATAGAAAAGAGCAGAAGCCAAATTTCCCAATTCGATGCAAAACTGACGGAAAATAGAGTTACCTAAAACAAGCAGACCTCATAAGTTTGACAGGTCAAAACCTTTCGTTCCGCCGGCTACCAAATGTTAACAACCAGAAACATGCCCAAAGCCAGTCCAATCAATTGTATGTCCTTCTCTATTTTTCTTTTACTTTTTTACAATCAGACAGACGGATTTATAAGATTCCTGTCATTCAAATTACCCCAACCTCATCCAGTTAGTATCATAAATATTTTGTAACCGAAACGAGTGATTCAATTTAATCTTGTGCGCGCTGATTATGATGAGATCAGTAACTTCTTACACCCTTCATCTTTAATCCTGGGCGCAATTTCTCATTTCTTCATAAAAACAAAAAAAATATCAATCTCTTGTTTGTCGGCAACAGGTTAATATGACCCACCAATTTAACCTGAAGTCTACCTACCCATCAGAGCCTCACGGACACATCTCATCATCAGGCATTTGGGCAATTAACTTGCGAAAGCAAACTCTCCAAATGAGTCTGTTCTGTTGTCTGTTGTTTTTTGTTCCCTCTACACTTGTTTCACTTAAATTAAAAACGAAATGCCAATTTAAATTAATAAAACTAAAAATGCCGATTTATTCGGCCAAACGAGGAGCGCATACGTTCTGTAAGGGCGACACACGAGGCTAACTCCACAGAGGTAACCAAGAAACGCCACCTTTATCATGAAAAATGGATAAACGCGCCCTTTTTTCGTAGCTAATTACTATGCGTTCGGCCTACCACCATCGCTAGTACAGTAGACCGTCATAAAATTTGGGTCACTATCATTTGTTTTATGTGTTAAAAACAAGCCTTGCGAATGAGTGATCGTATCTTCAGTTACTCTAAAACAAATTTTATAAATCGGTTAAGTGAGTTCCGAGATTACCGGTAACAAACAAACAAAAAGGTAAGTCAACGAAAATTCAAAGTATTTCTATTTTTATGACGGAGTACTGTAAGCATCCACTATCAAGATAGCAAGATTGGATTTGCCTGTACAATGACACATTCGTCTGGGAGCAGTCAACTCCAGCCGGTCGCCGAAAAAGCGAAAAAGGCCGACACCACACGAATAAGTGCAAGTACCGAGTATTCGATCATCTTCAAGGTAACATCAACAGCAGCAGCAGTGCCACGATGGCAGCATCATCAAAGTCTCACAGGAGAGATGAAGCCTGAAGATGGCAGTGCTGCGCAAGACTGACGAAGAGTAATTATCAAATGTAAGTTTTGGTGGTTGCTCGTTGATGCTTGGTGGTACTTGGTGCTGCTGCTGCTGCTCTCTGTGTGAGAATTCCCTAAACTTCATCCATCTATTCATTTTGGCCATGAAAGATCATCGAAGGACGCATCATGAATGCCATGAGACGGGGGAGGTAAGGATTTGTGGAAGATTCTCGTCATGAGGACGTGTAATTTTACTTTTTGCATTACTGATTGCCTGATTGGTCTGCCATGCTCACATGGATGTAGTTTCTGGAGGTTTCCATTTGTTCGTTGTTGTTTTTGCTGTTGTCAATGGAAATTCCACGGCTGACTCTGACTGTGGCATAACTCTTCATAATTTTTTGAAGAATCCCTCAACTTGTGGCCATCTACGAGTACCATGTGCACCATGTGGAAAAGTAGGAACGGGGGCTGTGTTTATCCGAAATTCATTACTCGTACCTCGTTGCATGGCTTGTAATGAGGGGCTCAGTCTCTAGAAGAGAGAAAGATCCACCTCGCTTTGGTTTGCCATCGTTTGGTTGGGTTTGCTTTGGTTTGGTTTGGTTTGGTGCTGAGTTCCAAGATTTTTCTCTCCATCCGGCAGGCTTTAACTTGGCTGCTGTATGCAATGGATGGTAACGAATGGACCATTGGAGTGTTGGCGTGATGGGCTTTTGGAAACTTGAAATTATCCAGCAGAATAAAATTAATTGCTCGTTTAGTTAATTTATCATGAGAAGTACTCGTAGCTCATTGTAGATTCTCTATAGCGTCGACGTCGCAATCGACGACGTGCTGAGGTTTAGTTGAGCCTGGCAAATGTCTGACATACTCGTACTTTCTTGGTGATGGGAGGAATCTCTGCCGCTGAGGTGGGCATTAGTATACACGGATAGACGATTTGGTAAAAAATTTCCTTAACTGGAGCACATCTATGTGCTCGTTTAGTAAATAGTGTGAAATTGGAGCTGAGTGTGCTGATAAATTATGGCTGTCTTATAGAATGTGGGATTTTAAATGGACTTAACTTAGAAGTGTTTCAGTTGTTGGGTGGCTTTCTCTCGGCCAATTTAGTATAAGGCTTTTGAAATTACTGGGTAATTATCGGACTGATCAACATTTTGGAACTGAAAGTCAACGACTGGATTTTGGTCATAGTTCCAACAGTAAGTGAGAGATACGTAGAAAGAAAGTGACTGCTGAATCAAAGGCAGAGGGTGACGCGTTTTTATGAAAATTTCTTTTGGAAGACAGAAATATATAGTTCACATGTTGTTGCCTTTTTCCACCGAAAGTGCAAGTCAAGATCATGCAAACAAGTTGAAACGAAAAAAGAAAAAGGACCAAATGCAGTTCAATTTGGCACGGAAAAGGGTAGCAAGAGCGAATAGTATACAGAGTAAAGTGTACTCTAGGAAGGAGACGCGTACTTAAGATGTAAGGAATAATTGCTCTTAATGATCCAGACAGACTTCACTACACTTCGATAGAAGCAGGCAGGTAGGGTGTAGTGAAATGTTTGTGGATAAAGCACAACGAAGGAACTGTGAACAAACTTTGACAGTCCAACATGATGACAAAACTACTGATCACGAAAAATAGGGTCGGCAGAGAGACAAATAAAGATGACACAAAGACGCTACAACTATTACATTATGAACATCTTTAAAAAACCGTTGTCAGACATGGAAAATCTAGAAGGCCTGTCTAAAATTTATGTTTTCTGCAACCAAAGTCTTGAAATGAATTTTAAATCCTTTTCCGTTAAGATAGTTGTGCAATGAGGACAGGACGTCTGGAAAAGAGAATATACATATTTTTCTACTTTTATAGTCTGCATCTCCATCTGGATGTTTGATAACTGCCCGACCTACATTTATGTCTGCGAGTTAAAAAACCCAAGAGTCTGAAAAGGTAAGACCTTGTTAATATGACAGCAGGTGATAATCGCAATAACAATTATCAATACGTGCCTTCGTCAAGATAGACATATGATTTCGTTCGAAAGCTGTTTTTGATTTGACTCGGGAAACCAACAAGTCTAAACGCCCACCTGAAGAGGCACATCTAAGGGGTAGTTGAATGCAGTAAAAAAGTCGTGATGCAGATGCTTTACGCAATGAAACTGCAGGTCGGATGGCAATGGCAAACGCGAATTGAAACCGTCATAACTATGTGAGCTAAAGCTGTTTTCCCTTTTTTTCTCTTCAAACAGGACCAGGCGGCATTTCCACAATCGTTGGAAGCTCTATACGTACATGACGTCTACACTACCGGTTCTGGTAGTTAAAGATTCGGTTGAAGTATCATGGTTAAGTCTAAATAGCCCTGGTTTTTTATCTCCTTATGCGCAGTGCAGCCCGAACCAGCTAAGGCTGCAGTTTGGGTTGACGGAAATTTGAATTCGCTGAGCAACCCACTTCCATGAAAATCGCACAACTTCAAAGGGAAGGAACTTACCTTATCTATGAGGGTGTTTCCATCTCTTGATGATGATTCATTTTCGTTTAGAAAATGCTGGCAATTGCAGTCTAGGTAATACTGGGTGTAAACAGTGTTTAAAACAGGGCCTATTTGAGCTTACCACTGATGATGCTTCAGTCATCGGAGGTATTTACTATATAACATTTTTTCTTCAAAGATTTGAGACCTATTCCGGTCCACAACTAGCTATAACTCCAGCGACCGAACATAAGTGGGGACTTTAAAAGATGGCATGGCTTGATAGACCTCTATCACATAGTGTTCCTATCAAGGAATAAACGTGACTGGAGTTAGGAATTCCGATTCAAAAATGTGATTCCTTCGTACAACCACTAAGAAAATATTCGAGTTATTTTGCTGATTGCTAGGGAATATTAGAATCTTCTATAAAGGTATTTGATTTAAGACCTGACAGAGTATACATAGGTTGTGATGACCCAAAATATTTAGAACCTAGGTGGAGTTGACAATGTGCCAACTGACAACCTGCTACTCTCTGCACATCATTTTTTTTTTATAAGGTGATTGTTCACAGCGAAGTCAAAGGAAATTTAGGGAGGAAGAAAAGAGAGGTACCGATGTACATTGCTTTTAAATGTTTGCAAGTTATAACGACCAGGAAATACAGAGATCGGCAGGGCATTCCATAAGCGAATTGTACGGCTTAGGAATGAATCACGATATTTTAGAGTACGTCCGAAAATGGGCTTGAGGGTATACTGATGAGCATTCATAGCGAGACGGGTGTTACGGTTGAAAGTTTGAATGGGCGGAATACTACTGGCGATTTCAGTGGAGCACTGGTGGTGAAAATAGCGATAAAACAAAGTGAGACAGGAGACATTACGTCGGTATTCGAGGGTGTCAATTGATTGACTGGTATTAGTTTCATCAATAAGTTTTATCGCACGGTTTTGAATCTTATCCAACAGCTGCAGAGATGTTTTAGGAGCACCTGACCAGATGTGGGCATTTTACTCCAATTTTGGGCGGATGAATGCCTTATATATTGAGGCCAGATCAGAGGGAGTAAAATATTTCTTACATCGCTTGGGGAAACCTAGACATTTCGCAGCATTTTTGGCGTCATCAAATATGTGGTCATTCCAACGTAAGTTGTCATTGACACACATACCGAGAATGGAAAGTTTTTCGGCTTCGACGATGCAAGTGCCATTCATGGATAATGTGACAGCAGACAGCATTGTGTTTTGGAAGCATACAGAGTGGAACTGTTGATAGAAAATTAAAAAGAGTATCGGAGACAGAACAGAGCCCTGGCATTTATTTTGTGAATATCAACTTGAAACCGTCCAAGACAACTTGAATTGAACGTTCCGAAAGGTAATTTCTAATCCATTGAGGAAGACTCTCTTCGATCCCAAATGCACGCATTTTCGACAAAAGAGCATGATGCGAAACTCTGTCAAATGCCTTAGAAATATCAAGTGCAACTATCTTGCTTTCGCCAGATTGATGTACGCTTTGGTTTCACTTTTCGGTGAGACATGCCATCAAATCACCAGTGGACCTGTTGCTACGAAAACCATATTGCCGGTCATTGAAAAGTTTTCGTGTTTTTCATGAGCTGACGATTTATCAGCGTTTCCATGACCTTGGAAAGAAGGGGCGTAAATACAATGGGTCTGTAGGACGAGAGAGACGATGATTCGTCTTTTCTAGGGCTGGACAAATGCTGTTTTCCATCTGCTCGGGAAGCTCGGTCCTAAAGAGTAGGATTGATGAAAAAGCTTACGCAGTGGTTTTGCCAGAGTGGAAGAATACCGTCCCATGCAAGTGTGCAGCAAGCAGATTGGCCTTTTCCAAAGAGCTGACAGCTGGAATGTCATTGTAAATGAGCGTTGGGATGTTTTTAACGAACGACCAATTTCACAAGCTTAAGAAAGGCGTTGCAGTCATTTCTGGCTCGTTTGAACTCTTTTCGGTTTTCCTCTGTCGGGAGGACCGAAAAGACATTTCTCTAACCCTGACGGCCTCTTTACAGCTAGAGTCGTACCATGCCTTTTCTTTTGGTTCGATACTCTTTATCCGATGAAGAATAAAGGATCTCATTCCAAAGAGAATGGTGTCTGTAATCACATCAGCAGCGGCATCAACGCCGTTATAGTGGAAGTTTAACGACCAGTTATCATTCAGAATCAGAAATGGTAAGAGAATCGTAAGACTGATGAATTCGCCAAACTCGGAATCACACTCTACCAGAGAGACGTACCATAGGTATTATAAGGACAATGACAACGGAACGCTTTTTAAGGTTAGGTGGCATCGAAAGAGCTGCTTCAAAGGGAAGGATGCAACAAGGCATGGCATATACTTATAAAAAACTTCTTCCGCATGGAGCATAAGGAAAAAGAGCCTTTCCTCAACCTTATCTGTACATGTCCTGCTACCCGATGATTCATAAGAAGCTGCATATAGCTCACGTGATGCCATAATGAACTTCGTTAGCCACGTAATGATGATATAAATTAGTAAGGGATCCAGAAAAGCATCTTTAACTATTGAGAAGTTGATGATCTAATCCAATAAATTTAAGAATGATCAGGATGAGCGTTCAGTGGAATCTGTGATTGAGCGTTCAGTGGTACCTCCAAGATCTAAGAAAACACAGAAAGCAATGTGCTTGCACTGACAAACGGCAACAGATTGAGGTAAAGTTCTTCAAATGGAAGCACTGCCTCTGTACGGATCGTAATAAGCCATAGATCAGTCGTCCTTTTGTACGAGCCCGTGGTGAGCCAACATTTCAAATTACATCCCAATGGAGATTTGAAATAAGTTGTATCTATTGGGAGGATGAGCGAGACTCATCCCACTAATGATGGTCCCTTCTAGCAACAATTTAAAAAAAATTCAAAAAATTCCACAATTTCCAAATAATGCCTGCCCAACTAATTTGACATGCAAATGAGGAAGATTTTCAGCTGCCACCACCCGTGTATCGATAAGAATCTCGACAAAAGCCCATTATAGTCATCTTTGGGCTTGAAACATTACTTTTATGTATGTCCAAAAAGACATCATTCAAAATTTTTTGTCAGAGGAATTACACGACCAATAACAATAAACTGCCCCCTCTGCGTACAGGATATACTCGTATAGTGTAAGTGCCAGCATGCAACACAGGGTAGAGGCAAAGATGGATAGACGACGACTCAGCAGCAACTCAAATTGAAGCTCAACCCAGAAAGAATGGCTACGGGGAGCAAATTATGGTAGTTGGAGTGATTTAAAAAAAAAATCAGTTTTTTTTTGTTTCTGTCTCAAACTTGATATATCCATATCTCGCCTGAGAGTACGAGTACACACACTTGTTGCCGTGTGGACATCAAGGTGGTGGTTGAGTTTCAGATTTTGTTTTCCGAAACTCCTCCCTAATGGCTGAGTTTAAGCCGCCTTACAGAGTGCAGGATCTAGAAGGATTCCATCTCGAATGGGGCAACCCGGAATGCATAATCACTCAGAGGGGAGCTGTATCTTGGTTTCTTTTTCTTGTCTTCTCTTCCTTCTTGCCAGTTCATATACGAGTACCAGCACCGAGTGTGGGCATAAGAGGAGAATAATAATACAAAAAAAAACGACACTTTTCAAAAAAGCTCCTGGCAATACGCAAATATCACATCGCGTACTGAACAGTGTGCAACATGTTATCTGTGATCTGGAAGCAAAAATCAGGCGAACCTAAGGTCCAAGATACATGGTATCCATGTCCGTAGATGCATGTGAATGAATCGGTTGTGCGCGAAAGGAACTTCAGATCGTGATTCTTCGCATCTTCTTGTGGATCTGAATTTTGTGGCCTTAAGATAATACGCTCGGGTAATTACAGTAATTTGCAAATGTGAAATGTGTGTGTGCATCAGCATCATGCATTGGAGTTTTATGAGTGGTTGATGGTGGTGGTGGGGAATCTTCAATGAATAGGTAACAAATTCATGGTTATGGATTCCAAAACGAAGTTCTTCTGGTTTAGATTTCATCCCTTGGGGGTCGAATTGTAACACAACAATAACAACAACAACAAAAAAAAAAAAAAGTTTCATAAAAGACGAAAAAAATGTGAGTATCGTGTGCATTGCACTTCTTAGTTGTACTGACTGGGAGAATTTTTACTAAAAAACTTACCGGTATCCATAGCAACAAGAGTTAGTGTGTATTCAGCTTGCATCTCACGATCTAGGGCGCGCAACAAGGATATCTCTCCGGTTGATGCATTAATGCGGAACAAATCGGCATCACCTTCCTTGAGGAAGTAACGAACTTGCGAATTAAATGGTGGTGTATCGGCATCATAAGCTTTCACTGTTATAACATAACCTCCATTCGGTGGTATGACGTTCTCCATAACATAGGCCAAGTAAGGTGAATCCAAGAATGTCGGTGGATTATCGTTGATATCGGTGATGACTATAGTTAACTCTGCTGTATCGTATCTTGTTTCGACGGCTGTTCCAGCAACATCAGCTGCACAATCTTCAGCACGTACGGTCAGTACATATCGGGATTTTCTTTCGTAATTGAGATTCTTTGCAACCCTCACGACACCGGAATCTTCACTGATACTGAAATCACGATTATTGTCACCGGCTGCTATGGAAAATCGCACCCTTCCATTGGAACCTTCATCGATATCTGTCGCAGATACTTGTAATACCATTGCTCCGATACTGGCGTTTTCTGCCACCGATGCACTATACTGTTTGGGGTCGAATACTGGACTATTGTCATTCTCGTCGAGAATTTTCACAGCGATTTGAGTTTGTGTTGAGCGTGGTGGTTCACCACGATCACGTGCTGTTACACCCAGAGAATAGCTTGAACGAATTTCCCTATCAAGTCGTCCAGAAACTCTAAGTAAACCATCAACTGGGCCCAATGTGAATGGAACAGATTGTTCGGCAGCTAAAATATATTCAATGTAACCATTTCGACCTTCGTCTCGATCGACAGCTTTCACTGCCATAACAACAGTGTTGACTGCAATATTTTCCATGATTGATGTTTCATTAGATGAAGTGAAGGTGGGTGATTCGTCGTTGACATCTTTTAGAAGAACAGTGACCTGAAACAATAAAACAATTATTTATTTATTTAATTAGATATCATTATCATTCCCTAGAACATAAACAAAATAACAGACTTGCTTCCGCTGCATTCCAAATTCCAATTCCAAAAAGTGTCTCAATAAAAACAAAAGAGTTGAAGTGCAAACTTACTTTAAATCTGACCCAAGCTTGAGGCGCATTTGTACAGCCAGTGCCAATTTAAATCTGCTTAAATTTAAGTACATTCAAATTTTGTTTCACTACACCACTGTACTTCTTCTATTTGCAGGTGGCGAAACGACAAGATTTGTGTATGAAACCAAAACGAGGTGTTGATGGAGGTCAACTTCTGATCGATTTGGGGTGAATGACAGCACTTATTCACATTGGAAACTACAAGAAAAGGACGGTGTAATACTGAAGGAGAATAATTTAATCGAAATAATCGATATGATAGAACCCCCTAAGCCTTAAGGAAATGCAATGACACCACATTTATCATTGTACGTCTAATTCTGTCAGCGAAGAAATAAAACAATTAAAAGAAGGTGGTAAGAGAGATCGAAGCAAATTCTTGCCCAGGACATTCACTAAAAAAATGTCGACTGGAAAAATTAATTATCTGCTTCGTTCAATGCTGCTTCAGTGTGGATTTTACTTCGACCTTTCTCTTGGTAACGAAATTCAAATCGATTGAGAACGCCGTTTCCGCAACTGTAATCAATTTTAAATGAACCTTTCATGGAAAAGTCATTTCCTAATATGTAAGAAGTTCCTTACGATGACTTAAGTCAGGTACAACTTTCAACCTTCTCTTTCGACTTCACGACCATCCAGATCACAACAATTTATTTAATTTTTAACAGCTCCAAATTATTCGAATCTCACGAGTAGCTGCAGGTGATTTACCAGTCTGCAATCAACATTACATATAACCTTCAAAAATTCAGGCTTTTCTGAGAGAAAGAAGTAGTCAGCATTCTTGGGCTGTAGGTAATGAGCACTCAAGCGCTTGCTAGTGGAAACCTTGATAGAAAACGCATCCAGTTCTACTGTAGGCAGAGAGGTACTACACTAATTGATATCGAGAAACTTCATTGCCGATTTGTCGTTGAAAATAGGTTTACGGGCAGCCTGATTTGCTGGCGGAGTATTACTTTTATTCCTTTCACTTGTTCACCACAGAGTAGCTCAAAGCCACCAGAACTGTGTACCTCTGCTTAAAATCTCAACATGTATTCACCTAATGTCAAATGTTGTTATGCTCCTATATCCTTGATTGGTTTTTGTGGCAGGGCAGGTTCTGGTCAGAAAACATTCTCAAGCCTTCAAGATATCGAAGTTCTGGTGACATTATGGCATTTCATAAGACAAATATCAAAGGCAAGGGAAGATGAGCTTCACGGAATGATTACAACGTCGACTGGGATTTACCAGTACATCGGCCATCAACAATGCCTGTGTGATAGTTTGTCGAATTTTTTTTTTTGTTTTATTTGGAATGTGCAACACTAGGTAACAGTGATTTAACCGAATTCGCAGAGGAACGCCACATGGTGGCTATGAATAAAATGCTTCTAAGACTAGACATAGAAAGACGCAAAGTGGTCGCGTATGCGGATGACGTGGTAATACTAGGAAGTTTCTCTCCGTAATATGTGAAATCATGGAGGCTACTCTAGACAAGGTAAACATCTGGGCAGCAAATTGTGGCTGTGATGTCAACCCGAGAAAAACTGATCTGAAGCTATTCACTACGAAAACTAAAATACCTGATTTTACATTTCCCCGACTGATCCAGCACTAGGTATCTGGGTATCGTGCTTGGAGCAAAACTGAACTGGAAGCAAAACATCGAAAACAGAGTAAGGATGTGTCGCCTTCTATGGCTGCAACAAAACATTTGAAAAGAAGTGGTGACTTCAACAAAAGATGACCTTGTGGATGTTCACTATCACCTAGTGATAGCGCGTCCAATTATCACATACGGGTCACTAGTATGGTGTTCCGCGTTGAGCAATGCCTACAACCTTATGAAACTAAAAAGTCTCCAAAGAACGGCCAGCATAGGCACACACAAACGGCATGGTCCAACCGACTACATCACACCGAAAATAAACTTCAAGAAAAACTTCAACTTGGGTGGAAGAAAGACGAAGTAGCAAAGGACTGCGATATGGTCATCTACACCGACGGATCAAAGATGAAATGTGCTGTCTACTGGGAATCACTAAAAATATCAATATCATAACGCTTACCGAATTTGTCAGCGTCTTCCAGGCTGAACAACTAACAAGCCGAGAGCCTTGCACGCAGCTCGGGCGTGACACAAAGCACAAACAAAATATTGCTATTCTCATAGATATCCAAGGTGCTATCAAACCTACTGACTCGGCTACCGTATCCTACAAACTGGTGCAGGAGTCCGGGGATGAGTTTGACTGCTTGGGAGAATGCTTCAAAGTCACATAGTCCTGTGTTCCACTGCACAGTGACATAAAAGGAAACGAGTGTGCAGATGAACTGGCCAGGCAGCTTCAGCTCTGCACGGCTTACTCTCGGCGAGTTCACATCCCGCTAGGAGCGATTAAAGAACAAATCCGCTTATACTTCATGCAGAAGGTCAACATCCAGCGGAGGGGGTTAACCAACTGCGTCATATCGAGGATGATATGGCCAACTTACGATAAGCGTAGAACTACAGACCTACTAAACAGAACCCGCCCTGATATCGCCAGAATCTCGGCAATAATCACGGGGCATAGGAATCCCATACAATCCTCTTTGCGGCAGTTGTGAGAACGAAAATGAGAAGGAAACTCCCTCACATTTCTTCTGCAAATGTCCGGCACTAGGACGAGTCAGACAGCGTGCACATATCTCGGGTAATGGGGTACGAAATCTAGTCCATTTTTTTAACTCCATAGGCTGGATCTAGGCATCTACTGTCTCATACCTTAACAACACACAGCACCAACCAGGCACACGAGATGTGCTACCGAAAAGGTGTTGAACCGCTACCTCTGCCTACCTACTTACCTCTGCATAATCCAAATTTGGTGTCCTTGATTCCTCCTCCTTAGTGATGTGATGTACTAAAGTTCCTATCCCGTTCTCACATGGGGTTTCTGCAGAAACCTCTAAGCATAGACATATCTGTACGAAGGTTTTCTCGACTTTGAATAGCTGAAAGCGGTTTCTGCTTCTGGTACCTCCATTAAGTTCCCTGTCGCAAGCCACAGCAATGTTTTCATTTTTCTCAAGTCCACCTCTACTTGCCTCGGTTTCTAAATCCGTGATCATTAGCTTAAACATAGGGTTAAAGTTAGCAAGTGTCCACAATGTAGTATAAGGTTTTCAAGCACGACACTATTATGTTTTATATTCCTCTGTTTCTCCCAGATGGAGCTATTTGGAAACCTGTTACACTCTTCTTTGTACTGTAAAAGTACAATATCTGGTAGCATTGCGCTGTGTAGGACATAATATTTTAAACCTTCGTACGTAGGTCTTCTGATTAATTTGTCAGCAATGCTTTTAGTGCACAAGTCTACCCATATGAATTGCCACTATCCAAAATCTTCTCAGGGTTATAAAAAGCTGTTAGAGTGGAGGCTTATACTCGATGTATTGATCTGTAAGGCATTTACGTGATCAGTGTGGGATGTTTTAATTTGCAGGAATGTTCAATGTTGAAGAAAAATTTCTTAAATTTTTTCAGTAAGTTGATCATATTGGAAATCATATTAGCATCTTAGAGAAACTGAGTAAAATTTACTCCGGGTAGTACTTTGCATTCCTTCGACTTCGAAGGAAAGAAAACAAGCAAACGAACACAGTGTGATACAGGAAGGGGATGCAATGCAAACACGGGATGGAAAAGTTTTCACTTCAAAATTCCAATCACTATGTTGAGGAAAGCATAAACCGTTATCAAAAACATGTTTGTGTTTTGTTTGTTCTCTTCTGATAATATAACTAGTTTGTTGGAGACACTTGCATTCACACTCTCTATGACAGTATCTATCAGTTAAAGTACCTTTCCATTCAAAGACAAATGTATCTGTTCCACTAAAATGTTCCTCTTTCTTTCTCCTTAATAGATTCTTTCATTTCCATGGAGTGCCTTCCTACTTTCAATTTAATTACGCCATCCAACTTCTCTGTTTAAGAATAATACAAGAAAATAAGTTTAATATGCCCACGCTTCGAATGCTAAATGCAAACGAATTTGCATGTGTCGGTATCGGGAGAAACCTAAGTGGCTATCCATCTGTCCATCTGTCCATTTGCCTATCTACAATGCTCTTTATTCTTTCGCCAAAATCAATTTAATTAAATGATATCCCCGCCACAGTCCTACTTGAAGTCTGAACATGCACTTAAGAGCCTCACATTTGATATTCCCAACTACACACTATCAGCTTCCATTTATTATGCAAGCATTTCATCCGGCGGAAAGACCCTCACAAACCTGGCTAAAACGAATTAAAAATTCAACTCATGGAATCTACTCCATTAATTAGACAAAAAAAAAAAACAAACCGAATCCGATTCCGCCAAGTACGAGTAGACTTTTGTTTGGTCGGTTTTTATCTTAGAATAAATCGTCCCCTCCATGCCATTTCACAGGGCCAATGATAAATCCCTAACATCACCTCAGAGATTAGCAGCGATTCCTATTGCACATTCCGCAGCAGCAATGAAGGAATAGTGTGTGCCATGGCTGCTAAAGATATCTTCCTTAGGTGGTGTGCTCTTTTGAAAGCGGCCAAATCCACTTAGATTTAAATTTTGTATCGTTACAGCATCTCAAATGGAAACGCAATAAACAAATACAAAAAAATATAAGGCACACCCGCCGTATGCCGGTAAAGACGTACAGATACATATGTAGGCATCTCAGGCTACTCAGCCACGTTATACTCGTATTTGGTGAGTTTCAAAAGCTGTCGCAGCATCTACGTACCTAATAACATGTTTATATCGAAACAACTTCATTAATAATCGCAACATGTATCTGTGACTGTGAAAGATTATCTGCCACTAACTGTGTGAGCCAGAGATGTCCAGATATACACTCTTATCCTCCACAGTCGATCTTTTCGAGGACAAAATTAATCGAAAATAATTCGAATGTCTGTATTGGGATTTTGATTTTTCTAATTTACAGGGTGACTACGATCTGAAAATGTTGTTATGGCTCAGACTCACCTTAATTAAGGCTTTTTCTGGACCCAAATTTCCAACAGGCACTCGTAGGAATGTGGTTTTAAACCTTCTTGTAACGAATGCACACAATATGTGGAAAGTTTGGTACTAAATGGCATTGCGATCCCGTACATATAAGGTAAAGGTCCATGGTTTTCAATGTCAATGTTGCTGACACTTAACTATGCTCTGACAATGAACACGTTTGCCAATTTCTTTGGTTGTGGGTCACTTAGCTGGTCATACGGTTTAGACTTTTATTAAGCGGACTTGCACAGCACATACAAAAATCTATATCTGAAAGACAGCATACAAGGTTGTATGTACATGTACATGTAGGCACAAGGTAGAGTGACTCCAGTTTAAGATAATTCGTTCATCGTTGTCCATAAATCTAAGTGATCTATAAATCTAACCTAAAATCGAGGATCACTCTTTTTCTCCTGACAAGGGCTTCTAGCTTTGGACTTGTAGTGATGAATAAAGCTAAAGGAAGTATGAATGCGAACGAATTAAGGCTAAGTAACAGTTCCGAGCTCAGTTTGAGAAAGGAAAGGAGTCTCTGACGATAACCACCACCTAAAACTTTGTAGTCTTCTGATTTTCACTTTGAAAATGTAATTAAACAATCGGACCTGCGCAACTATAGGCTAACCTTAATAAGTACGCATAATTTCGGCAAAGTATAAAACAGACATTTCGGCGCAGGAAATCCTAAGATAAAGTCAGAGGCACATCCAGCGAAAGCCTCGTTTGAGTTATTTCGACATATTCGGGGGTCGTTTCAGCATCTACCTAGATTGCCGAAATAGTTTGAAACTCCAAAGTGAGTTAATGGTTCTGTAATATGCCCTGAAGGAGCATATTACGTGGCGGACCACGTAAAATTCTATGTGTTTTGAAGGAAAAAAACAGCTTCGCATATGTTTGCACTATCTGTTGACGACTCCTGCAAACGAAGACTGGACAATGACTTTTGGCTACGCACGAGCCATACTGGGACTTAACAGTCGCTATGCTGACCAACAGTTAACGAAAGTTCTAAGCCGCTATAAACGGCCCGAGGTGCCGGGTAAGAGAAAAGATGGTAAACTGTGACATTTGCAATGATGATTGCTATAGGAGCAATAAAGAAAGGAGCCTCTCGAGCTAGCTCGGTTCTTAGCTTACTGCCTCCAGTTACGCAATCCAATCCGGTTGAGGTTCCCTTTTATCTGTGCGCGTCCTCCAAGGCGAGGGCTGTAGAATTGGTGTCCATTCTCTCTACATACGAGTATCATATCCATCGTTTCGTTTCGTTTTTAATGCATTTTATTTTATTCATCTTAAATTTACTGAACTTAGATGCTAACAGAAAAGATGCTTAAATGTTAGCTTATTCTAACTTACTGGCCCAAAAAACGGGCGCTCTAAGCTAAACTATAATATATTTTTATTTTATGTCTTTCGACGTCTAATTTACAATTTTCAATCTTAATTACTGTTGATTAACATCTATTATAGTTAAACTAAGAAAAAATTAATTGTTTAAGAAAAAACTTAGTAAATGAGCATTTTTTTGTATTTACTCGTACATAAAACTTATACTAGACGTATAAATACTTAAACTACTTAAACTAACTATTTTTGCTAACTTATACTAAATCTTAAACTACTTAGCCTAACTATACAATCTAACCTAACCTAATTGTTAGCAAACTTCAAGTTGCTAACCTAACAGCTAACTAACCCAAGGTTGCCAACCTTCATACCTTAAAACTACCCTAACCTATGTAAGCCGGCCATTTTCTAAACATAGTAAGGGAAATATGGCCCACTTTGGCTTCTGACTAGGCTAACCTGGACTTGAAGGAAACGACGATGAAATCGGGTCGTCTTCATTCAACCACCAAATATTTTGATGCTGCAAGACAACATCTTTTTTATCGCGTTTTGAAACCGCCCTGCTAAACCTGATGCGTTCAGTACTGCCGTGTGCGACGTCTCTGTTGTAGTTGAGTCGCCCCTCACCCACTGCACGAGTTACGTGGACAATTAGCGGCACCGCAAACCTATCCTGGATCAGCCCTTTCATGTCTAAATAGAGGAACGCTTCAGGGGGCACGAAGCCTTTCAAGCGCACACTCTCATGATATAAGTAGTTGGGGTAGAAGGTCCCAGATATCAGGTTATTGGACGAGGTCATTGCTCTCGCAATATGCCCTCGAGTCAACTTAATAGCGAAGTTGTCCACACTTATTAGATTCGCCCTGTTGTATAGAACCTCAGTGGGATAGAATTTTATGTACTCCGATTCTGGTGTTCTGCAAAGGTGAGGACAAACCCTAAGGCAAGCCCTCTCAAGAACCCGAATCTTTTCCATTAAGCTCGCTCTCACGTTGAACCACACGGGACACCCATATACCAGCATGGGCCGGATGAGGGCCATGTACAGATAACTTTCACCCTCGCATCGAGTTGGCTGCCATAAAACAGCCTCCTTGTAAGGGCAAAAGCACCTTTGGCTCTGGCCAGAGCAGCATCTACATTCTTGTTGAAATATAGATATTGGTCTAGCCAGATCCCAAGGTATCTGACTACATTTCGGCAAGCAAGTGGCTGGACGTGTTGTCCAATGATCGAGAATTTTCGCCAATTCTTTCTGGTGTCCCTAGAGGCACCAGACAACGGCGTTCTAAACAGAATGGTTTCAGACTTCTGAAAGTTGATTTTCAACTTCCATTCATCGCAAAATCGCCTAATTTGTCCGAAGTCACCTTGCAAAAGCACGTTAATGACCTCGACTTTTGGACCTGTTCTGTACGCTATCAAGTCGTCTGCGTACGCAATGCAATGGGGAAGTGAACATATCAAATCGCTTGTGTAAATGCTGAATAGGATCGGCGAATTAGCCCCACCTTGTTGCAGATCGTTTTTGTCGGTCGAGATGTCGAAGCACAATATTCGGTATTCCATCGATTCCCACTGATTTTGTACTTCTTATTGTGTCGAAGATCTCATGGAGTTCTTCCTTTGAGATGAACGAGGGTAGGTTCCCTTCATTGGCGATTACATTATTTGCCATATTCTCGTCACTGAACTGGGTGAAACCCGAGCTCGCGAATCGCCAGTTCTGTATGTCATTTCGCAGGTAGGTATTGTGCAGAAGGACTCGATTCTCCAGGTCGTGATTTGAGCCAATGACGTTATTGGTTTTATACACTTCCTGAAAAGTCGCTCCCAAGGCCTCAACTTTCTCCTGAGGATCCTGGATCACAAAGAAATTATCATCATCTGCAACTTCTTCTGGATCTATGCCTTCAGTAGTCAGTATTCGTTCGTTGTCCATCGTTCGAGGAATTTTAAGGCACTGTAAGTCATTTAAATTTTTTCTCCGAAATATTTTATTTATTTGCGGGAACATATTCGGGTTGCTGGCATTTACAGCCCGAATTCTTGTTCCAGAACAAACTTACAGCTGATCTGTAATTCTCTCTTATCAATATTTGGAGGTTTTTAATTTATGTCTGTCAGTAAACCGCCTGTACAAGGTTTTGAGTCTTGACAGCAGTCTACTTTTGTGTCGGTGCAGTACGTCGATGGTAGCATTGTGGAATAGGTCTTCGTTGGGTGTGTGTTCATACCGAGGTATTGTAATGTCCATCGTCTGTTTAATTGTTTGGTCCAATTGTTTTAGGTACCTGTCAAGCTCCTCGTTAGACAGATTCCTATTGGACGGTGGGTAGAGCGAATTCGAGGCGAGTGCTCTTGTCAAGGTTCTGGAGAAGCGTCGCCTTCAATCCAAGTCTATACATGACACTGTGTTGGGCCCACCAATTGAGTAGCAGGTTCTCTCTAGTATTTGGTACGTGATTTCCCCAATCTCTATGTTTGGCATTAAAATCCCCTCCGATTATGTAATAATTCTCCTCCGATTCCAGTCTAAGGAGTCGAAAAAGCCTATCGAGCTCTGAGATGAACAACGTGAATTGAGAAGCATCAGGCGCGTAGACAGAGACCGTGAGCAGCCACTTTCCGCTACGGAGAGGGATGCGCACGACACATACCTCTAGCACCCGGAACCCATGCAAAACACCCTTGTACATTCTTCTGAATTTAAATTTTTTTCTAATAAAGATCGCGACACCACCTCTTTGTGTGGAGTTGGGTCGGTTTCTTCTTCTACTATTATATTTACTGTGCCCCAGATTGTGCTTATCGGAAAGCTTAGTTTCGCTAGCGAAAAAAACATCAGGAGCCTGGTCTTCTAGCAACTTAAACAGCGCGGCTCTTCGCTCGATCCGAATCAATGAATTGACATTCACTGCAAGGACCTTCAGGGTTTGCTCCACCATGTGCGTACCCATTACGACATGAGGTGCGTTAGACCCGGCAGCAGCGAGTAGATTTGATCCACCCTCTTAGCCTGTTCCTGTACTTGACGTTGAAGCTGAGCCATGTGCCCTTGAATAGAGAGCAAGATAGCCAACATGTCAGGTGCAGCTTCCGGTGCTCTTGGCGTTTGGGGACGAGGAAGCAACCGTGGCTTTTTGTACCATTCTACCCCTACCTGCGGCCATTTGGGCGAAGGTAATTCGGGGCGTGACGGCTGGAGTTTGAAGCTGAGTGGATGGACGCTTAACCTCCGCTTTCTGCTGACGAGCCATATTTGCTTTCTTTATATCTTGGAACTTAGGACAACCCCGATAGTTAGCGGTGTGTCCCGAGCTCTTACATAAAGCACATGAGAGTTGGCTTTTGTCTGATTCTTTCTCCTGACCCAAAGCATATTCCTGAGAATTGTGGTTCTTCCCACACTTAACACATCGAGGCTGCATTTGGCAGTTTGATGCGGCGTAGCTGAACCTTTGGCAGCGAACACATTGTAAAATGTTATCGCTCCTTTTTAATTTCTCCCAGTGAACAACATGGTAGTCCAAGACTTTGATACTACTTAGAATACCCAGTTTGCTGGGAGTGAGCTGTACTAGGAAGAATGGTAGTTTCCGCTTCTCCCTTTTTGCTCTTGCAGTGGTAAAAGGCTTAACCCCCACAAATTTGAGATCGTCGCACTCTTTCTCTTGAAGCAGTTTTAAGAGCTCCTCGGGATCAGCACACGGTTCCAGTCCTTTCAATAGAACTGTTTTAAATTTATCACCTTTCGGTGTGTACGTGAAGTACTCCGTCGACTTTTCCTTCAACAGATTTTGAATTTTTTTGTAGCCCTCCACTGAATCACAGTGGATGACATGCCTGTCTAAACCTAATCGTTTAATTCTAAAGTGCTTACCTATGGCCGACTTACACAAGTCCTTGGTGTCCTGGACTTCCATTTTGTAGATGTTGATTGGAGGCACCGTTTCTTTTTTCGTTTTCTGCTGTTGCTGTTTTTGTTTTTGTTTCTGCTGATGTTGCTGTTTTTGGTAATGGTTTTGCTGCTCCGGTTGTTGCTTTAGCTGCTACTTTTTTTGCTGCTTTTGCACTTGTTGTGTTTGTGTTTGCTGCTGTTTCTGCGCACTTTTTTCCTGCAGTTGCTGTTGTTGTTGGGAGCTTGCCTTAGCTTCCTGCTCTCTTTGCCTTCGGGCGATTTGCCTAGCTTTAATATAAAGCACCTTTTTTTGTAGTTGCTGGATGTTGCTATTAATGGCATTCAGTTCTTCGTCTTCGTCTTCCGGCTCAGAAGTTGCCAACGATGCACAGCTGTTATTACTTTCTTTGTCATGAGTCACTCTATCAGAGAGGTATGAGGATTCGTCTTCTACCTTCCTCGTGACGTCTTTGTTTCTGCGCTGCTATTACTGCCGCATATTCTAGGGATGATACGGAGCTTCGACTCCGAATCCGATATGTCAGAACCTCCGAATCCGGCTCCGGTTCCGATATAATCAAAACAGAGGTTTTTCGGACCACCCTCGGTAACGACCGACAAACACGAACGACAAAAAGTGATCGAGTTGCGACATGTTACAATACAACTGTATTTTCACTCTTTTATTTGTTTACATCATTAGTAGATTTGCATTGAAGTTGAGAATGCACGCATGACACGCGTGAGTTAGTGATTGGTTTGTTGGTTTGTTGGTTTAGTAAACAGATAACTTGCCGTTTATTAACTGGACTTTATTAACTATGAAGCCTAAAACAAGTGTAATAGGGAACAATTTCAGTGAAATTGATTCGAATACCGCGAAGTGCAATGTTTGTGGAAAAAAATATTCAAGAAAAGGTGGCACCACGACATCGTTAATAATGGCAAGTTTAATTAATGACCTAAACTCAAGATTTGGTTATTATTCGAACTTGCAACATACTTAGACCCGCGTTAAAAACTAAAAATTTTTAATGAAGTTGTCAAAGAGCAGATGGAATCCTAATTATTGCATTTGATTGATAAGTTAGACTGTACTGAAACTACTACACTTCACACGGAGACACGGAGAAAGGATTGCGATTCTCCTGTAAATAAAAGGTCAAGAATTGAATCGGATGAGCCCATCACTAGTTCTCAGTCTCGGACGTTTCAAAGTACGTCCGTCAGTTTCCATTCTTGTCTGGCCAATATTCTCATGGATAGTTCCGAGACTGATTCTGCTGCGGGTAACAAACTTTTCATTTGGAAAGCGCTTTTAAATGAATATAATAGAGAAAAGCATCTCAAGTGGACAGAAGATCCTTTGGTGTGGTGGAAAGTGAATACAAAGTTCCAGGTTTTGAAGCCAATCGTGCGATAATTTTCAATCGGCTCCACCAGTGTCTGTTCCAAGCGAACAACTATTCAGTGAAGCTGGTTTGATTTATAACCCACTGCGGAACAGTGGATGGCGACAAAGTAGCTAAGTTGCTGTGTATAAAATATAATTTTTCCCATTTTAAAATTTAACTATTAGTCTGTAATTTTGTCTATACAAACAATATGGCAATACAAGTTTGTATTTTTTATCTTGCTTTTCTAATAAAAATTTAAATCTCCAAATTTTATTTTTTAATAATTTGAGTCTGCGACCTCCGCCACCGACTCCGGTATGAGGCTTCCGACTCCGACTCCGACTCCGATAAAACCACCTCCGTAACATCCCTGATATATTGTATTCATACATTTAGAGGAAGCGCTTATGAGGTCTAAGCAATTGACTGGTTAGAATCCGTATGAAGGCGAAATTCCCTAACATAAGCCTGAAATATGCTCGACCTGCGATAGAGGAACGGGTCGAATTTGCCAAAGATTGCTTTTACGAGACGAATGTCAAATGTTTAAGTACGAATTTTAGATGGTTTTAATCCTAAGTTGAAAAAGAAGTGCATTGTTGGCGGCACAGTGGGAAAACGTAGGCTATACGACACAAGTACCGAAAATGGACTTGGGTTAATCAACTTCGCGTCTGGACGAAATGTTATAATAGCTAGCACCAGCAGCTCTGATGAAATCTCGGGTTTGACGGAAAGTCCCCACAAGAGTATGCAGTAAAACAAGAAGGCCACAAAGTGACGTTGAAATGAAAGATATGAGAGGCGATAGGAAGATTGAATTCTTAGAAGGAACTTGGAACTTTTTGGAAGTTCTACGAAATAATGAAAATAACTTTCCAACAACACAAATACCGAGCAGAAGTATGCATTGCTGAGGATAGGAACGAAGTTTTAGAGTCACAGACAGTGTTGATCGTGACAGTGTCGGTCTGGAGAGCAATATCTAAACTAAACATCAACGTACGATTTGTTTAAAGCAGCCATGAGTAAGTTAGTAAAGAAGATACAGAAACTTATTTGCAAAATATGGCCGGATGGCCGATGGCATCTCATCCACCCTCTAAGCTGTGCCAAATATACCATAGAGGAATTAGCCTCATTAACATCGCGTCCAAGATTTACGAGTATTCCGAAGCACTATGCGAAAGCTTGAAACCCTATAAAAGCAATCTGATAGGTCATAGTCGTTGATATTCAGATATTCAATTTACGAAAGATATTGGAAAAAGTTCAACAACTTCAGTAGTTTATGTGACAGCATTTAAAGATACACTCGTAATCACCATCCTGAATTTTACCAGAGCTGTCCCCTCTTAGCTGTTTAGACAGATTTCTGGATATGATGAACTTTCATCAGCCAATTGGACTCAGATGAGTCTGACATATATGTAGTTCGGAAAGAAACTAGGAAGGATGAGGGCAAGAAACGACCCTGACTGTAGAATGTCGTAGAATGAATGATCTCAAAATGCATTCTCTTGTTGTTAAGCGGGAGTGTTTGATACTGGTACCTCTATCAGTCTCAATTTAATCCCAAAGCCATGCAGTTGAACTGTCATCTGTGTCTTCCTATTAGACACGTTGTGTTGCTTTATAAATTCTGTATATATTATAGAACATCCTAGATGGGCTTGCCATTGCTTAATAACAATCTCGAGTTTACTGGTCCCCATATGATTAGATGCTAAGGCCAATTGGCCTATTGTGATGACAAGTGGATCTGTGATCTTCTTATTCATGGAACCAATTTGAGCTTATGATGAAGCGTAGGAGACTGTTAACGTCTATACTCTTTAGATCGTTTAAGTCATTGTAGAAGAAGGCATCTAAGTGAAGTTTTCTTCTTTGAGAGAGAGCTGGGCATATATAGAGTAGGTGGAGGATTGTCTCCTCTTCTTTCTATGAACCTTCTACAGAAATCGTTTCTAAAGGTGCCAAGCCTTCTTACATGCTTGCCTATAAGGCAGTATCCAGTGATGATACCTATGATGGCGCTGAGATGTTTCCTATTTAGAATAAGGATCAGACTCTTAGAGCGACTCAGATCCAGCTTTGGACAGATCTGTTTGGTCGTTAGACATGTTGGTCCAACAGTCCACCTAAGGTCTGTTCTTTTATTAGCATCCACCTTTAATATTGATTAGTCAGAGTGGGTCCAATTTTGGCGAGTTTGTTGGCTCTACAATTCCCTGAAATGTCTCTGTATTCCGGCACAAAACATAGGTTAAGGTTGAACTACTCTGCCATCTCCGTAAGAGATGATCGGCATTCAAGGGCGGTTTTAGAATTTAATGAGACTGAGTCCAGGGACCTGATAGCGGCCTAAGTATCCGAAAAGAGCTCCTTTAATTGACAAAATTTCCTCCTGGAACACGCTACAATGATTTGGAAGACGGAAGGAGAGGCTTAGATTTAGCTTATCTGAGAAAACACCGCCACCAACCCCGCTATCGGTTTTGGATCCATAAGATTATGAGTTTTTGTAGATCTCCATTTTTCAACTGTTGAACCTAAGATACTATCATTTCCAATATGATGTTAAAGTTACCAAATACGAGTTTAACGTCATACTTCGAATACGTATTCGTAAATTTAGTTTAATCATAAAAAAGAATCTATTCGAAATTGTGGTTTGCCACTCGTGGTAGGGACTTCCATAAGGGAATGACGTTGATAAAAAATTGTCGTTCAAAAGAAAGACCGGAACAGTGCGGACTTATTAGTTTTTGGGATTTGCTGGAAGATCTGAAGTGTAATCTTTCATAAAGGCTACGAGGTTTCTGTGTCTGAATTACATTAAAGAGAAGAATTAGAGTCCTGTAGCTTGAAAGGTGATCCAGGGTGATATTGAAAATTCGCCTTGAGAAAATTGAGATCCGGTTTAATCTATTTATTCCGTATATGTATCGTGCCATGTTGTTACAGGCAACATTAATCTTTCTCCTACTGAGAGCGGCACAATGGCAAAAACCTTCACAACCATTTGTAAGAATAGGTAAAACTAGAGTTTTCGCATGCGCTACACCTAATTTCAAAGGGATAAAGCGCTGTGAAACCCAGAGTGCACAAAGGACACCAAATACCTTACCAACCGCTCCATTAATATGGGAGTCCAGGTGTTGTTAAAGAGCATGCCTAGATTGTTTGCATTATTTAATAAAATGTGAGGGAAACAAGTTAGATCTAAGAAGGTTCTATTCATGATGAGGCTTTCGACTTTAGTCGACTTGAAAACAGTCCAATTCTATTTGAGCAAAGGGCAATCTTTTCCAAGCGAGCCCGAACGGACTGCCATTTTCATACATTTGCATTGTGGATGGTGGGAAGTCCATTGGTATATAGGGAGAATATAATAGTTCCCAGAGTCGTGCCTTGAGGAACCCCTGTTATGATTGGGAACAAATTTGAAATCTTATTTGATACATGAACGACTTCTTGCCTTTGCCGATGATAGGACGATAATAATTTTACAGTACCAGCAGAGAATCCATAAAATGAAAACAGTTTATTGCACAAATTATTGTGGTTCACAGTGTCAACGGCTTTAGAGAAATCTAAGAGCACTAAGAACGTAACCTGATCCTTATGCAGTGCCAGTCGAATATCATCAGTCACGTTTAAGATGGCTGATGAGCAACTGTGCATTTCGCGGAAACCGAACTGTTTGGGTTAAAATAAATTGCAGTATCCTTTCGAAAGTTTTGGCCATAAATTGGCCCTAAGTAATACTCGAGAAGGAGCAGTTTGTTTCACAATGGAAGGCAGACCGATTAATGTCTTAACAATTCTGTGGGTGAGCAGTAAAGTTCGCTGACCATCATTATTGCGTACCAGCATGCTCAAGTACATAAGAACGATTTTTTGGCTGTGGAAATGGTTGATTACTTACCTTTCAGAAGTTGTCTTTCAAAATCAGCAGCGCGCGTGTGCAGATGGATTTGACAATTGATTACGACGCCTCAACAACGCTTGAGCATCACGGAAATTAATTTCCAAAATTCGCGTTTTGTTCCTCTACGTACCATCTTAGGTGCGCACAATTGGACTGGGCTGCATCTGCGTGAGATTCAGTTGGTGTGGTAATTGAAGCTGCAAGGCCGTTTCGTTTCTGACTGGTTTCTGACTTTGATTAGATTTTTCCATAGCGGCGTATCCGAAATAAAATAGGACTAAGAGCAGTGCACGTACTTTGCCCTACAAATATTGTCTTTAGGGAAATAATTTTAAGAAAATTGTCCCTCATAGATGTGGTAAATCTTAAGACATCCAACAACTTTTAGACAACCAAGAGACACCCTGTTCTCAATGGCCTTGTCCAATCGCATGACTATCAGTGATTGGTATTTCCTTTAAACCATTCTTAAAATGAACAAAAAAAACAACAAACAAACAACCTGATAAATGAAATGAATAATAAGACTGCCATTCCTACCTGCTGGTTCAGATCCATGTATTTATCCGTATCCAAGTATCCCTACTACCTCCTAGAGATGACAAAAGCAAAAAGTGGTGCAGTGATTCACACACAATAAAACCGAACAGACAACACAGATTGTGGCTAGGAAATGTGTTACCATTTGACTTTGGCAGACATTTTTATTCATCTTAAATTAATTATCCTATAAATTCAATAAATTACTTCTCTATACGCACAGCACACATAATTTCATGGATTGCTGCAGCAAGCCATTTGCAATCGTCCCAACTATTGCCAACTGCGACTACTATTCGTACGACGACAACGACAACGAGGAACAATTTCAAAGTTGCATTAAGGATAAGATAAGCCATCCCCAGCAGTGGTTGGGTGCTCTTTAGAAATGCCATTCGTTCTGCGACTACCAATGGGTAGAGCATCACATCTACTGCACTAGGGCTCTGCTATCACACAAAGCATGGTCAGCTTGAGCCATGGCTAACTCGAGGTTTAGGTAAAGTCAAGTTACCAAAAGACACCCGGCATTGATAGTAATGATGATCATCAGCGGCACCAGAGTTCTTGGACTTGGATTTCAACTTGGACTTCGAGTTGAACTTGGACATGGACATGGAGTTGGACAGTCCGGGCAGTTGACTTTGGCAGTTGTTTGGCGAATTCATCGAAATGCTAGAAATTAATAAATAGAAGAAGAAACAAGCAAACGGACGGATGCTTTCCTAGAGTTTCTAGGTATCCGTGCAGCGAACAATAAAATATATTTCGCGATTTTTATTCGAAAGCTGTTGAAAATGAACTTTTCATAAGGCATTCTGTCCGATCCAAGTGTGACGGTTCAACAGGAAGTAGTATCTGCGAGGAATTCGAGTGGATTCAAATGGCAAAATAGTAGAAGGAGGAGAGGACGACATCTCTAGGCAAGATTAGAGGATTAATATGCAACCAGTTGTTGACCAGGTTTAATAGTTAAAGCGGGTCCATTTATTTCTGTGATATCTTCATTATATTTCACAAGGATACGCGGATATCTTGTTATTATTCTTGTTCTGTTTTATTTTTTTTTAATTTTAATTTTTTTTTTTTTGCTTTGCTTTGTCGTTTTCGTTTTCGTTGTCGGTTTCGTGCTCATCTTTGTTGGGTGTCTGCTTGAATTCGTATTCGTGGTCGCACTCTCGTATTTGCATGCATTGATTCTGGTTCTTTTCCAGAGCTGTCTCTGCTGTCTTGACTGTTCGCTATGATTACTTTGTTGGAGGATTTGTGAAGTGTTGCGCATTTGAATGCGATAGTGGTTGTCGCCATTATAGAGATTTGATGAAACTTAAGTGACTTGTCCTAATGGAGTTTTTCGCTTACCATCCTTCGCTCAACTGTTTAACTGTTGTTTGCGCGCGAAATATAAAATAAATACGAGTAGATGGAAGCAGTTAAGTCTTCTAATGAAATTGTTGCATTACAAGTACTTAATAGGTGCACGCGGTGGTGGCGGCGGCAAGCTACTCGTACCACTTCGTGATATTTGTAGCAAAGTGGATCAAGTAAATTAACATGCACTCGTGGACTTTCATTGAACTTAATTAGAGGTGAGAGGTTTTAAATTAATCGAACGGACGTGTAATAAGGTAGTTTTGTGTTTTGTTTTTGTGATTTTTATTTTCTTTTAGAAAGTAGGGCCACAAAAACACTGCAGAAGAATGCGCTTGTGATTACCTGAGGTAAATGGTCTCGTTGAGGTGTTGAGTTATAGCAAGTGACAGATGGTAATCAGGTGCGGTAAAGTCTTTCAACCACTCTAAGCAGTAACTCTGTTACAAGATGAATAAATGCCTTTGCGGGAATTCGACATGGAAACAATTCTGTGCTTTGATTTTCTCACACAAACTACGTATGCAACTTAGATAGGAGAATCAGTAAGGCAGAATATACGGGTGATTAAGCGTAATAACATTCACTGTCATTCACATGATTGAGTACACAAATCGAATGTACTAAAATGGGAATATCTTGTTCAGATAAGCTGGTCGTTTCCTCTTTTTTGGACAATAGGAATCGTGAAAGCCGTCGACGAAAACAGTGTTAACAAGTTCGGATTTTAAAAGCTTGTTTTGAGTCACGTTAGATCTTATATGGAAAATGAATTCGAGTTATAACACTGAAGGATCCCATCAAACTTTGTCCTTTATTCGCATTTACTTGGCAATGAAAAGGTTGGTTTTTCCCTGTTCTTCTTCTACAAATAGATTTCCCACTTACTCGTGTCAAATAAAATAACCCACATGCTCTCGAAGGATCTCGGATCTCTCAATCTATCAACTTTCCTGCTAAAGAGCCTCGACAGACATCTCGCTCTTCACATGAAGTGCAGTCTCAATCACAGAAGTCTGTCGAGTTGCTAGGATGGTTACGTCCTGTATACCCTTTTGGGTCCTAGGTACTCAACTACGCCCACGGTCTGTAATGTAGGGTTCCTAGCGATGAGCTTCAGCTCTGTACAACTCTTATCCAATTGTCGTGACACCTCTTCAACTGTTCTGCGTCATGTATTTCTCGTCCGACCCGTTCTTCTACCGTCTTGTGATAACGGGTAGTTTGCTATCTATCGCCTTTTATGACCAATCCATTGCCACTTCCGACGTTGGATGATTGTGTTTATTGGTTCCTAACCACTTCTCTGGTAAAGATGTTCGTTAGGTCAGAAAACCCTTAAGATATTCCGTAGGCGCTTATTATCGAACTTTTGTAGTTCTTTTCTTGTGATAGTAAAGGAGACCTTCCAAGTGATGCACCCACACAACAGCACGAATTCAACATTTGAACAGAACAGTCGTAGCTTGGTGTTTAAGCTGATTGCTTCGCCATACATGAACATCATTCCAAACGTAGACTTTGCTTTGCCGATTCAGTTGACAATATCTTGTTCGTTTCCACCTTCGGTAGAGAGAATAATCCCGAGATATTGGAAACTCCCTATTCTCTCTACCGGTTGTCCAGGAATGCAAACTTCTGTTGATGAGTTAGTACCGAGGTTAATGATTTTGGTTTTGGCAGTGTTAATCGTCAAACCCAAGACATTTGATTCCCTATCTACAAAGCGTAGTCCAGAAGTTTGAGGTGAGATGTAAAAGTCCAACGAATTCCTACATTTCCAGTAGACAAGGTAGCGCAAATCACATGGCTATCCACCAATAAAAAACAGTATAGGCGGTAGAATGTCGGACCCCACTTTGAATCTCGAATTCCTCTGATAACCTTCTTCTATGCAGAACATGACATTTAGACACAAATAGGTGCTTTGATAATAGCTATTAGTTTTTTGGGTACACTTACCTTGCGCAATGCAAGCTAGGTCTGCCTCCTGCTCAAAATCAATAAAGTGGTGACCGGTATTCAACGCACTGCTCAATAACGATCCGTAGGGTATTGATGTGATCGACACAGGAGGATCCAGAACGGAAACCTGCTTGTCTAACATCGAGTATATCGTCCAGATGTTCCTTTATTCGATCAACAACTACTTTGGCTATTACCATTGCACTTGCAGGAAGAACGGAAACGCCTCTCCAGTTTCCACACTCCAGAAATTTACCCTTTTTGAGGAGCTTGACAATCATTCCACAACTTTCTGCTAATATTGTTGGAGCGGCTCGCAGAAGCTCTGCGGGAATACGCTCTGTTTCTACCGCCTTGGTGGCCTACAGCACGTTGATCGCGTGAGCGAGTTTACCTTTACTGGGGAAAATTGTTGCTTCGGGCAGCTCAGTTTTATTTGCGTGCACATCGCTGGCGAATACACGGTTAAGGACCACAGAAAATTGCTCCTTCCATCGCTTAAGCGAATCCGCAACCGAAACGAAACCATCTAAGCCTTTCATCGAATGTTGGCTAGAACGATCAATACCTGTCAGCTCGCTGCTTCACTTGCTTCTATGGTCAGTTGATATAATTACGTTTGTCCCATCGTTGGAAACACTGCACTTTTCTCATTTTCCTTCGATACAACACTCTTGCTTCTTCTTCCCTACTGCTGGGGCATATCTATCATACAATACGAGCTTTAAGGAGTTCCAATGTTCTTGGACGGTTGTCGACAGTGAGCTGCTGATTGATTCCACTCCTAGTGAAAAGTGATCCGTTGTAAAAAGGTAAATCGGTTTAGACCGCACTATGTACTCTCTTACGGCATATACACTCTCTCAATGAGTATAAAGTAGTAGGTTCGTCTATGTCGAGTAAAACCCCATTTACAATACTGCGAGATGCGATACGAGAGTCGCATTCAGATCGGATGTCTGTTTACAATGATGCGTCAAAACACAACTCACAAATAACAAGCTCAGATGAAAATAACAATAATTTAGCTGTCACGCATTGCAAGATGCGAGAGTTTTCTAGATCTTCGAAATTGACTTCGATGCTCGCTGCGAGACTCGCATTATTGTAAACGAACACATTGAATTACATGTTACGGAAATATTTTTGACAGTTCATGCGCTCTCGTTTTCGAACAATGTATCGCATCTTGCAGTATTGTAAATGGGACTTAACGCTTCAAAAATGTTGAAATCATTAACTCTCTTCGAAAATTGGACATAAACGACCCTGTCTAGAGATTAATCCACAACGTTCTCAGCACTAGATTTATAAATGCAAACTTTGTTCGTTGTTTTAGAAGAAATCATAGGTTCTACAGCCTTAAGTCCGGGATACTGTACTATTGAAAGACACGCGTAACGATTGAGAATTCCTCATAACAAGGACGAGCTAGATTTATTTGAGGAGCACTTGTCTGCAACTGGCCTGTCTTGATAGACAACCTCTATTTAGGCCCTAGTTTCGACACATAAATGATCTCTGCTTTATAAGATGACCGACCTTGGCAAGTTCAACAACAAATCCTTATGATTCTAGGAGGAGTTATGCCCTTCAAGGCTCTCCGACGGTACCACAACCAACCTACAACGGGTCAACCTAAGCTAATGTTTGATTACAATTTTGGGAATCTGACCACGTTTAACAAATGTCATCTTGTAGTGAAATTTTTTACCACTTGTTCGGCCTCTACGTCACGAATAACAGTCACAATGTTGGCTCGTCTACGGTTGCTCATAAACCAATGCCTTTAGGTGGCCCCTGAGAAACAAACCGGTCGGGAGGTGTCAAATCGCATGATTTTGGAGGCTATGTAGTAGAGTCATTTCGCGAATTCCCCACCCAGCTAGTTTGAATAGGTCAATGGTTTGAGTTGCTGTTTAGGACCTTGCGTCATTCTTTTGAAATCAGTCGCATCAATCTCTTTCAAATTTTCAAAGAGATTTTTGTGTAAAATGGTCGCATAATAACCTTTATGGAACGCAATGCGAGCATCAAGCTCTTTTTTAAGAAATAAGAATCTGGCCCTCTAGGTTGGAAGTAGTTGTGCAATTGGGTCAGTGCATGACCACATAAGTCACTTCATATTGTGAGGCAACAAATAGCCCCGGATATGGAGGAACTTACTGTTGATGACCTCAGTAAATGAGAAGCCGACCATGACATACCGACCACGACATTCGATTATGTGCGTGGAATATTTGTTAGCGTTTATATTCTTTAGATCGCTTAAGTCAATGTAGAAGAAAGCTTCTCGGTGAAGTTTTCTTCTTTTGGAGAGAGCTGAACATGGACAGAGTGGGTGGGGGATTGCCCCTTCCACCTCCTCGTCCATGAAGCTTCTACAGAAATCGTGTGTAAAGACGCCAAGCCTTCTTGCATGCTTGCCTATAAGGCAGTGGCCAGTGATGGCACCTATGATGGCGCTGAGATGTTTCCTATTTAGAACGATTCAGAGCGAAGGATTAGAAGGATTAGAGCAATCCAGATCCAGATTTGGCCAGGTCTGTTTGGTCGTTAGTCCAACAAACCACTAAGGTCTGTTATTTTATTAGCGTCCAGCTTTAATATTGATTTGCACGTAGCGATTGGTATACATAAGGTAACTAGTCATCAATTTCTTCGAGCTGATGACGATTGTTCGACGATCTTAGTTAGTGTCTCTACATATAAGTACAATACTTGCGTGTTATGGTCGATTACTATTTCAAATAGAGCTATCATGTGGAGGCACAAACTAAAAAACTCAGGAAATCCGCCTTCGCAATTTTTCATCTTATTTACCGATGTCCAGCAGACGTCCTAAAATAATGCTATTTCACCCTGGTGGAGTCTCACTTGCGGTACGGCATTCTAGAGTGGGGCAACAAGCTGCAGTTCCAGCAATTGAACTCGCTGCATCTAAGCATCCAAAAAAATGGTAAAGAGGTCACAATGACAAAATGGTGATACCAACAGGCAGTTCCTCCCCATAGATCAACTATTTAAGGTGGAAATATTGTTGACCTTCAAAGACGATAACACATATAAGCTTCCAACCAACAAGCAGTAAATACGATTAGACGACGAAAAAAAAGAAAAAAAAGTCCAACAAGGTCCAGTTGTTCAGGTAATATTTAGCGAGCTGCCAATATGTCTAGATAGCCTCCCGAAACCTATCCTTTTGAAGGATGTCAAGTGTGCCTTATTATCTTTTGTCTGAATTTTTCTTGCTATAAGATCTTTTTATTTTTTTTCGTAATAATAACGAATATCAACGAACCTTCTGAGCTATTCAGCACCCTTGACCTGATCAGTATGCCTGGAGTTAATCAGGTCCAATGTAGAACAGGGTAGAAATATCACCGATCCAGCCCGTACTGTTTTCGAATCTACTGCAGAGAAGAACGCGATATTAAAGAATTTCGCATTAAGTAGGAGGATTTAGTGAACTCGGTGTATACAACTGGAGGCCACCTTAAACAAATAAGTAACTTAGGAGTAGTATATGGATCCACTTGGATCGGTGGTAAAGCAACTGAAAACATTGGAATTTGTTGAGTCGTGTTGGGGTTGTTGAAGTCTTTCGCTCAAGACTTGGTAGTTGCTCCTAAAGATTGCAGCCATCCCAATGAAGTGTTCCCTCCGAATTTCCTAGATTAGTGCTACTTGAACGGATACCATTAATGGATCAATAAGGGCTCACAAACACTCGACAACAAGAATGACAGGAATTGAAGAGAAACTATAACTGATGATCAAAATGTCGATTCCATGTCATTTAATAAAATCGACAACAGCTGTGTTGTAAAAGCCAAATCTTTAATTTGTAAAATGGGTTCAAAAATCGGTCCGAGCTAAGCTAACATGCCATCGAAATTGCATTCCTAATAATACGAAGATACCCCCACCAATAAATAAAATCATTTCTGCAGTAAAAAAAAAATAATAAATTTCGCCTTTCCTGTCACTTCTCAATTCGTAATATTACCCAACTCAAAGGTTAACCCTTTTTCAATAAAATTCACAACTCACAACAAATTTTATCAACCCAAAATCAAAGGCAAACTCAAGTCACGATGTTTCGCTGTTCACTTGATTGTAAAGACAAATCTCCTCACCTAGCACCGTACCTGGTTTCCAATGGCATCATTACTCTGGATCTCTATTCAAAAAAAAAAAAAAAACTGAAAACCCAATCCAAACGGAAAACTATGAAGTACGAGTACTTGTACTTCCAATAGCGCGAATCATAATGATCATAAAATTAATATCTTCATTCGTGTTAACATTAAAATCTCTCCGCAACAATAAATTATCAAAGCGTTGCAAAAATAAAAAATAAAAACAAATTAGCAGTCAAAACAAAAAAAAAAACAATAAAATGTAAAACAAAAAATCCGTCTCCTCTTACCTGTACTGTGGAAGATAACTTCCGTTGTTCGGGCTCCTTGGCACAATCTCTTGCGGTCACAACTAAATTGTACGAGTTCTTTGCTTCACGATCGAGTTCACGTTTTGTACGAATTGTACCGTTTTGTGCAATTTCGAAATCATCATTATCGTCACCCGCTGTTATGCTGTACTCAATCCGACCGTTATCTCCTGCAATAAATAAAAGAAAAATTCAAACCGTGAATTCTTTCATTTCCACCAAACAACAACAAAAACATAAAATAAAACTCAACATAAAAATCTGTACCAATCAATTGACTTGAACTTAATTTCATTCAATTTGTGAACATACAAATTTTAATGTTCAACACCCGCAAAGTTTAAAAAAAAAAAAAAAAATTGTTTGTACTAAACCCCCTGGAAATGTGCTTGTACATCATCGTGAGAATCCTCTATATACCTAATGATGACCACAGCGAACATACCACTGCGAAGATACATACTTTACCTGTTGGGAGAACACATCTCTCGGATGCTGGCTGAATGATGATGGCTATGATAGATTGTTGTGACTTTGTGAAAAATAATCATCGGAAAATGGAAAATACATTTTCTTACAAAAAAAAAACACCATCACCACCACCACCAACCGTAACAAAAAAACCTGGTGAATGCGAACTTTCATTGTGGGGCATTCCACTCTTGTGGTCTTCGTGTAGTAGGCAGACTTACCCGGTAATAGCGCGGTTATACTAGTAATTGTAGGTGAAAAGTGGAAATTATGAGCGCTTGCGAAAGCCAACACCATGATTTTGTGGTAATAATATGTATTTCTGCACATTCAACTCCGAGTTAAAGTTAAATGTTTGTTTCGTAAGCGCGCATAACAAAACAATATTCGAGAAAAACCAACAGAAACGAAAGAGTTGAGGTGCGAACTTTCATTTCCATGCGATTTGCAATGGGTTTAGGGGGGCCGGCAATGTATCGCATCGCAACCTGTGATCGATGTTTATGAATGATAATTATCGGTTTTGCAGTTTCCATCTAGTGAATAGTTACTAGGATAATTTCTCGGGTAATTAAGCTAGAAAGTTTGTTAAGTTGAATGCAAAAAGGCAGCCATATTAAGAATTTGACATTTTTTGATTGATGATTTTAGTATGGATGACTTGTAATTTGTCAACTTCTTCTATGTTAGAAGTGAAGGAGAAAATGCATATCAACTTTGAATTATCGCTCTGAATTCCATCTGATACGAATTTTAACTTATGTTAACACCAGAAGCAACCACTTTTAGACCCACTTGAAGAAGAGGGGAAAAAGGGCTTTATGAGGCGCTTCCACTGTGGGAACCACTTTATTTTATTTGACATGTTACATCTTATCTTTTTGGGCTAACTTACCATTTAAATGACACTACTGGCCTGGTTGAATCAGTAATTTAATCAAGATACCGCTTCAGTTAGCGAGATCTTTGGTCATGTCTTGAGATTTTCTTCCATTTGTGTGCATCACTTAAGATGCGGTCTTTTTATATTTTTTTTATTTTTCTACGCAATATCCCATTGGACCCGAACTTCGCTCTCCATATCCTATGATCTTAGACGATTAATGTGAACATCTGTAACCAGGAAAGTGTCGTTGTATTTTCGTAGAATTTATTTATATTTCCTTTTCCAAAACTCGTCAGGTAGCATGACCCAGAAAATCGTCTCCGCCTTCGCTAACAACCATACTTCTGCATTATGAAGGAAGATAGGGTTGGCTGAATCCCATATAAAGCCTACTTACTGTTCCTCCATAAGGACTTATTTATCCATTGCCTTTAAAGTTAAACAAACAGTGATTGAGAAGCGCTTGATATCTTATGAGGTGTTATTATTAGAATTAAAAGCGGGGGCGAAATAGATATGTTGGCCAAGTATCTCAAAGTTATATCTGTCCATTTTGAGAATCTCCCCGATTCGCTGATGTTTTTCTTGTTACCAGCACATACTTGATCAAATCTCATTCATAGTCAAATCTATTTTGACCGCCTCTCTGAGTTTTAGCAATCCTGCCAAACATAATTCGCTGCATTATGTCAATGATATCAATCAACTTTTGATAAAACTATGCCTCTGGTGTTGGCTCTGTTTAACTCGCTTCTATAAATGCTCCCACAATCGGCGTTAAAATCAGAAAGGAAGTGCTGAACATTGACACTTACTTTCGGAGCTTTTTCTAGGATCTGCCAATTTGGCCAATAAAATTGTTAACAAAAGGTTTCAGGCGTCATATCGTATGGCAGAAAAATGTTTGTACGCGATATAAAGGAGACTTGTGCCTCTATAGTTGGCATTTGATTTTTGTTGATTTTCTATTTCTTGGATCGGGCAAACCATGCTGAGAATCCCATTCATCACGCGTATATTCCTCCGACCAAATCACAGATATGAGTGAGTTCGCACTCTTTACCAAGTCATCTCTCGCTGTCAGGTAAACAGACCATTTCAATAGCCCCGATATATACATACTCGTCCAATATAAATTCATACGAGTATTTTGCTACTTGTACCCTTACTTGTTCATTCTGTTCAATAGCGGAGTTGGATGGCCGGCGTACTCCAATTGAATAAGCGAAAACGTGGGACCATCCGCAACGGTGTACCTTCCTGATCGCCGTACCATTGACGTGGCCGTAAACCATATAACTTCAAACTTTGGGAAAGCCTTTATTAAGAACTGTCCCATTTCTAGTTCACCACCTAGGTGGACAAGCGAACTAAATAAACCACAGAACAGAGGTCAGACAATTTCATTGAGAAGCCAAACACACTAGAAGTGAGGAGGATTGGACCAAATATAGGTCTGAACTCAACCCCTATACAAGAAATGTAAGAACGGACAATAAATAATCTTGTATTCCTTTTTTCGAAGCAATAGAAGGTACCAATAAATCAGCTAGGTTATAGAAAACCCTGTATAAAGATCTAAGAGCCTGGGGTATCTGAAAGACTATATTGAGAGATTATTGCTTCTTATGTAAACTCAGTTCCCGCTGTGCAAGGATTTTGATGAACAGGTATTAACTGGCACCACAATATTAGCCCTTAACGAGCCCATAATCTGTAACCTGATCGCAGAGAATAGAATAACATGGGCGATCAGATCGTTAACCCTATAAAAATCGGCGGAAACAGACGACAGAATCTCGGCCGGGTAACAACACGCTTTTCCATACATCACAACTTGGCTTAAATCTATCTTTATCGGTTATCTAAAACTGGGCTACGTCTCAAACAATTTTGAAAAAGTAAAAGTGGATTTCATTCCCAAAGCAGGAACTACTCCTCTGCTAAGGATTACAGACCCATAAGCCTCTCGTCATCTCTGTTAAAAGAGAGTGCAGAGAATCCTAGATCAATATATAAGACAAAAACCAACCTATGCGGTTACCAACATGTTTACTTTAAAGGAAAATCAGTAGAGACGGCTCTACACGATATTGCAGCTACCATAGAAAAGAATGTGCACTACAAAGAATACACCATGACCGCCATCCTAAACATCGAAGAAGCATTTAAAAATGTAAACACTGGATCCATAAGGATGGCCTTGGATAAGCCCCATATATCTCCATCAGAAGCTAATATACATTATAACAAAGTTACGAAATTCTCACTATCTCTTAGAAGTGGCTGTGAAGGTTACCCTCCTGAACTGCTTGATCACCGTACAAATTTTGGCCATCATCCTTGCAAAAGCCCAGAATTGGAAGCCAAAAAGAATACGCTCATCTTATAACGCACTGAAAATAAAATAATCGTACCTTAACAAAGAGACTGAAAATAAGATCTTTAAATTCCTTTCGCCGACTGAAAATATTCTGGAGGATGAAACAGCTGTTCAGGTTTTAAGCTCGTCAAAAGAGCTGGCAAAAGTCACATAGATGCAAATTGATCTGGCCCATTTGGGATACACCCTCTTCTGTACAATTTATAAGACCTGATATCTGTCAAAGGGAAAGTCCATCATAGAAATTATTTTCTAAACTTTTCCAGCTGATCTTGCCAATATCGATCAGCAATATCTATAATACGTGGCAGAATGTTTCGCCGGCTTGCGAAAACACTTCTTCTACAGTCTTTATGTCAATATTTGTCGCGTTTTATTTGAGGGGTTAGTTAAGCTGGCGCCATCTATCGAACAGAAAGTTAATATTTTCTTCTTGCCCCAGCACAAGCTTCTCTTTTCGCTGATTTTGAACACAAATCTGATGAAATCACAGTCAGAGATTGATAATGATTTTATAGACCGGAGGTGTTGGACTTGCTAATCCTCTGCAAAATCCATCAAAATGGCTTCCAGCTAAGAGCTGGGGTAAATTTGACACTTGACTAAGGTGTGGAGTAATTTTCCAGGAATTCTTGAACACATCGGATAGAACATGAACGAATAGAATGATTATTTCGACTGAGTGGGTGAACAAATTAATAACCTTGCAAAAGTTGCTTGTTTTGAATGTGTTTCGATCTGACGAGCTAGTACCTGCTGTGCTTAGTTTTGTTTTAGGTAAATATTCGATTTTTCTTCCTCTCGTCTTCTAATCTTCCTAATATTCAGAAAAAATGGGCAAGGAGTTCGTCGAGCCACCACAAATCGACCTGCAGGCTTCTTATAGCTATTCACACTGCTAAAACTTGAAGCGTTCTAGTTCCTCAGGAAAAAAGTAAAAAATACCAACCTTTTGGTCTGATGGCAATGCTGAAGTTACCGTGCGCTCAATGATAAATATTCTATCGAATACGCGTGAGGGGTCCAAAACATGTTATATCAACGCAATTATTTTAAATATCTCTAAGGCAGATTACTTACGTTACATTTTTAATGGTTCGGGTGTTGATGTTATCTGTGTTACAGAAACATGACTAAGGCCTGATTTAAGAGAAGCAAATAGGTCTGATTTGGAAGATCCCCTGTACCATATTCCGGGGTATAGAATAGTTCGGAACGATAGAATCACGAGTACAATAGATGGTGGAGTAGCTCTTTATTGTAATATTTCCTTGAATTGCCGTGTAATTTTGAAATCCGAGGCTAGTGCTACTGAGTATCTTCTTGCAGAAGTTACTGATGGCAATACCAAGTGCATTATAGGCGTTGTTTACAGTCCCAACCGAAGCTGTTCTCCTGAACCTATGATCTCCGCACTCCAAGAAGTCTCCCCATATTATGACCACGCTGACCTTTTCAAATATAACAGTAGATCTCACCAACTCTTAGATTTAACGGCAAGCTCCGCGTTAGCTGTTGTTAAGGCATATGGTACCCGCTTCGCGCCTACCTGCTCTCCAAGTCTTCTGGACCTTTTGTTGGCATCTGATCAGTCAAATGTGTTACTGCCGGACTAGTTGTCATTGGAATCTGTCACTGACCACGTTCTAATTTTCTGCACCTATAACATTGACTTATCTCGTACCTCTATACCATCAACTTTCCAATTCAAAGATTTCGCTTCAGTAGATAACTGCGCACTGCAAGTGGAGGCGAGTTTAATCCCTTGGCATAGTTGTTATTTTGTCTCATATGTATGTGATAAAGTTGACCTATTGCAATCGCAAATACTTTACCTATTCAATAACCATGTGCCTTTAAAAACAGCACCAACTCTCGATCCAGTGTGGTTTTCCAGCCAGACTGTTGTTGTTGTACAGCTATGGTTCTACAGCTATGGTAAAAATTCTCGATGACATAAGGATCGGCTATGACTCGGAATTCCTCACTATACTTTGCCTCTTTGACTTTTCAAAAGCTTTTGACACAGTCAACCACTCAATCATGAAGGTATTTTGGTTTTAGTGAAAGTTCGACGCGTCTCATAACAAAGGGTTGTGGTTGGTGACAAATGTTCTCGTATTAGGAATATAGAAGCAGGAGTACCGCAGGGCACAATACTGGATCCAATATTGTTTTGCATATTTATTAATGACCTCTCCAAAGTCTTCACTTCTATGCCAATGATGCGAAAATTTACTTATCTACACCTATTGGTCTAGTTGAAGATCTTGTTTGCAGATTTAATGAGGATATATCCGCCATCTACCAATGGTCGCAACGTAATTGTTAGACTCTAAAATCAGCAAAGTCTCAGCTGATTTTAATACCTATTTAATATCTAAAAAAATTCACAATACTGAACTATTGCCGCCCATTTACCTCAACGACACGCAATTGAAGTTCGTGGAGACTGTAACCAACTTGGGTTAGAAGATAAACCGATCCGTCTGCTGTGTAAGCCACATCAATTACACTGTGGGACGAATTTACGGAGGTCTACGCAAACTTTGGCTGCTCTCTGTTAATACGAGGCTGAAATACGAGGCTTGTTAAAACCTTACTTGTTTCGTATATTGATTACTCATCAGCGGTGTACTGCAAACTAGACTCCATATCTCAGCATAAACTTACTGTAGCATTCAATGATATCGTAAGGTATGTGTATGGGCTACGCCGACACAACCACATATCCAATTATCATACAAATATCCTTGGCAGCAGTTCTTGCATGTTAGGTGCTATATCTTCATGCACAAAAATATTCAGAACAAGTCGCCACCATATCTTTTTGAAAAACTTCAGTTCGCTCGTTCGCCTAGAACATACAGCCTTATAATTCCATCCTCGAACTATTTGAACTCCTCGCGCGTTTTCTTTGTCTTTGCCACCAGACTATGGAACTCTCTCTACCCACAACAGCAAAACAAATAATTGCAGTCATACAATTTAAAAATGCTATTTTGGAGCATATTCAATAAAAATGCAACAGCAGACTATTTCTGGTTCTTTACTATTCCCCTCCTCCACACTATCCCTCCTTTCGGATCCCTTTCCTGATTACTGTACCTCTTAATGTTAAATATAAATAGTAAACTAATCTTGTATATTATCCATAATTTTAAGTACTATCAAAGACTAAGTCTTATTTGTACATCCTTAATTGAATAAATTGAATTCGAATATAAATTGAATTGAATTGAACCTTAGACAGTTACTTCGATTATACAATATCGTGTGTTAAGTCTCGAAAGACCCAAATATGCTGCATGTAGCTTGACCTAAATATGATCTGATTTCAAGGCCAAAACAATCAACGTGCACCGAATATGCTGTACAGGAGTTCTTACAGGAAAATGTAGCCTTCAACTAAACTCCTCAAGACGTGTTTTTCGTTTTTTGTTGTAATTTCAGAAGCTCTCTTGACCTAAATTTAGCCTCCGTCTTTTGCCTTAAATGTTGGTACCGCAAATATAAAATTAACTTCGTCCTTTTTAATCGACTCCAAATAACCATCTACAGAGTCGTAAATTCGCTAGTTTGATAAAAAATACTGAAGAATATTTGGAGATTTAAATAGTTTTCATCAAAAGCCCCCTGATGGCAGTTTCTTTAAAAGAGTATCTCTTCACAGCCACACTGGAAGCATCATTTTGACTACTCAAACCATTACCATTAAAAAGATACTGCCTTCTTCCTTTAAAGTTTGTCATCACGCCCCTATTAACGATCCATCTACAATACTTAACTACTTCAGCAGTAGTTTCAATAAAACTAAAAGGAACTTTACGTTCCCAAAACAAATAGAAAACATTCCCACACGCATTAAATCTCTAATCAATCGACAACAAAATTATTCGCATTTCGTTCATATTCATGATGCAGATAACGATGCCTCAAAGTATCTCAACACACAAAACTCCATCGAAACAGCCGCTCACTAAGTGATTCAATGTCCGTCATTCTCATTTATAGCCCCAACTCGATAAATCCCCGCAAGCACTCACTTTTATTGGGCACTTTTGATAAATTTATTTTTTAAGTTAAAGTTCTCATCCCCAAATTATGTTTTATGTGTCATAATAATAAATTTTGGAAAAAAAAAAAAACAAAAAATGAGAAAAAAAAACTCACCCGAATCAATGTCTGTGGCGCTGACTGTCACAACTGGCGTTCCAATGGAAACATTTTCAAAAATCTCATTTGAATAGCTCATGGGGTCAAATACCGGCGCGTTATCATTCAAATCGAGCACATTGCAGTAAACCGTTAATGTAGTCGATAAACTCGGATGGCCATTATCCTGCGCTTGTACCACCAGAATATAGTGTTGCACCTGGAAACGATGAAATGTAAAAAAAAAAACACAATTCAAGAAAAATCCAGAAGAATAAATTAATTTCAGTTGCAATTAAGAGAATCAAATAAAAAATTCAAAGTCAAACCATCATGGATGGCTCGGCTGCTGATGACCAGGACCATGGACTATGGACCATGACATTTGTACGCGCTGAATTTTTCAATCGTTTCTCTGAAAACATATCCAAGTGGTCGTCGGACGGGTGGACAAATGGACCATAGTGATACAAAAAGAGGAAGAAGGAGCATTTTTCACTTACCTCCTCATAATCGAGACGAGCTGTCAGCGTAAAGACACCAGTTTGCGGATTCAGACTGAACACATCATTAGCCCAATCTGAGATTACCGTATACGAGACCATTGCGTTATTACCCAAATCTGGATCTGTTGCCGAGATAACACCGACCTGATAGCCTCTTGGTGCATTCTCCGGTATGTCAAATGAGTACACAGCTTCCGAGAATACCGGCGGATTGTCGTTTGTATCTGTAACCTGTAGGGAAACATGAAAACAGAAAAAGAAAAAAATTAAAAAAAAAAACAACAAAATCAACAAACATGAAAAATTTAAAGAGGGAAAAAAATTAGCAAAAAATTTGAAAGCCATAGTGCTCATTGCAAATTCATGTCACAGTCTCATCAGAACGATGACGATGACGAAATTCAACGAAAAGTCAAAAGATTCTACCTGCTATTCTGCCATCTACCATCTACTTGGTCTTGGTTGTGGTACTCGTATCCTGGGCCATGCAACTAAAAACCCCAAATTTCAATTGGTGAATAATGACCATAAGGCGATAATTTCCAAGCTCGGAGCGCAGATGAGAATTGGGAATTTTCACTTCTGGAATTGCGCTGTGCTCACGATGGATGGGTTTTAGCTGGCAGCTTGGTCGACCGGTCCAGGCTTCCATGTCCAGTGTTCAGTATCCAGGATGACAACGTACAAAAATTTAACTGCAACTCATTTACAATTCAGAACAAGAGACATTTGTCTGCGGTCTACTCGTATAGGTGAATGGCGGTTCGGTTTGGCTTACGTTTACGTTTGTAAAGTGACAGACTAGTGGCCAAAATGTTTTGCTACTACTGTCGCTTGGCCATTGGCTTCAATCAAATTTAACCGCGCTTTGGTCTTGATGCAATTGGTGAATAACTTAGATAAGATGTGGTTTTTCGGTTTTCTTTTTTTTGTGGAAAATGCCAACGAAATATCTTTGTTTGAGTTTTATATGAAAGCGAACATCAAAATAATGCCATACTTTGGATTCCAATTGATATCTCATTTGAAGGCTTGAGTATGTCTCTAGCAATGGGTGTTGTGCAACTCTGGCCAGGCCTTACAGACTTACTCGTAGCTCTGTCTTTCATGGGGTTTCTTGACCAAATGGATTTTGTTACTTAAGTTGCAAAGACGACATTTTTGACATACACATGGTGTGGTTGTCTTTTTTTTTGGCCAAACTTTGTTGATTTGAGTTGTGATAAGAATTCGATTCGAATTCGAGTACGGGTACGAAAGTATTTGGAGGACAGAAGGTTGAAATGAGTTTTGAAATTATTTTGTAGAAAGCATTTCGAGTTCGGCTAAATTGAATTCTTGAAATGAGTTCTCGATTTGGAAGAGCATTTTGAAGGAAATTCTTCTACGAAAAGTCACATTCGTGAGTGCTCACCATACCCCTTCGGGGTCCAAAAAAGGGTCTAGCTGCTGGTCAAATATGCAGACATTGTGGGTCTGCTTTAGGAGGTACCTTTGAAGAGAACTTCTTCTTCAAATTAGTGGTTGGCGTTTTGTTCTTTTTTTTTTAAAGCTAAAAAGGATTTGTAGTACAATATCGAATGCACACTTAGACGTGACAAAATCTAGAAGTGCGTGGACTGGAGCGGATGTTACGAAAAGTGTGTGAGTTATACAGAAGTTTTTGGAGTTCTGTTGTAAAGATTCATCCATTCGTCCAGATCGTCCATTAAGTGGCATAAGCAGAGTGCAGATCAAACAAATAAGTTTAAAGTCACGAACATGGTCACTATGCTTTGGGGCTCTAAACAAATTTTGTGGAAAGAGTACACAAACAGACAAGTGGGCAGCATCTTACACAGAGAAGCCAATCAAATAAAATTGGGGAGGAAATTGACCGCAGTCGTGTTCCTTCTTCATTACAGCGCATAATATACAATGCATAATGGATGTACAGACTTACTTACTTTGGTGATGTCTAAATTCTGGGGTAGACCTACCGCTCCACATGGTTGATGTCCTCTTCCGCATGTGTGCCTCACTTGAAGCGAGGTTGAGCTATTCCAATGCGTTATCTCTCGGTTTAAGCATCGAAGACTGTTGAAGTATCCTATCAATATCAGGGAACCAATTAGCACCTTCCACGAGGTTGCTTTACAGCTTGTAGAGTTCACTATTATTTGTCCTCCTCCAAAGGTCATCAACACGAAAGGGACCAAAACTCAAATGAAAAGGTTTGTGTTAGAAATGGTAAAGGATATCTTCATTTGACTTTCATCCATGCTCTGTCTATAAAGCAGAATTGAGGTAGTTAGGGTCCCATACAAATTCTGCTTAGTACTTCTTGACCAGGCCCCATTTCTCAATGGCTTTGTTGGGAGAAAGAATCAACGATTGGCAAGTGTAATTCTTTTTTCGATTTTTGATGAGGTGGCAATATCAGAGTGGCGATTGATCCGCAAAATGTTGGCTTTACTATATCTCGGATTTGGCTAGCACCGTTGTGGTACCCGGTATCTGCATAAGTAAACCCTTACTCATGCAGGCTAAAACGGCAAGGACATGCTCGGCCGGTAGCAAATACTGGCCTACATCGTCACAGGCTGCAAAACACTACACATGGGCTCGAATAGAAATGGATTTACTGTTGACGACCCTTGCAAACGTTTAAAGGACAATGAGCTTCGGATTTTCACGTGAAATGCGGATATATGCATATTCTGCGCGTAGAGTCAGTAACTTTGACACAAATGAATTCAAACCCAGTGGTTATTGACTTTCAAACGAATGTCCAACATGACACCTCCACTTATAGAATTATCATCATTCTCATGGCCATATTTACGAAAGAAGCTGAATTTTGTTGTTAGCAGCTCCGAATCTTTGGTGTCAGATTACTTTTTTCCAAAGAAAAGATATCATGGGGAAGCTGTTAGGAGTTGAGATAGACAGAAGTCATTTTTATGCGCAGGTCTTTCTAACATTTTGGTAAAAGAGTGAATGATAAGCGTTTGTGTGATATTGAAGGGTCTCTTAGGAATGATGGTAGTTTTTAAAATGAGGGTGGGGTTCCTACGTCCACATCTTTCGCTGACTAAGAACATTTGCATTAGCAATATTCACTGCAATACTACGTGCATATCATAGATTATGCCCAGCGCTCTCAAAGCCTTCCGGCAGTTGTAGCCCGCAGAATCACATAGAAAATAGATCGAGCGACGTAAATATGGTCTATAGTTCTCAATTTATGTTTGCTGAAAGATATGACTCATGGTGTCAGCAGATTTTCATTTCCACCAGTTGAAACCGAATGCTGTTTTGCTTTTCAATCTTGCTTCGTTATTAAACTTTTCTTATCCTCTATCTTCACTGGGTACGCTATATACATACACATATACGCAGTGTTAAATAATTCCACCAAAAATAAATCGCACTTCAGAGGGTCCTCAGTAAATAAAGTGCATTCCAGTTAAACTTGAAGGATTGCTATTTAGCAGCGGCATCACTACACCACATCACAAAGGACACACAAGCCAACGTAAGTAATAAATGTCACCTCCATTCAGAAGTGTTTAAGACGACATTTTCTTTCCGGGGGTTCACGTATATTTAATTTACCTTTATCTTCAACATATTCGTTCCCCACATCTCCGACCTAACGAAGGGATACGAGTCGACAATGGGTAAACAAAAAAACAAAAATGTCGCCTTGAGCCAAACTTGTTGTTGGTCGTTTTGTATCAGCTTTTTGCTTTTTCGGATGATTCTCTTCGATCATTTTATCGACCAGATAAATCTACATATCTACAGCTTACCCCCAAGAAGAAATACCCACAGCACACAACACACATACTCACAGAGACCGACGCCAATTTCCACTTGTAATCCATATTCATACATTAAACATATTTTTTATCGCTCACTTAAGATCAAAGTGCGAGCTCGAGCTCGAGCTCGAGTTCGACTTCGAGCTCTCGAATCCCAAGTCAGAGTCAAGTCCTGAGGAACAACCTTACCACCAGCCATCAGCCTTCGTCATCGTCATCGTCATCGCCATCACCATGGCCATCGTCACTGCCATCGTCATCGCCATCAGCCACCAGCAGCACCAACTGGTGCATGGTGTACGAGTTTTGTGTATGCTGTATGATGTGTGGTGTGTGCTGTGTGTCCAGCGAGAGAAGGAGGTGCAAAAAAGGTTGAGACCGAAAAACCATTGAGGCGGGTTTTTAACACGCGGAGCATCAAATTACCAAAACCGGCAAAGAAATTAATAAAAATATAAACAAAAGGAGAGACGAATAAAAAGATATTAAAACAAAAAAGTCCAAAAAATACCAAAAAAAAAAACAACAGAAAGAAAGAGTTAAGAGCGCCCATCACAGATAGAAGAAGAGGTAAACGGCAACAAAATCAGTTTCCTTAAACGAACGCGCAGTAGCACCATATGTGTAGTGCTGGTTGGCCTTTAAGGTTACTTTGGCTACCACCACCACGTCACACCACTCCAAACAACACCACGCATCGCATCGCATACCGAACACTCTAAATAAAGTCGACTGCAAGTTTGTAGCCCTTTTCAAAACACAGGAGCGAAAGACCAATGAGGCGAAGATGAAGAAGGCAACATTGGCAACTTTGTGCTTTTTTTTTTGTTTTTTTTTTGAAAACGAAAAAAGGACCTTGAGTTCGGTTTGGCACTCACCTGTACGGTAACAGTGGTTTCTGTATGCTGTACACCATCGGTGACACGTATAATCAGTTGATAAACATCTTTGGTTTCACGATCCAGGGCGTCCTTTAGGCGCAATTTACCCGTGTCCGGTTCGAGTAAGAATTTACCATCGTCACCATTGATCATGGTATAGGTCAGAGTTCCCAATGTATCTGGATCGGTGGCACGTATTGTTGCAACTGTATGGCCAGCGCCAAGGTCTTCGCTAACGCTGAACATTAGAGGAACATCACGGAATACTGGAGGGCTATCGTTCTTGTCCAACACTGTTACTTTCACCTGTAAAGAGAAATAAATTAAAAAAAAAAATTAGGTTAAACTGTAATCGACTGGGGGTGTTGGTTTAAAAAATGGTTTAATGGGTGAAAAATGTAAATATTTTGAAAAAGTTTAGGCTTCGTCTAAGAAATATTAGGATACAAACTCACTGAGTGTCTTAGCCCAGGAAATAACCGACGGAGAGAGGAGTCCAATATGCAATTCTAGTAAAATACTGAATCCCATAGACAACTACTCGAGCCCAGATTAATTCGCCGCCTCAAAGTACCAATATGTGTACTCAAAAACTGCGTAGTGTAAAGAACATCCCCCTTTTTAAGGGACAATGTTTTGGAACTCAGACTTATGACGAAATTTTGCTTCAAATTTAAGCACCATGCTAAATATGAATATACGGTTATGTAGGCTAAACCTTAGCCTTCGTAGATCACACAGATATTGTTAGGTTGGCGAATGTTTCCAAGGCTAAATAATAATTTGCCTAAACAAACGATGTTACTACAAATTCCTTTGGCAACACAAGCTACAAGTACGCTTCCGATGCAGACAATTCAAGTTCAACTTACTAGGCGGCAACACAGTCTGTGCTCCTTCTAGGTGAGTCATTATATAATGCGCAGCATCTAAGGCAAATCCTGCAAGCCAGTTGGAATCGAGGATTTTTCGTCGGGTGCAGGCGTTAATATACAATAATTGTGTGTATTAAGTATCAGGAAATTTTAAATAGCGCAACACAAGTAATTGATTCATCAAAATTTATATTACCGCCTTCAAAGTAGGCCCCATTGCTTGCGATACAACTACGCCAGCACTTCACCCAATCCTTCATACATTTTACGTAGGCTGAGGAACGGCCTTTAGGTCCTTTAGCAAATTTTTCTTTTCTTTTAACTTCAATCGACTCAAATTGCCTGCCTCGAAATGGTTTCGAAAAGAGGAGAAAGTCACACGGTACCATATCGACATTTGTCGAGTGTTTCTCTAAACACTCTTCAACATTAATGGCTTTGTGAAGAGGAGCATTATCAAAGTTTAAAATCCATGAATCCATTCCACAAAACTGGAAGTTTTCGCCGGTTGCTCTCACGCAAACGATTCATGAGGCTTAAATGATATTCCTTATTCACCGTTTGTCCCTCTAGAAAGGAATTCAGAGTGAATTACAACGCGGTAGTCGGCATAAACTTATGTTTATTGGATTTTGGCTCATTTTCGAAATGCCTTTCCGAAAACTGTTGGCTAGTTCGCATGGCATTCTCGTTAAGCCTTATCTCGTCGCTAGTTATTATAAGTTTCATTAAAGTGGGAACTGTGTAATCTCGGGAAATCATGCCTTCAGCGGCCTTCTTTCGATGCACTTTTTGCACAAAATTCAGCTCTTTTGGTAACAGTCGTGCGATGATGTGCTTTGTGCCCAAAATATCAGTAGGTTAGGTTAAAACAGGGGTGTGATGGATATGCCATCACACAGACACTAGGCACCAAAACGGGTCAATAGCGGTCACTGTGGAACCAATTGAATCTGTCTTCAAATGGCAAAAACCTAAACAACCGTCCTGGTGAAACACCCAATTTTCCTGCAAAAGCCAAGAAGGACTTTGAAGTTCGTGCCGCCTATTTCCTCTAGGTTTTCGAAAAAGTATTTCCCTAAAAATTTTCTTCGACTAGGTGATATTGCCTCGTATTCACATAGTATGTGTGTTATGTCCTTAGCGGCCTGCAGATCACCGCAAAATCTACAGATACATATGCGCATTTGACAATTTGAGTCTCTTTTTGTGCTGACAGTGTTCTGTCAGGGTTCCTATTACTGTCCTAAGCTTATCCCTGTTTAATTTTATTAATTTCCGAGATTTTTTGCCGTCAAAAAGCGGCCAAAAAGCCTTGGATACCCTGTGTCATTTAAGACTTGGCCACTTGGTTTTTCCTCGATAGTGGCCCTCACTATGCAAAAGGGTGGTCGTGGTTTGATGTTAGCAACCTCACTATTGTCGAGAAGCCCTTCTTTCCTTACAAACTCGTCCGCTTATTCATTTACTTTATTACCACAGTGTCCTGGCACCCCACCACCCACAGTCTTACTCGGTTCTGACTGCCTTAAGCACTGTGCGATAGCCCCTGACTGTATCAGAGTTGACGTTAGTTGATTCAATAGCCTTGAGTGAGGACTGGCTATCGATCTAGATAGCGATATCTCTTTCGGATACCGATACCAGCCGCAAAATATCAGTAACGCAATGAATGGACTTAAAAGATATGTACATCTCATGAGCCTCTAAGACTTCATTCTGTTGGTGTTTTCGTCGTTCGTAGCCGTTAAAGGTCGACCAGAACGAGGCAAATCAACTACCACTTCTGTGAATGCTTCATCCCATACATATGCCTGCACTTTCGGCATACACGATTTGCCGCAACATTTTCAATGATTCAGTACATGAAATTTCATTTGAAATGCAAAATTTAAGGTGAACACTTTGTTCAACTATTTTGCATTGTCGAAATTTTCTATGACAGTTTCGCATAAATGTGGCTGAAATCAGTTTATACAGCGCTCAATTTACTTCTGCAAGGCGTGGGAGGTCATCGGATTGTTGGCATAAACCTTAGACTTCCAAAAACCCAAAAGAAAAAATTTCAACGTCGTTAAACCGCATGATATGGGTGGTCAATTCTAACCACCAAAACGGGAAACTACACGACTGGGAAATGACTCATGTAGTAATTGAGCTGTTTCTTGGACTGTTTACCATGTGGCATCATCTTGTTGAAACCACATGACGTCCACCTCCATATATTGCAATTTAAGCACAAAAAGCTGGATTATCATATCGCGATAGCGAGCACCATTAACTGTTATTGCCTGTCCAGCCGCATTTCTAAAGAAGAATGGTCCGATGATGCTTGCAACCCAAATTCCGCACCAAACTGTCACACGTTGTGAATGCGTTTATTTCTCAATAATTACTCGTGGATTTTATGAACCGCAAATTCGACAATTTTGATAATTAACAAAGACATCAAGATAAAAATGAGCCTCATCGCTCATTGCGAACTGCAGCTGTCAAACCATCATTATTTTTAAAATATAATAGACGCTTCTGGATGAATACTCGCATATGGAAAAGTGACAACTCGCTGCTTTCTGCAAATGACTTTTGGAAGATTGTGCCTCTGGAGTTGGCTTCCCCGACTCATCAACTTAACATCAAAGGTCTGGGTGACATTCATTTCAACTTTAACGGGGCAAAGAGCATTCGTCATTCCTATTTTGAACAATTTGATGAGTTTGGATACTGTCACATGTAGAAATTGATAAGGAGATGGTGGTTTTGCCTAGGATCCCCTTTTGTGTATATATCAGATCTGGTAAATTCTGCACTTACTAGGTTTAAACATCACTGATACGGACTAACCAGATCATTGATACACGGTTTTAGATATTCGCACAATACGGCAGACAAAATCTTGTACGCACTTTACCCTTTGACATCTATCTACCAAATCTTGAAAATGAGTTATTGCGTGCTCTCTACCAGTATCTCACCAATGACCGCTCTACTTAACAGCGAAATTTGCGCTGTCGCCATCTTCCTACAGTCTGCAAAATTGGTTTCCTATACCTCAGTACCGACTGTGATTTTGATACATAATACTTGACATCTCTTTAGGTCTTTGTTCAGATGTTATTGACTTGAAACTTTATTTAACTTTTTGATGGAACTGTCACATGCCTTTGCCAATACTGCGGTAGGAAACGATGATATTTAAGTGTAAATCTGCCCCTCAGCGAAGCCAGTTAACCAGAGATTTTTCTCATCTATCCTGTAGTGTAGACTTTCCGACTATACTTCTAACGACGTCCTCTTTTTCTATTATGGCGTTAAAATCACTTTACATAATTTTGGTTTTTCTTCGTAGGTCGGGAAGGGCTCGTAGGGGCTCGTAGAAACATCCTTTGATTCTCTCGTCTCATAGTCTCGCCGTTTTCTTAAATCACATGCATTGGTGAGCAAAAAATAGAAACAAATTTGGTTACAGCTGCGATCTTTTGACATGGAGTGGGACCACAAAGTAAATCGAATCGCGGTAATAGCGTTGCTGAGGTGTGGAAATAGTGCTGGCAAAATTTTTGATTTGTTAAAACCACTAGGTATGTACTCGTATATCGCGAATGTTTATTTTTCAACTCCAATAAGTGGTCGTCCACGCGTTGTCCGTACAAGTGCGGTAGTAGAAGCAGTGCGTGAACGAATTTCCAGAAAACCCCTTGAGAATCAGAAAATCATGTCCAGAGAATTGGAGATATCCATCAGATCCATATCAAGACTGATTTGTGACGATCATCACAAGAAGCCTATTGTCGGTCAATGGGATATCTCTTAACTCGTAAATCGTTAAAAATTAGGTTGTAAAGACGCAATGGCATGTGGGTATTGGGCATGAAAATATTTTGTTTACGCATGAGAATATTTTTGTAAAACGCCAGGATTTATGCTACGTCATCAAAGGAAGCGAATAAATTTGTTCCAAGGGTTCAATGGTCTGCTTTCGTAATGGTATGGCGGAGAGCATCTCACCAAGGCGTCACATGCCTTTTATTTCTGCGAAAAAGGTGTGAAAAGGGGTGCAGGAGTGTACCATGAAGATATGCTAAAGGATGTTATGAAGGGTTTAAAAAATACTCTTTCCAATGAAGAAAGATGGATATTTCAACAAGACTCTGCCCCCGCGCACAAAGCAAAAGCCACACAAGACTACCTCAGGGCCAATACACCCGTTGGGAGTCCATATTTAAATCCACTTGATTATTGTTTGTAGTCAGACCTGAAGAACATGGCCTTCAAGACTACTCACAGAAATGTGGAAAGCCTTAGAATAATATTGCAAGAAGCTGCGCCATCGATATCCATGATTCAGTTTTTGGCTGACCTATCATTCCTGAATGGACTAGTTACACCTGGACAATATCTGAAAAATGTTGCAAATAAGGATTTCGTTTATGTAGATCGACGACAGGCAAACGAGGGACGGATCTTTCTAGGGCCCTCCGGTGCCTGATATTTCCGAGCAAGTATTTGCGGATATGAGAGCTGCTTCTGGCCCATTAAGAGATTTTTCATGATCACCTCTATCGCAGCACCCAGAGTATACCAGAAAATCCTTCCCGAATCCAAGTGCGTTGATATAACTCTAATAAGAAATCTATCATGCTGCCTACTAATCCCACTCTCGATTTCGTAATTCGAATTCCACTGCCGTAGGTCCTACTATAAGTATTTGAATTGATTTTGGCTAGTATTACAATGAGTACGTCTGTCTTATTGCAGTAAACTGGAGGTGAAGAAGGACGTTATTATAGAGATTCGTCCGATATTGAACCCCTAATCTGAAGAACTAGATATTTATTAAAATTAGCTACTTATGTATGGTATATCAAGAGAGTATCTTCTATTCTATTGAATGCTTCCTTGAGTATCTTCCAAGGTGCAAATGATCGTGAGTTTAATGTTTAAGGGCTTCACAATCTCTGATTTGTTCCTGGATAATTATAAATTTTAGTTTATGTAGATCAATGCTTTTCAACTTTTCAAATTCCTTTCAGTTCTACATTTAACAATTTCAGAATTTTATTGTCATAAAAAATTTCCCTGGAGTTCCTCCCAATATCTCTATTAGAGACAAGTTTGCCTTAGCCTCAGCAATCAGTAACTCCGTCGCCCCATAGCCCAAAAACCACAGCAAACGTGGCGAGAGACCATCTTCGGGTCGTACTGATAGACGAACACTCATTTAATGCCAAAGAAGTGCTGGCTAAGTGGGCCAGAATCGATGATACGCTTACCGAGTTAACCAGACTGGACCTATGCCCTGCTATGATTCTGAGGAGGTCGTTAGAGGTTACCGGGTAATCAAGTGCGCGGATCAGTTTTCTAAGGATTTCCTTATCTCGTGCATCGTTAAGATTAATAATGCATGGGCCCTTTGAATAGTTTTCGTTCCTAAAATCGACAAAAAAGGCCAGGGGCTGGTCAAGGATTTTACACCCATTACATCCTTCGTACTCAAAATCCTAGAACGTATCCTGGACACCATTTTCGGGACTCCCACAAACGATTTCTTCTATCAAAGTCCCAACATGCGTATCTTAAACGTAAGTCCACAGAGGGAGCCCAGCCTGAGGTGGTATCCACTATAAACAATATACGGTAGCTACCTTCCTTCAATAATGTACACACTGAATTCATTCTAAAGTCTCTCACCTTGACGGAGTTCGATAACATTTAATTCAAGGCAGTCGACTAAGCTAAGCGCTCTTGGGCCCCTTGTTGTGGACTTGGGACAGAACCAATACTATTTATCACCAAGTATAATACAAAATACCGACATTCAAGCTTCCATGTTTTGACAAGCAAACACTTACCCTATCCTCCAGGGTTAGGTACCTTGGCGTCAACCTTAAACCCAAGCTCTACTGGAAACTAATCATAGAACATATGGTAAAGTGTGCATGAGTCGCTTTCTACGCTTGTAGTAAGACCTTTGGCAAATGGTGGGTACTTTAGTTTAAGATGGTTCTCTGATCCGTAGTTTGTCTTATTCCTACTTATGGATCGCTCGTATGGTGGCCTGCCTTAAGCAAAGCCTACAACATCACAAAACTTGGCAGAGTTCAACGAACAGCTGGTATTGGGACCACAGGGCCGCTACGATGGATCCCTACAGAAGCTCTCAAAGTGCTACTGCACATCAAATACATAATTTCGTGGAGTACTATCAGACTCAGAGGTTATGGTCCACTATGGGACCCATAGAAAAGTTCTTGATATGTTGCCTAGGTATCTGACCATAAGTCCACGACTGACTAAACTCAATTTTAGTAATAATATCCAAGTTCACATTCCGGAAAGAACGGAATGCAAAAACAATCTACCCCTATCGAAATGCCAAATATCCATCTTCGTCGAGACGGCTCCAAGATGGTATGCAGCATTGGGGCAGGGGGTCTTCTCAGCGGAACTAAAAGTATCCAGATCGTGCCGCTTTCCACACTCTTCGAGTGCCTTTCAGGCGGAAGGTACTAGCTATTAGAGAGGCTTACAAGATACTTAGCCTCAGTTCTATTACCACAAACAACATAGGAATCTTTATTGACAGCCACACTACTGTCAAAACAGTGCTCCACTAACTTACTTCGTCCTCTGAACTAGTAGAATAGTGTAAGGAAATTATCACGCATGTAAGCGCATGTGTGAGTGAATGAAAGAGCTGAAGCGCTAGCCAGATGTGGCTAAACCTTCGATATCTGTCGGTCTGCTCGCCGATGGGAGTCATCAAGTGTAGAATACTCCAATACTTTCTCGCTACTGCCAACTCTAGGTGGAACAGTCTAGAAAACTGTACCATATCCATACAAATATGACCCGCCTACAATCAAAACAGAACGTATGACTTAATCAACAGAGTTCGAACCGAGATAGCAAGAATCACAGCAAGTAGCAAGGGTCACTGTCCAATTGGTTCACACGCTGCCGTAGCTGTAACAACTCATATGAAAAGGAAATCCTATTTCACTTTTTCTGTGACTGGCCGGCACCAGGCATCGAACACTTGGCAACCCTTTTACAAGGAATTATCAGAGATTTCTTACATAAAATTCTGCAACATTATTCATTTTCTGAACTCCACATGATGGATCTGAAAACTACGCTCTTAGTGAGTTGTGGTCTCAAAACGGCGCATCAGCGCTACTTGTGTTCCTGGTAGGACCATACCAGACAGATGTCTCTTGTGTTTAACGTAGGTACCTGCCGTGAGGGCTTAAGCCTACGGTGCGTCTTCGCACAAGATATCAAAACAATGCGTTGATAAGCGCCCATCGGGTAGTACAAATACTACTACCAGTACCAGATTCGAAGTCGTGTGTAAGGCACGAACTTCCCCCTTTGGTGAAGGGTCGAGGCCTATCTAATACCTCAGCCATTCTGTGGGTCATGACACCCGGTTGCAATGCAACTCCACATCGAGTAAACCAGTTGGTTCCATGGCAATCCCATGGCCCAGCACAGGTCGTAGTACACTACAACATATGTTAAACCATGAGATGTCCAAGATCCATTCGGTCCACTCTCCCCGCGATTTTGGGTATAAACCTACAGCCACCACGATACTCCCACAAGGGGGCCAACTCCTAGGTCAGGCCGGAACCATATTCCGGGGGCTCCTGACCTCCCGTGGTACCAGAATATAGCTTCCGGTCAAGCTTCGCAACCTTGAGGTTACTTCCAGTTGGGCACCTCACTGCCCAGGACTGGCGGCCTTACAACAAAAGGAATTCCTACAAACTTCCCGCTAGCTGCCTACTGCGCCTTCTATTAAATACTTCTTTTGCAAAACTACGGGTTCTTTCAAACCGTACGGTATCAGTGATAATTCCACTGACATCGTAGGTCTCACCATTAAAGGTGATGCCCATAGCTTGCAAGTTCCTTATGTCAGCGTAATTGGGACACTCACATAGGACATGAAGCCAGTCCTCATAGGTAGCTCCACATGAGCAGCTCGCAACCTCGCTAAGCCCCCTCTTATGCAAGAATGCATTAAGAGAGCCATGCCCGGTCAACAGAAAGCCTAGGCTGAGGTTAAAATTCCGTTCAGGAAAAACTCGCATGGTTAGCACATCCCTTAGGAAGCCGTAAGTAACCCTGCCATTTACGCTAGTATCCCATCTAGATTGCCATCTAGATAGAACACATGCGTGTAGCAAGGTTTTACGCTGCTTCAGGGATAGGCCATCCACTTCTTCAGGGGAAACCCAATCGCGCTCATTCAGAGGGAGACCTTTTCTGATCTTGAAAGCAATAGCACGTCGCATCACTTCCAGATCCAGAGGTGGTACTCCAAGCAACACCTGCATTGCCTCTGTGGAGACAGTGTGGCACACCGGTAAGCAGCCAAGCAAGGCGACTCTTTGACAAGTCAGGATCCGCCTTTGGCCATCAACAGTCATAACTCTGTCGTACCATACCGATGCTCCATATGTTGCACAGGCAACAAATAGGCCATCGTATATGATACGAACAGAACGCCTGTTGAGACCCCAGTCAGATCGCAAAATGCGCCTTACCTGGCCTACGGCACTCAGCATACGTATTCTGGTACGAACCAGGTGAGGCATGAAGTTCATGCACTCACCCATCGTTATGCCCAGATATGTGACCTCACACATCTAATGCTAACGCCGTTCAAGCGTATCGTAGGAGCCCGACGTCTTACGTTCAGCTTGCCCTTGAGCTTCATTAAGACGGTCTTATCCTGCGATACACTTACCCCTACGCTTTCTCCCCATTCAGCAACGACTGCTAGAGCTCTTTCTCCTCTTGCCTCGATTTCGGCCCTAGACTGGCCTTCAAGGAGGAGGAGCAGGTCATCTGCATAGGCGCAGCACCCACAGAGCTCATTTAGTCGCCGCAAGAGTGCATCCATCATCAGGTTCCAGATAAAAGGACCACAGATGGACCCCTGGGGGCAACCTCTCTCAACATTAATTGAGACGTCGTCGTGTGCACTTACAACACTCGCTTTTCTGTCGGAAAAGTAGCTTCCCCAAAGCCCAATTTCCCGACAGCCCAATTCATGCAACCTGGTTACTATTTTATGCCAGTTCAGGTTATCAAAGGCACCTTTAAAATCAATAAAGATGCCTATAACCACACTGGCGCTGCTTCTGAGGACTCTGTCTTTTACGAAAGACCATGCATCCTCAACACACTTGCCTCTTCTAAAGCCGAATTGGAGGGGGGACATTGGTTCCGCCATGCTCTCTGAAACCCTTTCCACCATAACCCTTTTCAGTACTTTTCCCAGTACCGGAAGCAGGCTGATGCCCCGATAAGATTTAGGGTCAGACCTATTCTTATCGGTGGACTTCAGGAGCACAACCACCCTTGCCACCTTCCAATCCTTGGGGAAGTAGCTACAAGCAATACATTTGCTGTACAGTCCGAGTAGGTATTCTGGGACGGCCTTCCAGATGGCTCTCACCATCTCTCCGGTCATTCCATCAGCTCCAGGAGATCTCCTGGAGCGAAGAAGTGAAACACCATATTCAACTTCTTCAGTTCTTAACTCCGGAGGGATCGGAGGCTCTTCATATGAAGAGTCCTCAAAGCGCTCCTCTCTCGGGAAGAACTGACCAAGCAATGCAGTAAGGCAGTCTTTCCATGTGGATAAAACCGTATTATCCACACGTATGCCCTCAATGTCAGCAGTCTTTTTAGCACTACGACAAATCTTGTATAGTTTGCCCCAGGGATCATCTCTGTTATTTGCGGCAAAGTTTCTCCAGTGAGACTCCTTTGTGCTGACAATGAGACGCTTGTACTCAGCGAGCGCTCGCCGAAAGGCAATGCCCATCTGAGCCAGGTTCTCAGCGTTAGCCGCCCCAGCCCTTTGGAATCGCTTCCTTAGGCTTCTGACAGCCCTACCCTTTTCTGTCAGACAGCGGTTCCACCAACTTACCCTTTTCTGATTCGCCCTACGGCTCCTCTCAAAGAGTTCGTCATTAACCCGCCATACGGACTAATTAATGTGTGCGATTTGCTGGTCTATGCTTAAGCTGCCGTACACTTGCGGTGTCAGGGAGGAAACCTCCGCAAGTATACGCGCACTATAAACATTCCAATCAACGCCTCGCACACACCATCTCCTGTCGGAAACTGTATTGTTAACATCAAATTCGTGAGTGATCTCAAACTGTATCCAGTTGTGATCACTCATCCCTACACTAACACGCCACCTAAAGCTAAACGCCCTAAAAGCTGCCTCATTGGCAAGAGTAACATCAATGTCACTCTTGCCACCGTTGACCGCATCAAAGGTATATACCTCACTCGGCTCGTTGATAACATGGGCGTTGCGGGCAACGACCCATTCACCAAGAACATTCCCCCGATTCTGGCTCCGGTTACCCGTTACGGGTCCGGTTTCCTTACTGAACCAGAGAGGGGAGGTTGCGTTGGCGTCAACACCGATAATGAGGGGTTCACTGCCGGCAAGCGAAAACAAACCATCCATATACTCAATATATGGGTCAATTTCCTCACTGTATTTGCAGTAGACGCTGGCAAGAAAAATCCTGCCAAAAGCGCCTTCCACGCTTACGCAAACACCTCGTTCGCTGGAGGAAACAGGCACACAAACTAAATTTACTTCCCTTATAATAATCGCAGCATTTCCTCTGGTATCAAGAAATACCCGCATTTCTGCAGGCAAACCCCTAACACATCCATCAAATGTGTAGGGCTCCTGAACCAGGGCAATGCTGCAGCCCTGCCTAACCATCTGAGCTCCTAAGTCAACCCCTACCGAAAAAGCGCCCTGACAGTTTTGTTGGACTATCTTCATAGTCCTAGTTCCTGGCAGCCAACCTTGCCAACTCTGCTACTTGCATGGGGCAATCGGTTGACCCCATAAGGTGGTCAGCCGGACGTCTTCTTGCAGCACAGTTTTTGCACTGCATAGCTGCCTTGCAGCTAACTGCCTTATGGCCTTCCAGCCCGCAACGACGGCAGACATCCTCTTTATGAGGACAGTCGGCAATACTATGCCCTGGAGCAAAGCAGCGGAAGCATCCCACTCTTACTTTGTATTCCCTTACCGGGAACGAAAACCACATTATGTAGCATCTGCCCGTGCTACGCAAGGCTTCTATGGCTGCAGCTGGGCCTTCTAGCACAACATTTGTTGTAGCCAGGACCATGCCAGACAACCACTTCTACCTACTTCCCGCTGATATTGTCATGAAATTACGTTTATAGGCATATGGATATATTTGTATATTTATCTGTTCACGCTGACATGAAGCTTCTCAACATAAGTGTCTAGCGATACCATACCCGTACGTTCATAGGGTTATTTTAGGTAATCTAATTTTTAATCAACATGTTGCATATGTAACTAAAGTGGGCAACGTTGCTTTTACCCGCGATAGAAACTACAATTTCCGTTCTAAACAACATTATTAATGAAACAAACGTTTCATCAAGCGTAGGTGTAAGGAAGCTTCTCTTTGAATACACCAGCTTACTACCGGCACGCTCCGTGAAGTAGACGTATAGACGAACGTTCATCTATAATAATTTCCTTGACTTCCCTCCGATGATACCCAACTACTCGTATATTCTAAAGTATTTTCAAGCGCAAGCGAACTACACACAGCGGCCGATTTGTATGATTTCAAGAATTTTCAAACATTCCTGAATGTATCTCGGAGCACTTATCACCTTCCACTTACTGCACATCAGAATCGTTTTTGCAATTTTGTTGAAATACAAACGTTATTCACCGACATGACAAATATTTTGACAATCTCTTCAGACTGTGAATGTGTCTTTCATATACCGTTCGCGCTCAATGGTACTCGTAACGAGTGTGTACGAGTAGTTACAAATGCCAGTGCACCTGGTGCTAGTTATTACAATACATTAGTACCTCATGCTTCCTTTCCTCATAGACCCGTATTCATAAGGCTCCAATGGCTTTCCGCAATCACCTCTGAATATCACAATTCATTCACATTTATTTGCATAATGTGACTTTTATGAGTCGCCGCTGAATTCCACCTCACCGACACCGACAGCAGGCGAACTGTCACGTCGGCCAATCGGTCGGTTGAACCGGTCAGCCTAAAGATCAACCAAAGATCTTCGTCATTTGGCTTGGTGGACCAAGAAATCTTAACATGATGGCCTGACCACAATCTTAATAGTGTTTGATTTTGTTTTGATCTCTCACAGAATCAACTCTCATACGATTAGCAATTAAATTTAACGAACCGACAGTCATTAAGGTCTCACCGATTAGATTCTGCAATTTGATTCAATTAATATGTTCGACGAATTTATTGATCCACCTGGGTGTACGTAGGACTTAGGCAAAGACTCGTTGTTGTTGTCCAGGTTGGCAAGTGTTATGGCAGACTCGGGTAAGACTTAACCATCACCGATGGTGGTAAACTTCATGTGACTTGAAGTTTAACCCGAAGATGAATTTAACGAGATAAATGCTATAACAGTGACAAGAAGCACTCCCAGTCGCTAGTTGCAAGCTAAAGGAGGTGTGAAAGTTGCATGTTTTTCAATTGGGAGAACTACGAATACTTGTTGTACACTTGAATGTTGATCTGCGGCTGTTGTTGCTGTAGGGGTTATGTTCATTACATCTGACATGGGTATATTATGGCAGTAACTGTGTACCAAAGATGGCATTTGGACATTTGACTATGAACATGATTACGATTATAATGGTGTGACACTAATGGTAATGAAGTGGGTTTTGACATTCGATAAGGCTTTGTGTTGTTTCCAGGTACGAGAACATGACGGATTGGATTTATGTTTGATTGTTGGTTGTGGGGATTTATGTTCGCTTGAAGGATACGCACTTATGGTATAATGTGCATTTGCAAAAGTTAACATGTAGGTGGTGAGCATTCGCATGATGTTCGGTCACAAAAAGCCAAGTCGAACCCTAAACATTACAAAATGATGCCGAACTGAATCTAATAGTTGTCTAACAGAACGGGTACTTGTGTTTTTTCATCTACCTTTACATTGTCTTATTCTAGCCTTACAAAAGATTCAGTCAACAGATGATTGTATGGTTCATAGGGCCACCACCAGATTATCGAGCCTTCTTCCAGCAATGATGGCTTCTGAACTTAACTCCTCTGAAGGTTGCTACGATTTGATCAGTTAAAAGCTGAACTGAAAACCAGAACTTAGGTGGGCGTCAGGAGCCCTTGGATATCTGTCCGGGCCTGACTTGTCATGATGGCAGTGGTTTAAAACTAAAATCTCAGGAAGGGTCTTTCAGTTCGTATATATCCGAAGGCAGAACTTGTGCCTCTAACACAATTCCGATTTGGTACTCAGGAAGGCAGCAGGCGATGGCAAGGCGCATCCTTGCTCCATCCATTCCTTTGCGATGAAAAGTTGAAATTCAAACTAGTTTGAGCTGGGCAAAGTAGATGGTTCTACTATGCAACAAGCTAGAAACTACTGGAAAAAGGTCTATTTGTAATCCAAGCTTGGAAGCCTCTTACTAATGCTTACGATTTATCTGCAGCCTTATTACACTGGTATTATGAATAATGAGTTTCTTTTCCATGTTGTCCTTCAGAGATAAAGAAAGAAGCCTTGAAGAATAGACTCGGTTGAAGCTTAAAATATACTTCTTTGAGATTTCCATTACCTATTTCCCGATCCACAAGAACTGATAGCCCCCAAATGCGCAGGGTGAACTAGTATCAGCCTTCTTCTTCTTCCCCTATTAGAGCTACTTCAAAATAGAAAAGTCTGTCATCGAACAAACGTTCACATGCCGGCAGATGTTGGAAAAGAAAACCCAATAATCCCAAATAGATGTCATGTCTTCAAGAATTTTAATGTCGAGACGGTATTTATAGAGCCCAAAATTGGTATGGATAGGTGCTGATTCAGAAACAACTTTCGGTTGTTTTACCGCAAGGTAAAAAGAACGTATCAAGCCGTCGTAAACAGAAGACTATATTGAGGAAGCATATCCAGCGAATCCCAGAGAAGAACAAGCAAATCTTGATCGATACACATCACCCCTTCGACAATTTTAAGGCTGCATATGAGAGCATCTATGGAGACGAACTATTCAAACTAATGACTTGTCCTATCATATCTACCACACTCGTCGGATTGTGTAGAATAATGCCAGAGCATTCTCGATGCTTCGTAAAAGTCTGAAGCAATCTTACCGGGACTATTGAATCAATTAAAAGTTTAGACAAGTTGAGTTGCTGCTATGTAAATTCTTTAACATAAGACTTGAGAAAACTGTACGAAACTCGCAAGCCAACATCCAGGGCGTGATTTTCTAAAAATCTGTAGAGTTACCTGCATTCCCTGATGACATTGGTAAAGTGAGGCCTTTGCACCTCATCTCTGATCATGACACCTCATCAGATATCAAAGGAACAGTTATACTTGCTAATCGATATTTCTTGGGCCTAATAATGCAACCGAGTAGTCAGGCCGCGTCAAAAAACGTTAAGGCGACTTTAATAAAAAAATGTTGTCAATAATAGGTAAACTGAAATCGTTTCTGGTAATCATTTCGGCATGCCTGTAGGAAAGAATAACCTTGTAATTCGAACAACATCTTCAAAAGTTAAGGTGCCGTCATCACTCGCACAGCAAGTGCCGTCAAATGTTGTCTAGGGAAAGTTAGGAAGGGAAAAAGAAAGGTACCGATGTATAATACTTACGTTGGTCTTAAATATTTGCAAGTTGTAATGACCAACAAATAAAGAGACGGGCACGGCATTCCATAATTGAATTGTACGGCTTACGAAAGAATCACGATATTTCAGAGTGCGTCCGGGTGCGGTCCAGTCAATGGGTATGCTGATGAACATTCATAGCGAGACAGGTGTTACGGCTGAAGGTTTGGTGAAAATAGTGATCGAACAAAGTGAGGCAAGAGACAGTTCGTTGGTGTTCAAGGTTCTTAATTGACTGTGCAATATTCCAACGTTGTCATTGACACACATACCGAGAATGGAAAGCCTTTGGGTATCCCGACGATGCAAGTGCCATTTATGGACAATGGCTGGTTTTTTAAATTTCACTTTAAGGACAGCAGACAGCATTGTGTTTTGGAAGCATTAAATTCTACTCTGTTAGTGTTTCCCCAATTATTTATGCTATTGATATCAAAATTGTATGAGCTTAACATACGCTGGCGTTCCCGTTCTACAGCCGAAGAGCTGGGACGCGAGTCGGGGAATGAATATGAAAAGCAGAGAGCACTATCGTCAGCAAATGAATATATTGGATTAGAAGTAGCAGACAAGTGGAGTCCTGGGGCACACCAGCATTTATCTTGTAAATATCAGACTTGAAACCCTCCAAGAGAACTTGAAGTGAATGTTCCGCAAGATAATTTCTAATCCATTTTAGAAGAGAGTCGTCGATCCCAAAAGCACGCATTTTCGACAAAAGAGCCTGATGCCAAACTCTGTCAAATGCCTTAGAAATATCAAGTGCAACTATCTTGCTTTCACCAGATTAATGTACCCTTTGGTTTCACTTTTCGGTGAGACTTGCCATGAAATCACCAGTGGACCTGTTGCCACGAAAACCGTACTACCGCTCACTGAAAAGTTTTCGTGTTTCGAAATATTTCATTAGCTGACGTTTCATCAGCGTTTCCGTGACCTTGGAAAGAAGGGATGTAAGAGCAACGGGTCTGTAGGAGGAAATAGAAGAAGTTTCACCTTTTTTAGGGACGGTCTGGACAAATGCTGGTTTTCATCTGCTCGGAAAGAGTCCTAAAGAGTAGGATTGAAGAAAAGGCTTACGCAGTGGTTTTGCCAGCGTAAATGAACACCTCTTCAGAAGAAGGGGAGATATACCATCTGGATTAGCAGATTTGTAAATTTTTAGATCTTTAAGAACTCTTGCTACTACACGAGTGCGAAAGTGGATTCGTCCTATTAGAGATTCGACGCACTCAAATGTTGGCGGAGACAAAGCACAATCTGGGAGTGTTGAGCTGTTGAGTGTGCAGCAAGCAGATTGACCTTGACCAAAGAGCTGACATCTGGAATGACATTGTAAATGAGCATTGGGATGGAGGGCGGTCATTGTAGTATTTTTTGCCTCAGCTTTTGGTCGTATTGGAATTTAACAGGCTTAAGAACGCGTTGCAGTCATTCCTGACTCGTTGGAATTTTTTTCGTTTTTCCTCTGTCGGGTTGTTCTTGTAGGACCGAAAAAATATTTCTCTAACACTGACAGCTGCTTTACAGGTCGAGCCGTACCATCCCTGTTTTTTAGGTTTGATACTATCCATTCGAAGAGGGATAAAGAAGCATAGTGTCTGTGATCATATCAGCAGCGGCATCCACGTAGTTATCGAGGGAACATTACGGCTTTCTCGTATTGCCATTCGGTTTTTTTACAAATCTTTTCTCTATGTGGTCAGTATACGAAAAATCAGCTGATATGACACAATGTTCGGACGAGTGTAGAGGGGAATGCACATCGACTTTGTCCTTCATCATCCTTCTCGTAAAGGGAACGAGAACTAGAAAATTGACTGAAAACCAATTTCTGATGCAGCGAATTAACTTCCTAGATTAATCTTGCTTCGATATGTAAGGATTCCAGTCCACAAATTAGTCTTTGGTGACTTTTTTATAAACTTTCTGATTTCCTTTCGTAATTGCCTTCAAATCAGCGTTCCATCTTGGAACTGGCAAACTGCAGGGTTGCTTCCTAGCTCGATACGTCCTTTTACATGACTTTATGACGGCACTGTTCAAGTTTATTTTGTTCCATGTGTAGGGGGACATAGACTTGCCGATACTATTTTGAAAGCGTGTTCAGTTGGTTTTCCGCGGATTCCTCCTCTTCAACTATGTAGACCACTCGCATGTAATTCGGAATTCGATGTACCTATGGTCTGACATGGAAACCTGCAATGGCGCAGTATTGCGTCTTTATGATATTAAAAGGAACCGTCTTCCCAATCGTTTTCGAAGACCTATGACCTTGGTTTCGTAAAGTGAATGAATAACTACTGAAGACATTAGCAGGCGTATAATGCGTATACATAGCGATACCCAGGAGAGGACCTGGGACCGGGCCTTGTGGTCATAGAAGAAAACTCTGTGCGAAAGTAGCTCAAAAATAGTACGGTATTCTGATCGGGAGGATTTCTGCAGCTTAAATTGCTAGAAGAAGTATATTGTCAACTGTATCCGCTCACGAACATTTTCAACTTTATTCAGCAACCTAATAGCACCCTAGGATTGAAGATGCATTGGATTCCTTTTTCCTTTCCGCAGTAGTCATACTCATATATCGAAAACACAGTCAGAATACTGATATATTCAGACAAAAATAAATTTGATGATCTGCAGAAGGACATCAATCCACAACGTCTTAACAACTCGGCCCTAGTTCTCTATTAACTTTTACAAAATTACTTTTAGACCTGCTAACGGAAATGCCAACTACAATATTTAAGTGGACACCCACAAGATGGAATATTCAGTTAATTCGTGTTCCAACTTTCAATTGAAGACGATCCCCTTTAGCTATAAATCTGGTATTGTCCACCTTTGCGAACCTTTTCGTTTACTATGTATCTATTGCTACAGTCCCATAGATTAAAAGTCACTTGGACCCGGAAAACTTCATACGAAGGCCAGAGCCTACATCTCTTTTCTCACCAGATTAGTCATTGGAAATAACAGTGGAACAGTCCCAATATGAAATGTGAGATTCGAATGCCATCTTGTTCTCATACAAATCACCGACGCGTCATGACCTCTTAAATAGAATTGTGCTCACGCAAGTTGCCCTGCAAATAATTCTTTTCCTCTATTTCAACAACTCAACATGACCACAACGTGCAACATCAAGTAGCGCCTCCAGAGATAGATTTCTCATTTCTACGAAACATCAAGAGGAAACAAAGTAAGTAGGAAAAAAAACAAAGAAAAAAAGAAATCGATTTCCACCAAACCAACAACAACTACAGCAACAGCACAATTTGATTAATAGCGCTGATCTGCTGCAAGTACTTTCTGAGATGTGTACGTACGAGTACGAGTACTTGTAGTCGTACTCGCATTCGTATTCTGTATCTGGAGACTTGAAACTTATTCTATCGCTTCCAATTCTAGGAGTTCAAGCGCACACTTACTTACGCACAAAAGGCTTTCTCCTCGTGTTGTAATCGGTCGGCTGGTGGCTTGCAGTTTGCACCTCGCTGGTCCACCTACCGGTGCTGCCAATGTAGCTGCTGGTGCTTGCTGCTGCCATTCAATTATCTTCTTAATCTTAAGAGGCCGATTCTTAAAGTTGGCGTCTAGTAGGTACCAAAAGATACAAAGATACACGTTTTCCCTACCTATTTGGTCGAAACTGAAAATCATTTACATTACGTGTAATCCCGGAATGAATCTGCTACAACTACGAGTAATACGAATACTCTTAGATACTTACGATGTACGAGAATGTCTGTACGATTGTGTGCACAACAACAACAACAACAACAACAAGAACAACTCAGTTCACCAGTTCACTGTGCGGTGAACAGAGTTCGCATTAATTTTTCAAAAGTGACATCTGGACAGATAGACAGACATGCAGACGGACAGACAGACTCTTTGGACTGTTAAACTCTTAAAACCAACTTGACTAGGAGTCGATGGATTTGAAATGCATGCATGCGGCAATTGTAAATGGGCTCGCGCTCGAGCTCATTTCGATTTTTTTTTTTGTCGGTTTTACAAAAATCACTTCAAGTCCAAATCGCCGGTGAGTCTTTTAGGTAGAGGATGAAGAGCTGCACTGCAACATGCGCATCCATTAGATATGTACGTGTGCGCATGTGCAACGTGTTTGTTTTTAAGAGCGTCCGCTGGCGTCGTCCTCATTCATCATTATCAGTCATTTTTCAATTCGCGCTATTCGACTCTGAAGCGAGCAAAATTCTATTCTGACTGACTGACTGACTGACTGACTGAGCGAGTAAGTGAGTCAGAGCTCTGGGTTAGTGTCGGAAGATGACTCTAGTGAGTTCTCATCAGGTTTTGTTCTCCCTCTCGACTGTGTCTAGGCAGGAAATATTCCATTCCATTTCCATCCGCCAAAAGATAAATGATGTATCTAAATGATAAATAGCTAAATAGAGGGTTCTGATTTTTGTATTTTTGTTTTTTTGTTTTTGTTTTAATTCTAGGCTTGCAGCCGGAATAGATGCGATGCGCAGTCTCGAGAGGCTCCAAGATGTCATGGCATGTATAGATAAGACATGCGGCTTAAAGAGCGGTGGTTTGTTTTTGACGCATTCAAGGTTTACAGGATTATTAAGCAGCAGGTTCAAGTTCAAGTAGCATGGATTATGTTTCGTGGCGTCACAAGACTAAGTTACAGTCTGCTACAAGAAACGGGATCGAAATGTTATCACTTAGTACTGAGTTTGTATCTCTGAGATTCTAAGTCATATTTTGATTGTTGATGAAGTGGTTGTGGACGAGTATAAGAGGGTGCCGTTGTTTAAGATCAACAACAACAGTAACTGTGACTTTATATAAATTTTAAGTTTTTTCTTGTCTTAAAGTCGTCATCAGATTCTAGTGATTGCCAATAGATTCTTATGAGTTTGAGTATCGATCGATAAAGATAAAACGTAGAAACACTGTTAAGATGTCAACAGATCAAAAGTTGACAGTAAAAGTAGTCACTGACATAAGTATTCTATGCTTCTGCCACTGAAAAGTATGTACACTACGCTAGAATCCTTAAAATAGTGGGAGGTCCAGTATAACATTCAACACGACTCAGTTAATGAGAATGAAGCTTTCAACCTTATGTATGCAGCCTGTATTTACGAGCACACTTCTAACCTTGACAATAGCAAACGCCTTTCCTACTAATTAAGCATTAGGTTAGTTCAAAGGCATAACTATGTGTCGCCGAAATTCAAATCCATAAACCAATCATGGAATTCCTAAACGGTTGCGATATGGACCTCAGACCAATGTGTAGCCAGACTCTACAAGCAACAACTGAATAATACTAGCGGCTGTGCTTTCACCACTGCGAATTTCAAAATGTGCAACATGGGAGTACAACGACATCAAAGCCAAGATCTCTGAAAGATGAACTCTGACGTATATCAGTGAATAGAGATCGGCTGCAAAGGAACAGTAACAAGCCCGAAGAAAGAAGAAAAGGCGAACCTTCATATGAAGACGAGAGGTGATGTAGTCTGTAAGGTTTAAGAAAATGAAATAGGACTACTGGAATAAACTTGCTTGTTGTAAATATCGCTGACGAATTACTGATTTGACACCAAGGTATCTGTAGAATATGGTCATCTTTCAGTTTTTCGTAGAAAGATGAGTAAATGCTTCAGTGAATAAGTGTCCAGAGTACTAGCATCCACCACATCTGCGCCGAGTACCTGCAGAATAATGCGAGCCTAGTCCGGACAATTATAGGGGAAGTGCTCGGCGTCCTCATCAGTCTTACAGGGTCGTAGAATGTTGTGTCATTTATTTCAAGCACACTGAGATGCTTAGCAAAGTATCGCTGATATTATAGATAAAAGCATTCGTTTTGGTTTGGAAGGCATGGCATGATACCCAACTGACAGCAGATCCGGATCGTGTGGAATTTCCTGAGCCTAGCCCTGCAAGTTGATCGGCTAATCTTCTTCCTGTAACCCCATTGTGAATTCTTTTGATCGCCTTTAGAAAAGCCTTGTATTTTCGAATTAGCTTGGAAATGATGAGAGATTTGAAGAAGGCCTTAAGAGCAGCTTGGCGTCGATACAGACTCCGCCGATTCTACAGAATACCATATATGTTTCTCCTTTGAAGAGAAACATCATTGGACGGTTTTAGAGTCGATGGCATTCCTTTCCTTGTTAAGATTCTGATCAATTTCATTTCTGAGCACAGTAAAAATCGATCACCGAATTTCTGGTGTCTTATACCATGGACATGTCTTAACGCCAGAGTCAAAAGAATCAGAAGACAGTCAGCGCGTAAAGTCATCATGATACGAATACCAAGATCAAATGAAATCAGTGCTTCTAGAGCAGAACCAGGCGTGCTAGATAATGTAGATGCGACAGCTCGTTTTTTGGATCCTGGTAAGAGTAGCAGTAACGTAAAAACTTGTTCAACCAGAAACCGATGCATAGGATTTAATTTTTCTGATCATAGCCATGTAGATTCAAAGGAACTTTCTAAATGGCAAGTCCCATGTTTTGTCGAAAGCTCCTTTACACTGTCAAAAAGCTGACAGCGTTTCGATGTGCCATGATTATTCCAAAGAAGCTGCTATCGGAGATGCCACACAAATACTCCTTAACAAATTGGATGGTGATGCCATTAAGCACTAGGTGAGTCAGACCAGTCAGATTTCTCTTTTTCGTGAAGAGATCAGTTACAGCTCAGCGCCTATGGGAATACTGTACTGTACTATCCAGTGGTGAGATGAGTCTGAAATTGTGTTTAAGTTGCCTTTTATATCAGAATAATTGGTCGTGTTGGGAAATGCCGACGATCTTCGCTCCTTGATTTGTGCTTCATCGGCGTTTCCTATTGATTTTTTAAATATTTGGCAACGGCCTGGGATATGGGATCTTCTCCGCCTTCGTATTGACTTGATGAGACTTCGAAGAACTCTCCGGACTCGGCCACGTAAATCTGGTTTTAAGAGAACTTTTTTTCGTTTCGGTTTTGGATTTCTGCGGCATAAGTTCTGCGGATCCACATTATTTTTGTTCACATTTAGGCTAGAGGATTTATGTTATGTCGAATGACTTGTACTGTTTGACGAAAAAACTAATTTTCAAAGTCCGATTTCAGCTGTTATAAACGAAGTGTACATCATCTCATGCAGCTCGCGAAGCAATAGGTCTACTGCACTCACTTTAATGGGCACTTAGTTTCGCAAATTGTAGAGTTTGTGCTTTTCTAGCTCTAAGGCTATGATACGTACCTACTCCAACCATAACTGGAGTCTTGACGTGATTAGGAATAAATAAGCGTGCAGAAATTCTTCACCTGGTTATCCAGGTTGCTAGAAATGGCTAATTAAGATCTTTTAGATTAGCATCAGCCACATACATATAGTAAAAATAGATACTAAATGTATGGTCAAAGTGTTAAGCTAACTCGAAGGTATTCCTGTGAATTCCTGCCAAGTTTCACAGAATAGCGACCCTTTCATCACAATCTCTGACGCAATGCAAATATTGTCGTCAATACAATCCATCCCATTCTCAGTTTGGAAAAAACAGATTTCGATGGGAGCGTGCTGTTATCAAGAGACAGTAATAGGAGTCTCACAGAAAAGACGAAAAAGCTAAGACACTGTTCACTGGAAAGGTATAATAGGACACCAGCAAGACCTTGTGCTTCGTAAGCTCTTACCAAAGGAAATCAGTGAAATTCATCGAGAAAAAATACTGACTCTGGTGATGCTAGAAACTTTAATGAATGATTAGTACCCAGGTAGCTGTCTTCCCGCAGGTTATACTCTCCGTACAATTCACCGTTACGGATATGGTGTCGAAGAAAATAATAAGCTCCATCGTTAGAGGGACGATGATAAAAAACTAATTCGGTCATTTGTGCTTTGAAACTCTTTTAGACCAGTAGATTGTATTTTATACCTTCAATCCCATTGTCAGGGGGACCCGCTTCAAAGTATCGCAATACCTTTGAGGGGCTTCTGGATATCTATTTTAAGCATCGACTCTCAACACATCTATTTTAATGGAAGATCAGTGGAAATAGCACGTATCGCCTTGGCGGATCACTTGGAGTCATTCTGGACAGGAAGTTGATCTGGAATTTATATACCCAAGACAGAGCTAAGAAAGCCTATATTGCTCTTCTCTATTATAAGATATCAATGGGGGGAAATTGGGACTTCAGCCAATCATGATGTACTTGCTAGATATGAACTCGTATATACGAGTAGATGATAGTAGTTCGACCCATACTCATAAATGCAGTTCTTCAATGCAACTCTGCGAAAATTAGCAGTTCTAAGAATGGTCAGAGTTTGTATTACGGATGACCAATGTGCCACTCCAACAGCTGCATTGGTTGCCTTCAAAGCAGACTAGGCTTAAAGCAGTAAACAGAACGCCCGGACACATAAGCCCACGTTTCTTTGTAAATAATTCTGATCGAACTCAATATCAGTTACTCCACGGGAACAGACCACATTCTCCATCGATGGTACTTCAAAATTTTGTTTAAACTTGAATATCCAAAGTGGGAGAAATGACTCAATAAAACAGTATAACACGAGGAATTTACTGCTTTACTTTACACTTGGGTCGAAGAGTACGGATGGAGTGGACTCGTTTTGAAAATGCTTTAAAGACTACCAAATACATGAAGTATTTTTCAGGCAGAAATCATAGCTTTGCTTAGACCACAAAAACCCATTTCAGGCAAAGGTTTGTAGTCCACATAGGTAGTAGAGCTAGGCAGCCAGAACTAAATCACTAGTAGTCTACAGTCTATATAGTCTCACTATAAAAGCACTATCCACGCGGAATCGCGTCGGGCTTTGTTGAATGCATGGACACTGTGACAATGGAATGAGCTAACCTGCCAGGAAGGAACAGAATGAAGCAGGCAGCATTTATCGTAAAGTAGCCTTCCGCGTAGGTAAGACTACAGTCCCTGGAGTTTGCCATTTAATAAGTCCCCGTCATTTAGGTAAATATAGACAGCCATAGGGTCTCTAAGATTCCCTACCCGAAATTTAGCTCTAAGAAACTAGAGTAATTCTCAAACTCGAATATTCTCCTTAAGGGCTGCGATTGGTTAAATCGGGTGATCTTGCTGGCCATGCCAAATGGCCGAAAAGGGAGATTACGCGACAAGGAAACGCTTCCTTCACAATATCCATTGTGGCTCGTGCTGTGTATACAGTTGCACCGTCTTGTTGAAACCACATATTCACCAAGCCCTGCTCTACCAATTCCGGCAGTAAGAAGTCGTTTATCATGGCCCTGTAGCGTTTTCCAGTAAAAGTGACCGTATTGCCGATGACGATTTTCAGTGCCCCAGAAACGAAGATTTTGCTTATTAACGTAACCGCTTAAGTGGAAATACGCCTCGTCGCTCATGATCATCTTCGACACAAAATCATCCTCCTCGTTGTTGAGATTGAGGATGGCTTTACAGTAATTCACACGCAACTGAGGTCAGGAGGCATTAACTGATGCACTGTTTGCACTTTGTATGGGAACATGTGTAAGTCTTTCCCTAAAATTTACTGTAGGGTCCGTTTGGTGATGCCCAATTGCGTGGCCCGTCGTCTGGTTGATGTTTCTTCGTTCTCAGCCACATCGGCAGCCACAACCGCGATATTCTCGGCCGAACGATCAGTCCGGTGGCGGTCACGCCCTGCATGGTCTCCTGTGGTTCCATTCTGTTCGAGTCGAGTAGCTAAGCGCCGGACTATTTGCCCAGTTGGCGGAGTATAGCGCTCAATTGCTTGTCTGTTTGCATACTGCAGCTGTCTAGTTCACAAATGTCAAATATGATTATTGACGTCATTTGCCAAAATTATACCATCTTCCGATCGGGTGATTAATTTTGCGCCACCTAGCGTATCAACGATGGAGACCTTTCACATACATCCTCACTCAAAGTTTATCTTTTTGAAGAGACGGAAAATTAAAGGAATTAGGCATCCGTTTGACTACGATTATCGACAGTTTGGTTTTGATTAATCGAAGGTTGCTTACGAGTACGGTTAGGAAGGTGGTGACAAGCACATAATTATAATCTCACAAATCTTCTTAAAATTTTTTATTAAATTTAACAATCCGAAGTACTTCTGTCGCCATTTCTCCACGTAATCCAGATCTCAGTAAAAAAAATCCAAATAAAGAAGAAAAGAGTTCTACAAAAGAAATAAAGTACTCCATTGATCATGTTGTTATCCTTGTTAGCTTATCAGGCCATGAAATATGAACAAATTTTTGATTTATGCGATTCACGTTAAAGGTAAAATACGAATAAATCCACAAGGTACTCGTGTACACCAGATACATATTCTTTCTCAAACCTTCCTCCAAATCCAACCCACTGTCGAAGAGAACAACTAAAAGCCAACTTCTCATAAAGCAATTGCTCGAAAACGAAAACAAAGAAAAAAAAATTTTTAAAAACATAAATCTTCAGCTCTGGAGATTCGTTCAGATTCTAACCATCGTTGTGTATCGCATGCGATTTTTCTCTACTTGCACTACTCCTAAAGTAACCGATAAAATAAAATGAAGCCACCAAAAGGACATGGCGTAGGTAGTTACTTTTATTAACTTCTTTGCTTGCTTTTCCATTAGTTTAATCCTCTGCTTTACCCATCTACTACAGATATCTGTATACTCGGTATCTATAGTGACTTAAAGAAAGTATCTGTATCCGAAAAGAGGATCATAACCGTCGAAAATATTTCTCTGACTTTGTTCATATTTTTATTGGAATTTTTATATGGGGATTGATTTTGGTTTCGGTTTTTTTGTTCTTTTTTTTTCTTATGATCTGAAGAGGATTGAGAAAACCTACAAGCCGATGCTTGTAGTCGTACTGCTGGTAGCATGGAAGAATTTTCTTGACCTCTATGGAGTTCAATTTTGAGAACCCGATCGATCGATATTTGGATCGTGATTGCCCTTGCATCGTGAATAGAATCGATGTCCCCTTTATGGGACACACCGAGTCTTTGGTCCCTGGTTTCTGATCTCACTAGCCTCACTAGCTGCATTATTAACATTTTATTTGTTAAACGACTCTGTGGAGCTTCTAGTGAAGATCAATGAGGTTCAAAGGAAGACATTAGAGTCATTCTTCACAAAAGAAACCAACAGATAATGATTTATGTGGAATACAGGAACAAAGTAAAGTCCGGCTAGGCAGGAAGCCGTAGAAATACATCAATAGAAAAATGCGTTGAGTTAAGAACAAAAATAATAATAAATTTAACAAGGAAGAGAATGAATTCTTTTAGTGTCAATCAGTCTGCAAGAATGAACGTTTCTTTGAATTTAAATGTCCAATAATTACTATTCTGAGCTATTTTGTGTAGATGAGGATAAGAAGGTAAGTTTGCGAAATGCGAATCCGGTAAGAGCCCTCAAAACATCTCGCATCTGATTTTTTGGCATACTAGCTATTGTATAAACGACCTAAGAACCAATGCTTAGAACGTTCACAATATTTTGACGCAACATTTCGCACTCCAATTACTGCGCAAGGTTGTTGGAAACGGTGAACAGTCATTTAGCTCAAGCATGCAGCTACTCGCATTGTCCAACATTAACCATTTTCTGACATATGAGCCTCACAGGCAAATTTGGCCGACAGATAACGAACGAGCCTAAAGGCATCATCATGAGAATCGTCGTGGAACAGCAATGTCTCGGAAAGTGTGATTTGCGGCAACGCCTTATTTAAATCAAGACATTTCAAACAAACAGACAAATCAGTCTACAGATCACGGGAATTCCTTTAACAGAATAGACAAACGCATAATGACAATATGGCAATTCAGTTCAACTTGCAGCCGTCAAAGTTATCTTCCTCACAAAAACACTGCGGCAAAGGCAAATGTGTTCTAGAAGGTCGAAGATAAGAATTGAAATGACTTGGAACACTTTGTGGACAGTGCTGATCTATATTACAAGTCCACCTTTTATTGGACCACAAGCCAATATTTTTTAAATCCTTTTCAAGTTATAACTATCAGTTCTACGAAATATTCAGTAGGCTTTGACGGTAGAAGGGTGAAGGATAACATCTGAAGAAAGATCTGTAACATTGCATCGCACACCTGGTTTCCGAGAAAATAAATCATGATGTGTAGAGTGTAAGCGAACCATTTTGACAAGAAGCAACCAATCGATCAATGGAGATGGTAGTAAGTAAATGAATTGGAAATTGGGCCTTCCAGATACGCATCTGAATCCACTTTCTATGAAGGGAAAAAGATCAGTCACTACATCCAGAAGCAACATCGACGCATCAATAAAGTGAATGGCTACAATAGAGAAATGACTAGGACTCGAAAATGAAATGTTGCACAACATAGGAAACGTTAGGTTAGAGTGGTTCTCGTTGAGGTGCATTTAGACCAGTTATAAGCCCATTATGATACCACTGCTTCTTTCTTGATAAATTTGTCAAGATCTTCATAGAGCAGTGATCATTTAGATCTCCGATGTGGCAATTGTCTATAAATTACATTTTTACATACCAAGGAAGCGCAAGTCATCTTCCTCGTCTCTGCAGCTACAATAGAGAAATTCTTGAGTGGAAAATTATAATCCTTCATGTCTTACAATTCATTGCTTAGTATCGAACACAGTCTGTCTAGATGTGACACAGCTATCTAACCTATGACTGACTTTAGAAAGCACTTGAAAGTGTGGCATTTGTTTGGCGTAAGCGACTTAGTTCCCTTGGGACATCAGAATGGTCCGAAACGTAACAGAGTATGATCCTGTTCTCGAATTTATGGTGTTTGAAGTTAGAGATCTGATTACTGCGTGTAAAGATAGAGATGGACTTACTCCACGTTGTCTCCATTCCTTTTTCTCTGGAATTATGTAGTTGAAGTCAACGTCGAAGTCAACGTCGAAGTCAACGTCGAAGTCAATTTCAGTTATTTGAAGGTCGGTTGATGCGTGTCTCTCAGTCTGAGGACAGAGATAATTTAAATAGCCTATAGATGGCAAAAGGAACAAATTTTGAAGAGCTGCCGTTTTCGTGATCCTTAAGGCCAGAAACGAGCTACCTAATACACATATACGTGTCCAAAGGGGAGTATGCCTAAGCATCTTTACCCGAAACATAGATTTCATGACGTGGTTTGCGAAAACTACCACACCATATCCGACATACTATAGTAACGCTGCTCACTATTGGGAATGAAACTGATCAAGCTTCAGACATTTATGCCAAGTTTTTGAATAAAATTGATGGTCGAGGAGATGCCAACGTTGTTGAAAGCTTTCTCGATATTAATAAACATCAATTGTATACTACTTGAGGTGGATTAACTTTTGAAATTATTATAGAGTGCTGTCAATTGAAGTAGAGTAAATTTGGTAAAACATTCCACAACATAGATCTTCCATACCTTTACATACCCCTTTTGTCCAGAAGGTATTCGCATCAAGGTTAAATCTCGCAAACATCAGTCTGATACGAGTATACACTCACTCGCTTATAGAACAAAACAAACGACGCCTTCACAAGACGACGCAATGAAGAAATTGGTAAAACTTAAGTGCTGTGTCGTGACCACAACGGAAACATTATCTTGCCAAATCTTGAAGCCGATATGGGAAAAAAAAACATCGTATTTGGATAGGTGGCCAACATAGTGTACTCGACGTTAGGTGTAGAAAGATAAATGTAATCATAGCAGGCACATATGAGTAGTTTCCTCACATCAATATTCCCAAGAGGCATGGCGGTCTGTGGATTAACCAAATGGACATTATACGATCGAGTTATGCATATTTCGGTATCTCAAGATGGTCAAGGCATCTGATTGACCAACATTGCCTGGCGCTTATTCTTAAATTCGATCAGAAATGGCACAACTGAAGTTCGAAATCCCTCTTTTGATAAGGAATACGATATGCAACAAGAGTTCCTCAAGGTAGTCAACTAGGCCCACTCCTCTTCATCTTAACCATTAACGATCTTGATAGGGGCATTCAACACTCAGCACTTCCTCTCTATATTAACGATACCAACTTTTTTAAACCCATTTCCCCACAACATGACTCCAGCTTCCAGTTTTCCCACCTGGGGCATGAAGAACTGCTTAGAACTCAATGTCACTAAATGTCAATCGACTACCTTCTCACGTAAGTGCAACAAGTCAGCCCCTTCTCCGCCAACTTTGTTCAGTCTATCCGCGAGCTTGGCATATTGTGAGACAGGTAGCTTTATTTCCGCTCGCATATGGATGATATAATTACTAAAGCAAACTCATCCCTTGGCTTCGTTAAAAGATGGTCCAAAGAATTCTGCAACCCGTACGTGTTCTGATCACTATACATCTCGAGTACGCTAGCCAAGCGTGGTGTCCCTTTCAACGAGTTTATGTATCCCGAATTGAGAGCATCCAGCGTCGCTTTCTTCAATTTGCTCTTCGGGGTCTACCTTGGATCGATCCTCTAATCTTACCACCCTATCGAGACCGTCTCAAACTCATTAACCCGAATACTCTTGAGGAACGAAGCGACGCAGCAGACATTCCTTTCATTCACCGACTCCTCTCAGGCTCCGTCGATTGCTCATCTCTTTACAACTCTATTTCCTTTTACACTAACCCTCGAAATCTACATTGCCCCCGTCTCTTTTATCTACTAATCCATTGCACCACATATGGCTCCAACGAACCGATCCCCCGTATGATGCGTAAGGTAAACTCCAACCGTTCCGTTTTCGATTTTAATCGCAGCACTCTTTCCTTCAAATTCGATCTCCTTCACCGACCTTAATTATTATTAGTTTTTAAATCCTAGTTTTTAAGCTTGTATTAAGCCAAATAAATAGGGGCGTGAGCCCCCACCAAAATTAAATTTATTTAAAAAGCTAACTATTGCGACACAATCCTTCAATCTCTTAAGAATAATTTGCATACGTCTGTTGATTTGTAAATATACGATCAGATACCACAAATGGGTCCAACACTTCGCTAGTAAGCACTAGCTCTATGGACAAAAAGTCTTCAATTCCAGACTAGAGCGTCAACTCAACAGGACTACAAAGAGATGCTTGAATTGCGCAATTGAGGGAAATAAACTTTGAACTGGACTAATCTGAGAGACTTCTAGTTCATCCCAAATCAAGTCCGAAATTGGCACTACCTAAGGAAATACGTAATTACTACCAAACCCGTCCACTCAAGTGCTCATAAAGACTTCAGGGTATCATAACCTATGTGTAGGGCTTGTGCCCATAATTAGGATATCACCTAACAAAAAGGCCATTCAATTTGGGTTATTACTGTGATACAAAAGAATATTCAGCACCCCTTGGTTCATACGAGTATATAAATACCATATATATGTTCAACAGCGGAAGCGGGCTACATGAATCGGTCAAATAAATATTAGCGCTGAAAACGTTTAGGGACCTTTGATTTTAATATGGGCCGCAAGATCAGTAAGTATTGTGGAGCTCATTTCTAACGTAATCATGCATTTCAGATAGTTTTTGAAAAACCTGCCAAAAAAATATGCACACTGTGGTTGAAAGGGCTATGGGATTTAAATTATAGAGTTGAAGATGAAGGGGATTCCTTCGAACTTATAATCAACGAGATCAGCGCAGGCATTTCATCACCTACACAGTGTTTGTCTATTTTTAGTTCAGTTTCAGTTCAGTTTTAATGCATTTTATTATCTTAACACTAACTCTTACATTCTAACAAAAAATGCTTAAATGCTAGCTTACAATTACTTAACAATCTTATGCTAACTTACTGGCCCCACACAGGCACTCTAAGCTAATCTAAATTCTTATATCTATGTCTTTCGACTTCATTTACATTTTATTTATGAATTTTTATTTTGTGTCATTAGAAGGAGATGTTGCGCCATATATGAACTGAATCATTCCCGAACTCAGTGAGATATCTACTCGTATTTCACACCGGTGTTTTATTAATTTTTGCAAATGTGAAATCGAAAAGTCGATATCGACTGACTGCCTGGATCAAAACAATTGAAAGCAGAGCAAAAGTTCAAAAAATGCATCTACTCGTATGTATAGGAAATACCTGCGACGACTGAAGGCTATAATCCTCTACGAATGAGATCGAAAAACTTGACCTTTCTATTGGAATCGACCACTAGCACAGAGAACTGGTTCAGCGTACTCTTGACGTATTTATTTTGATGAAATTTCTTCATCTTTCGAAGCCAAATTAGCAATCGCTTCAGTGATAAAGTGACTTCAGTACATGCGCCCACAGCAAGACCACCAGGTACCTATAGTCTTATGACGGACATTCACAAAGGAAATGCACAGCGGTATCGTTATTAATCTAAAAGCAAGAATTGGAAGAGATGGTGTGACGAATATCTAGAACACCTACGAGTAGGTAGCGTAATGTCACGTTATGATGGCAGTAAGGAACTTATAGTCTTTCCTATTAAGGGGCATCAGCAATGCCGCTGATTATTTTAATACATCGGGAAGTATTCATTTGTGTATAAACTGGAGAGTAAGGCCATCTACGGAGGTGATCAAAATTCTAATGCGGATTCAGATCCTAAAAAGTCCTTGCCCCAAACTCAGTCACTCATTGTTTGTAGACTCGCAGACTCTTCGTCACCTCCCAAATGCGCAGTACTATATAGTTTATTGCTATGAGAATAACTAATGTCTCTTCTTGCAAAAGACGAACGAGGTCTAAGGTTTTCGGCCTCTACACCAGCGCCACATCGTAGAACGTGTTTGGATCAATTTGAGAATATCTGGCTACATTCCTTCCTGGCTCAGAATCTGGTCGAAGCCAGCATTAGGTGAGATGTCTGTGCGCCAGTGTAAAAGAAAGAATCGGTGTGTAGTCCTTAGAATACCATTGAGAGTTTTAGCAAAAACCACTTCTTGAACTAAGGATCTCTTTGAAAGTGGTAGCATAGACGTTCATTTCGTAGCCTGTATCTAAAGCTTCTAAACCAAGATAGTAAGACTATACAAGCATCTAAAGCATCTAAACGGTCGTGGTAGCGCCAGTGATGGATTTCGTGAAGGTTCTTGTTGCAGTGCTGTTGTTCCAGAAAACATTGATGCCGTATGGGCCATGATTGAAACCGACTGGCATGTAACATACCCTGAGATAGAAGCAACCTTGGACATTAGTAAGACAAAAGCTGACCGATGCTCAAAAGAAGGGTCATGTCAAATGGTGCAAAGGAATGCTAAAGAACTTCAATCGTGGTGCTTCAAAAAATGTGTGCAGCATCGTCACAGGAGACTAAACGTGGATATACTCGTATGCACCCGAATCTAAGGGACAATCGGCTATTTGGGTTTTTCAAAGCGAAAACCGACAAAAGTGACTCGTGTTCTCGAACTGTACTGTAGCTTTAGAGGATCGAAGTACTGTTAATACCGATTGGTACACAACAATTTGTTAGCCGGAAGTCATCCGTGGATTGCATAAAATAAACAAAAATCACGTGTCATCCTCCGTCATGACAATGGTACTTCACACAGCCAGTCAAACAATTCAATTTTTGAAGTTTCAAAACGTCGAGGATACGGACAATGATATTCTCCTAATTTATCGGATAATGTCTTCTTTTTGTTCCCGTTCATAAAAAAATAAAATGCGTGGTCAACTTTTTTTCAGTGCCAAAAGAGGCTGTAGAGGCGTTCCAAAAGCATGTTTCTCAGGTGTCGGGTCCAGAGTGGAAGAAATGTTTCGAAAATGGTTCTATCGAATGGAAAAGTGTATAAATCTTGAAGGAGTATACTTTGAAAAATCCAGCAAGTCCCTTAACAAAGCTCTATTGAACAAGAGTAGGGAAATTCGTTTCTCCAACGAAGGTCTGAAAAACTGGCAAAAATCTATGCTCACCCCGAAGCGTATCTAAAGGTCTAAAAAATTCCATTCTTTTGAAGTTAACGTGCAAATGGCCTTGTCCAAAAAGTCATAAAAAACTCCATTCCATCTGGCGTATAATTTCATTCACAAAACGGCCAAAACCGGCCAAAAAAGTGCTTTAACGAACTCCTGTATTTGAATATATGCATACTTAACAACTCTTTTGTTTGCAAATTCAAATAAAAAAGTCATCAAATCTACAATCGGACTGTGAAGATGTAAATTTTATTCAATATCTCAGATTTAAATTGATTCCAAAAGACAGAGAGTGGACAAAAAGTTGATATCCGATTAATTGAAGTAATCAAACGACCTGGTACACATTCAGTGGGAATTTTGCGGTCAACACTTTTGCTTGTGGTCTTTTGTTTTATTAATGTCAATGTCACTTCCTTTTGCGGTTGATTCGGACATGGAACTTGAAACAGACAAGCCGACCAGAGAAAGGGGAATCAAAGTATTCACGAGGGAGGTATTGAATTTCAACTGACATCACTTCAAACCCATTTCGACAGTGGCTGGAGATTCGTTTGAGTAATTTGTAAATTTTTGTGTTTCAAGAAGTTAACTTTGTTCTATATCAATCAGTCAATCAGTCAATCAGTTAATCATGCAAGGGATTAACATGAAAAACAAATCTTCACTCCTGGACAATATCATCAACCAAATAACATTGCTAAATGAGAATAATATGGAGAGAATGATTCTGCAAGAACAGCGCTAGTGCCAATAAGCAGACGGTAACCTAGAGAGTCAAGGTATCTACTGCTGAAATCACTTGCGGGCTCAAGCCCTAAAAAATACACTTCTTAGCCTTGTCTCATCGGCGATCCCATTATTCTCGATCCCGTTGTTACCTGGGACTCAGTGAATTCAGTCAATCAAACTTTACGTCTTGAAGCAACTTGCCTGGGAAGCAACTTGCCTGTTACTTTAGACACAAACACTTTAGTGTTTCCATCAGTTCCACACCATTTCAAAAAAGAAATATCCCCCTTCCAGTATACAAGAGGCCGGCTTATTTAGTAAAAAGCTGACGGCTCCGAAGTTTTACCAGCAGACCTCTACAAATTCGGAGGTGACATCATTCAGAGGTCAAATCATTAGAGGAATATGGCTGGACGAAAGTAATTACATTCGATGAGTGGACAACCAGTTCCATATGCTTAGGATCGATCGTCGCATGTACGAGTATCTCCGAAACGTCATGCATGCTATTGTATTCAAGGTATTAGTGCAAGGCCCTAATCAGGAAGTACCAGTATAGCTTCCGGCCCGGGAAATCCACCATTAATCAAACATTCACGATGAGATCATTTCTAGAAAAGACCAACAAATATACAAGTCATCGCCCTTATGGCCTTATATGAAAGCATTCATCATTAGGGCAATAGCTGAGTTTGAAATCTCGCCAAAAATAGTCCAGCACAATGTAGGAGAAGATGCGATACAATCTGAAGTTTAGAAACAGATATTTCGACTCTCTTTGACCTCGGTACCAATTCAGAGTGCTGTGGCAATGGAGTACAATGGACCATTACCGCCACATGGGCATAGCACCACGGCGTAAGATCCCGGACTTTACAAAATAATTTGTATTGAATCCATTAAAAATAAAATAAAATAAAAATATTTCGAATTACTCTAAACATGTACGGGATTTCGGCAAGGAGATACACTGTCATGTGACTTCTTCAATCTAGTCATGGAACAGATAGTGCGTACGCCAGATGTCAACAGGAAGGTACGACATTCAAGAAGCCAGTTGAGTTGAGGGGAACGCAGATGACATAGGCATCATCGGTCGTTGCCAATGTGCCGTCATAAGCAAACAAAGAACAGGCAAAATGAGTTCGTTTCAAAGCATATGAGAACAAGACCAAGTACGTGATGTGGATATACAAAGAAGCATTTCTCCACCAATTAGGACAAAATATCACTGTTGACAGCAGTAATTCAGTGATGAGAGTGAACGTATACACCAGCAATGACAACATACTCGTACTTGAGTAGTTTAGTGGCAATGATTAACCGGATGAAACCACTGATTCTTCAGTTTGGCAAAGCAAATCGGTTCAAAGCTCCTAATTTGGACCATGACAAGTAACCTCTACAAAACACTGATCCTGCCAGTTGTGCTATGTATACTGTACAAGGAGCTGGGGAATGAACTTTGCTCACACATTGTAAACTTTCAAACACTGTTCGTAGCATATTTGGTCTCATGTGCGAGGAGAAGCGAATGGAGAATAAGATATAACTGCGAACTCTATGAGTTGTACCGAGATGTGTGTATGGAAAGAATAACCAAAATAGGAAAACATTGATCCCAGAGGATCTTAGAATCTCTGATTTGAGACGATAAGGAAGACCGAACATCGGTTCTAAGAACCAAGCGATAGCGGATGGTAGAGCGTTTGGTTTAGTTAATAGGAAACAAAGTATTGAAGATCGTAGGGGATTGAAATCTTCTGTGTTTCAGGTGGCAGAGGCCCTACACGTGTTGGGAATCAGTGCGTGAGGAGGAAAATTAGGGAGGAACAAAAGAGAGGTACCATTGTGCCTTGGATTTAAATGTCTGAATACCTAGGAAATATAGAGCTCGGCAGGGCATTCCATAAGCGAGATGTACGGCTTAGGAACGAATCACAATATTTCAGAGTAGGTCCGATGAGCATACTGATGAGCATTAAAAGCGAGACAAATGTTACGGTTGGATGTTTGAAGGGACAGAATGCTATTGGCGATTTCTATGGGGCACTGGTGGTGGAAATAGCCATAGATCAAAGAGAAACACGAGACATTTCGTCGGTGTTCGAAGGTGCCCATTAACTGAGTGATATTATCATTACCTATCAGTTTTATCGCACGGTTTTGAATCCTATCTAACAGGTGCAGAGATGTTTTAGGCGCACCTGACTACATGTGGGCATTGTACTCCAATTTCGGGCGGATACATGCCTTATACATTGAACCCAGATCGGAGGAGGCGAAATATTTCTTACATCGCTTGAGGAAAGCTCGACCAATTCGCAGCATTTTTCACGATATCGAGTATGTGGTCATTCCAACGTAAGTTGTCATTGACACACATACACACATATAGCATTGTGTTTTGAATCATTAATTTCCAATGTTGATAGTTCTCCAATTGGTGATGCTGTTAATATCGGAATTTAATGAGCTTGACATATGCTGCCGTTCCCTTTCTCCAGGTGCAGAGCAGGGACGTGAGTTCGGCAATAAATATGAAAAGCAGAGGGTTCTGTCATCTGCAAAGGAACATACTGGACTAGAAGTAGCAGACAAGAGATAGTTGATGAAAATTAAAAAGAGTCTCGGAGACAGAACGGAGCCCTGGGGCACACGAGCATTTATTTTGTGAATAGCAGACTTGAAACGATCCACGACAAATTGAATTGAACGTTCCGAGAGGTAGTTGCGAAGCCATTAGAGAAGAGAGTCGTCGATCTCCAGAGACCGATGCCAAACTCTGTCAAATGCCTTAGAAATATCAAGTGCAAATGCTTGATGTATGCTTCGGGTCCACTTTTCGGTGAGACCTGTCATTAAATCATTAGTAGACCTGCTGCCGTACTGTCAGTCATTGAAAAGTTTTCGTGTTTCAAGATATTTCATAAGCTGACCTTATGTATTTCTACGAGGAGAGAAAGGAAGATTCGCCTTTTTTAAGGTGTGGCAGATGTAGATGACAAAACAAAACTTATAAGCGATAGATTTCACACTGAGATTGGGAGTTTTAAGGCCTCTAAGATTGAATTAGTTCGCCCTATTCAACTTAAGTACCTTGGCATAATGTGATAAGATTTGTCAATGTTCTTAAAATACGCGTTTGCTTGAGCGATGATTTCGTCGTGGGAGTCAAATCTCTTGTCGTGGAATCAATTCTTCGGGTTTGGAAACAGAAAATTGTCACACGTCTACGTAAGGGTACCTTCTTCCATTTCCTTGATGGAGGAACACAATTTTTCCTTTTTTTTCAAATGCATTTTTATTCATGTACACTCACGCTCTCTACTTGCTCAAATACAGTGATTTTTCCTTCGTCGCCTAATAGGTTCAATAAATTTAAATAATATCTGCCGTCGATTGTTTTCTCCTCTTGAAGGTAATTGATCTGGATTATGCCGCGCGTATTTTAAAAAGCCGACAAGATTTTGTTGGCCGACGGTCCCACCTTGGCCTTGTTCGGCATCGATTCGTTCGGTGACACCCACTGTTTCGACTGACGGGTCTCCGCTGCATTATTGGGGATACATTTTTAGTCCGTGGTCGCGCAAAAACTCGTTAGGATTAAACAACGCCAAATAAAAAACCGTTTGGTCAAGTAAGTTCAGTAGGAAATCTCTTTGTTTCAGAAAGACCACGTGCGGCAGATGTGGATACAAATATTCAACGTTTACTGGAGACTATCTAAGGTGGTTCAAAACGATCAAGAAAGCTATTTTGGAGGTCTGTTCAGAGGATTTAGGCCACATTCAAGATGTTCCTATATAGAGTCTGGTTTGTGCACCTATTAGAAACGGAGTCTATCATCATCGGATTGCTTGTGCCATTTCACTGCATCAAAGGGCTGAGTAAGATCCCGATTTCATCCACAATAATGATAATGAGGAATGAAGCCCATTTCAAAAAAAAAAAGTTGGACCGAAAAAGAACAATCTCTACTCAGTCTTCATACTCTTGTAGCTATGACCACCAACAGAAATAGCTGGACACCAGTGACATGAGTTTCCAACTAGACTTTAAAAGTACCTCTTCTTGTTTGCACTATAATTCAATTCTTGGTCACAACTAAAGCCTTGGTGTGTGTTTTCGGCAAGGACATAAAGTTATATATGTGCTACAATTAGGTGCTTATAAGGTACAATCATAAAGAAAGCTACTGTGAAGAAAGGATGACCAGTTGTTTTGATATCAAAGGTCAAGAGAAACGTGGTGTGAAACCCATTGAGGGCTGCTTACCTTGGATTGATTGTGAGAAGCCAAAGTATCTGAAAATACCATTTCAGCAGCAACTTGATAGGCAGAAAGTATGACCGATGATTGTTACTTTTAGCAAGCTAAAGTGGCTCCAATCTCCTTAAATTTGCGTACAAAATAGCTACTATTTATATTTATATTATTTTTGTATTATAATTTGTTATATTTATAATAACTAAGGTTATATATTTATTATGCATAAATAGACTGAAAAAATCTAGCTTCGACCAGATATTCACTATCAGACAAATCTTGAAGAAAACCTAATTTATACTCATCAAGTCAAGCCATACTTTGCTCTCGCTTTCGAATATATTCGGATGTGGAAGGTTAGATAGCAATTCAGTCGAATTCAAAAGGAATTGAAGACTTCAAAGTCCAATAATCTGTAGGCAAGGTGATGTCCAATCATTTACTCAGCTAAACAAAGTTACAGCCAGGTTAGTTTTTAAATTAAGCCAGCTGGAATAACGCAAGAGACAGAGACCTCATTTTAGGTGTCACGCATTTGAACTTAGTTGACTTGATTTGTAAAGCTAAAGGGATATATAGCTGACTGGGAAATTTTGTTATTTGCAGCCCTGGCGCTAAACCTAAAGAGGAAGGTTATGTGCGTGGGAAAATAAATGCAAGGTATGTACAATAACTACAATAAAGTGTGCCTTCTGATCAAAGTGTACCCGGAATTCTTCAATAAAACTAAAATAGTTAAATTATTCATTTCATTCATTTCAAATAAAAACACTTTTCATAGGCCAATTTCGGAATCGTCTTCAGCTTCTTCTGCGAATTCTCCTTTATCGCTTCTATCATTTCAAAACGCTATCCGCGACGTGGGAGCTTGAGTCGTGGAAATAGGAAAAAGTCACAAGGGGCCATGTCAGGTAAATTCGGAGCTTGCGGAACAATATGAACGTCGTTTTTGATCAAGTAGTCGCGTAAAGATGAGATGTGTTAGCCGGTGCTTTGTCGTGGTGAAGAAACCACGAGTTATTTCTCCACAATTTTGGCCTCTTTCGACGAACATTTTTTTCCACAAACGCTTTAATACGCTCAAGTAATACTCCGCATTCACGGCCTGTCCTGGCAGAAGAAATTCCGAATAGACAACACCACGGTAATCAAAGAAAACGGCCAACAAAACTTTGATTTTGGATCGACTCTGTCGTGGGTTTGTTTTGGATTTTGGATTCTTTGAGGAGAGCCATTCCGATGATTGTTGGTTAGTTTCGATGTCATATACATAGACCCTTGTCTCGTCACCGGTAACGATGCCATCGATAACATTTTAGCCCAAAGAAAGCATTTCTTTAGCGACATCAATGGGACGATGTTTCCGCAACAAATTCAACACTCTCAGCACAAGGCGCGCTTCAACTCGTTTCGTGCCCAAAAAATCGTGCATAACGCTCTGCACCGATCCGAACGAGACACTAAGATCGTCCGCTATCTCCCCCTGATGCCTACACGACGATCTGTGAGGTCAATTTTCGTAACTTTTTTGATGTTTACGTCAATCATGCTGATGGATGGACGACCGTAACGAGGCAAATCATCAACAACTTTAAATTCTTTGTACCACTCTTATGCTTATAAGCTTAGCAACTTTGTCTAGCCCTCGTAGGCTACCTGTAACATTTTCAATGCTTCTGCACATGATATTTTGTTAGAAACACAAAATTGCAGGCAAACTCCTTGCTCAACTAAATTTGACATTCACAAACACTGACTTGTTTACAAAGCTATCACGCAAAAAGAGATGACAGATGACAGAGGTACCAACCTACAAAAAATATCTTTTGACAATATTTCAAACGCGATCAGAAGGTGCATGGTCTATCCGCATGGTTCATTCTTTGCAGTGAAATCTTTGAGTTTCAGTGAACAATTTTTTCATTAAATGCGGAAGTCACAATCAGGACTATCAAAATATGTTTGTCCTAAGCAAAGTCGTATTTCAAATCCATTCAAATGGATCTAAGATGTAAGAAAACCTCACCTTCAACTGCCATATGATTGTGGTATCTCTGAAACTGTATCTGTATCTAGTATCTGTAAAGCTTTTTGCCATCTCTAGATACAGTGAATTTGTTGTCTTGCACTGGGCGTCTGAAGATGGCTCCAATGCATGTGACCTATGCAGGCAAATAGGTTAACGTGAAGAAGGTCATTTCAAGTCACAAGAGATGGTTCATCGTAGCTTACATTATTTGCACATAATGTATGTAGTACCAACACACGAAAGCACAGATCATTTAGTTTATGACATACATAGGCTGTACATCTAAATCTAATGGATCCCATTATCAGAACCAAAGTAGAGTTAGTTACTGCATTCTTCTTCCTTCAAATTAATTTTCCCTAAACCGAACTTAATGTCCTCAGGCTTAGCCATTGTATCTTTTTTTCATTTTTCCATTTTTCTTCGTCAATTTCAAATTTGTTTTGGTTCCAATCGCTGCCAAAACTGTGAAAAGAGTGAACCTCCAGAAATGAAACAACAAAAAGAAGAGAAAATTCAAAAATTGCTCAACAACAATGTTCGCCCCAAACGACCGGTAATTAATTCTGCGATTTCTGATCTCGTTCCGCAACATTGTAGTCAAAGAGTTGCCTAATAATCGCGCCATACGGATACCTGAAGTCACCAGGACTCCCAGCCAGACACACACGATGCAACAGGTAGCAGATACATATTTTCTGGATTTTTTTTTATAAATTCTTTTTCCTTGCAACGATATCGGTCAGGCTTGGCATCATCAGAATCGATCGTCTCCAATGCATACACGCCAGACTAAAGAGAGCAAGTTTGTTTGACTTTTAATTTACCAAGTTGGACGTTTCTTTATCTTTACCCGTTCTTTTTTTTTTTTTTTGTTCCGGTTTTGTGACGGAGGAATCTCAAAAGAAACACGAAAATATTCCCTGAGGAATGGAATCATCCTTTTTGGATGGGACTTTGGTTGTTGTTCCTTGGATCGGGGATCGTTGGATAAGATTGTTTGCTCTTCGCTGATGCCTGATGTGCTTATGAATGGTGTGACTATGTCAAATCAGTGCGAAACATCTTATACGTGACTACCAATAACGATGATGTGTAGATACTTTACTAAAAGGAAAACTTGTTACTTCCATGTGTAAAATGTTGTTCGACTTGAGAAGGTGAGTGTCTATTCACGAGACTATCTACCTGGAGTTTTTGTAGATATTTGTAATAAGAAGACGACTTTATGGCTGGCATGCAAAATGGACTTACAAATTGAAGTTTAAACATGCCCAGAAGGAAGAAAAGGGATTCGACTGTGAAACATTTTAATTTGGCGGCAATATTTGTGCAGTCTAGACAAGAATTGTCTGTGTGTTGTCGGAATGTTTTCGATGACTTTGACCGTTTAATTTGGAAGAATGACATCTTCATCTACGCAAGTTCAGAAACAGCAGGGATTGTTCTGAAGTGGTACTTCTAGGAAGCATATTGTCCTTTTCGGGGGCAATTTAAGTCGGTGGAGCTGTTAGAGTTTTGGTATGATATGATGTTCCATCTGAGGGATTGGAACCTCAATTTGTTCATAATGTGTTGTTGTTTGCGAGGCTTGTGTACTTCATATATGAGGCTACAAGAGATGCATCTGGTAAATGTTTGGACCTTATTTATGGGCGCTTCAAAATTGTCCCATATTGCCGTTGCGAGGAATGTGTCCCTAATTTCATGATAACTGATCACTCCATGACGGCACTCTTTGTATGCATTTCAGAAAAGATCACAGCCAAAATTACGAAACCTTCTCAAAGAAATCAACTTCATTGATCTTAAAAACCGTCTTTTTGGTGGTCCAAATGGTGTTTTTTTTTAATCATATGTTATTTTGACACTGGCAGCTCTTTTCCGCTAAAAGTCTTAACTGTCAGTGAGTATCATAACTTCGCTGAACGAAATGAATCGCTTTACGCTTGAACAATGTTGGAAAATATTGCAAACTAATTTGAAAAGTGAGTGCTTTGTTGCCCAAACAGTGCGTTTATTGAAAATAAGTTTTGGCCGAGATGAAGCACCCATCGCGCCTGTTGTACACAAGTTTGTGAAACTGGCCGTCCCGTCGTACCATCACGCACCAGCCTTATGAGAATTTTGCACAAAGATCTCGTATTGTTTCCTTACAACGCCCAATTGCCTCAGTGAATTTTGAAGGCAAACGACCATCCACATTGTTATCGCTTCTTAATTTGGGCCTTACAGCAGCTCGAATTGGATGTCGAATTTGGCCGAAAATTCGTTTTTTTTCTGACGAAGCGTATTTTCATCTTGGCGCCTATGTTAACAAAGAAAAATGCCGCATCTGCGGATCGGAAAACCCACATGTGATTGCCGAGGAGCTAACGCATCTGCGTAGAGTGACAGTTTGGTGCAGATTTTGGAGTGGTGGCATATCGGCCCAGTTTATTTCGAAAATGCCATTTCGGTCAAAGATGAGTACTACAGAGTCAAGATTATCGAATTTTTATGGGATAAAATTAAAGACATGGATTTCGACAGTCTTCGGTTTCAGTACGATAGCGCGCCATGTCAAACAGTCCATCATGCAATCGACTTTCTGCGCGCTAAGTTCGTTAATTCGGCGATGTCAATTGGTCGCCTCGGAGCTGCGATTTGACCTCGTTAGACTTTGAAGATCGATGTTATGCGCACAGTCCAGAAATGATTCAAGAGCCAGAAATAGTCAAAAAGATCTTGGAAAATTGGGTTGGCAGGATGCGTTACTGCGAAGACAGACGAGGTAGCCACATGAATGAAATTTTATCCCATAACTCATGGGAATATTAGCTTTTTCTAAGAAATTCATAACATACCGAAAATAAATGCTTTTTGTCCATTTTATTCTGTTTTTTTTAAAAAAGAAACTTATATTCGGACCACCCTTGTAGCGATTCTTGTGTTTTCTCCAAAGTCTGCCAGTCAATTGTCTATTGGTCAATTGGTGAAATGTGGACTTAACAGGCAATATTTTGAATGGCTAATAGAATATTACAGTTTGCACTACAAATTCTATATGAAAACCATTACAAACCGTCCCCTCATAGCTCGCATTTACCACACATGTTATGGAATACTGCACCTAGTAGCATGCGGGTGCGTAGTGTTAAAAAGTTAAAGCCGACAAGCGACCGCCTTCGTGTAATCCGCATACAAGCCGAATTGGTAAATGTGAATCTAATATCCATACGAGTATATCCCTGCTACATCCGACGAAGCTGAAGACCTTATCACCGTGATCTTGTGTGACCTTTTAAATGGACCGAAGATACTTTGGCGGATTAACTGGCTGACTTCGCAGTTTTAAGAAATGCGGTGATAAGCAGCAAAGTGTTCTCCCACATAAGAGCTAATTTAAGGAATCTAGCTAGCATCAGATGGCTGAATGGTAACCAAATCTACCCAGTGATGAGTGAAAGAAAACATGACTCCAACAAACTGAAAGTTTACGCTTTCAGAAATCTGTCGATGTGAATGTCGATCTTCGGCCAATTCAGACTCGAGAGAAGATGATGAGAAGAAGGGTAAACGTCTGATTCTCAGCACATTTAAATTATTTAAAGGCACCTGAGCTTGAAATTCTTCATATCCATCCATCCTTCACAAATACAACAAATACAGTATAACTAGTGCTGCACAATTGCTAAAAAAGCAGTAAGGATAATAGAGCAACCATCTCCAAGAATAACCCGTGATATGATGAAGATTGCGCGCAAAGAAGATGTGTAACAGAAGAGGCAAACAAAAAGATGTTGGAAGAAGCAACACAAGCTGCGAGGTTTCCGACTTACCTCGCAGCTTGTGTTAGATAAGAAATAAAGCGTAGCAAAGAACGACATCGGAAATTCGCATATGAAAGCCAAGTCATAACTACTTTCTATGTCATGAACTTCTTCAGTTCACTCTTCTTCACTTAGCTGGAGAGAAGTACCTACTCCAGACATGAACTGGATTTGTAGGGGAAATGTTAGAGTTGACTACTATTACTTGAAAGTAATCAAGGAGTAAGCCAGGTAAAAGTAGCTTCCGAGTCGCTGCTATTATCATTCGAGGATGATTAGCTAGTAGCTCCTAGATAGAAAAATTGGATATTCCTGGGTACATCAAGCAAGTACAATAGAAGACAGCGACTCATCTAACAAGATATTCAAATTTAATGTCCCTGATTCGATACGATTTAGGAGGAAAAGCGTCATTGAATATTTCTTAAAATGTTGGAATGAAAATCCACATTCAATGAAGGTCACTTCTTGAGTTTCTGAAGAAAGAAAATCCCTTTGAAACGTGTTCCATTCGTACACTGACAATTATAAAGTCATCTCGAAAGCTGCCTTTGGTAATGGAATTTCCGTAATCATTAAAATCCGAAAATCACCAATTGAATGACACGCATCTACCAATTAAGCCGCAGCAACGTCCAAAGCATTATTCCTCACCGTCTTCATGGCTGCAACAGAACCACATTGATCACAATTAACTTCCGATTGTGGTTTTATTTTAGCATAACCTTGACTACTATTACTCTTACTCGTATCTGTATCATTGCATTGGTTCGAATATAAGATCCCTCGACAAAGATACATACTCGTATGTGTATCCATAAAACTCGTTCGTAATTACAAGAGCGATTATTTATTAAAAGCCTCGTGTGTATGTTTCCGCAACAAAATCTCTGTAATTGAACTGTCTTTCAGCTTGGATCCCGATCAAAGGGTTTCACATTTTCATTTTCGTCTTTGGTTTGTTGGACCAAAGTCTAAAATACACACATACTCGTACACCATCTACGGGGAAGAATCTCTTGGTTTGGTTCTGGAATGAATGATGTCGATGACGCCGATCAGCAATACGGTCGGCAGCAAAACAATCATCATCACATGATGGTCAATTTGATGGCAAAACATTCAATTCAATTCGAAAAGAAGGAATCCTCTGCTCTGGATGTTATGATTGGAACATTTAGCACACAATTCGGTGAGATCAGAACACACAAGGGATGTAAGAGAAAAGGTAAATCAAAAATTAAAAAGAAAAAAATTTAACAGGTAATCCTCGCATCACCTGCAGGCGATCGATATAATTTCTCTCCAAAGAGTGCCTTGATTAAGTGTTCTCCTTTTGAAAGTAAAGAAATGTGAAGAAATTGTTCCCGAACATTTTTTTGTTAACTTATATTTTGTTGAAAGGAAAATTCAGCTTTGGGATACTTTATGTTGGTCTATGATCATGGCTAGGTCCTGCTGTTTCGAGACTGATTCTTTGTAGCAAGTGATTAACTGGATCGCCTTGTAGCAATCTTCCTCCCAACCCAGCGAGGGATCATATTGTGCTTGTTACTGGAACTTTCCACTTGAAAATGAAATGGTGAGGCCAAGAAGGTAAGAATATCTGATCATGAGGGCATGCAAATTGCTGCAGTTATAGTTCTCAAAACGCGTGTAAGTACTTATTTGCGAAGGATAAACAACTAGATTGCTTGTTAAACAAAATATCGTGGATACAGTTTTGGTTAATTAATTTTCGTGTAATGAAGGAATGAAAACGAGTTACGAATACTTCATCGTGAGGCCGTAGAGGCAAGAAGGACTTCGTTTACAGTGATCATTGGAAAAACAAAAGAGTTGATGTTCGAACTTGAGTGTAGGTTTGATGGTTTTCTTTTTGCTCATAAGGAACGTACAAATCTTGTTGAGGAGGGCTGAATGTCTTGTTGTGTAAAACCCAATTTGAAAGACGTAACGTATTTAGATGCTAAATCAATTTTAAAATATGCGATTTGGAATCCGTAGAGTGGGAGACAGGCTACTGGTACTGATACCATGGTACTCGTTCTATACCACATTTCTGTCACTACAATACTACGTTACGTGTACTAGCATACCACTAAACATACCTGGTATTGAGACTCGCAACTTTTTTGGTGGTAAACCACCTTCTTACTGAATGTGGCCCCACTTTCTCTCGTAGATTGTTTGACAAGTAATCACAATGAAAAAGTATAGCATTGTTTTTGTGCAATGGATTCGAAGAGAACTATTTTATCCAAATGCGAAACAACACAAACGTCAAAGTATACTACAGGGTTGGTGGCATTCCCTATCCCTGTTTGTATTCCACATTAGACACGCGTTAATTGAACGGTTTGTAGTGAATAGAAATGATCTTATGATAGGCCATCCAGGCATTAGTAAATTATCAAAAAACTACAAAATATATTGAGTCGATAATAAAACAAAATGGATGTATTCATATGGCATAAAAAAATCAATTGCAGCAATGGTAACAACATAAAGAAAGATTAAGTGCATTCCTGGGAACTAGGAACTACAATTAGAGAAACCTCGACAGCATCTATTGACGAATTTAGAGTAAAATGACCCATAAGCACGATGACAAAATACCACGGAAGTCACAAGACCTAAAACAAAAAATTAAAAAACTAGACAGCTGCGACACCATTAATGACGTAGAAGGGCAGTTACCGGGCGAATTTCCTCGAACTAACCCAATGTAGTAGAATTTCATTAGGGAATCCTATTTTCCTACTATCCGATGGGGAACTTTGATGGATATCCATTGCTTTATCAAAATATATTCTCAGCATTTGCTGCTGGCATTCGCAACATTTTTCAGAATTGGCAACGCAATATAGGAAGAGGCACATCTTCCTGGGTTTGAAGATGGTCTCAAAAAATGCTTCTGCTTAGAAACGAAGTATCAAGTCAATTGTCCACCACAAGTGGACAACAGAGTTAACGAGATCGTATGTGCCTCTGGTCTATAGAGACACTGGTGAAAAACCACAGGTGGTCGATAAAAGGCACCTTATTATCAAATGCGATGAGAAAGGACACCATGTTCAATAGCAACTGTCCACCAACGAGATGAATATCTACTTAGTAACAATCCTTGTGATAATTGTGGCAAGAAATCCACATTTAAAAATTCCGGAAAAAATTGACTTGACAATCTCTATTTACTTCATAATAATGCTAGTGTAATCAGTCGCGTCTCAAATGAACTATCAAGTTTAATATCTTAGGTGAGGTTAAACAGACAAATCGTAGGTACACGTCAAACGAACTTACTTGATCAACAGAGAACACCCTTACAACCATATACATTGGCTAAACTGATCTAATGCAAACAATTATGATCCCGAACAAAGCATGGTTAAATAGTGTATACCTCTGTGGAATGCGAAATCTTCGCAGAATAGTACTGCACTGGTAAAGTACAAGTGCCAATGGTAGCATAGTCAAAAAAGCTATTTACCAATACCATTTCCAGAAGGAAAATTGTTGATAATCCATTTCATTTGATCTAAGCTACGTTGTCCCCAATGGTGGTGATCATCATGAGAAGATAACTTTGAATTCAAGAAGATATAGCGATCTTTTGCTTTCTTTGAAATTATGTCTTGAGGAAAAACAAATAACCAAAGAGTACTCGTATTGCTTGAAAACTAAGCAATCACAACCACCTCTAGAATGCCCAAGGGGATGCCCACAATGTGGTGTACTTTCGCCGGTCTTATGGTCTGCGTTCACGGATGAGGATTTAATCAAAAAATCACGTTTTAGTTACATATGATGATAAATAGACTTATTATTGCCACCATCTTATGTTAACCAACGAACATCGAACGAAGACTGGGAAACTAAGGATTCGTTGCGGAATGTCAAACGACTGATGTGGTATACTAGTGAGTCCTACAAGGAGCTTGTTGATGGTACTACTTTATTTTGTTCAAATTGTAACGCCCTGTAAGCAGTATGAATGTGCCCAATGGTGTTCCTGGCTAAGTTATTTGTTTTTTACACGTACGTCTACATCAACCACGCAAAAGAAATAAAAGGTGCTAACTTCAATACAATTGCTGACAGTTAGGCAGAGCTTATATCTTTGATGTAGTTATGAAAGTCCAAAAAAAGTCCTTAATTAGAATAGGAAATATATTAGGAGGCCTTTCAATTTCGTTTCCGGATACTGTATAGTGAGGTACATTGTACATTACAAACACAAAAGAAACCTGTCTTCAGAACTTACTTCCTTATTTATCTGACACTACATTTTGGGGTGAAACTCGGCCTCAACTAAAAAGCCTCTCCCGTTCGTCCGATCTTTAGCTAACCACCTCCAGGTGCGCACTTCAAGTTGGATGAGGTCCCCTTCTACTGGGTTGTCCTACCGCGTTAGATTTGAAAGTTCTGCGGGCCGGAGAATTGATCTTCATTCGATCTATATTTCCTATCGACCTCAGGCGACTGATGCGCAGTTTTCTGGCTTGGTATACTCGTAGTTCGTCGTTGAATCTTCTTCTCCAAAGTCTGTCATCAAAAATGGGACCGAATATTTTTCTCTCGAAACGACTGAGGACATCTTCATCTGCTTTCCATAGAGTCCATGCTTCAGCGCCATAAAATAGGATTGAGATAATCAAGGTCTTACATGGAGTATTCTTAGTTTTTCGGGATAGGGCCTTACTACTCAATTCTTGCCTTAGCCCAAAGAAATAGCAATTTTCAAGAGTGATTCTTTGTTTTATTTCTGCTGAGGTGTTATTGGCAGAATTTATAGCAGAGCTAAGTTAGACAAAGTCCGTTACTACCTCGAAATTATAGCTATCGACAGTGACGATCTGTCCAAATTGTGGATGTTGTGTGTCCTTTAATTTTGACAGCATATACTTGGTTTTGCCCTCATTTACCGCTAAATACAAGCAAACAAACCGGTTACAGCCCGCTGAGTTTTGCCAATTTTGTCAATATTATCGGCATATGCTAGTAATTGCATAGAGTTTTGAAAGATTGTGAATCCAGTGTTCGCTTGTAAATTCCGCACAATTCTTTCAAGGATGATGTCACGTAGCGCGTCAACTTACTTAAAAGCTAAGTCGGCATCGAGCTTGACGGTGCAGCGAGCGTTCTCAGTCGTCATTCTTCACAGACGGACGAGTTTGGCAAGAATGCTAGAACTAGACGTGGCTTTATATAGCTCCTCTCTATAAATGCTGTCATATGCGGCCATAAAATCGGCGAAAAGATGCTGAGTATCGATTTGGAGTTGTTGAGTTGAGTTTTTCTCCAGGATCTACACGAGAGTGAAGATTTGGTCGATTGTGAATTTTCCTTACCAAACCAATGCACTGATAAGGGTCAATTAGGTTATTGACGAAGGTCTGGAAATGTTGACTTATATCTTGGTAGTTGGTGCACTTGATGCGGTCTCCTTTTTAGTGGATCGGACAAACGACGCTGAGATTCCATCCATCAGACATGCAATTTTCTGAGCAGATCTGAGAAATGAGTTGGTGTATGTTCTCCACAAAGTCATTTCCAGCAGCTTGAAATACCTCAGCCGCTAAGCCCTCAGGTCTAGCTGTTTTGTTGGATTTTAGCTTCGGTATTACTAGTTGTATCCTTAATTTGGTTTGGTTAGGTGGACAGAAGTTTTGGCCGCCATCATCTAAGTTGAATGGTCTACTCTGCCTGACGGCAGAATATTGGGCTTCTTTGCCGTTATACAGTCTGCAGAAAAAGTCAGCACCGATTGTGGCTCTACTAGGAAGTCTCCTTCTTCAACACTACAGGCTTCTTGTCTTGACACGTTCTTTTTACATATTAGTAAAACTTCCGTGTGCTTACTATAGTAATATTTCGTCCCGCAGCAAAGCCAATAAGCCTAAGTCCGTTGCCGTGTAGGTTATGCTTACTAACTGTCCTACAAAAGATGTCCTCCTTTTGTATCTTGGCGTTAAAATCACCTAGTACGACTTTAAAGTCACACTTCTAACATTGCTCATGGGTCTTGTCGACGAGCTCCTAGGGATATTCTAGGTGCATGGGCGCATATCAGGTTTAACATATATTGGAGAATTTGGCCTTGATGCGGATTGTCATAAGACATTCGCTCATGTGTAGGAAGGTCAAAACTTCTAGCCTAAGTGTGAAGCATGGGCCAAATCCGTATCCGAATAAGCGCTGGTTCTTTTCCCTATAGCAATCACCAGAGTATACATCATAGTTTTTAATGCTCCTTATGTACGGTGATATATGCGTGATAGCGAAGAAACCACTTGCTGTGTGACTATGTGCTCTTTGCCACTTAAAAACACGTATCCTTCCTAAGAGTTCCATAACATAATGGTCAAAATTTCGCCTAGTAATGTCTTCCAATTCATATGTAAAGTTGAAGGTTGCTAATCAGATTGCGACACGAAAGATCCCAGGGGTCGTAATGTCTAGTGCTGTATTGCAGCAAACTCAAGCAAAAAGAGCCTCAAGAAGACACCAGAGGATAAGTTGCAGCCTCTAACTCCTATAAACTGATAATTGATTTACCTTGAACCGTTCGGACTGTTCATCGTGTAGAATATCATTCTAACTAGTAGCAGATGCAATCTGCTGGGAGAACGTTATGTGAGGTCTGCTGGTACGAACCTTCTAATAATAAAAATATACTCTTCGAAGATGTAGACTGATCTGTGTGATTATCCCGAATATAAACACGCTTGACAGAAGCATTGGAGAGCATTACACAACACGCTTCCCCATTTCAACTCTGCTTCTAAAAGAAAGACAAGACATGTCTCCTGACCCATCAGCAGACACAAGTTTCGAAAGTTTCTAGTGTCTTCTCAGAGACAAAAAAAGTGTAAGAATTTTCAAGGAAGGAACATCATATTAAAGGAATAAGAGGTCTTTTTTGATGAGTACTTTACCGTAAATGCCCTGTTTTCCAATTCGAATCTTTTTCTTGGATTTGGGCATTTATTTAGATGAGTTTGCAGCCCTTTTATTCTTCGTTGTTTCAGATTGCTGATGCAAAGGTAGTCGCATCTTTTTGAAACGAACGTTCGCTTTAACTGCTTCGTAACTTCGAACCTTTTTTTTTCTTCAAAGATATTGTTTTGGCATAGAACTTATGTCCGCTCGTACTTTATTGGAAGCATCATGAGTGCAGTGCAGATAAAGTGACTGCCTGTATCACTAGAAGGTTGGCATCCTTTGTATTAAATGTCTCAAATCTGGTTCGATCATATCATTTCTAACGAAGAATTTAAGAGTAGAACGGGCCAAAAACCTGTGAATACGGTCACTTTTTAAGACTCGAAGATGCCTTCTTTGCAAAAGGTAGTATGATACTTACATTAATCTAAGCAAACAGGGTAGTAGATTACTCTAGACACGAGTAGCGTAGAACAGTTGAATAGAAATCTGGTTCCCAGTGAGCTCAAGCATTGCAGGAAACACCAGGGGACTGTGTTGAAAATGTGACGCAAACTGAGCTCAAGTTAGAGACGGCTCCATATGGAACAGAGCCAGAGGTATCTCATTGTAGTTGTACATATTCTGCTTCAAGATTATACAATGTGAGTTACAAAGGAGTCAAAGAGGTTTATCAATGCTCTGCCCAGCCGAGGATTGGAAATCTTGGTTAGATATCTTAGGCAAGAATACAGAACTACCCTTATATTGCGTCCCTTCAGCTGGAAACAATTTCTAGAGCCCACACATAAGCTCAAAACCAATATGGGAAGTGAGTAATCCTTTTGATATTTTCACAAACTATGTCATCTGAAGATATGTGCGAATACAAAGATACTTGTCATCTTTTCATTGCTTTTGATGTCTCTGCCGCATAGCTCACAGCCTACACTGAACCCCAGTCGCACCTAAGTTCAGTCTGTTACGAACTTATTTCCTAATCATCCAGTCATCTGTAATGTCAATTCAATTAAAGGAAAACCTCCGGCAAGTAGAACTACGAGTAACAACCTTGACACCTCCGGGCTTCGACATCACATTTCAATTACGCCATTCTGATTGATTGCATCTGAGGTGTGAGACCAAGTATCTACTGCTTGTGTGGGGTAACCTGCTCAAGTTGCTCAATTGTATTTTTCATCTTAATTAAGATACAAAAGAATTGATTTACCTTTCACAATAGATTCTTTGACAAAACATTCCACAAACAGATCGTGATGTCATGTCACTCAAATCGTTGTGCTGTGAGTTCTAACACAACTGTCAGCAGTACTATCACCATATGGTGGCACTACGAATGCTCGTAGTTTGCGCATCCAGATGTCAAAACTTCAACGTAAATCGATTGACAGATGAAATGAGTTGCGTACAATTTAATCTCAAATCAGGGAAACAAACAAAAAAAATAAAACATTTCGCAATGGAAATCCAAAAATGCTCAGCGCCATCTGTGACAAAGCGAAAGTACTCGTGGTCCCTCTGACTCTGAGAATATAAAATTGACACGGATTTCTATCTGAAAGATATCAGATTTCAGTTGAAAACTGACATTTTGCTGACCAAATTACTTCACACTTTTCCACGGTATTCACATATCCATGGTGCTTATACGAGTACCATGGCATGGTTAGACTGAACATATCCGTACTCCGCGCACCATTCAATTCGAGATATGATCTTAGGAGCTGGAAATGTATCGCATTGTTTTATATTGTCGTTTTTCTTCACTGACTAGATTATTAGATAGATTGATTCCAAATGCAGAGTTTGTGCCAATGCTGGCAAATCATAATCGGTGAATCATTTGCCTCCCTTCCCCGTATGTCAAACGGGTTACGGATACAGTGTGTGGTATCTGGTACTCGTATGTCTGCAAGTATGAGTATACATATGTCGATATGTCGCGCTGGTAACATTAGGCGACATGCTCAAGATTTCTCCACCAGCAATTTCATGCTGCTCCACAACGTCTTTTATTGGTGCATGAAGGAAAAATCTCTCGTAGATACCGATCATCGGATACGATTTGGTTGATCAGGGTGCCTTTCGATTTTTACCAGATACTTTTGCTGTTTATTTTTTTTTACTTTTGACCACTTAACTGTTGTCTTGGTGGGTACTGGTGGGTACTGGTGGTGCTGCTGGTTTGGTTGTTTTGCTTTTGGCGCGATGATTTATAACACCGATTAAGAGTGTATCATCTGTGGAGTGGTTAGGATGGGTTATGGCTTAGAAACAGCGGTAGCTAGCACAGATATGGTAGAGGAAGATGATGTTGATGCCAAACACGATGACGATGCTTCTGATGCTGATGTCGGTAGCTCTAAAAGAATGGAAGTCTTTGAGGTGTATCTAATACCATAGTCATGTGCAGACTAGAGATAGAGATTTGGTTAGGTAAATACAATTTCTCTTATATGAAATATTTATGAAGATACATGTAAGCATATTTTTCTCCTGCAGATAGTAGATGAGGGAAAGTTTTTTTTTTACTCCTTACTTTGATCGTAGATAGGGGTATTCCATTTTTGGAGGAAAATTGGCCAACAACCGGGAAGATAATGACGATAATGATTGGGTTATACAGGCAGAAAGAAGGAAGTGGTTTGCTTTGATTTGTTTGGTGGGCGAGAAATCTTTTTCTTTTCTTTCCCCGAAGAGTATGGGTTAAAGTGGCTATGAGAGGTCGCTGTCAATGTTTGCTTTGTCGGTCGGTGATGGGTCAGATGGACAGATTGGTAGGGTTCAAGAACTTGATTTCAGATAAAAGGAAAGGTTATGTGGATGGATGTTAAATCAGTCTCCCCAGGTATCAGTGGTCTTATTAATTTTTAAATGGGAGAGACTTTTATGGGAAGACTGGCAAATGGCCCACAGCTTGAGTAGTTTACAATTATCTGTTCTGATTATGAAGGGAAAGCAATGATTTTATTTTTGACAAGCGACAATGTGAGCAATCGACGTCCGTGATGTATTTAAAGGGCATCATAAACCAATCTCAGATAATGTATATAGAGGAACCTGTGGTTTTGGATGTTTGTCTTTCATACCACTTTGTGGCAAAACATCTGAAATACTGAGAGCGATGTAACGATTACTGTCTAAGCACCATCACTTTAGCAATAATACTACGAGATCATCACAACGAAGGGCATTAGCCGAAGTAATGGAATATTGTGATGTCAGGAAGATGACACTTAACATATGTTACAGCGGCAAATGCATCGTGAGAAGCAAACGTCTCGTTGATTTCAGACTGTCGATGGCTTATTCAAAGATGTTGGTTTCCAGCGAACAATTGTTATGAAGGGAAGATACCAATTTAACCGACGTAACCCTATCCAAATTGTACGCCACGTCGATTACACTCTACGTTCGATGTTTTCTATCGTTTCCATGTCGGACAAAGTTAGGAGTGGAGAAATTTGAGAGCACCATTTGGACATGATTTAAAGAAAAGCTTGGAAAATCAGTCAGAAATCAGAACTGCCGTGCACTGCCAATAAAAGCTACTTTCTGCAAATTTGGAGCGACAATGTGAGAAAACCCAAAAGCTTCTAAACAAATCAATTAAGACTGATTGGGAAGGATACTGGAATACAAAGTAAAAGTCACAATCTCGTGGTCGGAACTCTCTTCCTAACTAACCAGATCAGAAAGGCTTCACAACCAGCTCATGCCACCAGAACTGTAAGTGACCTACGAGTAAGTAATACAATATACGACTGCTCTCTGGCATCGACTATCGTGACGGATGACGATAATTAATACGCTATTGCGTCCTTTGATGTCTTCATGTCGCCTAGCATTGATTACATATATGCAGTTCAGCTGCAAAAATATATAGATCAGCTGGCGCCAAGTGAATATTTCCTTCCAGATGGACTCTGGACTACATACCGAATGCATTTCTGATAGTGAGGATTACTTTTATACCGAAAATTGGCAAGGCAACTACTCACTCGACAAAAACTTCGCACCAATTAGTTTGACTTCGTTTCTGGTGAAGTACATAGAAAGATTGCTTGAGGCTGACACAGACGACACACGACTGTATCCTCAGTCTAATAAGCGATATGCCTATCAACATGTGCTTGACAAAAGCCCAAGCCGCATTAGACTTCCCCATCGACTAAGAGCGCCTTCGACAATGCAACTTTCGACAGCATGTGTAACTCGGCCGCACAACACTTGGTAGACGAATGATAAGTTTATTTTGGATCGAAGTAGCACTTGGCTGCGGATGCTATTGGATAATGCCTAGGTATTGCTCGCTTTAAAGCTCAAAGAAATAATCGGCAATTGAAACACCAAAAGTGGGCCTTCCTCTCAAAAACTGAGGTTTGACTTATTTATTGTTTCCAAAACTCCGAAGGTCTTCTGGCAAGACATTTAATTTCTCTTCTACCTATGGGTTAGTTACTTAGTAGTATATGTATGTAAGCATTTACGTACATATGTACATCACTGCTACTGTCATCAAGAAACGCACTGCCCCGACTTTGTGATCGTTTTTCCGAGCACGCCTGGTCTGGTTTACTGTTCATATTATGCGTTGCACTCTCAAGTAGATATTCCATTTAACAAGAAGTAGTCTCGCACTGGAGTTTTGTAGACTTTCTGCACTTCGATCTTTTGGATATCCCATTTGTGGCTATGACACCGAAACGTGGGTTGCTGTGGGCTATGAAATTGATTTTTCCTGTACTCAAGACTGACTTTGGGCCTAATTTAGGGCCAGGAAATGAATGTAGTCGGATCTTCCCGATGCCTTCAGAACCCCCTGAGATGAGGCGCTAATTTTACAAATATTTTCTATGCAATGAACTATTCTATAATTCAATCGTATCGATTGCAAAGTTGTACCTGAGCCAGTGCTGAGAGGGTTTACCACCTTCCAGAAGAGGACTTCTCAGGACCTGATTCTGCATGTAGCTTGCAATACAAATACGGCGGAGAGTTGGCTAGCACGTTAAGGCTGGTCAGATTTATCCGAGATATAATTCTCTGTGATGGCACAGATTTAAAATATGTTACACTTTCATACTTCAGGGATATGTGATAGTCTTCCAACCAGTGAATAGCTGATGTTTTGGTCTTCCAAAATGACTGAAAAGTTTGAAAGATGTCAGATGTCTAGGTCATCGGTGAAGATTTCAGTACTTATGTACGCTTTCGTAGATTTTTGACTTTGAGCGGAAGTTGATACTGATTCTTTCGCAAACGAATTGAAAGTGCCTCCTTTAGAAGATTATTCTGTCAAATAATGTCAAACTATAGTACCGCGTTGAAAGCCTGTTTTTCTGTCTACCATATTGAGTTCGGCGGAGATAGGGTTGACATATCGTAATAGGAGAAATAACAAATGTACCCTAAGTATATTTATTGTCTGCTCGCTAAGAGGTCCGTCCAGCACACTATTATAAAGGGTAAAAGAACAGAGTTGATGTGAATTTGCCACTGCTTTACTGAGGCCACCGGCTAAGTCCTTTGTTTCACTTTAGAGTTTTCCTTTGCAATTGTTAGAGAAACGACTGCGGAACCAACCCATTAAGATATAAACACTTGAATGGTGTAGAAAGCAGGTGGGGTGATACCTTAGTAAGTACTTAAGTTGCCCAGACATTACACCATACATGAATATCAACACTTCCATTCTAAGTGTTCAGCTGTGACTAAATTTCAGCTACACGCTGTACGTGGAAACTACTGCCCTTACGCAGAAGCTCAAAACTGCTAAAAATGCAAAAATTTAGTTTATTTCCATTTTAGTCCCCTGTGCATTGCATATAGTTTTTATGCTTTTATGCTTCCTAGTTGAAAGTTCCGTCCTGTGCCGTTTTTGGAGGATTAAAACAACTTAGCGTAGAACAGCAATCCAGGCGGCAGACTTGATTAAATTAACTTAGAGTGAATCAGAAAGTATTTGCAGATATAACATTGACAACACAAGTTGTGTTAAATGGACAGAGACACGTAAGAAAATTGACTCGTTTATCCAAATGATGTACAAAAGCAAAGAAAGCTACAATGAAAGGTAAGGAGATGCGCCTTCGCTGCTGCCACTTCAATTGGACCGGGTTGTTTGATGGAAAGTTCTTTATTCGTAGAACAAAAAATGTGCCTTATCGACTTATGATCCTTTCAGACTCATGATATAGCGCCTAACAGAAACACCACAGAAAATTATTAGGAATCCATATGGAATCAACACCAAGTACAGAGAAGCAATGGCACAACTTCAAACAGGCAATCAGAAATGCTACCCCTGTTGTGATATGTTTGCTCCGGCTCCACAGCGCACAGTGCAATAAAGCAGCAGGATGCAAATATAGCAGTTCCGCATATGAAGACGATGTCTATGCGGATTTATGGGCTTAGCAGTTAGCTCCGATAAGATCAGGACGAAAGTCTAACGAAGGATAATTCTTACCAACTTGAACTTCTTGTTCCTGCTTGTTCCTGCTTGTGTAATTGGGTAAGATTGAGCTCTTTCAAGAGTGGCCAAAGTGACTGCTGAAAGTATGCTTGGCTGCTCAAAACGAAAATTTATTGCTGTGATATATGATCTCACTTGTGTTTTGTATTGATGCTGATTCTGCGTGGTCTCAGGTGGTGCAGACATATGAAGGACATATAAACCGATGGTCAAAAGTCCGAAAAGTCATTAAATTCAATCCAGAGGAAAGACCGGAAAAGAGCACCGGAAGTCAACATCAAAGGTTGCTTATGCAGTTTGAATGGGACAATTCGAGGTACAAATCTAGAGGGGAGACAGGTTGGTTCGAATCGAGTGGTTTGCTGGTTGACTCTGAACTGTGGCGTAAATCAGGTGTGTACACTTATTAAACTTAGGCTGTATCATTTTGGTCAGTTTCAGTCAAGAAGACACTTTCAGGCGTATAGTGAGGCTGTCCATATCTTTTGTAGAATGGGAGCTTCGAATGAATTTCTTGGAATAAGGCAGTACTATATCCAAGACTGTTGGGTTTTTTCCACTTCGTTCTTTTAGTGGGGGCAAGCTTGGCTATCGCGAGTGCCAAGAGTTTTATTCTTATAATTTTGCAAAAGTGTGTTGCAGTGCCTATTGCAAACACTCCTGATGGCATGAGAAATATTGATTATTTTGCTACCAGAAAAAGGAATTTTGAAATGAATATATGAAAGTCCACAAGAACGTATACAATAAATATTAACACGTCAGAATATGGAGATCTTCTTCATCTAACTCTAGGAAGAGAAGCATCGCCTTCCGAATTTCTTTTGCCATTTCAATTTAATAATGCCCAACTCCACGCCTGGATATAATTGAATATTCTCATCTATAAATCCGCCACCATGGATCACTCTTTGACCTGCCTCCTCGCTGGAATTATATTAATTGTGAACTTTAAACAATTCCAAATCGAAGATCGGCAACAAGAAAAAAAAAACAAGTCATTCGAACACCAAAACTGAAAATCATGCTGCAGCAATTCGTCGTTTGTATATATTTTTTTGTGTATCTGTAGCCGTTGTTGTTGCTTTCAATGGTGCAATTGATTTATTACTAATATACCGTGCAGATTCGTCCTATAGAGTGCGCGCATTCGTTCAAAGGGCTGTTGACTGTATACCTGTACGAAGCTCTACAGATACTTTGCGCAGTTTTTTAAGGTCTCTCTAACACAAAGTACACAGTGCAGTGGAGTACCAGTGCCAGTGCCAGTGCCAGTGCCAGTGCCAGTACCAGTACCAGTGCCGTGCCATGCGCTTTGGTTCATTTATTGAAAAATTCATTTTACAATAAATCACGATTTCCGATAAAAGAAAAGAAATACCAGGGCATCAAAGTTTTAAACCAAAAAAAAAAAAGATACATTAATCTTGTTTGTGAATAATTTGCTTTTGTTTTGAAGTACTTGCTGAGGGCCGAGGGAAGACAAGACGCCGGAAGGCGGCCTTTGTCCGGAAAGGAGAATAAATATCTGGCAGACCAAGCATATCTGGCAGTGGCATTATGCATTCTGACTTAAGCTTAATGAAGTGAGTTACAGTCTTCTTATAGACACGAGTGTTGTTTTGCATACACTTTCTGATATGGTTAACTACGTGCAGGTAAGGGGTAAGATTGGAGGGATTAAAGGTTTCTCTTCTTTCATAAATCGATCATAGATCGATTGTTTAAGTTCTAAAATCTTAAAATTACAAGCTCGTCGCCATTTACCCAGAGTTTTGAAATATTAATGAATTCTTAATAAATAGTGGAGTTTGCCAGGAGCTCATCTTCATACTGTTCTAAAGCAGCAATTTTAGAAGGGTTTCGAATGATGGTCTGGGCCTATCTAAAAGTTGCCACTGGAAGCAACAACAGCATTGCTATCGGAGCACGGATTCAAAAAGTCTTACGCTTTAAACTCTTCGGTGATGAAGTGTGTTTGGACTTCCAAATGGAGATTCTACGTGATTACTGGACAGACCATTAGAAAGCAGGCCATCAGATACGGAAACAGGCACTTCAGTCTCTTCAGTCTGTACATCGACACCTCCACATTATCTGCAAAATGCAAAACCATCACCCATAACTCATATCACATTACTACAGTTGAGCTAAGCGAAGTAGCAACTTCGACAAAAGGAAGAGGCTGAGGAAACCTAAATTTATTCCTACTTCAGCAAGAATGATAATGCGGCACATCCGATATCTAAGACTTGAGCTTGTAACATAGTCTTAATCCAGCAAAAAACTTTATCTTTCTCTACCTTGGGATAACATAACCTGAGACACCGTCAAACCTAGTATGGAATTACTGCTAACTCCGACATCAAGCCCCATATCTGATGCGAATTTTCAGTAAGCGGAGAAACATAACTGAGATCGCCATCATCTAGTGCTATACGTAACAATACTTAGGTGGTGCTACAAACTGGGGTGAACTTGGACTTTATTCAGCAATCCTGTACCTTTAGACTGGTCTTTAGCTAACTGAAGAAGACATCATCTTAATCCAGGATTACGTTCCGATCTATACAAACAATCAGAAGTTGTATACTAGTGAAACGTAGCCTTAATGTACTCCTACTTCCCAATCTCAGCGATCCCGACATAAACGTGGCTGTACTGGAGACTGTCAAAGGTATCTACTTGTTAACATCGGCGTATCTTGGCCACATCACTCTACTGATAACGAACTGGATGGCGACGCCTAAACACTGTTTTTCAGATCACAGATACATCAAATTAAGTCTGAATGATTCCCTTCCCCGCCAACTAGCATTCCGGAGTTATCGGAAAACTGAGAGTCTCCTCTAAATTCTAGAGTTCCCATGTAACACCAATGAGCTCGACATGAAAGTCAAGGATTTTACCTTTTCTCTGCAGCTGCTTCCTGCCCTCTTATTCAACTAGAGACAAGAAAAAGCCGTACTGGTGGACACCCAAACTGAGACAGCTTAAAAACGTTTGCCAAAAGCACAAGAAAAGTGGCTGACTCGGACTCGTATAAGGAATTACTCAAAATATATAAAAAAAGAACAGGGGAAGGGAAAGCGACAATCCCGGAGGTCATGCTGTGGTAAAATAATAGAAACCTCTGAGATATCCTCTCTACCAATCAATGGACCAACTCAACCTGGTACTGGACACCCTGTTAACGACCAGTAACAACCTTGGTAGGACTACTGCTGCCATGATCAAAATTCACTATCTAGTTACAAGAGACAAGCTGCTCTTGTGATGATGATGATATCTGAAGAAGCTGCAGGGATGAAAAAAGATTACGTTTGTCAATCACATGCTGTGCTACTGTCCTATGTTATATCAACCCGTTGAAGAAATGCAAAGAGCTGCTTGCATAAGCATCAATTGTCTGTTAGGAACTTCTCCAACATTGCTCTTTTCGCTATCTTGTTCGGCATGCAGGTTGAAAATTACTCTAAGATACACCCAGCAATGGAAATAGCTACCAGCTTACTAGCGCTCCACACTCGACTTTTGAGAAAATGGGCGTGACTTAAAACTTGACTGTAATTACCTGATTGCAGAAAAGAACGAATGGAGGCTTTTTTAAATATGCAAATCCTTCAATATACACACGTATTGTACCGTCTTCAAAGCCGAAGCCTCAGCTATACATCATGTCGCTGCTTGGGTCTTCCTAAATCCAATCATAATCCACAACAACTGGTATAAGTGCGCCTTAACATTACCTTATTGAACTTACTGTCCTGTTCCCTCTCAGAAAAAAACTAAAACTCTGGGTAGTAATCACGAAACATTGAGATAAGTAAGCTCCTAAGATTCATATCATTATCTGGTTGGTTCTGGAGAAATCATTTACAATGGACCCTAAGTGAGGGGAGATTCCCTACCTACCTCACTGGATACTTTATTTGTTGTCCACTGATGTAGGACAGAATATGGTAGTAGTATTAACACTAGTAGCAAAGAGAAGCTAAGCAATTGTTTTGGCCCAGTCTCAGTAGGCAAAGATATTCAACGAATCCCTCTATTCAAACTAAGATATAGCAGTGCTACCAAAACCTTCAAGTTATCTGCACACCATTCATAACAACAGGTGGTGGTATTTTATGGAATCAAATCATTTGCATATCTAGTTTGCCTTCTAATAAAAACGGATTTTCTGTACACCAACCAGTAAAACGTTGTTGGTCACTAGATTTCGTCCCGTCTTTCCAAAAATCACAGTCCAGCATCATTCCTGGGAAAGGAACCTCACATGGTGCTAATATCATATCGACTTGCCGACATGCCGACAGAAATACGCCACATTCCTCTATTGGCTTCACACAAAAATAGCCATTAATCCAAGAAAATACAAATAAACTCGAGTTCGTAGCAAGAAATCTGCCACAAAATTCGATTAAGAGTCGAATTAACATAACCAAGTTCGCAGATCAACTCTTTTGTTTAAGCTAACATTTAAAATTCAAAATGAAGTCAACTATCCTCTCGATTGGCTAATAAAAGCAACGCCTTCCCATTACGACTAATTAACTTTTCACTTATTCTTCTTCTTCTTCTTTTTTTTTATTATATTTCGTTTTGTTCTGTTTTTTGTTTTTTTTTGTTTTTTGCATATTCCTGTCCGTTGTGATGGATAATTTATGTATCCATGGCATGAAAAAATGAAGAGCCCAACACATCCCAGAGAGTAGCACTTGTACACTTTAATGCGTAACCGCCATCACAGAAAAGGAAAGACAAAACGAAAGAAAAAAAGAAGAAAATAATAATATTCCACCATCGTTCTACCAATGATACGGCAGGGACAACCTTCTTCGTGAGAACTTTTACTTTGCAAGATCAACACATAACCACACGCAAGTGCACACGTACTTAAGTTCAGATACATATCGTTACCATGATGCCATTAGTGTCATGATGTCGTTTCTGCAACAATTATAGTTGCATGTTGCAATTTAACTTCAATACAAGGAAGTGGCCATGGGTTGAAATAATAACATGGCGCATGTGGCAATCTATAAGATTGTCGTTTATGATGGATTCCAATTCAATTATCAACAGAACAAAAAAAGAAAAGAAAAAAGGAGTGAAGAGAACCCTGACAAAAACGTCTTAAAGTGAACAAATTTGTATCGTTCAAGCAGTTGCTAAGAAGCTGAGATACATTCGTAATGAGAATTTTATTTGATTTATAAGACTTTCCCATAAACGATCAACCGATACTACATCCCAATGGCCGTAAAATACTCGTAAGTGCTTCGAATCCAACTAAAAATTCGAACCAATTCATCTATCTGGTTTTATAGACCAATCCACACAGAAAGATGCAAACCTACAGATACACCATACCTTTGGTCAGTTACCTTTTGGGTAGAAAACTCATGCTAAGTTATATCCAAAGATAGAGAGCGAAGTTTGCCTTCGATTATGAAGTAGAAAAATTTGTACCCCACATAGAAGGACATGTTTACGTGCGAAAAATGCACGGCATGCAATGTCACGACAAAATTATGTTAAAATGGTTCTACATTAAAATAATACCATGTATCCGTATCTAAAAATGTTGTGTTGTGGAAAAGATGAAAATGCCCGTTCCGCTGTATTGTAGCTGTAAGTCTTGGCCAACCACACTCAGATGAATAGAGATTGGTACGAGTGTACACAAGTTTAACCATGCCATCCTTTGGGGGGTTTAAGTTGATAGATTTTTTCTTTTAGTTCTTTTTACATCAATGGGGTACGGAAAACTTAAATTTGTCTAGCAAACTCAGATGATGAGATGGCCTTTAGTATTTTTTTTTTTTTTTTTTTTTGTTATCTTCAAAAAAAAAAAAAACACTTTGTCTTTGCGACATGAAAAGAAAGCCAAAGGGCGTACAAGATACACTTGAAGTTGGCCATTAAGAATTGTTTGTAAGGTGAGTGTAGATTCTGTGGCAAGACGTATGCAATGTTTCAACTTGAAGCTTTTAGAGATGTGACTCGTGTTAGGTGGGACCATAAATAATATTGTAAAACATAATTTATTTGATTTACGAGAAAGGTTGAAACTAAATAATACACATGCACATTGTACTTTATTGATGCAGCAGGTTCACATAATAGGTTTTCGTTGAAATAATGACGTAAGATTGATTTCTTCAAGTCGATAAATCTTGTTAATTTTGGTGTAGATACCAGCCAAATATTTAGAATGCAATTGTCACTAAATAACAGAACAAATTCTTTACTTCCAGCAGGAAAACCCGACGAATCTCTGTTCTAATGAACGGGGTATTGTTGATGTCCAAATGGAAGCAACAATCGGCCAAAGTAGTGTCCGTTAATTCTTCGGCATCTTCAGCGTTTGTAACAAGTGAACAAGGTCATATTGGTTTCTGACATGGTCTCCTCTAGACGCACAAGATGTTTGCTATAGTTCTTAGGTGCCACGCAAAGTCAGACTAAATACTAAACGCGCGTAAGTCCTTTCTTTCTTAAGAGCGAAGAGAACTATGTACGCAATTTTCGCGACTGAGATACTGGATTACGCAACACAATGCTGAGATCGTCAAGCATTAGCTTTTCGAATAATGGAAGCAGAAAGGTATCACCAACAGCCTGTCTAAAAACAATCATATGCTGCATAAACAAAATAAAGAGACAATTTGAAAGTCGTGGCTGAGTACTGTAGAAATAGGGTAGGCACTGAGGGGTGTTAAATTGGCGATGCACAGTCTTGTAACAGTTTGTGAATATCAATTTTGCTTATTTTACCTCCAAGTGGTACTGGACAATGTCCACCCGTGCTCGACTTGCAAAACTTGTAAGAGCGAGTACTGATCAGCAGACTATAAAATATTGTACAATAGCAGCACTATCTGGGCTACTCCGACATATTTGGAGCACAAGCTGGTGTGGATTTCGGAGACTAAATCAGGGTCTTGGATGAGCCCTTAATTCTAGGGGTTCTAGGGGTATCGATAATGTAACTGGTCCCTAAACTGGGGGTTGTGCCATGGAAAAGAAAACTAAGTTACGAAGCAACAATAAGCCTCGGATACAGACGGTTGTACTCGTACTATTGGCAACCCAATGCATGTATAATGTTAGGTCCCTTAATAGGCCACGTGCAGCCGAACAGCTAGCGGAGGCCCTGGACTGCCGCAAAGCAGATATTTCTGCCCTTCAAGAAATGCAATTGGAATGGCCGAACAAAAATAGCATGAAACACTGCGATATCTAATAATCGTATGGCGATTGTTATCGTCGACAAAAGCAGCGCCTATTTAGATGCAGATTCGTTGTTAGTGGCAGGCTTAGGCAAGAAGTCTTGAGTTTCCGGCATGTTAACGAGTGCCCTGTAATAATCTGTATTAATTATTAGAGGAGAAAGATGATGACACGAAAGATAGCTTTTAGGAGCTCTTGTACAAGACCTGCGAGCAGTGCCCTGACTGTGACATTTAAATTGTTCTTTGGTAGTACTGTCGGAAAGCATAGCCTATACGGGACCACCTCCGACAACGGATTCAGGCTAATCGGAGCAAAAGATGGTCGTAGCTAGTACTCGGTTCCCACTTCTCGATATTCACAATGGGACATGAAGAATTCCTGATCAATCAACGGTCAACCAGATTGACCACGTTGCGATCGACGCAAGGCACTCCTCCTGCTCCCGTATTATGAAAGTCTGAACCTTCCGAGGGGCCAATATCGACTTGGACCATTATCTTGTTGTAGCCAAGGTACAATTGCGGATATCCGAAACACCGCAAAGACAAGCCAATTCTATGTAAGGAAGTCTAACGTTGGACGGCTACAGTCGCAAGATATGTCCATTTATTTTCCGATCGAGTCTCCATTAATCTCTTAAAAGGTCCGATGCCACCAGCATCAAGTATCGAAAACCGGTGGGAACATTGCAAAAGAGACAACAGAGATGCCGCCTTTGATATGATGGGTTTCACTCGGCCACCAAGACGAAATCCCTGGTTTGACGATGAGTGCCGACAAGCACATGTAGCTAAGCCAGAGTCATACAAAGCGGCGCTTTGAACTAGAGTTGCACACGAGCTCTACGAGCAGAAGAAGATAGACGAACACCGGCTTCTCAGCAGGAAAAAGAAGAAGCAAGTTAAGTAAAAAAAAATCATATCAAGCTAACAAGATCCGAACAGAAAGCTATAGATTAAAGAAATGAAAATTTATGATAGGCTCACCTTTCTTTTCAACTGGTAAAAAGCTATACGTCTCCTTTGTTGACTGTAAAGCACTCATGTACAAGCTATATTGATTGGGTTTATCGCTGAAATTTAGATGGGTCCTACAATGCCGGTACGGGAGAACCAAGTCATGTGTATGGAATGACGCAGAAATGCCGCCAAGGTTCGAGACGATTGTAGGAACATATTGTCAAGGTGGAGGTAAAATCAGTCAAAGAGAAACGAAAAAAGCTCCGAAATTTGATCTGATCACGGGTGAAATTCTAAAAACACTGCCTAAAAAAGGTATAAAAAAATAGCACAGATAATAAATGCAGCGTTTAGACTAAGATATGTTCCATGTATATGGAAGGTCGCGGAAGTTATTATGGTACCAATGCCCAGTGAAGATAACTCTTATCGATCGATCTCATTGCTGTCAATCCTGTCAAAGCTCTTCGAAAAAATTCTACTTAAACGACTTCATTTGATTATAGAAGAAAAGGCACTGATACCAAACCATCAATTTGGATTTAGAAATAGGTACTCAACTATAGAGAAAAAGCGTTAGAAGAAAAACAAATATGCTCTATCATCTTCCTTGATGTAACACATGCTTTTGATAAAGTCAGACACAAGGGATTAATCCATAAGCTACAAAAATATCTTCCGAAATAATACCCAGAAATACTAGATTGTTACAATATATAATCCAGCGATTATTTAGAATTAAGCAAGAAGATGAGTACTCCGCAATGAAATGTATAAAAGCTGGAGTACCCCAAGGTAGTGTGTTAGGACCTATGCTTTTACGAACGAGCTATCACAAAATGACGAAACTACTATTGCCACATTTGCAGACCGTACTGCTGTACTTGCTGTCGGAAAAACCGTGCAGGAAGTTACAGAAAAACTGCAAATGACAGTAAATCATATATCTGATTGCAAATAAGATTAAATGAACTGAAATCAATTCATGTTAACTTCACCAATAAAAACGTACAACACATTCCTGCGTACATAAATAACAAAGTAGTGCTGCATTCCAACTCAGCTAAGTATTTAGGCATGACTCAAGACGCGAAGTTGCTCTATAAGCAAGCTCTAAAGCCAATATGGGCATATGGTTTCTAGCTTTGGGGGTGCACAAGTTAGAAAAATCTGCAAATCATTCAATGCTTCGAGGACAAAGTACTACGCAATATTTTTAATGCGCTCTGTTACATACGTAACGATAAGCAGCATAGGAATCTAAACGAGGTCAGAAAGATCGCCAGATGGTAGGCTCCGCAACCATGCTAAATATTAGGTTAGAAGTTTACGAAGAGTAAAACCATTCGAACTAGTTAACTACGAATTAAGAAAATAAATATACATTACAACATAAACGCACGAACTAAGTGATAACGAATTAAAAAACAAAAGTTACAAACCAAAGTTAGTTCCTTATAACATAGATTTACAATAGAAGTAAAGGGTAGTTCATTAAGCGCTTCTCATCGATTTTTTTTATTCATTTGAAATACCTATCAATGACATTATGTATGGAATATGACACCGTTCAAATGTCCGCCGCTGCTTCTCTGGGTGGCGTGCATCCGAAATGTCCAATTTTATATGACTCTGTTGCATAAAGCATGCTGAATTTGACCGATGGCATGGGTTATGTTGGCTTTGAGGGCCGCTGTAGTTTGTGGCTTATTCGCATAGATCTGCCACTTTAGAAAAATACACAAGAAAAAGTCTAATGGGTTCAAAGCGCACGATCTCGGTGTGCAGTTCACATCACCTCCACGTGAGAAGACTATGCCCTTGAATCGCTCGTGCGGAATTTCCAATGTAGTGTGAGCTGTGTGGCACATAGCGCTATTCTCTTGAAAGGACATGTCGTTGGAATCCATATCATCCAATTCAAGCCAAAAGAAGTTGGTAATCATCGGCCTATAACGCTCGCCGTTGACGCCATCATCTTCAACGTCGTTCTCAAAGAAATAGCAAAAAATCCACACGAAGCAGCGACTTTTTCGGGATGCATTGGACGCTCTTGGATTTTATGTGGATTGGTATCGTCCCAAATTCGACAATTTTGTTTGATGACGTACCCATTCATCCAGAAATGGGCTTCATCGTTGAAGATGATTTTTCATTTTTCGATGAAAATTAGGGTCAGTTTCCAACTGCTCCAGAGCCCATTCAGCGAACACACGTCGTTATCTATGGTTGTTTATCTTCAGTTCCTGGGTCAGTTGAATTTTGTACGGGTGCAGGCGCAAGTCATGACGCAAAATTCGCCAAGTTGTGGTCTGTGAAAGGCCGAGTTGTTGTGAGCGACACGAAATCGACTGCCCCGGATATTTCTGCACACTCACGCGGACAGCGGCGATGTTTTCGGCAGATGTTGCGTTTCGTCGACGTACGGGTGTGAACTCAAATTTATCCACCCCACTGTGAATAGTCCTCTCGGTATTACGATTATGACGATAGTAAAATGGGCGAAGCATTTTGATAAAATAATTTTATCATTTGCACGTGTTGTTGAACGCTATGTCCGTCTATGGTGATTTGGCAAAACAGACTGAATAAATGACAGCCAATTTGACAGATGGAGCTTCAACAATGTGGCCGCTATCAACTGTCAAAGCTCGGAAGTCCCTATTGGAAGACCCTGTATTAGAAACAAATTGCTGATAAGTTTAACGACTAGGTGGGATTGTTGGAAAGATGCTTTCCTCGCAAGCTCGCTTGCGACACCGCGGCATAACATCTTTGGTGTATTCTGATAAATTGAAAAAAAACATCATTTATAAGAACCAGAACTGATGGCTTAAATAAGTGAAAGGACATGAACTTGTTCGGTACTACACAACCCTAATGCGTAGAAGAACGAGTTATTTTCTTTTATTCAAATCCAGGCCGCGAATAGTTTTAAAAAAATCACATTTGAGATGTCAAACATTTGCATTTGTTTATTTAATTTGTTTAGACATTTTTTTAATTAAAAACATCTACATTCCTTATTAGAACATTTGCCATATTAACGTACATATTAAGTCATATACGATGTCTTACAGAGACAACCTGTATCTATTCATTAGGAATTCATATTTGAATTGTTAAAAAAAATTAACATGGCATAAGCCACCAATGTAATAATTTTTTTTTTTTTTATTTATCAATTTTCATAACTAAAGGTCTCACCGTTGGGCATTTGATTTAATCAAGTGGCTTCCCATTTTGTTGTAAGTCCCCTTTATTACCTTGAACCCGAAAATTTCACAAAATCTGAATCTAAATTAATCGAGTCAGAAATAATTTATTCATAATTCTCTATAGAACAGGTTTTTGTATTAATATTCGCATAAACAAAAAAAAAATATGAATAAATAATTTTTCACTCTTTTGGTATTACGTATCTGCCATTTTTGATGTTTTCCTTGAGTTAATTGATTTTTTTTCTTCCTCTGTCGAGCTCCTACATATTTGTGGATGTCCAGTCTATACATTCTTGTGGAATTAAAATTTTTAGTTTGAGTGTGTGTTTTTGTTTTTTAGTTTTATAAGAATCATCTGTGTCATAGTGAAGCAACAGCACTTTGTTTGCAGGTAGATAGATATTTGTGTCTATAAAACCGAAACGATTTTCTCACCTCCCTGTTGGAACAAGTTTATTATGGCTTTGGTACGACAAAATTATTTTATAGGAAGCTGATTAAAAAGGACAACAAGTTACCGCTAGTGTATCTATCCGTAGTAGAGGTGGCAGAGCACCATCTACTGGGTAATAATTTCGTAAATTTTATTGGATATGTTTACATTCCACACAAAATGAGAAGTTGAACAGTGCGGTGCTTGTTAAATTTGTATCTTTTTTACGATTCTTTCGAGGTGAGATTATTGCAATAAAGTGAATCAGTTTATGGATGAGGGATTTTGTTGACGTTTGAAATTAAGTTATGTTTGAGGTTGAAGTTGTACCTTAATTGCTTAATGTAATAAAAAATTGGTTTTATTTGAGATCAGTTTGGATTGGTGTAGACTGACGCCCATTGGACAGAGATCTGTTTTGAAATACTGAAAAATATTGCTTCTCTAAATTGCAATGGATCACTACTACACGAAATGGGTGCCAATGTCAGAAAGAGCTTTGCTTATTCAGGCAGAAAGGGATTATTGAATCAGACAAAAAAAAGTGAATCAACTTTTCTTTCGACTTTCCTCTTACAACCTTCGACAAATAATTTTAACTTCACGGAAGATTCTTGTTCAAGACGCTACTCAATATCCATATTCTTAGGCGTACAACGATGCTTTTATCCTGTATCTCACTGTGATCACTCCGCTTTCTATAGCTTAGGGTCATCCAATTCGTGGTCGGGAGTTGGCATCCCTGTTTCCATCACATACGTCAAACCGAACTGTAGTCCGAGACTGTATATGTTTAGTTCAAGGTGTAACATTTTACAATATGGATCGTTCAACAATCGCTGACCAAAAATAGTGATTCCATAGTAGGTACATTTCGCGCATTACCAACATATTATGGTCAACATAATTGTCCATCTGAGCGTACTATAGGCAAAACTGTAAAAAAAGTTCGAAAGGACTCGCTTGTTATAGATGTCATAAGGCCTATCCGCCATCAAAATACACGCTCTACAGAAAATATGGCTGCCTTTAGTGAAAGTGCTGAGGAAGATCCAAATCTAACGATTTCACAGCGAGCACTGCATTTGGGCTTGTCTTACGGCACATTATGGCGTATTTTGCATTTGAATTTCCATCTACACCCTCATAAAGTTCAACTCACTCAAGAATTATAGCCAGCTGACCACGGAGTGCCTAGAACATACGCCGATTGGCTGCTTGAACATCAGTGTTTGGATGACCAATTTTCACATAAAACTTTCTTCAGCGATTAGGCTTATTTTTCCTTCGGAGGATTAACAAACAAAATGTTCGCATATAGGGAAGTGAAAATCTACACGTAGCTGTCGAAAGACCATCGGATCGCATCCACAAAAAGTCACTGTATGCTGTGCAATTTGGACTGGTGGTGTCATTGATCAATACCTTGTCGAAAGTGATGACCCGTCAATTGTCATCACTATAACCAACCGATTTTGTTTGGCCTCAAATCGAAGATATGGATGTGGAAGACATGTGGTTTCAACAAGACGGTGCCACATCTCACACAACACGACCCGTTTTCGCATTATTGCAATAGTAATTTTCTGGACGACTTATTTCACGTTTTGGTGATGTGAACTGCCCACCAAGATCGTGTGTTTTTTCGCCGTTGGATTTCTTTTTGTGGAGTATCATATTTATGCACACAAACCGCAAACTCTTGACGCTTTGAAAACAAATATTCGTCAAAATATGGCCGAGTTATTGCCCGATATGAGTTAAAAAGTCATCGAAAATTACCTTGTAAGAATCAAGGCCTGCAAGAACTCCTATGGAGGTTACTTGAATGATGATATATTCCATTCATAAGGGCAAGATCCAGACAGTATATTAAAATATAAATTTGATCGAAATCTGAATCATAATTGGCGTAGTCGCTCATTTTTTCATTGACACGTTCATGCGCCAACTATATTTTTTTTTCATTTTTAGTAAGCGGAATTCCGTCAAAAATAATAAGTATTGTGTCGCCTTTTTGAAGCATATCTTCTCGTCTGTGTGCCCAATCCATTCTCATCTCCGTCTTCAAACTATGATACTATGATACAACATCCAGAATATACGTATTAGCTTGAGACAATGATTTTGAAACATTAGCAGCTTTCTTATTACAGAATGACATTTTTTAGCTTTTTATTGATCAGCAAATCTGACTCAATCCCAATAGCAAAGACGTGATCGATATTGTGGACACTTCTGAATAATGATCGGTAGAGTGTTAGAACCAGATAACCTGCTTCTTCAATACCAAAAGTGGTTCCAAAGAGTTTGTGAAGATGTTGTTTGCATTTATTTTAGCAGCGCCACTTGAATGTCATTATGCCCTGCTGTCCTACTGTTTTAGAACTTATTTTTCATCTGTCAACGCCGTTTAATCGTTTGTTGAAGTCGTCTTCCTGATTCTATTCCATTTCTACTGCTACTGCTTTAAGGGCTTCATAAACTTGGCATGCCCTTTTTATCTTCTTGCATATCCTATCCAGAGTTTTATCTTAAACATAACCATCATGGGATTGTGAACTGGTTCTTTCACTTCCTCTTGTCTTCCTAACAGCAATGATATATATGTTAGCCAACTTAATTGGCCGCAATTTTCCTCAAATTAGAGAACAACATTTGAGAGTGTTGATACAACATCGGCAGACCGTCTTCTGGTAAATATAGAGTAAAGGTCTATATTCCATATATGCTTGCATTAGTATGCCTGGTGTCCACGGATTCCAATATAGCATGCGACATCTCGATCTTACCCCAAAGAGTGAAGAAGGCAGGGTAGATACGATATCAGAATTCTTATCCTACAAAATTACCGACGTTCAATCGACCTATTTGCTGGCGATATGTGTGTTGAATGGATTAACCTACGATAACCCGGAACTCCCAAACGATTAAACACTAAAAGAAATTAGATCACCAGGGCCACATAACCAAAAAAAAAAAAAAATTAGAGAGATTGGGTCAGAAACCATAAGCCAAAACTATCCGATGATGAATGATTTCCGTCGACGAATGAAGGTGAAGCAGGACAGAAAATAGATTCACAAATCATTTTTGGGTATCTCTTTAAAATTCCCGACAGCTCTCACGTATTGACTTAATTTAAATCAGAGCCAAACGACAAACAGGTGACAGATACAGTTCAATTTGGCAAATATTTTAAAATTGTCGTTGCACGAACAGAGTCATGTATACAACCGGCGCTGCAGCGGATTGCACCCTTAAACTTCTTACTGTCGATGAATATCAATGTCTCGCTGTCATGTAAAACAAACAATTAAACAATTCTCTGTGGATAACAATTACTCGCCGGTTCAGTTAATTAAAAAGATGTTCGGATGGCGATATCCAAACTAAAAACAATTAAAGCACACGAGTTAGTAACTTCTTTGAGAATCAAGATTTGATTTGGCAAGCTTCATACTTTGCTTCATGTGTTAAATGTGAGGTAGATGGGGCCTATTTCCATAATTCCACGCTTCTTCAAGAAGATCTGGATCAGTTTTCAATCTGGTAACTAACATATTGCTTAGAATTCAATACCAAATACCAATCATGTAAATGCAACCCGTCTTCTCCCCAACTTTATTTTCCCTATGACCAACTTTTTCCCTTGGATCAATATTTGCAACAGTGAGCTGTTGTCAAACTCAACTTATCACTTGACTTTCTTACACGGTGATTCAAGGAATTTTCCAACCCGTACATAACCAGATCTCTCTATTGACCGTATGAGTATGAGTATTGAGTATGTCAAACAAACTTGGTCCCCATTTCTCCAAGTTTATGTTTCCCGAACCCGAACGTCGTTTCCTCAGATTTGTTCTCCGTAGAGAAGAAGGTACGAATATTGCTGACATTCCTTTCATTTATCGACTGTTCTCAGGCTTCATCGACTACGCATCCCTTTACAACTCTATTACCTTCAACACCAACCCACGTAATTTACTTTGCCCTCGTCTCTTGTGGTTCCGACGAACCAATCTCCTACATGCCCCGAAAGGTCAACTCAAGCCTCTCCGTTTTTGATTTTATTCTGAGCACTTCTCATCTCATAGATATCCTCCACCATTTCCTTGGTTCCTAGCACTTAAGTCTTCGGTAGTTTCTAAGCCCTAGTATTAAGCTTGCATTAAGCCAAATAAATGGGGTGTAGGATTTGAAAGGCCCTTTATCTTACAACTAATTCATGCAGGGTGGAATATGGTGACAGATGGCATCTATAAACTTGGGAAATTTTCAATAAATTTTATTTCAAAAAATCACTTTCACTCGCGGCAATGATGTGAAAAGTTCATGCTAATTTTGCACGTGTATGCGCAGCAATCAACAAATTCCAAGAGACAGACTCAGTACACAATGTGAAGGCGCTGAAACCTGTTATCCCCGGATGTTCAATAGAAATTATCACCGCAGTAAAGGGAAGTGTCGAAAACGACCCAAAAACCTCCATTCGTCACCGTTTTCAGGCGCATGACCTCTCCGCAGTCACACTGTACCGAAGATTTGGCTCTCCGTGAGTAGAAGGTCTAATTAACGCAAGAAATGAAGCCGGCCGACCACCAGCAGAGCTTTACGTTCTCGGAATGGGTCCTGAAAGACATGCGGGCTTATACTGATATTTGCAAGAAGTGTTTTTGGATAAAGCCTATTTTCAGATTGGCGGATACGTTAATAAGCAAAATTGCCACATCTGGGGCATCAAGAGTCCACGAGTGATTCAGGAGATGCCAGTCCACCCAGAACGACTAACTATTTGGTGTTATTTATGGACCGGTGATGTCATAGGGCCGCACTTTTACGAAAATAAGGCTAGAAAAGCTATTGCGGTCAATGTAGTGCGCTACGGAGACATGATAAACAGTTCTTTGTGGACGGGGCTCGAGGATATGGATATGGACAATATTTACTTTCAACAGAATGGTACTATGTGCCATCGCCAAATAATCGAGTTATTGCGCATGAATTCGCCAAGATCAAGCAACTAGACTTCTTTCTTTAGGGCCATATTAAAAGCAAGGATTACGCCAACCATCCGCAAGCGATTCCAACTCTGAAAGCGAACATTGAAGCCGCCATTGCTAAGATAGATCCACGACAGTCATTTGGGAGATGCTGTGTTCAAATAGTGCCCGTATGTATACTTCATAAAGCAATAAATTATAATAAATTTTTGAAATACAAAGACTCTATAAAACCGGACTGGATTTTGGCAACCCTGATGAGGATGGAGAATGCATGACTCTTTATAAAAGTCGAAAAGTATTAAATTGGCATTGTCATTGTGCATTAACTCGTTAAGAGCTTCAGACCTATCAGACCTATCAGACCGACTTCCATTTTGCTATAGATAATGAAAACGAGAGTCCCTTCGACAATGCAACTTTTAACGCCGCCGTGTTTAACTTGGCGAGATGAACTATTAGTCTCAATATTATTAAAGCAATGTTAGTAATCCGAGTCTTGGTTGTGGATGCTTACCGCGGTCAATATGTACTCGTAATGACGGTTGTACAGGTTGCGCGCAGAGCAAGATCTGCTAAGGTGCTTGCAGATTTTAAGCGCAGGAAAGGCTATTCGTTATCGATTATTGGTTCATAAGAAATGAAGGTTGTTCTTTTCACAAGAATATGGAAACTCACTGGGTTGACTCATCCACATCACCTTTTTCTCAAACAAAGCCAAGTGTATCAGTGTTATCCTGGATAGCACCCTTTTCGGCATTGAAAACGTCGCATTGGGAACCTTCAAGGCGCTGTTAGCTCTTTGTACGAAATGAGGCTTTTAACCGAGAAGGGAACCTTTTATTTAGACTTCACAATTCGTAAGGCAAATTTGTGGCTACCTTTCAATCGGAGGCATATACAATTCTGATGGCAATGAACTATGAACTATGTTGGTAAGTACAGGTGTAAGAAGCAACAATCCAGCTGCAGTTGAGGCACACTTAACATCTCCAAGATGATGCAAAGCACGCATTCAAAATACCGAATTCACTGAAACACTTCTCAGGGCATGTTTACCGCGTTGAAACTGGCTGTTTACTCTGTTAGGGTTTCCATTAATAATTGAGTCTCTTATAAGCACAGCTGTAAAAGAGACGATTTCCGGATCTATAAGAAGTCAGCGGCCTTTCTGTGTTCTTGGGCAGGAAAGATTTTACTAAACTCTGGCTAAATATCCAAATGCTACGAGGGTTCAAATTATAACAACAATGACACTGTGGAGGTTCTACTTAATGAATGTATCTGTGAATGCTTGCATAAGGAACCAGCTTCAAGGCGCTCTCGATAATCATCAAATATTTCCTTCTGAATTGAACCGATATTGGGCAAGGGCTCTTCCAACCGTATTTTGCGTAGACCTTCGTCTGCCAACCATTGCTTGATTTTTTGTTTCTATTTTAGGTAGAAAGGTAGGTGCTAGGATCTCGTTATGACTGCGAGGCATAACATTAATGCCATCCTCAGCAGCAGTAATTTGTTATTTTAAGTATAAATTAGGCCAAAAAACATTCCTTTCATAAATTCATCAGGCCCCTTAGCAACAAGTTCGTGTCTCACTCTTTCCATCGATTTTACTATTTTATATTAGGAGCGCAACTAAATTATCGCTGCTGCAGAATCACTTTTTCGTGCCTCTGCTCATATTCGCTGAGTGCTCGCCTCAAATCGCATCAATTGGAGTCGAGACTGTTCCCCAGTGATGGTTTCGTTAGGTTCATAATAAATAACACCGACATGGTCCAACCAAATACACAGCTTAACCTTCGCAGCGTGAATATTCGGCCGAGCCGACTTTAGAAGCATGATCGGGCAGACCCCATGACTTTCTTCTCTTTGAATCGCTGTAATGAATCCATTTATTATCACTCGTCACGACGCGATGAAGAAAACCCTTCCTTTTTTGCCTCTGGAGCAGTTATTCACAGGCGAAAAAAGACGCTCAACGTCCCTTGGTTTCAAATCATAAGGAACCCAAGTTCATTGTTTTTGAATCATTCCGAACGCATGCAATTGCTTAGAAATAGCTTGGCGGGTACGAGTATCTCCTAATGCTGAAGCAAGCTCTTCTTGCGTTAATCGATCAATGCCTCCACTTCAGCGTCCTCGAATAATTTTGGCGTTCCTTCACGCGGACAGTCGTCAACATCGAAATCACCAGCGTGGTTACGGCACGTTGTTTCACTTAGAGCAGAATCTCCGTAAACTTTTTGGAGCTCTCGATGAGCTTCAGCCGCCGTTTCCTTCGAATGAAAGAAGAAAATCAACAGAAAATCAACAATGACGATCATTTGGCATAAAATCAGACATTTTCACACAACCAAGAGTATATGAAGGTTTGTTTACCATATGTCTAATCTTGGTTCATGACGTTTTGTATATGTCAAAATCGACCAGCAGTCACTGCTGGAGAGCTAGTTGCGCAGCTACCATTATGTCGTTGAACTAACTTTTTATGTGCGATGTTTTTGTCGACAATGATGTAGGAATACAAAAGATTGTAGTAAAAGTTCAGTCAACTGCATTGTTTGTCAAAAACTCGTACAAATGGAATGACAAACGCGGAGATGATAAAATTCTACAGAATGTAGGAATTTCACAGGATGGATAGAAGATAGGATAGGTCTTGGCCTTATATTATGTAAATAGCTTTTCGACATCGAGATTTCAAGACCTTTCTGCCTTATATAAATTTGTTTTGCTTTTCATTACAATTTTCATACATTGAAAACCAATGACCACTAGCATCTTAGATTTACTGCTTACATACATCATTTATTGCGAACTTTCCTATTTCTGCCGAAATATTCTGTCAATTTCCAAGGCATCACCTTAAGGACAATTAACTATATGAAGATTGGTTTGATTATGATTGGAGAAATGCCTATCCATGCTTATTTATGGAAGGTCTGATCAACCATAAACAGATTGAACGCTTCTCATGTGTCATAAAATCTACACAAGAACTTCACTCATATTGCCCACCATTAACATGCAATACCACATCATTCTCCTACAAAGTATCAAACGGACTCTTTATACAAATAATCAAGTCATATCCATCTCATTAACATCCCTCAGCGATCTCTGAAGCCATATTTTTCCTATCCGCACACTTGAGTCATCATCAGCCTTTTTTCTTTCATTGGCGATGCCCTTACTGAATATTGTGCAGCATAATTCGCTAAAAAAAGGAAAGGAAAAAGCAGCCAAAGAAAAAAATTAACAGTATACAATGGAAAACGTTCTACGAGATACTCATACTGCGGACCACGGATAGAAGGAATGCGCTCATGGAGAGACCGTCGGACCGTCAGTGAGTCGTATGTTCGGTGTCTTGCGGTCTTGTGTTGGAGGACAAAATTTGTTTTACCTGTCCTTGTTGTGGCATCATGGAGATGGATGTGGTTGCTTTGCCTTTTTAATTTTTTCTTACACCTCTGTCTGTGTATCTGGCCGATTGATGGTGACTGGACAGCAAGCGACGGCTGCCGGTGCAACGCTGCGTACCAATGTGCAGTACAAAGAGTATTCGTACTCGTATGCACATAGTTCCGTAGGAAGATACCGCAGAGCATTTCTCGAAAATTAAGTGTTGGGCTGTTAGTTTATTGGTCGGTATGAGCGAACGAATAAACGAATGGATGGATGGAAATGGAAACCGAAGCCGTAGCCGAAGCCGAGGCTGAAGCTTAACGTAATACCAGAAGTTTACTTATTTGTTCTTGCAACCCATACATTATTATTATTTTGATTATGATTATGATTTGAAGAGGGCACGTAGCGGTGGTGTGCAAGGGATTGCTATTTCTTGCCGCCGCCCCTTGAGTATGTGTGATTGGATGAATTTTACATGCAAAATGGTCCACACATACGATTACACTCGGTAATAATGTCATAAGCCACTTTTTTTCTTAGGCTTACGGATACCTTCCACTTTTTTCCTCCTGACCATACACTGTTGGTCACATTATTTGGAGCAGAATAATCCACGCTACATACACGCTCAAGTGCTGGATATGACGCGACGGACTGTGTGCTGACGCAATCGTTGTAATGCGTGCGCAGAGGCAAATTGGTGGCTCATAAATTCCGTGCAATATAATTGCATGGAATTAAATTCACACCTTGTGTTGTTCGAACTGATAAAATAGCAAATTAGTTGCCATGTTGTGACTGTCGATTACAGTCACTAGTCAAACCGATAAACATTGTATCTGACGAGAAGGAGCCAAGTTTACACACTTCATAGGGTAAAGATCGAATATCACGTTTGCAGCGGTATCTTGAAATTAAAATTTGCGGAAAAAAATTAGCCGAAAACCAGTTTCGGAACAAATTGATTTCGTTGATTGATTGTATGAAAAAATTTCTAGAGAAAATGTCTTAACTCGGGCTTTGTAAGGCTTCCATCACGCGATGGGTTTTGAATAATTTAAAAACGAGAAGCAATGGTTATAGCACCGGACATTTATGGACCTCTCTTCTTCATGTCATCCTACAGCAACCTCTGATAGTTTTCAGAGAACTATGAAATTGAAATGAAAAGTCATCTTATAGTAAGGTGTGTGTAAGTGACCAACATCAATGCAAAATAAATCTTAAATTTTTGACGACATCCCGCAATCAAAAACGAATAACGATTTGTGTTGAGAACATGCAGATTGCCTCCATTAATAGAGACAAAGTATGTTCGAAAATGTCATATGCCGCGAACTGGACAAAAAAAAAAAAATAGGATGCAGTATTTGGCTAGTAGGTCGATTAACCCTCCAGCTCGCTTTGGCTGCTACCCTACTCTGGAAAAAATAGGGAGAACGTCAAGCTCGACTATTGACTAGTTATTAAATTCTGGTCTTGACACTTATTTGGATGTGTACAATCAGGTTTCTGATTAGAATGAGACGCGTTACTTACATAAGATGCCACAGCTTTCACCAAACCATGCAAATGAGGTAGTGAAGGTAGAAATTGTTTGATTCAAGCTTACAGTTCAAAACTCAACTTGAATTCTTAAAATCATAGAAATGAGAGCGGTTACAAATATAGCACAACTCATGCCAAGAGAGAAACCCAAGATACGTAAGTAGGTGCCTTAGATACTCAACCTACTCGATCAATTTGCTTATCAACTTGCTTGTGATTATCCTTTAAGTATCCTAAAGCGCGGGAGGAATATCAAAATCGTCATATTTCCATGTAGCTATCACTATGCAGTGACTCCAGATATTTTACTGAAATTATTCATTTTCTGGCAGGTAAAAACTGACCGGTAGACATTGATTCAAGAATGGAATCAATGAACACATTGTAAAAACCAGCATCATAACTGAGAGATGACATACTTCAACTGGTGAAAACATCAAACGATTTGACAGTAATAGACTTTGCCTAATCAAAGTATCTGCATTAAAACTTAAATCTCAGCCACATTAGTGAAGGATGGGTACTAGTTTGTATCCCAATATTGAGTAAACACGGAAAAGTTTATAAATGCAACTTCATAAGCCCTGTAGTTTTGAAAACAGGCTTCTTCTGAATGTAAATGTGATTGTAGAACCCAGGAATTGTATTTCACTTAATCAACTTCAAGATGGTTATATAGACTCAATTTTAATTAACTTGGGTAAACAATGGTACCACTGCCTCCAATTTGAGATCCTATTTCAGCATATAAGTCTCAATAGGCATCAACGCTCTCAGCAACCAAGCGGTTGGTATAAAGGTTTTCCTGTTTAATATCTTAGACGGTATGACTTGTTCAACCGAAGGAAAGCATTACTAGCCAAAAGGCTTAACTACCAAGTCAACTAACTAGTAGACTGGACCTGGGCAAATGATAGATCAAATCTTTAAATTTAGGCAAATCCTAGAAAAGATCAGTAAGTTGCAATTCTAGAATTGCTATTTCCAAAGTCAAAACCATACATGATTTATTTACGTCGAAGTATTGTAGTTAAGACCTATACGTAGAAAGTCTAAGGAGGTTCTATATGCGGACGTTTTATTAAGAAGGTCATTTTAATGGGCTCAAGAATTTAGAAGTTACATAATATTTTCTGCAAACCCGAAAGAGCGGCTTCTCTCCAGAAGATTAGTTACTTTTTTTGTTGGTTAAAACAGTGAAATTGGTAAAATTGCATTCCCCGAAAATTCATTGAATGTAGCGGAAACTGCTACTGCAAATCGTCTACGTAGTCATTCCAGAACATCGGGACCATATACCTGTTTTGTAAACATCATCTTGTATTTACTTGGTATTGTATTGAGTTGATGTCTTGTACGAGTATGTGGTGTCGCTTTTGAAAGTTGCGAATATCTCCAGTTCATACAGTTGGTTGCCGCAAAGATACGTTTTAATGTTGTTACCTTATTTCTCATAATTTTCTGTATACTTCTATGTATCGTATTCAGCTTTTGGAGCTGTGGTGCAGGCATTCTAAATTATGAACTTTTATTTCCAATTTATGTTTAAGAAAATGCGGTGAACGGATGTGCATCACTCTGATTTTGTTGGCCTTAATAATAAGACCATTGACTACGTTGAATTCTTGCACAATTTTTTCACTTTTTTTTTAAGGATTTAACACTTAAAAGAGAAAGATGCTTGGCTCAATGGTTATTCCGCTCCATGGATGCCACCCATCATTTAATAGGGAGACTAAATTATTAGTGTAAATTGACTTGTTGTATTTTAAGCAACCATTCATCTCACGAGATTTTAGTTGCATGAACAAAAGAATGTCTTTCGGGCAAGGCCGGTATTGAACCCCTGAACGTCCGATTGGGAAACCACTTGAGACACGGCCACCGTGGCGAATTATCAAAATCATCGTATCGTCTACGTAGGCAAATACCGTGTTTTCCTGAGCACTAACAGCATGTCATTCATATATGTCGATAATAAAAAGTAGAGGATCCAGCTTGCGGGACGCTATAGTTTGAGCATTTTTCGTCATTTAGGCTATTTTTTATTTTTAATTTAAATATTCAGTTTTTCAAATAATTCTTAAACCTTAAGCCCTCTTCGTATGAATGGTTTTTCCAACTGCCGTAGAATATTTTCTTCTATGAAAAGTATAACCGTGTGCTGATTTTTCATTTGACTTGTATTTATTTTATTTGCAAAGTCTGTAATCAGGATTTTATATTTCTCAAGGTATTCAATCAGTCTTTTGGCAATGAGTTTTTCTAAAACCTTAAACCGAAAATATCTAAATCGGCTGGTGGTTTCCGAACGGACAACAGATATTTTAAGAGTTCCAGGTACTGTTGACTGTCCAAAGCTTATATTAACTAGCTTTTTAATAACCGGAGCCAATACGCCTACATTAAACCTTAAATCTCTTGACCTTATAGCATCTCCACGATCCGACCTGTTTTCTTTTGAAGCAGTAATCATCTTGAAAATTTCTTCCGTACTGATTTCATAGAAAAACATAGCAAGTTGGACTCTATATGATGGCTGGAATAGGACTTGTGACTACAAACATGTATAGTGTTTTCGATATCGCTGACTAGTTTACCTGCAAACCTATTAGCTAGACCATCAAAATTGTCGGTTGAAAAGTTTTTCGATAGAGCATCATTAAGATTTGCTATAGGTCGCAGTTTGACACGTAGTCCCGTCCTGCTGGAACTACACAGAGTAGCCTAAATGCAAGTTTTTTTTTTAAAAATAAAATAAAATCAACAAAAATCCAATATTTTTAGTATGTTATAGCTTTATTAGGAGGAAGAACATTCCCATTGGTTATAGAAAACGCGTCCCTTCAACCCAATTTTCCAACACCAGGGCTTTAACAGTTTCAGGATTATCTGCATGAAATCGATCTTTAAGGGTACCCCACAAAAACAAGTTTAATAGGCTCAAATCGCAGTTCCAAGATAGCCAATTGACATTGGCAAGGTGGCTGGTAACACGATTCCTGAACTTAGTGCGCAAAAGATCGATTGTGTGATCGACAATTTGGCATGACAAGCCATCGTGCTGAAATCAAAGATCATGTAAGTCTATGTCTACAATTTCAGTCCACAAAAATTCGGTAATCATCGCTCTGTAGCGCTCACCGTTGACCAAAATGGCGTTTCCAACAGCATTTTCGAAATAAAATGAGCCAAAATCCGCACCAAACTGTCACTTTCTGCAAATGCATTGGCCACAGCAGCCACATTCTCATCGGAACGTACCGTACGACAACGGGTACCATGAGTGCTATCCGCAGGCAAGCTGGTCTCATGAACTTTTTACACAAACTTGCATACAACAGAAGCGGTTGGTGTTTCATTTCGGACAAAATTTCTTTTCAATAAACGCACTGTTTGGACAACACAGCACTCACTTTCGACATAAGTTTGCAATATTTTCCAATGTTCCTCAAGGATAAAGTGATGTATTCAGTTCTGCGGAGGTACGGTACTGACTGACAGTTAAGATTTCGATCCAAAACGAAAATTAAATTTGGACTATAACAATAAAAAGTTGTTGTATCGATCACCATTGACTGTAACTCGACCACTTCCTCATTATTAAGGAAATAAGGCTTGATGATGCCACACGCGTATGTAGCCCATTAAACGGGTACGTACAGTAAATTATTGTGGGTGAAATGGTGTCTGAACGGCCACTTGCGTATTGGTTTCATTCCATATATGGCAATTTTGCCTATTTATGTTACCGTTGGGCCAAAAGTAAACACATTTTGTCATAAACTTCCGGTCATCTTGTAATTACTTTTAACCCCATTCAGTGGAGGTCTGAAGCATGCATTCTTGCACCAAGGGACTAGGCCAAAATAGGTTCGCAAAATGTTCGAAGTTGTGGACAAATTAAGGCCGATTTCCTGTTCAAGCCTACAAACGGGGAAATTTGGTATCACTGACCTTAACTGCAGCGAGAAAATATTAAATCTCAAAACGGTCTCACTAAATCTCCAGAAATCGATTTCTCGAAATTGTCTTGTGAGAACTCTAGACTCCATCTAGATTTGGACAGAGCCATAGAACAGGCACGGAACCACACCTTGACCCCCCACCTGTCCGTCTCTGAGTTCGTGGCAGCTCAATCACACTTATAAGGATGTCTTTTCGAATCGCAGTTATTGTACCTCTTGTACAAAACTGGTACACCGACGGTTCGAAAATGACTAATGGAGCATCAAACGAAGTTTTCAGTACCAACTACAAAGTATTAAAGACCGTAGACATTGTAATTCTATATTACAAGCTGATGCTTATGCTATCGAGGTCTGTGCCAGAAACGGTAGCAACGCCTCAGAAGAAACCTCCGCAGATCACACATCAACAGTTCCTCAGCTCATTTAAAACTGTTTATAGAGTATCCTGTAACTTTCTGAGCACAAAATTGGACCTAAGACACAGAAGCATCCCAGCAATAAAGCTATTGACGAACTGTTGACGAGCGGATGCTCAGCAGCATTTAATTGGGGCTGTTCGTAGTGCTTCCTGTGCGAACAACTTTTCTCGGATTCGGCTCATACTGAAAGACCTATACAGTCGTCCGCGATTTAGATTCGAGCTCCTATGCATAGATCCATGGTTCATGGCCTAGCACGATCTTGTAGACGTCTTTTAAAGCACCGCGATCGAATTTTTTCAACATTTCTTTGGACCAATCGACACGAAACTTTGAGCATTTTGAGCGATTGTGAAACTATGCGTGAAGAAATCTTTTTCCCCGCCAAATGTTCATGCAATATTAAATGTGTACAAGTGGAACTAATGCCCAAGCTTGCCTCAATTTCACGACAAGTATTGATGTTTCTGACACAGCAACCGCATCTGGACGACCTTCACGAAATTCTTCCTGGAGCGAACGACGACCACGATTGAATTCGGAAAACCAGCGAAACACGGTGGCAGGAGTTGAAGTTGAAGTTGAAGCGAGTTGGTCGGCTCACTGTTGTTGCGTTAATCTACGTCGAAAATCATGAAACGAATATCGCACGAAAATGTTTACGATTTAATTCCATTTTTTGGCTGAGATGAATTTTTCAAGTCTCTGTAAAAGACGAAAATAGAACTCCTATGACAAAACATTCTGAGCACGTGTGGCATTAAAAACGGTAAATATTACGTATCAGAAGAAAGGCCACGAATGCGTATATCAAGAGAAGTTCAGTGCCGGGAAAATACAATGAGTAGATAGGAAGTTGGACTTCTAGAATCGCAAGAGACCAGCAAGGCTCTTGCAGACCGCCTTTATCTCAACCTGACTACCAATTCTGAATCACGGGCATAAAGGGGGAAGGGTTATTTGTGATGCTGCTAGAATACCATCAGAAATGTCGTCACTAATGTGCAAGGTTTTACAAATCATCCACATGCAATACGATAAGCTCATGGTTGAAAGAAGAATTCCAAGCGGGCACTTGCAGCTAAGAAAAAGGCATATCGTCTACACTACATGCAAGAACGAGGGCTGACACAAGAATCATTGTCACCAGCCGAGGTGAAAAGCCGAACACGAACTTCTGCGAAAGAAAAAGTGGGAATTCGAAGAGAATCGAAGTCAGAGGGATCGAAAAAGGCTGCTTTTCTTATGAATCTTGATTAATTTTCCTAAACGGACGTGTAAGGGCAACAAAATTTGAACCGATCACGGTATCATCGTGGTAAAGATATAGTCAATGCTGAAAATTTTGAAAGGCCATTTCCACACACTACTAAGTGGCAGACGACGGGCATACTGCTGTCAGGCAACATTTAATCCAACCAATATTTCTGTCCGGCTGATCAGTATGGAGTGAGAATGTCAATATCGGAATTCAAATTAAGAAAATCCACAGGAGCATATGGTTTAATGGTCGAAGCAAGACCAATGATCTGCAGCAACTCATCTGTAAAATGTGACTGGAAGAACGCATCTCAGCATCGTGAATGTGAATTATGTGAATGTCTTAAACCGATCATGAATCACCTGAAAGGTTCATATCAGCGCGATTTAAAACTGTGCAAGTCCACCTCTTCGTCTATTTGAATGCGTCGGTAGAGCTATACAAAGCCATATCTGGTTTGGATATCACTGCTTCCACTTAGAAACATATTGCTCAGAGACTTATCGTAAAAGTCTTTGAAGATGCCAACAAAAATATTTACATTGTCCAAACTGCCATACCTGGTGTGCGATTTCCCCTCCAGGGTTAATGGGCCCTTATTTTTAATCAGAGAGAAACTGTAACTGCTTAGTTCATTCATTGATGTAGATATTGCTTCTTCTATTTGCCGGTCGGACTTCACACTACTTTTTTTAGTGAAGATACGAGTACCTCAAGTCGAAAGTTTGTAATAATAATACTCAAACGATTCAGACTCTTCTCGAAAATATCCACCGTGAAATTTCGTGGGTCCGCCTGCAACATGAGATACAGTCAGTACTAAAAATTATGGAAGAACCTCTCCAGCGGACTGGTAAACGGCGAAAGGAAAAAAAATACTACTGTCAGGCAGGCTACACCATTTCATTCGGACGAAGATCGCGAAAAAGACCGTCCACCTGACCAAAATGAAGTGAAGATATCTAAACATAAATCTAACAGATCCTCTGTATCCGACGCTTTGATTTAATTTCATTTTGGTGGGGGCGAATGCCCCCATTTATTCGGCTTAATACAAGCTATAACCCAAAAATTAATCTTAAACTTAAAACTAAGGCTGGTTGGAGTGGTGAAGGAGAACGTATTTGAGGTAGGAAGTGGTGCGGTGGAAGTGAAAGACGGTAGGGTTTGAATTGATTTTTCGTAGCATACGGGAGATTGGTTCGTTCACGCCATAGGAGATGTGGTGGATTGGTACATAGATAGAAGAGGCGAGTTGTATGTAGACTACGAAGGTTAGTGTTGACTAAAATAGAGTTGTGAAAGGAATGCGCATTTAAAGTGAAATGAAAGGAGTCGATGAATGAAGAGAAAGACAGCTGCGTTCCTCAAGACTGTTTAAGTTAATAAGGTTGAGACGGTTTTGATAGTGGGGCAGAGTAAAAGCATCGTCCCAAGGCATACCTCGAAGAGCAAATTGAAGAAAACGGCGCCGGATGCTTTTGATTCTCGAGATATGAACACGATGATATGGGGACCATACTTGACTGGCGTACTCTAGGAGGGGGCGAACAAAGGTAATATAGAGGGACCTGGTCACGTATGGGTTGGTGAATTCTTTCTTTACAAAACGTACTGCAGAGTTGGCTTTGAGGATTATCTCATCCATATGTAAGCGGAAGTTGAACTCTCTATCACACAAAATGACGAGGTCGCGAAGAGATTGTACGCAGGAGATAGGTTGTTTGTGGAGAAAGTAGAGTCGGGGAGGAGATTGGTTCCGCTTATGTGAAAAGGTTATGGATTGGCATTTGGCGATATTAAGTTGCAAAAAGTTTTTGAGGCACCAGATCGAAAAACTGTCAAGGTCTTGTGGAAGGAGGAAAGAGTCATGGGGAGAGGAAATAGTTTTGAAAAATTTGGTATCGTCGACGTAAGGGGAGACAGACGAGTGTTTGATGATAGTGTCGAGATCATTTATGGTTAATATAAAATAAAATGACGGGGACCGAGATGGCTGCCTTGTGGAACTCCAGAGGTGGCCAAAAATGGAGCCGAATGGGCTGACCTAAAACGAACACTGTAAAAACGGTTTTCGAGGTAAGAGGATCTCCATTTTAACAGTATGGATTCAAAGCCGACGGCAGACAATTTGAAGATTATTAATCGATTTTATCGAAGGCTTTGCTAAAATCGGTTGCAACTACATCGACTTCGTTGCCATTCTCTAGGGCAGAGAGTGCAAAGGATACGAATTCAACGAGATTTGTGGTGGTTGACCTACCCTGTAGGGAAATAAGTGATTTGCATTGGAAGCTTAGAGCTTCATATAAAATACTTTCGAAGAGTTTGGTTATATGGGATAGTTTAGCGATGGGACTATAGTTGGTTATTTCATTCTTTGATCCTTTTTTGTGGATCGGGGTTATGAAGGAGGTTTTCCAAGCCTGAAGAAATTCTCATTGTGAAAATGCACTATTTTTAAGAAATATGTCAGGGAGGCCATCTAGGCCGGGTGTGAATTCGTCATTGAGTTGGTGTAATTTATATTCGATATAAGACGGGTCCATGATGTGAGAGAGAAGTGGGCCATTGGAGAAGTTCTGTAGGTAACTAAAATAGGATGGATCTGGTACAAAGGAGTCGTTGGTGAAGAATTGTTTAAAAAAAGCTGGCAAATAGGTTGGCAATGGTGAGTGGATCGGTTGATGACTTGTTGTTGAAAGAGAGGAAAAGAGGGTAACCATCGGGCTTTCTTTTATAGTTAATAAATTGGAAAAAGGACTTAGGGTCGTTTATAAGGTTGACTTGCGCATTGTTAAAGTAAAGGTAAAGGGAATCGTAAAGTTCGGTGAAATAAAGATAAGCAGATAGTTCGAATAGTCGGAAAAGGATCTGGTACGCAGGAAAATAGCCCATAATTTGTTTCTCCTATTTCGTATGGAACGAATCATGCGATTATACCAGGGAGGACTAGTAGATGATGTTTTAAGACGGGAAAACGGAACGTAAAGGGAAAAAGAATTAAATATTTCATGTATACTTAGGTTTGGCCGTCAAGCTCTGTAAAGCTGGAGTAAATTATGTGGTAAGGAGGAAGCAACAGCTTATTTGCACAATTTGGTCAGAGAAACGCATGTCCGAAGGTGCCCGACACCTTAAATGTGCTAACTATATCGACATAAGTCCATTAAACGTCGCATACAAGATCCTTGCTGCCGTATTATGTGAATGTCATAAACCGATCGTCAACAACTCGATGGATCTATATCAAAGCAGTTTAAGATTTAGTAAATCCAGCAGCGACCACATTTTCACATGGATAAGAATTGCTTAGGTCCACTAATTTTTGGATACCACTATCCATATCCCGCTCACATAGGGTGCATGGTATATGTGTACATTGTTCAGTCTTCCTTTAGTTCTTCAATTTCGACGTCAACGTTAGCTCTGCAAAAATCTTTTTTAACACAGGAAACTATTACAGACCTAGTGCAGGTTCATTATCCCATTAACCGTAGTCGGCATAAATACACACACATTATGTATGGAAATGTAACACATCTCTATCGTCCAACGATTTAACAATTATTTTATTGCTTTAGAGTTTTGCATTTTTGTTCTCCCCCATCATCAGAGGAGCTCTCTTAAAATCCGGGAGGTAGAGGGAGGCACATACATTCATTACACCACCACGAAACACCTCAATTTGTAAATGTTGCAAATCTGAATTAAAAAGACAAAAAAAAAAACATGCCAGCAAATGAAACCTCAACCAGACATCCAACAGATACACGTACTACATATAGTAGTGTGTGATCATAAAATGTCTCATAGTTTATCTTTGTAAGGGGATTGTGTTCTTTATTGCACTTTGGATCGTTAAGTTAACAATTTTATTGGACAGCATCGTCTCAGGGGTGCTTACAAATATTGGTATACCATTTCGAATTTTTTTCTTTGTATACCTAGCGTTTGTGTGCTGATGTTCGGATTCAAAACCAAGATGGAGATACGAAAATTAAGTTTTTAAAGTTAATTGTAGGATGTTGCTATAATTGATGGTGTAAAACTTAATGATATCAAACCGATTGGTCGTTTCTTACTCAAATGGTGATTGTGTGGAGGATTATTATGGATTTGCAACATACCTGAAAAGAAAAAACAAATTACTTGTATCAATTGTATCTCAAGGGTGATTAATAGGATTTTAATGAAATTATTTAAAAAAAAAATAAAACAAAAATGACTTCCAGCATCTTGACGAGAAATGTATGATTAATTAAGGTCAGCGTATTTTCTCATTCTTCACATGTTCCAATTTCCAATGCAACAAACTTACCCCAATCAGTGCAATGCGGCTCCTCGGATTGAACTCATCTGTGTGGAGAAAGCATCCTTCGCGATGTTACCACAGCACAGCAGGCAATTTCCATTTTCGTGTCGGGCTTAAATTCTTTTATATTGTTTCCCTCTATAAAACCGTTCAATTTTATCATCACTCAAAAATCGCCCCAACACGATTGGCCCGATTTGCCTGACAGACTTTAGACCAAATGGAAGTTTTCTCCTAGCCATGAAGTAGCAGCTTCATCTTCACAGAAAAGTGTTTACCAGTTTTTCTGTTTTTTTTTTTGTTTTTTTTTGATGATAGGTTAATTCGCAGACTACTTTTTCCTGTACCAAAATGAAATGGAAGCCCAAATGGTAGATATGTACATACTCGTACTCGTATATCAAACCACCGATCGCAGCTGTTTGGATTGGTACGAGTTTGAGTGGAGAAATTGATTGTCTCAATCGTTGCAATGTGTCGGCTTCGATACGGGATGCAGAAATCGTTGGCCTTTTTTCGCTCATTTCGTCCCGAAAAGAGATACATTTCTGTCTTTTGATTACACTAACAGTTCATCAAGGTAAAATCATGTTAACTTAATTAACATGACTTATTTGCGGGCTTTTCTCTCTACTTTTCGAATTTGAAATATTTAAAACAACTGCCGTTTGGTAGTGGCTGCTTTTGTTGCGGTTGCCGCTGATTTTTTTCTACTATAATGTTGTGGTGGTAGCAAACTTAATGAATCAATTTGGTTCGTCTTGATGTCATAACAAAAGTAACAACAGCACCGTGGAAAGCAATGAAAATCGGATTACTCTATGTTGGCATGGTTAACCATTCTGTTGAATGCTACTTGGTTTGGAGCGGCTTCATTGGATTTGGTGAACATTTTCAATTTCATTTTCGTTTCATGATTATCTTGAAGCACATTTTAGCTTGCCTATTTAGTGTGCTACAAATCGAATTCACACGGGTACACTGCATCCTCATGACCTATTTGGCAGGAAATGGCATGCCACCAACCGTCTCGTGTTTCAAAAAAAAAAACTGTAGGCTCAAGGGTTCCATGATCACATCGTAAAACACTTTCAACAGGGAACTTATCATTTTACACTCAACCGTAGGTGGCTGCCATGGATTTGTGAGCAACTGAGAAGAAATGCAAACAGACTTTCGGGTGAGTAGTATCGCACAGTATGGGAAAAACCTTGAGCTCCTGAACAGGTTTTTGTCGGAAAAGTGGCTGCACATCAAGAAACTTAAAATGGCCAAAGAGGAGCAGGTGTTTTACCGACAAAGAGAAGGGTTGTTTTCAAAGAAATTGTTCTAGCAGTCGATCATACTCGGCAATTCAGCAAAAAAAATCAGCAAAATGCAAAGATGAAGAATGAAGGTGCTTCCGCTTCTGCATTTTCAAACGAAGAGAAATGTCATTTAGCGCTGGCCGTTCCGAAAAATATAAAAAGAAAAAAAAGCTCTGTGGGCTGGGAATTAACCCGCAAAACACAGAGCTTGTTCTATTCACACATAAAAGGATATTGCCACAATTTGGTCTTCCTTTCATAGATGAGACAACCCTCTGACTATCCAACAGTGCTAAATACCTAGGCATCGTACTAGATAGTAAAACGAGTTAGAATCTCAATATCGAAGAACGTGTTGAGAAAGCAACGATCGCATGGTACACTTGTAGCTCTAAATTTGGTGGAAAATGGAGATCTAACCCCAGACTATCCTATGGATGTACACGACTATCGCCAGACCCATCTTAATCTACGGCAGCAACCCACAAATAAAACTAGCAACCTTGGGTTAAAGACTGCATATATAGACACGACTCATGCCATGAGAAAGACTGGAAAATATACTTGGCCTTCTGCCCCTAGATACATGCAAAACTCTGCAGCGAAAAGCGCTTTATGATTAAGTCAGCTTAATCGGTGGAAACCAAACCCGAAAGGCCACGCTTCAATCCTTACAAGTGAACTAGGTTTATGGACTACATAGCGGCAATAAAGGCAACATCACACGACGGTATTATTATATTTATTGATAGCCAGATTGCCATCAAAGCCATCGTCGCTTAAGGCTCTTTACGTTCTGCATAAGGTCACGCTACGCTGTATATATATATATATAGTATATATGTACCACCGAGTTTCGAGAACATACATATGTCTAATTAGAAGGCAACACAGACTTCATTTGCATACGTATACAAATCATTTGCGTCATTTACTGGCAGAGGTTGTAATCCGATCAAAATAGCTGTCAACTGGCATCAGGACCAACTAAAGTGGCAGAGACTTCTTCCGCACCAGATATTGTGGTGCTTAACACAGAAATGGAGAGTTGTAAGCTCTAACTCTGTAAAGGGCTCCTTAAGCTAAGGTAACTATGGCATGCAATGCTTCAAGGACTATTAATTGACTACTGCGCGTTGGGCGCGATATGATGTAAACTGGCTGCAGGTCTCACAGATCAATCATATAACAAAGAGAATGTTGCTCTATTAACATAGGGAGGGTCTTGAAATCTACTGTTTGTAATACAATAGACTAGGCAAAGTAATTTATCTGTGCATGGAGAACATCAATATGGTTTTCGTAAGGCACGTTAAATTGTTTATGTTGCTAGCATGATGACATTACTGACTCAAAAGGCAACAGTAGAAACTCTAAGAACGAGGCAAAGGACTATTCTAGAACGTCCACAACACTGATGGAGGAATGAATGAATTTTCCGTAACTCTAGGCCCCACAAGATTCAGCACTAAAACTGTTTTTGCCAAAAGTTGAAGGTAATTATGTATACACAATGAAGCTGAGATCTCCAGGAACATAGCCTATATTCAACCTGCAGTGAAAACACAAGAAGTCAATTTGCAAATAGCTTAGGCACACTGTGAGAGGTAGGTTAATATCAATTAGGTGTGAACTTGCTAAATATACATAAATCAGTGGTAGTTCTAGTCAGTAGCAAAACTATTAAAAAAAAGGCTCTTAGAGTAAGATCACATCTAATAGTCTCATCCTGTCATCCAAAGAACATCTGTGGGACTTCAAGCAGCAAGTTCTCTCATTTCGAAGCTCCCCTTTTGAGGATGATGGTTACCATTAGAGGGCCAAGAGAAATAAGACTACTTCTGGCAAAATCAGTTGACACCAATCCTTTTGAAGTTAAGATCAACGTTACCTAATAGTCTAAAATGCATTTCGCAAAATATAAGTCCAAGCTATGTTTGATATTGAAGGAATGATGCCCAGTGACATCGCGGCAGACAAACTATTTAAGGAATAGAGAAATATCCTTAAACGGCCGATGTTAATACCAGCTCATATCAGACATGGATAATATTCTATTGTACTTAACACACCCTCTGATTGGCATTGGTCCTGATATCTTTGCATGTCACTTGCTATGCTGTACTTACTACGTAAGGCAGATAGAGCAAGCATTTCATTGCTGCAAATCCTCAAATAAATATGAGTTGCTGTATACAAAAATAAAAGCGTATGTCCATAGGATGATGTGTTTATTCTAGAAGGAATTGGATGCAGTGGCGGCGGTAGTTATGTAGAAGCTTCGTCGATTCGAAAAGGTCGGACTTTGAACGAAATCTTAGATCGATTTAAATGCTAACTCCCAGATTCCAGATTAGTTGACTTGCGCAAACGTACAATAAATACACAACACTTCGTTTTAAAACAAAAGAGCTGAGTAGCGAACTTGCTTCCAAACTCATATTCATTGTCGCTTGCTTTAATCATTTTGCATTGGTAAATAGTTTGTTCATACTGAAATCAAATGTACACTCAATCTATTCCTAGATGCCGACAGCAAACGACTTCAATTTATACCACCAAACCACCCACAAGACATCCATCGCACAGCAGACTTCTTTTAAGTAAACGGTAAGCCATTCAATTTGCCAGGATTTAATGATATGAAAAATTTTCAAATCGCGCATCAAGATACAATTGCAAGTAGCTTGGCCCCGTTTCCTTTTATTTGCACTGAAGTGCCCATCTAAACCAACTTAAAGGAAATTTTTTACTTCAACTGAAAGTAAAACGGAACCGCTGAAACTTAATGCGCTAAAGCATTCAAACAACAAAAAAGAAAAAAAAAAATACAAGAAACGACCAACTTTACGGTTTTTATTTGTCCTCACTCACGTTTTGGCAATAGCATCCGATTGTGTCGTTTCATGGATGTCTGCTAGTTTATTCACTTACATATACGCCATGGTATACTCGAACTCGTACAATATGTAGAGAATAATCAACATGAGTGCAAATAACATATCCTCTGACGGGGAAGACAAGGGGCTAGCTACAACAGAGTTAAAAATAAAATCTCGTTACTCAAAAGAAGTTGCAAGAAATTTACATAAAACCAAATCCGAGTTGAAATTGAAATAAGGAAGCCAACTGTGCTTGCTTTTCGGATTTTTATTTTATTTTTTTTGTTTCTAACAGCGGCTCGTTGATGGTGTTGTCGTGGCTTGTCTCCTAGCCAGACATAGAAATCTAGTTCAACAAAGTCAAGAGTTTTATGTGGGACTATGAAAGAAAGTGAATAGTTGTGGATGACTCTCGGTACTGGTTGTTGTCAATTTAATTTTTCCTTTCGATGAGATGAAATTTCTAGTCTCTATGCCAATGCAGTGGTTGAAGACTATGTAGGTTTGCCAAGAAAAGTAAAAAGCTGGATTGAACTCCACCAATATGGCATGAATCGGTGAGTACCAGAACATTGACAATTTTCTCATTTTGAAGATTTTTGTCACTCCTACCACAAGTTCTCATAGGGCCACCACCTAGCGCCCCAGTATCTAAACTAAACAAATGCCACTACTTTAAGTCCAGAAGTCGATAGCCCTACCACGGCAAAAATAAGAGTTACGGAAGGGACAATACCTTCAAACGTTAATGGACTAAAGACCGATGAAATGACGACTTCATGGATCGAAAAAGGATCAAGAGTTAAGAATATGTTACTGGAATTGAGGACACTGCAAAAGCTGTGACAACAAAAAAGCAAGTTGCTTCACGCAATAGATACACAATTGAAGATACACTGTAATATGGCATTTGTATGTGGTGATAGCCTATATTTTTTGTTCCGATTTGCAATACGAGCTCCCTGAAAGGCTTATCTACGGCTGAGAACTGTTATGCATCCTGACGGGTAGACTTTAAGAAAGAAAACTGTTTAGGCCGTACGACATGATCATGTCAAGCAGTTTACAAGAGTAAAAGATACTGATCTTCCGCAAAAACCATGGATTTTGAATGAAAGCATTGGAAGGTTGCTCCAGTGCATCCCAATTGCCCAATTTATGGAAGGATTTGGATATTGTACGTTCCATGTGTGTGCCAAGGCTTTTGCAGTCGCATTTTTGTAACTTCTATATACCTCTTCTGATCCTCAGTGAGTGAAGACCTTGCAGAGCCATGACTTAATAATCAACAAACATCAACTGACTTAATAAAAAAACAAATTCTGAAATGAAGCCTTATCCTTGTAAATAGGCAGGTTATTAATTTAATAAGAGATGACAGATCCTGTATTTGTTTCAACGATAGAATGATTGCAATACCAGCATCCGAAATATCCGCGTTAAGTACTTTCAGCCTAGTACAAGCCTACGCAGACATTCGCCGAAGAGATGCTGCGCAGTGAGGTTATGACTTTCACAGAAAGCATCGTAGAGTGCTTCGCTAGTGAATGCCTTAACCAAAGATTCAAGCAATCCTAATGCATGCTCTGCCCCGTAGAACTTCTTCTCTGAACAAGTTCATAGAATATCTTATCTGCTGTGTGGCCTTCCGACCACATTTACATTTTTGGACTAGATTGAAAGTGGTGAGACTGTTTCACAACTCCTTAAGTACAACCTCGCGGTTTTAGAGATGCTAACATTTCGTCCCTGCATTAAATCTTCGCAATAGAGTTCATCGCCAGTAGTATTGAGTAAAGCCAAACTCAAGTTTATACAACGAGTAGTCTAAGGTGGTTGGATGCAGTCGAAATAGGGTAGAGACAGAGAGGTGTCAACTTGGCGATATCCTGTGTTATAACTGTTCTCACATATCAATTGTGCTCATTTTATCTGTAAGTGGTAACCATCGGTTGCTGGTCGTTCATCCGGACTCGATATGCCAAACTTATAAGCGTGAGTGCTGACGAGCAGACAAAAATATCAGCACTATAAATGGGAGAGCGTATGAATTCCCCACATGGAATCAACGGTGAAGTAAAATCGAATAAATAAGACATTACTCCAACATATTTGCACCGCAAGCCGGTAAGGATTTCTGAGACTCAGTCAGGGTCTTGGAAAAGAGATGGTGGCGGATGAGTCCTTAATGGACCAACGGCAGATCTCATATCCCCTGGTTACTTTTTTCAGTCTAATCGAATCCTTGCCATAGGAATATCTATAATGGAACTGCCCTACTCGGTTGGTGGTTGTGCCGCTAGGTTAACTGCCCGGCCATGTAGAAAAAAACTAAGAGCCTCGAATAAGGACGGGTCTACTGTTGACAACCAGTACAAACGAAACAATGAAAACGAACTTCGGACCTGCAAGTGGAATGTTAAGTCCGTCAATAGGCCACATGCATCCGAACGACTAGCAGAGACCTTAGACTGCTGCAAAGTAGATGTTACCGCTATCCAAGAAATGCGACGGAAGTAGCCGGACAAAAAAAAGGACGAAAAACTGCGACATTTACTGCGGTGATTGTTATCGACGGCAAAAGCAGCTCCTATTTGTATGCGGATTTGTTGTTAGGCGCAGACTTAGGCAAAGAAGAATTCAATTTCCAGCATATTAAATAGCTTCTTGTAACAATCTATATCAAGGCTAAATTTTCCAACATTAGCCTTATATGCGAGCACGTCCATACAGAGAAAAAAGACGACAATACCCAAAATAGCTTCTACGAACCCTTAGACAAGACTTACGAGCAATGTCATGCTAAGGCATTAACATTTTCTTCGTCGACTTTAATGCAAAGCTATGGACAGAGGGCATCTTTGCTAGTACTGTCGGAAAGCATAGCCTCCACGACATCACCTCCGGTAACCTATCATGCGTTTCTTGCATCTTGATATTCATAAGGGAACTTGGAAAACTCCTAATGAATCGATCGTCAACCAGATTGACCACACTGCGATCGACGCTTCAAAACAACTAACATAGACTCGAACCATCATTACCTTCTTGTAGCCAAAATGCGATTGAAGGTATCCCGAACATCACAAAGGCAAGTTAATACTGTGAGGAAGTTTGAAATCCGACGGATACAATCTCAAGAGATCGTTAAATCCTTTACCGATCTGGTGTCCCTTAATTTCTTAAAAGGTCCTAGTGTCCACAGGCACATGCAGTTAAAGGGAACTCAACCAACTCAGACTACGAAACTGGAGTTAGGTAAGTAAAGATCGAGCTGGCTGGAGGCGTTTGTTGGTTGAGGCCCAAGTACACCCCGGACTATAGTGCCACCGTAAGTAAGTAAGTCTAAGGTTTCGTTCCCCAATAAAATCCAAACGCTGCATCTGAGATCGGAGGATTATCGTATTATAAGGCCGTTTTATTTAAACAAAAGGAAGACTTGAAAGTGCAACTCAAGATTGAAATATCAAGAAGACTTTCATCGATTTGTCTGGAGCAGATTCAGGTGTGGTGGGGTAGCCCCTCACATAACCTAGGCAGACAGATCGTCCCTAGCAACCTAGTGAAAGCTACATTGGCGTTACATCATTGATACAAAGGGTAGAATTGGACTTATCATAGCCATACAGACTCAGAATCAGAGGGCCCTGTTAGCTGACAAGCCTATTTTAATTGCTGGAAGCTTCCTTGTATAGCTAGAAGGCCAGCATCGTGTCAAATTTCTACAATATTGAAGATCCTGTCCACAAGATGGAAGTAAGAAACTAAATTATCTACAATTTGAATGGAATATGCCCTGAAAGGTACTCTACTGAACAACAACCATATGGTAACGCTTACAGCAGCAGCATTAGTACGTTACCCATTACCGAGTTACCCAGAACTGTCTGATACCAACGACATACCGCTAATGATTTACGATTTGTCTTCCAAATTGAAGTAAAGGAATCCATTTCCATGTGGGTCCTAACTTATATGAAAAAAGCTTTATCGGCAATGTATAGCAGATAGGGTTGGTCCTTTTCTGAAGACTTTTGTCAAGCCGAAAGTTTAGAGGAAAATAAAAAATGAGAATGACTGGGACTCATTCCAAATATTTAAAAATGGAAATCTAGGAGAACTTCGTTCAAATACTCGGATAGACCCTCCAGCTGAAGGATTAATAGAGAAAGAAATTGGATGCCTTAGAAAATATCCGTATCTAGGTGTGAAGCAGGCCCCAAACGAAGTACCACAATCATAAATCTGATTTCGCAATTAAATTCTTCGGATTCCAATTCGACCTTAGGCTTTGCTGGCAGAATTTATTTGACAGGACCAGCCCAAGTATTCACATACATGTATTCGTAACAGTTGAAATAACTGAGCATACTCCATGTACATGTCCATCAATCATCGATTTCCTTTCTAGTTCCATGCAAATTGCTCCAAGCTCCAAACAAATAATTGTATCTATGGACAATCGTTTTGTGTTTGCCAATGACTATGAGTACACTCGCATGATCCAGAAAAACAAAACCGAATTGAACTCCATTTGTCAAGGAAAGAGAAACCTCCGCCTCCATACGTCAGTAAGTCTGTTACACTTCAAGATATCCGGGCTAATCATATGCGGTCAGAAGATAATGGAAAACTATTGCACCAGACCGCCGCAGCCGCCGCCGACGCCGTTCCAACGCTGAATTGCACTCGCCGCGTCTGCTCTCGAAAATTGACAGATTCCTCGATTGAAAAAAGACTTTCACTTCTCAGATCCGAATGCGTACAAAGGGGCCCAATGCCCAAACCCTGATAAGCCTTCAAATGACATACTCGTACGGATACAGAAATCGTATGCATACGGCTTAGCTTTGGTGGGTATACTATACATATACTCGTATGTAGAGCGAATTTTTAGGCCATGTGCCTCATAGTCTTGCTGTCTTGCATTTCGGGGTGGATTGTCTGTACGATTCGCTTTAACCTCAAAACATGACTTTATAAATGAATTTGTATGTTTCACTTATGCTGAGGAATTTTTGAGTGCAACCAGACCACGAGTGCAGTCAGTGGTATTGGGCATGAATATTCGTAACTTTGACATGCGCATGTGCAGATTGCTGACTGGGATTTGGTGCATGTGGCTATGACAAATGGTCACAGTCTTCATCACAGTACAGCAGCAACCAACTCAACATAGATATGTTGGTTGTGTGGTTTTTTGGGATTTTGATTTACCACTGTCTTTCCGTGTTTTTGCGCACCGGGACCACACTCTTTTGTCTTCAATTTCGAATAACAAAAACCCCAACCAAGCCATGTTAAATGGGTGACTGAATGTTTAAGGAAACAAATGATGAAAGTAATACGATTTATTGTCACTTTGTGTTGTTTGGATGTTTTTATTCTTTTTTCTTTGTGGTGCTAAAATTTTTTTTATATCTCTTCGAATTTAGACGACATGTGGCTTTTGGAATTCGACTTTTGAAATTGAGGGAGGAAAGGTTGAACGTTAAGTTAATTTATGTACCAGAAGCGGTAACCTGGAATCTGTATGTGAGTGGCTGCGATTTGGAAATACCTGGGACCATGACTCGATTGAATGTAAACTCAGATCTAAGTGGTTAGAGCAGGAAAACGATGTGTATATCAAAGTGAATGGAAAATGTATGTAAAAGCACCTACAAGCCAATATGGCTGCGAGGTTTTACGACCTTAGGACGGGGAACCTAGCAGAAATCTTCTTTGCTAACAACGTATGCTAATTGACCAAGGTTTTCCAGCTTGCAGCTTCAATGTTTGTGGTATAACTACTCGTAGATCATCTTACTTACTTTCATGGCATTACAGTCTGAAAACGACTTGGTCCTCAACCGATTTAGAAGTTGTCTCGAGGACGTTCGTAACAGAACGGGTGCAGACATGGGAATGGCTCGGGACCACCGATGGTTGCTACCGTAAGATTACGTACAGCTACAGTTGAACTGGAAATGGAGGAATACAGTGGACTCTGCAATCACACCTCAAACAAACTCTCTCATAGGGTCACGGATTTCCATCAAATGACAACAAGGTTGGAGAGAGAAGCTGAAGTCATCAACAAAAAATCAATCAACAAAAAGGATCTGCATTGGAACTGCCTCATCTAACCAAGCAGACATTTCTGGACAACCAGTAGAGATGTTAGAGAATTTTCAATATCTTCGGAGTATTATCTCTTTTGATGGCGGGACCGAACTAGATATAATCAGCTGAATCGGGAAAGTAAAGGCTGCGTTCAGAATGCTGCCTAAAATATGGAGAAACAACTTTATCAACTCAAGATACGACTGTTCCGCTCCAATGTTAAATCCGTGCTTCTTTCTGGGAGCAACACTTGGAGGGTCATACCCGATGTCACAAGAACGCTACAAACGTTTGTGAATAGATGTCTGCGAAATATCGTGAGGCTTTTTTGGCCCAACCGTATCTCTAATGATGAACTTCATACGAGAACATGTCACGAACCCATTGACTCTATAATACGAAGATGTAAGTGGCAATGGATTGGGCATACGATTCGTAATGGTCACGAGTGCATTGCGAGACAAGCGATGCAATGGAACCCTCTCACTCAGAGAGACGGACGAGTGGGTCCACCTAGAAGTACTTGGCGAAGAACGTTCAAAGAGCAATCAGCACAACTGTGGAAGAACATTTAGAAATGTTAGAAATGTGGGTGTTTTGTTTACAAATTTTTTGAACTTATTCTGCTCACTTTCTTTGCTCAAAAGATGTTCTGTCATCTATTTCTAACCTTTAGGCTGATTTTGACTGAGGTTAAGGTACATATATCAATGTGAGGACTTTGTTTAAAAATAAAGTTGTCATAAGACTTAGAGGGATAAGACCAACATCCAATTCTTAGAAGTACATTGAGTTTTGCAAAATAATTTTTTTTTCAATCTGAAGACGCAATGTTTCACTTTACTAACATTTGTAATATCTAAATGGAGGCTAGTCATACAGTGATCCGTCATACCAAAATCTGCTAATGAATTCACTAAATGAAAGTGCTCTAAACGACCGTTTTTGTAAAAAATATATTATTTGAAATTATCACTGATATGCAATCCAAACCATTAGCCGCCAACAACATTATATACGAGTAGTTGTCCACCAGGTTAGGTTATACAGGGGTATGATGGATATGCCATCACATAGACACTAGGCACCAAAACGGGCCCATCGCGATCCCTGTGGAACCAGTTGGATTTGTCTTCAAATGGCAAAAACCTAAACAATCTCCCTGGTGAAACATTCAATTTCTTTGCAAAAGCCAAGAAGGTCGAAAAAGTATTTCCCTAAAAACTTTCTTCGACTACGCGATATTACCTCGCATTTACACAGTATGTGTATTATATCCTCAACAACTTGCAGATCACCGCAGAATTTGCAAATATCTGTGTCTGACAATTTGAGTCTCCTTGCGTGTTGCAACAGGAGACATATTCCTGTCAAGATTCCTATTACTGTCTATTACTAAGCGTATCAATGTTTAATTTTATTAAATTCCTAGATTTTTTGTCGTCAAAAAGTAGCCAAAGGACCTTGGATACCCTGTGTCCTTCAAGACTTACTTTATCACTTTCGGTTGGCAGTCTTTGTGACTATTTCCTCGATAGTGCCCCTTACAATATCAAAGGGGTAATTTGATGTTGGCAACCTCACTGTCGTCGAGTAGCCCTTCTTTTCTTGCAAGCTCATCCGCTTGTACATTTCCGCGGTGTCCTGGCACCTGACTGACTGCATATTTTTTTTTTTTTTTAAAGAACTTAACATTCAAGTAGGTATTGTTACACTTAAAATGCCTGAGCACGTGCTAAGTCTTTAGGAAAATGGGACAGAGAGAGAAATAAAGATTTTTGGGCTCAGTGACTATTTCGCTCCATGGGTGGCATCCAAAAGGGGAGACTAAATTATTAGTGTAATTGGACTTGTTGTTGTATTATACTCGTAGGTAACCATTCGTCTTAAGTGAATTAAATTGCCTGAAAAAAAAAGAATGTGAGGTTGGGATTCGAACAACGAACCTTCCGATTTGGAACCAATGCAGTACCATTTGAGTCACGGCCAAAGTGCCTTGAGCACTGTCCGACAGCCCCTGACTGTATCAGAGTTTATGTTGGTCGAATCCATTGCCTTGAGTGCGGCCTGGCTATCGATGTAGACAGCGATATCTCTTTCGGATACCGATCTCATACTTGTCCACTAAGTTTGATTTCGTAAGAATGTCAATATTAATCTCACCTAGGAAGACAACGCTTTTAGTGTTTTTCGTTTTGTTACACACTTTACACTTCTTCGAGAGATACACTACCATGAAACCTATAAGCACACAAGAAACAACGTATCAAAAATCTCATATTCATTTTGAGCAACAACACCAACTCCACCAGAAGAACCAGAATTATTACAGGTAGTAATGAATCCGCAGCGTAGGATTTCGAAATCGCTTTTATTACTATTAAACATCTAAATTCGGGAAACAAATTAAATCAGCCTTACAACAAACACACAGCTCTATACGAAGCCTGTTGAATATTGCATATATTGTAAGATTCTATCTATCGTTCTGAGTGGACATCTGACACGAGCACTCATTGGCGAATACCAGTTTAACTTCCGCCAGAAAGTCGTTAAAAAACCAATCTTGGATGACACCAATAACTTATTCAAGTTAATATTCAGCGATTTTTTTGTAGACCACATATACCAGTTTTGATTATAGACAGCTGTATAAGACGAAAGTGTTTTGCAATTCCGCAAAAACCTTCGAAAGGTGAGAAAAGGCAAAACTGCGAACTCTATGAATACAGAGTTAGAGGTCGCGAACTGGTTTAATGTTCAATTGAGTACTTAATCAAGCATATAAGCCCAAGAATTCTGGGTTTTGGGCCATTTTTGTTCTAATTGTAAGTGTGTTACACTTCTTACACACAAGGTAAGAATATTAAAGAACTCGGGGTGGTCTGTTAAAAAGCAGTGCAACTCTAATCGGTGGGTTGATTTAAGATTACCTTTTATTGGATCTAGAACTAGCTCTAGTCAGACTTTGATGAAGTCAAATTTACAGAGATTGCTGATAGTGGTTTACATTGTGGCAGCACGCACATACATTTTAGATAAGTAAAGGGAGTTTTTTTAGAGGTTTGGTTTTTAAACTGACAACACTGTTTCTACAGATTTGACAGTTGAAAATTGATTTGGCTTAAAACGTTTTGCCGTTTTACGATGAATAGATTAACGCCAGAACAACAAGTGCAAATTGTGCAAACTTATTTTGAAAACCATGGTTCGGTTCGCCAAACTTATCGTGCGCTACGTCCATTTTACGGTCGACATAATCGTCCATCTGAGCAAGTTATTCGGAACACGATGAATCGTTTTCGCACCACGTACATGCTAGTAAATTATACGCATCCCCAAAGGCAACAAACAGTGCGAACAGAAGAAGTTATTGCCATTGTGGAGCTCAGTGTTGAGGAGAATCCGAATAAGTCGATTCGCCATCGTGCACAGCAATTGGAGCTGCCAATCTACTTTATGAAAGATTTTACGGAAAGATCTTGGCTTAAAAGCTTATAAGATCCAGATTATGCAAGAGTTGGAACCGCGTGACCATTATATGCGTCGTAGGTTCCGTGAATGGATCGAAAACATGATTCAGTTTGATCTTCATTTTCAACGCAAAATTTTCGATGATGCCCATTTCTGGTTAAATGGATATGTACAAGTAAACAAGCTAAATTGCCGAATCTGGAGTGAATAAAACCCAGAAGACTTTATCGAGACGGCTTTACAACTCACTGTTTGGCGTGTTTTATGGGCTGTGAAATCATCGGCCCATATTTCATTAAGGACGACGCCGGTCAGAATGATATCATGGTTTCTGACTTTTTCGTTCCTCAGTTGAATGGCATTAACGTGACAGAGCTTTGGTTTCAACAAGATGGCGCAACATGCCACATATTGCGGGAAACGTTTGCTGAGTGCATAATTTCGTATAATGGACCTGTGAACTGGCCTCCATGATCCTGTGATCCCACACCTTTAGATTAATTTCTTTGGGGGTCTGTGAAGTTACTAGTCTCTGCTAATAAACCAGAGTCGTTGGACGATTTGGAAGTCAACATTCGCCGTGTTGTTGCCAATATACGGCCCCAGCTGCTCGATAAAGTTGTCGAAAATTGGACTTCACGATTGCGATTCATTTGAGCTAGCCGAGCGGCGCATGCCCGATATCATATTTAAGCACCCATTATATGCTGCTTCGAATCATTGTATTGAAAAGGACGCAAGGCCTGGCTGTCATCCAGAACTGCAGTTTCCATTTTCTGATAAGGGATACTGCCATTACAGGTATTTTTGTGAAATGGAGTGATTTTTAAATACTCCAATCTGCAATCTGTCTTAGAGACATAGAGAGACGTATTGTGCTCGCGAGTAACCCAACCATCAGTGGAATGTCGATGATGTCGGTGGTCGTAACGCGTGTTCAGGTCCTAAGATTCCTTCTAAGGCTTTTTTAGCAATTCATAGGCGGTCTCGCATCCTGAGATTTCGTTGTAGCTTGACACCTGGGCACGGTTCTTCATATTTAGTGTTCCGACTGTGAGAAAGCTTGCTTGAAAGTGGATGAAAATTTGAAATCCTCATCCATTCCACCAGTTTCTTATCAAATAATTGGCGATCACTTCAATTTCAATTGCAGATACAGGTAAGTGGTTCTATGGTTTCGAGCTATCTATAAAGATTGGTCCACATTCTATTCTCAACGAAACCAGTCCTTTGACAGGGAAAGCTTATCTGATTCTTTGCGACACCCTTCTGATGTGATTACCTCAAGCAATAATTCCGTAAAAGAAGTGTCAAAGGCAATTGACATCAAAAAGGAAGTTCATAAGGAACTTTTGCTTCTCACTCCGAAAGATGGTATTGAATTATTCATTTACAGCAAAGACACAGATTATACAGCTGTTACTTTCGATTTAAATCTGTTTTCACCAAACGTATGTAGCTATGCAGATCCGTATGACATTTCTGAATATCCAGCATAATACCCAGGAACTTAGCCTCGTATAGCACTAGACACAGTTGCCAGATCTTTTCTTGGAATGTAAGGAACAACCTAATTCTTAAGAAGAATTCAGCCAGAAAGTCCATTAACGTGAACCCACTGAAGGTAAAGCTACATCAACTCCGTGTGTCAGACGTAAAAAGAGCATAAGTACTACAAGTATTGTTCATTTCTGATCCTAAAATAGATTCTTAAATGTTCTGATGCTATGAAATGAGTAAAAGTATATTGTCGAAGGGCGAACTTTGATTTGGTAATGTAACCATTCCATCTGAGTTAATCAGAAGATTGAGTTGGTAAGAATTGCATGTGATGTAGGAACAAAAAGCTGTCGTAAATGCATTGCAACCAATAGGACAAAACTGCTCATCGGAAGGAATGTATACGGAGAATATATGTAATTAGGTTTCAATTAAAGAGAAACTACTGAATTAAATCTACACATTGACTGAGAAAGGAATAAGGATTGTCACAAGCACCATCTCTTGCTATCCGGTGAAACCACAATTTTTCCCACAAACGACAAACTGAAAGAGTTACAAATCGATAACTATTTGCCCTTTTGGAAATTGTTTGCCACATGTTTGTCGTACGTATCAGCTATCCATTTACAAAAGTCAGGCATATAGAAAAAAGCCTACAATTTACCACATCTTACCACACATTCACCTAACATTGGATCTAAATGAATGAAATCATTAAATAGACAAATGACACCTTCAGGCCATGTGATTAGTAAGATGTTCCTCATGGTTCAGATAAGATTTTTCTTCTTTTCTTTCATCTGCCTCTTCTTTGTGGTCCTTACTATGAACTCTATACTTTGGCGTTTTGTTTATAGTCATAGGGTATTCGTATGTTATTCCTCCAATTTAGAGTCTTGCCAGCACACATGGATACAGACCAATAGACATTCCTCAGAGAAGAATTCTATTTGATTGTAACGATAAGTCTTTGTCGCCGAGGGATAATTCCAACCTTTCGCATCCATTATCTCATACTCATACCCTCTACTGTTGTTGGGAAGGTCTCTCTGTCCAGACAAAGGGGATCCAAAATCAAAGAAGGAAGTAATTTTCTGTCACAATGAATCAATGACAAGCAATAGGTGGAGTTATTGTTCTTTTTCTTCTATTTTTCCCATTTTCTATTACGAAAATGATTAGTGAGAGGAGGTTCCAATACAGAGTGCGTGTGTAAAATTAAGGATTAGTGTTTGATTTGGGTTATTGTGTTCTTAGATGCACCTTAGATACGCCTTGCTCTTGGTAGAGGAGGAATAGAAAATCGAAGGCTTACAATGGCTTAGAGATGTGAAAAATCGCACAAAATTATGGGGAATTAACAATTAATAAATGAGCCCTAATGCCTAACAAAGAAGACCTCAAAAGTAATTTTAATTTTTAAGCCAAGAGATACATAAGATACTCGTATGCTAGGAAAAGCATATTTCCATCGGAGTTGTAAAGAAATTATAAAAAGTTAACGCTCGTGATAGAAAAGTCATACTGCGACGTGTAGGATCTTTTATGCCGCATGGTGATTGTTTTAGGAACTTTTTAACTTTCCTTATGAATTTGAGGAAGTCTTTAGCGTAAGATACAGCTTTTAGAGTGGCGAAAGGCTGGACATTATATTGGCTTCTCTAAAAATATTCAGTTTCGGGAGACAAGTTAATTTTTGGAAGGTGATATCGCAAGCTACAGAAGCTAAAAGCTTCTATAAGGGTGTCTAATTTCTTGCACATAACGCTTCAGAATGTGAGGTGTTCCTTCTCTTGCCATCGGTTTAGTTTAGAATTGGGAACATTGGAGGAAGATTACCTACTCACCTTTTGGTAGAGCCCTTTTTCGCTGATGAGTTCTCAGGTGCTCCTTTTCCTTCGATATTTCTATGAGAGTATATAAGAATCAAAACTAGAGTCTTTGAACCCATTCAATGCAAAGCCAGAGCCTTAAGTGTTGCTAAGCTTTTAGTAGGTAAGTTGATAGTGGTATCTTTCATGGCAGTTTTGACATTGATGTTGGACCACATACATAAAGCCTAGAAGACACCTGTGCCTCTAGCCAACTCCAGACTCTAGTAATTTTTAATCTCTCAGCCACTGAATTTACTAGGTTATATGATTGGAGATCGTCATCTCACATAAGCACCACGACAGATCTTAACCAGTACTGGAATCCAACTAAACATTTCGTTGGCGAAATGGTTCGAGTTGGATTAGTGATTGAAGGACTTGTTTCCGTGTGACTCTGTATTTGATCACCATAGAAGGCTGGTGTTCAGAAGTAACGTGACAGAATGGTAAGCTGGTTAATTGGTAGATAGAATCTCAACCACAACGATGAAGAAGAGATAATCCTGGGACCTCAATGATTACAATGTTGACGGATCACGGACCATAGATATAATATCAGATCGGCACTTGAGTTTTGAGAGCTAAGGATATGTGCAGCCGATAAATGTGATGAGATTTTGAAAATGCTCTTGCAGAGGAGAAAGATGATGTGACCAAAAATTGCTTCTTCATGCCTCGGAAGATCGCTTACGAAATATATTCGAAGAATGACTTGAATGACAAGATTGCAAAGAAGAGTATTTTTGGCTTAATAAACGAAAACAACTTGATCACAGGTTAGTCAACTTTATAGCAAACGAACCTTGTAATTGGCAAAACATTTTTCCCGAGATTTCAAAATTCGCAAGGCACCCTGGCGATCACCAAATCATCAACCAAACAGATCATATTCTCATCAATGTTAAGCTTATACACTGACCAGGACATCCAAATTTTCTGAGCGGTTAACAGAGACTCGAACATCCATCTACATAACAGTCAACCACACAATCCGACGATATAAAGGTGTCGCAATCAGACACTTTTCATTAACCACACATCAGGCGCAAAAACATCAGAGTGACGCACTAGCGACCCGTAGCAATCTGCCCTTAGTTCGACGGAGAGCTATGAAACGCATTGCTGCAGAAGAAAATTGAATTTAGAATACAGGTCCCGAATTAGAGATGCGCACCTGCCTCAGCAGAAATAGAAAAGGCAAGTGCACGGTTGAACATATTGCGAGAAGCTTATTAACACGCGATGGCCAAACTTACTTAAAATGAAAAACAAGTATTCCAAGACAAGCTTAGAGAGAAGAAAGAGAAGAGATTAGAGGTCAACAAAGGAGTCACAAACAATGTTGGTAGGCTGGAAAGCAAAGGTCATTTGAAAATATTGCTTGCTAAACAGCGGTGATGATTAAGATTGAAGATGAAATGTCCAAACAAAATTCCATTAAAGCTGACGGATAGGATTAGGGTATTGCCTGGTAAAGAGCACACAGCAATGATCCGAAATGGATGCGCGATTTGTAGAAACTGAGCATCTACTATACTACAGAAGATTCAGTTTTGTAATAGGTAGTAGAAAAAACTAGCGGATATATGTATGAGATAAATATCTAAAGACGAGCTTATATATCAGCAGGCTTATTCACTTATGTAATCAGATTGTATCACAGTCCGAAATGGAACTTGGCTCCAAATACTTCAAATTATACACTCTACGTTGGCTGAGGGCTCCTTCCACTCGATCCCACAATTTAAACTTCGTTTGTCCTCTGCCCTCATCTCGTAGCCTTCCTAGGCAACTAAAAACCTCATCAATGTAAACGTGACCAAAAACCACTCGAAGAATCTTTCGTTCGAAACGACGGCGGTTACATTCATCCGCTTCCTGCATTAAATGAGGAGGTTGTGACGTGTCATTTTCGAAGTTAATAGCGGAACCGAAATCTCAAAACCCTCTACCGCAATAACCATTCACTTGATTTTGTTTTTATTCACAACTGATCCCATTTTTGGTGCTTCTGTACAAATGCTTCTGAACGCACAGCTCGTTGTCTCACTGATCTTGTCTTGAAAGTTTAGTAGAATCTATCAAGTATGACAACGCGTTGCCTTGTTTGGCCCTGTGCTCGAAAAATCGAGCGTTTTCTATCGCGATTCTGCATAATCTGACGGGTGTGACTGACAAGACCGTGTAAAGCTCGTCTCTATGGATCCTGTCATGTAATATCCGATCTTAGAATTGACAAAGATGTGGTGATTATATACCTGGACTTCTTGAGTTGTTTCATTTTGCTTAAGTGAGAGCCAACATTTCAAATACAGGATTTCTGACCACACCCTGGCATCGGTGATGTTTATCTTCAGAACTAAATGCAGATTACAAGGGCATTGACAAGAGGTTGAAGGATATGCAATCGGCAAAGATTCTGGCGATTTGTCGGGATTGCAGATATTTAAACTTAAATCTCCTCATAGCATTTCGCCATTATTGTGGCGATAGAAATATCCTTAGATTTAACATGGCTGAAACTAGGTACTGGTCCAAGTTTACATTGACCGTTGTGAGTTTTAAGACATCTATAACACAGAATGGATGCTTTGAGTGGTTGCAACATGATCACACAAGCCTGCCGCAAAACCTCCTTTTAAACGAAGACACATGAAGTGAGGCATATTTACGCTTGACTTTAACTTACTGCAATAGACTTAAACATAAACAACCATCTGATTCTAGGGAGGAATTAACACAAACAACGTAAAGACATCTTTGAGTAAGGAAGTGGCGTCTGTAACTCAATCAGCAGCCAACTAGAACTTATTTTCACTATCGATCCCATTAACTACACAGTAACGTTTTGGCCTTTAATTCTACCAACTATCGATAACTTTCGCCCCCCTATTCTTCTTTCATTTTTCTATAACTCTCCACCGCAGTCCACTTCTTTCCATACTCACCCTTCTTACAACTTCCACAACGCTAATTTTCGCAAAATTAATATCTTACCAGCTTATCTTTAACTGATGCTGTCTCCAGTAAAATATCTCATTCTATTTCTGTTTACGTACCCTTTTCTTGGCATAAAACATCATCTACTTCCCCACCCCCTGATATAACAAAAAACCTCAATCTTTACGAAACAAAAGAAAGTCGGTTTTCTTCACACCAATTCATCCATCTCTATAACTGCCTCTATTATTGATATTTCGATCGATTACAGCGATCCTAAGAGTTTTTATCAAGTCGCCAACTAAATACAAACTAGAATCAGACGGTTACTCCCTCTGTTTCTCGTTCGATAATATATCATCGACCGACACACATACTATTGCCAACTATTTTGCAACCTTTTTCAAGCAGTCATTTGCACACAACTTCTTCGCACCTAATCCCATATAACCTTCCCAATTTCTCTATTGGCCCCTATCTTTCACAATCTTTTGATCCTACTCTTGTCGAGAAAAGTTACAAAATCTCAATGATAAATTTTTATCCTGCAATATTTCTCAAAAAGTGTGCCTCCAATCTTTCGCACACACGTTCCAGAGGACCTCATTCGGAACCCTGGTCTACTAAAAGGGATCGAAGACAGAGGTAAGTAACTACTGTCCCATTTCTAAGCTTTTTCACATAGATACCTAAAATGTTCGAAAATATTTTATATGAAGCGCTAAGCTTTCAGGGCAAGTCACGTATATCACCCAGTCAGCATGGACTTCTGAAAGGTAGATCAACTATTACAAACTTACTTGAATTCGTATCCTCTGCGCTTTCAGCCCTAGAAAATGGCAACGAAATCGATGTTATTGCTACAAATTTCGCTAAGGCCTTCGATAAAATATCACATCAACTGATCCTTTTCAAATTGTCTTAAATCGGCTTTGACCCCATATTATTAAAATGGATATCTTCTTATCTGGAGAACTGTTATTATAGCGTTCATTTTAGATCAGGCTTCTTAATCCTGTTTTTAGCCATTTTTGGTGTCCCACAAGGCAGCGATCTAGGTCCCCTTCTTTTCATTTTAATTATAAACGATCATGAGAACATTATTAAACACTGCCCCCTATCCATTTACGCTGACAACACTAAGTTCTAAACTATTTCGTCACCCCAAAACTCTATTCTTCTTCAAGCAGACCTCCAGAGGTTTTCCACTTGGTGTCCAAAAAATTGCTTAGAACTTAATGTCTCCAAATGTCAATCTATGACTTTATCACGTATCTCCTCGTCGACTTTATTTACTGCATGTCCAATCTGTACCCCAGGTTCAATTCCTTCGCGAACTTGGAATTTTATACGATAGAGCGTTAAACATCCGTTCGCATATTAATGGTCTAAAGAGTTTTGCAACCCTTACGTGACAAGGTCACTTTACATTACCCTTATCCGGCCCCTTCTCGAATATGCCAGCCAAGTGTGGTCCCCCTTTCAGCGAGTTCATATATCCCGAATGGAGAACATTCAAAGTCGTTTTCTTCGATTTGCCCTTAAAGGTCTACCCTAATATTATCCTTCTATTTTGCCTCCTTATTATGACCCCCTCAAACTTCTGAATACCCACGAAAAATACAGAAATGTTGCTGGCATTAGTTTCATTCATCGACTGTTCTCTGCTTCCGTGGATTGCGCCTCCCCTTAAAATTATATTTCCTTCAACACTAACCCTCGTCTCTTCTTTATTTTAACACATCGCACCTCCTATGGTGCCACCGAACCAATCTCCCGCATGCTCCGTAATGTCACCTCAAACCTCAAACTTCTCGTCTTAAACTTGATCTCGTCCACCATTCCCTTAGTTCTTAGCCCTTAATTTTTGTTAGTTCTTATGTCCTAGGTTTTCAGTTAGATTAAGCTTGTAAAGGATTTTCCAATAGGGACTTGACAACTTTGAATTTAATTTGTGAACGCACTCTTTCACTAATCATCAAACTGTCACTGCCAATTTATTCAGTTAACTTTAAGAGTGTTAACTCAAATTTTCGGTCGTAATTCTCGCCCTAGTAGACAGGCAATAACGAGTTTAGTGCAAAAATTTTAGACTACATATTCGTTGTGTAATGTTGCCGTGTCAGTGAGGCAACGGGTTGGTCGAAGTGTCGAAAATATCGCTTCCGCTCAGGCGTCCGTAGCAAACGATCCAAATCAGTCAATTCCACGTCGTTCTCAAGAATTGGGCATCGCTCAGACCACATTATGGCGTATTTTGCGTAAAGATCTTGGTTTATACCCATACAAGATCAAGCTGACTCAAGAATTGAAGCCGATGGACCATTTGAAGCGACGTACGAGTACGTTCTCCGATTGGGTTCTGGAGAAGATGTGCCAAGATGATGAATTTCATCGCAAAATCATCTTCAGTGACGAAGCTCATTTTGGCTCAATGGGTTCGTCAATAAGCAAAATATGGGTTATTGATCGGGTGAAAATCCACATGTGCTTCATGAATCACCACTTCATCCACAAAAAATAACCGTTTGGTGCGGTTTGCATGCCGGCGGCGTTATTGGGCCATATTTTTTCGTCAACGATAACGATCGTCAGGTTACTGTGAATGGTCAGCGTTATCGCGCCATGATCACCGATTATTTTTGAGCCGAATTAGGAGATATGGACTTGGACGACATGTGGTTTCAACAAGATGATGCCACAAGCCACATGCTACAGCACACGCTACAATCGATTTATTGAAGAGTAAGTACGGTGAGCGTGTTATCTCAAGAAATTGGCCACTCGATTGGCTGCTTCGTTCGTGCGATTTAACGCCGCTTGACTATTTTCTGTAGGGCTACGTTAAGTCATTGGTTTATGACAACACGCCGACGACGTTGGAAGAGCTCAGAGCCAACATTGAACGCGGAATAGCGGCCGTTTCAGCCGAAATGTGTGGCCAAGTCGTTGAAAATTGGGTCCAACGAATCGACTGCTGCAAACGTGCCCGCGGTGGCCATATAAACGAAATCGAGTTCCATTCATAAATGTTTTGATTGTACTTCAAGCCGATAATAGAGTTTTTGAAATATTTCAAATGGTTTGCGTTTTATTTAAAAAAAAAAGTTGTCAAGTTTTCACTGGAAAACCCTATTTTAAGCCAAATAAATTGGGGCGTCAGCCCCTTGTAAAATTAAAATTAAAAATCAACCAGAAGGCGTTTGCGCGGTGGTATTATCTGATGAAACATGCGTATCCCAATCGTTATGTCTTCCCACACACTGTAGCGCGTTCCAAGGCGCAGACTCTCTAAGTGCGGTCTTAGACTTGCCTTGGAAAATTTAAGAATGTACTTCCACTACTTCCCGTAGTTGGTAACATGCAGAGTGAGAAGAGTCCACCTAGGATGTCGGACACACTTGTAGAAGGACCACATACCAGCTTGGTTTTTAAGGTTTGTTTGCTGGGACCCTTGTCGGGGTCTGACTATAATCCGGTTGATCGATTTTTTGTAACAATAAACTGAAAGAGGTTTCCACAGGAGGTTTAGCTAAATTTTGGTGTTACGATAGTCGCGAATACCATTCATGTCTTTACATGTAGTAAATAAAAAAATTAAATAAAAAAAATTCCGGACTTAGTTCTATGAAGAGAAAACCAACTTTTACCAACTTAATGATGTTTCGCCCATTTTTCTTTGTCAGAAAATCAATCAATTTTATGTGTTTTCATCTCTCAAGACTGCAAAATATTGATTTATCTATTTCCAAACTCATTATTTGAACTACACAGAGAAGGTGTTATTATAAAAAATAACAGAGGAAGCAAAAAAAATACCAAAAAACCTTTTCGTAGGTCCAGTGATTGGTTGTTTTAGTGCCGGTGGCGCTGCTGCTTCCTCAATCTTCCATTTGGGCGTTATTTTATATACCCATAAAGGTAGATACAAATACGAAAATAAAATCGACTAATAGTTACATAATAGAAATCAAAAAGTATCTAATGGACTTCACAGAAATTAGAGAGATAGCTTGTAACTTAGACCGTCAAAGACAAATATTTATTCGACGCTTTGATTGCATTTGATGTGGGGGGTAGTTTAGAGTTATATCGGATAAGTTGACGATAGTTTAACTATCGCACTCAGCAATCATGGTGAGGATGACTCTTGTCTTTCTTTGGTATTTACGACGTATCTGATTTGGTTGGTGATTTTGACATAGGTGCTTGCCCAGATGAAGTCAAATACCCGTATGGTTAGGTTGTGCTGGTGGGTTGACTGGGTATCCATCGCCGTAAGGCTTCGTTGCGACTCATTGCACTAAGGTTGCACAATTGCGATACTTCATTTGGTCTTATTTTATTTCTTCCGCGAGTCTAAAGAGATTAGTAAATGAAAGGCCATAAAGGTCCCAAATCTTACAGTCACAGATCGCTAGAACTGGAACTTGTAGCTGAAGGTATCCTTTCGTGGGTTTTCGCCTTCACAGTAATCCGACTAGAGCTAAGAGTTTCGCTGTGCCTTTCAAGAAAATCACGCATTCTTGGATTCGTTGTCCTTCGCCCATAATTGCCAGGAAGTTTTACAGGTGTAAAGGTTCTATCACCTGTAGTTAGCTCTAACTTCTACACCATTTGCAGTGTGGGACTGCCTTAATAAGTACTTTAGTCTACCAGGTCTAAGTAAGGAGCAGATTTCTTGCGACTTTACTCGTTTGCGCATTCATTGCCTACTATTTCTCTCACCAGGGACCCAGAAGAACTTGGCATTGTACTGAGCGCCCAGACCTTAAGTTCTTCACCACACTAGAGCCTTATTTTTCTCGATTGATACATTTGGTATTTCCATTGACTTTTTGTAAAGTTTTTTAGTGTCTTTCTTTACTGCTTTAAGAGAATTGTAAACTGCCTCTGCAAGCGGAGAGTTGGGCCTCACCTGACTATCAGACTAGCGCGGCCAATATCATGGATTTTATAAAAATTGGGGATGTCTCGCACTGAAAATTAGTATACGCTAGGTCATTTCAGTGTTCTTCTAGAGTCTCTTTAGTGATTTACTATCAATAAAGTGGTAATGTTGACTTTTCCATTGGAAATAACCACCACAGCCATACGATAGTTGGCAGGTTAACACATCATCCTTAGAGCCTAAGAGCAGGTCAAATGAGGGGAGATTAGAAAATCAGAATGACTGTACTACGAAAGAATTGGCAGTGGAGCGGTCACGTATTTAGTGGCGAAGACAATTCTATTGCCTGTAACACGTGCAATGATATACTTATAGAGTAACTGTTGAGGAGAACTAGCGGGAACTTGGAATGAACTGGCGAGAAGCTCATTGCGGAGAACGGAGCAAGCGGGCAGGTCATCCTTTGCTCCATAGTGGGTGAATTTCTCGCTTTACTAACACTTCTATCCTGAGGATATGCGGGCCTTTAGTTTGGAATTGTCGCAGTTTATCCAGGATGTTTATATACCTATACAGATAATGCTGAAGAGCTTAACCTGCTGCAGCGATCTGCCCCCAAGTAAGTATCTGCAACTATCCATTTAAGGTTGAACGTTGTCATCATATAAAATACGAGTGTGGCATGTATAAACAGCCTTGTACTGACTTATACTAACTTGAATAATACACAGTCGGAAGGCTAAATTGAGTGGTCCATGTCTGGGTACCAGGTCACAATGGGATCACGGAAAATGAAATCACCGATGAACTTGCCAGGCAAGGTTCAGAGGAGAATTTTTCAGGAGCCGAACCTGCGTTGGATCTGCCTGTGTCCTCGGTTAAGGCTTCCATTGATAGTTGGGTCTCATATGAGCACAAAGGCTGATGGAGCTAGGAAGCCAGCTGCCTTTCTGATGTTCCTCACTGGCGTCGTGATAGGGCATTGAACTTTTGCACTTAAATGTGCTGGGCATAAGTGACACAACATCCTACAATGCTTCCTGTGAAAGTGATGAAGACACCGCGGAGTACTATCTCCGTGAATGTCCGGCTTACGCTCCCATAAGGCTGCAGGTACTCGGCGCTGACGTGGTGGGCTCTGGTACTGTAGACACTTTATAACTAAAGCCCTTACTCATCCTTCTTAGTAAGACTGAAATATTGCATTAAAAGAAATTTACAAAGAGTAGAATGGACTAGTTCTTTGTCTGAGTGCTCTGTTCTGTCAGAAAAAAAAGTAAATACTATGCAGATATATCGTCGGAGCAATAGTTATTCAGGAAATTTTGACCTTTATGGAGTGCACGCTCGCCTACAATCCGTATCGAATTTAAATTCGATAACCTCAGCCTGATATACGTTCAAGCTGAATCTAGCAAAAATTGATTCTATAAGTTCCCGAAGGACATATGAGCAATCTCTTAAGCATGAAGTTTAAAAAATAAGGAAATTAGAACATAGCAAAATGTCATCACACCTAGCTCACATTTCCTACACATTAACATCCGCAAAAGGACCTGTGAGTAAGGCACAGATTTATTTTTCTGGATGTCTAAAAGTACAAAAATGCCAACAAACTTACTCAAACCACTACATTCTTAGAGTTATATTACGAAGGCGGATATCTCGCAATCGCAATGGTATTGCAGATGACTATTTTCTATTCTGATGGAATTGTCTAAAATATCTAGAGAAGTCCATTTTCGACAAACATAATAGCAGGCTCTGTAACCGAATGGAATCTCAGTATCCTTCGCCCGATCTTCTTCAAAAGGGTGACTTTATGAACTGCGCCGATTACAGACGGCTGACTCTCCTTAACATAATACGCAGGGTCCTATGTCAACAATTTGATATGTACTAATCAGTAAGTGTGCCATCGAACATGTGATCACCTTACACCTGGTCGTGGAATAGACGAACAGTGTGGAGCTACTTGTAATTTCGGCATCCTTCTTTACATTGTCTATTGTTCGCCTGCGCAAGATTACGACGATGCCCATGCTCCTCCATAAAAGTTGGCAGCGAGGCCACCGAGACTTTGGATGCCTTACAAAGATTTCGACAATTAGAAGCGCTGTATTGACAAGAACAGGTATCCAACGACTAGGTTTCAGACAGTATTTGACAACAACTAAGAGATAGTTAACATCTTTGTCTACTTGAACTCCGCCATAAGCGCAAAACCACAGTAAAAATTAGTCGACGAACAGAAGTCAAGAAAAAACAAAGTTCTCTACCACTGTCTTGTCATCACAGTCCAGTTGAATATTGAATTCTCCCAGATATATAGATGCATTCAAAACATGGGAGTTGACGACATCACACGTAAATGGATAAAATATATACTAGAGGATAAAACAATAAAAACCTCATTAGGCAGCAATAAACTCAGTGTGAGAGCTACGAAAGGATGTCCTCAGGAAGGAGTACTATCACCCGTAGTTAATGAACAGCTGACTGTACTCAGCAATTAGGCTTCTATGTCTAAAGATATATAGACGACATTGCTATCATAATTAGGGGTAAATTCAAGGACACAATTTCAGATCGCCTAAAGAGGGCTTTGAATCTAGTTGCTGAATAGTGCATAAAAGTTGGCCTCAAAACCAATCTCAAGAGAAGCACATTGTTAGATTCACTAAGAGAAGAAGGCGAGAAAGATTCAGAAATGCCACTCTCTTCGGTGAAACAATAGAGCTCTCAACGGAAGTCAAATATCTGGGAATCACACTGGATAAGACTGAAACCATCATCTTTCTAAGACTATTGGCCAGCAAAAGTCTAGCTGGAAAAACTCCCAAAATGACACTATGGATGTATACGGCAATAACGAGACCTATCATCACGTATGCATCCGCCGTTTAGTGGCATAAAGCTACGCAGAGGTCAACACAGGCCAAACCCAACAAATTACAGAGATTACTCGTAGCCTGTGTCTGTGCAACTGGTGCAATGAAATCCGCACCCACAGCTGCACTTGAAGTTGTCCTAAACAACCCACCACTTCATATGGAACTCATGAAGGAAGCAATGGTAAATGTCTGCTCATCACAGAAGATGAATCCAATTCCAAACTAGTTCATGCTGCAATTCTCCATGAATTCAAAAACAAAAGAACTACTTGGAATACACTTAATAGACAAATGTCTACCACGATATAACTTTCGGCATTGGGAACAGGAAAAACCAACATTTTCCAAGGACTCACGTGAAAGGCACACAAGGGCTCCAAAGCCAATGAAGGAGTTGGAGCCTGATTATACGGTCCTCGCACTAAGCCATCCGCACATGGCAGTATGGATACAAGCAGCTCCGTATTTCTTGTTGAAATCCATGCGATAGAGCTTTGCATTCGAGAGAATCTGAACAGACATATAACAAACAAAAACATTTATATTCTCTCCGTTAACAGAGTAGCTCTACTTGCAACCTTCACCTCGTACAACTACTGGCCACCACAAATAAAATTCATATGATTTGGTTGCCAGGACACAGCGGACATGAAGGCAATCAAAAAGCAGACGAACTAACCAGGAAAGGATCCGCATTTCAATTCAGGATGCCAAGACCATTCTGTGGGCTATCAATTAATACAATAAAAGGGAGTATTAAAACCTGGCTTCGTTTCTGGAGAGAAACCGAAGGAAACAGATAAGCCAACAACTTTATGCCAAGATGTTGTCACAAAAAAACTAATACTACAACTATGTAGAAATCAGATTCGAGTCAGATTCAGGTCTCCTCGCAGGACACTGCCGTGTGAAAAAAAACACCTAATGACCATGGGCATAGCACAAGACCATACATAGTATGCCTGCAACGACTACGTGTGGAAACAGCAGAGCACATACTATGTGACTGCAATGGTTTAACCAAAACACGTCAACGTTACCTAGGTAAATACTACCTTGAAGCGGCGGACACAGCTGAATTCCTAACAAATTGCGCCATCATAGATGAGCTTTAAATGGAGGATATCACAATGGGCCCATCTGTGGCCGCAGTGATCTGGGATTCTTTATGTGGTATCCCACAGCAATCTAATCTAAATCTAAACCTGTTGAATGTGATGGAATCATGGACTATAAATTTTGGATAAAAGCGCTTATAATTTTTGTGGTCCTCGTTGACGTGAACAAAGTTTTGAGTAGACGATACAAAAATGAGCTTAACGGTCATCACTGTGCTTGTCAGGCTAGATATGCAAAATGCTCCATAACGGAAAGGTTTTGAATACATCCCGGAGACGTTTGTCTCCGTTCATAGAGTTGCCAGTTGAATCCTAAATCAACTCCGTACTTTTGAGCCGCGTAGAGTAAAATGAATGAATTGAGCACGAGCACTACGAGCACTACATAGTACTTCTTTGATGTATTGTATGTTCCACCTTTCACCTATCGATCGACCTAAACAATTTCTACCTAGTGCAGCATTGCAAGTATACATATTAAAATTTAACCTCCTAGATCATTTTTAATGCTCAGAGGTTCTGGGGCACTGCCCAAAATTTACTAAGATTGTGTGTTTCGTCGGATTTTTGAAATTTTTGTTTTTACCTGCGCTGTCTCTAGTACATTTGTACCCTTATAAAGTCGGTAAATTTGGCTGTCTTTTTTATAAGAAGACATTTGTATATGCACATCTATGTACCTTTTCGAACTGCTCCAGATAAATTTCAATCTTCTCAACCGCCTTTGTCTAGGTCTGAATGGAATTTCTTCAACACTATACCCATATCAAACAGGTGGCCTTGCTTGTCTTAAAATCCAATCCAACCCAGCCATTTATGGTGAAGACAATCCTCTTTTGTTGGTGTCAATCTTTAACTACAACAACCTTAAGACCTCATAGTACAAAGACTCTTAGTAAATCCCTCAACTACCGTAGATTACCATCTACACCTTCTCAAAACCACAAAAACAACTCACCAACGAGAAAAGCGCATAACAAAATTATGCACTTAAGCCCCCAGCGGTGGATCGCGCGTCTTACACTGTACGCACCCTCTAGAGTTTTCTTTGCGTATAACCAGACATCTTACGAGAATGTCATTTGACTTGTCAGATAGAATATCTTTAACACTTTGCCTATCACTTGAAATCACTTTTGATGAGTTAATTGAGTAATGTCCATCTTAGTATAGAATTGAACTCCTTCAACCTACGGATTACTCCAAGTATCTAGAAAAACGACAAGCGAAACTTCTACTCGTACAACGAGCGCAATCGCTTCGTACTCGTATCTGTGAATAAAGCAACAATGTCTAGTTTTTGCAGCATCTATCCGCACTTAAAGATCCAGTCATACGCGATCAATCCTGGTGATTACTGTCTGTGCGGTGTCTGTCAGTAAGCTAGTGGACTAATCTCCAGGCTCTACGTTAACTGCTTGTGCATAAGTACATACGTATGTACGTATGAATAGAGTGATGTGCGTGAACTGGTCTACTCTATAAAATTATGATTTCAGCATCTCGTCTAAATGGCTTAACTGATGGCCCAACCAACGGAACGCAAAACAGATGTGAGTATTTAATAAAAAAAAAATCTCCCAGCGAGGATCAGTGTCAGGATGCAAGACGTCATTTTGTTGTCCGTCTTTGGCTGGCCTAGGAATTAATTTCTCACAAAAATGCTGTTGGGTTTGAATACCTTCTATTTTTAAATTCATGGCGTTTTATGATTACGAGTGTGGCTTGTGGTGTTGGTGGTCAGTAATAGGCATGACCTAAAATCATCATATTGATGACTATGGAAGCCATGCTTTGTTTGGCAGCCGATTGGATTGGATTGATTCAATTCTCAGGGCTAGTTGGAGGAGATACGAGTTTAGCTAATGCTGTTGGTTACGCTTGGTTAAGAGATGGAACATTCTAAATCTAATGGAAATCGATTTGGTTGATGATCTTTGGTTGGATAGCTTGATTACTGCTGCTGTTGCTGCTTGGGCTAGCGTTGGTAATTCTCATATTGATGGTGCTCTTTTGGACGTGTTCCACTTTATTTCGCCTAGTGGAGGAGCATGGCCCATGTGGTGATGATTTGGATTGGTTTCAACGGAAATGAATTTATTTAGAAATGATGTAAGAGGTGATTAGGGCTTCTAACGGTTATAAATCGAGGATTGTTTTTACGATGCCTGAGAAGCAGGAAATCGAAATCATTTGATTATTATTAACGTGGTTATGATACATAGTCTATGTACGAGTAGTCCTAATGATCGATATTTGAATTCCGAGAATGAGCTGACATGAGATGAGTCTTGTTCCAAATTTATTACAAAATGTTTTGCCTTGTAGTTCATATCCTCTAGTCGTAGAGTTTAGAGAAGAGCATAACAGTGTCCAGGAAGTTTTGAAGCCCTCCGTCTATTTACTGAAATCTCCATGATTCACATGTCTTCTGTTGAGATATCCTAGATGAGCATACGTTGTTTATAAAAACCATCAAGAAGAAGCCATATTCCGCCTATTATATTCAGTACACTCTGACTCCAAATGCGAAGCACTCTGCACTCTGACAACAGAACTGAGTAAATAAATTTTGCAGATCGACGAAATGTGACCATAGTTAGCACAAAGTTTCAGAACTTCACAAAGGATAAAACTGTGCATATATATATCTCGAAAACATCGGACTATCAATCATAATAGACGCAAGGCCCGTCTATAATCCTCGGCACCACGACAATAGTCGAGAACAGAGACCACAATATATCTTACCGATCGTACTGTATATATAGAATCAGTTGCACCTTACTGCATTCCTTCGAAAACGTTGTCTCTGATGTGCAGGCTTCGCTAGCACAAAAACAATTTGTAAGGCACCAAGAACACAGCATCCTTTACAAGAAAATAAAGAATATGAGAAGTAGGCTGGGGATATTGCAGGTGTTATGGCTGGAATGATGTTCAGAACTTTTGCTAAAAGTAAAAAATAAATATATTAGTCATTCACCGTCTGAAGAGAAGTCTGTCAAGACAGCAAACAGGACTTAGAGCTCCCCTTCAGGAAGTTGCCATAGAGAAGAACAACAAGGCTGCTACAGCTGAAGATCTATCCGACAACAAGCCAATCAAACCATCAAGTTAGGACTTAGAAAAGAGCCTGCCTCAGCTTATCTCCAAAAGTTAATCGAATGAAAGGATTCCCAACTTACAAGGTAATGGATCTTCTAGTCTGTTTATATATGTGTTCTCTGAGTGGATTCGTCAACCAAGTGATATGCCGGAAAAAGTCCACAGACAAAAGCCGAAGAATAACAAAGCGATGAATTCCACCTTGAAGTCACTATTGAAAGCATAAATATGTTAGAAATGCGATATATGTATAAAGTTATGCCTAGCTTCAGCATCCGGACATTATTCGCCGGATGCTGCATTCTTGGGGTGAAAAGGAAACTAAGTAACAAAGCCCTGTCGAGAACTATAGACAGCTAGTTAGGGGTGTAGCAATCTGGATAATTTATCTAGTTAAGGCCTAATCCCGCTTCTAATTAGGTATAATGGTTATTTACTTACTTAGGTGGCGTTGAAGTTAAAGGACCTCAACTAACAAGCCTCTCTAGCTAGCCCGGTCTTTAGCTTACTGCCTCCAGTTGTGCAATTTAAGTCGGTTGAGGTCCCCTTCTCCTTGTACGCGCAACCTTAGGTGAGGTCTCTCTCTACTACGTTGTCTCTACGGGTCAGATTCGAAGACTCTGCGGGAGGGAGCATTAATGTCCATTGGCTCCATATAAGTACATTACAAGGGAATCATACGCAGTTTTCTGACTAAGTTGACGTCGCTGCAAAACTCGTACAGTTTGTCGCTGAATCTTCTCATCCAAATCCCGTCAACGCAAAAGGCACCGAATATTTTTCGAAAAATTTTTCTCTCTTCATCCGCTTTTGCGCCGTAAAGTAGGAATGGGGGTCCTTACTACCCCATTGGCTTCTTAGCGCAAAGAGACAGCGGTTAAGAAGAGTGATTCATCGTTTTATTTTTAATGAGGTGTTGACAGAATTTGTAGTAGAGCCAAGGTAGACAAAGCACCTTACTACATCGAAATTATAACTGTCGACTGCAACATTCTGTCCACTTCGCCAATGTTGTGTGTATCTTCTTGTTGACAGCATGTGAACGCACCGATGACGGAAATTGTGTGGATATCATCGGCATACGCTAGTTGTTGCACAGACTTTTGAAAATTGTGCCCCCAGTGTGCGCTTGAAATTTCCGCATAATTTTTTCAAGTATAATTTTTAAGAAGTCACATGACAGCGCGTCACCTTGTCTAAAATATTAAACTCAGTTAAGTCGTTATCGACTTTGGCAGAGCAGTAAGCGTTCTCAATCGTCAATCTGCATTAATGGACAAATTTGGCGAGGATGCCAAAACTAGACATGACTCTATATAACTCGTCTCTATAAATGCTGGCACATGCGGCCTTCAAATCAATGAGAAGAAAACGATGCGAAACGATTTGGACTTCTTTTTCTGCCAGAGCGCGAAGACTTGGTAGATTGTGGACTTGTCTGGTTTGAAACCGCACTGATAGGGCCAATCAGGTTGTTGACTAAGTGTTTCAGACGGTCACACAATATGGCAGATAAGATCTTGTAACGGATAATTAGCCGACTTATACCACTAAAGCTGGTTAGTTTGTGCAGTTGAGGGAGTCTCCTTTTCTACCGATCGGGCAAACGATAGTGAGATTCCATTCATCAAGCATACACTCTTCTGACCAGATCTGCGAAATGAGTTGGTGTACTTGTATGCTCTCAACAAAGTCATTTCCATCAGCTGCTTTGGTTGATTTGAGCTTAGATTTTGCTATCCTTACTTCATTTTGGTCAGGTGGACGGAATTTTTGGCTATCATCGTATAAGTTGAATTATCTATTCTGCCTTACGGCTTCTTTGCCGTTCTAGATTCTGCAGAGAAAGTTTTTCTATATTCTAACCACCGACTGTGACTCTACTACGGGTCTTCTTGCCTTGACACATTCTTTTTATCTGTTTCCTATATCCTCTCAATATTTTCGATCGCGCTCTTCTGTTGCCCTTTTTCCTTCTGAAGAAGAAGCTGATGTTTTTTCCATGTCTTCTGCTCGTACAGCTTACGAGCTGCCCTCTCATTCGTTGCAGCGCCGCTTTGTACGCTTCTTGTTTAGCTCCATGTGCTTGTCGGCATTGGTCTTCAAAACGGCATAGGAGTTGTTGAAAGATTTCGAGATACGCGTTTGGCGAAGATTCTGGCAGTCCCTTGCGATTGCAGCTTTTCTAAGCTATAACTTCTCAGAGTAGTTGTTCGCATTCGTACTTTGACTGGAACAACGTGGTGATCCGAGTTAATGTTGGCTGCCCGGAAAACTAGGACGTGCAGAATACTTCAGGCATGTCTTACGTCTATCGCAATGTGCTTGGTGTGATTTAGCGTTCGATGATCCGGAGACCGCCATATCCCCTTGTGTATATTGAGATGAGAAAACCGTGTGCTTGCTATAGAAATATTTCGTCCCGCTGCAAAGTCAATCAGGCTAAGTCCGTTGCTAGCCGTGGTGTTGTGTAGTCAATGCTTACCAACCGTCCCACCAAAGATGTCCTGCTTTCATATCTTGGCGATAACATTCTTTGGTGTCATCGTTCTTGTCTTCCGTAGGCACATTGGAACATTAGGCTTATGAACTACAAATATTACATTTCGTTGAGAGACAATTATGATAGATGCGCTAAATTTCGTCATGTGATTAATTTGTTCTTGAGAAGCTTTAAGGGAGTGATCACCTTACCTAATTCCATTGGACAGGTATTTTGAAATTGTTTGAGGTTCACTTTGAAGTTTCATTCGATTTATTAATGCGATGGAATATTGCAACCAGCTGCTAGCTTGATTCACTTGATTGGATATTGTTGGAGCATTCACACAACTCCCTTGACATTTTACTGGAGGTTCTTCTATCTGACCACTTCGCATACCTTCCTTATGTGTCTGGAGAGAATACGCTAAAACTGTGAAATCAAAGCTTTTCCAATGTTTCCGATGACAGCGCGCTACATATCTTTTCAGCTCTTTTCTGCGGGATTCACATGCAGGATCTGTCGGTCCCGATACTTTTTTTTAAGTAAAAAAGATTCTACCGAGAGTCTCCAGTTTAACGATTATTAATTCTAAATAAACAAAAGAGTTGACATGCGAACTTGGTGAACGCAAGCAGAGAGTTGCAAATTTTCCCTCTCTATCAACGAGCTCATAAATCCAAATTTATGGCATGAAGATCGCCGCTAGACATCCGTTGAAGTATTCTCTTAGAAAAAATAAACAACTTTAGCCTAGCGATGATAGATTCTGGTTTTGAAACAGTCCTCATACGACTTTGTCTACCTCTTACAACTGCTTTAATAAATAGAATTTGTAATGTGGCCATCATCAACTCTTGACAAATAGCTATACATATATACACATCCAATTTTGTCATAGATTTCATCCTACTTTAGCCATTTGCTGTGTAGTAGAAGAATTCCTTTCGAAAGAGTCAAGCAAACAAAAAAAAAAAAAACAAAAAACTCCACCTCCCGCCATCTGTAAAATTGCAAAACAACGAGGATTTAGCCTTCGTACGTTCGGTGAATTGCAAATTAAAATATGCGCTTGAGGCAATGTTATTTTTGTTAAATAGAAAACTCGTCACTTTACTCCAACATAATAACAACAACAGCAAAGCCATGAAGAGTTTTATGACGAAAATCACAATCACAGTCACCAACCACAATATACGAGATACTCCTAGTATTCCATTCAACAGTCTGCAATTGCAACAATTTTTTTTTTTTGCAGCTTACTGTGTAGATTTTGTCATTTAACAAATGTTTAACGTTTTATTAGCCATTAGCCATGTTTGGTCGTGAGATTCGCCAGAAACATGAATTGTTATCCGAAGAAGTTGTGGTTCACCAATTCAATTTGAATTGTTTGGAACGTGCATCCTAGTGGTATCTGAGAGGCTGCCTTTCATGTCAGATAGGACAGACAAAAACAAGTCAGTTATTTAAATTTTAGATATTGCGTCATGTCTTCATAAATGGATTAAACTTATATTTGTCACGGAATGGTATCGATTTCATTCGGTATCGTCTAATTTACATAACTTTTAGAATTTTTTTTTGTCGACTTAGTGGTGTGCCAAATTGAGATGTCTGGAGGTTTTATTGCAATTTTATACAAAATAAAGAGCCTGGTAGTCACTTAAGCTGCGTATAGCAATATGCTTAAGTTTATTTATTATTAATGCAAAACAAACCAAAGGAAATGGCGACAATGTTTTAAAAACATTGTTTCATACGCAAAAATTTGGTGTAAAACATTATGTCAACATAATCTTGTAAAACCTGCTTGACTATATTAAAAATTAAAATTATTTGGCAATAGGCTTTATAGATCGCTTAATTTACAATTAAAGTTTTACTCTACCGGTTTATAAATAGAAGCCAATAGGAGTCCACCATGGGCATGCTTTTATTGAGGAGCGATTATAGTGATATTAGTGAAGAATTTTCGGCTTCATATCACGTTGTTTGACTCAGCGATTCCCTAAGCCAGCTGACAATACAGACATCAGTCACACTTTGTACGTAACTCAGATATTGGGTTCTTTTAATTTGATCCTAAGTTACTTCCTAAGTAAGACGCTATAGTCGACCCAAGCATTAAGCAATAGCTCTCGCTTCTCGCTTATAGGTGCGGCTCCGTGCTAACCATCCCAATTTGTGGGCAATAAAGTTGATTAAGTACGCTACTTAATGCGCTGGATTTTATGGGAGGGTTGCTTTCTTTTTCGTAAATTCTAATCGAAGTGACAAGAATATGCAACAAATGTAGCTAAGAACCATATTTCGCATGTTGGATATCACAGTGTCGTTTGTTGGCGGTAGATAGATGATGATGATAGATGATAGTAGATGTCAAATGGTCAAAGCCTCGCACAGGAGAGGTATAACAAACAAATTAGTCCCTATTATAAAGGCTACCTATGATGACCGTAAATGTAGTCGGTTCGAGGTAGATTATGACAACGTTGCATTCTTCGCCACTACTATTCCTGGTCTAATCGTAGATCTGATCCTGGAGAAAACAAATGAGGGAACAAAGTATTAAAATGTACTATGACATCATATTTTAAACATCTTGACTGCGCTAATGAGGTTTGCCTGCTCAAAATTCAATTTCTCAGAATAACACTATCGCCATTTAACATATTAATGACGAACAGCAAGTCAATGGTAACATTTGTATCGAACTAAATGTGGACAGCAGAATTCACAGAGCAAAAACTGCATGCCTTCTAAAGCCAACAAATACTAATCTGAAATACTAAACACTGCTACTCTATGGGTGTATTGCCTTTGAAATGACCAACACCATCACAAGGAAACAGATTTGCATAAAGATGTCTTCACAAAATCGTAAGGATATTTCCTTCAAACTACAATCGAACGACCAACTACACGCGATATTGACATTTCCGTACATTTCCGCTTGTAGACATTTCCATTGCAAAGCACGGCATACATTGGCAAGTGAGGCGTCTTTAGCAGACATTAAGGAGGACAGCCGAGGAGTAATCCAAGTCATTGACACCATTCTCTTGGTAATGAGATCCTTTATTCCTCATCGGATGAAGAATATCAAACCAAACGAAAATGCCCCTGGATTAAATTTCTTACACGATTGTCCTAGTAGGTCAATGTTGGGGTTTGCATTCTGGAATTTATTCCTTCACAGTCTCTATTTAGACATTCTGCTAGAAGAGTCCTCAAATGACATCAGTTCGGAATGCAAGTTGTTTCTAATTATCATAAAATGCACAGAACCAATATAATGCTAAAACCGTTATTGAGATTAGTATTTGAGATATATTGCTCATTTAATCTGCAAATTTCGTGGTGTAAGCGTCATTGTAAGCATTTTTAACTGAATTTTGAAATCGATGTATCGGAAGAGCACAGTCGGCATTTTTTATTGTTTTTATTCCAGTAAAAAACAGAATGAGAGTGATACCGCTAGAGAAATCCAAAATGTGTATAGAGAGAATGTTCTCTATGAGTCCATTCAACAAAGAATCAAAGCTTACACTGTGCTTCTATCGAGTCACAGTCAAGTGCTGTTTTTGAACCGGATCGTTACCGGAGATGAAAAATGGGTTCTTAACAATAACATTAAACGTCGCTCGAAGTCCATAAATGGACGTCACGCGCTCAAGGTGTTACTGTCTGTATGGTGGGAAACTGAGGAAATAATCCACATTGAGCTGTTGTAACCAGACCGTCAGGTCTTATCAATCGAAGGAGCGTTTTATTCCATCAGAATAACCCTATAGAGCTAGGCCCACCTGCATACAGTTACAGAACTTAGGTAGGGAAAAAATTGCTGCATACGTCTTATTTTCCAGATTTACGAGTAGTACCTTCAAATCTTATTCCGAAGTCTACAAAATTTTAGATCTCGGGCTGATGTCAAAGAGGCTCATGGGTATTTTGTTGGTCAAAGCCAAAGGTGGGGAAGTGTTGTCTTACGAAATTACATTAAACATTAAATAGACATTCAAAAGTCGCGCAATACTTAAGTTACGAGTACAACCGATATAACTAATGAAGCTTCCGGTCTGAGTGCTCAGTTGCATCAGCACGTTTTTTCATCAGCGTTCGGTATGAAATAGGAGAAGGACAGTCAGATTATCAAGATGTTTGAACGCTAATACAAAGGGAAGATGTACCCAAATGCCATCGTAGTTTTGTGATTCCAATTGAAACTGACAACATAAACACACACACACCTTCGAGAGCCAAGTTGTTATGCCACAATCTGTCTTTAGTTGGCGGACAACTTATACATTTCAATTCAGTAAAAGCATTCCTACCAAGCCCGTATTGACTTTAAAAGCATCCACACTTCAAATATTGAAACAAAACCGAAAAGTTCGCTGCTCAACTCTTTTGTTTTCATACCCACAATTGCCACTTCTTCAAAGAACTCTAACAAATCTACTCGAATGCCTAGTTTACAAGCAAAATAAAATCAAAACATCAAAGCTTGAACACTGCAACAGCAATTAGATGTCCGTCCGCATCAATATGTGTTACATTCACTCATTTGTAACGAAAACCAATAAAAGACATTAGCGGTATAATAATTCGAAAAGCCACGGCAATGCTAGTGTTTTGCTACCACTTATAAACGTTTTGTACACGATTTGTTTTATTTCTGTTTTACGTTGTTGTTGTTGTTAGGTTTTCTTTTATTTTTGCGTCTTTCTTATGAGTAACACGAAATCCCTCAGGGGGTTTCGTAAAATTTTATAAAAATACTCGTACACAGCAGCCAACCGGGAGAGTGGTGCTGCTGGTGTGCTGCACCATTATTCGCATTCGTATTCCTAAATTGCCGCATATAAAACCGTTTTTTCTTGCAGAGATAATTTATGTAAAGTTATTGTTAGAAACATCGCAGAGAAAATATGTACGTGTGGTAGCATTTATTTTATATCTCCTCCATTATGTCACTCACATTGGCGCTTAAGGATTGCAATCTTGAAAAAAAAAATTAAAAAAAAAAAAATTGTTAAAAACTACAGAAAACACAATCAGAGGCATGTTGGATCGTGAAGACAGGTACTCGTAGATACTCGCTGATATTCATAGGTATTTACTTAAAAGCAAACACAAGAAAGAAGAAAAAAAAAACAATATATTCATTCACAAGATTTCGCCACTAATTACAACATTTTATTCCGTTGAAACGCCATAGATACGAGAGGATTACGAGTACGACAAATATCTTTTGCTACATACCAAACTACATGGCGCATGGATTGGTGTCCCTCTCTTGGTGGTGGATTTTACCTTTTGGTGCTTTTCACAAAATTAGTTTCTACTATAACAACGAAATTGCGAATCAAGCACAAGTTTTTCCTTGGTTTTTCAGTTCAAGATACAATATCTGAAAAAGGCGATAAACAAGAGTCACAAATTAGATTTCAGATATAAATCTCATTTTGTGTGCAACACACACTGTAAGGCTAACTACACCAAATGCACGTACCGGCAAACTGTTGCCGTCCGATGTCTTCGCCGTTGCACCCATCGGCGACAGCCGTTGCTGTCACATTCACCAATATTAGTACTTTTCGTGCCACCGTCACCGCCACCGCCACGGCAACAGCAGCAACACCAAATCACTGCTAGTACTATGGCGACTCATGTTGGACTTTTTTGTTTATGTTATTATTTAACATTTAGGCTGAGCTTCCATTAGTAGATCTTACTAGCTACTTGTTATTTGGTCTGATGCAATTTTGCAATTATCACTAAATTTAGTTAATGCACAGAAAAAAGAAACAACAACAATCTATCTGGAAATGTTCTCAATAAACATGGCAATTGCAACGCAATGGAAGAGGAAAAAGGTGCGAGCGCTCGCACACAGATCAATGGGTCTTCCAGTGATGGACTTTTGGCCCCCAGTAGGTAAAAGGCGGTCACGCGAAAAAAATCTACAGATTTTCGCAATCTGATTTTCATCACACCTCGCTCGAACTATGGGCACGAATTAACACTTTGATGGTGGAAGGAAAAAATTACTTGCTAAAGTGAGAAATTTCAACGCAATACTCGTATCTTAGTATCGACTGATATAGGTAGGTGTTAAGGAATGGATGATTAGAAATCTGACGTCGCCTAGGATGAACTGAAGATACAATATAATCAGATATTTGGGTGTTGTCGTGGGGGGAACGTGAATCACTTAATCAGGACACACCCAGGAAATATCTGTGAATTTCATTCAAAATTTGTCATTAATGGGGGAAGAACACTCATCCTCTTTCGTAATAATTAGATGGAGGTCTTTATGTCTGAGAAAAGGTTTACTGACGTAAAGCCTTGGTAATATCATTATTTATTCTAAGGACAAAGTACCTTATATGGTTCTTTGCTGCCGAAGCTACAGGTAATGTACGCATATCATATCATCATTTAAGATAGACTATATACTCGTAGTTTTGTAAAGATACACATCTACAAACCAAATTATTCACGCCTATAGCAAAGTTGGAACAACTTCAGCTGGACCTGCTAATGAACTGACTTATGTAACCCGCCACCGTAGCTGATATCTGTCAGTGGTTATGGTGACAGATGATGTGCAATGCTGTAAGAAGTTATGGACCTGCTCCTGCTAAGTCTGACCCCAATAATAAGCATATACTTATTACTCACTTGCAGCACAATGAGTTTCAGATCAATACCTCAGCCGTCCTCCTTGCTCAATAGAATGGAAGAATGGTTAAACTTCACTTTGTCAAGAAGATGCAATATGCAAGCCAACGCGAAAAATCTTGTAAAAATCTAGTAGATGATGGATGATAGATATATGGTGGTCAATTCTAGATATGATGTTTTCATCAGCTCTACCGTCACCGTCATCATTTGTATATGCAGATAATGTAGCTGTGCCTTCTGTCAGATAAGATCAAATGAGTTCAAGGTATAGTGATATTCAATCAATCCTCTTCAACTAAGGTTTTCTTCTTCTCATGCTTATGTAGGTTTTCATCCCGACGAAGCTAAATACTTGGGCATTATCCAGGATAGTAAACTTTCGTAGACATACTTAGCCGAAAACTTCCAAGATCCTGATAATTGTCTGCCAGAGTAAGGACATATCACTGAAATGGGATCTATTTTTTATTTTTTTTTTAATTAGAGCGCGCTTTTTTTGCGTACCCTTAAAATGTTTGCACATAGCGCAGTCGAAGGAAAATTAGGAGGTTTTAAATATTTGAAGGTTATAATGACCAGGAAATAAAGAGCTCGGCATGGCATTCCATCTATGGATCTTAGCAGCCAGAATAAAATGTTAGAAGGTATATTAATATGAATGTTAGTTACTTCTTGCAAACTATGAACAAAGCCTGTTAGATTGGAACCACTCAAATAATGATATGAATCTTAGGAGGTTCCATACCTCAATATTGCTCCGTGAAGAACTAACTTGCCAAAATTCTCACTTTTCTCCCGAAAAGTACTGGACAGCTGCTTACGGATAAACTCAATCTAACTCTCGTGCTTGCATCATCTACAGCAGTTGTTGTTGTAAACACATAGATATCAATGACGAAGTGTTCTTTGGTAATAACTGAAATGACTATCATGTCCCAGTGGCGTGTAATCTCTTTTTGCTGTAGTTGGCCAAAGGGATTAGCTATTGCACACGTATCAGTTTGAATCCAGTGAGAATTTGCCCGATCTATTGTGACAAATTCAAGATCTGGATTGCGATTGACCGGGAATTTATTGACTGCTCAAAACTTAGATTTGAGTCAGTAGCGCAAAAATCAAGTTCATGATGTAATGCTTGCCTTACCTTTGGTGGTTCCCGAGAAACTACATGTAAAAAGGCTAAAATTGTCTAGCGTTTCTAGTCTAGGTATTATATGTTAGCACCCTGCGTTACCGAAAAGTGTCCGCTACGAAAACAAACATTACGCCTAGTATAAAGAATGATCGAACGATGATGACTGTGACTATTGTACCCGAAGTAAGATTGGTTTCTGAAATATGAGGGAGCTCCTCTACTCAGAGCCAGTTTTTTTAAATTGGAGCGAGAGTTCCTTCGATATAACTTGGACGTACGAGTATTGGGAGTGAGTGAAGTAAGATAGTCCAACGCAGGAGAGTGTCAATCCCCATTTTACTCAGGTAAACCCTCTGCCAGTCCCTGTGAATCCGGAGTGCGTGTCGCCCTCATGGTGATAGGATCTTATTGCCAGATTCATACAGTTTACGCCCCAACGAATTCCTCGAAAAGGACAACTTCTGCACTCAGCTAAGAGCCGTATTCAACGCTAAGCCAAACAGAGATATCGTAATCGTGATGGAAGACCTGAATGCAAAGATAGGGATCTACAATGAAGAACTTAGACATGTGATTTGGAAGCACAGAATTTGTTGCTTTCTGCAACATCAATCTCCAAGCCATAGGGGTCAGCCATACAAAGTCAGCTGGGTGTCAATTGGCAGGCAATCTTCATCCAGTCAAATTGACCATTCGACTATCTGTCGACATTTCAAAAGGTGTCTTTTAGACGTCCGAACGGACGACGAGCCGACATGGTGTTGGTACAAGATCGTCACCTTATGGTACCTATTTCCCAGTTACATACTGGATCTGTTCAATATCACCAGAGTGCCTATGTATAACATCGACTAGCTAAATCCTCTCAGTACTCCAACTAAGGAATCACTTTGCGCTTGGAGCGGAAACAACTGGCAGCTCACTGCAGATAACCATCTAAGAACATTGTTACGCTGTGAAAAAGGTTTTTATAATACATCTGAAGCGAAAAGTATTGTTGGTACATGACAGACAAGACAAAGCACGTGGCTTACCGAAGATACCTGGAGGCGGATTAAAGAACGTAAGCCACTCAAAGCCCGTATTGTTAATACCCCAGCAGTAGGGAGGAATGAGCTGGAGTCCCTGTATCGAAGGAAAATAAGAAAAGTGTAGCAACGACCTAGTCACAGAAGCAGAATCACAAAAGAACTGACAGGTGGTCATCAGTCTAGCCAATATCCAGTGAAAGGCTTAGATGGTTCCGTACTAGTTTCACATGAGGATTATCTTGAGTAATGGAAAGAGCATTTTGCAATGGTCCTTAACAGTGTATTCGCCAGCGATATGGAGGACCCAAATCAAACTGAGCTGCCCGAAGTAAGAATTTTACGAATTCACACTTCAGCTCCCAGTAAAGGTGAAATTGCTTCCGTGATCAACGGGCTGAAGAACAACAAGGCGGTAGGATTAGATGGTATTCCCGCAGATTTTTTGATCGCAGGGCTTTACATCTTCTTTCTGAGAAAGTCTGGGAGGCAGAAGTTTCTTTTACGAGTAGAAGAAGGAAAGAAAGTTAATTTTATAGAGTGTGCAAAGTGGAGGGGCAATTGCGTTCTTCCCGCATTTACTAAGGTAATAACCAAAGTAGTTCTCAAGCACATAAAGGAACATCTAGAAGATGTACTTGATGCCACCTGTATCGACCACCTTGCGGATCATTACTGAACAGTGTGTTGAATACCGGTCACCACTGCACCTGCTGATCATTGATTTTGAGAAGGAGGCCGACAGTATCAACAGACAATTTATCTGGCTTGCCCTGCTATTATCAAAGCAACCTCTGATGGGTCTAAATGTCGAAATGATGAAAGTTGTTAGAGGAATTCGAGATCCAAAGTGGGATCTGACAAGGTTGCATGCTCGCGTGCACTTTTTTTTTTGGTGATTAGCAATATGCGTTGCGCAGTATTGTGTACTGGAAAAGGAGGAATTCGTTGGAGTCTTACACCTCGACTACGCTGACGACGTTTGTTTACTCTCTCACGGGACTATATATCTGCACTAAATGACGGAAACAGTGGAGAGAGGGGCAAATGTCATGAGTTTGAAGATTAATTTGAAGAACTTCGGTACTAACTCATCAACTCAAGCTAGCATTGCTGCACAACCGGTAGAGAGAATAAAGAGCTTCCAATAGCTTGTCGCTACCGAAGGTGGAACCGAACAGGATATTGTCAACCGAATCGGCAAAGCGAATTCTGCGTTTGGAAGAATGATATACTGAAGCATAAGGTGAAGGATAAGGTACGCCTGTACCATTCAAATGTTGAATTTGTGCTGTGCACCCGTACGGTGTAGCACTTTCAAGGTGACCGCTACTATCGCAAACAAAACTAAAATGTTCGTTAATTGGCGTCTACGGAACATTTTTAGGGCTTTCTGGCCTAACCGTATCTCTAACGAACATGTTTACCTGATAAAGGGTGAGAAACCAATAGGCACAACCATCCAACGGCGGAAGTGACAGTAAATTAGTCATACTCTTGGAAAACGGAAGAGTTTAGGAGACCTAAAGTTCATGGCCATTAGATGTACACGGTGGCGCGTAGGCGTAGTTAAGGCCCTAGGACCCACAAGGGAAATAGGACATAAGTATACATATAGATCTCTGAGGTTTGGAGTATTAGCTAAATTGGTTTTGCAAGCACCAGAGATTAATATGATCTTTACTAACATGGAACTGTCCAAACAGAATTATGGGGCATAAGTTCGTTGCAACTAAGTGGTTCCAATACAATATGAGAAGTGTTGTGGTTTACACCTCTGGTGATCTGTCATGTAACTGACAGTACTAGGTATATGTTACATATTTATATAGGTGCAGAATCATTTTTAAGTTGATCGGTGTTGCACCTGGGAATTTGACTCTTGCTGCAAGGTATACGTCTATTCCGATCGATTTGTTATTTGGCAATCAATGACAAAGGGATGGGGTTTCACTAGTAGAAGTCTTCTCCTTCTTTGATTTACATCCCCTAGAATTCGTCGCAAAAAGATGGAAATCTCACATAGGCATCAGATTACGACAACGGAAATTATGGATTTCGATTTTAGGCACTCCGACGCTGACCCAGAGTGCTGTTCGACAACTCCGCCCATCTTCTAAGTGCAAATGATTCATTCCTGGTTGAATTCATTCCTGGCATGTTAAGCTAACTTTGGCATAGAATTGGTGATAACAATATCTGCTTCTTAAGTAACTTCCAATAGGAACATAGAGCTACTAAGAGCAAAAAAAAAACCAAGCACTCATAAAAAACTTACGTCCTCACTCATAAATTTCCAAAAATGTAATGAGGAACTACCACCATATTACGTATTCGGAGGAAAATTACCAAGATTTTGTAAAATGTCAAGCCTACTGTAGCGTTATCTTGAAATCATTGTTTACTACCGGCACAAAGTATTCTTTCCTCTATTCTGGATTTTTCTTGAAGCAAAAATCCCACAACTTCCTCCTAGTCACAAGGGTAAATGTAGTTGAAACTGTGGATCGACCAGTGGAAACCAGTACCGAATTGAAGGAAGAAAGACACCGCGTAAAGTGATGTCTTTTGTTTAAAGTTCCCTGTCTCTCGGATATTTTATTTTTTCCATTAAAGATGCATTTTCTGGCTTCTTATTTCAAAAGCGAAGCTACAAAGAGTCCTCATTATACTAACGAATTTCCCCACCCAAGGGCATTGATCCAGAGCACAACAATTTAAGATTTACTTCGACGAGTTTTTAATGAGATCTACTATTTAATTAATAGCCACTAGGCGACGGCGAAAGATAGTACAAATATCTATAACTGTCCATGAAGGAAATAAAAAATTATATAAAAGATACTCTCTCAAGGAAGCAACATAGGAGTAATAACCATTCGATACAAAGATGAATGACATTCTATTAACAGTTCTTCAACAGAAAGAAAGTCTGCCGTAACATCGCAACGTTTGTTAGCCTTATCATCGTCCCTGTTTACATCCGTGGATATAAGCACAACTACGAGTACAAGTTCAACAACGACTATAAGTTTTGTATCTACAACGATGTACGAGTACTCGTATGTCTGTATCTTTCTTAGGCATCAGATCGTCTCAGATTCAATTCCAGATTCAGCTGCTAACAAAAAAGGTTAAATTAAACATAATAATGATGAGTTTTAACCGTTACGATTTATCTAATTGATTTGTATGAAGAAATTTGATTGATTTCTAATCGTAGATACATTATTATTCCAATACCATTTGAAGAATAGTTACTTTGCCGACATAAGAAGTGAGATACACACATACCTACCATAGAGCTTCACCTCCAGTCAGCCTATACTCAGATACTCAGATACGAGTACATATTCTGGACACTGAAAGTCTTCAGAGCTATCAATCCAACTGTGAGTGATTGTGCGGACTCTCTATGTTGCTAATTGGAGGATAAATTTTTCTAACTATGTTGCTTTGGTTGGCTTGTGACGTTTGTGCCTCTGACAACGATAACGATGACGATGACGATGCAAGCCTTCTAAAGTTCTACTGTGACAATTCGATCATTGTAGACGTTTTGTTATTCTTTGGTTGAACATAAAGAGTCTGTCGGTGGGTTGGAGTTCACTTTGTTAGTCATTCGCTTGGAATCCGCGCGATACTACGTGAGGAAAATTTAAAAATATGAATTTACACTAAGGTGTCAATTATGTCTTTCGGTGGGACACTAATGGATTTGGAATAAGAAAGAAAGAGAGAAAGAAAAGAAAACAATTTGACAAGACAAGTGAAGCGTCGAGAACCGATGCAAAGAGAAAGAAACAATTAATTCACAATAAGGTTTTGATTTTGTGTTTTTTTTTTATTACTTTTATGCTCTCCAAATAACGGTCCAGGAAGTGGGTGGTTACTTTGTCTGTATCTGTGGAGAATTGCTACAGATAAGTGAATAACCCTCAGCATACACGAGTAGCTACCATAAATAAATTCAGGTTAAGCCATCGCTTGGATCTTCCAACGAAGGATGGTACGGAAAAGATGTTCTTTTTCGAATGCATTAGCATAGGCCAATTAACATAATATCGTGGTGTGACAAAACTACTAAAATTTTGAATTGAACCTCACCGTGAAACCTTAATGAATTCATGGGCTTTCCCCATTTCAGTGCTTTTATGAGGGAGGTGCGATTTAGAATTATTTTCGGCACCCTTATATGCAGATAGATTGCAATAAATTTTCTCCGAGAAATGTGTGTCTGTGTGTACAGCGGAATATAGAGAATAAAAGGCAGATGAGCCCTAATAAACAGCCAGAAGCAGCACCTATAGCCACTGTAGGGTAAAGTTACTGACATTGAATGGAATGTTTGGTCGGCAATGCACAAATGAAAAATACCGAAGCAGTTTGCCTAGCTTTTCAACAAATCCAATGCTAGCCCCACTATATTATTGAGTTACATGGCGTGTTTAACCATCTAAGAAAGTGGTAAGCAAACTACTTGAATCTGAGAGATAGCTCTTGATGTGTTGTCAGTATTCTATCTCTCATTAAAAAATATGGGTTAAGGTCTTCTGCTCGTTTTAGAATGCATATTACGTCCAGTTTGTGACACACATCACCAAGTAATAAATCAAGTCAAATACATCTGAATGAGTTTATTGCTGCTAAATGTAGTGATAGCCCCCAAAATTTAAGCTGCCATATGCTGCGGACGTAGCTCTTCTGGTAGAGAATAACACAATTCGGCAACACAGGTTTTCCTTATGGGTGGACGCTCTTAAATTGTATGGTATATCCTCAGAAAAAATGGCAAGGACACTTAAATGATTGAATGTTCTATATTAAAGTCACTGGCAGACAAACAATTGTAAATGTCTGGCTTACATGTCAATGAGTTTCAGTTTGTGACACAGGCGCAGTTCATTCTTAGAACTCAAAGCGATTGGAAAAGATTCCCAAAAACCTAAAAGTAAATATTGTATTTCTAAAACATCATTCAGATCTGCAGTGGTTTATGCTTATATATCTTTGACGGTAGCCTATGAATTTTTACAGGATCAACTGAGGTTGGTTGATAGAAAGCAATAAGCAGCAAAGTGACACCTCTGTATCTTTGCACCTCTGACAAAGCTGCATTCAAACCATATTTTGCTGTAAAGGGCATGTTAAACGCTAGCCAGAAAATTATGCGCTTGCAAAATTCTTTGCATGTTAGAATTGACATGGTACTCCAGCTGATGCTGATCCTAGGCCTATATAGGAGACCAAAAGTTAAAAGCCACACAAACTTCGAAATCGTTCAATGGTTACAGGCTGCAGTGAGAAAAATTAAAAAAAAAAAAAAACCCAACATCCCTTATGTACTGTGTACATTTATTTGCATTCCACAACCATGAAGACCACTCAGAAATCTAAGAAATGTGATTTGATCTGACTGAAAATTTCTGCGAATAAAGGACGACTTATAAAGGGTGGTTTGTTTAGACGTAAACAAATTCTTTATGAAATAAAACAATTGAAGCTAATGTTAATGTTTATGATATTAGAATTATTTAATAGATAATCCTATGCCATTAGTGTTTGAATATGATATCGGGCATATGCGAGCCACGGCTAGCTCGAATGAAGAGCAATCGTGAAGTCCAATTTTCACCAACTTTATCGATCAACTGGGGCCGTGTATCAGCAATAACATGGCGAACGTTGACTTCCAAATCGTCCAACGTCTCTGGTTTATCGGCATAGACGAGTAACCTCACAGTCCCCCAAAGAAAGTAATCTAAAGGTGTGAGATCGCAGGATCGTGGAGACCAGTTCACAGGTCCATTACACGAAATTATGCGTTCAGCTAATGTTTTTCGCAATAAATTAATGGTGTCGTGAGCCGTGTGGCATGTTGCGCCATCTTGTTGAAACCAAAGCTCTAGCTCTGTCACGTCAATGCCATTCACCTGAGGAACGAAGAAGTCAGAAATCATGTTTCCATAGCGCTCTCCATTGACGGTAACAGCCCATAAAGCACCCCAAACAGTGAGTTTTAATGGTTGTAAGGGCAACTCGATAACTCCAAATTCGGCAATTTTGCTTGTTTACATATCCATTTAGCCAAAAATGGGCCTAATCGGAGAAAATGAGGATCAAGCTGAATCATGTCTTCGACCCATTCACCGAACCTACGACGTCTATAATGGTCACGCGGTTTCAACTCTTCCACAAGCTGGATCTTATAAGCCTTTAAGCCAAGATAATTCCGTAAAATCTATGGATGGGTATAGCTCCAATTGCTGTGCATGATGGCGAATCGACTCATTCGAATTCTCCTCTATACTGCGCTCCACAACGGCAAATAACTTCTTCTGTTCGCACTGTTTGTCGTCTTTGGGATGCTTATTATCCATTATAGTGTACGTGGTGCGAAAACTCATCGTGCTCCGAATAACTTGCTCAAATGGGCGATTATGTCGACCATAAAATGGACGTAGCGCACGATAAGTTTGGCGAACCGAACCATAGTTTCCAAAATATTCATCCATCGTAAAAAGGCAAGCGTACAATCGACCCAGCTTGATCATAAGTTTGCTGTCTCTGGTTAGGCACGACGAGTTAGTTGAGACCTCTTTTCACTTGCTCACTTTTTCCGAGTCGTGGTCTTCCTCTACTTGGTCATCCGGCGGGTTTGTATTCGAAAGCTCAACCTGTTGTAGTCATTGTATTTGGATTTTTCTTGTTCGGTGAATGTCGCTGTGCACCTTGTATAGTTCTTCTATGGACCAACAAATATTTCTTACAAAACAGACTAGGACGATCTCATCCATACTTGACATGGCCCATGTTTTTGCATCATAGAACAGGACTGGCATGATAAGAGTTTTATATAAAGTGGCTTTATTCTTCGAGATAGTCTTGCTAGTGTTTTAGCCCAAAGTAACAGCGATTGGAAAGAGTAACGTTTTGTTTGGTCTAAGCTGGGGTGTTACTGTCAAGGATAATATCGAACCCCAGACAGACAAAGTGCCCAATTACACCAAAATAATACGGGCACACCCTTCTAATGAATGAATTTACTTTTTAAAAGACCAATTTCCGCCGCTTCTAACGCAATACTCACAAACGAGTTACTAACGTCACTCTGCATTCTTCGGTCAATAACGTCAATATCGTCGGCATATGCGAGTGACAGATTGAATCTTCGAGAGATTGTGCCTGATATGGTGGCACGTAAGTTTTGAACAAATTCGTAAAAAATTGTACTTGGTCATCGCCTAGATTCGTTTTTAAAAGGTGATGAAGCAGCCATTATGAAGCAAGATATTCTTGGCAGAGATACCAAAATTACACAATGTTCTGTACAGTCCCTTTCATAAGGTGATGTCATACTCGGCCTCTAAATTAATAAAAAGGTGGTTCTTTCAAATTCAAATTCTCCAGGGTCTGTCACGTTGTAAAAATTTGGTCTGCAGCAAACTTTTCTCACTTAAATTCACAAACAAGTTATTGACAAAAGACGTTAAGCACGCATGAAGTGCAGCAGATAGTATCTTGTAGATGAAGTTGAAGATCCTTATATCTCTATAAATAACGCAATAAACGCATTAAATGCTCTCCTTCCTTGGGGTTCGACCAAGGAAAGCTGCGGTTTCATCCATCGGCCATGGCTTCCTCCGACGTTTCTCCTATTCTGTGAACATTTCCACATAATAAGATTTGTCGAGATATTCAAAAAAGGGAAATCATGGGAGCCAAAACATTTTCCACCATAACATTTTTGAAGTTCGGAAACGAGAAATAGTCACTGGGAGCTAAATCCGATGAATATGGCGATTGAGGGAGCAATTCGAGCTCAATTCATGATAATTCGACAATATTTTGACTTTATGTATGCTCCTTACCAAGTCATACGAGTACAACGCTGCTTTAGAAAGTTCGGTAGATAAATCGTGAGCTCCAAGAGCTTTCCTGGAACTCAGATTAGATATGTGTGTCTTGGCTAGATCCAAATATGGACACTCGGATGGAATTTCGATTGGCGTTTCTACTGTTATGTACTCTTCATTGTCTCCATAAGCTACGGCAATATTCGTCTTCAATCAATCCTTATCAATTCCGTATTGCTGCATCTAGCAATTCTATCTCATAAAAAATCGAATACCTGCCATATATTGCATATAAAATCATATCTAACAGTACGTAAACGCCAAAAATCTTTTCACATAACGACCGACGTGCAGAAAAATGTGCTGTTATAATGTTATTTTCATGCGAAGCGGGTACAGTGCAATATTAAGAAACTCAAATGCATATAGCCTTAGAGTGAATGCTTATTATTAGTTATTAGTTAGCTTTCCACTTTCCAAAAAAGGCCAATGGTTTGAAATTCTGTACGGCAGCATCCAGACTTGTTATTAAGCTAACAATTGAAATTAGATTAATAATATTGTAAAATCCGCCTTATTTTTCACTGAAGTAAAAAAATGTTAATACAGTCAAAACCTTTATAAATAAAGCTCTATAATTTCGTTGATAACGACGGAAATGCTCGTAAAGTAAAATTGTATCTCTTGTTTTCAATTACTTGTATTACTACTTAATATGATTATGCTTTGTATTGTATTGCTTATTAATTCTTTGTTTAATTTACTCCACATGAAATTAATTCTGAACCTAATTGAAGGATCATTCTCCACTAGCAACCTTGCTACAGAATGGTGCCTATTCTATTTCTTAAATTTGTTTGAATTAACTTTTGTATGAATTATAATTTAATACAATTATAATACATATACATATATAGAAATGGAATAAATGTACAAAAATCGATGGAGAATGTTAGCGAAGATATTCTTCGTCGTTTTGAATTCAGAAATCTTCAAATTGTGTTTGGTCTCGTTTATATTGACGGGCTTCGGAGGAGGATTTGGATCTTAACCACCTTAAACTGCGCAACTGAAAATATTTAGTCAAAAACCACACTGAAGATGTGTATTTATTGTGACCCAGGTGACGAGCGAAGATTTTTATTCCATTAATTTTTGACTTCCTTAAGTCCTGTAAAAACTCCCGGTATTCATCATCGTAAATATTGAACCTCTACTCTGTCATTCAATTTTAGATTTTGGATGTTCCTGGGTGAAAGGGAAATATACAGAAGAACACTCACCACGTACAACCAAGAACTTAGAATAGCAAAGAGAGAATCGTGAAGAAACTTCTGTCATACAATCGATGGCACCAGAAGTTGTGCCCGCATTTATAAAATACTCACTACTCACACTACTCACATACTTACACTAATCCTATCGGTTCATTGATGAAACTTGATGGCAGATTTCAGCCGAAACACACTTCCCAGACTCGACGACAATTCCAGAGGTTTCAGAAAACCCAGAAGAATAAACAGACCGCTGAGAGAGGACTGGAACAGAGCAAAGGACATTTTTCATGAAGGAATAATAATTCGGGCAACTAACTCTTTTCAAGCCTTCAAAGCCCCTGGTGCGGATGGAATATTCCCAGCTTTACTACAAAAGTGCATACCCTTACTGCTACCTATACTAATTAACTACCTACGCATGCGGATATATACCAAAAAAGTAGAAGGAGGTTGCCGTCAAATATATACCTAAGTTAGGACGCAGACCGTATGAACTACTCGTACCAAAGTCATATAGAGTAATCAGCCTCAATTCCCTTTTCCTCAAAACTATGGAAAAGTTCTCGTCAGACATATCAGAGACGGGGCACTTCAAATGAACCCCCTTCACAAATATCAATATACCTATCAACCTTGAAAATCAACCTCATACGGCCTAAAAAATCTTACCACAAGGATTGAAAAATCTTTCATAGATAAAGAGGTAGCGGTCGGTTGTTGCCTCGACATAGAAAGAGCATTTGACAACACAGAATTCTGCCAGGCATTCCAAACATGGGAGTTGACGACACCGCATATAAATGGATGAAATGTATGCTAGAGGATAAAATAATAAAAACCTTACTAGGCAGCAGTAAACTCAGTGTAATAGCTATGTACGAAAGGATGCCCTCAGGGAGGAGTACTATCACTCCTATTATGGTCCACTGTAGTTAATGAACCACTGATTATACTCAGCAGTGATGCCTTCTATGTCCAAGGATATGCAGACTAAATTTCTATCCTAATGAGAGGCACATTCGAGGAAACAACACCAAAGTTGGCCTCAAAGCCTATCCCAAGAAAAGCACCATTATTAGATTCACTAAGAGAAGAAGGCGAGCAAGACTCAGAAATACCACTTTCTTCGATGGAACAATAGAGTTCTCAAGGGAAGTCAAATATTTAGGAATAACACTGGATAAAACTGGAACAGTCATCTTTCTAAGCAAAAGTCTAGCTGGAAAAAATTGGGGACTTAATCCGAAAATGACACTATAGACGTGCACGGCAATAACGAGACCTATCATCACGTATTCATCCGTCGTTTGGTGACTTAAAGCTTCCCAGAGGCCAACACAGGTCAAACCCAACAAATTACAGAGACTACTCGTAGCCTGTGTCTGTGCAATTGGTGCAATGAAATCCGCACCAACAGCTGCGATTGAAGTTATCCTAAACATCCCACCACTTCATCTAGAACTCATGTTCTACCATGCAATGGTAAATCTCTGCTCATCACAGAAGATGAATCCAATTCCAAACTAGTTCATGCTGCAATTCTCCATGAATTCAAAAACAAAAGAACTACTTGGAATACACTTAATAGACAAATATCAACTACGATATAACTTTTGGCACTGGGAACATGAAAAACTAACATTTTCCAAGGACTCACGTGAAAGGCCCACAACGGCTCCAAAGCCAATGAAGGAGTTGGAGCCTGAGTATACGGTCCTCGCACTAAGCCATCCGCACAAGCCAGTATAGATACAAGCAGCTCCGTATCCATGCGATAGAGCTTTGCATTCGAGAGAATCTGAACAGACATATAACAAACAAAAACATTTATATTCTCTCCGTTAACAGAGAAGCTTTACTTGCAAACTTCACCTCGTACAACTACTGGCCACCACAAATAAAATTCAAATGATTTGGTTGCCAGGACACAGCGGACATGAAGGCAATCAAAAAACAGACGAACTAACCAGGAAAGGATCCGCATTTCAATTCAGGATGCTAAGACCATTCTGTGGGCTATCAATTAATACAATAAAAGGGAGTATTAAAACCTGGCTTCGTTTCTGGAGAGAAACCGAAGGAAACAGATAATCCAAAAACTTTATGCCAAGATGTTGCCACAAAAAAAAAACAAAACAACTGATACTACAACTATGTAGAAATCAGAATCGAGTGACCACAGGACACTGCCGTGTGAAAAAAACGCCTGATGACCATGGGCATAGCACAAGACCATACATGCAGACTGTGCAACGAGGACGTGGAAACAGCAGATCACATACTGTGTAACTGCAATCGTTTAACCAAAACAGGTCAACGTCTCCTAGGTAAATACTTCCTTAAAGCGGCGGACATAGCTGCGTTCCTAACAAATTGCGACATCATGGATGAACTCTAAACGGAGGATATCACAATAGGCCCTTATGTGGCCGAAGTGATCTGGGATTCTTTATACCACCTCCCACAATAATCTAATCAAATCTAATCTGTATGGATGGGCATCTGGTGTCGAAATCTTTAGCATTTCACATCCTTAAACAAGTTGTACAGAGGACCTTGTTTTTCTGTTGATTTAAGGGGAAATTTTTATCCGCCGGTACCCGACACATATCGATTCAATTCCTCGCTAAGCAGTCATTCTGATAACTTATTAATGGATCCTGGAGAAATCTTAATTGAAGATGTAAAAGATTTAGATTTTCGTTAAATAAAGAACATTATTGCAATGCGGATTTTAAGCAGGTCTTGTCCTTTCAGAGCACTCTAAGCGGTTGATTCTTAGACTTGCATGTGGCAACGTAAAAGTCAGTTAACCACTGGAGTATATTGGAATCCAGAAACCAATTGAGAGACCTTAACTTTATTCAAAACAAAGTATTTCATCAAAACTTTACAAAAATCTTGAATTGGTTGTTATCACTTGTGTTCTTTTTTTTTCTAATAAAAAAATCGTTTGCAATTTTAAGTATGTAGATCAGAAGTGGCCCAGATGAAAACCGCCTTCAAATTGCCAATAAAAAAAAAACGACAAGACAGAAACATATAAAAATTGAAAAATGAAGAAAAGCTCAAGGAATGAGAACGACAAGAACACAAAATACCTCCTTACAACCAAAGTGTGGCATTAAGACATAGGTAGCAATAAAACTGCCAAATTCAGGCATGATAATCTGTCAATCCTTTTCAAAAGTGACTCGTCGTCGCCGTTCGTCGCAATTGCTGTCGTTGTCGTTGTCGTTGTCGTCTTCGTTGTTCATCCTCATTCTCATCTTTGACTGCCCTCCTCCTGGACCAACTGCCTAAGTTATCCCCAACTTTTTGGGCTTCCTCTTGCATTGCTGTTTTATTTCAATTGGTTTTAGTTGTTGGTTGGTTTTTTATTAACGTTTTTTCGGTGGCAACAAGACAAAATACCTTTTGTTGCGTCTTTTTTCTTATTTTTTTGTCCCTTTATGTATATGAACCGTCGAAAAAGGGTTCATCCTGAGCATTTGGTTGTTATTCTTCTTGCTGTTCATTTGTGTAGTAAAAAGAAAGAAGAAAAAACCAAATCCAAGTGGTAGTTAAAAAGGATGCGACATTCGCCACCAGTAGTGAATGTAATAGAAATTCTAGAGAATAAACAGGAAACTCAACAAAAGGACTATTCATCTCAACGTGTGAACTGATTATAGTCTTATAATTTATAAAAATCCTCTTATTACTTCCCAACCAAAAAGAGAACAACAAATATTGTTGGTTTTTTTCGTTGATTTTTGTTTTGGGAAAGATAAAACCTTTGCCGCAGTTGAAAGGATCAAAAGGGTTGATTGCGGCATATTTCTCACTTTAAGGAAACATTCTGCAGTTGCGGTCTTGCGAGAATTCTTTTCTTCATTTTTCCTAACAGAAGTAATGGTCCCGGTTTAAAAGAGAAGATTTGTACCTGCATGAAGGTTGATTGACCCGCACAGGAGATGTAAACTATCATAGATACCTGTTGTCAGTATCAGATCTCTGGGTTTACCAGTTCCTATTGTAGTTTGGATTGGGACTATGCGGGTAGATATGTTAAGTAGAGAAAACACTATTGCAATGAAGCATTAAAGTTGACTTTGAAAATAGTATGCAAGGCCTTGTAAAGCCACGCGACTTCAAAGTCAATATTCTCGATATTTTGCTATTATCTAAGCGAGCTTGACCTATGTAATTTAGTCTTTGTCTAGTAAAGCACTCAATTTCTCCTTGAGATGGTTTTTTTTTATCAAACTGTTCGAAGAAATATTTGTGGGTGTTACTCAGGACTATAAACTTCCAAGAGGCTTGTCACTGACATAGGAATTGTCACCGAGGATTTGCTTACGTACTTAGGTGGCACTACAGTTCGGGGGTGATCCTGGGCTTCACTTAGCAAGCCTCTCCAGTTAGACCAGTCTTAAGCTAACTGCCTCCAATTTCGCATTCCAGGTCGATTGACGTCCCCTTCTACTTGTGGGCGCCACCTAAGGTATGGTCTTCCTCTACAGCATTGCCCCTAGGGATTAACCATTGGTCGTATAGTTCGTCGTTGAATCTACAATTCCAAAGCCCGTCAACGCAAACGAGACCCTATATTTCTCTCCCAAAACCACTGAAAATATCTTCATCCGCTTTCGATAGAGACCATGCTTGAACGTGATAAAGTAGGATTGGTCTGATCAAGATCTTATATTGAGCCTCTTTACTACTCTACTAGCAGATAGCCTTGCTACTCAATTGCCTTCCTAGCAAAAAGACACAACGGTTGCCAAGAGTGATTCTTCGTTTTATTTCTACAACGGTGTTGTTTGCAGACTTTATAGCATAGCCAAGGTAGACAAAGTCCCTTACCACCTCGAAGTTATTGTCCAATTCGTCGATGTTGAGTGTCCATTCTTGTTGGCAGTACATATTTGGTTTTGCCCTCAATTGGCATAAACCCATTTTGGCAGCTTCTGTTACAATACGGATCGGTGACAGCCGATAGCGTAAGCTAATAGGTAACAGCGTGACACTCTGTCTAAAACTGTTTTTGACATCATAGGTCTCGGTTAAGTCGGTACCGACCTTAATGGAGCAGCGAACTTCTCAATCGTCATTCTGCATAGACGGATGAGCTTGGAAGGGAACTATATACGAGTATATAGTTCGTCTCTATAAATGCTACCATATGCGGCCTTAAAACCCATGAAAAGATGATGGGGATCGATTTGAACTTCTTGAGCTTTTTCCAGAATCTACTGGAGTGAGCTGATTTGGGCGATTGTAGACGTTCCTGGTTTGAAACCGCACTGATAGGGGCCAGTCAGGTTGTTGACGAAGTCTTTGAGACGACCACAGAATACAGATGAGATCTTGTATGCAATGTTAAGGAGACTAGTGCATCATAGTTAACGCAGTTGACGGGGTCTCCTTTTTTGTGAATCGGGCAAACGATACTGATATTCCATTCATCAGGCAAATACTCTTCTGACCAGATCCAAGAAATGAGTTGGTGTATGCTCTCCACATAGTCATTTCCATACCTCGGCAGTTAAGCCGTCAGGTCCAGCTGCATTGTTGGATTTCGGTTTCTTACTTCGTTTTGGTCATGTAGACTGAAATTTTGGCTTTCATCTTCTAAGTTGAGGGGTATATTCTGCTTGACGGTGGGATGTTGGGTTTCTTGGGCGTTATACACTCTCCCGAAAATATTTTTCCATATTCTCAGTACTGACTACGACTAGATTACAAGGTGTCCTTCTTCATCTCTACAGGTTTCTGTACGGGTCTTCTTGCCTTAACACGTTTTTTTTTTACCTATGGGTAAAACTTCCGTACGTTGATCTGCAGTAGAAACTTTCAATATCTTTTCCTTTCTGAAGAAGCCAATGTTCTTCCCGTCTTTTCTATTCGTAGAACTCACGAGTTCTCGTCCTGCTCGAAGCATTCGGGGGTCTATCTTGTTGCAATAAAACTCAACAGGAAACTCTACAGACTTCTTTTATTACCTTCGTTATGTGGCACTACGCTTTTGCTAGGTATTTAAGTTTCCGCTAAATAATTGGCGTGCGATGTTTTAGTTTTTTTCTGTCCGAGCAGAGCACTCAGGCAAAGAATTAGTCCATAGCGGTGTAATCATCACTTTCACAAAATGTGTTGCAGGATTTTGTGTCATTTATACCCAGCACACTCAAGCGCTTAGCAAAACAGTAGTACCCCGTCACGGCCCCTTTAAGCAGCGTGCAGTCTTCCTAGTGATGGTATATCCAACTGTCAACTGAAGCCCAAACCAAGATTGCAGGCAGACCACGTGTAGGTTCAAGCTCTTCTCTGAGCCTTGCCTAGTTGATTGGCGATTTCATTTCCCTGCGATGTAGTGATGATGACACCGCGTAGCAACTGTCCGTGTTACGCTCGCAGCGCAGTTGTGGAAGGTCCTGGTACTATAGATACTTTATTACTGAAACATTTACTATGAAAGACTGACAAATTCGACCAAAAGAATATTCAAAGGGGATAGCGGTCTAAATTTTCCGAGCGCTCTCTTCCGACAGAAAAAAAAGTCTTTTTGTATTTTATTTCACGCCAAAATCTGCCAAAATCGTCTCTTCTAATCTTTCTGACAAGTTTCCGTAGAAGACATTGCCTTGTTAGGGTATCCTTAGTAGTTTTTTGCTAATTTAAAAAAAATTCCTACATCTTTTGCCATCAGAAAGTATCCCTATATACCTTAGGTACCCTATACCTACCATCTACGGTCGGATTCCTTTGTAATTCTTTTTCAAATTGTATCTTAATTGTGCATAGGGGAGGTTGGTTACCTAGACTCGCACTTAGTTCATTAGCTCTTTTTACTCTTATAATTCAATGTGGTGCATTAACGTAACCATTCAGTTCTGTCAGCATAATGCCTTGAACATTGTGTGACAGCTTCTAACTATAATAGAATAGATGTAGGGATGAGGTTGGATCTGTTAAAACAATGTCAGAGCTCGTCCCCTCTGCTAATTTTTGATATCAGCGTTACAATAAGCAAAGATTAGGGTAATCACTGAGCAGCATTAACCCTACAACTATATACCAATTTTGCTTATTTTACTTTCTGCCGTTGTCCAACCGGAAAAATACCTTCAGCACCTTCAAAAATAAGCCCAACAGAGCCATGTCTAGTGCTGACACTCATGCTAAACTCGTTAGATTAGACAGAGTGATGATGGAGATGGCTCTGTTAAACTCAAAATCAAACTTACAAACTTAGACCTTTGATGTCGAAAGAGGAGCTGGACCTCATATTTGAAAAAATCGGGCGAAAACTGCAAGCCAGCAACAGGTGAACAAGCTTCCAAAAGTTTGTGCAACTACTAGCATACGCTGATGACACTGATATTATTGGCAGAAATGACGAAAATGGTTTTAGATGCAAATAGGGGCAAACAACATTTATGCTACTACTGCTACTTTCAGATGGTTAGGATTTTGTGTGCCTTAGCTCCGCTATTAACTCTGACTGAAAAAGGCAGTTAAATAATAAGGAGTTGTCATGAAACTGTGAATAAAACTCTGTACAAGGGCCATATAATCTCAGCCCTGCTGAATGGGACAAAAGCAAAAGCATGGACGTAAGCGAAAACGAATGAAGAAGCTGGATTCTTCTAGTGAATTTTGCTTCCTTTGAAGATATTACAGACCTGGTCTGAAAAGTTTGCAACAGTCGCCTGAGATGGCAAGGACAAGTAGACCGAATGAACGAAGTGTCTCCGACTCCTTGTGCACGGGGCAATACAGTAGAAGAAGATCTCGCCTTAACTGGTTAACATGAGTATAACTCAACCATCTTGAAGACTTATTGGTTGAGGCCAAGTCCACCTCCTTCTGTGCCATCTACCGGCATTTCGATGGAGAATTCTCTGATGTCATTTTTACTCTTTCTACATTCCAACTACATTTCCTATTGGTGCTACCTGTCAACATCATAGGCGCACATTTGGAGTCGTGTGGAACTTTTGTTGAAATCTGTTTTTAATTCCAAAGAAGACCGCATAAAGTAACATGGAACTGTCACAAGAAAAACATCCCCAAATACGCCTTGTTACATGATTCGCACCCAATCCTCCGAATAACTTCGGCCACCTCAATTTGTTAATTCAGATGCAACTGAGGAATTCCCGTATTACAAGCGAATATAACAGATAAGACTCGTAAATTGAATAAATTTCAACCAAATCCAACAGAGGAATCTCTACAGTGTCCACTTCGATATTGCCATATTGATGTGTAAATTGTGATTTTCAAATAGCTTTACGCCGTCGACTACGAGTATCTCACGCAACGTGAACAAATTTGTATCGAATTTCATACTTTCGCAAAAGAGAAAAAACCAAACTAGTCTAACCAAACTGTACAACAGATACATGCCACCTCCAACGTTAGCACTATATTCTACACTTTAACACACCACACTCCACAAACAAAAACACACAAAAAATGGTAGACCAAGTACGAGTACATATATCTAAACCACCAGCCATAATAGTGACCCATATTTGAAAAAAAAGATACCTAAACCGAAGAGACTGAGAGAATTGATATAAAGCACTATAAGCCGAGATTGCATATCAAATTTCATTTTCTGGCCTGGGAAGTTGGGTTTTTCTTATTATTTTTCTCTTCTAGATCCTATTCCGAGGGTATATTAGGTTTGATACATAGTTTGCAACAACACGAAATGATGTAAATACGACCTATAGTATGTGCCACTTGCACAGATTCAATTATTAAGAGATGCCTCCGACTTTTGATTCGAGTCGAAGAAATCTAGGTTTTACTTGGATGGACATAATAATGTTCTTTGAGTAAAAGATGCAGGTTTTCAGCGAGTAGATTGCAGTGTTTCATGGAATCCTATAACTGCTGAGCACACAAATTCTCTGCTCAAAAATTTGATTGGCAGATGAATTCCTTAATAGGGTGTCTTGCTGCAGGCTTCAGCTATCTATAGCCTTTCTAATTGTCTTTTCCTATTTTTGGGTTTTATATTCTATGCCTTTTGTTTGTTATTATTAGACAGTGGAGCAATTCACAGCTTATTACTTACCATTTGCCAAAGATGAGGAGGACAAGCGAGGACAAAGTCGATCCAAATAGTGTCGGTCGGGCAGGTTGGGATCTGGTGTTATTTTACTATATCTGCACCATTTAGTTTGCCCCCTACCTGCGCGGGTTCTTCGCTTCTTAAGTTGCCTTTTTTAAGGTTTAAACTCCCGCAGATGCAGACGTGTAGCATAATGTGCATCGAGATTTCATTTCGACACCTTTGCTTTTTTTTTTCTTCTTGTTCGTTGGTGTTTTGTATTTGCTGCCTTACTTCGGCGGTGCACAGTAGCACATTGAATAAAGTATCTCAGAATGACTTTTTTAAACGAAGGGGAGTAAAAATTATATCTCAGATTCGCCCCCGCGAACAAAAAGACGAATGCGAATATGTACGAGTATACGTATACGAATATTCGAGCCCAACTATGCGATTCGATTATCTTTATTAGAGTTTCCTTCATTTTCTCCTATTGGAGTGGAGTGTTGGGTGCACTGGAAATTAAATCCTGATTGCAACACACAGTAGGGAACAAAAGACAAACAGTAAAAAAACAAAGTAGGAAAAATGCGCATAAAGCCAAAAATAAAACCACCTACGCTGGGCTTTTCAGATACAGATACTTTTTTGGTGGGCTGCGAAGAGTTTTTTTTTTGTTTTTTTTATTGCTAGTACCTACCACCAGATGTTTATGGCTACTGCTGGTGTCGGTTTCATTTCTTTTCTTCGAGTCTGGATGTTATGTGTGATTGTGTGGTTAGGAATGCTGTTGCTGTAGGTAGCGTAGCTAACGAGCAATGCAATTTTTGAGGGAGAAATCGCTTTCGATTTCGATTTCAATTTGTGCAACTGCTGTCGCAGCAATTGCAATTTTGTATTGACACAGCGGCAACAGCATACTGATAGACGGTTACAATTTTTTAATTAGTAAAGGTGCCGGAGATGTCTATTTTTTTAAGAAAGAAAAAATTTACACGTAAGGAAGTGGAGTAAATGAAGTAGATATGTGGATCAAGTGTAGGATTTAAGACAAATACTCGTAAGACTGGAGCTGACACTGTAGACGGAATTTTATTTAACTGGGTGAACTCATGAATGAATCCAGTAATCTAAAGATGTAACAAAAATAAAGCACAAGAGCCACTTTAGCCCTTATTGCGAAAAAATGGAGTCCCCTCATGCAAATGTAGAATCATCATGCTAGGCATAGTCCCTATGAAGTATATATTTCAGAAGGATATGATTTTTTCAGGTGTTGCAGTATTTCAGTTTCTCGCTAAAAAATGTTCAAGAACGCAACTTTTATAGAAATTTATACGTAATAATGGTTCATCTTATGCCTCTCACTCCAAGTTGGTTTCCCAGAGCGATAAGTCAGACCCCGTAGTTGTATCAGGTATGTGCGTTCCTTTAGTATTCCAGTGTCTTATATGCAATGACATCCAATACTTCTAGAACTATTCGAGGATTTCTTTTCTCTGATTGCAAACATTGCATATGAAATACTACGTTACACAGAGGCATGAAGCCTTGCTTTCACACAGTATGTATCTTCCATAGACATATGCGTATGTCTAAGTTTATGTAAGCTATATCGAAGCTGACAGTTTCCTTTTATTTTGGAAGGGTGTAATAGCTCCTTAAGCCTGCCGAAAAACACGTATGTTCTTCCAATAGGATATACACACCTGGTTCCTTGTTCTCCCAACTTTTGATCGTTGAGATTATCGCTAAAAATGGTGCAAGTATGCCATAGAAAGGTTTTGGTAAATTGAGCGGATCATAGGAACGTTTACTAGCCAGATGGTTGGCTTTTTCATTTCCTACAATACAATACAATACCTGGTACCCACCACAGCTTGACTTTGTTTCTTTTTAATAATTCTGAAAAGTATTGTAGCAGTGAAACAAATTTGGGCTTCACGTTGCGAGCACTGCTCGACTCCATATACCCATTGATGGCGGCACCTTTTATTCTCGTTCCAAGAATTACACTGTCACATTCTTGAATAGCATGAGGATCAGCTTGAAACACGCTGGGGCTTTTTCCCATAGACCTTTCAGCATTTGTTTTCGGCCCATGGATACACTCCGATGTCCATTGTAGATCCAACTGTTCTCAACTTCACGCATGATTGACGATTAGGGATCTCTATATTGGAATTCGCTTCTAATAGGTCTGTAAGTAGCACTAATGTTCGACGATTCTAAAGCCTATGCTTGATTGTGTTGACAATCAGAATTACGAGCAAATTTATTGGTTAGTGAGAATGAATGAGAACCTTCGTAGCGATTAATCGGGAAACTAGAGTGTCCTATAACAGCAGCGGAACAATGAAGTTCGAAGCGCGGTGCCCTCCCATTGATATTCCCGAGTAACTGCATGAATAACCCCAATATACTGGCCTACATCATCATAGCATTCATAACACTATACGGAGGAGCTTCAAAAGTTGTGACGAACCAGCTAATGGCCTCGGATAAAAATGGCTCACTCTTGACGACCATAACAAACGTTTAAAGGACAACGACCTTCGGATCGTCCGAATATTCCGGGCAGCCAAAATTGACTAGGATCACCACCTTGTTGCAGACAAAGTGCGAATGCGGATCTCCCAAGCTCCACATCAAAGAAGAACTACCGTGAGAAGATATAACGTATAAAGATTTTAATCACAAGAGGCCATCAGAATCTGCGCCGAACGCGTATACCGAAATTTCTCATCAACTAGCCAGAATCAAATACCAAAGACCATTCGCAACGCTGTCAACGAAAAAAGAGCTCGAAAGGCGCACGATCAAAGATAATTAAAGATTGAACTCCGGGAATAAATACAGAAGTTTTACTAACAGGTAAATGAACGTGTACAGGCAAGGATACCAGTACGGAAGCCTGTAGAGTCACAGTCAGTGGTGAGAATGTGGAAAAATTGTTTTCTACAGACTGTAGGGACGAACTCAAACATTCCGCCCTCAGGCAGAATAGACCATCAAACTTAGACGATGATAGCCAAAACTTCAGTCCACCTGACCGAAACGAAGTATGGATAGCAATATCTAAACTAAAATCCAACCAATCAGCTGGACCTAACGGCTTGTCTGTCGAGGTATGGTGGAGAGCACCAAGTCATTTCTCGCATCTGGTCAGAAGAGTGTATGCCTGATCAGTGGAATATCTGTATCCACAAAAAAATTAGATCCCGTCACCTGAGCCAACTATAGACGTCTCCTCAACTTCACATACCAGATCTTGTCTGCCATATCGTGTGGATGTCTGAAACCTTTCGCCAACATCCTGGGAAAGCTCACAATCGACTGTCCAGGATCAGTCAGTAAAGCTCTAGAAGCAAAAATCAATATCCGCCATCTTTGCATCGATTTTAAGGCCGCATATGGTAGCATTTATAGAGACGAGCTACATATATAGAGCCGTGTCTAGGTTTGACATCGCTGCTAAGGTCGTCTGTCTCTGCAGAATGGCTGCTCCGCCATGGCAGTACTCAGCCGGCAGTCATCGGTGCGTTGCATTGAAACGGATGCTGCCAAAATGGGTTTAGGGAAAAACCAAGTATTTATATGCTGTCAACAGGAAGGGACACACAACATCGACGAATTGGACAATTGGACTTTGTCTACCTTGATTCTGCTATAAAATCTGCCAACAACACCTCTGTAGAAATCAAACGAAGAATCACTCTTTCCAACCACTGTGTCTTTGTGCTAAGAAGGCAATTGAATATCAAGGCCCTCTACTAGTAGAGTAGTAAAGAGGCTCTACTCGTATATAGGACCTTGATCACCGCAGAAGCAAAGACCCTATCGAAAGCGGTTGCAGATATACTAAGTCGCTTTGTGATAAAAATCCTTCGAAAAATACTCGGTCCCGTTTGCATTGACGGGCTTTCGAGGTAAGAGATGAACGACGAATTATGCGAGCTTATCCACTTAGGATATGTAGAGCGAATAGACACCAATGCTTCAGCCAACAGAGTCTTCGAACCCAACCTTTAGGGATGAAATACCGATGAAAATGTTTCGTTGCGATTGTTTAGTTAGCATTTTAATTTTTCTGCTGGGAGAAGTGCCGCTAAAAAGGCGCCCAAACTCCCTTTGGATAGAAATTGCAGACACCAATGCGATATATGTTAGCAGCGCACAATCCATACCCTAATTTCATCACTCCAATCGTTCATTTATGTCTGCAAAAAAACAAAAACAATTAAACCGATGTACAGTGCAGGGGGCACCTGTGCCTCACTTAACCAGCCTCCCTTGTTAGCCCAGTCTTTGGCTAATTGCCTATGACGCATGAAGCGTTTGCTCCTCTAGCTACTGCAGTACAAGTCAGTCCTTCCATTCATTAGCTTATCTTCACAAACATACTAGCACCGTACGTACTCTATAGATGAACTGTGACAATATTTCAGGTCGAGTTTTGAGATCGAAAATAATGCACACATCCTTCAGAAGGAATGGCAGGCTATTTTGGCCTGTATCTTAAAAATTAATGCTCACGTCTTTCTAAGATTAACATTGAGACCACAGCTTTAACTTTATATGCCGGGTTCGACTTCATGTTTTCATTCTCTTAGGCATGATTTCTTCATATAAGAGGAACACACTTTCTAAAAAGAAAAAAAAAACATGCAACCATAGTGATGTTGTAAAAAGATCTATTCCCCAAACGAACAAGGTAGAGAGATAAAATTATAAATCCATCAGCCTCCCCGTAATTGACGCGCCTTTATTACTTTTCCAACACTTTCGCGTTGAGCTTATCTGACGACAACCTACAGTAGCACGTAGTACAGCCTCCACGAATTACATAAGCTACCGTCCACTCATGTGTTCCTTATCATAGGTGTCTAATGACCCAAGGGCATAATCAAATGTCGTTAAATATTCCGTTTACACACAACTACCGCAATATCCACTCTATAAACATCAAACTTACCGCAATTAAAAAATACAAAAATATTTTTTTTTGTTTTTATAAAAACGAAACACAACAACCAGAAGCGCTTACGCCATTGCCACCAAGTGACTGAGTCTTATCACCATTTTTGCCGCCGCGCTCAACAAGACACATGTGATCGTTCATGAAGAAAGGAAAACGCTCGTACTCGTACCTAATAAAACCCAACAACACGAAAACATGATGAAAATGATGTAGTGCACCTGAATAGTCTTAAAGCCTCAAACTCATGCATTTGTATTAATTGCATGCAAAATGAAATCCAAATCTCGAATGTGGCCGACGGTGGGTGCGGCACCTTGACAAACTGGTACCTCAAGCCGGCGATATCCTTTACATCAATTTGAAGCTAAACAGCTTCAACGTAGTAGAGGTAACTCGTACTTCATCAAAACTTGTGATGGAAAGTTGGACATGTTGGGATTTCCTTGATGAATTCGTTTAGATAGAGTCAAATCTCACTTTCAGTTGAGAGATTGATTGGAGAAATGCCTAAATGACTACGAAGACTACTCATATGTCCATCTCTGCAATCTTCAAAATTGAAATCCACATCACATTTCCTGATCACATTCGAACGTACTCGTATCTTATCATAGTATGTACACCACATACAAACGTAATGCAAATCTGCATAGATTCGTTGGGTAAATTCTGGTATGCACGTACGAATTATCTGTATCTCTGAGTAGAGATTCGTAAGTGTAAACATAGACGTACCTATGGCGTTAGTCTGACGGCTGTCGCCTTATTGAAAATAGTATATCGACGACATTTTTTCGCATAAAAAAGGAAATCACTTTGCGGTCCAACAAAAAAGTGTGTAGCCAGTCATGTCAAATGTCTCTGGCGAAGACTGATCGAGTGCTACGTTCAAAGAAATAAAATACCTTTTCGGAATTTACAAGATACTGTTGCTAGTTTGGTTCTCTTTTTTTTTTTTCTCTGCTTTCATGTAGGCTAACTTTGGTTTGGGCTTCAAGACACACTGCAGTGGGACGCACACATTCATAGACGGTAAGAGACTATTTTTCGAAAATTGGAGCACCAGAGCACGGTCCGAGAAAAAAATTGTTTGCTGTTTCCATAAATTGCATGGCCGGGAAGGTGGTATAAATCAACAATTGAATCAAAATACCTAAATACAAAAGCGAGTAAACTAACAAACCATAAGCTATACCATGACAGTGGGTTTTGGTGTTTTTTCTTTCTTTCTTTGGTTTTTGTAATTCAAATTAGAGTTGCGCGTGCACTGTGTTCTGTTCGAGACAGGTAATTAAGAAAATTAATCTAAAATCGAATTCGAAATGAGGTACGAAAATCTGTAGACACCGTAGACAGATATTAAAGCATTTGGGTGTTAATTTGTTACGATTGGAACATGGCTGAGAGGGTTTTGTATAACCACTGCGCAATTATCGCTCCTGACGATTATAAAATGTACTACAACTTACTCTTGTCAGCTTGATCTTTTCTTTTTCTCCTTTTCAACTCTGTATCTTTTCTTGATAAACGCCTTGTACGTTGGGTTGTAAAAGTGTTCTTTAGTTGACAGTATGATGTAGACTTACCTGCAATGAAAATAAATAAGAAATCAATTATTTAAATGACTTCGACTATGGTTCATATAAATAAATTCCAAGGAAAATCAAAAGAGTTGTGATGCGAACTGGAGCAAAGTGGAATTATACAATATTTTGGTAAATCAAGAAGCCATATGACAGCAAAGTCGGAAGCCTTATCTACAACGTCTACGTTGCTGAGAATAAGACGCCAAAATCAGACTCAAAAGTTGACAAAAAGTTCCTCTTTCTCATGGGTTGTCATTGGTGGAAACAATGTCGCTACTTTAATACATTTGATTACATACTTCCTTACTTGATGTGCCCTTAATATGATGAAGGTATCCTTCTGGAATAATTTTCTTCTTAAATGGATTACAGCTAGGCAATCGCGTATCGGCTTATAGTTCACCACAACGAATCCGTATTTTAGCACAAGCATGGTTCTTTGTCAACTACGTTATTTTTATGCACGCATATTCCTAATGGGTGACCAGATAAGAACGATAGGGAAACAAATTTAAATAAAGCAAAGTGTGAGATATAAAATTTATTCATGCCATTATATGTAGAATAGCACACACTACCGCTTCGCTGGTAGTGCTTCAATCGGTCGGTGAAATTTTTGATGGCTCGGTCCAGTATGTGCAGCGTTATTCCGGCAATAGCGTGTCGAAAGGTCTCGACGTAGCCCCAGAGAAAATAATCGAGCGGTGTCACATAGCATGATCGCAGCGGCAAATTGATGAACGCTCACCGTTAGGAGACCCAGTCGCAAAATTTCTCCTTCACAACTTCGAGCGTTGCGTCGCTTGTATGGCATGTAGTGTCGTCTTGTTAGAACCACAGCTCAGATATATTGATGTTGTCAAGCTCTGACTGCACAAAGTCGGTTAACATCGCTCTATACCTGAGACCATTGACGGTAAACGGTGTTTTCTTCCTCATTTCGACAGAAATAAGGTCCGATGATGCCGCCACGCCATAAATCGCACCAAACAGTCAATATTTGTGACGCATTAATGCTTAGCCGAACACTTGTGGATTTTTTTCGCTCCAATAATGAAAATTTTGCTTGTTGACATAGACGCTGAGCCAAAAATGGACCTCGTCCGGGAACATGATTTTTTTGCCTCAGTCCGGATCTCCGGCCAATATTTTCTGCACCCAATTAGCGAACTCACGGTTTGTTTATGGTCGTCTGGTTTCAATTCTTGCGTCAGCACTGTCTTATACAGATGTAGGCCCATATCCAACCGCAAAAGAAGCCGGCTTGACTCTCTGGCGATGCCCATTTCAGCTGATCGGCGCTGAATCTCAATTTCTGGGCCTTCCTCGATACTGCCCCTACGGCGGCTACAGACACAGAGCCGGAATTTCGATAATATTTTCCGCACGATCGGCAAGCTACTAGACCATTATTTAAATCATCTTTTATATTCAGAAAGGTAACCATAGTGGAATGGTTACTATGTCCAGAATCCTCTATGGCTGTGATACCGTTCCTAAAAAGACTATTCAGTAGTAGGATCAAGTATGGATATATGCCAAAATGCTGGAGGGAAGTAAAGGTAATATTAACATCCAAGTTAGGTAAGCCCAGACATACCCATCTAAAAGACTTCAGGCCCATAAGTCTAACATCCTACATTTTAAAAACTTTGGAGAACTGTTTTACACTTATATTCGAAGTAATCTGCACCCCGAAGACTTAGTATCAAACCAGCATGTATTGTATGTAAGTATGTACATGTACAAAAGGTAAAGGCACGGAAAAATTAATTTGTCAGCACGATTGAAAAAAGTGTTCACGACAAAACGTACACATAACAGTCTACCTTGACATTGAAGGTGCTTTCAATAAGGTCAACAAAAACTTAGCAAATGCTGGATTTCATCCCGCATCAACGAACCTGATAACCTGGACGTTCCGCAACAGGAACATCAATGCAACACTAGGTAATACGGTATAGAGGGTCACCACCTCAAGGGGCACACCTCAAGGAAGGGTGATATCACCTCAAATGTGGACCGTAACGGTTAATCAATTACTTCTGAATCTACAAAGGGAAGGAATAAAAGCCACTGCATACGTGGATGATGTGCTTCTTATGTGAAATCAGTGAAAATATAAACTCTGCCTTTAGAATCCATTAAGAATGGGCAGAGCCCTTTTAGATGGGAATCAATCCAGAAAAATAGAACTTATTCTATTCACACATAAAGGGATAAAAGGATAATGCCACAATTTGACCATCCTTCCATAGATGGGACAACTCTCCGACAATCCAACAGTGCTAAATACCTAGGTATCGTACTATTATAAATAGTATACTGAGTTGGAAGCTCAAAGTTGAAGAAAGTGTAAAGAAAACAACCATCGCCTTGTACTATACGTTCGCAGTCGTATAGTAGAAGAAAATTGGTACCTAACCCCAAGACCCATCCTGGTGGCAACCCACAAATAAAACTAGCAACCTTGGGTTAATGACAAAAGTACAGAGGATTGCATATATAGGTACGACTTATGCCATGACAACGACGCCAACGGTGGCGCTAGGAAATATACTTGGTATCTTGCCCATAGATCTATACATGCAAGGGCCTGCAGCGTAAAGCGCCCTAAGATTGAGTCAGCTTAGTGACTGTAAACAAAACCCGAAAGGACGCTCCAATACGGACACCATTCGCCTGCATTTTCCCAAGTAGAGAGAAATGGGACAGGAACCAAATAAAAGAAGACTCGATATCCATCTGCACGGATGAATCAAAGATGGAGATAGAAACCGGCGCCAGAATCTTCTCGGATTAATCTAACTGATGATGGTCACTTCACATTCCGGACTACAGCAGTGTTTTCCTGGCTGAGATATCGGCTGTAGCAGAAGCAGCCAAACTTGCGACAATAAAGGCAACATCCCACAAGGATATTACTATACAATATTTATTCATACCCAGGCTGCCAGTAAGGCCATCACGGCAGTCGCGATTAATTCGAGGCTTATGAAGCTCTGTCCTAAAGAGCTTAAGACTCATTAAAACCAGCATAATGGTCTCTGGCCAGAAAAGAATGACAGGCAATGAGCATGCAGACGTGCTAGCTCAAATACATAGGATCTTCGCTGGAGGGGGAACCTGTAGATCAAATTATCAAAACTCCACTCAGCACTCTGGAAATGCAACGACCTTCCAACCTGGGAAAACTCAAGACGAATTATGGCCGGAACTCAGCAAATCGAGAACAAGTAAGATTCTTTTAGAAAGCAGAGCTCAATTATCTCCGCTTGTTGGATTGCTATAATCTTCTGAGGGCGCACGTAATGGTCCCACGACTATGGTGGGACATAGGCTCACTAGGAGATACTCTCCAGGATATACTCCACTGTCCCAGACTCAGTAAGACAAATAACTTTAGGAAATTATTACTTCTACGACCTCTCAGAACTATTTGCTGCTTCACTTACATCTCTTTTCATGTTCGCTGATGACGAGATGACTTATCATGGCTAAGGTAGTTTTCCACCTCTATTGTATCCATTGTCTGGATATGACTTCTACAGAACCCTATCTATAGCTTTCCTTACGTGTTCTGTAATGGAGCTGTTCCTAGTAAATTGATAACTCAATTAAGAGAGCCTGTTTTCCTAGGCCTTCTAAAGGTTTGGAAGAATTTCTTGGTCGGTCGGAAACTCTGAAAGAGAACATTTTTAGATATGTTAGTGATGCTAGATCCAATGATTTCCAATGATGCGCTAGACAGTATTTATCTTTTTGTTACCTATGCTGACGGATGATGGATGTCTAAGTTAATATTGAAGTAAGATCTCTTGGTATTGTTGATTTTGAAATAGTTGCTCACTAGAGTATTTTACAATTTCATTATCAGTTCATTGAAGAAATCGAAGTCAATATTAATTTTCTACAATTCTGTAAAACTGTCAACACTAACACGGTGATCTAACAAATTTGCATATCTGTTTTTATGTAGCAAGAAAATAAAGTTTCAATTGGAGCCAGTCGGGAGCTTGTAAAGCTCGAATTACCCAGACATTTCAATCCATTTGCATACGAATCTGTTACTTTTTCTCTATATTTAGCAAGCAAATTGATTTATTCCCTATAAAGACCACGTTCCATGGCATTTACTATTTGACAAGTGCCTGCTGCTGGTATAAGAAAACCTCTAGATCTTATCGGATCTATTGCTAATTAAAATCATGTCAACTCATGCATAAATGAGAGTTGCTATTGCGATGCCTTCACTGCTCATACCCAAGTCATCATGTGACTTTCACTTGTGCATTCACTGTCATCTAATGCATTAGATACTTACTCATATACGAGTACACTGCTCATATGGATACTTTCAGTATAGAGCTATGAAATCTAATCGCACTGTTATTAATAATACGTACAGCCTATTACATCGTTATTATTATTATGCATGCTCATATGCCTACACCACAAGCAGATTAGATACATGCATCTAGGTATTAGGTCGCCGCTGACGATGCAAAGTTGTTGGCCACATACCTAGAGATATCACATTCGGCTCGCCTTACCATCGTCTGCCTGTGCCCCGACTCTCATAACTTCTCCCTTGCTTATTTCTTATTGTTATTTTCATTATAAATATTTTTTTTCCTAATCAGCTGAATAGTGGATGAACGTACTCATAGACCGCCGTCGCGGTGAAAACACCTGGATGAATGAATGAATGAGATGTGAGTTGCGAGTGCTACCGGAGGAATATGGTCAGTCTGTATCTAATGCATGCCAAAGTGTCTGACAATAAATCTCATAAAAGATTTTTTTATTCTCTTTTCCCTCATTGTCAGTGTACGAGTAGTATCTGCCGGGTTGTAATGCACTGGTTAGACGTGTACTCGTATCTTTGCTGGTTAATTGATTCTTCAATCATGCCAAAAAAAATCTGCACACGTCTATAAGATATGCGTGGGGAGAGATTAAACATCTCACCCACAAGAGATAGTGAGCCGATTCAAACTATTGTTGTCAACCTACGAAGTACAAACTGAGATTGAGTTGGAATTTCAGGGAGTGATGAAAATTCCTTCACCCTGTTTCGTGATTCATGTTAAGATACGTATCTGAGACACATTTCACAAGAACAATTCTGAAACCAGACTTGAAAAACAATTTTAACACCGTGTCTGCACGTTTTGTTGGAATTTGTAATTAGATCCGCTGATGGAAGGAGGCGTACGTACTCGTATATAATTAATTTGTTTAGGTGCATTCATTAAGGGAAACTTTATGAATATACGATTGTGTGAAAAGTATTTTGTTTTGCGGTTCGTTGTTTAGATATCCACAACATGAATGAAGCTCTGAGAATAGCATGACAAACAGAGATTAGCCCTCCTAGTTGTGCAAATGATTTTAATTGTAGTATTTAGCTGTGATTACCTATTTCATTAATAGATGCAGTCTCTTATGAACCACTGTTTTTTTAAGGCCGAATGCAAATTGTTCACAAGATGATACCATCGCCATACCATCAATTTATTTCAGCTGGCAATATCACAGTCATCTTTCAGGTTGTAGGGCCAAATTATCAAATCGGATCACTTAGTCATAAACTACAGACGTCAAAACAGTACGCAGATTCTTCGAAATCAAAGTCCATCTTTGGGAAAACATATAACGACTCCCGTCTAAAAAAAGTTCGATGATAGGTCACACAAAGTTTCTGCTTCCAGTGATCCGTTTGGCAACGTGGCTTCGTGGTTCAAAAAAACAACTAAATTAACACATGATAACCGATGTACGCGCTTTCAGAGATACAAATGTTGGCTTTAACCCTTTTTGACTCAAACTGCCCGATTCAGAATTCAGAAGCAGAGGCAGCTTTGAGCTGCCAAACATTACAAAAAAAACTCTGTGATACGTAATGCAAAATTATGTTTGGCGGTCAAAATCACAAAGGTCCCTGTAAAAAAAAAATAAGGACAACAAGGATTCATCCCGGAGCCAGGAAGGCTGGTTAATGCTGGTTAAAAGAGCGGATTTAACATAATAACTCCAGGGAATCGAAGTGTCTCGCAATAGGAGAAACATTCAGAGTTTGCGAAAAAAGCTAAGCGACTGTCAGTGGTCATATTTTCAGAGATCAAGATGTTCATTAGCAAGAACTTTGGGCCGATCTACAGGACATAAAGATTTATTTATTCTAGAAGTTCTTTGATGGAACCGAGGCAGAAACAGTGAAAAGGCATGCAAAATGCTCAGATCCATTGGGCAGTAGTCATCCCTTCGGCAGAGCGGAGGTTGACATATCAATCGCTTGCAACAGTATACATACAATCAGAGTTATTCGATGCTGGTGGTGATTCTTTAGTGAGCAGATTTGGTACCAAATCATCATTCCAGAATGAGATAATGATTGCTTGCCCGATAGCTTAAACATCAGCTCAATGCTTTTATATCCCGTCTACAAGAAAAGAGATCCTACGAGTATTTATTGAGACATAACTCTGCTGAACATAGTATGATATCTCTACCGTTTTGTGTAAATACTCGTACATTGCATTACAGGAAATCAACAATAAACCAAATCATCCCGCTTAGTAAAATCATCGAAAAGACCAATGAATTTCGAGGTGATACTCATCACCCGTTCATCAGATGTAAGGCATCTGAAAGCATTCATTTCGGCAACCAAATTGTGTAACGCTTGATACTGTTGAGATGAACAGACGATGTCGGCATCATCATGAAGATAAATTTGATAAAGTCCGAATGGGATAAGATGGAAATATGCTGTCGGCAGACAAGGAATCAATTGTCCGTCTTTTGAGTCAAAAACTTAATCAACCGCTATAAAAAGCTCGTTGTAGTCATTCTAATAGATACGAGTAGTAAAAATCTGACAAGATTTGCACCATTAGTATGTTGGTTTGATGAATTACAGACTTTAAGTTTCCCACCTCTGAAGCCTATGACAAAACCTTGATCCTACCAGTTCTGTCTTATGACTTACACATGTTCCCGTACAAAGTGCAAACAGTGCATCAGTTAATGCCTCCTGACTGTCAGTCGCATCTGACCGTCCTCAATATTAACAACGAAGAGGACGATTTTGTGTCGAAAATCATCATGAGCGACGAGGCGCATTTCCACTTAAGCGGTTATGTCAATAAGCAAAATCTTCATTTCTGGGGCACTGAAAATCAGCGTGTGATGCACGAAGAGCCACTACATCTACTCAAAGCCACTATATGGTGCGGCGTTCACGCGGGAGGAGTGATTGGGTGGTATTTTATTGAGGACGCCATCGGCAATGCGGTCACTGTTAATGGCGAACGCTACCGGGCCATGATAAACGACTTCTTACTGCCGGAATTGGATGAGCGGGGCTTGCTGAAAATGTGGTTTCAACAAGACAGTCCAACACAGCATGAGCAACAACGGATATTTTGAAGGAAGCGTTTCCTGGTCGCGTAATCTCCCGTTTTGGCAATTTGGCATGACCGGCAAGATCGCCCGATTTAACCATACCAGAATACATTTTTCTAGGCCAGTTGAAGTCGCAGGCTAATGCCAACAAGCCTTAGACAATCGCAGCCCTTAAGGAGAATATTTGACAGGAATGCGGCGAACAGTTATTATCGGAAATCTTCCGCAAAGTCATGGGAAATGAGATAAAATGGGCACAAATGCGTATCAACATTGGCGGCAGCCACTTGGCGGATATCATCTTTTCCACTTAACAGAAATAATTGTAAAGGTCCAAATAAAGATGTCCATTACTCAAAATCATTTTTTTTATTTGCTAGTAAAAAAAAGTAAAAGTAATCCAAAAACCAAATTGGATGAATAATTTTGCAACACCTTCAACAATAGCTGAGAAAGTGACACTGAGGAATAGATAGCATGAGCTTGTTAAGGCAACGTTGATGCCAATGTCATCTGCAGTTCATTCCATTGATAGTGACAGTTCCATTGTATGCCCGCTACGGAACAGATCAAACTACAATAGATGGAGTAAATATTGCTGTGATACCTAATGTGAGAACTCGATCCGAAAACATTATAACTTCCTCTCCTGGTGTCAAAGGTCATGTTTGTAATGCCCATTTCGAATATGACTGTTGGAAACTATTCCTTTGCGAAGAAATACTAATAAGTACAAATATTTTCACAAAAACCGAACAAAAATCTAAGCTCCCACTTAAACTCAATCCTCGAATATGAAAGAGTTATGCAAGGACGAGTTGCTGGCTTGTTCTTGTGTAGTATTAAATCTACCAAACACAAAAATCTCAATGATTTGTGGAGAAATATTGGTGTAGATATATTTTTTTTAAATAATATGTCGCTTCAACGATTTGATGATAAAAATACGATCAGTTGGAAAATAAACGAATAGATCGGCCCCGAATCGTTGTATTTACAAAAAATCCATATTTCATTGCTTGGAAAGCTATATTCCATCAGAATATCTTACCGTCAACGAAAACTTGGATTCATTTCGGGGCAGGTCTGTCTTTGTCCAGTATATGACTAACAATCCGGCCAAATATGATCTCAAGAGTCACCTTCTGTTAATACAAATATTGTAGACAGATTAGTGCAACCAATATCGCAGTCAAGCCGCAACATCACCGTTGATAACTGGCACACAAGTTACCTAATAGATGGTAAGAATTCCTGCAACACCATAAGCTGACGTCAGTAGGAACTATAATATATAAGTGTAAGAGAGAGATTTCTGTATCTATGTATGTCCAATGCCGGAAATCCTGTTGAGTACAGATCATGTTCCAAAAAGATACGACATAGGAGGTTGCGTTGCTCATTTCAAAGACGATGCACCTGAAATGATCACAACCAATGACGCTGTTGACGAGTTATGTGCCAACTATAATGTATCATGAAATACCAGACGTTAGTCAGTTACTTTCTCTATTCCATGCCACATATGGCGCAATTTTCTTCGAATTTTGGGACTTAAGTTGGTTGAAAATCATTTACGTACACGAAAATATGCAAGAAGATTACAATCTGGTTTGCGCAAAAAAAATCCTCAACCAGAACAGCACCTAAAAAGTCAGGCGCTGTAAGAAGATGTCACTTCCGTTCTTATAAAAAAGACAGAAAAACGAAGTACACCCTGTTTCAAGTGCAATACATAAGTTCATTTGTCTTGAGCGTACGGAAACTATTTGCAGAAATTGTGCTTCTAATTCAGGTGGCTAAAATATATTTTCTGAACAACATATGCATTTAAATTGTCTTTTCTTATAAAAAATGTGCAAGTTATAATTCATTAATTAGAAAATGATGAAAAAAAAAAACAAAAGTTATCCAAGGCATCTAAAAATACCATGCTACACACCCAGGTTCTTTAACGACGCAACTCTAGATAGATTCATTCGCACCGGGTTAAAATGCGAAACTTAATCTCTTGGCAGTATGGATCTCAGTTGGAACTGTTGGCGCTACCTTACATATATCGAACAATTAACAATTGCAAAGATTAAGAAACTAACTCTATTTAATATGGGAAACATTCTTGGAAGGATTGTGAATTACTTTTAATAGGCATAAAGGACACTTTATTTCAGAAATGCATGCAGAATTTATTCACGCTCCATCGGAGGCACACATTAACCCAAGTTCGGCATCGGTTTGAATCTCAAATAACAGATCAATCCTTAAGTCTATTTCCGACTTAAGGACCTTCACAAGTCAACTTTTTCATCTGCTCAAGATAATGAACTCTAATCGCCAATTTAAGCATCAGAAATTCTAGAAAATGCATTTTATTAACTGCAGTTGGTGAGTTCTGTTTTTTTTATCAATTGACACTCGGTAAATTGTTCAAATACTCAAGTGAGAACCGGCCGTCAAGGTGACAGCAATTTTCCCTTTACAAACTTCGACAGTATGGAATTCGGACTGTCACCATTCCCCATGGTCATATGAACTCAACTCAAAATTGAGTCCAAGACGATTGTCTAGTAAATTCGATTGCAAAATTCACCCATAAGTCCCTTCTTTACCAAGTCGGGCTGCCCGAACTCATTTGCAGCTATTTTTAGATAAAAGCAAAAAAAATTATCCGTCAGATTTAAAAATTGCTCTTAAGATAAGACTTCTACAGAATTGCTGTTGGAGTCCCTTTTATTGTTGGAATAGCTCAATGAATTCCACAAATATTTTCCAAAAACGTACCAAAGGTGGCACAGCGCACAAAATTCTACAAAAAGCGAAATTCGAAAGAAATATATAAAAAATGAGCAAAAGTCGCGAAATGGAGAAATAATAACAGCAATAATAATGCGGCTCGTTACCAGGACCTATCCCAAGACTCGACGAAACTATACTTTTGCCCGACATACATACGTATGTATATGTATGAGGATATAAGGAAATATTTTTGTTATAGAACAGAGCTGATTCCGCCATTGAAACGTGACAATATTAAACGCACAATTATTGTGTGCTAGCAATCTCCTTCGAAGCTCAGCTCTAAGGCAGGGTTGATGGTAATATAAAATAAAAATAAGAACTACGAAACTTAACTTACAGTGGTACTCGTATATCAGTAAAGAGCAAGTTACATGGTGTATAGTGCATGGTGAATATTATGGTAGCATCAGAAGTATCTTCTTCTTCATCGATTGCATCTTGAAGTGGAATCGAGAGAAGTACGACATCGAGTACGAGTACCTGAGGGGAAACGAAACAATGAATTTTTCCTTGATGGCAACGATGAAGGGGTCTAGGAATTCTTTTAGTTTTTTTTTTTTTTTTTTTAACAAAAAGACTATCTTACACATACTCGTATATATGTATGTGTGTTCCTTTTGTTCTGTTTTAAGAGTTTCGTTTTTGTTATTGTTTTCATTGCAATTACGAGTAGTTGGGAACTTGTTTTCGGAAAGCCTTTAAGCCACCACCGGTGGTAAATGCATACGAACGGATGGATTTTTATTATTATTTTTGTTTTTGATTTTTTTTTTCTTTTACCAAGTCAAGCATCTATTAGTGGATATGGCCAGCACTTTTTTTATGTTGTATACTGCCCAACTGGAGTTTTATTAAATGAAAATACCAAACAGAAATCACGAAGAATGAAAAGAAATTTAAATCGCTAAAAATATGAACGTGCTTCACCTTCGTAATGGTTGATTTGGTGGGGAGGTTTTGCCTTAATAGTGTGCTGGCATGTTACTGGCTTCTGGTGGAATTTTTCTCTTTTTTTTTCTTCTTTTTTTTTAATATATTTTTCTTCAGCTTTTTTGTGGTTTGTTTTTAGTTGAATTATGCTTTTAAGGCGAGATTTTAATGGTTCCTGATTTATATTGGTGTTGAATGGTTTTTTCTTGAAATGATGGTGATGGAGTTACTTTGAAGTCCTCAGAATATCTAGGGTTTTATTGTCTTTTGAAATTGTTTTCAATGCAATTGATATCAATTCAGTTTATGCGATACATCTTTGATGAAAGTCCACCCAATGCAGTGATATTTCTACATATACTCTATCCATATGTTACTGTTATTCGGACCCTTTTTTAGTTAGCAATAGTTTTTCGACAGGTTAGTTTGCCTATAAGAAACTAAGACTAAAGATATACGAAACGTGTGAAACAAGTTTGCACCTCAACTCTTTTGTTTTTTAATTAAAATTTGCTTGAATATTCAACAATAAAGAAGTGAACTTCGATGTATTTCGAATTGTGGGTCAGGGAGTTTTAATTTCAGTAGATTTGTATAAATTAGATGGAACTTGATTCCGCCATTCTGGTTCTAAGCTGGTATGCGAAAGGAAGGAATTTAAAAAAAAGTTATAGTACCATGTGAGCGACCTCCAACAGAAGATAGATCTGCTACTGCCAGGCTAATCACTTACTCTTAAATGAGGCGAGCACATCTGAAAATAAGATTTAAAACCTAGAACACAAAAATTTGTGGAAGGGTTGGTGCAAGAGCTAAAGGTTTAAATATGTTGCGATTAAGTGAAGTTAGGGAAAAGGGCATTGGTGCTTGTATAGTCAGGTAAAGGGCAAATGAAATAATAGGTATAGTTACAAATCCAGGACTAAAAACCAAAGTAATCAGATAGGAACATGACATAACTGGTCATTTATTCTAATCAAAACAGCGGAGAACAGAGAGACAACAAAACCGATAGCGGCAGGAAGAACGGCAATTGTCACAGAGAATGTACTCGTTAATTCTACAACTCGGCAAGATGCACAAGAGTCTCTCACAGACCAATGGGCAACCACGGGTAGAGACAGCCATAAATGCAAATGGCACATGTTAAATCGAGATCTGTGTACACGACCCGTTCCTCGTAGGCAGTTTTTTTTTCCAGAAGTTACGGCGGCTTTGGCAAAACCCTGAGGACACCAATATTTCAGAGTACCAATGAAATTATTTAAAAGATACCCTAGATAGGAAGAGATTAGCGGCTTTTGTTAGAGAGATACTTTGACTCGGCAAGACCAGGAAATTGTAAATATGATGGAAACATTAGTATCGGCTTAATACCAGATAAACTAAACAGGGTCTAGAAAGCCTAACATAACTGGACAAACATCTGACTAAATTCCAAACCACGGAAATAAATTAAAATATGAAATATAGAAAACAAAGCTCAAAAGAGGTCCACAATAGATAAAATTGAAACCGACATCTAGAATGGTACGCGCACCTACAACGAATGGACGAATCAAGAATGGCTAGGCAGGTATCCAACATGAAAAAAGGTGACTGAGGACCACGATTTAGATCTTCTGACCCCGAATTACATAGAAGGACCGTATTGTTGAAAGACGTCTCTCCAATGTACGTAAGAGTACTTTGTGAAGCAGGTCAATCGGTCCCCATCATACGATGGCCAGGCTAAAATCATGCAAAGTCATTCAATGTATAAATAGTGATTCAACCTACAAACTGTCACCATTATCTGCTAGTAGTACTCGTATATCTTGCCCAGCCTAAGAAAGCTCGAAGCACCATATAGCTCTCACCCCTCAAGGACGAAGGCCTTGTTAAAACATCCGATAACTGCTGATTGATCCGTGTATAATTTGTAAGATGAGTAAACTGTTCAATGATATAGTGCCTAAGGTTTCAGAAACTATCAGATCAGCGCCATGTACGAGTAACTAAAGCCTAATGTTGGGGTAGGACAGACACCAACCCAAGAAGTGATCCTTAATGTCATCATAACTCTCCCACATATCTTTTAGTAAAACTAAGGTGTAGTCCCCCATTACGATGTCAAAAAGCGGTCTACCAATGAGATAAGAAGAATACAGCTGACTTCTCAGAGACATCGGAAAGCATTCGTTTGGTCTTTCGGAATCCTTGAGACCGAAGCCAGTTATGATCAGGAAAAATCCAGAGATATGGTTGTGACTTTGCGATCTAAAGATGACTCAGTGAATTCAGCCTTTTAATGCGTTTAAAGAAGTCTTGCATCCTCAATCTAGTTTGAAAGTGTGAAAAGGATTTAAACACAGTTTGGTTATTGCTACATAACCCGCCATAAAACGCTGTTCTATACAATTTAGTTTATTATTATCAGGCTGTAGCTAAGTTAAGACTTTTTTTGGGAGTCTTGGGAGGCTACGATCCATACGATGTAATCGTCCGTACCATAGCCATGTATTATAGATTCAATGGATCTTTTTCTATGGTAAGCTCCATATCTTCCCAAACTGCCAGAATACCGACAGCGAGTTGAAGATGACATATCTGGTTTCAGCATATGCTGGTGGTAGAAGTTTAACTTTTCCACCAATGCTGATTGATGCAACAACCAAAATACATCACCTTAAGATGAAGACCCACAGCGTTCAGTAAAGCGATGTGAAGGGCACGCATCATCTCACATCAAAGTATTAGCGTCTTGTGGCACATTCATTTCAAACAGAACTGTAACTCACTGAAAAACCCTCTGTTATTGAAGGCGCAGCTACATAATTGTACTCCTATAGGCCCACTTGGGTCAGATTATCTTATAGGTAGGCACCAAGTTAGAAGGTTACAAAAGGAGCACATGCTTACCAAACGGATGGCTTTGACTATAAAGCGTACGCAAATCAATTAAAAAGGTCATTCGGAGAAGCAAAAATGAGGGCTCCTTCAGTCATATATCTGAGGAAATTGACACCAATTCATGGTGAAATGCTTGTGGGATTTTTAGGAGTAATTTCAAAATCCCAGTGCGTCGACGGTAGGAAACATCATAACGATATTGTTTCCGCAACGTCAAGCCCTCTCTTTTCGAATCATCGCCCGCAATAATAAAGAAGAAGGTATTATTGGCTAGAGGCCAGATGGTGTCCCGAAAAGAGTACTTAAAACTGGTATCAGTAGAAGTTCAAACTTATTCATCCGAACTTTTGAAAAATATGTTGAAATTGAACCCTTTTTAGAGCTATAGAAGGTGGAGAGCCTTCAGCTGCTTTCTAGGTGCAACACGTGCACATGTGTTCTATAAGGACTGGCGCTTTGCCCCCATTTCTGAAACATCATGTACGAAAAGGTGCCCTCAGAAGCTGCGAAAATCAAGAATTTCAATGAAAATATCGCAAAAGGTAGAGCTTCGCAACATATTACACCAAATTGAAGCCTAAACATACTTGTGACAGCCACAGTGAGGACGTAACTGAAAGTACAAGTCCGTAGCCATGAAAATTTGTTTGGGGCTACTTAATTTCTTCAACAACACCACTGAAATACCTTAGACTTGCCTAGATAACCAGCTCAGCTTTAGACTAACTGTAAGCCCCTCTTATTAGAATACTGCAGAACTAAGAAGTAGCTAGTCTGACTATGCGATTACTTTGAGTGGCAGTCGTCAATTCTCTGTTCCTCTACGTAGCCGTATTGCATGCCAGCCATGAAAGCTAGCTGACGACTATATGTATATAGACCCAAAGCGCTGGGGCTCATTAGAACAATATCATAACTACAAGAGATAATCTGGAGTAACATATGAAGCGGCCTTACTCGAACACACGGTCTAGTCCTAAATTGAACGGAATGCCTATATTAGAATCCAATGCGGCGTAACAAATTACTACTTAGCCCAGTACCTAACTCATTTATGACTGCTGCAGGAAAAACGACTACTTGCACAGACTTGGACATATTGCTTTAGAAAGATCTACCTGAACTATCCCAGACTCCAGTTCTCCATAAAACACTCAGTCCACTACTTCGTGGACTCTGTGATATCATTATCATTTACCATCATGACCTTGGGTAATCATAAACTTGATGATTCTCACATTTGATACCACTACTGGTGGTCGATTGGCATGTGGAAGAAAAAGGAACTCTTCGCTCTACTTAACACTATAGAATTGCCGTTAAACGGATAACATACGAATATAACCTTCGTTGAGGTAAAACAAAAAAAAAACATACCCTTGCACCTCAACAGACAATAACAATAAACAATAAACAAATTGCAGGTCAAAATTATCCGCACCTTTCTGTTTCAACCCACTTATTCGTACTACGATTGGTACTGGGATCGTGTGAAGTTGGTAAGGAACAAAAAAGTCAAATCAAAATGCACGCATTCCATGCAAAATCGACTAACAGCTACCGTTCTTATTTTCTACGTAGGCAGCAAACCAATCTTTTTCAACAGTCTTTTGCATTTTATGGATCGTCCCTCTTCGGTTCCCGCTTAACAGAATTTCTAATAGCAACAAACATTCGGATGTTCATACAATTTGTTATCCAGAGAGAATGTTATGTGCAGCTGCTTGCATTTATCGTTTATGCATGGCTTTTCACCTTAGGTAGATCCATCCGAAAATAAAGGAAAAAAAAAAGGATTGTACAACGAGACTGCTACCATTCATAGAGGAGGATGGATATGGGAGAGGCTTAGAATGTGATTATTAGGTGGGCACATTATGCGTTCAGGTCCAAGTAAGCAGCAAGAAAATATAGGTGCAACGGCCAACTTGAATTAGGTGCATCTTGTTGCTCTTTGTGAAAGCTGTGTTCCATGGAAATTAGGTTCTTTGAAGGTTAAGCAGAAAAGTTATGTTTTTGGCATACATTTTTTGAATCTGATAATTATTTGCGGTGAAACAAGTTGGTAGATAGTTATCTTAACTAGTGAATAGTGAACTGGAGCGATTGGTTGATTTCCTGGATATTCGGAACATCATTGGGACAAATGGTTATGAAGACAGGTGTCTTGTGCTGCATTACATAGCACAGCTACTTAGTTTTTACAACTGCTCTTGCCCATGATATCCTGAGTTTGTCTTGAACATGGTTAAGGTGTGAGTTCAATTTAAAGTATCACTTTCGTCCCGAAAGCCAGAAATCTCTTGAAGCAATCGGTCTATTAAGAATTCAATTATGAGTTGACTTCAAACATCATTGCATACAAACAGAGTTGGAGCTCTACTTAAGGAAGTTATTTGTCTATTAGAATCTACAAGGAACCACTGCAACAGAAGACTTTACAGCTCTATTTGTATAACCTTCCTCCAGCTTCATGCTAGGCTTTCTAGGACCATTTTCGAATATTTTTAAAGGGACTAATGGCAAGAGTTGATTACATAAGGATCCGGTTGTCTATTGGCAATTTACAGCGACTACCCAAATAAAGGATTACTTCTTTCTAACTGCACTTTCGTTTTACCTAGATTCTCTAACAGAGAATGGCCTCAAAAACTTTAACCCGCTGCCGTTTCCGTATACTGAAACGCATTACAACTTATCTTCGTAAAGCTCAAATTCTGCTCTAGGTGAGTAGATGAGTGACAGAATACGCGAGTCTACTGTATATGCTGTCAAAGAAAAAGGACACCCAATACCAGTGAATTGGACAACACGTTGCAATAGATAGACGTAACATAGAGGTACGCTCCACTATAAGTACGATTAATGACATCCATCATTGCACAGATCAAACCGAAACTGAGACTTCCCAATTCCTGTTTCCTTGACTTGAAAAAGAAATTGTGTAACAGGGCCCTCTCTCCTATAACCAAGGTGAACCGATATAGGGTGATCTCGGACTTACTCTATGATGCAGAAATCTAATGCGAGATTCCTTGGTCGTTGCAAGCGGAAAATAATCTGTGTGATCATTGGTCGCACCTACGTTAATGGCGAGTATAGCCGCAGATGTAGTAACATGCTATACAGCGACATTGGCATGGCCGGAAAAATTCACCCAAAACGACTTCAATGACTAAGATCAACATCAACGCTTCAGTCTGACGAATATTCGAATCAACCCCAAAAGGGCAGCGCAGTAGAAGTTGTGGTGCACACAAATGGAACGGCGTTTGTAACGACACGTACACGACATGCCAATGACCGAACCAGCTGAAGAGGTATGTAGCGCCATCTTAGTAAGTAAGTAGGTAAGATTTCACTGTTTGGCATAACGAAATTTTCTCCCCTCGAGTTGTGTGACAATTTATCGCCTTCGAAAATCTTGTGACGACTTAAGATTGCTTACCGTAAAGCTGTTGGTTCGTAATAAGTTCGTAAAGTCATTCCAACTCAAGAAAAGTTGAGGAGTCCACATCTCTTCTCTAAGCCCTTAAAAATTGGGTACATCTTTAGGGAGAAGCAAATATCCTCAACGAAATGTATCATAACTAAGGTCTACCAATGCCTCGTATAGCAACCGCTAATGACTGCCAAGAACTAAGAATGGTGACATCATACTACTGGTATTTTACTCTTCACGATGGAATCCTGTGACACCTTACCCATATCCAGGACGTAACTTTGAGGGTCGTTGTGCACTATTTCTCCGAAGTCTAGTCTACTTAAACGGTTCCCAATTATATTGAACGCCTTTGCGTTATTTATCGAAAGGAGATGGTAAAGAGACCTCGACTTGATACGTGTCAAGGACACGTGAAGCTGCACAGAAGGCACCTTGCCCAAAATCACGCATGCCTAAGTGATTTGGAACCGATGCAAATGCTCGTATTCAAAACCACCAGGACTCTGGAAACTACATATGCATTGTTTAGACTTCTGACCACCTGAAAGCTAGTTTGTGATAGATACATTATAAATGAATCTCATACACCATACAGTAGAAGAGCTATTCATGCGACATTTCCTACAGCTGCCTTGTAAGACTGCACATGGCCGGCACAAATCAAATGCAATGACCGATCACCGGCTGTAATTGCACTTATACGCTATAGTTCACATGGGAGCCAAAATTCTTAACATGCAAATCCTAAATTGACATATGATCCTACCGACAAACCTGAAAAGTCAACTTAGGAAGACTGTTACTGTCTTTAGGACTGAATACGGCGTCCAAAGCATTCTCAGTACGAAAATTTGTAAGGAAAACGTTTAAGGCAAGTGTGGTTTGCGTTTAAAGTGCACTAAGACCATATGTACGAGTATGTGCAATGCAATACCACTGGGAGAGAATAAGAGGGAAATGCCTTAGCTTCTAGTGAAACCATAGAGATTTCATTATAAAGTTGCAAAGATTGTATATCCCGTTTAAGTAAAAATTATTTAGATATGCCTAAAAAATTTCCACATATTTGTGGGTACTTCTCTCTTCCTGAGGTCGCACATCCCTCTTGATCATTTAAGATCAAGTATGGACCATAAAAGTCTGAATGTGCGGATCTGTCCATTCATGATTGGCTTCAGAGAGTGGCGTAGAAATTTTCATTTGCTGAACAAAGGACATTGATGTTGTCAAACTTTTCATCAGCCATGCAGCCTTGCGGTACATGCGAATGCCCTGGAGAGTGTTGTTTGGCCATCTCCTTAGAGATACATGGCAGTCCATAACGACCCTCAAAGTTTTGGTGTTTGAAGTTAGCAATCTGACCGGTGCTCGACTGTTTATGTATATTTATCGCAATATCCATCTAGAGTACTGAACTCAGGCTGATCCAAGTAGCGGCATAATGAATAGCCGAGACATCGGCTTGGAAGACGATGCAGTGTATACACATGGTATGTCCTCAGATAATCAAACCTGCGCCTTCGCCTTCGACTGTTAAGGAGTCGTCTGTGAAAACGGCGATGGACTAAAATTGACTTCGAGTTGTTTGCATTCATTCCTTTCTGGAATCATTTGAATGAAGTGTGCGTTAAAGGTCTATTTAAGGAAGAACACGATGCAGCGTGAATGGACTAGCTCTAGACTATCAAATAAACCAGAATTTAGATAGCCACTGTTGGGGATGTTTACTATAACACGGTGTCTTACTTGTCTTTTTCTCCAGCGCATACCACAAGACTGCTATCCCACGACCGCGATGTAGGCCCACTGACCTTTGGTTGTAGGCCCCAGTTTGAGCATATAGCGTTCTTGCACAAGTAGAGGGCAACTAGAGCTTTTATGTTTCGTATTTTCTTTCCACATCAGTAGATAGGACCAGACCCATATATGACACTTAATGCAATTTAACTTCTGTGGGATTAAACATAATATCTTGATTCTGCTCGCGGAGACCGGCGCCGTTTTGGACGGATTGATGTTATGGCCTGCGTGTACAAAATAAGAATACGCTTGTTTGCATGCCTTGTTGGAGAATATCTAGGAGTATTTGGCCGACACGAAGCGAGTGACGTTGTCGATGTAGGCTAGATTAGGTGTGTGGGGGAATTGGAAGGGGATAGGGATTAGATTGCGGTTCTAAGTTCAGGATTCCACTTTCCATCTCAAGTTGGTTGTCGTTTTGACCATGAGCGGGTCTAAGCCATCTTGTTGCATCCGCGAAATTAAAAAGAGGTGTTAGTTCAGCAGTAGATAGTTCTAATAGGTCATGGAAGTAATAACTTCCTAAAGTTCTTTGCTTCGAATTAATGAAGCTGGGACTGGGACTACAAAAAGTAGAGGATATTCTCATATTCTCCAGCAAGCCTATGTCCCCACAGCCTCTGCAAAAGTCGTCATCATAAAGTGTCGTAGCTTTATTGCGTGCGCCCCCAGGAGATAATGACCTGTGAGCAATCCAACAAGGGTAGATAGTTCAGCTACCATACTCGTAACACATCCCGCGTTCTATTATATAATTTGGTAAGCAACTCGTTGAATACTAGTTTTCATAAGAGGGAGAGAGTTTATCCCCTTGGAGTGTTCCTCTATGTGATTTTCATCTTATGAAGCCAAGTCAATCAGTCGCATTTATGACTGTACTATTGAGTACGAAGTTGATTATGATGGAAAGTGACGGACTAGTGAGAAAGAAAAGCCTTGAAACGTTCTCAAACATAATTATTAGGGCCTTCACAAAAGTATTTGCTAAGTAACATGGCTAACTCCAGACAGTTCAACTGTCAACCAAATATGTCACATACTAATCAAAGGAAAGTACAGGTCCAATGAACCGGAAGTACGTTGTTCCAGAGATGCAAATACCGACTTTGATCGTACTATGTTCAATAGCTTGTTTAGGCTACGTGTATCGAACAAAAAGACACTGCAACATGAAATAATGGCTTCCACGAGAATCCTTTCAATGATCAATATGAAAGTGTGAATCCGTTTTGGGTAGCACGGAGGGCACCAACTTAAATAGTTGAGGGCAGGCGTTTGGACTGGCTGATACAGCTTCATCAGTCGCTGTTGTGGGACTCTTTACAGCGATTGAAGTAAATATAAAAGAGTTGATCTAAAAGTACAAGAAAACGAAGCAGAGAGATACTCCAGAACCATGTTGTATAGGGTTTTCCAATAAGGACTTGACAACTTTTTTTTAAAATAAAACGCAAGCCATTTGAGGTATTTCAAAAACTTTATTATCGGCTTGAAGTACAATCAAAACATTTATGAATGGAACTCGACTTCGTTCATATGGCCACCGTGGGCACGTTTGCAGCAGTCGATTCGTTGGACCCAATTTTCAACGAATTGGCCACACATTTCGGCCGAAACGGCCGCTATTCCGCGTTCAATGTTGGCTCTAAGCTCCTCCAACGTCGTCGGCGTGTTGGCATAAGCCAATGACTTAATGTAGCCCCACAGAAAATAGTCAAGCGGCGTTAAATCGCACGAATGAGGCGGCCAATCGACTGATCCATTTCTTGAGATAACACGCTCACCATACTTACTCTTCAATAAATGTAGCGTGTGCTGTGTGGCTGTGGCATCATCCTGTTGAAACCACATGTCGTCCAAGTCCATATCTTCCAATTCGGGCCAAATATAATCAGTGATCATGGCGCGATAACGCTGATCATTCACAGTAACATGACGATCGTTATCGTCGACGAAAAAATATGGCCCAATAACGCCACCGGCATGCGCAACCGCAAACCGTACCAAACAGTTATTTTTTGTGGATGAAGTGGCGATTCATGAAGCACATGTGGATTTTCACCCGACTAATAACGCATATTTTGCTTATTGACGAACCCACTGAGCCAAAAATGCTTCGTCACTGAAGATAATTTTGCGATGAAATTCATCATCTTGGCGCATCTTCTCCAGAACCCAATCGGAGAACATACGGCGCTTCAAGTGGCCCATCGGCTTCAATTCTTGAGTCAGCTTGATCTTGTATGGGTGTAAACCAAGATCATTACCCAAAATACGCTATAATGTGGTCTGAGCGATGCCAAATTCTTAAGAACGCCATGCAATTGACTGATTTGGATCGTCTGCTACGGGCGCCTGAACGGCAGCGATATTTTCGACACCTCGACCAACCCGTTGTCTCACTGACACGGGAACATCACACAACGATTATGTAGACTCAAATTTTTGCACTAAACTTGTTATTGCCTGTCTACTACAGCGAGAATTACGACCGAAAATTGGAGTTAACGCTCTTAAAGTTGCAGTCACCGACTCCGAATTTCGGTAGAAAATTTTTATAATTTGCAGACGTTGCTCGTTCGTGTACTTTATCATGATCAAAATGTTGAGTTTACTGAATAAATTGACAGTGACAGTTTGATGATTAGTGAAAGAGTGCGTTCACAAATTAAATTCAAAGTTGTCAAGTCCCTATTGGAAAACCCTTTACTTCAGAATCAGGTGTTCATTGCTTGTAGCAAAACAACACTGTTGGTAAATATAATTTCGGCTCATCTTCAATTGCTTTCGAATGTTGAAAATAGTTAAACGTTACGTTTATTACGCATTTTCTGGAGAAAAGCGATCTCTATGTCAAAAATTAAAATGGACAAGACAAATGGAACAGGCTTAGAAATTGGATATCTGAAGACGCTAAAAAGATATCAAATTTATTTAAATACAGTTAAAAAGGGTAGTATTTCTTCTGAAAACAAAAGCTAAAACCTTTAATACTATAGATCATGATATACTTCTGAGCAAACTCTACAAATGTGGTTTTAGAGGTATTATTCATGATTGGTTTCGATCCTACATTTCCAATAGAATACAAAGGGTAAAAATTAGTGGAGTCTTAAGTGCCCTTCGTTCTGTTTCTGTAGGCGTTCCTCAAGGTTCTGTTCGTGGTCCGGTTCTATTTCTTATATTTACTAACTGATTATTTTTACAAAAATATCATAGCAAAGTCACTGCATTTGCGGACTATATGGAGTGTGTTTTCACAAACAATTCAGCACTAAATCTTTGTGCTGACATCAGTCATGATATTGAAGCACTAATTCATTGGTTCAATATTCATAAAATGGTTATAAGTGACAAAACAAAAATTATGTTTTTTAATCAGAGTGGTATAGAAGTAGATTATGGACCTTTCCTGTTTCATAGTGACAACTGTAATAGATATAAGCATAGTATGACTGCTCTGACAAATGTTTTCGTATAGTAAAAGTTAATCAGTTCAAATATCTTGGAGTTTTGCTTAACTGGAAGATGAATTCTTGATGAGTTCTTGGTCTGCTTTGTGTATTGACATGGACAATTTTCTCGCTTCTCATGCCTTGTCTTTAACTGGCTTTTTTTTATTGCTTTTTATGTTAATTATCATCTTTTCATTTTTGTCACTGCTTTTTATGTTATTCTATAATGACCCCCCTCATTCAATTTGTAATTTTTGATTGTTATTTTTTTTTGCTTTCGAATCTGCTCTCGCTTCTAGTTCCTAGTTCCTTCCATTTGCATACACTGTTTCTTGTACTTTCTATTTATAAGGTATTTGTAAAAAAGTATTACATAAAAAAAAAATCTCTGATCTTCTGGAATTTTTCGAAAGATAGTCATAAAGTAGATAAGTCCAAAAAGCTAAGATACGAAACTTATATTAGTCGTCAACGATTTGCCTACAAAGGACTTGGAATCTTAGTCCAAATTGTCAGTCCATTATTGCGCATAAGCCCAGCTTGACTTTTCTGACTGATTTCTCAGATTTTTCTGGGATATTTGATGCTGTATTGCTTGTTGTGCTCAATTCAAAAATGTGTTCCCTAAGAGTTGTGAGCATTTTACTCGGTAAGTCAAATATATGGCCTCGCAACGCAAAGAGTCAAACAAAAATAGGAAGAAGAATACAGTCAAAATATTCTGACTCTAGCTACTACAGGAGATCGGAGGGCCTGGTATTTAAAAAAAGATGATAGTGTTGGGATTACCCCATTATATTTTTCTATAAAGCCGGAGCAACAAGCTCGCCAAAATAGGGGTTTTTCCTATAACTAACGTTGCACCACTCTTATCTGATAGTGGGGCAAACCAAATTTCTCATCTAAAACTAATAGAAAGTTTCTCACTGCTGAGAAGGTACAGGCTAGACCAATCAAAGGATTGCCATAAGATTTGCCACCTATGAGAATCGAATTAACAGCAAGGTGTAATTTATGTCCTCATTATGAACCACCTTTCGAAATCCGAATTTCCTCTCTAGATTTATCCTTCAAATTTTACACCACGTATACAAGTTTCGAGCAGAGTCTGCCCCATAAATCAGAGCCAACGTGTTGCATATGTTTTCGTAATTAGTCAACTAAACTACGCCCGATAATCACGTGTCAATGAACCATAACCACGATATACGAGTACATATTACCGAAGCATAGATACTTCTTTAAGCGTCTAATTAATCCAACACAACATTAAATCAAACAAAAGCAGATCAACAAAAGACCAGTAGTCACCTGCGCCATTTGGAGTTGTGTGCCACACCCTCCTCCTCATACTACACCATAATTATTTAATTAATGACTATGAATGGACTGGTCATATGTACATATCTGAACCTCATTCTCTCTTAATCTACATGTGCAAAACCTATTTACAACACCCTGCTTGGCTAACATACGAGCGATAGATAGTTCCAGCATTTGTACAGCCATGTCAAGCCCGGGCATTAAAATTCACAGACTCTAGCTACTCCAGTGTACTCGCACCAGTGCACTCTGAATGTGGAGGGCGAGATACTTATCAGCAAGAAATCAGTAGTTGGAGGCAGTAGTTAAGCGAATGTAACACATGTCCTCTGCACAGTACACACTCGTATACTCGTACAAGTCTCATAAATAAAATTAATTTACTACTAAGCTTTTGTCCGAGGTTAATATTCCGGTAGTAGCATGAAATTTCAAAAAAAAAAAAATATCTGCAAGTATCTACGAGCACATTTTGGATTAGATACGTCTTCCCATCTTTATGAACACCTCAGCGGGTATGCATAGCCAGAGTATAAAAGACTTTTGCATTTCATAACAGTCCAATAGTCCGTGGGGCAGACGTACTCTGCAATAGATACAATAGCAGTCAATCTTAAGTCTTATGTTCAATTAATCTTCGTGCTTCTGGTTAAATCATCTTGACGCTGTGATCACCTTCTTTTATTTCAACAGGTAATTAAATTGCAACTCGATTCAATTTTCAATTAGTCAGTCTTCTATGTTCGATCTCTTTTTTCTTTTTTTTTTCTCATCTAGATATTCGTACATGGTCGGCACGGTTGCGGAGTTCGTGGTGCCTGAATGGATGATGAAGCGAAAATCTCAGGCCCGACTCGAGCAGAGATGAAGCAGCAGACAAATGAATTAAAGACCTGGCCTATGAAAAGCTGAATTGTTGTTAAGCAACTCAAGCTCTGAGTGCCGGTACGAATAAGTATCTAGTTAAACTGCTCTGAAGATTGTAAAATCTAAAGAGGTGTGTTTTTCTAGATTTATTTTTATTTTTTATTATTTTTTTTTTTCCATTTTATTTGTTCTTCACTCAACTGTGCGATACGAAATTCGATGGAAAGGTATGTCAATTATTGGCATGAGCAATAAAAAAAACAACAACAAACAAGCATATACGAGTACAGCAGAATGGTCAAAAGCAAACGTTTCTGGGTCATTTAAGAGTCGCAAAAGGTGAAGACATTCGCAGTTGGCTACCTTTACAACAGACTATATACGGCTGATCATGTTGAGCGCATATGGTAGTCAACATTGTTGTGATTTTTCAAGGTGCAACATCGATGACAAACGTCTAAATTTGTTATGGTTGCCACAGCTACTGCTGCTGCTGCTGCTGCATCGTTGAGCTGTTTTAAAGTAGTGGCCGTAAAATTAGCAACAAATTTGGTTAAGTAGATGTTTGAGTAATTTTTACAATTTCAGACATGTGCCGATTCCCACTAAAAACCTATACTTGTGAGTTGTACTAATGTGGAGAAGTTGACCTTTGTTCCAAATTGGGTAATTAGTGCTACAGACAGATAGGTGTTCTTCACACTTTTTCGTGTTACATAAGACCAGACTAGGTTTTCGTTTTAAAGGAATCTAGGGATACCCTAAAAGAGTGTGAAACTCAAGAGATATTAGCACGATTGAGACACATGCTATTAAATACTTGAGGAGTTCCTAAATTCCCGACCACTTCTAAGCGTTGTAATCGATTTCATATAAGAGCACAGCTAGTCTTCAACTCATTTGGTTATCTCATGATTTTGGGTATTCGTCTTTGAATTCAGAGTCTGATATAATCAGACTACCGCATCGGTAACAGCTACTTGCAATTAGGCCAGTAAATATAGCATTTTCCACTCGGGTTACGAGTATTTCTAGATTCGTAACTTGGTTCAGTGAACTGCTAAGTGGCATCCTGTACATCTTTATGAGACTTTACTTTAAATATGGCTCGATACTCTGCAACTTCAACAAGAAGAGCTAGGTCTCATTCCGCAAAAATACGGTGGATAAGACTAAGACTGACGTACATAAGTGGAGCTGTGATTTCCAACCCCTAACGATCAGGCATGCTTGCACTCTAAATAGATGAAGCACAGCTAAATTAACGAATTGACATCTGTCTTCGATCATAAACATTGACAAGGAACTCACTATTAGATCTCCCGCCAGAATTGGATAGTGGAATCAATCTATTGAAGGGAAATTCGCTTTCTATGACTTTTCCGCATAATTTCACGTCGCCTCCAAGCCACCTAAGGTTTCTGGCCTGGTTAATGCCAAGAGATGTAGTATAGCCCCAAAAATAAAAGTCTAAAGATGTCAAGTCGCACGAGCCGGGTGGCCGACTATCACCGAACTTTGTCATCAATAAGTCGATTGTGGCACACCCACATGTCCACCTCCAAGCGTTACAGTTCCAATTTGTCCCAAAGGAGATTGATAGTGATATCCATTGACTGCAATGACTCGCCAACATCATCTCAGAAGACCTACATGTGCATGAAAAGCACATCAAATTGTCATTTTTCTGGTATACATTGGCTGGTGTTGGAACACCTCCGGCTGTTCAATTAACTAAATGCGGCAATTTTTCTTATTATCAAAGCCTTATCACTGAGGATCAGTTTTTGGTAAAAAAAACTAATTTTCTTCCATCTTCAGTTAGCGAAAGCCTAACGTGCTCGGTCATTTGGCTTAAGCTCCCGCGTTTGTTTTTCCAAAAAACACCATATCGCCATTCGAGAGATGCCCAGCTCCTAAGAACGGCACGGATGCGATCAATTGCGGTTGGGTACAGCCACAATATTCCCTTTGATGGAAACCACTTCAATCCTAAATGTCAATCCAGCAACCACTCGAATGACGAACATGAGCAACTACTATGCACAGGAGACATAGATCCAGGGTAAGCTATCGAAAACCCACAGGGAAAGGTATACGTCATAGAAAATCATAGCGAAGGGTACAAAACGAATGGTGTCATTGGTCTGAATCACGTCAAAGATAATTGGGTCTTTTGCACAATTTCTACCTTCGAAGGGATATGGAGAATGAATAATGCTCAATATCTAGCGCACTGAAAAACAGCGGTGATGTATTCAAAAGGGATAAAGATATATTTAATCCGGCGAATCTGCAAATCATAATTCAAAACATGAGCCAGTAGTGGTACAATCGTGTTTTTAATAATTTTTGGAAACTATATGTGCAAATCCGTGTGCATACTAGCTCGCGATTATGTAACATGGGCTATCAGTGAAGATTACTGAATCTGGGTTAACCAGACAACAATGCGTCTTGCGCAGGCAGCGAGAAACAGGACCAATCCAGATACCGCCAATAAGAACACGAATTTAACATATTCGAAGCGAACGTGATAAGGTGCCTATGAAATTGCGCCAACAGAAAGCCGCACGAAAGGAACCATCAACATTGGATTGATGTTGGCAAGGCGCACAGTATTGACTATCATAGCAGCATCACAGTGAAACAATTTTAAATACAAATGCGCGAGCAAGGTAGGAAACATCAATATCATACATTTCTGCGCCCCGAAAAATCTAGCAACTGACGACGAGAAAGACAAATGACAATGCTACGCAACACCATAAAAATACAGAGTATCATTTCTGTTAGAACTCAGTCATTTTTTTCTGTCGGAATAGAGCATTCAGAGCATTCATTTGGCCTGCCTGCAACCTGGAGAGTCATGCCATCTGCAGTTGTACCCATATGAAACCCCACTGTCAATGGCAGCATTAACCGAGTATGCACTCAGACCTAACATAGGTTTGGGCCTTAAAAACTCTCCTCTGAGCTCTGCCTAGCAAGTTTATCGGCTATTTAATTTCCCGTGACCCCATTGTGACCTGGGACCCAGATAAGGCTCAGTGAATTTAACCTACCGACTGCGTTCAGCGATGTCTTGCATTCTCGAACCAGCTTGAAAATCGCAAGGGGTTCAGCAAGACCATAAGCGCAGTAGATGCAAATACTTCACATACTCCACCGGTTATTCACAATATATTATACCTACAGTTCGTTGCCATCAGGATTGCGTATATCTCCGCTTGAAAAACAGACGCAAGTTTTCCTAACACCAGCGCCGCATGCTATATCGGTTTTTGAGGCATCCGTGAAGACCCGACTACATCCCTTTCTTAGCTCAGATACTGTCCGAAACAAGACTTGGGCACAGGTAAAATCAACTTCGTATTTTTTCTGCAGCAGGAGTTCTGGTGTCATTGCACCAGCCTCCATGTAGATAAGACCACAGTTAAATGGCAGTCGGCACGCAAAGTCATCAAACCTTCAGTACGTGTTGTACCAAAGACCACTTCTTTTTAAATGGAAGACGGCTTTGTGAGTGCAGCCTATAATATGAATATAGTAGATTCAACAACGAATCTAGAGCGGAGACAGGCAAGCCCACATGCAGCCCAAACAGGCCGTTCTTCGGAGTCAGACAACGGACACATAGAATACAATTGGCCTTAGCATAACCCGTGTAGATCCAGAGACCCCACGTCTTGAAGATAGCATCTTTGCACTGCAGAAAGGCCGCCAGCGACTTAGAAGCTTCCGACGTCACATGATTAGTTCATAGAAGTTTGTTATCCAAGATGCCACCCAAATACTTAGCTTCTTTGGAGAATTGGATGGTGATGACTTCAACAACCTCAGTTTTAAGAGGATTGACTGAAAGCCCATTTATAGTGCGCCAATCGTTGATCATTTTTAGGGCTGCCTGTGCTTTAGAGCAGACAGTCGTTAGACACGATCCAACAGACAGTACAGCTGCTTCATCCGCGTATGCATGTGCACAGACATCAGAACTGTTAATCACGTTGAGCAGTGAGTTGACCAACATACACCGCAACAGTGGAGACAGAACGCCGCCTTACGGGCAACTCTTGTTTACCCCTGCCATCACGTATTCGCCAGCCTGCATCCGCAATCAGTGTCCCATTCACTAGCATTACTTTGATCCACAAAACTAGTAATTCGTCTACGCCGTTTTGTCTGATCACATGTCGCCAAAAATTGCGCTGCCGAAAGTCGATGAAAATGCTCAGTGCGTGTTCTTTCTTATCGAGTGCGCCTTAAATTTTGCCTTTCGAATTTTGAAACGCTCCTAAACCAAACAAAGTATCGACCATTCTGTGCTCTTCAACTTGAAAGAAGTTAGACTTACAGTTCTGATGCTCTTGGCGAGCGATTAGTCCTCTTCTTCGAGTTTTAGTGTAAAGGCTACTCTCATTGTTAGCATGTATGCCAGTGCCAGACTAGCATTGAAGATTCTCCCCAGGGTTCCCTGCAGCTGGTCAATACCTTTTTGGTGGAAACTCGGTACTACGATGCAACCGAAGGAAGCATCAACAATGCTAATGGCCTCATCTGTCCCTACAACCGAAGAGATTTACCTGCTACGGCGTGTTATTCAGCTCACTAGCAGCTTCGCTAATAGGAGCTGACTGTGAGCTAGTTCTGATTAGGTTAACTAATGATTAGCCTCAAGCTTGAGGCGGAGAATCTCTGCTTTCGACTCAGTCTAGGTGCCATCAGATTTTTTGAGTGATTAGAGTCTGGTTGATTTGACCCTTTTGAGGACTTTGACTAGCCTACTGGTTTCACTGACAGCTTCTATCTGTTTGCAAAAGTTTTTACAAGAGATATTCTTCGAAATCCGAATAAGCTATAGTCTTTTTGCTACGATCTGTAAAGACTCCAGTCTTCCTCCAATCTGGACATGCCAGTTCAAATCACTTGGTGAGGGTACGGTACAGGTTCTGAACAGCTTCCTGTAGCTTTTGTTTTATCCTGAGCTTAGAGGGAGCACTGTTTGACTTGTCAACCTCCTCCTTAAATCATGTCCAGTTGGTTTTCTACGTATTCCTCCTCTTCCACAAGGTGGAGACCTCGGATCCGATTCTCAATTCGATGTACCTATAGTCTAACATGGAGATCGTTGATAGTACTTTAAAGCCAGTAATCTCCTTGGTATACCTGTTTAACGTTAAGTCGATTACTTGCTGTCTTATTCTTGTAAAAAAAAGTTGCCCGAGAGCCAAGATTGTTGACATCCAGGTCAGATGGTAGTATTAAATACAGGAGATGATTGTCTCTCACGTAGTAAATGTTACTGCCCCAAAAATTCGGACCCAGCAATGCTCTACACATTAGATAGGCTGGAGATGGTGATATGTTAAGACCATTAACTCTTGTGGGCGAACTTAAAACAGCACCTTTACTACTACAGATGGTAACAACTGTCGTCGAAAATCTCTGCACACTAAAGCGCTCCCAATGAGTAATTGACCACAAGTTTACTTCTAAAATTATAGACTACAGATGTACTCAATATTTACACCCAATAAAAGTATGCTAACACAGCCCCACGTAAATACTTGTATATTCTTTGCACACAACTTAACCACATAGTACAATGTCTCAAATGAGCAATGCCATTTGCATAACTTACCAACCAACTGTAAGTGGAAATATGATCAGCACCCGCAAGAATTATTATCAATCTCAGGCCAAAATGAGGTCTCCTCTGGAAATACAAGTCCCCAAAACAGTATTCAGCCTCTATAAGTGCACTAGAAGAACTTGTGAAACTAGCTTGTACCTTCAATCTTCTACTAAAGCCTTCCGAAGTGTATCTAACTTTGGAGGCCACACAAAGTACTACCTTCCCAAACTCAGCACCAACAACCTCCATATATTCAGATTAACCAAATTATTTAACCATTCGAGGTAAATGGCTTAATTAAATGGCATCCAAGCTATTAATTATTTATTTTCATGGCAACAGTAGACTTTCGTCCAAGCCTCTCCAAGAAATGCCCGCCAGACAGAGACTCATATAACTCGTGTGTGTAAACGACGACGAACCTCAGCTTAACTGTTAGTGTAATGATTTATCTAAAGTGTTCCTACCGTTGGCGTTGTGTGGCCAACCTGAAAGGTATAAAATATCTTTTCAATTGCACCACACAATGTTATGTTGAACGAGTGCGCCATAATCTTGATCGATAGACGCGACCCAAGTTGAAAATTTGTATTTACGAACGTGCGCTCGCCACCAAACCGTCCAAACCGTCGATCGCTGTTGTCGTTAGTTGAGTTTGAATATAACCATCGCATGGGTAGGAGTATATATATGAGTATCTAGTTGTACATGGAAGTTTAGAACCACTCCTGGATTTTTTTTTTTCTATTTTTTCTTTTATCCATTTCTGAGAGCAAACACACCTCGTGCGATATTTAAAGCCTCGGCGGGTCTTGTAGTGGTTTAATATTTTCCTAATTGTTATTGGAAAATTGTCTCGAGTTTGTTTTGTATTGGAGTGAGGCATGATATCGGTTGGTTGCCATTAAATACTTGTTCAATGTCTTGTCGAACATACAAGGTCTTCCGTGGTATACTGTGTGTTTTCTGTTTTTTCTTCTTTTTTTGAAAAAAGTCCAATAAGGTCGAATGGAGTGATCGATTATTGATTAACTCATGCAGAGTTGCAACAAAGTATTGCATCCTATTAGCTGACTGATTCTCGTTGTTACCATATTTTTCGCAATACTTTTTCCGTATAGTCACAGCAAGAAAAACCACTGGGTAAGCTTTTCCGCCGATCCTAAAGAGTAGGACCCTTCCGAGCAGATGGAAAACAGCATTTGTCCAGCCCGTCCCTAAAAAAGGCGAAACTTCTTCTCTCTCCTCCTACAGACCCATTGCACTTACGTTCCTTCTTTTCAAGGTCTTGGAAACGCTGATAAACCGCCAGCTCATGAAATATCTCGAAACACGAAAACTTCTCAATGACCAGCAGGACGGTTTTCGTAGCAACAGGTCCACTGGTGATTTGAGGGCATGTCTCACTGAAAAGTGGAACCAAAGCATACACCAATCTGGCGAAAGAGATAGCTGCACTTGATATTTCTAAGGCATTTGACAGAGCTTGGCATCAGGCTCTGTTGTCAAAAATGCGTACATTTGGGATCGAGGATTCTCTTCTTCAATGGATTAGAAATTACATTTCAGAACGTTCAATTCAAGTTGACTTGGATGGCTTTAAATCTGATGTGCCCCAGGGCTCCGTTCTGTCTCCAACACTCTTTTTTAATTTTCATCAACGATCCCTTTTCTTACTTCTAGTCCAATATATTCCTTTGCTGACGACAGTACTTTCTGATTTTCATATTCGTTCCCGGACTCACGTCCCTGCTCTTTGGCTGGAGAACGGGAACGCCAGCGTATGTTAAGCTTATTAAATTCCAATATTAACAGGATAACCAATTGGGGAACTATCAGCAGAGTGGAATTTAATGCTTCCAAAACACAATGCTCTCTGCTGTCGTTAAAACAAAATTGAAACATCAAGCCATTATTCATGAATGGCACTTGCACCGTCGAAGCCAAAAAACTTTCCGGTGTATCAATCACAACCTACTTGGAATGACCACATATTTGATTGCGTGAAAAATACCTAGGTTTCCTCAAACGATGTAGGAAATACTTTTCCCCTCCCTGATCTCACCCCAATATACAGCTAAGGCATTTATCCGCCCACATCTGGTCAGGTACGCCTAAAACATTTCTGCACCTGTTAGATAGGATTCAAAAGTTAATGGGCACCTTCGAGCGCCGACTAAATGTTTCGTGTCTTGCTTTGTTCTATCGCTATCACCATCACAAGTGCTCCATAGAAATCGCCGGGACTTGACAACTTTTTTTTTAAAATAAAACGCAAACCATTTGAAATATTTCAAAAACTTTATTATCGGCTTGAAGTACAATCAAAACATTTATGAATGGAACTCGACTTCGTTCATATGGCCACCGCGGGCACGTTTACAGCGTTGGACCCAATTTTCAACGACTCGGCCATACATTTCGGACGAAACGGCCGCTATTTCGCGTTCAATCTTGGCTCTGAGCTCTTCCAACGTCGTCGGCGTGTTGGCATAAACCAATGAAAATAGTCAAGCGGCGTTAAATATTCGCCAATGCAATAAATATCAAAAATATTTCTGAACTAATTTTTTGCTTGAATTTCGAGTCGGCAGGTCAACAGCGAAACGATCTATTATACGGTACTACCGTATGGGGGTTGTCATTTGGTGACAGTCTGACTCCCAGAACATGGATTCAAACTGATGCTTTTATGAAGAGAGGAATTAGGGCAATGCATCGTCCCGAAGTAGATGGCAATTATTAGGGTGCAGAGCAATGAAGCCATGCGACTTTTAAGAAGATATCTTTATCTACCAACATTTGACCAGATCTGACCATTTTTGAGCTGATTGCATTTCTTCTTCATATTTTGAAGAACAGACCGATTTTGCCTAGATTCTTTAGTTGGCTACATATAATCTAGCCCCATGCCCAACAAAGGTGACACTTTGAAGGTCTTGAGAACCCTTTACCACTGGTTGTCCTAAAAAGCCTAATTTGTGAGTAGTTTAAAGGCTGATGATTTTAGTTTGGCGCCAGTTGCTATTTAGTGGATGATCACAATCCCATGGATCAGCAAATTAACGTAATCCATGAACTCAAGGTATTTTATTAATGTGAAAGTAGATCGACTCTCAAACCCATAGAAGCATGTTCAATTGAGTTCGATATAGCATGTGTTGTTCAATAGTAAGGCGCAGGGTTTTCATGTAGTCAACACAAGATGTTCCCAATCGAAAACCAATTTTTTTTCCATCGGGTGCAGCTTCAAGGTTTATTTGCCTGAGGATTGCTTTATTTTTTAGCAAAAATTGGCTATTTATATAGTAATGGCTATTTATATATAAATGGTGCAATGTATTTTATTCAAAATATTTTCCATCGCTAGCCATTACTTTTCCCATCCTTCTTGCGCGGTAGCCCGGGGGAAGGACACTTCATTTTTTGAGGCTATCGACGAAACGACCCAATTTTTGGCTTCTTTATAAGACGTGATTATAAGTGATAATCCGAAGGAGCAATGTCTGGTAAATTCGGCGGAAGGGATAAGACTCTCCGTTTAATGGTTTGTAAGAAGGTTATGATTGGTCGTGCAATACGAGGCCGAGCATTCTCTTGCTGGTAAATAATTTTTTCGCATCTGCAGTAGAACTGGGCGCGTTTTTCTTCAATCTCATCAATTATGACCGGTAGAGTGCCCCAGTGATGGGTTCTCTGAGTTTGAGCAACTCATAATAGACAACACCAAGCTGATCCCACCATATACGAGTACACAGCATGAATTTTTTGCCACGAATTTTTTGCCATGAATATTCTTCATGTCCGTCAATGTTGAAGCATGGACAGGTGATCCCCATGATTTCTTCTTCTGTCTGCTATCATAGTCATTTTTCATCACCAGTAATAATACGATTCAAAAAGCTCTTTTATTTATGCCTGCAAGCAGCATGTCAAAAATTGGCGTACAACGTTCCTCGGATATAATTCATAGGCAACCCAATTTCCTTGCTTTTGAATCGCTCCCAACGATAAAGAATTGGTTGTTGAGTTACTTCTAATGTAACACAAGTCCTTGTTGCATTTGAAATGAGTCTTCATCCAATATTGTTTGAAATTGCTCGCCTTCGTACACTTTCAGCCGTCTGATATGCTCTTTGACTTCGATGACAAAATCACCGTCCTTAAACTTCTGAAAGGACTCACGATATCTTCTTTTACTTAAGGCAGACTCACCATATGCGTCTACAAGAAATTGATATGTCTCAGCAGCATTTTTCTTCAAATGAACGTATTAAATCAAGAGTTCCCACAAAGCGAAATGTTCTCTCCATCTCGAGTAGAGAAAGGTCTTCGCTAAGTGTTGTTCAGAATGATGACCATCTGTCAGCTACTTTGTATTTCTGTAGATGGAGCAATCAATTTATTTACAATGTCCTTTTCGTCGTTGCACACTAAGACGTCGGTGTCCAACCGAAAGGTATACATGAAGGGCATATATTGAGATTGTTGTTCCAGCAAAGAATTTCTTATTGAACAGACTTAGAACAACCTTCACTTTGTTGTTTCTTAGCGGAGAAAATCCGTCTAATTCTTAGCTCAGTGGTGGATGAACTTAATACTTTATGGCCGAGTATGAGAAGCTAGTCTCTCTGACTCCTCATACCAATGTAATGGTGGTACAGTGAGCAGTGAGAAAGGAAAGTTATGAGTGGCATTCCGATATCAAGAAAATGTTCCGACAGGCACAGATTGATCCAATAGATCAAAGTATTCAGTACGAACTTCGTTTAACGGAATAAAAATATATGTCCCTTAATATCGCAACAGTTGCATACGTTCTTGTCAGTTTAACTTATCAAGCCGTTAGAACTTGGAGCATCATCACCCGGTTCTGCTAAAAATTACGTTTTCAGATATTGCACTTGGCTCCAAATTGGGAATGGGGTGCAAAGCTGAAATATTCTATCTCACCCCCTCACAGATGCTTCCTCATATTTGACTGCAATCAGACATTGTATACTCTCGTCGTAAGTCTACTGATATCCGTAGATAAGAACAGAGCACGTATCTTTTACACCATAATCATCGTCATTATCCTCCCAACCCTCACCATTGTCTTAAGCCACTGCTCATCCATTGACTCATTTTCTTGTTCATCCTTACTCCATCGACTACTTTTAATTAGGTCACACCAACCACTTTCAAATGTGTGGCACAGGTTAGATTATGAGTATTCATCACACACGGCATCCAAACTGGCCGTACTCGCCACCAATTAATATTACCCCGAGTCGTAATGTAATCTTAAGTACCAGCAACATCTCTAGATACGAATGCATTAATAGATAAACGTAATGGGCCGTGAGTTAAACCCATAATCCGCAACGTTTATAATGGTAAAATAAATTAATTATGAGCGGAGTCTTCGTTTTTTTCTGCTTCCTTGGATCGGGTCGAGTCTAGGAGATGTACTAAGCAGGCGGTCGTGTGCGTCTACACGCACCACAATACAATCAGCCAAAGATTGCGGATTGAAGAAAAGACGACCAACACGAATGATGGTCCAATTGAAGATACAGACATTGAGTGAGTGGTGGATTTTTTTGTTGCAGAGTTAAAGTCATAACTTGTTTTCTGCTTTCAGAAATTATGAGTTGTTATTGGAGTTGGCATGCATAAGCAAAAGAAAAATCTACATGCGGACAGTCTTAGGAAACAAGTTTTTGAAGAATTTTGGGCATACAATGAGATACACTGGACTATATTATGTAAATATGCGAACATTTGTTTCCATTATTGTTGGCACATGTTCCACTTAAGGTCTAGTACCGTTCTTTTTACGATCTTACTTAAAGATTTGCATATTCCAATATTCTGGGCGTCAAATAGGCGGACTTGTATCTACTTTTTATGCTTATCCGAATAACATTGGTAAAGGAATAGAGTTGTATGCAGATAACATAAAATCGAATATACTAAGCACCGGGGTTGAAACCAAGATATAGTATACTCGTATATAGCCCCAATTACGACTCAAATGAATGGATTTCCACTTGTCGAATTGTGAGGGCAAAGTGTAGATCTAGAGAGATCTGTCCAACGTAACGCCAAATCTTGCTGATGGTCCTTCTTCTGCTAGTAAACATGATTAACTTCTCGGTTGCAGTTCTTTTTCTTTCCTGTCGTTTCCGTAGGTTAAAATATTTTACGACCCAGAACTACTTGGTTGTATACCACACAAGCTTAAAGAATATTTACCAGCATTCTCTGGTTAAATCTAGGAGTCGTTTAAGTGCTAAAAGAGGATTTGAACCATGTTGATTTAAGCCCGCAATATATACAATAGGTCGAGAATCAACTGAATAGACTGTGAAATAAGGCATTTAAAGTAAAGGCTGACAAGATGAGAACGATAGAAAAAATTTAAATAAAACAAGAACGGTGTTAGATATATAACTGATTCTCGCTTTATTTTAAAGCTACGTTCATGCCATTATGTGTGGAGTAGCACATAATTCAAATAGCCGCCTCGGCTTCGCTGGCAGTGCTTTAAGCGGTCGGTCCAATATGTGCGGCGTTATTCCGGCAACAGCGTGTCGAATGTTGACCTCAAGCTCGTTCAAAGTGGGTGGCTTGTTAGCATAAACTAAGGATTTGATGTAGCCCCAGGCAAAATAATCGAGTGGTGTCAAATCGCATTATCACGGCGGCCAATTGATGAACGCTTGATGTGAGATTACCCTGTCGCTAAATTTCTCCTTCCTCCTTTGTATGGCATTTAGCGACAACTTCTTGGAACTACATCTCATATATATCGATATTGTCGCGTTCTGACCACAGAAAGTCAGTTAAGATCGCTTTATACCTGAAACCATTGACGGTAACCGTGTCTCCTTCCTCATTTCGAAATAAATAAGGTGCGATGTTGCCGCCACGCCATAAACTGCACCAAACAGTCAGTCTTTGTGGATGCATTGATACTTGACCCAACACTTGTGGATTGTGTTCGCTCCAGTAATGACAATTTTGCATGTTGACATAGCCCCTGAGCCAAAAATGGGCATCTTCTGAGAATATGATTTTTTGTCCAAAACCTAACATTTCCAGCGTCCAATTAGCGTTATCTATGGTCGTCCGTCTTCAATTCTTGCACAGCACAATCATATATGGATGTGGGCCCAAATCCAACTACAAAATTAGCCGGGTTGACTCTCTGGCGATGCCCTATTCAGCTGATCGGCGCCGAATCGACATTTCTGGGTCTTTTTCGATACTGGCCGCTACGTCGGGTATGTTTTCTTCATTTCGCACCAGCCTCTGTCTGGTTGATGGCTAAGATCCAAAAGAGTGTACTCACGCTCAATCTTTTCAACGATGCAACGAATTGCCTACACACTAAAGCCATGATGACGACCGACCTCACGACGAAATTCACGTTGCGCATTTACAAGTGAGCCGGAATTTCGATAATATTTCTTTAAAAATTTCCGCACGCTCTGGAGGCGTAAAACGATGCATGATGAAATGGCAAACCTTACTGAATATTTTGACAGCTAGATGTCATTGGTAACTTTGTCCGCTGCTGAAATATAACAATTGGAAAAACTATTCTTGCTCTCTGGTCACCGTATACTTTGCCGTACATCCGTCGACGTGAACTGAAAAAGGGCCAAAAATCAGGGAAAAAATTTCACTGGACTTGTAAAGGCTCACGAATAATAACATTGTTGGGGACGAATGAACAAAAACACCAAATAGGCTAAGGGTTTCCTTCTTCTCTTACTGTATTGTTTGGATAAGAAGGCAGTCTCTTGATACAATCCATGCTACTTGGCCATAACGTTGAACTTCGGCCGATAAGTATTTTAAACAGAGCTTTCTTCGTTGCCCTTTAGAGGTGATTACTTCTTAATAGTGTTTGTAGTCCAAAGAAACAGCAAACAGTGATTTTTCGCTTAATATGGTGGTCTTCATCTTGTTTGAATTAACAAGATCGCTCAGGTAAACAAAGCCCTTTACCACATCAAAGTTATAATTTCTTGTTGTGGCGTGCTGTGCGGGTTTTTGACATTGGGTATTTCTCGTATAGATCTGTATGCCTCTGAGTCGTATAGCAGGGTTTTCTCATAACTCGAAATATAGTAGCCTAAAGTTGATCTAAAGTTGCATATTGTACCCCAAGGCGTGTAGATGCATCTATTAGGAAGCCAAGAACACAACATACATAGGGTGAAGCGTAAGAAATGCGAGGCTAAAAAGCGCAATTGAAAAGGGATAAAGATGTTTGGTGATCAAAATGAGAACTGAAACACTGATTGGACTTTGTCAACGTATAATAGCTTTGGCAGAAAATAAACTACATCTACACCGACGAGAGCAATCTGGAGATCTTGTCAAAAGGTTAAATTTTAGGCTTAACAGGTAACTAAAAAGTATATCCCTCGATCAACAAATTCAATTCAAAATGTAATTCATTCTTCCCGGACCAATGTATTGTCGTTGATCGTGTTCGACGGATGGTAAACAAGGACTTAGCCGAAATCCAACATGTGTCAACGATACGGTACTAATTGATACTGATCCTAACATAGTAGCGCACTCAAAAATTCAGAGGTTGTGTTCGCTAGGTCACGCTAGTTGGTTTAACTATAACAATTCGGCTATGAGTGTGCTCTATTTGGAATGTCGCAGTGGAACCCGCAGAAAAGGACGTCCTTATCTCGATTGAAGCTTAATAAGCCGTATAGTTGAGTTGACAATCAAAATGTACAGTCACCCCCATGGAAGCGGCGAATTACCATCTCCGGTTGCGAAAATATTTAGTCCACCAGCATTTTGATGGTCTGCATCCGAATCAATTTGAAATCCAAACCACCCACAATCGCTAACAACATTCCTAATCGGCTACCCTCATACGAAAATAACAATTTTAACAATTTTACTAACAGCCAGCCAGCTACCATCTGAATCTTTCATTAATTGGATTTTGGAAGTTCGACTGTTAAGAGATTTCCGATCTTCCAGTACTTCACCATGCAAGTACGAGAGTATCTCGAATATTTTGTGCCATGTGGAATGCCATAATGAGTTTCTGTTGCTCCTCCTCAATGGTGGTGCGCTGCACAAATGTCTACCACCGCAACACCCGGTGTCGACAACTCAAAAAAGTCAAATAGTTTACCTAGCCAGAGCTGGAGTTCGGTATTCGTAATCCGCCAGCTTATGGTGGTGGCGATGATGGCCTTAGGATAACTGAGTTGCTGCCTACATTGTTATTGAGTTGATTTCATTTGAAATTTACAGTTGGAAGTGAATTATAATCCAAACGAATTGTGTTGGCGGAGCTCGATGGCCAACGGCAAAGGTAGCGGCGCAGCAGCAGAGGTACCTCTGGAAGAATGGTAATTGCTTAGCTCTTTGGCAATTCTTATCAATTGTTTTTGTAAATTAATTTTTTCGGTTTTCTGGTTCTCCAATAGTGACGGAATGTTTGTTCAGGGAATTATAACCTAGCGGATGGATTTTTGGATTTTTTTTTACAATATTTACAATAGCTGGAGAGGTTGGTCATGTCACGAATTTTTTTTCTTTCCGTAGTTAAGTTTTCGATAAGAATTGGTATTAGGGGGTCTTAATGCATTAGAACAGACTCGAAGCGAATCACTTGCAATTATGAGATCAAGTCGGAATTACAAACATAAACTAGTAGGTGCCTGTACCTTGGTTTTGGTTTGGGCTTTGGGAAATGAATATAAACAGTCGTTATAAGGAGGGCGTGACTTTTTCTATAATAGCTGCCACAATACCGTTGTATTTATTGATTTCTATCAGAGGCTTGTAATTTAGTTGAAGGTTAAATGGCTTAACGAAATTATGTCAGGCATAATGGCTTGGGTGGAACATGAACTCGTTTCAATTGGCTTTTGATGGAAGCGTTTTCAAACTTACTCGTTTCGGAAGTGGGTCACTTGGCCTTAGTGTCTTACCTGCAATAAAAACAAAATTAAATTGGTTACTGACTTAAATGAGAAAACAATTTTATAAAATAAAAGGAGAAATGTCGGATGGTGTTTATTGTTAAGAAACCAGGTCGGGATCAGTGCCGATTAACACTAACTCTTCAAATCATGGGCATTGGCGATTCAAATTGCTTCCACAAATGAGCTTAATCTAGATAAAAACTTTGGTACGATCGGGGAGATGTTGATTATCAGACTCATCGGTTTACTTAGTCAATAGAGAGTCATACTTTCAAGTATTGCTAAGAACAGACACAAAGGAATCGCAATTCTGGCAGAATTTAAACTGTACACCAAAAGGACATACTGAGATCTACCTGATACCCTGAACGTCTAACAGATTTTTGCTGACAGGACGGTCCTTTCAAATAGAATTGAAATTACGTGATTTTGCTGATCGCCGTATTATAGCCAATGTAGGGCTTTCTTAGTACCACAATACGGAATTTTTAATTGAATGTGTTACTCCATAACACAGCGTAGACGAATCATTTTTCTTATGAATTACGGTAGTGAACAGAGCTCAGACTGAGGGTACAGTACGAGCTACTACTGTCTTCAATGCAGTGTTGCAATAGTGGGTTCTCCACTTAATTCTATCCACAGTTCTAAACTCTACACTTATACGAATTTTGTAGCTGTACTATCAATAGCATGTCCAATAAATGCTTGCCTCAAAGCACAGGTAACCATAGACGTAGCCACCGTAATCGGTGGCGCAACAGAACCTTGAATCCTTTCGAAACAAAAATTATTATCATCACTCCTATCCAACGAAGCTAAATATCTGGATGTCATCGTAAATACCTAACTTCTTTGGCCTAAACACGTTGAAGATTTCAAAGCACTTTCAGCTTTTTGAAGTGTAAGGCAGTTATCGGTAAAACATGGGGCTTAGCACAGAGTGCAGTCTGACGTGCAGTCAGAAAATTAGCAGAGCCACTGTGCGATGGCATAGGCTGGTCGTAAGGAGGTTGAAATAATGCTACGGGGAAAAGAATCAGCTCTTATTCGGATACGTATTTGCAATATGCGGCAGATTGAGGCAAAAAGTCTTGAGCTTCCGACACGTGAGCGAATATCTTATGACAAACCACAGCAAGGCTGAATTAGCTAACATAAGCCTAATATGCCCCCATGCCCCTACGGAAACCAAAGACCACTCCACCAGAGAATGTTTCTATGAGCCCCTCGACTAGACATATGAGTAATGTCCGAAGTCAAGGAGGATATCTTTGGTAGGACAGTTGGTAACCATAGTTTACACGACAATACGTCTGCGTGCACTAAGGCTTATTAACTTTGCGGTGGGATGAAATATAACTACAGAAAGCACACGGTTTCCTCATCTCGATACGCACAAGGGGATATGGCGGTCTCCAAATTATGAAACGTTAAATCAAATTGATCACATTGCGGTAGACGCATGCATGCCTCTAGTATTCTGGAGGTCCGAATCTTTGTCCGGGCAGCCAACATTGACTCTCACAACCACCGTTTTGCAGACAAGGTAGACAAGAGCTAATGTGAGGAGATATAGCATAGAAAAGATGCAATCGCAAGAGATCCACGTATCCCAAAATCTCTAGATAAAGCCTATGCCGCCAGTACCAAGTACCGAAGACCAGTAGCAACGCGCCAACGTGCCATCAGACACGCCGCAACTGATGTGCTAGGTTTCAGCTGACCACCACCAAGAAATCTTTGGTCTAATAAAGAATAACGGCATGTAAAGCGGCGCTGCAACGAAGGACGAGAGCCTCTCGCAAGCTCTTCGAGCAGAAGAGATAGGAAGAACATCGGCTTTTCCAGAAGAAGGACAAAGGACACGAGAAACACTCGATCGAAGATCCTGAGATGTTGTACTCCAAGAATAATGTACGGAATTTTTACCAACAGATAAAGGGAACGTGTCAACGTGACGAGAAGACTCGTACTTCAGGGTAAGCCTGTAGGGATGAAGAAGGGAACCTAGTGGTGGAGTCAGAGTCGGTCCTGATAATATAGAAGAGCTCTTTCTGCAGATTTTGTAACGGCGAAGAAGTCCAACATCCCACCGTCTGGCAGAATAGGCCATTCAACTTAGACGTCTACCTGACCAAAATGAGGTAAGGACAGCAGTACCTAAGCTGAATTCACCCCGAGGTATTCAAAACTGCTGGAAATGACTTTGAGGAGAGCATACACAAACTCATTTCTCAGATCTGGTCATAAGATTGAATGGAATTTTAGCATCGTTTGCCCAAACCACAACAAAGGCAACCCCTCAACTGCGCCAACTATAGAGGTATAAGTGTCCTCAACATCGCATACAAGACCTTATCTGCCATATCACGTGAACGTCTGCATCCCTTCGCCATTTACCTGACTGGCCCTTGGAAAAAACTGGCCTTGGAAAAAAGTCCAAATCGATACCCATCGTCTTCTCACCGATTTTAAGGCCGCATAAGAAAACATATATAGAGCCAGGTCTAGTGTTGGGGTCGCTGCCAAACTCGTTCGTCTGCATAGAATGACGATGGAGAACGCTCGCTGCTCTGTCAAGTTCGGTAACGACTTAACCGAGGCCCTTGATGTCAAAAACGGTTTTAGATATGGTGACGCGCTGTCACGTGACTCCTTTAACATCATATTTGAGAGAATTGCGCGGAACTCACAAGCGCACACTGGAGGCACAATTTTTCGAAAGTATGCACAGCTACTAGCGTACGCCAATGATATCGACCAGGCAGACCAAATTGGGCTGAACATCACAATCGACAGCTATAATTTCGCGATAGTAAAATACTTTTTCTACCTTGGGTCCACTATGAATTCTGCCAACAACACCTCCAGAGAAATAAAACGAAGAATCGTTATTGCCAATCGCTTTTCTTTGGCCTAATAATTCAACTGTGTATCAAGGCCCTATCCTGAAGATTAGGGAGACTCTATGTAAGACTTTGATCATCCCAATCCTACTTTATGGCATTGACTGTATCAAAAGCTGATGAAGATATCCTCAGTTGTTTCGAAAGAAAATTCCTTCGAGAAAGGATTTGAGAAGAAGATTCAACAACTAACTATACGAGCTGCGCAGCGACATCGACCTGGTCGGAAAACTGCGCATCAGTCTCTTGATACGGCTAGGACACGTAGAGCGAAATGACACCAATGCTCCGGCTCACATTCGAATCTAACCCGGAGGGGCAACGCAGTAGAGAAGGACCGACAGTCATGCCAGCGCTTTTCTTCGCCGCGTATTATGCATGGTTCATTCATGTTCTCAGCTAGCGCCAGTTCATCCTCTCGTGTATTGACTCGCCACGCCGTGAGTGACGTTCACTTGATACATAGACGCCAACGGCATTCTCAACGTACATACATAATACGGAGCATTTAATGTGGCTAGTGCCGTTTGTAGCTGAATCGCGAGGTGTGGTGATGAGCTGGCGCCACTGCTGTACTTAAGCAGTCGTTGATGTTAGTATCGAGTCTAGCTGTGACTTCCTCAAGGGCGAAACCAACTTTCTTCGTTTATATACAAAATAATATAAACTGATCTGAATAAAATCTTTGTCTTGGTAATTTGTTACTTCGCTTGGTCGGTGGTTCCTTCGGCTTACTTCTAATTTCAGCGATACTACGAGTACTCATCCCAAACCAAAGGAACAAACATTTTGGTGCACGGTATCGACAACAACGCCTCGATGTCGACGGCAGATGACGCACTTGTAGAGGTACGTCTTCACGGCCCATGCAATATCCAGGGGCGATGGCGGAGAGTCTGCAACATCAATTGTATCCCGCCATGCATCGTCTACTCATGTGCCTGCCGTATCAGCAGCCAAACCAAGGCCTCGGCCTTCGGTAAGATGATGGGAAACTTCTGGTTCAATGGGACGGTAGCGTTGACTAGGCGGCTTCCCACTCGCAGAAGTCCGTCGGTGTCCAATGTTGGGTTAAGAGGAAGAAGTCGACTCGAACTCGACAGTTTCTCCGCTCCTTTGCGAATATTGTTCAACTCAACCATGAAGGCTGAGGCTTGTTCTATCCGTAAGAGCACGTTGTTTATCTCATCCGCTCCAACAATAGATCGTTGTCGGAGTAGCTTCCGGCGAGGACACCATCGAAGTAGGTATGCCACCGTTCGAAGTAAACGTGGCAAGGACCTGAATCGCTCAGTCAATGGGATAATGTGCCCATCTAATCTGGTTGTTGTCAGGCCAGTCTTCACAGAGGTCAACACAGCCCTGATAGTCGCCCGAGTTTCTCTCTCAAGATGTGCGACGTCCTCTTCCTTCAGTTCTATTTTATTGGGGTTCGCAAGGATGATATCTGCAGTTAACCACCCTGGGCCTTGTGAATGCTCCAATAGTTCCGGAGCGCTGCTGCCACGGCTTGCGCAATCAGCTGGATTCTCTGCCGAGCGAATGTGATGCCACCTCTCTGACGACGTCAATGCCTGGATCTGTCGTACCCGGTTGGATACGAAAGCTTCAAAGTGGCCGGTTCCTTCTTCAACCAGCACAAAACAATACTCGAGTCGGACCATAGATGATACGGAAGCTCCCCGGCATCTAAGGCGCTGCGAACTCGATCGAGAGTGATAGCCAATAAGTGCGCTGCGCACAGATCCAAACATGAAATGGTAGCACCTTTGAGCGGAGCCACCTTCGTACGTGCCGTCAGTAGAAACACACGAATTGAATTGTACAAACCTACTGTCCGGATGTAGATGACCGCCGCATAGCCGCGGGAACATGCATCGCAGAACCCATAAAGTGTCGAAGAATCTCCAGTCCTGATAGCCTTACGAGAATATTATGCATGATTCTGGTGCTCAGTTTCTCTGCTGTTTGAATGTTTGCAGCTACGATATATCCTGTCTGAAATGTCTAATTTGGTAGCATTAGTGCAAATGGACAGCTGTTTCGTTCTTCTGGTTGCAGGTCTCGCAGTCTTAGTGAGTTCTGTTTATGAGCTTTACGACTTGTTTAAGATTTGCCACATCTTCTTAGATATGATACACTTCACTTTGTATCCCTCTATATTACTTTAGCAACGAATCTAGCGTAGAGCGATGTTAGGGCAGGACAGCGCTTCCTTATATTGTCCCTCTATTATATATATGTATAGCTGCTTGAAACGAAGTCAAAAAAGTGGTAAAATTTAAACCAAATACTTGCAGAAATTCAGACACTAGATCCTATGCACTACTCCACCGTGAAGCCACCGGTAAAAATTAATATCTCGTGGCTAGAGGCGGTATTAGCCGTTTTGCTTTCCTCTCTGGAAGGGAAGTGGACTTGGACATTATTATTGAAACTCAGTTTGGGTTGTAGTAGTAGCTAGGTCAAAGATCTTGTTCTGAACGTTTGACTTCGATGACGAACTGCCGGATTGACGAAGTCTAGCAGCAATAGATAAGCTTCAATATGTAAGTCGAAAGGTAAAACAGCACATTGACGCAGGATGTCCAAATCCGGTCACAAAATTGTGTTTCTGCATCTATGTCGGATCTTGAATGATACCAAAAATCCTAGCTGGTATCTTAGACTTTCAGGTAACTTGCACCAGCTTTTACTTTTGGGGTAACGCCAAGGTTGGATTGTTTCCAAAGCGCTTAACTTCAAAAGAGTCCTATTTTTGATTCGTCGAGTTTTGCTATAAAAGTTTTTATAGCTAATAGCTAAACTAGGAGTACATCTTCATACTGATTTTCCTAACAAACAGATGTTCTTCCCTGCCTTAGACGGCAGGCCTTACATAGAAAGAGTGAATACGGTTGCTAAAGACTGCTTCTACATCGAGAAAGGCACAATTTTTCGTAGTGCAATGGATTTGTTTGAAGGTATCGGGTCTAAAACTCATTTGCCTTCCATTTACAAAATGAGCCCACCTCCAGCATAAAGGCCCTCACGTCTGCAGGTAGCAAATCATTAGTCATGACGCAGCGTTCAATATATAACAAAATAAGGAAACAGACCTAGTGAAGACATGAAAATTTTCAATAGACAATTGCATTCAAGTGTCCCAATTTTACCAAACGAAACTCTTTCGCAACATTTTGCAATCAATCAAAATTTCGTAAAAGTCCATCGACACCACACATCACATTGCATCGAATAATCAGCACGGCACATCAGTCATGCCATTGCTGTGCCAATACAACCACGAGTTTCGGAGAGTTGTATCTGAAATGCCAAAAAGCATTTTCCATATTCACTCGCAGTGGCACAATTACCTGAAATCCATCAATCAACTACAATTTAATAATCAGCAATAGCATACGACTAAATGCAACCAGACAGACAGACATTCAGTCAGACAGACAGACAGGCAGATAGATAGAAACTCTATGCATAGTGCGGTGGCATATGCGATAGGATACATCTCGTCGGCATATCCTGTACTCGGTCAACACTAACAATATGCGACAGCGAACTAAATCGCCAGAGATAAAGAAACAAAAAAGAAAAATCATCTCCGCCAATGCATGACTACGTGTATCTATGCCAGACATAAGAGAGAAAAATTTCGCATCCAGTGGATGGCATTCGTATACCATCTGCAACATGGTTTACCCGATACCGCGTCGCGTACCGTAGCCCAACTGCAATCTCTTCCTTCCTATCCATTTGCAATTTTAATTGATCGCATGATTTCATTCATTCCAATCGATCGATTCTCTCCTTAGAGCGCGTCCATTTGAATTTTCTTCATTTCTATCCATTTTATCCATTCAACTCCATTCAACTCCGGCACATATTCGTACTCGGTTCTCGGTACTCGTATCTCTGTGTATCTTTTGTTAGTGGCTGTAGATACAAATGAACTCGCATCTATGATATGGTAAAGTCACCATTTCTGAGTGGGGCTGTATTGAAATATCCAACATTTGGCTTATTAGTCGTTGGCGGCAACAGTTTTGGTCTTTTTTTCCCCAGTTTGTTGTCTTGAAGATAGATTTCCATGGTTGTTGCCACCGCATGCGCGCATATCAATAATATTCCACAGCTGCAGCAGCTTTCGGGTACAGCTCACAGTTCAAACTTAAAACCGAAACCGACATCGCAATCGAAGCCACTTGGTGCATATACTCGTAAAACGACTACAGGCCGTAATAAGAGCTGACTACATAGACTTTGGGGTTCGGTACAATATTTGGCAGCGGCCGGCACAAGAAATACACAGCATCAGGGCGAACTAAGGTGTGCGGTTGTTTTTTTTTTTGTACTCGTACCAGACCAGTGGCTTAGAAATGTGTGCACCCTAGATTCCGACCCAAGATGGAGCTAGCCAGCCGGCACATGGACTCAAACCAATAGATACGAGTATCTACTCTCCTCTAACATCAGAGTTGGCTTAAAAGTATCCCAAAGATACTCTTACCGAAATAATAATAATTTTTGCCCAAAGTATGGCATATAGCAGGCAGTTATTCTGTGCTGGGCTATGAATTCGAAGATATTTTCATGAAACAATTGAAAATTATTTTAGCATAAGAGACTTGAGAGCTTTAGCAATAGGACTCAACTTGCTGTCCACCTTAATGGGATTTTGCAGCCTTTCATTGCAACCCTACAGCGGTATATGAATACGATACTTTAGTCTATTGACAATTTAGACGTGCAGTGATTTTGACTTTGTTGCCATGATGATGGCCTAAGGGTGAGCAAATAGAAAATGTGTTATTAGGAACAGGCGCTTTGGATAGAGAGTTGGAAATAGAAGATTGTTGGATCTTTTGGATTTTTTTTGATTTTCATGTCACGAGGAAAAATATGTTGACTTGGCCGGTGGTAAGGTAGTCAGGTGTTAGCTTGTGGGTTTCAATTGTAACACTTGGCTGAAATTTAATAAAATCATTGAACTCGAATTTGACAGTATCCATTAAGCTTACATTAGTCTTCACTGGATAGGCCCTTTATTGTTCCAGAAAATGTGAAATGAATTGGATTTAACTCTATAGCACAACCTCAACTTATTCTTCTGACCTATTCTTAGAAAGCAAGGAGTGATTATATGACTGCGCTTTAATCAAAGCCTTTATCCTCATTGTATCAAGTGATAGACGTCTACACATCGAAATCTGAAGAAAAGTTTGGCAATGCTGGATCCTAACTTCATGTATGAAGAAGGGCTCATAGCAGATAGGCGGCGGAAAGCCTCTATTCACTTCAGCCAGCAGTGGGACCTATCATAAAATAATACAAATCTGCGGCACTGGGAAGAAGTGTCTCTACTCAACGTACTAATTTTTCTTTCGGAGGAGACAGTACAGTCAGAGAGCAGATAACAAGCAAATTTAATATCCTCCTCATCGTTACAGCTTCTATAGAAATCAATGCGTCCCCAGGCAGACGTCTACAGTCGGTGATCTGTAACAATACCAGAGATGACTTTCACATCCTAGTGACTAAGTTTAATTTGGGATTGTGATACATTTTTCCTGTCTGTCTGTTATTTGGTCCTTGCACGAGTCAAGTCGAATATAATACTTCGACCAGTGGCCTTATCTTCAATGCCTTAGTTGATCGGTCTAAATGGAACTTGACGAAGAGAAAGTCCTGTAAATTAGGCAGAGTCCCAAACTCATCGGCTTACTTATTGCTAGCGATGATTATGTTCTTTGGTACTCACAGGCCTTGATAATACAATAATTGCTTGTACGTAGAAGACACTATAACTCCTAGTCTTTTTCAGTGGATCTCAGCTTCCGTGTCGACGTTCATTTTGGGATCATGGGTGTAGAAAGACCGTAACTGTATGTTGGTGATTTGCTTGTCCCTCAGGTCTTGATAAAGCATCTTCTGTCAAGGACCAGAATGGAATAATATGAAGTAGTCACCGAACGAGAGAATACATAGGTTAGGTCGTAGTTTGCGAGTAAGCATAGAAAACCCCCTCATGGCCTAACAGCCGCTTTGGTCTCCGATGTACTGGAGTGAATATCCAGCGGAATAGGACTGAGCACGATCTTCAATACTGCTGTGCGAGTTGTCCTGATTCCTCTGGATCTTACCTAGAGTGAACCATGTGTGAGGATGGGTCTCACAAACGTTGTGTAAAGCCAAATTACCCTCAAGTTCTACTGAACACCACTTAAATCACACCTTGAAATCGTCTTTGCCTAGACAGTGTAAAGTCAATTTGCCCAATCTCTTCAAGTTTGGATTTATTTCTTATTGGCGAAGAAAATAACCTTCTAGACTACCGCATCGAGTTCGAGTTACTTTTATCACTAGTAAGGCGTAGTTGAACGTTTGACAGAGAAGCCGGTGAAGTTAAAACCAATGTCCTCGTGTTGTTATTTATACAGAAATCTGTTGCTAATCACCTCTGTGCACGCAAGACGAATGGCTCGTAAGTTTGTAGTCATGTAAAGTTATGGAGATGAAAACAATACGTATTTTCCAGCAAGACTTGAGAGCATAACCTGGCTTAAGACAGCAGCCAGTTCAACTTTGCTTGATCAGACCCCGCAGACAATATCACCAGTCGAGTATTATCTGCTCCTGGTGTCTTAAAAGGTGCAAAAGATTTCATTTTCCACTGAATGGTTGACCTACATAAGAAAATTAATGTTCACAAGGTTGTCTATTGCCTCATCGTATGAATTAGCCCAACAGCTACCAGCTAGGCTACAATGTATGTTCTTATCGAAAAGTGCCATAGATTTTAGTAGTGGCGTCGAATGATATGTGAATACGTGAACAAACAAGATTTTCGATTCTGGGGCACTAAAAATAGGTGAGTAATGCACGAAGAGCCAGTACATCCACTCAAAGTTACTACACTACATGGTGTGCGGCTTACGCTGGAAGAGTCATTGGACCTAGGAAAATAGGCTCACACATTGTGGCTCTCCTTGTGTTACCTTTTCTTATAATCGACTCTGGACATGGCATTCTAGCTAAAATTTTTCTCAGACGAGACTCTTTTCTAATTGAATCAGTGGATCCGCAGAAGTTCCTACAGACGTTTCTCTGTGCAAATACTAATACTTTTTACGCAGCTGGGCGCCCTCCTTTTAGGTGGACCACTCCATTGCAGCTTCTTTAATAAGATCCATGTAGGTCTTGAGCTGCAGAAGAGGTTTCCTATTTTCGCATTCTACCACGGAGGATGATATCTACTGCTCTTCCTACTAGCAGTTCCAACTTTTTCGAGGGCAAAGGATAGAGAACTTTCAAGAGAATCGACTGCATCGCCAGCCGCTTTGTAGTGGATATACCCTTTATGGGACACTGACCCACTTATTTATAGGGCTTAAAAACATGGCTGTATTTTGTTCGGCTGCAGACGTTCTCTCTCATCATTAGGTGAACCAATTACCACCGGAAGGTATCAGGATAACACTGCAAGCCCAAATATCCTGCACTCTATGGCTTATTCTATTAATATTCTATTTCACCATTCAAATATTAAGTTTATGTACGCAAATTAAGGCCAAAATGTCAACAGCCTTGATCCAGTGAGTATTAGTGTAGTGTTGCACCGAAAGTATGACATTGTGTCAGGGTTTCCGTTGCTGGATATGATCTTATAAAACTCAGCGACTCTCTCCCAATCAGTTCGGCTATCAATTTTAACCCGTGAAAGCTGAAAACGTTGATCAGGAACTTGCTAGGCAATACGGGACACGTCAAAATTCAGCTTTAAATAGAGATATCTGAAATATTCAGCACAAATCCTGTCTTCGTCCTATTGTTGCCGCAAATGTCGGAAACAAAATCACACTTGTCTTCACTTTAGATCCCTCTCCTCCACTGTGTTACTTTTTGCAAAAGTTCGTACACTTTCAGTTTAGGGTGACTACCACAACTGGTACCCTAATGTAATTTCTGAAAAGTCCTCTCAAAACAGATTTTTGGTTCCCCAACTCTGATTTGACTTTTAGGCTAAGGTATGAGGCAAAAGACTAATCCACGACTCCACAGTTTGGCGGTAGCTTAGTGATTTCATAAAAATTTTTGCCTGTCCGAAACAGGTAAGCTCCTATTTCACACAAAAGCGGGAACATTTACAACTTTTCATAGAGATTGTAACGATTTTATCATAACGTGCATAAATGCACACGAATTAGTCACTATCTGTTTCATCCTTAGAGGCGCCAATTAGTGTTTCTTCTAGTGAGCCTAGAAGCACAACTGATTCTACTAGAACAAGGCACTAGTTATGAGAGGCACTGTTAAAAGATATGAAGGGGAACTGGTATTGAAGAACAAAAACCTGCAGCCTTTTGTTCTTGGGAACGCTAAACAAAGCAACTATGAGCTGACTACTTCTAAGGCAGCGGAAAACTTTTCGGCAATTACGTGATTATTGAGCAAGTTTACAGCAAAATACAGCGCCTTAGGCAAGATGACGACAAAAATTATGGACGAAATAGAGCCCCAGTGATTTTGAGATCAATAAAGGATCTAGGCTACTGTCAAGTGACGTGTGTAATACGTATAAGCAGAAAATTAGGACAAGGAAAAAATATGAAAAATATTTAATATATGGCTTAACAGGTAAGATTTGTGTGTTAAGACCTACATATCCACCCCAAACTTGTGTAAGTTAAAGCTTTTGGCCTTTGTTATTCGTTAATACCCCGTTTCTCCAGTTCATTAGCTCCTTGTGCAAGACCATGTTCGGCATCTCTCTAGCAATTAATAACTAAAGACATATTACCCAAGCTTAAGCGGTGATAATACTTAAAGTCGCCTGTCAAAAATAACTTTTTAAATAACAACCGTCTCCAGCCGCCCACCTAGCAACCTAGTTGAACCTACCTTGGCTACCTCATAAATATTCGTTTGCTAGTATGAGTGGATAAGACAAATACTGTCTACCGTGGCATTAATCACTTTTTTGTTGTTGAATTATGAAAATACCGTCTCGTGCATTCGGATGCAGTCTACAGTCGGCGTCAAATCTTACTACGTGTTGGTATCATGCATCTCGAAACTGGGTACAACAGAAAAAATAAACACACTGTGTGTGTTCAGACTCGAAATCGAAACCGAAAACGTATCCACTTAAGATAGTGGTTATCAGAGTGTGATTTCAACAAGTTCGCACATATGAGACCTCGCTCAAGACTCACCAGACTCAATGCAGAGTGCAGTTTTATCCGATGTACGCATATCTATAGCTAACAGATACAAGATATCGGAATACCTAGTCAGGGTGGTGGCTAGGAATACGAATGCGAATATACTATGCGTTCGTCAGTCAACTTTATGAAAAGTGAATTTATTTATAGCAACATGCATGGTAAACTGAATGCCAACGTATGAGTACTCGTACGGATAGATAGATAGATAGATAGATAGATAGATAGATAGGTATTCTCGGGTATCTGTATCTGCTTAGTCTGGTATCGTCATCGTCAAACGTTGGCGATAATCTTTAGCTACAACGTCTGATCGAAAGTGAGAGTCATGAGTACTTTGCGCCTTCGACTACAGTCTAAGGCGATGGAGTCGATGGTCTTGTTGCTGGTGGTATCCGTAGATACTGCTGATGCTTGTGGTGTTGGCGGTTGGTATCACATCAATTGAGCATGGTCGTGGTATTTTTTTTGTGTTCCTTTAGAGATCATAATTTTATTTTATCGCAAGAGACATTAGGCAAAAGACTATAGGAGAGGCGGAGTTATATTAATAAATTTATAATTACGTAATTGTTATTACACCAATGGGCGATCGGATATCTATCATGATATGAAGCGGGAGGCTTCAAAACAACATACATTGAGATGACTTAGTAAGCAGGAAAGCATCGTAAGAAGATATTGATGGCAAATTATCGGAGGCAGTATAGTACTTGCACGAATGCTTTTTGAGTTGGCTATGTCAGCTTTTTTATTAGAAGGACATAAATAGATGCTGCTCTATTCTGTTTTGGCTTGAACTAACTATACAATTTTAGGCCTGTACATCTACAATTCTACCTAAATTGTTGTCAAGAGATGGTTCTATTCCTTCAAATTTGTAACAATAAGATGAAATAGGAAGCAAGTATATTACGAAAAGGGTATCCCAGGTTAAACCTAGATGGCTGTCTCTCACTGCTGCAACACGATGAAGGTTATTAAATTTGAGTCCCGCAATATTTCGTCCATATCAGATCAAGTTCATACGGGAGACCTGAACATTTACGATGCTACATACAACAGAGGTCGAATCTTAACATGCCAAAGTCGCCAATTGGTCATATAATTAGCAGGCAGGTACCATAGAATACTCAGTCTCTATCAATATTTACAACGTTGTGCTCAGAAAGGCCTAACGTCTGTTAGTAAACTTACTTCCAAAGAGTTCCAGTCTGTTGGGCGACCTTGGATGAGATCAAAATATTTTTAAATCTGTAGATACTTCATTGATGCGAGATTAATTACACGAAATGATAGATGTACATTTATAATGGAATTAAATTGTACTTGGCCTTGTAGAAGTTGCACATTCTAACAGACGCCAATTTGGTTTATAGAAAAAAAAGAGCCACTGCAGCCGTACACATTCTAACTCTACACTTCCCCCAGCGTCATCTGAGAATTCACACGAAAAGGACGAATAGCGAATCCATCGATAGTCTTGATTTACGAGCAAAAGGCCACTGAAGGCCAGAATCATTCAACTGTGCAAATGTATAATACAAAATGAACGTCTTGTTATTGAGAGAAACAAAATGCTAGGGTGCTTCACCAATCGGGGCTTCTGACTTACCCTACTTTCAAACCAGGCGGAGCACATCACCATCACCAGCATAAAACGGATTTATATTGTGGAAACTTTGCGGATATTGATGGCCAGACAGCAAAAACGATCACAACCATATGGTGATTACCTATCGATGGTAAGTTCAGCTGAGTACTAGATGAAAAACTTTTCAAACTTTTCAAACAAAGTTTTTCATTGCGCAGTTGAGTTCGTCTAGTCATTCGCCAGAAGTCTGGGTTCAATTCCCGAGTTATGTAGGGAGACACGGGAAAAATAATTTCTAACGTCGTCACACTTTCTGCAGCAGCACTTTAGCAAGCTTTAGAAAGTGAAAAGCGCTACGTACATTCTTTTGCCATTTGAAATCAACAAAAGCCAAAAATTCATTTTTTGTGTACAAAGTAACAGAGGCTTGACCACATACCTGTACATATTTCAACGCTGATTGAAGCAGAAACATGGCTTTTAAACGAATGATGGACCTACACAGTGTGGCCTCAGTCACACATCTAATGCCAACGCCGTTCAAACGTATTGCAGGAGCCCGGCGTCTTACATTCAATTTGCCCTTGAGCTTCATTGAAACGGTCTTATCCTGCGATACACTTACCCCCAAGCTCTCTCCCTATTCAGCAACGACTGCTAGAGCTCTTTCTCCTAATGCCTCGATTTCGGCCCTAGACTGGCCTTCAAAGATGAGGAGCAGGTCATCTGCGTAGGCGCAGCACCCACAGAGCTCGTTTAGTCGCCGCAAGAGTGGATCCATCATAAGGTTCAAAATAAAAGGACCACAGATGGACCCCTGGGGACAACCTCTCTCAACATTAATGGAGACGCTGTCGTGCGCATTTACCACACTCGCTTTTCTGTTGGAAAAGTAGCTTCCCCAAAGCCCAATTCCTGCAACCTGGCTACTATTTTCGGCCAGTTTAGGTTATCAAAGGCACCTTGAAAATCAATAAAGATGCCTATAACCACTCTGGCCCTGCTTCTGAGGACTCTGTCTTTTAGGAAAGACCATGCATCCTCGACACACTTGCCTCTTGTAAAGCCGAATTGGAATTGGGACATTGGTTCCGCCATGCTCTCCGAAACCCTTTCCACCATAACACTTTCCAGTACTTTTCCTAGTACCGGAAGCAGGCTGATGCCCCGATAAGATTTAGAGTCAGACCTATTCTTATAGGTGGACTTCAGGGGTACACCCACCCTTGCCACCTTCCTATCCTTGCGGAAGTAGCTGTAAGCAATACATTTGCTGGAAAGACCAAGCATGTATTCTGGGACGGCCTTCCAGATGGCTCTCACCATCTCTCCGGTCATTCCATCAGCTCCAGGAGATCTCCTGGAGCGAAGAAGTGAAACACCATACTCGACTTCTTCAGTCCTTAACTCCGGAGGGACCGGTGGCTCTTCATATGAAGAGTCCTCAAAGCGCTCCGCTCCGTATTATCCTCACGTATGTCTTCAATGTCAGCAGTCTTTTTAGTACTACGGCAAATCTTATATAGTTTGCCCCAGGGATCATCTCTATTATTAGAGGCAAAGTTTCTCCAGTGAGACTACTTTGTGCTGACTATGAGACGCTAGTACTCAGCGAGCCATTGCCGAAAGGCAATGCCCAGCTGAGCCAGGTTCTCAGCGTTAGCCGCTCTAGCCCTTTGGAATCGCTTCCTTAGGTTTCTGACAACCCTTCGCTTTTCTGTCAGACAGCGGTTCCACCAACTTACCCTTTTTTGATTCGCCCTACGGCTCCTCTCAAAGAGTTCGTCGTTAACCCGCCATACGCACTCATTAATGTGCGCGATTTGCCGGTCTATGCTTAAGCTGCCGTACACTTGCGGTGTCATGGAGGAAACCTCCGCAAGTATACGCGCACCATAAACACTCCAATCAGCGCCTCGCACACACCATCTCCTGTCTGAAACTATGCTATTTTCATCTATTGCGTGAGCGATCTCAAACTGAATCCAGTTGTGATCACTCACCCCTATGCTAAAACGCCACCTAAAACTAAACGCCCTAAAAGCTGCCTCGTTGGCAAAAGTAACATCAATGTCACTCTTGCCACCGTTGACCGCATCAAAGGTATACACCTCACTCGGCTCGTTGATAACATGGGCATTGCGCGCAACGACCCATTCACCAATAACATTCCCCCGATTATGGATCCGGTTAGCCGATAATGAGGAGTTTACTGCCGGCAAGCGAAAACAAACCATCCATATACTCAATATGTGGGTCAATTGCCTCACTGTATTTGCACTAGACGCTGGCAAGAAAAATCCTGCCAAAAGCGCCTTCTACGCTTACGCAAACACCTCGTTCGCTGGAGGAAACAGGCACACAAACTAGATTGACATCCCTTAAAACAATCGCAGCATTTATTCTAGTATCAAGGAAGACCCGCATTCCTGCAGGCAAACGCCTGACACATCCATCAGGTGTGTAGGGCTCCTGAACCAAGGCAATGCTGCAGCCCTGCCTAACCATCTGAGCTCCTAAATCAACCTCTACCGAAAAAGCGCCCTGACAATTTTGTTGGACTATCTTCATAGTCCTAATTTCTGGCTGCCAAATTTGCCAATTCTGCTACATGCATGGGGCAGTCGGTTGACCCCATAAGGTAGTCAGCCGAACGTCTTCTTGCAGCACAGTTCCTGCACTGCATAGCTGCCTTGCAGCTAACTGCCTTATGGCCTTCCAGCCCGCACCGACGGCAAACATCCTCCCTATGAGGACAGTCAGCAACACCATGCACCGGAGCATTCCCTTACCGGGAATAAAAACCACTTAATGTAGCATCTGCCCGTGCTACGTAAGGCGTCTATGGACACAGCTGGGCCTTCTAGCACTACATTTGTTGTAGCTCCTTCAGCAACCTTCCATGGTTTGGAAATCACTTTTAGTCTACTTTGTTCGGCAGCCTCTGGGAAGTTCAGACGGTGTAGCTCCGTCATAAATTCTTCCAGCGATAGGCTGGTGTGTACGCCATGTACAACAACCCTATTGCCCGGGTTCTCGGGCACTGCCACGTCAAGGTCCATATCCTTGAACTTCTTTCTGCTAAATATCTGCTCTCTTTCAGCAGCCAAGGGAGTGCGTATTACTACGCCCCCATTTTTGAGCGGTCTAACCGAATTTCTTTTGTCAACAGCATAACTAATTAGGAAGCCATCAAGAGACAGAGAAATTTAATGCTTCCAAAACACAAAGCACAATCCTTTGTGCTGTCATTAGAGCTAAATTTAAGCAACCAACCGTTATATAAGAATGGCAATTGCATTGTCAAAACCGAAAAACTTTCCATTCTCGATATGTGTGGAGGATATGCTATGCTCTGCCCCTAATACACATATTTCTAAAGCATTCATCCGCCCAAAATTCGAGTACAACTGCCACATCTGGTCAGATGTACCCAAGACCGCTTTGCTCTTGCTAGATAAAATTTAAAAATGCGCAATAAAACTAATAGGTGACACCAATATTGCATAGTCAATTGACAACCTTGAATACTGACGTAATGTCCCTGGCCTCACCTTGTTCTATCCCTATTTTCACCAACATTGCTCCACCAAAATTGCCAGTACCATTCCGTCCGTTTAATCCTTCAACCGTAACACCCGTCACGCTATGAATGTTCATCAGTATACTCGGAAGCCCACTTTCGAACGTATTTCGAAATATCGTGATTCGCTCCTTAGGCGTACAACTGGCTTATGAAATGCCCTGTCGAGCTCTTTATTCTCTCGTCGTTATAACTTACAAACATTTAAGACCAACGTACATCGGTATCTCTCTTTGCTTCCTCAATAACTTTGGTTGGTTGGTGCTGGTTGGTGTGCAACCATTTTAGGTGTGCTAAAACATCTTGAGCGAATGCTAATAATAAAAAAAAGAGGTCAAAAGGCGATGGATATTACTAAAGTCTAAGGACACCCGCACCTACTCAGTTAGCTGAGAGAGCGAGTCCAACTATCGTGTGGCCCAAAACGGTTAATGAGGAATCCACGACACTTTAGATGCGTTGGGGAGAAACTGACGTGTGTTCGGGAAAACTAAAGGCAGTCCTAAATTTTGAATCTAAATGGTGTCGACATACTGAAATAATGACAAAATTCATTTGACAAATCATTGTAGACCTTCACCCAAAGAACCCTCTCATATCATTCAAACTTGCAGTATTCTGAAGATCTGTCTTCAAATCGCAAGTGGTCTGGAATATGTGATTTTTGCTCCTCATGCTCCACCTGTTTAGCGATATTTGTCGCATTGGTCAGAAATTTCGTATCACATACATTTTACTCGTGCAAGTAGCAAAGATGTTTTTGCGACAACGTAATGTGAGTACAGAAGATACTATAGCCGCTGTGGGTCTAAGTATGACGTAATATCTAGAATTACCAATTCAATAGTGATGTATGAGACCATGGCCTGGATGGGAGATCGCAGGTTCTGCTTTTAAGCAAGCTAAAGTTGACCCGTATTTTATTTAGTGACGAGGCTCATTTTGACTCAATGGGTTTGTGACCAAACTGCTGATTCCGGAGAGAAACAAATCAGAAGAGTCAATTTCACTCACAATTGCTTGTATGTGATGTGAACCCTAATGGCATCACAGATTCTGTTTTTCTTTCTCTCAAAAATTAGGCCGGAGCTCGCATTACAGCAAACGGTAAACGTTACTGGACAAAGATCAGTAATTCTTACTTCAAAATATGGACCAGATTGATCAGAACGATATGTAGTTCCAGCTGGATAGTGCTACGTAAAATATTCCCTATGTCACTTACTGAGGATTTGATTCAACATTACATCGCCAAATGAACCAGTAGACGTTGGAAGCCAATATTCGACGCATAGAAGGGGAGATAGAAACCCAAATGATAGAGAGAGTGGCCCAAAATTGGACCGCCAAGATGATCTATATCAATAACAACATAGGATGCTTGTCGTTATTGTTTGAAAAAAAACGTTTCTATAGCTCTAAAAAAATATGCATAATCACCTGACTGCTCTTAGTGACAAATTCAGCAACTAAAGGCCAAGGCCCACAGAATCCGTTGCGTCCGCAACGTCCATTGCGTGGACTGACAGCTCGATAGAATATACACGTTGTTATGGAAGCAGGCCCATAAACAAAGGATATGACGGAACGGACGGATAAAGTAGATTTACTTTCTACTTTTCAATCCGTTGACAGTTCACACATTCACACATTGAGGACCATACTTTCACAAATTGAGAGTAACCACTTTCATTGGTGGAGACATTGAGAGAATGAAGAGAAATTGTCATAGCTTGAAAGAAAATATTGGGATTAAATGACATTTAATTTTTTTTGTTTCGATTCGTTCGTTATTCTGCCAACGTATGCCACGGATTCTATGAGACTGTCATTTCCGTCAAATACATCAACGTCAGCCTATCCGGCATCGTAACGGACGCAACGGATTCTATGGGCCGGAGCCTTAAAAGCTTCGAAGCCAAGAGGAGGCGATTTGATGTTATCAATGAAATCAGTCGTCGATGATAGAGCTATTATCCATTATAACCACTGGTAACAATAGCAGAAGAATAAATCACAGGTCTTGTTAAAGCAAAATTATCTATTGGTCGATATATAAGAAATAAAAATAATGAACGGGAAGGCTATGTAGATATATTCGTAAATCTTAGCCATTTTCTATTGTTTTATCAGAAATAGTTACCTCAACAAGAGCAATAAGTCATCATAGCGTCACTCCGATCACTACGTCATATTTTCGAGAGTTCGAATGACTTTGCCAGAAACTTCAAAAAGAATATGTTAAGTGTGTTACATGCTCGTCAAACATCTGTCCTTCCATCATGTATTACAATTAAAATCGGCGAAAATAAGCATTCTCATTCCCGAAAATCACACCTTTCTTCCGTGTGCCGTCTGGCTGCCTGCCACCATCATGTGTTGAGTCATTTAGAGACCACTTCGATCAATTTCACTCACTTGCCCATAAATACGATCTAACTGAAATGTTTGTAACATCTGATACGAAAATTATATATTACCGCCATCAATGTAACGATAACAAAAAACACAGCTAACGAACGGCCGGCCGGCCGGCCCCACAAAAAACAAAACTACGAACATTTAATCTTCATTCTCAAGACCTCCTTGATTATTTCCCAAAATATTTTTTTTTCTCTTTTCCCCAACTTTTGTGCTCAAAAATGCTCTCCCTCTCTCTCTCTCCAACAAATCAAAAAAAAACGATTTAATATATTGCTGGCAATTTATTTTGCTTTCAATAGCAAAAGATAACCCAGAATCATTGCATCACAGAGAGTGTGTATCCGTATCTTTCTTTCTTCGAAGGGATACTCTCACATGTACGGGTATGTGCCACACCACTCACCACAAAAGTGAAAAGTATCTGCAGTGGAAACATTAATTTTGGGATGATAACTTTAAGTAAAAATTATCTACTTAATTACCAGCACAAATGTCAAAATAATGTCAGTGATTAAGAGTGCTCTGCCAACCTGACGTGAGTGAAATGCGTGCAAAACGATATATTCGTATATAAAAACAAACGCCAACAAAAAAAAAAAAGCACTCGAGACTCCGACATTTTGGCAAGGACGGCGCGCAGGGTGACCATGCGCGTTGATGGTGGCGGCAAAAACTCTTCCCTCTAAAGCAAAGGAAGGACTAAAGTCAAATTGAAACATTGGTCTGTAAATGTGCATCCATTTGTATGGCAATCGTATTTTCGTTTTCTTTTTTTTTGCGAAAATTATTTGGACTACAGTGGTCCAAATGACGAGAATAGTGTGGCAAAAAAGTTGTTCTTATGAGCTGGATGAGAGGTTGTTTATCCTCTGAGCTTCGGTGTGATAATCTAATAAATACGACTACTTGCCTCTACTCGTATATCAATGTGTTTTTAGTCTTTGGAGAAACCCAATCCTCCTTTTAGGAGGATTAGACCTCATTTGTTACAGCTACCTTAAATTTGCACCCCTTTCCAGAATTTTTAAAAGTTTTCCATCCATTGAATCGGGGGTTCTGAAATCAGAAACTCTAGTTTCCCTTTGCAAAACGCCTCCAAGTCATCATTTCGTTTGCGTGAGTGGAAGCGCCGGAACTATAGTAATTTCCCATAAATTTTTCCTATAATTCGGCCGATATTCCCGCAATTTCACATCAAATGTTATCCTCCAAGTAGTCCAAAGTTCCTGGCTTGTCCAGGCACAGACCATGGACTCAATGTAGCGCTAAAGAAATGAGTTTAAATGAGCTACAAACCGAGTAGCCAGTTAACAGGGACATTATTGGCGATCGTCAACGAACTTCGAGTTCCATAAATTAATTGTGGCACCGTCCTGTTGAAACCTCATATCCTCCGAGCCTTCCAGTTCTTTTGTTCTGTTTCATCCCAAACAATTTATTAACGTGAAGCGATAGTAGTCTTCATGTCATATCGGAAGGAGGGTGGCCCAATGCCAGCTCTTGCATGAAACCACAGCAAACAGTGGATTTTCTCGTATACAATGGCTGCTGTTGGAACATCTTCGAGGAATGCGCCAATTTCGCTCATTAACAAAGTCACGACGGTTTTTAGGTGAGAATCTGGATCTTCCTTCATCGTCAATAGAGTCCAGTCAGCTAAAGTTGGTCATTTGGCTTTAGCTCTTGAGTTCTTGGGTCAGTACGGTCTTATACGGACGTATAGACAAGTCTTTTCGCAAAATACGTTATTTATAGTGCAGATTGAGGTCTTGATTTAGGAATAGCGGCTGCAATACTCGTTTTTGTGCTGGCGTACGTCAAGATTACGGAGTCAATACGTCGATTCAAATCTTTCATTACACGTTCAATTGTTCGCTTATCGGTCCGATTATAACGCCCGAAAATTACGTAGTCATAATTGACTGCGAATTCCGATAAGAATTTGTTGAAGCATATTCCTTTCCATAATTAGATGATACGAGTAGACAATCTGGAGCACAAATATGACCTCGGTTAAAAGATGGACAGTTGGAATAAAGGGGCTTCAAAGTTCGAAGTCTCAACTCCAGCATAAGCCGTCAAGATTTAGCCTTCGAAAGGGTAAAATATACGGCAAGGTGGATACCCCACTTCTAGTACAACAAATATTCTACGACGTTTGGAAGTTGCTATTTCTTTGACCCATTTTTGAACATAGTCATCACCTTGGATGAAATATGGATCCCGTATGAAAATAAAGGAATGGCTTGACGTGAGTATGTCTTCTAGAAGACTTGCCAAGGCAGAATTACACCCGACACAAGTAATGGTGACAGTATGGTAACCGACCGAGAGACGAAGAAAGAATTCACACAATGCAAAGCAGATTGTACCTAAAAAAGCCTTCACTTACAAAGAATCCTACGGCCCTGTGGCACAGTCGAGTCTTTAAATTATTAGTTTACCCCGAACAGATTTTCTTCCTGTTTGCGATGTCGTACAAAGTACGAGTATGTATCTTTGCTTTGGTTCTCAGTTTTATCTTCGATTAGGATAGCCATCTACCTTCAAGCCAACGATGTAGTAAGGTGTGTGTAAGTTCTGTGTGGAAGTTATCTACTTGTTAGACCTGTTGTCTTGCTTTGCTCCGAGTAGTAAGAGTTGTTGCAGAGTTCAGGCCTTCTACCAAAGTTCTTTGTTGAAGTTTTGCGATAGCAGAAACACATCGTCAGATGTTTAATATAGGTTGTACGGCTCCATCAGATTCCTTCACTTATTGTTCAAATAGCGCAAAGACTTTGCTCGTAGTAATTTTTGCGTTTGCCTTTCCTTGAGTGCTTAGAAAAAAGTATCTTAATCCACTCTTTGAGGAAAGTTTCAATAATCTAGACTTTCCGTAATAATGAAAGCAGGGGCTCTGCAGATACTGCGTAGAGTTCGTAGAGTGCATATACTCGTATTTCATAATCAAAAAAACAATTTCGTCCTTATGGGAGATATAATGAAAATTCTGGAATTTTTGGCGTCGGATAGCTCGCCCTGAGTTTCCTTCCGTATAGCTGTTCACCCTAATAAAGAAAAAGTGAAAACACACGCTCCTTTGTTGGAGGAAATGTTGAATACCAGCACCATTGCGACCAACGAACCTACGGAGGTCCATTTGTATCAGCTGGTTCAATTTAAAATTTAATTTAATGCCCAGACGGACATCTTGTCAAAGGGGGTCGGCCGAGCGGTGGAGCGATGAGATGAAAATTCTTAGAGTAAAATGCCTTCAGCAAAGACACAGATCCCAGATATCCAAGGGTTTCCAGAAATAGCTAACCACTTTCACATAGAGGATGTAATTAAAGAATGCAAGTCAAGCAGCTTCAGACGACTTCTCGAACTCAGACCCTTGGAGACAGCTTAAAGGGTAGCAGTAAGGTAGAGGTAGTAAGTCTCCTCAATTAACCTGCCTAACAGTGGTAACAACGAAAGCAGAGCGCCTGTTCTCACATACACTAATTAGTATGCACTCTATGGCGAGAGAACAACTGTTCGAAGCATCCAATTGGGAGACAACAAAGCACCTCAACCAACAATCCAAAGGTGTGTAGAAGAGGGAACTCTTCCCCATACCGGTCCGAACTACGTGACCACAGGACTGAGGTTGTTTTTACAATTAGTTACAAGTCTGCAGAGTATGTAGTAGTAGACCTGTCGAATTGAGAATTAAACAATCAGCTCAAAGGAATCACTAAAATATCTCGGATTGATGCTCGATAATAGGCCACTACTCAAGGTCCTTATCCAGACCTCTCGCGAATGCTTCCGTACATGGGTGGCCGTGGATACGTTCGCAGGATGCTGCTGTGCAGAGTATTCAGTTCGGTTCTATCTATGAAAATCTGAAAATATTAATGAAATTGTTAAACCAAAAATTGTCATTAATGTACAGTCTCTGCGCAAGCAGGATTATCAGCAGAAGAAGAAATGGCAGCGATATGCCAAGTCAAATGGGGCAGTTCTAGAAAAGCCCGGTGAACCTACAAGCTAATTCCCGTCATCAAACTATGAACGTCCGGACACGTCGGTTATCGAAAATATCTCTATAGATTTGAATATGGTGGAACAGCGGCGAGTTCCTGGAATGTTCAGACAATGAGAAGGTTGCGGAGCATGCTGTGTTTTGCTGCAGGCGCTTCGAAGAAGAAAGAACAAAACTGCCAAGTCCAGGTCATATGACGGAATCGTAGTCTTTCTGAGGTTTGGAGAAAGCTGCCAGGCGGAGTATATACTCTAGTTCTCATGCAGTTAAAGCATGTGTTTTTCTTCAAATTGTGTACAATATTCATCGTAGTATTACAGCAAGTAAGCGAACAGTTACACAAACGGAAAGATTTCTTAATGTGTAGTGAAGGAAAAGAAATATAAAGTGATTCGCTGGGTAACAATGGCATTTCAACGTCAACGCCTACAGAGCGGTGCTCATCTGTAATCCTTATATCAATGATCTTTGTTAGAATCGGTTCCTCAATTCTGAAATTTCTCATTTTGGATCAAAAACAAATGATATTTCTCCCACTGTACATCGATTCAAATTCAAAAGAATTCGTTCAGGGATTACTCCGACGCAGAATTTTTCGAATTTCCATCGCTCCAGTTGTTGTATTATAGTCGTATGTGTGGCTGCCTGCCTACCTTGGCGATGCGCGTTCTTAATCCTTAAAAATACATGACAAGCATTTCACATTAGTTGGCTTGCTCTGATATATTTTGTTTTCGGGAGGCAAAATTTTCAGTTAATTCTTGTTTCTGCTGTTCGGCGCTGTCTGTGGGACGGGAAAGTGTAATAAATTACCATCAGCCACCATCATTGCATGGTCTTTCATTCTCTGACTCAGAATCCAAGAGTTGAACCAGAAAAAAGAAAAACAAAAAACAGACAAAAAAAGATCACATCCCAGCTCAGAATGCATTGCTTGTAAAAGGTTTAAGATTTCATTATTTGCGCAATCACTACCCGTAAGCAATTTTCAGATGAAAAATTGAAGGTCAGCACTTAATTGAAAAATTCGGTGGTGGTCGTCATCGCCATCGCCATCGTCGTCGTCGTCGTCGTCGTCGTCGTCGTCGTCGCGGTTGTGGTCAGTCGCCAATACAGTGTTGTGCCCTGAGGATGTAATTTTTCTTCTCTGTGCGCGCCAATTTCAATTGCACAACTGTAATCGCACGCATTGCAACTGTGCAATCTGTAAAATGACATGACACAAATCACCACAATCAAAATTCACATCTCTGACAATTACACGTGTATTTGTGTCAAAAGCGAATGCGCGATCACCGATCATGATCGATGGACAAAGCTACTGAGATGAATGTTACCCTCCTTCCCCGGTATAGTGTTGCCATATTGTCGATTAGATGACAGGGATATTATATACACTAATTGATTTTAACTGTTGCTGTTACTGCTGCTGCTATCCATATCGATGTTGTAGCGTTCTTCTGATCCTCTTGTCGATCTCTTAGAGCTTCGAATACGAGTAGTGGAAGCAATGAACGTCCTTGAAAAGTCCAATCGGTGATCAGTGAGCAACGAGTGTAATAATAACAAAGGCACCCCAAGAACGACGTTTTATAGATCGAGAGAATTTCAATGTGACCATCCATCTTGCAGCCGTTAGCAGTTGCCACTCATTTTCGTTCGTTGCTCGTCATTCAAAAATATTCAACTCTACGAATACATAAGTATGCATTCGTATTTCAGCAGTTTGAGTAGCCGTACCTCCTCAGCATTCATACCAAGTCCAAGTGTGATTTGTATTTTTTCCCAGTGACCATAAATATTCAAATTGAGTGATGATAACGATCGCGGTAAGTCGTGATCTGTTTGAGATATTAACCTACTTGGTGAGGTACGAGTACACGTACACGTACAGATACAAATACTATTCATATTCCAGCGCAAGAATGTCATAGATACTCGTACTTTTGTTACAGCTTGAGGCATTTTTCACATATAGGCATTTAACCGGAGACATGTAAGGCTGTTCCCTGGTAGGATAGTGATAGAATTTTATTGGCATACTCGAACAAGTATGCAAATATTGTTTTTCAATTTGCTTACGTTCTGTCACATTTGATTATCGATTTAAAGATACTTTATTCGAGCCTTTGCATTCATTAGCGGTCATGGCTTTAGGTTTCACACGTGTATTGATTACCATTTGCAAGGCAACACACAATTTATTTATTTCACAATAAAAGGATCTATTTTCAGATTTTAATTGACTCGTCCAAACTAAAGATACAAATACAACACGCTTCGGCCATTGTCTCTGACTTATTTCAATATTCATCTGCATATGCTACGAGTATAGCTACGCTAGTTTGTGATTGATTGAATCACAAAGATGGAATTGTGCTAAAGTAAATACATATCTTCCGTGGTTAAATCAGATAGTCTAGCACTCAGGCTGAGGCAGCAGACACCACAACTTGTAATGAACTCCTCGCATAACGATGCCACATTATGAAATACGCACTTCGTTTACAGAATCAATTAATAGACTTTTTGGAACTAAAAAACTAATCTGCAATTTGAGTCAGATTGCACTGTGAGACCTTGATAGCAAACCTTGACGTGCTGGAAGGGTTTATGCCAGTGATCTAAATATTGCCACCCAGAACTAGCCTGCCTTTTGAACGAATACTTGGCAGAAGACTTTTGCCACCAAGATCGATGGTGAAGAGAGAGAATCGGTGATGTTGTCAAGAAATGTATTGTGTGATGGGCATTATTCCGAAAATAAAAGACAATTTGTCAGCCACAAATTTACTCAAAATTTGTTACAATAGAAAGAAAAGAAGTAAGACAGGTTTCCGTGTCAGATTTTTGAGCAACGTTCGAAGCACTCGATGAATCCAAGAGAAACGTTGAGAAAATCCGACGACGCACTGTGTGGAGAATAGAAACTAACAACCTCAAGCTCGAAGCACACCTTTTTAGAAACAAATTCATAGCCGGAACTAGAAATGAGATAAGTCTTAGCTGGTAATAGCCATGGGTTTCTGTGACGAGTGAGGCTATTTAATACATTTTTGTGGGCTCTAATAGTTTCCAGTCACTAGGTACCAATGGGAAATATCCAATTACAGAGCCAATAGGTATGGACCAGGTCCAAACAACTCTGAAGAGAACCTTCATAGCATGCCTGCAGCTGATTCTATATCGACCTCCAGAATCCACTTTATAGGAGGCAGCCTTGGTGGACACATGCCCAAAACTATTTTCAAATATTAAATGGCTTGATCAGCCACATGCAGGTGAAGTGGCTATACTGTTGAATCAGGCCTACCAACTTATTTCTCTAAAACACAGGCAACACTAGACATAATTTTTTTCCGATTCTCAATCCATTTCTAGAGTGCATTTTTCGTAACAAAATTCTTTGGACAAAATATGTCGCGTTTTCGCAAAAGCTGCCAAGGGTCTACCGGATTTCTGACAGCGAATGGAGCTTGCGACTAGCATTACCAAATTAATTAAAAAGTGCAAGAATTCTCCTAACGTAGTCTGAAATCACTGGGTCTTATACTGGTCACAATGATATTACGAGAAACAAGATTGCCGATAAATTTACCAAGCAAGACTCGGAGGAAACATGGTTTCCCTGGTTAGAACTTCTAGAGAAGTAAACGTAATGATTTTTCATGTAGCGGTACTCGAGGAGGGAGACCCTCTAGACTGCGCAAACTATAGACGAATCAATTTTCTTAACATCGCGAACAAAATTGTATCTACTGTACTATACTATGTGAAGACTGGTTTTTATCAGTGCAACTTTAGGCTAGGTAAGTCCACCATTGAACATATATTCACTTTACGGCCCAAGAACTTCAAATCAATACCTACCACCTGTGTATTGATTTGAAAGCCGCATATTACAGCATTCAGAGAGACGAATAATGTAGAGCCAAGTCAAATTTTGCTATCCTTGTCAAACTAATCTCTCTGTGTAGGATACCATAGGAGAATACTCGCTGCTCCATAGAAGTCAGTAATGACACCACCATAGCATTTGATGCCGAGAAAGATTATTGACAAGGTGACGCGCTACTATTGTATGTGACTTCATCAACATCGTACTTGAAAGAACTGTGCGGAACAATATCAGAGGCACAATACTCCAAGTTTGTACACCTGCTGGCATACGCTGACGATATTGACATTATCTAAACAACTTAACGAACTATGCAAAGATGTGTTAGATGAATGACACAAAAGAACACCCAATACCAACAACTGGAAGAGCACGCTATAATTTTGATGTCTTCATGGGCTTCATAGAAAATTCGAGCAACGACAACACCAGAAAAATTTCTTTGGGCTAAGAGCCAACGATTAACGAAAAAAGCAGTGTAAAGGGTGACCAGATAGCAAAGATAGTTTTTTCCAATTATTATGCTTCAGCAGCTGTCAAAGTTACCAATGACATCCAGATGTCAAAATATTCAGTAAGGTTTGCCATTTTATCGTGCATCGTTTTACGCTTACCGAGTGTGCAGAAATTTCATCGTGAGTCGTTAGTCGCACCGTGGAAGAGTTTGAGCGTGAGTACACTCTTTTCGATCTTATGCCACCAACCAGGCAGAGATTGGTGCGCAATGAAGAAAACATAGTCGCCGTAGCGGCCAGTACCGAAGAAGATCCAGAAATATCGATTCGGCGCCGATCAACTGAATTGAGCATCGCCAGAGAGTCAGTCCAGCTTATTTTGCGGTTGGATATATCCATATAAGATTATGCTGCTGTAAGAATTGTAACGACCATAGGCAACGCCGTGAGTGCGCTAATTGGGCGATGGAAATATTGGCCGGAGATCCGGATTTTAGCCAAAAAATCATCTTCTCGGGCGATGCCCATTTCTGTCTCAGCGGCTATGTCAACAAGCAAAATTGTCATTATTGGAGCGAACACAATACATAAGTATTCGGCCAAGCATCAATTCGTCCACAAAAATTGACTTTTTGGTGCGGTTTATGGCATGGCGGCATCATCGGACCATTTTTCTTTCGAAATGAGGAAGGAGACACCGTTACCGTCAATGGTCTTTGGTACAGAGCGATGTTAACCAACTTTCTGTGACAAAAGCTCGACAACATCAATATATCCGAGCTGCGGTTCCAACAAGACCACGTCTTGTACAAGCGACGCAGCGCTCGAACTTGTGAAGCAGACGTTTGGCGACTGGGTCATCTCACGGCTAGCGTTCATCAATTGGCTGCCGCGAACATGCGATTTGACACCACTCGATTATTTTCTAATCAAGGAACGTCAAGTTCCTAGTCTATGCTAAAAAGCCAGCCATTTTCGACGAGGTCGAGCCCAACATTCGACACAATATTGTCGAAATAACGCCGCGCATATTGGACCGAGTCATCAAAAATTAGACCGACCGCTTGAAGCACTATCAGCGAAGCCGAAGTGGTCATGTGAATGCTATTGCTATTCCACACATAATGGCATGAACGTAGTTCTAAAATAAAGCCAGAATCAATATTATATACCACACCGTTGTTGCTTTATTTAAATCTTTTTTCGTATCGTTCTTATCTGGTCACCCTTTCATCGGTTATGGACTTCACATAAAGCGGGCGAAAAAGTCCTTCTTTGCCTCCAGAGAAAGTTTTTAAATTAATCTTATGTGCAGCTTGCATACACGGAATTTCGATTGATTTAGTTAGAAGGTCTAGAAACCGCCGGTGTCAATGGCTAAGACGTTGTTAAACAAATAAACCATCGCTCCAGCCAGGAGTGTCTTCCAATCCATTAGCCATAGATAATTAGCTCGCTAAAGTGAGCAGTAAGTGACTGTAGCCACACATGAAGCAAAGGAAGTGTGTCTCTGGTTCAAACAAGTTCATAACTTTGAATCACAACGTCCCTCAAACCTGAATATTTATTGACCAACCCAAATCTTTTAGATTTGACCAGACTAAACCAAACTGAAAATGTCACTTTAAAGACACGCTCCCATAGTGTACTCTTGTAAAAAAGTGTAAGGCTACGGATGACGACCTACAGTACACGACCTTACATTAAGGCAGTGAAAGGTATATATATACTCGTATAGAATGATGCCAACTTAATGTATTTTTTCACAGAACGGAGTACTTTACTCCAGTATTGCTGAGTTGCTGGAAATAAAAATATTCCAGGTAACCATGCAGAGCCCGAACTGAGGGATGTACTCGTAACTACTAAAGAAGATGACGGCACAATGCAAACAGTATTTTAGGCTGACGAAAGACGGGCTGATAATTTAAATGCAGTCACATTGAAGCAGGTTTGAGCTAAGCTGAGTACTCTTATGTCTACAAAGGATAACTAGTCGGGGAACTGCCGGGTCACTATTCATATGTAACAGGTTAAGATGGAATCTAGGTCAGAAATCGTTTTCGGAAGACTTAAATGCATGGATCTGACTGCCTATGCAGCTGCCTTGGCATATCTTCAAACAAAAATGAACTCTAGAAAAATATTCCTTCGACTGTCGAAATGGATTCAGAATGGTTGCAGGGGTTACGAGAACAGTCGCCCCGTGTAGCCGCTCATTTGTCTAAGTAAATCCTACTGCAAACGTTGAATGTACTCGTACCTTACTCTACTTAGGCAAACTTTGCAAATTCTACCATTTTGGGTGCAGCAGCTGATGATTAATAGAGACCATTTACCTACCACCTTGTCGACGGTTTGCCCTAAATTTTATCTGTAACTTGCAGTAGCTAAATGTTCAGCTGGTGATTAATTTTTATCACTGAATTTTGTTGTTTGTGGTTCTTTTTTTTTCAAGGACTCGGGTCTTGTTCTTTGCTCTCTGTTCTATTAGTCTGTCTCTCCTGATTTTCCGCCAAACGTTTTCTCCAACGAAAAAAAAAAAAAAACATTTTTTTCCCTTGTTCAGTTTTGGCACGAAATTTTGTACGAGTATCTGCGAAGTTTTACCAAGTGTTTGGCTGGCATTTTAGGTTTCAGCCGTTCGTCATCATTGTCTCTCAATATCCATCGATGTTCCAAAGGGATTTCTTGTGCTTCCTCCAGAAAATGCACTCAACACAAAATTTGGGCTTGCTTCCCTACCCCGCATGTTGCTGTCGTTCGCAAGTCGTGTGTGATTCAGATTCCCGGTGCCTTTTCTCTGGATTTTTTTTTTTTGGTTGGATTTTATTTTATTCGTCTCCGGTCTCCGATATTTTATGATAATGGACACATAAACAACATAAAGCATAATTATAAGAATTCTCCAAGGAGAGAGTGTGCTGTGGAGTAGTCCTGGTAGATGTGGTGGCCAAGGAATCAGGAATCGGGAATAGTGCAGTGGAGGGTCTGATACAAGAGTCAGAGAGTGAACTTCTTCAAACAAGGCCTCGCGCACGGATTGCCTTGTAGTCCCTAGTGATGGTGTTGCCGGGTTGTGGTTTCTTCTTGTTTTTTTGTTTTTTTTTGTCTGTTCTTAGAGTGGGTTATGGGCAACGTTTAGTGAGGCCATTTGAATTTGATGTTGTCGTTTTTGAAGAACCGTTTTGTTCGCAGCAACGTTACGCATGGCTATTAAAATGTTTGTGGTTAAACGAAAATTGCATTAATATGGACGAGGATATGCACATATTCGTATTGGTTGTCGTCCTCGTTCTCTTCGCCGTCGTCGTCGTTGGTTTGGTCGTGTTTTTTCGGGGGGCAGTTTTTGAGGAACAATTTTTGTTTTTTTTTTTGATTTTTTTCACTTTGAATTTGGTTGGCTGTTAAGCTTCCTTTTGACCATTCCTCAGTGAATTCAACCGTGCTACCTGAATTTTGATAAATTGGCCATAATGAGTGAATTTTTGTCGTTTGCGATTCTCATGCGAGGAAGGAAGGAAGGGGTTTTTGTTTTGCTGTATTTTGAATTTTTTTGAATTTATTTTTTGTTTACTTTAGTTGTTGGCCAAAAAGGTAGTGGTCCAATAAAAATAAGACACCAACAAACAACGGAATATTAAAAGAATGACTTGGCTACCGATAAATAATTTTTACGAAATGCCAGCGAGAAGTGCTGCGGTGTGTACTCGGGTGTGTATGTGTATCTGCGAGTGTTTGTTTTTCTGTTTGTGTAATTAAAGAAGCATTTTCGGGACCTTTAAGATAAATATGATCGTTGCTGAGAGCTACTGTAAGTTTTGACTGGAGAAATATTTAAAATTTTCACCACTCTGCGGTGCGGGTTGTGTTGTGGGGAATTTTTGTTTGGTCGTCCGTCGGTCGAAATGATAATGCCAAATGGTTGATGGGGCTTATTTTTGTTAATTGTGTGTGCAGTCGTATCTTTTATCGTGATATTTGAGAGTCACTTAAGCGAGTTTAATTGCAAGGAGGATGCCTACAGGGTTTTAGCTTCTTTTTTTTTCATTATTTTGTTGATAAAGACTTGAAGAGGTTGGACGTTTGTTTTAAAAGGATACTCTTGGGCCAGTTATGAGATTCATGCAGCTTTGTTGGTTGCTAACTAGATTTGCGGAGATTTTTAGTCACCGGCAAGTAAATGGTCACTGGTCCTGTCACTGAAAAGGAATTTACCCAGTGTACATGGTCTGTTCGAATCATGGAAAGACGTCTGCGATTTTATGCTTATATTTATTCAGAGCCAAGAAAATAGATGATCTTCCCATGAGTTCTGCCTCCCTTAGCTTTAAAAAGAAGAAGGTCTTGGTTCTCAATTAAGAAAAAGACATCGGGTAGAGGAGGCTGTTTAGAATGTGAACGATTCTTCCACCAAATGTTTTGAACTGACATATCCTTGAAGAAAAAGCTGCTACAGATAGCCCGTACTATACTGGAACGCAAATTTGTAGCTCTCAGATAAAGAAACCCGAAATTTCCAAACAGGCTGCTTGAGATTGTTTTAGTACAAGACCGGAATCTTTACAGATCAAAGAAAAAACAGTATTCGAGACTTATTTAGACTTCGAAGAGTGATTACAAGAAAGAGTAGGTCGACGGTAGGTCAAAACCCCAAAAGAGACGATGGGGTCTTTGTTGAAACGAAGGTATCTATCATCGCTAGCGGTGAAAGCCTCAAATGCTACTAGTTATGCTGAGAAAAAGTATATACCAACTCTGAAAATAATGTCTGGAGATGGCATACATACGGAACCCCTGGAAAAATATTTGTATCAAAATTCAGAAAATATAACAACTTGTTCGCCAAGAGCTTCAGACCATTCAGCCTCTTTTCGTTCAATTTGAAAAGCATTGAGAAGAAGGTTGAGTTTGATGTGGGCAAGAATGCATTTTTTGTCCAAAATACAACATACGCGTTGAACGTAAAGTATGAGAATACCTTGGCATATTCATCGATATTCAGAGCGCGTTCCGCTACACAAGTGTTAACTCGTAACACGGCCAGAAAAGATGGCATAGAGAAAGTCAGAACCCTGACTTCAAATGTTGATTTCGAAGATTACATTTACGAGTATGATGGAGAGGATACGCAATTCTATGTTTCCCAGATTTCTGATTAGAGCTCTCGACAACTCTTGCATCTGCAATGATATGCAGATGATGTATCCCTTTTTCTGTGGAATTAAAGCGAAGGCAGCCTTAAATGTAGTCGACGATTGGTGTAGTATTATTCCTCTTAAAAGTTTGTTGGCCCCATTCACGAGATGGAGGGACTGTCTCGTCTAGGATATCTTGGATTTATCTAGTGCTTAAAGCCATCACCATCACATTTCCCTATCACGCGTGGCTCTGCTCTAGACACACTCATGAACTTTCCTTGCCTGGATTCTCTTGTTATGGGCTACTCTTTGATCTTTGGTACAAAACGCAGTGGCGTATAGATGAAAAGTCGAGGCAAGATGAATTATATGCTGTCAAAGTACAAAATACGATCTGCTAATCATTTGTGTTAAGCGAAATGACTTTGCAGTGAAAGGTAGCTCACCTACAACATAAATGCCACATTAGAGGAGATATAATAGATGATAGCGCTGCACCTCAAATGAAATTCTTGTTCCAGGCAAGTGGCTTGAGATGTAATGGCACGCCACCACAACTGCAAACTAAGTAGCTCGATTAAATTTGGTTGGGCCAGTTAAGACTAGTTACAGACTCTACATATATCAGCTATGTTTTCATTATCCTATAGAATGCCACCATGTCCACACATGTACAGAAGAAAAGTAATGCCATTAGAAGGAATAAATCAGAAAATGGCCCTCAATGTACTTAGTCACTTTACTATGGTCCGCAAAACGTATATTTTGGAGTTTTGTCAATGGAAACAGACTTATAGATGTCACATGACACACATTTTTTTTTTTTTTATAATGAGGGTGCGCTCAAGGGGTTTGAGCACCCTTAAGGTGATTGTACACAGCGCGGGCAAAGGAAATTTAGGGAGGAAGAAAAGAGAGGTACCGATGTACATTGTTTTTAAATGTTTGCAAGTTATAACGACCAGGAAATACAGAGATCGGCAGGGCATTCCATAAGCGAGTTGTACGGCTTAGAAACGAATCACGATATTTTAGAGTACGTCCGAAAATGGGCTTGAGGGTATACTGATGAGCATTCATAGCGAGACGGGTGTTACGGTTGAAAGTTTGAATGGGCGGAATGCTACTGGCGATTTCAGTGGAGCACTGGTGGTGGAAATAGCGATAAAACAAAGTGAGACACGAGACATTTCGTCGGTGTTCGAGGGTGTCCATTGATTGACTGATATTAGTATCATCAATATGTTTTATCGTACGGTTTTGAATCCTATCTAGCAGATGCAGAGATGTTTTAGGAGCATCTGACCAGATGTGGGAGTTGTACTCCAATTTTGGGCGGATAAATGCCTTATATATTGAGGCCAGATCAGAGGGTGTAAAATATTTCTTACATCGCTTGAGGAAACCTAGACATTTCGCAGCATTTTTGGCGACATCAAATATGTGGTCATTCCAACGTAAGTTATCGTGGACACACATACCGAGAATGGAAAATATTTCGGTTTCGACGATGCAAGTGCCATTCATGGATAATGGCTGGGTGTTTAAATTTCGCTTTAACGACAGCAGACAGCATTGTGTTTTGGAAGCATTAAATTCCACTCTGTTGATAGTTCCCCAATTCGTTATGCTGTTGATATCGGAATTTAATGAGCTTAGTATACGCTGCCGTTCTCGTTCTACAGCCGAAGAGCAGGGCCGTGAGTCCGGGAACGAATATGAAAAGCAGAGAACTGAATCAGGCTAAATTCATCAACATAAGTCTCATATTCGGGCATCCTCTCCAATGGAGAAGAAATATGACCAAGAAAGTTTACCAAAGAACGCTTCTACGAAATTTTAGAAAGCAGTGCCCCAAGCATGATGTAAAAGCAGAATAAGGGACAAGAACAATTTTGGAAATGCCATGTGCGCACTGAAACTGCACAAACCGGCTTATTTTATAAGTGGAATTTGAAAAGTGCAAAGTTGGAGGATCGAATGTTACTTCTGTAGCGATGAGGCTTTGAATTTAACCAGAGGGTAAGAAGGAGATATTAGGGCAACAAACGAGGTACTTCAAGGACAAGCGCAGAATGATCATAGTAAGGATGCGAATTTTTAAGGATCGAGGCGATTAAGACTGTTAAATAACGAATGTGATGAACAAAACCCATTCAAACAGAACGTAGACCAAATGGAACCCAGCACATCAATATTCACATTCAAACTACCTATCTTACTATGCCTGCTCAACATTGTATACAAAAACCTTGCTGCGATATTATATAAACGTCCAAGACTGCCGCCAACCTCATCGGTTCATTTCTGAGCGGTTCTAGAGCTGGTGAATGCATCTAAATATTCTCTTGCGGCAAATCCTATGGAGAACTACTGAAGAATATCAAATTAACATAACCGTCCGTAGAGACGAGATATGCGAGCATGTTTGGGAATCGCTGCCAAACTCATTTCAGATATACAGGATATCGATAAAAAACTCCCATAACACTTCTTGAAGTCAATATATAAGATACAATATTTAGGAAGCTTGCAGAAGCTCAGCAGCTCGTTACTCTAGTAACAACATCAGAGCGGAAATCAAGCGAAGAATGAATCTAGTCGAACCGGTGTTTCTATGGTCTAAGAAGGCAAAAGAGTAAGAAATATCTATTTGAACGAAAGCTAAACAGGACCCGTACTCAAATGGGTTGGGTAAACGTAGGAAAGGAAGACCTTAATATACATTTGCAAGAGGACTTCTATCAATCAGGTGTGGATATCCGGAGCAGCTAGCTAGGGTAGCATAATTTTGAAGGCGTGATGGCCAAAAGTTTCCTAACCTTGAAATATAACACTGTTGAGGTAAATGGAGTGTCGCTTCGCTTTGTGGAACTATTATACAGATTACGGGATTGATCGTCACAATTTTTTATCATCGCGTCAATTGGGGTTTATAGCATATCATAACTGTTGATATTGGACGACATAAGAAAGAAGTTTGATCAAGGAAGCTTGACTACTCTCTGCCTCCTTGATTTCCCTAAGGCCTTTGATAAGGTCAACTATAGTATAGTATTCTTTGTGAGAAATTGCCTTTCTACTTTGGTATTAGCACAAAAGCTGTGTACCTTATCAATGAATATCTGAGTAACAAATCTCAGAAAGTAAAAGTTGGCAACAACCATTCTGATATAAAGTATCCTGAGACAGGAATTCCCCAGAGCTTAGTTTTAGGTCCTATTCCTTTCTGCATTTTTATCAATGACTTGCTTAGTATATGCAAAAGTATAGCATTACATTTATACGCTGAAGATGTTAAAGTTTATCTGTCAAAGCCGATTGGGCTTGCTGAGGACCTCGTTTTTAGATTAAACAATTTGTCGGCTTTTTGCAAATGTTCCGTTGATAATAGGCTTATTCTAAATCCGCTAAAATCGCAAATCTACTTTGAATATCCCACACACCTTACACAAAACGCTACAACTAAATTCCGTAATTAGTCTTGGATTCAAAATTAATCGTAATCTCTCCTGCGATGGTGGTGGGCTGCGTACACTATGCCAATCTGCTGGCTTCAACCCAGTTGATGCCTTGTTAAAATTTGTTAAAATTTTACTTATGCCATTATTATCGTATGTTGAAGTATGTTACCCTAAACTTGATTCCCTATCTCAACTTAAATTCCAAAAAACATTTAATGATATGGCTCGATACATCTACGCCTTACTCAGATATGATCATATTCATGTCTCATCTCAATAGTAACGCCCATAACTGTACACAACTTGGACAAAGTTACACATACTAAGTCCCACAGATACCTGTGATGTCGTGACGACAAGTATCAAGGAGCTGGAAAGTAAAAAATCATGAAAAAATCATGCAGAAACAAATGAACGTCTTTCTAAATTATTATAGTCTTATTACTCCCAGGCAATCAGGATTCAAAGCGAAGCGTAGCTGTACAACAGCTCTCCTAACAATATTAGATGACATAAGACAGAACATCGACAAAGAGCTGATAACTTTTCTCTTATTGTTGGATTTTTCTACAGCTTTCCACTAGTCGATCACGTTCTTCTTCGGGATAAGCTCATAAAAATGTTCAACTTTTCATCCCCTGAAGCTAGACTTATGTTTTCCTATCTTATAGGTCGAGAACAAGCCGTCTCCATTAACAATGTATTGTCTGACTTCATCGTTCTAGAGTACCACGAGGTTCCATTTTCGGGCCCCTTCTGTTTTACCTGTATATTAATGAGCTGCCGTCTGTCGTTACTAGTTCCAAAATTGAGTTATATGCCGATGATGCTCAACTCTACATAAGTTGTCAACTTGGTCTAATTGAGGACTGTGTTTGCCGTATTAACACAGATCTAGACAATATCGGCAACTGATCTAAAAAAAAATGTTCTTTTACTGAACCCGAAGAAGTCAAAATGCATTTTCATTTCCAAAAATGATGTGTCTACCTCGTACTTTCCTTCTGTCATCTTTAAAAATGCTCCAATTGAGTATTGCATTACCGCAAAGTGTCTTGGCATGACATTCAATCGAAGACTGACTTAGAGCAGTCGAACGAACTTCGTTCGTTATGGGTCTTTCAGCATTACACTCCAGTGAAAATTAGAATGGTTCTTGTAAAATCACTCATTATCCCTATATTGACCTACGGATGTGAAGTTTACGGAAAGTGTGATGCTGTCAGTAACAGAAAGCTTAACGTAGCATATAACAATGCGACTCGATACGTCTTTGGGGTTCGTAGGTATGACAGGATCCCATGTTTCTCTAAGAGAATATGTAATATTACATTTAACAACTTGTTAAAATATCGATTGCTAACGATCTTTTACAATATCATTCATAGAACGCACCCCCCAGCCTGTTTGGTAGAATAACTTTTTGTGCTTCCGCTAGAACCGTACAAATCGTACAACCGCGTTTCTCTTGTTTGACCTCTGAACGTCAGTTCTTCGTCTATACCACCCGACCGCGACATATGAGAGACTTGACCGACAAGAGGAGATATTACAGAGCACTTAACATGTATTATACTTAAAAAGTTGGATTATCATATATTTATCTTTTCCGTTTATTAATTTTTATATATATACACTGGCGATCACTAGGATAAGGCCATACATTTTGCCATCGATTTTCACTCTTTATACCAGTTGGAAATTTTGTACCCGGAAACTTACTACCTGCGAACATGTACATATTTTCTCAACAGGAAGTCATAAAATTAAAGGCTAAATGAGAAACGATCGTTGGAATTTCCCAAGATCAAACAATGAACTGCTTGAAAAGCATATAAAAAGATGCGCCACTAGGATGAGGCCGCATGCAAAATCTTCAAAAGAAAGGATAAACTGAAGAAAATGTTTACATTTTATTTATTACGTTTTTCTACATTAATAATGAGTATGCCCACCATATATCGATATGACCTCTATAAGACGGTTTGGAATAGAATCATACAGTTTTTTTTAAATAATCAAGAGAAATTTGGGCCCAGGCATCACGAATAGCTTCGAGATAACCATGCCCAAACATTTTCGATTATGTTTAAGTCCGCTGAATAGAGCGGCATGGCAAAAGTTCCTCGTCTTCTGATTGAATCCAACTTCTAACAAGCCTGGAAATGTAGATGGGGGCATTGTCTTGTTGGAATATCCAAGGCATGGATTCGAAAATGTTTTTCACTTTTGGAAATTACCGTTCCAGCAAATATTTGTAGGTTTTATTCATTGTTGTGGACAAAAACTCCAACTCGATTGTGCCATAGTGCCATCTTACCAAAATAAGATCCTCCTTTCTTAGATCATGGAAATAAAAGTTGTAATCGGGGCCGTCAAGGTTAAACGTTTTTCATTCGAAAAGACAACGCGTTTCCATTCACTACTCTAAGCGACATGTTCTCCTTCAAAATTCATTCGATTCTCCTTGTGTGCTTGCCCCGAAACAGTTTTCTTTTTAAGTTTTCTTCTCTGTATAGTGCCGCTTTTTCGTATTATCCTTCGTACCCCCTGCTATGCTGGCTGATACTCCGTTGTTGGCCCTTATTTTAGTCGCTGGTAGAGTAGAATTTGAGGCAAGACGTAGAATTAAACGCATTTCTTGCAATGTTGTTGCTTCTGCCGTGCGTCCTTTTTCATTTTTCCCATAGTGTTGTGGATCAGCAAGACAACTGTTCATAACAGTCTTACTTCTATTAACCTTCCTTACAGGCCATTTCTCGGCCTGAGATTCCTAACTTATTGAAAGCATCTATTTTTCCTTTTTCTGTCGCTGTCAAAGTCTTTCAGGAACCCATTTTTTTTTAAACTATATAAAAACAGTTCTTTTCAACGCTTTAAATATTCTTAACAAAACTTTGAAAAAAATCGCTGATGTGAGCTCCCGCAACGAAATATTCGTAATGGCCTCATCCCAGAAGTTTAAAACTTTACACTAGATCATAAGTTTCTTCTCACTTTGTAAAGAATACGATATACAGGGTGTCACCTAATTCGTCAATTATAATTTGGTAAATGATTCCTGAGTTTATTCGAAGAAAAAAATCGTTTTACAGTAAGGGTCTATCTCCAATGCTGGCATCACTTATCGAGGATTTAAGGAAAGGCTTACTTTGGTATACCCTGACGCAAGTTAACCGAAATTGCTCAGTTATTACTAATGGGAGAAACTTGGTTGATGACTTTGTTTTTAGAAGAAATACTACCCTTTGTAACTGCATTTAAATAAAGTTGATACGAGTATCTTTTTAGGGGCTTCAGATATATAATTTCTAAGCCTATTCCATTTTTCTTGCTCATGTTAATTTTTGACTTTGAGGTCGCTTTTCTGCAGAAAATGCGTAATAAACATAACGTTTAGCTATTTTTTTCTTATGAACGTAAAAATAATAATAAAAACATCATCAGCTAGTTTGCAGAAATACCCATATGATATTTGAGGAAACCTGCAGGTGAAAAAAGGAATTTATGGTTTTTTATCCAAGAATTATTAATTTTCCAATAATTTTTTTTAAAATTCCATATCTATTAAAAAGTTTTAAAGCGTGCTCGTCTACTTGACTACCTGTCAAAAACTTCATTTTCTCACCCTGTTCCTCAAAAGTTCTCAGAAAGAGTTAGGTTTCGGGTGTGAAGGCCTATTCGGAAAATTTACCAAACAAATAAAAGCTTAGAAAAAAAATTAATTCATCAGTTTAATTTCTTACGCCAAGGTTAAAGTTGCTTAGAAAAGCTATTTAAAATATCTGCACTTACGCAGACTTTATTGACGTGTATGGGCTGAGCAGAGCGCGACGAAGATACCATGAACTTTATCCTAACCGACGACTTCCTAGTGAAGGAGTATTTGAAAATACGTCCCGAAGGCTTCGAGAAACGGGATCATTTTCAAATACACGACTTAACGCGAGAGCACCACAAGTAAGAAGAATTTCGGCTGATTAAAGAATACTACTGATCCGTCAATTAGCATCAGACGCTCAGCTTTGCAATTCAATGTTTCCAGACATAAAATTTCGAATGTACTTTATACATCCCACTTGACGTGTATGGGCTGAGCAGAGCGCGACGAAGATACCATGAACTTTATCCTAACCGACGACTTCCTAGTGAAGGAGTATTTGAAAATACGTCCCGAAGGCTTCGAGAAACGGGATCATTTTCAAATACACGACTTAACGCGAGAGCACCACAAGTAAGAAGAATTTCGGCTGATTAAAGAATACAACTGATCCGTCAATTAGCATCAGACGCTCAGCTTTGCAATTCAATGTTTCCAGACATAAAATTTCGAATGTACTTTATACATCCCACCCTACACTTGTACAAGAACTGCTTCCCAATGATTTGGAAAAGAGATTTGAGTTTTCTAACTGGTTGCTGGAGCGGAGCTTGGATGACAACGAGCTTATTAGCAGAATTCTTTAGATGGATGAATCTCAATTTACAAGAGATGGGATCACAAATTTTCATAATCTTCATACGTGGGCTGCGGACAATCCACATACAAGGAGACATAAATCATTTCAATACAAATTCAGCGTCAATATGTGGGCAGGTGTACTTGGAAACAAGTTAATCGACCCTGTCAAACTACCGCCTAGACTGAATTTTACAAACTATCTGGTTTGTTTGATTTACCAGAACTATCGAAAGACTTTCCACTAATTCAACTAGCTTCGTCATATTTCCAACAAGACGGGGCTCCAGCCCACTATGGTCGTGAGATTAAAAATTGGCTGGATGAAGAGTAGGAAGAAATGGACCAAACCAATTCTCTGGCCTGCAAGATCTCCTGACCTTACCGTATTGGATTTTTTTGTATGGGAAAGAATGAAAGAACTTGTTTATTCAACCGAAATAGTAACTTTAAGTGAATTGGGAGAGCTTATTCTCGAAGCGTCATCAAAAGTGAGGCTGCAGTTAGTAGTTATTTAGTTAGTTAGTAAAATCCCAAAACGGGCTCTAACACACAAAAAATAAAAATTATCTAAAACCACACAAAATCATTTTTTATTCATAGCCTTTGGAGCTTAAAGCAAAAAACCCTTTTTTTTATAAATAGAAGTCGAACGAAGAATATACCAAGGAATCATTTCCCAAATTATCGTTGACGAATTAGGGGACACCCTGTATATGGTATAAATAAATTGAATTGAATTGAATTGAAAGTTAACAGACGGTTCACAGGAGGCTGGACAACATGATAGAACGATTGTACGGGTCAATTTCATTCGATCAGGAGATAGCATGCGTAAAGATACCAAGGTAACCTCTTCAAGCCAGATTTTATTCGAAAACGAATCAGAGTTTTTTTGGGAGCGTAAAAAAACACGGGGTATCTATAGGTAATTCCACTACGAACTATCCCTTTATCGTAACATAAATATGGCCCGTATACTAACAAAATCAATCCAAACATGATGACGTACATGGGTTATTCATCCTTAAATAAAAGTTGCACAAATATAAACAAAATAACCGCAACATACGGATGAGTAAAACGAAAGAGTTGGTTAAAAAACTAGACTAAGGTTTCAAAGAAGTTTGTTTGGTTCCATTTATTATGCGCGTACTATGCATTTGTCTTTGCACTTTTTCAGTTTGAACATGCAGTTTGAATCAGTGTCGAATTCTCTGTACATTCGTTTCCTAACTACACGTTGAGCACTTTTCTGCAAACTGGATTTTCTTTACTTTTTTTCTGCAAATTTTCGCCTCTTAATTCAAATCACGAGAAGGTAATAATTTTCAATTTACTTATCAACTGCGGCATCTCACTGCAAAATAAAAGCTGAAAACCAAGAAAAATAAAATAACAAAATTAAAAACTAAATCCAAGCCACGCTATTCTCAACTCTTCACAGGTATGTGTAGCTCCTTTTCAACTTGAACGGAGGAAGTGGGAAAAATGAAAAGTAAGAAAAAAAAAGCCTAAGACAAATGCCTACCAAATCCAAGTGGAATGCACTTAAAAAGGGAAAAGAACTACTGTGAAACCACTATCATTTCCCAATGTCACTTAAAATGGAAAGTCATTCATCTAAAGGGAGTTGCACTACCCCAACACAACACACACCAGTTCTTCAATTATCCATGCACAAGACTACCATTAGCAGATACAGTCATAAACGAAAAAAAAAATTCTTAATCCTTAATTCGAAGCCTCGGGTATAGTATAGCAACAGAGTATCCCTATACATCACAAAATGTTGTGTTTCTGCTTGGTCGACACGGGATTAAGTAGTGGAAAATCTGCATCTGCATACATGCGAGTATACCCCTACGTACAGTACGAGTACAACTCGTATGTATCTAAAGACTAACACCGTTGGTCACCTGAGTTTTACCTGGGACAACAAACGCTCGCAGAAGTGCGCGACTCATTAAGAATGTTCGAATATCGAAGGAGGTACTCTTTGTTTTCTTCACAGTCTCGGGTGCGAATGATAAGACATACGGATACGGCGGAGGGGTTAACTAGTGGTGGAGTGCAGATCAGAAATTGATTTATTATATCAATAAATGGTAATTGAAAAACTCTGTTTAATTAATCACTTAAATACATTCCTCACGGGCAGACAGAGTCGACACACCGATAGTAGACAGAGACCATGGCCATCATCAACAAAAATTTCCAAGCCGCTCAATAGGACGTGCATATGCGCGTGCAGACTTTTTGATTTTTTTTTGTATTATTGTCGTTTTCAGATACAGATCTGTTTCAGTGTATAAGTGCAAGTTAACTCTAGGTTTTGTTTAATTAAGTCGCTATGAAATTTTATTGTCTCGCAGTTGGAGGGGTATGAGCCAAACCATGAGAGTGTAGAGGTACACTTTAAATGGAAATTACGAAAGTGACAGTGAAAAAGTGAACAAGACTAAAAAATGTGCACAGACGATGAGATTGTTTGCTGATGATAATGAGGAAATGCAAGGTTTCCAGGTCGTCTGAGTTTATTCACTTTTCGCTTGCTTAACTTGTGAAAATTTACTTTGGGATACGAATAACTAACCTCATTTATCAAGTGTAAGAGTATGATGGGTTTAACCTTGTCATTGTGGGTGGCCGTGTTGGCAATTTACCAGGGAAATACAAACTCGTATTTTTGACCAACATTGAGTCTTAAAATTGCTGTATGGTATGTCCTTATCAAAGAAAAGAGTAGGGGCTGATCAACACATTAATTGCGAGCGTCATTATAAAAGAATTGCTTGTCGGTGGCCCTAGGCTGCTGACTTTTGCGCCTTTATTTTTACTTTTCAGATTGTGAGCATCCGCTGCCATTTCCTTCGTCTGACTGTGATGCAAATAAGGTCTGGGCCCATCCTTATCAAGAGCTGTTCGTTTGACACATAACTCGGGCAGAAGACCAATTAAATTTAACTTTCTCGACCTGTTGACCAGCAGTGTTTAAGACAGTGAGACTAAGAGTTTTAGCTTCAGTCGCACTAATTTTCAATTCCAATCTGAATTATGGTACAATTTGCTTTAGGTTCATAATTCTATATGAAAGCAAGGAAGCATCATCAACGTATTCTTAGTTTTTTAATCTGATGGCACTGCCCATTTAATTATGCGGCTTTCTCTCATCATCGCTATTTAAAGCACATTGCTTACATCACAAGGCCCTTCGATGTTTTACTTTTATGAAGGACGGGACCTGACTTTGCACTCCAAAAGAAATTCTTGATAACGACTGTGGGTATCTCGGGAATACCTCTCTTGTGTCATGTGTTCCATATAAAATTCCAGTTAATTTCATGAAATCAATGAACAGCAGAGGGTTATTATTCCACGCATTTGGTTTTTTTGGTCGGTGCAGGTTCTGACATCGAGCCTTTCTTTCGGAATTCGATGATCCCACTTCTACTCGGCCGGAAGAAATTCAGTTTCCCACAATTGTGTAAAAATGGATACAGAAGGTATACTGATAGAAATGGCTAAATACCGCAGCAATTAGCCAGTTTCCATGCACTTTTTTAACTAGACGTTGAGTAGGCTTTCGGCTACACATTTGCTCATTTATGTTTCTGGTGACAAAACTACTATCGCATCTACTAGACTCCAAGCGCCACCCTCACTGTTTCTACTGCTGAATATCCGTCGAATGGGGCTTTAGCTCTTGTAAAGTCTTCGATCTGTTTCCAGGATGTTCTGTCACTTATGCTTAGTACAGGTTGGATGACTAGCACAAGTTGGCATTTCAAACACTCCTTTGGTTTACCAAGATTCTGCAGAGTCAATATATCCATTGTTATGCACATATAATATAATACCCAACTGTCAATGATTGCCCCATGCGAAATTACTGGCAGTTCTTACGCAGGTCCGGCTCCTAGGTTGCTCTGCAAGCTCATAAACGATTTCATTTCCCATAATCCCAAAACATTCTGACTGCGTTCGCCCCCGTCCACCGATTCTGTAAGATGGAAACAAGTTTTCCTTACAAAGAGTGGAATTTAATGTTACCGTCGACTGTCGAACAAAAAGACACCAGCGCCTCATCATATACCTGGTTTTGGAGCCAACCGACTGCATTCACTTGTGGCTCAGAGTTTAGCCGAAACTATTCCTGGGCACAGGGCAAGTCGATTGGTGTTTTTGCAGCAACAGGAGTTTCGATGTCATTGTAACAGACATCATATTCATAAGACCGGAATCAAAGTACATTCAGTGGACAATCCAGAGTAAAACCCGACGTGATAGTGCATCAGAGATAAAGTGTTCTGTAGATGCTGGCACGTAAAAGTAGCAGCGACATATTTTCGTGAAAACTTGTTCACCGAAACCAATGCAGGAGGTATAATTAGTTTTATCATACCAATGTAGACCCAAAGTACAGCCTTTGGTGTTAGGTTTTGTCTTGCCGAAGCGCCTTGAACGTTTTCGACGTAACACGTTCAGTCCAAAGACGATTGTTACCCAGCATGGCAGCCAAGAACTAAGCTTCGATCGATAAAAGGATAGTGATGACTTTGAGTCAGACTAGTCAGCCTCCTCCTTATTGTAAAGAGAGCAACCTCAGTTTTTACAGGATTGACTGAAAGTCCATTTCTAGTGCGCCAAAAGTTGATCACGTCTAGGGCTGCCTACTCTTTAAGCAATTGTTTCGGCTTTTATCGGTGATATAGTTCCTAAAATATTGGCGCACTATGGAATCTAGTGGATTTTTTGTGTATTTGTTGGAACTTAAATCATGCCAGTATAGTTGCTTCGAACAGATGCAGTACGAATACGGATAGAGATTACTTTCGACCTAAGATTTGTTGCGGGTGACTTGTAGTTAAATCATAGACTGGCCGCCAGGTCGGAAATAAGACGAATCTGGTCTATCTTCATCGCATATATTCACATAAGCATCCTGTAGTCATTGCCTACATTGACATTCAAGTCTCCTATTAAGGTGACGATGCAGCCCTGTGGCTGCGGTTTCTATCATTGTACGATGCTCTAAGTTGATATTTCTTACTCCTATCTGGAATCTGGCCGGCGGTGTTGATCCTAAAACTTCAGGTTTTGGTGGTCAAGGAGCAACACCACACCAGACTCACATACAGAGCCAGCTAGTAAAGTAAGGAGTAAAGTTGGGATTATGTGTCGAGGAATGATACACTCCCGTGAGGAAGCCATGATGCACACACACTCGAGTACGAGGAATTTGACTTTCTTTTTAGCATTTTAGAAAAGCCCGAATAGTCAAAGGTCGTCACCAAAGAATCTGCCAGTAATCGAAGCATTCTAGTCTGCTGACAGCCCATAACCTTCGTTCAACTTCTTCTGTTCGCAATTGCCGATGAAATTCCCAGATGGAACCGCGAGGAGATGGAAGTTGTGTCTACTAACAAAGCCACTATGTGGACTATCCTTCAGCAGCTTATAATCTTTCAGAGAACATTGTTGCAAGGCGTCTGTAAAACATTTTAAATATAATCGCTGACACTAACCCTAATTCGTCCCACCCTCATTCAAGTATTGACGACTATAAAATTTTGTCCGACACTTATTCGTACGTACTTCCCAGCGTCGGAATGCAATACACCACTACCCACTGAATTTGAAAAAAATTAAATAAAAATCTCATAAAAAACAATCCGAATCTAGTCGTGTAGAAAGTAGAAACCACATATCATACTCGGAGACATTTTAAGACAAAGCAATCCCAGCAGCACTTCTCGTGAAAACAATCAGTTTCCGAAAATATGAGAGGACTAATCTTTAACACATCCAACAGCAAGGCATAGACTTTATGATTCATAAATATGTAGATGTCAGCTGAAAATATATGTATCCGTTGCCGAAATCTTTTTCCAGCAGCAGAATTATGATCGTTTTATCTAACCGTGCGTTAGTGTTACCTTTTGTTGCTGCACCCAGACTAAAAATGTTAATCAAGATGTAAAAACAAATCAACAATTTACGAGCACAATACCAAGTTATGAATGAAATGTATCTTAAGAGGCTTTAGAGGCATTTAATTGCTGGACAGGTTTGTATTGGAAAACAATTTTCAGATTTGGTTGAATCTTAACGTTTCAGGTTTCGGTGATATGTGTGTGCATGAACTCACTTCCTTAGCTTTGTTGTGTGAAATTTAAAACCTTTATGTCACCTTCAAGTGAAAAGTGTATCTTTAACCTTTGGCCTCATTGAAGTTTGAGACTGCTTTAGATTTCTCGTGCCATACACATAAAATAAATGTTATCGGATGTTAGCATGTCAGACAGAACGTCGAGTTCCGAATCGGGCGCCCCAAACTTGCCCATGAAGGGAAATCTAAGAAATTAGGGCACGCTTTAGGAAAAAACTGGGCAAATCCTTCAGAACATTACCTAGGCTCAGAGTAGAGTACAAGGTAGAGGAAGCTGTACAGAACCTGAACCAGTACATCGTGCCTTCACCAAATGTTTTGAACTACAGAGGTCTGTGAGAACACAGATTGGCTGATTCATGATGAAAAGCTGGTCACTTACGACCAATTTCTAATCTGAAATACTGTAATCGTTACAAATCGAAGAAAAGCGCATATAAGAGAAGTTAATAAGGACTTTTTCGGAAGTGTTTTGGTCAAACCAGTAATCTACTCAAAGTCTTAAAAGGGAGAAATCAGCCATCAGAATGAGAAAACATGACGGCACCTACACTGATTCTGAGTAGAGATTCTTCATTCCATGCTCGAAACTATATCAGAACGCAATTACAACCAGCTTCTATCACTAGAACCTGAAGTGAGCTGAGTAAAACTAAGTATAACTCAATATACAAGTAGTTATGGTGATTTGATATATTTTTTCGGTCCTGGTTTCAAATTGGCTGGCACCGATGGCATCTATCCAGTTACGCTGCAAAAAATTATACGCGAACTGCTGCAAACTCCGAAAAGAATCTTTACTGTTAGCATGGTACTATCCAACAAACCGAACCACTGCGAACACATCCTCCGCCTAAGATGCCGCATACATAAAAACCACCATACGGCAGAAGGATTACAATTTAGGCATTTCATTCAACATTAAGGATGTCTTCTGAAGGTTCAACTCTTGATGACATGTGTTACTCGGCCATACAACACGCCGTATATGTTATGATTCACTAATGGACTACAGCAGTGGCACTAATTGAATTTATATTCAACTTCAAAAAACCTAAACAATCGTCCTGGTGAAACATCCAATTTCTTTGCAAGAGCAGAGAAAACCTTTGGAGTTCGTGCCGTACGTTTCCTCTAGGTTTTCGAAATTCCTATTATTGTCCTAAGCTTATCCCTGTTTAATTTTATTAACTCCCTAGATTTTTCACCGTCAAAAAGTGGCCAGAGGGCCTTGTCCTGTGTCCTTCCAGACTTGACCACCTCAGGTTGACACTCTTTATGATTTTTCCCCTTACTAGGTGTATGCAAAGGATCGGTTTGATGTTAGCAACCTCACTATTATCGAGTAGGCCTCCTCTTCTCGCAAAGCTTGTTCATTTCCCTCTATTCCGTAGTGTCCTGGCACCCAGCACAGTCTCATCCGGTTCTGACTGCATAATGCTTTGAGTACTTTGCGACAGCACCTGACTGTATCGGAATTGATGTTGGTCGATTGCATTGCTTTAAGTGCGGGCTGGCTACCGATGTAGATAGCGATATCTCTTCCGTATATCGATCTCATCTGCATTAGCTCAGCCGCCCTAAGGATAGACACTGCTTTCGTCCGGTAGTCTTATAGACACTCTTAGTTCTGGGTGGTCTGAGAAGATACCAGAACCTGATCCTTCCTCTGTTTTCGAACCGTATGTGAAAATTGCAATTTCATTTGACCTGATTTGATTGCAGTATTTTGCCAGTCCTCCCTCTCCGGATATATTATATCAAACGGAATGTCAAAGTCAACCAAAGAAGGAATTTCATCCGTTAGGATTTGGTTTGGTTTGGTTAGCTGTGGCTCCGCTAGGACCGTGCTGTGTCCGAAACTACTGCTCTTGAAGTCGTATGGTTGCAAATGTTAACTGCGGTCAATATGTGATGACATTAGGCGACGTCCATTCTCTAGGCTTAGCCTATTCCATACTGTGTATCGGATCAGGTCTATTGAATGTTTGCTCTAAAGTGCAAGACAGATGTAATCGATGGCTGGTACAGCAGAAATTTGTTTTCAGTCGATCCTCTTCAAATTTTACTTGATCTCTTCACTGGTGGCTGACTGGTTTGATTCACGTGCTGAGAGGAAAAAAGAAAAAAAGGAATCCTGGGTACCCAACTTCTTTGGACTAAGCATGTCACATCAGAGACACCAAAGACGTTTTCATATCTTTGGCAGCTTTCAAGGAGGTTCCTCTGTATCTACATGACTGTGATCGGACCAATTAGATCCAATGAGCCAGTTTTTTGGTGTAATGTGTGTAAGCTTTCAGGCAAATATGACTCCAAAAACGGCCTTCCTTTGTTGCATGGCGACTTTCTCAGGAAGCCGGACTGCTTTCTAAAGGTACAGATAAATTACCTTCCTCTCGATATTTATATCGCGGGCTGCACTCTCTTAGTCATTTTCCGTTTAAAAGGAAATGATGCTTGATACAATTCACACAGAAGTTTTTCTGACCTTTGAAACTGCTGTTCTGGCCATCTGACCGTAACTTATGTTCCTGTGAATGCAATGAACTGAAATTGGGCAGAATCCGACCCAAGAAATGAATGTACTTAGTCAAATCTTCACCGATAGCCTTTAATCCAATCGACGAGTATGATATGCCATTGGCGTCTTCGTGAAAGACAGCAACCTCTGACCGTACCACTCTTCAGGAAAACTTGTATCTGCCTTGCTAATGAAGAAATACTGATGACTATATACTATATTGGGAAGACTTGTTGGAGGTGGCGAAGCATTTGCATCTGTAGCGACAGCCAAGCTTCATTCACGAACCCTCTCAGGAACTAGTCCGAGAGTGCAGGACTTCACTGAACGCAGAGGCGGCAGGTACTCAGCGCTTTAGGCAGTTGATGACTGAAGCGCTTACTCATCATTCTTCGAACAACTGAGCAGTTTTAGTGAAAGGAACCTACAATGTGTAAATTAGACTAGATCCTTGTCTGAATTCCTTGTTCCAAAAGAAAACAAAATATTGTAAGCGACAGGGTGAATGAGCGAAAAATATGCATCTGCAGCGACAAATGAAGCCAAGTTCTCTTACTTCCGGGCTACCTCAATTCACTGCGTCTTATCTTATCTGGGTCCCAGAACACAATTAGATCGCGAGCAATTCGAACGGCGAAAAACTTGCTAGACAAAGCTCAAAAGATTAATTCTCAGGACCTAAGCAAGCAAAAGTATTTCCTGCGTCCTGGGTTAAGTTACTCCAAAGATTGCATGCAGACTAAGCGACATCTCTAAAATATCAGCGGCATTCTGCTGTTCTTCGGCAGGAGAGACTACTGTTCAACAAAAATCCAAAAATCTGCAGTGCAGGCCGTATGGAAGCCTATATTTTCCTTTTTTTCGAACACGGGTGCCTATCGCTCAGTTTTCGGTTCAAAATACTACAAATTGCCACCGAAGTGTCACTGGTTTACATTGAAATTGTTGTTGTAATAGGACCAGAGTTACCAGTATTAATTTTAACTATTTTGCTTTCTTCGCTTGTATTTTCATAAGCTCTCTACGTGTTTGTTGCTATTAAAAGCTGTTTTTAATCGAAAAGAGCAGTAGGTGTTGTCATATGTGAATGTATTATACCATACGTTTATTTGGTTACCATTTTTTTTATATGGATGTCAAACAGCGTGGCTTAGAAATCATTGTAACATATATTAATAAGCAAACATCAATTTTGTAATTAATTATACGACTATTCTACAGAATCGATTTTCATAAAGTATGTAATGTTATGTACCAGGTGTATCGTCTGACATTTAACTACAAACACACACAAGTTGAGTCCGCAAAAAACTAGCGCCTTGTTTTATCGATCAGTGATTATGTCGAATTTCGTGCCCGAAAAATGAATTTTGCGGCACGCATTGCTTTTCTTATTTAATCAAAAGAAAAAGGCTGTTGAAAGTCATGGTTTGCTGGTAGAAACATGAAAATATGTGAGAAATGGTTTCGACAATTCAAAAGGCTTGATTTCAATGTGAAAGACAGTGAGCGCTCTGGTAGACCACAAAAATGCGAAGACAAGCAATTGCAGGAGTTATTGGATGATGACCCAACTCAAAATCAGCGGCAATTAGCAAAAATATGTGTCGCAAGCAACAATCAGAAGACGTTTACGAGCAATAGGGAGTTAATGGGTCCCACATGATTTGAATGAACGTCAAATGGAAAATCGCAGTCATTTTTCTGCACCGCCGTACTCCCCGTGTTTGCTCGTTTACGTAGCCGCCGAGGTAGAAATGCGCTTCATCTGAAAAGATGATTTTTTTAGCCAAATCGTTGTCAATTTCGAGTTCCTCTAAAGCCTAAACATAGAAGCGATGGTGGTCATTTTGCTTCAATCCCTGAGTCAATTGAACCTTGTTAGCGAATAATGCGAGATCCATATGCAAAATTCTCTCAGATCTTTGGTGCGTTGAAGTTCTCGGGATTAGACGAACACTTTTGGCAATATAATACGAACATGGGAATATGTTCGGCTATCCATTAGCAAACCAGTCTCACGAACTTTCTTTACAATCTTGCGTACACCAGCTCAGTTGGTGCATTATTTCGACCGAAATCTCTTTGCAAAATTCGCCCTGTTTCGGCAACATAGCATCCACTTTGTAAGTAACTTTGCAATATTTACAAGCATAAATCGATCCGAAAATATGATACTGAGTTTCTATCACTATTTTAAGCGCATAAGAGCTGTCATAAGAGCATATGATTCAAAATGAAACCAACAGATGACGCACCCTTTATAAACAAAAATAGTGAATAGATGAATTCTAAGTACAGTCATCGTCTGGCGTAGGAGTTTTTAATTTAAAATAAATTTTGAAGAAGATCTGGTGACAAACTTGAGGTACACGTGGTAAATCAACTGGCTCAAATGGCACGACATAAAGTACTATGCCAAAACACTCTGAGCTTAATCCCGTAGAGTTAATATGTGCTCAAGTAAAGCGATTCGTAGCAAGCCAAAACAATTTTCAAAATGAAAGACGTTAAGCTACTATGAAGGGAAGCACTTGAGAAAATGGACAGTGAAAAATGGTTTAGTTGCGTCAAACATGTTGAACTAAAAGTTGAGCCTAAGATGTGGGTTGTACAAGTAGATGGTTCTGCCGAAACAATGGTGTAATTTTAAATTATGAGAACGTCAGCAGCAGTGAATTTTCTTCGCATTAGTTTGCTTTTATTACATAATATTGTTTTGTAACATTTTACACTGTTGGCTATAATAAATAAACAATGTATCTTATGTATTGTAATTTATTTATTTTTTCTCTATAACATGGTATCTTCAAACTAGGTAGATGTAGAACTAAATCGCTGAGTAGGTCGTAGTGTTCTCTTTTATATCTCTTTACTCCAAAAATCACTCGAGGAACCTAGCGTTAAAACGACCAAAAATATCTTCAACAGTAACCGACTGTCGCGTTCTGTCGATGAAATTAATCTCATCAGCGTATGCAAGTACTTTCAAAGACTTTTGGAAAAGTCTTCCTCTTCTGGAGGCTTGTAAGTCTCTTGCACAATTTTCTGAAGAATGAAGTGGCAAAAGTCAACGCATCTCAGTATGATTGCACTATCTGACATGGCTTTGTACAGCTTGTCTATGCTGTCATATCCGACCTCAAAATTTGTAAACAGCTGATGGACATTAATCAGTGTGGCGTAGAGCTGTAGCAGCTCCATGTTAACAAAACAGTGAACGATTTAACAGAAACCCAATTGGGAGTAACAAACTGAGCTCATCAGTTTGGTAATATTATTTTCAGAAACCTATCAACGGGCCTAGCTGAGAATCTGTTCAAGGCATTATAATTGAACGCGTACTTCTCCACTTTAATTTATGACCTAACTGGTCAGATGACAAAATCAGTTTCAAAACGTCAATGCGTCATAATTCATTAAGACGCCCAGGCAGGACCTACCAACAACAGAACAAAAAGAAATATAACCATTAAACTTCCAATGTAAATTAACAGCTCCCAATGTCCAATGTCACTGCAGACTTCATAACTGAGATAGCTACAACAATAAGAAGAAAAAAACAAAATCTTTCAACAGAATTATTTTATTTGCATAAAGTTATGGTTTGAGCATAATTACATTTTGCACTCTCTGTCTAGTGGAATATTTAATGGCAAGCAATTGTTGAAACGCAAGCTTGTCAAGGCCCGTATTCCCACACACAAGAGTATCCGCACTGCAAGCCTAATGTATCCACAGTAATGAGACAATCGTTATAAAGAAATGAATTTTTTTTCCTCATTGTAAAAAGGTATTAAGTTTAAGTAAAAAAAAAATATAAATAATGTCTCTACCCCCAGGTTTATAAATGCAAGCAAAATAGGGGCTTACAGTTTTACAGGCTACTGGGTGAGCCTGCGGCGCCAGACTATCTCTTTGACTGAATCCAGAATGTTGAATAATTACAAGTATTAATGAGCACGAGTATGCGCTGCGGTTTATGTAAATAGATGGCGTTTGCTCAAACGGGTTGAAGTAGGCGGATCGCAAGGTATCAATGATGAATGAAAGAGTAAGAGTTTTCCCCTCAGATACTGGTATCTCAAATGCTTAGTTATCTGGAAATAGAAAATATGGTCCAATTATTTCAGCGGCTAAATTGGAATAGATACGAAAGCAAAGTACCCATCTTACTGGAATGACCCAGAAAAACATCACCTTCTCAACTTCCTGAGCAGTTAAAAGCTTCGAAAATCTAATCAGGCCTCGCATCAGTTAGACATTTAGAAAATTGCTCCAAAAAAAAAAGAAACAAATTCACCACAGTCTTCAAATTAAATAAAAAGATTGACAGCTCAGTTCGAACCAACCGCTGGCTATTTAAAATTCATGACAATTGTCAGTTGTCTTGTTGGACAAAAAATTAATTTATTCAATCGATTCAATCAGTTTTTTGTTTTTATTACTATGACGAATGACATGGCGAAAAACAGGCAAAAAAATTAAGCAGATTTTTTTTGCCCAGAAATGAGCTTATACCTGGTTAAGCTCGGATTCAATCGAAAACCGATTATCGATTGAGATTGTGCGTATGTACACAATCAATTCGCTGAATTAGCTTTGCGGGTATTAATTATGCCTTACAGCCAGACATGTACATGAGTTGCCTGCTAAAAAAGACAGATAGATAGATAGAGATTGGATTTCAGCTCCTTTCGCAGACAACAATCACTACAATTATTTTTAATTAACAAAAAAAATAGACCAGAGTCTGTTCGATTTGAATTATTGCTCCCGAAGGAAGTAGGTGGTTTGGTTAATTGACAGTTTGACAAGCAGGTGAAAACTAGGCTATTGTCATAAAGTTTCTAACTTGTATTCCAAATACGATTGGATGCAGAAATGTTACGAATGCCAGTTTAGCTTCTTCAAGGCTTTCAAAAAAACTTCCTAGGTACGAGTACCTACTCGTATCCAAATCGAAACTCACAAGTACAGGCTTTTCCAGTAATACTCTGGATAGATACACGCTTCAACAATTTATTAGTTAAAACGCGTCCAAGAGTTAAAAGTTTTGTTGGCGGGCGTAAGGAACCTTCTCCTCCCCCAGAAATACTGTAATTGTTTCAGAAATATTTTGACATTTAACTAAGAACAACAATTTACCAAATTTTGTATAAAGCCTATAAGGTTGAGCCATCTGCCAACGGCTAATTTATAATAATTTATAAATTGCCGCAGTTCGTTCCCTTGCTTGTCATAACATAACTTTAACACTTAAGACAAGCCTAAGGCGCTTTACCATCTTATGAACCTACTCAAATGGACAGAAGAAAAATGGGACATATATTTAGTATAAAGCATTTATACGCTCACGGCTACCAGCTACATGAATAGGAACTTTCATGAATAGGAATGAATAGGAACTTCTTCTTCATTGTGAAGGAGTGATCCCGGGGCGAATAATTTTCAATCTGAAGTAAACTATTTATCGCCAGCTGGAATGCCAAGACAATGACGTCCATAATTTTTGAACTAGTAGACGTATTGTGGCAACGCGAAATGGCGAGTAAAAGGTTCTAAAGTGATCTTTGGCGAACTGTATGTGCGGTTGCACCGTCTTGTTGAAATCATATGCTCGTCAAGCCCCGCTCTTCCAATTCCGGCAGTAAGAAGTTGTTTATCATGGCCCTGTAGCGTTCGCCATTAACAGTGACCGTATTGCCGAAGACATCCTCAAAAAAATACCGTGCAGTCACTCCTCCCGCTTGAACGCAGCATCACACAGTGGCTTTGAGTAGATGTAATGGCTTTTCGTGAATCACACGCGAATTTTCAGTGCCGCAGAAACGAAGGTTTTTCTTATTGACGTAACCGTTTAAGTGCAAATACTCCTCGTCGCTTATGATAATTTTAGACAAAAATCGTCCACTTCGTTGTAGAGATTGAGGATGGCTTTACAGTAATTCACACGCGACTGACGGTCAGGAGGCATTAACTGATGCACTTTGTACGGGAAAATGTATAAGTCTTTCACTAAAATTCGGTGTAGGGTCCGTCTGGTGATGCGTGGCCCGTCATCAGGTTGATGGTTCTTAGTTCCTAACGACATCGGCTGCCACAGCCGCGATATTCTCGGCCGAATGCCCACTCCGGTGGCGGCTACGCCCTACATGGTCTCCTGTGGTTCCTCCTCCTCCACTCAGTTCGAGTCGAGTAGCTAAGCGCTGGAATGTTTGCCCAGTTGGCGCGACACGATTAGGAAATCGACGTCGAAATTCACGCTACGCTAACACCACCAACCGATTATTGGTCAAAAACATCGACACAATTATTCCACTCTCTTGCGGAGTATAGCGCTCCATGACTTGTCTATTTGTATATTGCAGCTGTCTAGTTCACAAGTGTGAAATATTATTAACGTATGACGCCATTTGCAAAAATTATAACATCTTCCGGTAGGGTGATTCATTTTGCGCCACCTTGTACAAGAGAGTTCTACACCGTGAGTGGCTGGTTGACATATGTCGCAATTCAAAGTTTACTGATGATGAAGAATATCGTGATACCTCCAATGATCTCCATATGTATAGTCTTACTAGATCACATGTATGATACGCGATATGTACGTTGTTGTTAAAACGAATGTTAAATGCACAGCGGGAATAGCTGGAGAATTGGAAGTTAAAGCTCTAGTACATCAAAGCAGTGTTTAAAGAAGTTTACAAGTTGTTAAGTATAACAGGTTATGAATCAGCGGTACTAAGACCGAATATCTATATTGCATTAGGCTAAGCCTTAAGAACACAACTCCTGTGACATATATTTAGAAGAAGTCATAGCCTGAAATGCGAAGAAATTAATACTTAGGCTCTGTCGTAAGCAATCAAAGAAATTACGATGACGTTGTCGCAAATAGAGTTAGTGACGTTAGCGCAGGGTTGAATGATTGCCGAGAAGCCTCTCCATCTACAAGGTAAGACAGGTGGCATCATATCTTCGAAAATTGAAGGTACGAGTATGTTTATTTTCAACTAAATATCGCTACATGTCAGTCAACTTTCCTAGCTGAGTCAATTCTGGAAAAACTGATCGAAATTGTCGTCCGAGTTCATGCGAAATACCACAGTGCAACTTTTTTCTTTGGGGCCGAGTGAAAAAGAAGGTTTATGCCAGTTAATGAAGGGCAGTTTCCTCTTCTTTTAAATCTGTACAGCTCCTTCAGGGTTCTTTTGGAGAGAGGAGACTATCAGTTTGCCTGCCAACCAAGCAATAGCGTATGATGTCATTTCACGGAGACTTTTTGTACAACTCTAATCCAGCTTGGGCCAGATCCATTTAGTCAAATTGCGGATTATGTCTTCTGACCACCTTTATCTCCTGCATATAGTTTTCTAAAGGGGTTCAGTACTATGCTACAATCTAACACCTCGAGGTTGCAGTTACTTACGAATTCTTGCACTTAGGGGTTCCATGGATTACTATGGGTAGGTTGACTATTTGATACGGTGGTTGACATTTTAGAATGCTTTATCACTATTCTGAAACAAGAGGGCTAAATCAAAAATGATATCTAACTCCAGCAAGTTGAAATCAGATAGTTTTAGTTGAACTAGTGATCTAACGAAGAATATTAGGAAGTGGTTTAGATCTCCGTACCAATATACGTCTTCGTATTAAAAATTACTTCACCCTATACTAAGAAACCTACCGTGATGAAAAGGACAACACAACAAGGCAAGGTACGTACCTGCTACTTCAAATAAAAAGTCATATGCATGATGTCATGTTTATAAAAGATTGATTGTGCTATCATATAAGATGTCCAGGTCTTCTCTCTATGGCATTTTTATGTACGACAAGTAGAAGCTTGAGTTAGCTTCTATGTAGATAACTTCGACTCAGATGGTATGCGAAAGTGGAAAAGATACGCTCCAATTTAAAAATATTTAAAATCGAGTAAAAAAAAAATCTCAACCGTACCAGTCTAAAGATTTAAATTGCATCCGACAAGTGTAACAGCCAGTGCCAATTGACTGAAGTTCGAAACGC